>CM050517.1:90373041-91703041 GCA_027563665.1 Antrozous pallidus
TCATGGCAGTTACACAAAGCACTTCCAGAGTCAGAATCTCCAGAAAAAAATAAAGCCATTATTTTCTTGATATAATTCTTCTTCTTTTAAATGCCTTTCCTAAAGATGTGGCCAAAAGAAGATATGAACTTCAGAGCACATTATAATAGTCACTTTTCTAGGTCTCTTTTTTCCTATAAACTGATCATGCCAATCTTTGTCATATAACATATTAAAGGCCACGTTGAATTTTACAGTCCAAAGATATAGTTTGTTTTTTTCTCAGGTCTGCCACTAACAGCTAAACGTTTATTCATAAACAAGTAAAGACTTTGGACTACCTTCTCTATAACAAACCTTCTAATTTTAAATTATGTGCTGAGATTATTGTCACATGTGTCTTCTTTTTAACTGACACCTCCTGGTTTCTAGTATCACAGTGAATCCATGAACAAGCAACACAGCCACGATTTAAAATATTTCATTGCTTCTTTGAATTTGTAAAAATACAACCAGTTTCTCATGATTTTTATCAGTGGTAGCCCAAAGGTCCATAATAAAGAGATATTTTTAAATTTTTAATTGGTAAAATATATACAATATGACAATATACACGATAGTACAATATTCGAAAAGAACAAAAAGTTATGCAAAGAAAAATATGTCTCTTTTTCACACTGTCACTCTGCTCCTCTCCCAAAATACCAATCATTTTAACCAGTTGTGTGTTTTTTTGGTGTGTGTGTGTGTGTGTGTGTGTAAGCACATGTATTCTTTTTAAGATAACCTATGTGTTTACAGGTAAAGAGATACAGACATAAATTAGGAAGATGTATAAAGAGATAAAGATGCCAGCCAGTGTAGCTCAGTAGTTGAGTATAGATCTGTAAATCAGAAGGTCACAATTGGATTCCTGGTCAGGACACATGCCCAGGTTGCAGGCTTGATCCCCAGTGTGGGGTGTGTAGGAGGCAGCCGATCAATGATTCTCTCTCATCATTGATGTTTTCTATCTCTCTCTCCCTCTCCCTTCCACTTTGCAATCAATAAAAATAAAAATAAAATAAAAACAGGAAAAAGGGGATGCGGAAAGCTTAACTGATGATGCTGTTGTAACAGAAGACAAAACAATGAAGACGGTTAACCTTGATGTTATGCAAACTAAGCCAAAGCCTTAAGAGAAAAGCCCTTCGCCTCTGCAGTGTGCTGTAGTGGGCATGACACTGACCTCACTGTCCGGCAGATTTGGATTTGGGTTTAGCCACATGACCTTGGGCAAAATAATCAGCTCTCCGGGCCCATTTCCAACTTAAAGTGTGATGATAAATCACAGCTCATAATTTAGTCGTGAGGATTATGTAAGATAGTGTTTTTCAGATTTGCATATAGAATTCTGTTTTTCACTGCTCTGAAGAACATAGACTTAAACATCTTCTCTGTCCCTTTTTAAGAAAATATAGATGAATAATGCAAAAGCAACAAGATAAAGTAGATAGAATAAAACTGCATGATGACATTCCCTTGCAGGAACGCAAAATCCCATGGGAAAGGCACTTGGGAATCATCTCTCAGACTCCCAGAACTCACAGCCAGGTGGCCAGATATGCAGGCCCACGACTGTCACTCCACCCCTCAGCCTTGTACTTAACCCGAGCCTCACTGTCTCCGAGTGATTTCTTTAACTTCACTTATTAGCGATCTGGTGGGGTTCTCCTAAATAAGAAAATTTTAAGATAAATTTTCTCCTATGAATAGAATAATTATAGCTTATCTATAATAATATAAGCGTGGTATACTAATTAGACTGGACGTCCTTCCTTCCACAGGAAGCCGTGGTGAGTAGGGCCTGAGGCAGAGGCCCACAGCCACCGCGTGGCGGCCAAGCCCCTTGCATAAATTTCATGCATCAGGCCTCTAGTCTTCAATAAAAGGTTAACTTGCCTTCATCTACTCTAGGTACCAAAGCTGATGTAGTTTAAATATATTTTAGAACCATGATGTTTTGAAACAAAACTTTCCAAAGGCTAACTTTGAGCTATCCAGAAGAATCACCTCTCTAGAATAATAGCATATCCCATTTTACCAGATAACTACAGGTTTATGGAACGCATAAGGACATCCAGCGGGGCTGTTTGTGGACATGTGTATCTAAGTTAGCCTTGAGTTAGTCAATTTTTTGACCTAGAGGCATTCTGGACTGGCTCAAGGGCCCACACCCTCATTCATCATCTACTCCAATAATCTTATCTCATTGAAATGTATTGCGTCATTCCCCTGATACTGATTTTTCATGGATATTTAATTGTCTCAACATAAAGTCATCAAAGCAAAAAGAAATGAAAGTACACTAAATAATGAAAACAATGTTACTGTCATGGATAACAAGAATTTATCAAAAGTTTTCTTTTCTTTCTCCCTTGTGTCACCAGAAGAAATGCGCAAAGGGGCCAGTTAGGAGCCCAGGCCTTGGACTGGGTTGTGTACACGCTACCAGAAACCCTTGAAATCAGTACAAGTGTGAGTGATACTGGCAGGGACATCAGTTAGATAACTGTTTTTCATAAATTCCCCAGATGTGTGGCAGTCACAATACTAATGGAGAAACAAGGACAAAAGTATCATTTTTATGAAAGTATTTGTGTTAAGCGTTATAAACAGATGCTATAATCAAGGTCATAATAAGCTGTGCTTAATCAGAATTAAACATGTAGGTCTGGTTCAGGGTCAAAAAGCATAAACATTCTGCAGAACATAGTCTGTCATTTTTGTGACTGTTCATTGCTAGAAACACACCCTTGACCCACCCCTGATAGTTACCCACTTAGAAATCCAAAGGAAACTTATGGAAACCTGTGGAGAATTTTTAAGTTTGAGCCCAAACTGATGACAAGGGGCTGTAAACTAGATCTCAAACACTCTGGAGAGTCAATTTGTAGTTTCCTTTCTACACTTGAAATTTAGAAGGATACCTAAGGAAGATGATAAGAAAGTAAGAATAGGGGGAATTGGATTATGTGCTGTCTTTCTTTTTTTAAAAAAAAAATTGTTTTGTTGATTTCAGAGAGAAAGGGGGATGGAGAGAGAGATAGAAACATCAGTGATGAGAGAGAATCATCGGTTGGCTGTATCTCTCCTGGGGATCGAGCCTACAATCTGGGCATGTACCCTGACCAGCAATTGAACCGTGACTTCCTGGCTCGTAGGTGCACACTCAATCACTGAACCACACCGGCCGGTGGATTATGTGTTCTCTTGAGGGTGGTTATGCCTTTGAGGGCTATCACTTCTGATATTTCAAAGGTGTGCTAATCTAGATGCACAAGAACAATGGACAGGCCTGGTTTAAAAACCTTTCACTAAAGAACTCACAGGCCTAGGTCATGACCAGCCACTGTGACCTGCCCAGTTAGGAACTTATGATTTATTACAGCACCCCCTTTTCATCCACAAGACAAACTTTAAAATGTTGAATAAATATTTGTCTCTATGGTGGTTAATAATTTTCAGACTAATTTATAGGAGCACTGTAACGGATTAATAACAAAGATAGCACTAGTCAGAAGCTTCTGCTCATCCCCACCCCTTGCTTCTTGTCACAATCATATACTTTCTCTGCTTTTCCTTTTCCCTCTGTTTCTCTATCCTCAACAGTTTCTCCTGTGCTTCTTGGCTCTTTAGCCACAAATGTAATATTTTGTGAACATTCCATAGTCAATAATCACTTTTTCGCGAATGAAGCACGTGGGAAGAAATCCTTATTTAAGCTTTCTACTTTTTGCACACATTTCATTGTTTTAGGGACTTGGGGGGAGATTCTTGCGCTCAAAGCCGAAAGCTTGGAGGTAATGACAGAATCAGCGGTGTCGCTTCTGTACCCTAACTCAGTGCTACATCAACTTCTCAGCCACATGTCAGGGACTTTGATGGCCCCTCATTTCACATTGGTCTATTACACTGATGGTATCACATTGACTGGATTGAGTGAGCAGGATGTAGTGATACACCCAGGTGCATGGTGAGACAATTGTGTGCGCCAACAAGTAAGAAAAAAATGCTACGAAAATTCAGTAAAATTTCTGGGAATCAGTCGTCTGGGTCATATCTCTTCCAAAATGAACTACAAGTTGTTCTCTCTGGCTCTTCCTAGTAAGAAAAATACATCATGCCACTAGACCTCTTTGGATTGTAAAGGCACCATACACCTCATTTGAGAGTGCCACTACAGCCAGTTTATAGAATGACTTGAAAAGCTCATATTTTTTAATGGGGCCCAGACAGAAGAAGGCTTTGCACCAGGCTGCCATGTAAGTCAAGTCACAAGGCTATTTGGACTGTATAACCCTATGGATCTGAAGGTGCTTAAAGGATTGATGCTGGACAGGGATGTTGAATGGGTTCTTTGGCATCGCCCAATAGGTGAATTACAGCACCAGCCACCAGGATTTTGGAACGAAGCTGTGCTTTTTTCAGTAGGAAACAACTACTACTGTCCTTTGGAAAATCGAATTCCCACTAGCTACTGAACCTTAATAAAGTCTGAACCCTTGACACGGGCCGGCAAGTTTCTATGAGACCTGCGTGCTTATTATGGTTTTATGTCTTGCTGAGCCATAAATTTTGGCACACAAAGCAGTACTCCATCATTATACGAAAGTGGTATAAACAAGATCCGACTTGATCAGAACCCGAAAATACAAAGAATTGCATGAGTAAGTGGGACAGATGCTCATGACCCATATTCCTGCCAGATAGCCTCCTCCCTCGCAACCTGCACGTAAGCTTAAGGGAAATTTCTTACGCATAGCTACTTGGAGCAGGAAATATTGGGGCCTGGGTTGCAAGTGGTTCTGCATAATTGGCTGGTTTTACCTGGAAGTGGACACCCACAGTACTATAGCTCCAATCTGAGGTACCTTGAAAGACATATAATAGTGAAGAAAAATCTTCTCAGTGGGCAGAAGTTTGAGTAATACATCTGCTTGTTCACTTCACTTGAAAAATAACTATGCATCTACTGCCTTGTAGGAAGCAGCTAATACTCTGGCTGAATTGTCAGGTAATTGGAAAGAACACATTTGAAAAGCTGGTAGTATGGAGATATGTGTTTAGACCTCCCTGGGCATGCTTAAGATGTGAAGATATGTAAGTGCATGCTCACCAAAGAGAACCTCAGTGGAGGAAGACCTTAATTACCCGTAGAAAAGATGACCTATTATGTGTTCTACTATCAGTCCCTTTCCCCAGCCATTTCTGGACTTGACCAAGTTTCTCAAAAAGGACTTCTGCAGCAGGGATGGAAGTAATTCATGAGCTCAGCAACGTGGATTTCCACTCACTAACTCTGATCTCACTACAGCCACTGCTGATGGCCAATTTGACAGCAGCAGAAACCCGCACCGAGTCCCCAGTATGGTACAGGGAACAAGGCACCGGGGCGTCTCACACACGTTACTGCTTACCTGCTGACTTGCATGGTTGGCAGGAGGCATCAGCTGAGCCCTCAACACTTCCAGCTCCTGCTGGATCTCTTCTGACTCAGCTTCTTCACTTCTAGGCCAAGTGCATAATTAGCTTCCTAAAGTTTGGAGGCAGAGAGAGACTGACAAGCGTTCCAGTCCTCCCTTAAGGTTTTTCTGACTTAGCTTCCCAGGCTCCAGCTTTTCTTTCTTTTTTTTTTTTTTTCCTCCACCCCTCCCAACTGCTTGCCATGGGAACTTCAGATGCAAGCACCAGACACAGAAACAGCAGCTCCCCCAATTATTTTATGCGATCAAATCTCTACGATAATCTTTTGTGTGTTTATATTTCCTGGTAGCACTACTTCTGTGATTGATGCCCTTAAAGAGCCTGGTTGCCAGGGAATCGGGGTGTTTCATTAGGAGTACAGAACTCTGAGATGCTTTAAAAAAGATAGATGGAAATGGGAGACAAGTTCCTTGCTTTCAAAGATCTGACAAATTCATTAGTCATCTTGGGGAGTCCAAGATCAAAGTGCCAACAGATTCAGTATCTGGACAGCAGTACAGGAAGGGAGCTTTCTGAGATTTCTTTTATAAGAGCCCTAATCCCATTCATAAGGAACCCATCCTTCTGACCTAATCACACCCACTGGCCCTAACTTCTAACACCATTACATTGGGGGTTAGGCTTCCACAGGTGAATTTGGAGGGGACACAAATGGAGAGCACAGGTTAGCAGGTGGGTTAAAAGAAAAAGAAGAATGCACCTAAAGTTAAGTGTGCTGAGGCCCCCCAGAAAAAGAAAAGAAACTATAATGCTATAGACTTCTACTTACCTTATGTTTTTCCCAACTGAAGGTCATGATCATTTATCATAGTCCATCTTCACAATAACACACTCCCAGTAAGTATGTAAACACTGTGTCCCATTCCTGAGAAATACTCAGAAGAAAACACTTCTCAATCTCCCACATACTCAGTTACTTTCTGACTACTTATGGAAGCTTTTCCCAATCCAGGAGTTGCACGTGTTTCCATAAACTTCTCTCTGTCCAACAAGTTCTTAAAAACTATAGACTCCCTAAATAGTCTTTTTTAAAAAAAACACACATTTTTTAAATTTATTTCAGAAATGAGGGGGCAGGGAAAGACAGAAACATCAATGATGAGAGAGAATCATTGATCAGCTACCTCCTGCACGCCCCTCTCCCCCCCATTAGGGAGCGACACCAAAACCAGGACATGTGCCCTGACAGGAATAGAACAATGACTTCCTGATTCATAAATCAATGCTCAACCACTGAACCATGCCAGTCGGGTTTAAGTCTTAAATAAGTTGCTTCTGCCTTTGTTCAGTATTCATGTGTCATTATTAAAACTGTACAGTAAAGTTTGTAAATTGTATGTATATTATCTTCTTTAGTAAATTCAAGGATCATTTAGTGCAGTCAGAATAGATTTATATTTCCCTCTTTTTAAATGTATAAACTAGCTACAAGTAAAGTCATAACTAAAACATAGCCAGATTTAATGCCTATTCCAACATTCCTCCTGATAGATACCATGTTGGCCTTAACAGGAGGGACTTCTTAAACTGCCTTCGATAGGTGATATTCAAGCTGAAGTGCTCATGGCACAGAACAGAGACTGATTGTGGTGTGAAGCTGTAGCACTAGGGAATGTTCACAATCTTTTCAAACTCAGGGCCTCTATGTATTTCACAAACAGTAAATTCATAAGCTTCTCTGAGACAGGAATTTCACCATATTTCTATTATTTTGGAAAAAAATAAGTCAAAGTTTAAAATAGTGTATTAAGTTTCAGGAAATCAAATAGTAAAGAAATAACCCTATCTGAAACCTATATAATTTTATTAACCAACTAGAGGCCCAGTGCATGAAATTTATGCACAGGTAGGGTTCCTATACCTGGCCAGTGTTCAGGGCCTATCTGTAGGGTGACCAGCGGGGCGATCGGGGTGCCCCCACTGGCACCCACCTTGATCAGCCTGGGACCTGCAGTCTGGGGGCAGCTCCTGAATTGAGCGTCTGCCCTCTGGTGGTCAGTGCACATTGTAGTGACTGGTCGTTCTGCTGTTTGGTCAATTTTCATATTAGGCTTTTATTTTATAGGATATATCCCAAAAAAGGGAAAATAAAAAAGAAAGGAACCCAATAGTTCTTCTTCAACCAGGACTAGAAAAGGGTGAATCAAGATGCAGAACCCCCCTGGGATATATGTGAAAACTACCTGTTATCAGGACCCAACACAGATATAGTGAATCAATATAGGTGTTCTGGAATCTGTATTTTGACATATTGTTCAGGTTAGTCTTATATTTGAGAATCATTGGACTGACTAGGTTTTACTCCAATGAGACAAAAAAAACCACTACTAAAGAGATGCCAAAACTATGAGAGATTCAGAGATCTGTTCAGAAATACGTAACTATAGGGTGCCATGTGAACTTACAGACACCTGAAATGAGGTCAGCCAGAGACAATGTAGTTAGCTTATGGCACTGAGTTAGTTGTGTTCACGTGGTACCATTTGATTTGGTAGGATCTTATTTTATTCATCTATGAAATGCAAATAATACGTGAGTGCTCTTGAAATGTGAGGATTAACTCAGACACAGTAATACATGTGTTGGTAAATGCAACGAGGAGGTAATAAAAGAAAAGATTATAAGAAAAGGCTTATGAATATCACTTTCCATTCCTGAGAATGTTGCTGCCTATACTTCAATTAATAGTGCTTATTCAAACAGAGAAATAATAGCACTGACTCTCAAAACTGGCAGCGGTTGGAATAACTCAGCATATTTAATGATAAATAGGTCACAGTGTCTACAAAACTCTTAACTTTGGTCGGGAATCCTGCAGCGGGAGCTGCAGCAACCTGCCTGGTTCTGTAAGTCTCTGTCCCGATGATGAGATAATTAGCGAGAGCATCCCAGCTCTGTGAGAACTACAGTTTCACCAGCTGATCTTAGCAGAGGGAAACCTATATTATTACCTGCCTTTTAATAACAGCTGTGATTAACCATCATAAAATATAGGACTAGTAATTTCAACAGCACATGAATCCCTGAAATTATTCCTTACTAGGACTAAAAGGATTTTAGAGTAAGGGCTCTTAATTCAAACTTGTAATTTGGGTTTAAACTATTCATTATAAAAATCAAGCCAAAGTGGAGAGAAGTTAGCCAGGGTCTAGGGAAAACAGATCCCTCTTTCATGATCAAACTCTTTTTTTGCCCTCAAGGGAAAAACCATTGGAGTCCCTATGCTTTCCTTTTTCACTGTCTGCTTCCAGATCTAGGAAAACACCTCGGAATGGCCCCTCACAGTAACTTCGGAAAGCAGCTGTGTTTTGTGAGATACATACTGAACTGACAGTAAGAGCGTTTTGAAGTGGAAAAATGCTTTTTGAAAAAAGCAAAGTTTTTTTTTTTTTCTGTACTCTACATTAAATTGTGAGGAGTCAAATTACCTTTTTAGA
This sequence comes from Antrozous pallidus, assembly GCA_027563665.1. Classification (NCBI taxonomy): domain Eukaryota; kingdom Metazoa; phylum Chordata; class Mammalia; order Chiroptera; family Vespertilionidae; genus Antrozous; species Antrozous pallidus. Next base: position 90,381,984 of record CM050517.1, read on the forward strand.
TAAGGACACAGATGTAATAATTTAATCAATTAAGAAAAAATTACCCTTTTAAAGTGTTTATGTTTTCTGAACTCTGACAGAGTTCTTTTTATCCAACACTAGAGCTCTAAGCTGGGAAATGCATTCTCACAGGACAAGTCCTCTTATTTGCTGTCCCTTCTAGAATTCTAGGGAGATGATTTGTTGTTGTTGTTGATCCTCACCCTAGGATACTTTTCCGTTGATTTTTTTTTTTTTTTTTTTTTTTTTTTTTAGAGAGAGAGTGGAAGGGAGGGAGAAAGACAGAGAGAAAGAGAAACATCACTTGGTTACCTCTGGCACAAACCTCAACCAGGGCTGGGGATGGAGCCCTTGACTGGAATCGATCTCAGGACCCTTCGGTCTATAGGCTGATGCTCTGTCCACTGGGCCAAACTGTCTAAGGCTGGCTTTGGGTTTTGACTTCTAATCTGGTGAGTTGGCTTGCTACCAAGGAACAGACTATTAGGCTATCAATGCCTGTCTTTGAGGGAGAGAAGATCTTAGATCTCATATCCTGTTATTTTCTATAGTGTTGTGAAATATAGAGTAGTGAGTGTGCATAGTGTAAAACCTTAACCTTTTTGTCTTATGATGTTGTTATCATTATGTCTTTTTCTTATTATGTAACGTCATAAACAGCCCGAGAAAAAAGAAGTTGCAGTGGATATAAATGGAACCCGGCATAGATGCAGGTTTTTTAAAAAGCACATGAACTACCTGGATGATCTGATGAATCAAGAAAACCCTGTTGGTTGGGTATTTCAAACAAGGGCTTGAACCCAAAGAGCTCCGATACTAGGGAGCTTTTTGACAACAGCCATGAATCCCTGATAGAAAAGCATGAGAACAGTCGGCAAGCTTAATTATATATCATTACCCAAGATGATGGCACCATGTGAGGCACGAATTAAACCTTTAGTGGTGAGACTTGCATCATTCCGGAATGTTAGCCAATCCAGTGATTTAAAAAAATCCATACACAGAACACTCAGGATTCATTGTCCACTTGGGAGGAATAGCAGAGTTTCATTGTATTCACTTTTTATGGCTTTGGGGGAAGGAACAGGACATTCTTTTTTGAAGGCAGAAGAGAAGCTTTTTTAAGGAAGAAAAGAATATTTATAATGACACAATAACATGCATCACCAGAAGTGGCTCGGAATCACACAATCATAGCGTGCAATGAGACCCCCCTCCCCAGAGCCATTTCATTCGGCCTTGTGGCTACAGTCAAGACTTTCTCCAGGAATTTGTCTAAGGTAGGACCCAATTTTATTCCCTGGTGTTGGGACCCCAACTGCTCACCCTCCCACAGGGTTTGTGCTCAGATGCCAGGGCATGATCCACCTGCAACAGAAAACCAGCTTAGCTCCAGGAAAGCTGACGCTGAAACCTCTCTTCCCTTTTTCCCCAGGAGAGGGGGAAATCTGGTGCTGATGACTTGCAAAGGCATAAAAAACTTTAGAAGAGTTGCTGATTGTGGAAACATACCAGCAAGGCGCTGTGAAGGGCCATGTACTCTATCCTCCTTCAAACGAAAATGAATCTGAAGCAGACATCGCAAACCAGACTTGGCCCCAACAAACAGCTTTAGTTTGACCTACCCTGTGTCTTTATTTTTATTTGAAATGTTTTTAAATCTAAATTTTAAATAATAATCCAGATTCCCAGGCTTTAGGCTCCATGTTCCTGGGCCAGTATTCCTTCAGGGCCCCAAACCCAGGCGCTGAGTGATGCCCATTCGTCTCCGGATGATAGTGCAGGAGCTCTCCAGGGAGCCACTGTCTTAGGCCCAGTCCTGTTAGAGCATTGGCATCCAGTCAGGCTCCAGTCATGTGTACGTCATTTGTCTGAGGAGAGCTTAAATCGTCTTAGATAGATTTTTCTTTTATTTTAGTCATTGATGTTTCTTGGAAAGTGGGTCTACATTATCTCTTACAAATTCATTCTCCCAGTCCTTAAACAGAGAAAGTTCTTACCTTGGGTTGACAAAACCTTGATCTATAGATGGAACATTCTGTCTCTTCCCCTGTGGGAAATGGCTACCCATTACCAAACTATCTCCTTTTTTATAAGTCTAGAAAACTTTGATTGAGTCACTTTTCAGTAAGGACCCATTCTGTTTTGAGACCTGCTGCTTTCTCAACATAAACCGGGCTAATCCCTTGCTATTGGGAAAAGGGCCAATGAAGAATAAAAGGAGCTTCGTAATAGCAAGACCAACCCATGCTCCTATTCAACCACAGCCTCCCTAGTTTGCCCCTCCCTCCTAGGTCTGGTATAAGCGGAGAAACCATGTGGACAGAGTTATAGCTTCATCACTGAGACTCAGTGACTATCTTACTGAAGCTCAAAGGAAACTGCTCTCCTCACTCTCAACTCACACATTTCTGTCATTGAAGAAAATATGGGACCTGGAATGGTTAAGTCATTCTGTCTAAATGAGATACACTTGCATTCAGCATAGAACTGTTATAATCATTTATATTATTTTTAAGGTTGTAATTGGAAGGGACAAGCATCTTCTGGTCTCTGTAGTCATGAGAACCAAAGTGTACCTTTCTCTCCACCAGATGAAACAGTGTTGTTATTTCAGACTTTTCTCCCAGGACTATTTCTCAACTGTAATTATTCTTATCATGCGCCTCCTATCACTCTCAGCTCTCACTCTCCAAACAGTCTTCCTAATGACTAGCATAAGCTTCTGCACCCATCAAAAAGATTCCTTCTCTGCTCCAGCTGTACTCAAGAGAACTAATTGTTATTTTCTACAAGTTTTTATGTACTTTAAAATTACAGTATTCATTTGATTAGTCCCTTCTCCAGAACAAATAATTGCAATTTATATAAGCCTTCCTGTCCAAATAGATTTTCTCATACGAATGTACCTATAATAGTTTCAACTTTATATCTCATTCAGATTCTTCAAATCTCACTTAAATTGTTAGATCCAAAACTGGACTATAATAAATGTATAATAAAGGCCTTACACTGAATGGATGAAGACTTTATGCCCACAGAAGAATAAATAGAAATACTATTTATATTCCTGAACCATAATTTTTTTTTTGCCATCATACTGTATTTTTATCTAATGCTTGATTTGTCACCAACACACTATGGCTTTTAGATTTTTTTAATATACTGAAGGCCTACTGTATGAAATCTGTGCACTCAGGGAGGGTCCCCCAGCCCAGCCTGCACCCTCTTGCAGTCCAGGAGCCCTTGGGGGATGTTTGACTGACGACTTAGGCCTGCTCCCCTTAGCACTGCCACTCCCCCAGCAGTCCAATATCCTTAGCACTGCCATGGAGGCGGGAGAGTTTCTCATCACCACCACTGTGATCGCCCGCTATGAGCCTGGCTTCTGTCTGAGCGGTGCTCCTCCTGTGGAAGTGCACTGATCACCAGGGGGCAGCTTCTGTGTTGTGTGTCTGGCCCCTGATGGTCAGTGCGTGTCATGGCAGCCGGTCGGTCCACCATTCAGTCGATTTGTATATTAGCCTTTTATTATATAGGATAATTTCCCTCCTTTCACCTTGACAATGTAATATTGATTAAGTCTCAACTGTGCATTTATTTTTTATCATAATTATCTTATTTATTTATTTATTATTTTGTTGTTATTACTACTCACCCAAGAATATTTTTCCATTGATCTTTTTAGAAAGAATGGAAGAGAGAGGGAAGACAGAGAGGAAGATCTATGTGAGAGAAACACATCCATTGGTTGCCTCCTACATGTACCTCAATCAGGGCCTGGGCCAGGGAGGAACCTGCCACCAAGGTAAGTGCCCTTGACCAGAATCAAACCCGGGACCCTTTGGTCTGCAAGCCGATGCTCTATCCACTGAGCCAAACTGGCTAAAGCTGTTTGTGCATTTATAAGTTGTCAGTTTGCTTTCTATCTCCAGCAACTCTCTTTGTTAATATTGTGTGTAGCCCTAGCTGGTTTGGCTCAGTGGACAGAGCATCAGCCTGCAGATGAAGGGTCCTGGATTAGATCCTGGTCAAGGGCACATGCCTGGGTTGTGGGGTCAATCCTCAGTGTGAGGCATGCAGGAGGCAGCTGATCAATGATTCTCTCTCACCATTAATATTTCTATCTTTCTCCCTCTCCCTTCCTATCTGAAATCAGCATATATATATATATATATATATATATATATATATATATGCAAACGACTATTCAAATAAAAACTGTTGGGGAAAATAAACTGTTCATAAATTAAAACAATCTCTTGAACCAGGATTTTGCTCTCACCACATAAAATATTCCTGTCCCCTTCTCAGCTTATTGATAACTGTGCCATGAAAAGTCCATTGCAACTATTCACTACTCTTTTTGTCCTATTTCTTTCATTAAGGGAACAATTTATCCTGATATGTTGCATTGTTCCAAACTCATATTATTTGCTGTGTCTTACTTTGTTTTGAGTGATTGCAAAGTAAGGAAATTTTGAACTACAGATTATCCTGCTTTGCTAAAATATAATTTTACAAGACAGATATCTCAAAAGGTTATTGTTATAAGAGCACTGAATGCATTATTCCTCCACACATCCATTCTTTGAAAATATTTAGATTGTGACTTTGGTTACAGACTGGAAGATTTATTACACTGTTCAGTAACACGTGTCTAGGGGACTTGGCATTTTTATCTTTTTGTTTTTATCCCTGATGAAGGGGCTTCATGGTTTCTAATAAATCCCAAAAGACTGACTCATTGTATGACAAACTTTCAGAGAATACCACAAATTTGATTGGACTTCTAAAACTTCCTTATAGTAATATGCTATGGTTCCTTTAAATGGAACCCATTCACTTTTCTAGATTGGGACTGAGAAGCAAGCCTGATCTACTCTCTCTTTTTTCCAAGATATTGAATCAGGTGAAGACGATCTAAATCAGATGCACGTGTGAGTGTAAACTATGCAAAGCGGCATTGGAAATAGACCATAGAAGAAGTTGTCTGCTCATAAAATGGCTCCTATACACCCAGGAACATTAAATCAGCTTTATAACAAAGACATGTAAAGTGATCGCTCTTTTGTGCTGAGGTTCTGTTTTATTAATTTTCAGATTTATGTAGCCACTGTTGGATATAAATGTCCAATGAAGCTAACAATAAAATAATAACGTTTGAATAAAGAACTAATTCTTAGTGGACACTTGGCAGTTCCCTGAGTCTCCCCAAATATGGGTTTATGAAATCTCCCATTCATAAGCATCAGGGTGCAAGCCATTAAAAATATTATAGGATTGGGACTGGCCAGCGAAGAGAGGATGTTGCAAAGATGAGATGCTGCCCCGGCTCCAAGGTTTCAGAAACACTTGCTAGTGATGAGCTAAACGTAGGCTGATTAGGTTTCAAGGAGCAACTTGATAAACTTCGATTTTTTTTTTTTTAATTTAGGAATAGCACCCTAGCCTCGAGAGTTTACTTCTCTCCTCTAAATTTGATGATTATGACCCACGGGGGAGGGACAAAAGACATTAAATCACCTTAGAATGAACAACAACTTAAAGGTACTTTAGATAGACTCCTGAAATGTTACTTGAGGTCTTGCCCACTGTGAGCTTTGCTTTATAAAATATTCCTTCGTATCTGCCAAACCTGAGAATAACTCCTGCAGAAACCATAAATACGGTGCAGATAAACAGTGGCAGCCTTACATAATGAGGCGCCCTTGCCAAATGGGAGCAGCAGAAGACAAGCAGCCTGCTTCCCACTGAGCAACATGTTCCAGGCCTCGCCAGCCTGAAACGCCATCCTTCACCGAGGGCCCGGGCTCCTGGCAGAGGCGCAGGCTCTCCCCGGGCTGCCGGGAGCCAAGAGCCCCGCAGCCCGTCTCTGCAGAGGGGCAGCCATCTGTCTGTCTTGTTTGCTGGCGCTCACGGCATCCGTGAACGCGTGCTAGCAGCGAGGCAGGGATGCTCGTTGCCGTGGCCATGCTGATGGATGCAGCAGGTCAGTGAGGCCCTGGATAAAGGCCTGTGCGGTTCGACGGCTTCTTACTCTGCAGACGAGATTGTCGGGAAGTTCTGTGTTCCACGGCCAGCACGCACACGGCACGGGGGAGGTTCCGCAGAAACACCGCCCCTTTCTCCTAGGAAGGATCCAGCCGCCTCGGTTGACGTATAAGCTCCGCAAGATGAGGAACCAAGTGCTTGGACGGAGAGTGAAAAGTATCCATAGCAAACGTACTTTTGCGGGCTCCCAGGGAAGTGTGAGTGCTGGAGGGGAGGCCGCACAGGACAAAGCACGGTCACCGCCGATGCCCCTCCCAGCTCCCTTCCTCCTGCGGCTGGCAACCGTGGGCATATTATGTAATCTCTCTGGGCCTCAATTCCGTCTGAAACCGAGAGGATCATTGCTATCTAGCCTGTAAAGTGGCTCTAGATACTGAGTTAATTTTGTCCTGTGCCTACAGCAGCAGCGCCTGGCACGCATACGACATACTATAGTGTTTGTTTAATCAGTAAATAAAATAAATAAGGCCCTAAACCCAGGAACAAAACAGACGGCTGTTAGGAGCAATCTGAACACATCCGTTCTCTCCTGGTTGGCATATAGATCTATGGTGCTGATCATTTTGATGAAGGTCTCCATTGGAATGATTTTTAGCGCTCTTCTATTCTTAATTTTTAAATGTTTTAAATATTTTATTGATTTTTTTTTTTTACAGAGAGGAAGTGAGAGGGAGAGTTAGAAACATTGATGAGAGAGAAACATCAATCAGGTGTCTTCTGCATATCCCCTACTGTGCCCACAACCAAGGTACATGCCCTTGACTGGAATCGAACCTGGGGCCCTTCAGTCCGCAGGCCTATGCTTTATCCACTGAGCTAAATCAGTTGGGGGCAAACGCTCTTCTATTTTTAGACTATAAGAATATGGCTTAACATTTTAGCCTCCGTTTTTCCACACTAATAAAAAGGTGAAAGGTTACACCCTGTTTCAATGCAGTGGGGTTTTGTTTTGTGTTTTGTGTTTTTTCTTTTTTTTATTTTTATTTCAGTGCAATGTTTCTGACATGAATAAACCCCGTCTCCAGAAAATAGATGCCTCAATGCCTTATAATCCACTGTAAATGTGCCACTTCCGCTACATCTGGACATCAGTAAATCTGGGCAAGACCAGGAAATGGTACGTCTCATGTTCTACCCTCTCCTTCCCCTCGTCTCTGTCACTCTGGGAGCATCGTTTTTGTTTCCTTCTTGCACAGCCTCGTTCTTCATTGTCACACAGATTCCTCCTGAGAGGTGCCCCCCCCACCCCCACTCCTCATAGCAATGTGTATTTTAGTTGCCTTCAAGAAACACTAAAATAAATCTCTGATTTGGGGTTAATATGGAAAATACTCATCAGCGGTGCTTTCTGGTGCCCTTCAGTGAACATGGGCTAACATTTCTTGAGACCAGATATCAGTGGAAGCATGACTTCCATTCCTGTGGGTTTGTTTCCCTCCCTCTCTCTCTCACAGCTTCACTACTTCGCCTGCACAGAATGTTGGTACAGTGTGATTTGCACCCACCAAGGGGATAGCCTGTGGCTAAGGCAACAGCAGATTTTTCTTTTCTTTTTAAATATGTTTTTATTGATTTCAGAAAGGAAGAGAGAGGGAGAGAGAGAAACATCAATGATAAGAGAATCATTGATTGGCCGCCTCCTGCACACCCCTTCCTGGGGATGAAGCTTGCAATCCAAGCATGTTGACCAGAATCGAACCCAGGACCCTTCCGCTTCAGGCCAAGGCTCTATCCACTGAGCCAAACCAGCTGGGGCAATAGCAGCTTCTTTTAAAGTCTCCAGTGTTCACTGCTCACTGCCCTTCACAGACTAGACTCCCTTAGCAAGGCCTTCTCCTAGGGGAGATCCCAGCCAGACTCCAGTCAGCGTCTCCAAATGCAAAGGCAGGAACACGTTGGCGAACGAGGGAAAACAGTGAGAAACAACTCTCACGAGCAGAAATCGTTCTCGGTGTTGCATAACTATTTTCCCACCTCCCTTTATCAACTTCTCTAAATAATAAATAAATGAGGGAGCTTAAGAAACCTCCTTGGAGAAGGCATGCTGACATGGGGTGGGTAGTTTGGGAGGGGAAGAGCATGACAAGACAAGTCCGCTTCCTATATTTCATAGCAGGACCATACCGGTTCGGGCCTGCCTCCTTCTGACATCCTCATTTAGGAAAATTGTACAGAGTACAAGGGAACACTCCCCTTGCCTCTTACAGTAAGCTCAGTCATCTTCCTTCTGGAGACCAGCAAATTAAAAAAAAAAAAAAAATCAGTGTTAGATATTGCAGCAAGGGAAATGTGAACAGTGTCTGCGATTGACTTCATGGATAATTTTACTTTCTGCAGTCTGGGTCAATGACATTTATGTGAGATCTGGTCTATGTGGCTTTGAAAAAAAAAAAAAAAAAAAAAACCTTATTCCAAAGGAAGACAAGCAAAATCTTCAACTGTTTCAGACTCCAGAGGAAAACCTTCCCGTTGTTTCTGATGGAAATGGAATTTATTTCACATCCGTGTGTGCCTGGGGGGGCTGCAGAGGAGGAGAAGCCGGAAGGTGTATTTGGCTCAGACCATGTGGCCCTGTGCCCTTTGTGTGTCTGTGGTGGCAGAAAGCTTCCCAAAAATATCTCCGTGGCCAAACAACTACAAACTGTTTGGTCTATTTAAAAAACTAAAACACAACAAAAAAGCACATGAGTTTATAAAACAAAGTTTTTCTTAAACTAGAACGTGTATGGAGTTCCCAAGGCCGTTTTATTTCCAAGTTGCAAAAGTAGTAGCCAAGTGTGTAAAGGAAAATCCCAACATCTCAATTAGGTCAGGCCAGCAAGTGGCCTAGAAGATCCGTCTTCCTAGAGCGGGGTGTGCTTCCGAAGCCACAGCTCTGGGCGGGGAGGGGGTCTCAGCACAGAGAGCCTGTCATTCCGGAGCCACGCTCCAAACAGAGCCGCCCTCCTTTGTTTTTGAATCGTTCTGGGCTGGCACTGCAATTGTCTTTATGCATCTCTTTGTTCCGGCACGGTTCTCTTTTGTCTGCTGTGCTCACCTGAGATGGTGCAGCGGAATTTCTGCTGCCCGCTGCTGTTACCCAAACCGAACCAGCAGCCCCCTGGGCTCCGAGACAGTTCCAGGCTTGCTTGCGTCCATGTGGCAGCCAGATTGCCAGCTCTCCTGATGACTCATCTGGACCGGTTTGCAAGATCCAGGGAAGAGACGTGCCCTGGGAAGAAGGGCCGAGGACTCGCTCTTTAATCCCAGTTTTGTCCAAGCTCCTCTGGAGCCTTAGAAAGGCCACTAGACTTTCACATCAGTTTCTTTATCAGCAAATAAGAACTACCCTGACGTTGTGGTGTTTAATGTTGTTTGCTTTTACGAAGTGCTTTGAAGATGAGAGCAGTTGCATTTGTTTGCTTAGCGAATTAAATGAATGGGTCAGAAATGTGACACATCCTGTGCTTTCTGGCACGCCCTGGATTGTCTGTCTCCTCCTCTTCATTTGCTTACACATTCAAATTCATCCCACCTTCTCACGGCTGACTCTCTCCAGTGGAATTTACTTTTGCTGTTTTACCTCAAATTTTTATTACTGAAATAAATAAGACCGACATTAAGAACTTGGTTCTAGTCATCGTCCACTAGGTAGATTTTCATTTCAATCCTTCAGTAAAGCTGATGGCATGCCTAATAAGTCCATCCAACGGTTAGAAATCAAATAAGAAAGCTTAATAAAGAAGCAGTTTTGAACATCAGAGAATCAAAAGAGCAAAGCAAACTTTTTAGGTATTGTTTAAAAGAGTTATTAGAGTACAGCTAATTCTAGGTTGCTTCATCTTTTATCAAGGATTGGGATAATAACATGCTAGCCAATGAAGTAAAGTATAAAAATGCTCCCTCTTATTCCCAATAGTCACATTTGTTTTAGATATAATCACATATCATATACTAGGGGCCTGGTGTATGAAATTCGTGCACTGGGGGTGGGTGGTCCCCCAGCCCAACATGCCCCCTCTCACATACTGGAAGCCCTCAGTGGTTGTCCTACTGATGGCTCATGCTTGGTCGGGGGACCTCAGCCAGAGGACCCCAGCCAGCGATCCTATGGGGCTGATCTTGCTGGCTGGCTGGCTCTGCCCCAGCCCCCTTCCCCCCACCCCCCGCCCGGCCTTGGGAACCTAGTGAAACCAGTGAGATCTCCCTGCCATGGGGTCAATCTCACTGGCTGCTGTGCTCGCCCATTCTCTCCTCCCTCCGTGTGGCCAGGTGGGCCAGCCCGGGGGTGCGGACGCTGTGCTCGTGGCCCCAGCCAGCCGGTTCTCTCAGTGGCCGCTGTCATCTTGGTTGGGGTTCATTTGCTCTTGGTTGGCTTGTGGGCATGGCTTGATCGAAGGTAGAGTGAATTTGCATATTACTCTTTTATTAGATAGGATATTAAAAGATGCATGTGTCATATTTACTTCAAAATGTTTATTTTGAAAGTGATGAACATATGAAATAAATGAAATGAAAGTTGTATGTTTTATCTTCACATATTTTTATTAGGTTCAAAAGATTCAGGACAAAACATTTGAGTGATAAAATGCACTGAAAGAAAATATGTTAAAAAATATCACAAGTGGCCTCAAAGACAAGTTTTAAAAATTATTCAAAAACAGAGTTCAAAGGAGGATTGAAGAGTTTGATTGTGCTAATCTCTTGGCTTGAATTCTACAGTCTCAAAACATTGGTCAATGCCCTCTTCTTTTTGAATGAATTAACTTTCATAATTATACTTTCTTCATTCTTTTGTAACCTACATTTTATTTATTAAAATGTAAAGCCTATCCCAGCTCATGTGGCTCAACAGTTGAGTGTCAACCTACGCACCGAGAGGTCACCAGTTCAGTTTCTGGTTAGAGCACACACCTGGGCTTCAGGCCAATCCCTAGTAGGGGGCATGAGAAGGCAGCCAATCAATAATGTTTCTCTCTTATCAATGTTTCTATCTTTCATCCTTCTCCCTTCCATGCTTTCTCTAAAAAATCAATTAAAAAATATTTAAAAAATTTAAAGCCTAAATATTCTTTCAGCTTTATAAGTAAACTAGAGGCTAGGTGCATGAAATTCGTGCACGGGGGGTTGGGGGGGGGCGGGTGGTGAATGACTCTCAGCACAGCCTGCACCCTCTCCAATCTGGGACCCCTTGAGGGATGTCTGACTGCCTGTTTAGGCCCAATCCCGGTAGGACATCCTTCTCACAATCCAGGACTGCTGGCTTTAAACTGTTCACCTGCCTGCCTCCTTGATTGCCCCTAACCACTTCTGCCTGCCAGTCTGATCACCCCCTAACCACTACCCAGCCAGCCTAATTGATGTCTAACTGTTCCCGTGCCAGTCTGTTTGCCCCCAACTTCCCTCCTCTGCTGGCCTGGTCACCCCTAACTGCCCTCCCCTGCAGGCTTGATCACCCCTACTCCTCTCCCTTGCAGGCCTGCTCCCTCCCAACTGCCCTCCCCTGCTGGCCTGATCACCCACAACTGTCCTTCCTTGCAGGCCTGGAACCACCCAACAGGCCTCCCCTGCTGGCCATCTTGTGGTGGCCATCTTGTGTCCACATGAGGGCAGAATCTTTGACCACATGTGGGCAGCTGTCTTGTGTGTTGGAGTGATGGTCAACCTGCAAATTATTCTTTTATTAGATAGGAAAGAGGCCTGGTGCATGGGTAGGGGCCAGCTGGTTTGCCCGGTTCAGGGTGGGGTTTCCCTTGGGACATAGGGCAGCCTGGGCAAGGGACCTATTGTGGTTTGCAGGCCAGCCATGCCCCCCAGCGACCCAAGTGGAGACCCTGGGATCTGGTATTAATTTATGTTCTATAATTGAAACTTTGTAGCCTGGAGCAGAGCCAAGCCTTCTACTGGCTCCATGGAGATAGCCATTTCTGTTTGCATTTATTTAAATTATATAATTGAAACTTTGTAGCCTAGAGTGGAGGCCTAGGCACTAGGGCTATAGAAGCTTGGCCTCCTCCATCACGCAGGCAACCCTAGCCTCTACTCTCTCTAGCTCTGTGGCTGCTGCCATTTCTGTTGGGATATATCTTCTATAACTGAAACTTTGTAGCATTGAGTGGAGGCCTAGGCGAACAAGGACAGGTGGAAAGCTTGGCTTCCTCCATTGCCAGGGAAACCCAAGCCTCGCTCCTGCTCTCAGTGGCCACAGCCATCTTGGTTGTGGTTTATTTGCATAGTTTGCTCCTTATTAGATGATGGGCGTGGCTGTGGGTGTGGTTTGATCAGAGATATGGTCAATTTGCATATTGCTGTTTTATTAGATAGGATATCCCATTGTGCTAGTTAATTCTATGTGTCACATTGGCTAGGCTGTGGCATACAGATGTTTGATCAAACATCAGTCTAGATGTTTCTTTAAAGGTACATTTTTCTCAATAGACTTAGAGTGAAGAAGATTATCTTCCAGATTATGGTGAGCCTCCTTCAATCAGTTGAGGCCTTAAGAGAAAAAAGACTGAGGTCCCTCCCAAAAGAGGAAATAATGTCTTCAGATTACCTCTGGGCTCATGCCAGCCACATCAACTCTTCCCTGGGTCCCACACCTGCCCTGCAGGCTTAGTAGCTCACACAATGGCATGACCCAATTTCTTAAAATAAATCTCTCTGTGTGTGTCTCTCTTTCTCTGTACATATTCAGGTCACTGATTCTGTAATTCTTGAGAACTCTGACTAATACACCTATTTATTATTATTATCATTGATGTTATTATTATTTTAGCTTGAAAAAATTTTTTGGCTTTTGTTACTTTTTTTATACATCTTGTAAGGTGATGCCCATGAGCTTCAACAGTAGTCAAGGAATGCAGACACAGGAGAATGAAGGAATAGCAAAACAAAGAGTTGAGGAAATGAAGTAGAACTGTGCTCATGCCTGGCTGTGTTTACACAAGGGCATTCCATGCATCACCATCCAAAAAGGAAAGGAAAAAGTGAATTTGACATACTCAGGCAGTGAGGTCTGTGCAATTACATTGCATTGAATGGTGAGAAGAAACCATTGGAATGATGTCCTTTTAAAATGTTGTTAGTCATAGACTTTATTAAAATTACAATAATCCTGAATCACAAACATCATTTATTTCCTGATCAGCCAATGCCAAGGGAACTTTGAACCTCCTTGCAGGAAGGTTTATATCCCAGCAGTCTCCCCAGCTGGCACCATGAGCCAATTCCTGTGCTCTAACAATGCCTCTTTCTGAATAATTGATGTGGCAATTCTCTAAAAGTATTAGGAGACCAGAGACTCACCGTTGATCTTAGTGAAAAACTGTCCCTACTTCACAAACATTCTTTTGTGGTTACTCTGAACAGCCACACTGACAGACTTAATTCTACAGAAAGCCGCTCAGGACCAGAGATGAACTGGGGACTGGAGATCAAAGACCTAAATGTTTAAAGCTTTTAGCCTTGGTAGGCATGGCTCAGTTGATTGGGCATCATCCTGTGCATCAGAAGGTCCCCAGTTGTGATTTCCATCCTTGGTTGAGGTAAAAGTTTAGAACTTTTGCAATTCCAAGAGTAGCCCAGGGAATACTGAGAGAGCATTGTGTTTTGACATTGCAAAAGTTCCCTTCATTACCCAGCTTATTTGAACCTCCTACAGCAGATCAACTAAGGGCCAGCCAGTGCCATCTAAATTAAGTACCAAAGTTCATCTAAGTGAACACCTTTACCTGCATGCACACATTTGTGTAAACTTTGACAGGAAACCCAACTCTCCTTTTTGGCATAAGAGGAGTCTGATATTTAGGGTAGGCTTGACGGAGGAAGTGATGGAGAAAGGGTCAATGGTCCTCTCCCAGGCATCGTCAATGTTCATTTTGAAAACACGTTTGAACCCATAGAAAAGAATCTTTAGTTCATGCTACCAAATTTTTATGCATATGTGAGTCTCCAGGAATGTCCAAATGAAGGACTTAGCCCTCTGGAGAATCCAGAATGAAAACATAATAAAGCCTGTATCATCCTAAGCGGAAAACATAAGATAGGAAACAGTATATCTAAATCAATACTACATATCAGACATTTTTCCATTATCTGTTTGCTCTTACAGTTTTTTGTTGAGTTGGTATTATCTACATTTTGTGGGTGACCAATTTGAAGCCCAGAGAAATTTGCCTCCTCCACACAGTTCACAAGTTGACAGCTAATGCTCTTTTCTATAAATCCAAAAAAAGAAAAAGAGGATAAAATATTTTTTTGCATCTTGGATTTATTACTACATTATTTTTATATCATTGGTATATCACAGATTGGATCACAATAGGCAAAACATGTTGACTTCAATTGAATATTTTTTCTGTCAGCAAAAATAAAATATATTCTTACATATTGTGAATAAAATTGAACTGAGCATGACAGTTTTTAGTTTGGATGAAATATAACATATTCTTTAAAGAGTACACATTTGTTCCAAATGTTTTCTGAGAGCTGTTGTACTGTTAACCAATGCCCATGATGACAGAAGCAGCATTTGGAGGAAATGATTTATTAGCACACTGTAGTCATATGTGTGTATGAACATTTCATCCATCAGAATCTGACCCACTGTCAGCAGCATGAAGTTTGGAACTGTTTCTTCAGAAATGGAGACGTGGTTTCCTTTAACTAACAAAATTTTCACTTAGTTCTTTTGTGATCAATAGACAATATTTCAAATATGCCTGGGTAGGATTTTCTCTAACCAACACTAAGAATTTGTCTCATATTATAAACAATATTTATAATGATAATGAAATGGTGATAGCAATACCTACGTAGCAAGAATTATGAAGTTAGTTAAATGGTAGAAAGTTCTGGCATGACGCAACCTGTGATGCCAGAACCTAGGCTCTTGATGACCAGTATACTTCAGACTTATAAATTCATATTTTTCAAAGTGAATATGCAAATTTCTTAATTAAGAATCTTGCTATATACAGAATAGTTAAGTCTGAAAATAGCACATATGTGAGGGTGACAATGTAACTTACCATATTACATCAATTAAAATAAGAGACTTTTTTTCAGATATTAATATAACTGAAATCAAGATGTATCTTAACTTTGTGTCCTACTTTAACTGACAATGACTTTTCCTTTTATTGTGGTACAAAACATATTGATGTGACTTACAATTTATGGCATCTTAGATTTCATTAAATATAGTTTAGTAAAACCCAATTGTGCTTATTTCACAAATTATAAGACTAATATGTTTATCATATTTTATCACTTCTAAAATTTTTATGAAATATATGATAATGTATACTCAACTACATTAATGGATATTACCAGCTATATTATAATATATAAATATATATCTCTTCATAAAAATATCTTATAATTTAAACAATGCTGACATTATTGTTATCCCTATTACACAAATATAGAAACGAAGTCAGAGAGGCTAAATGTATAACCTAAGGTTTTATAATTGCAGCAACCCCCTTATTTAAGACCCCCCAGTAGGTGCCTGAAACTGCAAGTAGAACCAAACCTTATGTATACTATGTTCTTGTGGGTTTTTAAAAAATTTTTTTGTATTTATTTTAGAGAGGAATGGAGAGTGAGAGAGAGAGAGAATTATCAATGATGAGAATCATTGATTGGCTGCCTCCTGCATGCCCCCTATAGGGGATCGTGCCCACAACCCAGGCACAGAATCCATGTGCCCTTGACTGGAATCCAACCCACGACTCTTCAGTCCTCAGGCCGACACTCTATCCACTGAGCCAAACCAGCTAGGGCTGTATATTATGTTTTTTCCTGTACAAACATAACTATGATAAAGTTGAATTTATAAACTAGGCACAGTAAGATTAACAACAATAACTATAATGAAATAGAACAATTATAATAATATACTGTAATTAAAGTATGGGAATGCTTTTGGAGCTATCATTAAATAAAATAAGGGTTACTTGAACCTCGGCTCTGTGATACCTTGACAGTGAAACTGATAACTGAGATGGTCTTAGAGGACAGTCTTGTGAAACTGAGCCTTTTACCTGTAGAATTGGATTGTGTCTCCAGACAGATATTCCCAGAATGAGGTAGAATTTTGGGACACTGCTGACATCTGAAAATTGCTTGTTGGTGTGGGAAAACATGTACACACAATGGATTTGGATCCAGGAATCCTTTCAGTAAAAATCAAAGCAAATCTTTGACTCCAAATTCAGTGGTGCTTTTCCCAAATGACCCATTGTGTGTATAAAATCTTGTAGATTATTTTGACCTTAAAAATTTAGAAAAACTTTTTAAGAGAATTGACAAGGTCCATACATTAAGCTCCAAGCTTCACCATGCCATTGTTATGCTCTTAAAGAGAAGTACAATGGCCTTGGCCCAGTTAGAAGCTAGGCTGGGAATTGTTACCAGGAAGCAGGGAGATTCATAATTTCTGAAATATAAATCAAAGGAGAAGGACTTTGTGTAAAGAAAGTATTTTAAAAGTCTTATTTTCACCTCTCTATTTTGGTGAAATCGGTCACTAATAATGCTGATTTTCTTTCTATATTTGGTGATTGGGTCTGGCTGCTGTGATTAGAAAGTTAGAAAAAGAAGTTGTGAAAGCTAATTGAGAAAAGCCTGGATTATTACCTTGACTTCATGGCCAATTCAGTTTTGAACTTAAGAATCAAAATCACTTTCTCCGTTTGTATTTATAAGCATGAAAGAAATCATATTTACCTGCTTTCATCCACTCTAAAGTTCTTGAGAAGAAATGAGATGACATATAGCAAACACTTTTAGATACTCTGGATGTTACAAGAGTAAATCAATCCCCTAATTCTCTACAACTTTCCAGAAAGAACCTAGTAATATTTGCCTGTGTAAACACATTATTCCTTATTTGCCCCCAGAAAATACATACCCCAGATTGTCCCAGAAGGAATGGAAGGACAATCAGGAATTACTATAGTAACCAATTCCAAAGGGAATATTGACCAATCAGAGGGAATATCAGGACACAGGAACTGTAGCCTTTATAAACCATGGAAACAGGAAGTCTGTAGGACCCTTTCCCCCCCCCCCCCCCGCCCCCACGTGGGAGTCTGTACTTGTTCTTCAGTAAATCTTCACCTTTGCTATACCATCTTCTGTCCATGGATTCATTCTTCCACTCTGGTGGACAAAGAATCTGGGTTCCAGTCCAAACATTCTGTTTTATTATTAACTAAAATCTGTATTTGTTTATTTATTTATTCATTCATTCATCCATTCATTATAACATTTTATCAATTATGTTGTTTGTTGAACTTTTTTTCTTCTTATTGTACTCTAGCTATTATAAGAATAAAATGATAATAAAGACAGCCCTTTGTCCCTTAGAGGCTAGCAAGAGAGATAGACATTATTTAAATAAAAGTGTAACTAGCATAGCATGGTCAGTGTTGCTCAGGGGTTGAGCATTGACTTACAAACCAGGAAGGTCACGGTTCAGTTCCCAGTCAGGGCACATGCCTGAGCTGTGGGCTCTATTCCCAGTGCAGGGCGTGCCGGAGGCAGCTGATGTTTCTCTCTCTCTCCCTCTCCCTTCCTCTCTGAAATCAATGAAAAAAAATTTTTTTAATGTATAACTGGCATTTATTGAAGGCCAGGCCCAGTCCTAAGCACTCAATACCAACTCATGTTGTCCTCACACTATCCTTATTTTCTAGGTGCCTTTGTTATATTGGAATGTTTTTTAATTAGGAAACCAAGGCACAGAGAGGTTAAGCCACTTGAGCAAGGTCACACACAACTAGAAAGGAGACTAGTCATGATTCAAACCCAGACTTCTGGAAGACATGCTCTCACCATTTGCTAGTGCTGTGAAGCAATAAGTCTACATGAGATATATCAGCTTGTATGAGAGTATAAACAACAGTCATTGAGCTTTCCATTTAACTCATACGTTATAATGATTCGATTTGTAGCACCAAGTGCAAGGAATCACTGTTATAGTAAAGTATGTGGACCGTCAAAAAACATCTAAATGTGCCCTAGCTGGTGTGGCTCAGTGGCTAGAGCATTGGCTTGCTGAATGTGCTGATTGAAGGGTCTCAGGTTCCATTCCAGTCAAAGGCATATGCCCGGGTTGTGGGCTCGATCCTCAGTTGAAAAACGGATATTTGAATTGGTCAATTTTGTTTCTACTTTTGGTTTTGTTTGAAGCTCTCAGGGATTTCAGTTGTTATTTGACTGTCACTTTTAACCTCCACCTAAAGTAGTCCATATTCAGAGAACAGCCAGCCCAGAATGTACACTCATGACTCAAGTCCCATTGAAAGGTTCTCAGATTCAAATATAACATGGACCTGACCATTTCCTATGCAACACATGTAATGGGGGATGCCTAAAACCATACCTGCTGCCTGTAGTCATTTTCCCTGGAGATACTGCTGTAATTCTTCTAAGCAGTGTATAGCTGAAGTGATCATTTCATTTGGTGCTAGTTAAGACACAAAGAATGTTTCTTTGTCAAACTCACTATTGCAAAGATAAGTACAATGAATCCTTGCTATCTCCACAGTAGATAAAAATTCCTTCGCTTTGTAAGCTTTCATGCTATGCCATTCATTTTTTTTTTATTGTTGACTCTATTACAGATGTCTCCCATTTTCCCAGACCTCTACCTCCCTCCACTTCAAGGCTTTCATTACATCATTGTCTGTGTCCAGGGGCTATGCATATATGCATATATATTCTTTGGTTGATTTTTGCCCATCCTCCCCACCCTCCCTGTTTTTCTCAAGAAAAATGATAAAGCCCCTTGATTTAAGCCATTCAAATATTGTCTAGACAAAACAATTTCTATCACATTGGGAGAAGGAGCAAGAGGTTTTAACTGTTTATGTCTCTACTTTCTCCAACCTCCAAAGCTAAGAAAATCATTTGGGGGTAAGTCATAGAACAGTCTTCACCCTGACTAATTCTAGAGTAAGGGTGGGGTGTATTCTTAGATGAATCAGCCCATAAAAATACTTTCCACACTGGCTAATTTGCATATGTATTTCCTCACTACAGTAATAACTCAGAAGAAAACTTGTAAGCATATGAAAACTGGACAACTGTTAGAAAGTTGCACTGCTATGGTATCCATAAAATGCTTCCTTACTAGACCTTTTAAAGCAAATCTTTCATACAACTTGACCCTTTTCCTTCCTCACTCTTTACTGATGCTCTTCTGGAAAAACTAACTTCAGTCTGTCTCCGGGGTGTCTCCTTTACTATTCACACTTCACTTGTGACACTTCTGGTCACCAAGTGTATGGAGGGTTTTCCCCACACCAAGCAATTCTCTGAGGCACCATCTGGGTGTCCCACAATTTAATTCAATTCTGACACTATTGCTGACATAAGAATGTCCAATCCCATAGAGGATTTTTATAAGGCATTAGTTGGGTCAAACAGAAGCAAGACCTCAACTGACAGAAAAAAAAAATGCTTTGGAGAATAATAATAGTTTGCAGTTGCGTTTACGCAGTAGAGATTAAGGATGGAATGTGAGGAGGATTACATGAAGGTGGGAGATATCACGGGGGGATGAGATTACAGACTGCTTATGATTATGTGCTCTCTTGAGAGTGGTCACGTATTAGTAGGAGGGGTCGGACAGGGGCCATTTCCAAGGTGTGTTATCCTAGGTGTACACAAACAACGGACAGGCTTGTTTAAGGCAAAGAAAAGCCTTTTACTAAAAAAGTTACATACTTGGAGCATGACTAGCCACCATGACCTGCCCAGTTAGAAATTTATTTTCTATTTTTTTAATATATTTTTATTCATTTCAGAGAGGAAGGGAGAGGGAGAGATAGAAAAATCAATGATAAGAGAGAAGAGAGAATGTTTGATCTGGTACCTCCTACAGGCTCCCTACTGGGGATCTAGCCCATAATCCAGGCATGTGCCCTTGACTGGAATCGAACCTGCGACCCTTCAGGCCATAGGCTGACACTCTATCCACTGAGCCAAATGAGCTAAGGCTAGAAATTTATTTTCCACAGAATCTCTGTTTTATCCATATTATCTACCTTGAAATTATATCAGATCCTGCAGATTAAGTGCTGAATCCTGCAAGATGTCCCCCACAATACACACACACACAATCACACACACACACACAACCACACACACACACACACACACACACACACACACACACACACACACTTGAGACACGAGTACCAAGACATTATTACCTGTGCCTCTGACCAACTGGCTATAGATCGAAGGTTCTAAGGGATCCCCCTCTTCTGGTTTGGTTACCCCCCTTGAACTGCTCACAGAACTCAGGAAAACATTTGTGTTTTCCAGTTTATTAAAGGATATGGTAAACGATACCTAAGAACAGCCAGATTAAGAGATACATAGGGCGAGGTCTGGAAGACCCCAAAACCAATAGCTTCTGGCCCTGTGGATTTGGGATGTTTTACCCTCCCAGTGTGGATGGGTTGGCCAACCTGGAAGCTCTCCAAACCCTCTACTTCTGAGATTTTATGGAGACTTCTGCATGTAGGCATGATCAATTATTAACTCTATTTAAGCCCCTCTCCCTTCTCTGAAGAATGGGGGAGTGGGGCTGAAAATCCCAAGCTTCTAATCATGACTTGGTCTTTCCGGTGACCAGCCCTCATCTAGGAGCCATCCAAGAGCCCACCCAGAGTGACCTCAGTAGAACAAACGACGCTCCTAGTGCTCTTATCACCAAAGGAACGACAAGGGCTTCAGCAGCCCTTTCAGGAATGGGGAGGAGAGGGCAAAGGTAAATAGGTGTTTTTCTGTGGGTTTTCTGATCCCACAGATGCCTGTTGTCACTGAGCAAATGTTTAGAAATTGTCAACTCTAAACAAATAGCTATTTTGTCAATCGCTTGGTTGGTGCCAGGTACCAAGCAAATCCTTTCCCTTTAACCTCACAAAGGAAAAAAAAAAAAAAATCTTACAGTATAGAAAAGGAAGTCAGTGCTTAGAAAAGCAAAACACTTTGTCCAGTAAATATGTAAACAGTCTTTGAACTCAGATCTCCTGACATTCCATCGTATCTGTGCTAAGATTTCTACTCTCCCTCAGATGCCTCAGTAACTTGGTATTAATTGGTCTAGAAAAGTAAGAGGATCAAAAACTGTAGAAAAACAAGCAAAAAAAAATTTCTGTGGAAATTGGAGAATTTCAAATAGAAACATCTGTCCCAGCGTTACTCCAGGCCAGCAACCTCTGGTCTTAACTTCTTCCTTTTCTTTGGTCTCATTGTCACCTGCACTGTTCCTTAGAGTTTCTCTATCTCTAATCACGACTGTGGAGGGAAACCATACTGCTGATTGCCACCTTGGGTCCAGGTAGGAATGGCTGCCTTCAAAGATGAGCATAATACAGATGATATATCATGGAATTGTACATTTAAAACCTATATCATTTATTAATCAATGTCACTCCAATAAATTTAACCATAAAATATTTTTTAATATATATATTTTATTTTTTTTGCAGTATACCTTAGATTTAATAGTAGTACATATGTTTTCCTTTTTTTCCCCCATTGTCCTCCCCCCAGCCTTCCCTACCACCCAGTACATGTCCCCACCTGACCCCCCCGCCCCAGTGTCTTGCATCCACTAGTTATGCTCACATGCATGCATACAAGTCCTTAGGTTGATCTCCCCCAGCACCCGCCCCCCCACCCTCCCCAGCCTTCCCCCTGTAGCTTGACAGCCTGTTCAATGCCTCCCTGCCTCTATATCAATCGCTCTCCCCTGTTTCTTTTCTTCAAAAATATCTTGCATCTGCATACTGGAAATAAATGTATAAGAACAAAAAATATTTGAGTCTCATTTTCAATGTCCAACTGTTCTTAGTCCCAGTTTCAATGTCAAATAGTTCTTTATGTGTACATGTCAGCATAAATATTAAAAAGACAAACACAAATTCCTTTTTTATTTAAAAGTATAATTGTTGATCGCTGTGGGAGAATTAAAACAAGATTTGAGCATTGGCAATTTACAAAGTTTATAACCTCCTCACAAGACTGACTCCTGGCTTTTACAGACTCATTTGAGGTGGAAACTGGTTTTATTTATAGAGGAGCTTCTTTAGCACTTCCCTGCATTTAAGAAGGAAAGCCCTGTCCATATTTTCCCCGTGGAATGAGTGAGAAAACCCAGGATAGAAAATGCAATCAAAGCAAACCTGCAGACACATTCTAATTCCAGGTAAACAATATCTTTAAGAATCTTCAATGAATCATGTTCAGAAGGCCTATGTCCTACCCAACAATGTCTATGGTTATCTCTCACAATTCAATAAAGAAGAAGAAAACTGAACATGACAGACTGTAGGAAGTAAATTTACTTCTATTCAATATGCAACAAACATTCCTTGCAGGCAGAGAAATAAATTTTCTTTTCATCCACTTAAAAAGAAAAGTTCAGCCTGGCTCAGTGGTTGAATGTCGACCTACAAACCAGGAGGTCACAGATTAGATTCCTCGTCAGGGTACATGCCCGGATTTCAGGCTCAATCACTTGTAGGAGGGCGTGCAGGAGGCAGCCAATCAATGATTTTCTCTCATCATTGATGTTTCTGTCTATCTCTCCTTCTCCCTTCCTCTCTGAAATCAATAAAATATATATTTTTTAAGTTCAATTTTTCCTTAGGAAGCTAACCTTATTGAGTTAACAGGTTCACTTCTAAACACAAATAGGGAAAAAATACAAGGAAGAGTCCAAAATAAAATATATAAAGCTTTTTGCTGAAAGCAATAAAGGTTAGTTTAGTGGGTTTATGTTTACAAATTATGACTAGTTTAACTAGCAAAAAATTCAAGACCACATTATTGTCTCTATAATTATCTTCATAAAAGGTCAACCACAGATTATATCCTGACTTTTGCTGGTAGTGATTTTTGGTCACTACATGAAAAGACACTCAGTAAATCTATGAGAACTCTATGGAGCAATAAATAACTAGAGTTCCTTTCTCTGGCTTAGCCCTCAGAGGTCTCCCACATAGCTCATTTAATTATACTGTTGCCCTTCATCTTTATCAAGTTTCAAAGTCCTCTAGTATATAATAAAAGAAAATGCTAAAGAGAGTGTAGAAGTATAGAGTATGTGGCAATGCAAAACTGTGTAATGTATCCCTTAAAATCTGAAATAAAAAATACTTGACACAATAGATAAAGAATTCATTTAAAAGGTATAAACTGGTTCTCAATGTTGTCAACTCTGAAAATTGAGAGTTGGACCAGATGATCAAGAGTATACTCTGTACTACAACATCTTGATTTAATGGTGATTTGATTCAATTCTTTGGTTTAAAGCTAGGTATGAATAAAAGACTACGGAGTAGATTACTGGAGCACTCTGCTAAGGTGATCAAGAAGATTGCACCACTGGACTCCACAGGACTCCTACTGCATAAGGCCATGCCACAAAGACTGGGAGTCATAGCATATTTGCCTAATATAAATAAATAAACCCAAATAGGCAGCCATAATGGGTAGAGCCAGAAACAGGCCTCAAATGAAAGGACAGGAGAAATCTCCAGATGAGAGCTAAATGAAATGGAGGCAAGCAGTGTATCACCAATGTGCCAGTCAACACTCACATTAATGATCAATTAATGTGACTCAGAGCCTTCCAGACCACTTTAGACCTCTCCAGAGTTGGCTGCCGAGGTATGTCACCCCTCCTGGCAGGCATCCTCTTCAAGGCCTCTGCAATTAAATTGGAACCCACTCCTAAGATATATTAAATAATAATACCTTTTATATATGAAGTCAACTTTATTGTTATGTCTTTTCAGACTGGGTTGTAAGGTCAGTTTTCTCTTTAAGAACTTGCTACTTCAGTTCATCCCTATTTTTATCACTCACCTGTATAAAGCCCACTTTACAATATAAGACAAGAATACTTAATATTGTTTATAAACCACTTGGTCTTAACTTTTATGTTTATTTTTCAAGTACTATTATGCTTCTTAGAATTATTTCTTCTGCCGAACCGTTTTGGCTCAGTGGATAGAGCGTCGGACTGCGGACTGAAAGGTCCCAGGTTCGATTCCGGTCAAGGGCATGTACCTTGGCTGCGGGCACATCCCCAGTTGGAGGTGTGCAAGAGGCAGTTGATGGATGTTTCTCTCCCATTGATGTTTCTGACTTTCTATCCCTCTCCCTTCCTCTCTGTGAAAAATCAATAAAATATATTTTAAAAAAAAAAGAATTACTTCTTCTTATAACTTCCATTATTTTGCTACCAATACAAGTTTATGTTAAAAGGCAGTTACCTTGGACAGGTAATACCAGCAAACAAATTTATCACTCTTGTGTTATTAATTGACATACATTAAACGATAAGGAATTGTCTCCTGGTATCAAGGAATATTTATGATAGTATCATTTTTCAATATCCTTAACTCCCACTTGCAAACTATTGATGGTTAGTAATTTTATAGTTCTGATCCAGTCCAGTGTCTTATCTGTTTCTGTGATCCAATGCTTCCTGTCTCAACTTGAACTAATGAGAAGTTGCTCTTCACCTAACCCATTCCAACGACCTTCTCCCTCTCCTTGTATTTGTTCTGATCTTAAAAGTCTTATGGCTCAAGGGATTAAAGGCTGAATGCTTGGGAATATTTCTTCAAATAAATAAATAAATATATATATATATATATATATATATATATATAAAATTGATTTTTTACAGAGAGGAAGGGAGAGGGATAGAGAATTAAAAACATCGATGAGAGAGAAAAATTGATCAGCTGCCTCCTGCACACCTCCTACTGGGGATGTGCATGCAACCAAGGTACATGCCCTTAACTGGAATCGAACCTGGGACCCTTCAGTCCACAGGTCGACACTCTATCCACTGAGCCAAACCAGTTAGGGTGGGAATATTTCTTTATGCCTTCTTTATCTTTTTCACTTTTGTTAATGTGGTAATGACTATGTATCATTTCAAAAAATTGATTTTATTTTATTTTATTTTTTTGCATTCATGGTTGTTCTTTTCCTATGTGGAAGTGTTCGTTGTGAGCTGGGCCAGCTTTATTGTTCACTGTTTCCACGTGCCTGCTCTAAGGTCAAGTCCCTGGAAAACAGCTGTTCTAGAATGGGGAAGGCTCTCCCTGAGAGGGCAAGGTCAAAAGCTGCCCAGCCCTAGCTAGATTGGCTCAGCGGATAAGACAATGGCATGTGGACTGAAGGGTCCTGGGTTTGATTCCCATCAAGGGCAATTTCCTTGGCTACAGGCTCCTCCCAGGCCAGGCTCTGGTTGGGGCACATGCTGGAGGCAACCAATCGATGTGTTTCTCTCACATTGATATTTATCTCTGTCTTTCCCTCTCTCTTCCACTCTCTCTAAAAATCAGTGGAAAAATATCCTCACATGAGGATTAAAAAAAAAAAAAAGTTGCCCATTCTTGCAAACTACCATAACATTTAAAATATACTTTTATTGATTTCAGAGAGGAAGGAAGAGGGAGAGACAGAGATAGAGAAACATCAATGATGAGAGAGAATCATTGATCAGCTGCCTCCTGCATGCCCCTTCCTGGGGATCTAGCCTGCAACCAGGCATGTACCCTTGACTGTAATTGAACCCAGGATCCTTCAGTCCATAGTTTGACCCTCTAGCCACTGAGCCAAACCAACTAGGGCTACCATAACAGTTAAAGGATAATTATTTAGCTGAGTCCACTCCTTTTGTCTTTGAAATGAATGTGGTTTGATAGTTCAGTCAACATTTTTTTAAAAAGAACATTCATATAACGGGCTACTCAGCAATAATTGAAACGGTATTTACTTCAAAATTTTGATGATATGGGAACCTTTATGATATAATGTTAAACAAAAAATAAGAAACGTATTAAGTGAGGCAGGATATAGTAAGAAGTAGGAAAATTCCTTGGCTGGCAAGTGGAATGGGGAAACAGACACATAGCTGAACAAAATGGCCCAACAATTTACCAACAGACACAGAGGGTCACCAGGGTGTTGGCAATGGTCAAACCAGTGCCGGACCTTGCCTCTAGGTTATCCCTGGCTTTTCACTGATCATTCAAGTCAGACCCTCCCCTGCCTTTCTTCCCCAGAGATAAATAACATGTAGGCCTCAGTTGTATTTCAGCTCCAGGCCCAGAAAAGCAGCAAAACCAGAGGGACATCGCAGGGACCAGCTGCAATAACTAATGACCCCCGCCCTAGCGCTGATCAACCAGGACCCTCCTGAAAGGCAGATGAATGTTCTATTGAGATCCTCCCCTAAGATCTCTCCTAACCCCTCAGCCCTCCAAAACCCTCAAAGCAAAAGTCCCAGTGCACATGCTCCTTCCAGGGAGCATGCCCTCGCTGTTCCCTTTCCCGCCCCTCCCCCCACAGGAGTGCATCTCCTAACTTGCAACCAGGAGACCAATGGGCAGCAGCAGCAGCTCCTCCCGGCTGAACCCAGAACCTGTCCCCAAGGCCCCCCTCTCTCTGACTCTCCAGTGAGCTGACAGCAGCCCCGCCTTGGCTCCCTTCTGTCCCAGAATGCTTCTAGAAAGCTAAACGTCTCCCTTAGTCTGTCTTCTGTTGCTTCTTCTACCTAAAGCCCTTCCTTGTTTCCCCGTCCCTGCTCTAATAAAAGTATTCCAGCATCGCCTGGACTGGTGGTGTGAAATCTCTCCTGCATACTGCAGGCTGGCCAGAGGCAGACCTACTTTGGCCCTGGTCCCTTTCTGGTAACATTATGTATAATCTTAACTGGGTAAAAAAAAAAAAAAAATTTTTTTCATTAAAAAAAGGCTTCAAATCTGTCAAAATGTTATCCTCTTAGTATGAACAGTTTGTTTTCCTGCTTCTTTAGACTTCTATGTACATTACCAGCCTTCTATGATGAGCATGTATTCTATGATTATGAGATAAAGACATTACTTTAAAAATTAGCTATAAATAATGAAAATTAATGTTCACCCAGGGCAAAATTAAAATATCAGATCCCTTGTTCAAAAGTTAAGAATTTCATATTTATATTAGCTGTAAATAATGAAATTATTTTTTAAATAATACTATTTGACCATATTTTTTAAAATACATTTTTATTGATTTTTTTTGCAGTATAACTTATAATTAATAGTAGTACATGTTTTCCTTTCCCCCTCCCCCTTATCCTCCCCCCAGCCTCCCCTACCCCCCAGCATATATCCCTACCCTCCCCCCTCCCCGCCCCAGTGTCTTTCATTCATTGGTTATGCTCATATGCATGCATACAAGTCCTTCAGTTGATCTCCCCCCGCATCCACCTCCCATCCACCCAAGCCTTCCCCCTGTAGCTTGACAGCCTGTTCAAGGCCACCCTGCCTCTATATCAATCACTCTCCCCTGTTTCTTTTCTTCAAAAATATCTTGCCTCTGCATACTAGAAATAAATGTATAAGAACAAAAAATGTTTGAGTCTCATTTTCAATGTCCAACTGTTCTGAGTCCCAGTTTCAGTGTCAAATCTATTTGACCATATTTTAAATACTTATGTGTCATTCAATTTGCCTGTATCATCATGGATCTTTCTAAGGTGTATTGCAAAGAAAGCATTATCTCCATTTTACAGAAAGTAAAACTGAGATCAGAGATTAAATAACATTTCAAAGGCATCACCGAAGAAACCAACCAAACAGTTTCAAATACAAGTTTGGCCCTTTTTAAAGGCTGTTCTGTTTCTATTATACTATTGAGGGCTAAAATAATCCCTGTAGTTTCCACCTTCCTGATTCCTTTTGAAAAGGAAGAAAAATAGGAATCAATTTAAGAATGAAAGGGGTTAGCATGGGTCAGTTTGGAATGGATCCAAAGCCTCCTGGGACAATATGCAATAAAAAACTTGATTCTGAAAAAAAAAAAATCCTTTAGGATTTTTCTTAGGCAAACCGTGATTATTAGCATTACTTTTTTAACTATAAAGAAATGAAGATGAATCTTATTTTTAAAAAACTCTTTATTCTGCACATCACTACAGAAAGACCTATTTACTTCAAAAGAAGTTTCCTCTGATAGTTCCAGAATCAAGTCATTTCTGGGAAAAGTCAAGTCTATTCCTTCAATTGAAGAAAAAAATACTTTGTCGGGGACTAAAGAGAGAAACTTATTTGTCATTGATTTGTGATGTCCTGCGTAAATATCAGCCTCAAGTTATTATTCTTTCTAAAGTAGTCTGGTCTTTATCAGTGTTTTGAGACTTCCCAGATATAAAGCTATACTAGTTTTGCAAGTAACTGGTCTTTCCTGTTATTTTAGTATCACTAAGGCAGTGTGTGCATAATAACATCTTTTTTAATATCAACTTATACATATGACTTTTATATTCATTAGGGTGTTTGGGGGCTTAAACTGGATGTATCCAAAGCAATTGAAAGACAGTGAGTGAGCCCTGACCTGTTTGGCTCAGTGAATAGAGCATCGGCCTATGGACTGAACAAACGGTCTCAGGTTTGATTCCAGTCAAGGGCATGTACCTTGGTTGCAGGCACATCTCCAGTAGGGAGTGTGCATGAGGTAGCTGATCAATGTTTCTCTCTCATCGATGTTTCTAACTCTCTATCCCTCTCCTTTCCTCTCTGTAAAAAATCAATAAAATATATTTTTTTAAAAAGATAGTGGGTGAAAAGGAGAGTATTGCCAAAATTATTGAGCTTGTACATGAACAAGAATGAAATGAAAGCGAGCACAGAATTTAATGTATTTTCTTAAAGCTGACCAGATTTCAGTATACAGGACCATTGGGGATAAAGGAGGAAAATTCGAGACTAATTCTCAGAGAAGCAATTTTTTGTAGACCCAGTGTCATCTGTAAGTGTTTTGTTTCTAGTCTTCAAAATAAGAGATTTATTTATTCAGAATACGTATTCAGTCATTCAGTTGACACATCTTACTGGATACCTATTATGCCCTAGCAGGGGCAAAGGCCCCATAATGACAAGGGTTCTGTGCTTATTTTCATGTTCTGCTTTTTTGTTGTCTTGAAATTCTTAATAACTTTTGAACAAGGGATCTCATATTTTCATTTTGCCCTGAGCCTTACAAATTTTGTGCTAGATTCCGGGCTATAGCAGGAGACAACAAAGACATCGTTTGCTTCCTCACATCTTTTATAGAAATAATAAAAGCATTATACAATTAACAAAACTTCATTAGTTATATAACAGGGAAGTATAGAGAAATATGGTGAATAGTGACAGTGTTTGGAAGAGCTATTGTGCTGTTTAGAAAAGCAGTGAAACAAAACTTACTATCAAAATGATAATGGACATACACACTTTCTATTTTTCCCCTTTGCTTCCATCTTGCTCTGATGAGAGTTGAAACCCAGTAATTTTGTGGTCTATCCCCCCAATTCTGCTGACCGTTATCTTGCAATAGTTAATATACTTAAGGGAAATCTAAGACGTCACAAGCCAGAACCACATTTGTGGTTCTCTCTGTCTTTGCCTTAGCAATTCTTATTCACAGTGCTTGATCTTGCGGTAAAATAAGGTTGTAATCTGGGGTTGCAGTTTTGGTAATGTTCAGAAGATGAGTCAAGAGAGAGTGCTATCATTACTCCTTGTCATGTGAAGTCAAAAAGTGCCTTGTCCTGCCATAGTTCAGGGGAAACTCTGAGTGTGTCTGCATTCAGCGTTTTAAACAATTAGCTATTTCAGAGTATATTGGGTTTTTTCAGGTTGTTAAGGGAAAAAAGATACTCTCAACTTAACATAGATCATGGTTATTTGCTGAAGGAATAAACAAGAGAAGCAAAGAAAATCGAAGGTTTTTTTAAATAAGATGTTTTTAAAAGGGTTTTGTAAAATCTCTTGGCTTCCTGGTGCCTCGGATTAGTACTGAAGCGAAGGCACAGTACCCCTTCCAGAAAATGCTGACCTAGTGATTCAACTCTTTTTTCTTTCCTTTCTTTCTAAAGCTGCTCAACTAGCCTGGCCCCTGTGGCTCAGTGGTTGGAGCATCACCCATGCATCAGAGGGTCCCGGTTTGATTTCTGATCAGGGCACATACCCAGGTTTTGGGTTTGCCCCTCCATCAGGGTGCATACATGAAACAATCAATCCGATGTGTTCTCCTCCTCTCTCTCTCTCTCTTTCTCTTTCTCTCTCTCTTTTTCTCCCTCTCTCCCTCTCCCTTCCTCTTTCTCTAAAATCAATAAAAACATGTTCTCACTCCAGCTGGTTTGGCTCAGTGGATAGAGCATCAGCCTGCGGACTGAAGGGTCCCAGGTTTGATTCATGTCAAAGGCACATGCCCAGGTTGCAGCTTGATCCCCAGGAGGGTTTATGCAGGAGGCACCGATCAATTATTTCTCTCATCGTTGATGTTATCTTTTTTCCTTCTCCCTTCCTCTCTGAAATCAATAAATATATATTTTAAAAAACAAACATGTTCTCGGTGAGGATAAATTAATTAATTAACTAGTTAAGCTGTTTACCTTACAACATGCATCCCCACATTTAAAAATAAAAAAGATGGAGAAATCTATGAACAAATCCCAAAGATCAATGATGAGCAAGATTTCAAGACACCTGCTGGAATGTGAGGGACTCACTTGAGACAGTGCTGATTGTGTCTATGGTACTTGATAAAGGTTTATTGAGTAAAGGGAACTTTTTAAATGTTTCTCATTATTGAAGGCTTAAAGGCCAGGGTATAATTTAAATCTCCAGTTAGCTGTAGATTCTTGAGGTCAAAGGGAGTCATACATGAGATACTTAACTCTTCACCATTAGTCCTTTATAGATATTCCCTGTCCTCTGATTTTTGTGCCCCTCACAGTTCTAGCTGTCTGTGTGTGTGTGTGTGTGTGTGTGTGTGTGTGTGTATGTGTGTGTGTATGTGTGTGTGTATGTGTGTATGTGTGTATGTGTGTATGTGTGTATGTGTGTGTATGTGTGTGTATGTGTGTGTATGTGTGTGCATGTGTGTGTATGTGTGTATGTGTGTGTATGTGTGTGTATGTGCGTGTGTATGTGTGTGTATGTGTGTGTATGTGTGTGTGTATGTATGTGTGTGTGTGTCTGTGTGTGTGTGTGTGCGTGTCTGTCTGTGTGTGTTTGTGTGTGTGTGTGTGTGTGTGTGTGTCCACCCACGCTCCTCCTCCACTCTTGCCCATATTTATGAGTTCTCTTCTTTCCTCAGTCCCCCCACACCGCACCCCCATCAGAGCTGTGGGCCTGCTCTCTGTCTGTAAGCATGCTTTTCAATAGGCTTTCTCTCCGTTGCACGGACACTGCCTTCGATGCTTAGCTTTCCTTCCTCCCCATGATTCGGAAACCAGATGTGACCTGGTGAAGGTAGGAGGAAGACATGTCTGCCTGACATGGTGACACATTTGGCTTCTGTTCCAAGCCAGCTGTTGAGGCTTATCTCCGAAGCCCAAGTGCGCCTGCAATGTCAGCTTAGGGATCATGGTAAAGGAGCAGGATCAGCCCTAACCGGTTTGGCTCAGTGGATAGAGCGTCGGCCTGCGGACCGCAAGGTCCCAGGTTCGATTCCAGTCAAGGGCATATACGTTGGCTGCGGGCACATCCCCAGTGGGAGATGTGCAAGAGGCAGCTGATCGATGTTTCTGACTTTCTATCCCTCTCCTTTCTTCTCTGTAAAAAAATCAATAAAATGTATTTTAAAAAAGAAGAAGAAGGAGGAGGAGGAGGAGGAGGATGATGATGATGATGATCAGGAGAGGGTGGGCTCTTGATTTCGGAAGCCAGAGAAGCCAGGAGAAACCTGCCACGATAAAGATAGGTTTCTGGCTCTCTGCATTGTTGGAGATTGAGAATCCGAGAAATTTTAAAAGGAGCCCAAATTTAGAGAGCATCAATGGGGATTATCAGAAACTTGTTCTATGTCTTAAAAGACAGTTCTAAATGACACCACCTTAACTAGCAAAAAAAAAAAAAATTGCAAACCATTGAGTATGTAGGTACAAGCAATGGATTTAATTTGAATCTTTGGACTTCTACAACAACAAAATTACCTAGCCTCTCTGAGCTTTTTTTTTTTTTTTTCAATTAAAAGATGTTTGAACTACAAATCAAAATCAAAACTTCCTGTCAGGCCAATGAGATGTCTTAATTCTAGTACAGGATTTACTTTCAAACAAGATTGATTCAGGAAGTTTCAAGGAGCCAACTGTAATTCCCTGATTATCTTTGTGAGCTTCTGTAGTTTCCGGTTGGAATTCCCAGTTCCATTCTCAGAAATAGAGTCAGTGACTGCCTCATATTCTTTCGTGATCCTCAGAAGAGCAGGTAAAGCATATGCTGGAAGTTCGACGTCTGAACTCCACGAGGCTATCTGCTAAGACATGACCTAAACCACTGTATTTGCATGTCCCCGTAAGCAGCCGCATCACCACTTCCTCTGCCTCCACCCTATTCGGTGAATCATTTCCAAGGGAATAGGCCAGCTCTGTATTTGGCAATCAAACATCCTACTTTCTGGAAGTAGACTTTTCATGAGTGAAGAGACAGAAAGGTGAAGTGGTTTGTCGCCATGGTGTTTATAGAGTCTGAAGAATGTAAATAAAGCAAGAACATTTCTACATCAGTGGAAGGAAAACGAAATATCGCTTACATGTCTGAGCAAAAGTTAAGGATGTTACATCAGTGGGTCCATACATAATAAGATGTAAAGCTCTGAAATGAAGGCAATAAGTGAACCACTCAGGTTACCAGTTTCATCCCCCCCCCACCCCCCCACCCCACAAAGCACATTGCTTATAAAAAGCAGATTTTATTTTTGAACTGTCCTGAACCTCAGTTCTCGCCTCACCTCACCGGGTGTTTGTAACCTTCGCTCTTGGTTCTCTCAGAGCCTGTTTTATTTCTTCCCAACAAGATCATCGTCCAAGCTTGAAAGACACACTTCCTGGCAAACAGCCTGAAGTTTTAGCCACACAGACAGCATTTCCACCCCAGCCATAACTTGTGGGGTTTTATTAAAATATGGTGACAATTCTGTTTAAATAAAAGCTCCAGATTTGTCTCAAAATGTCAACAAATCCAACATCAAGTCAGGGCGATATCCTGTCATCAGGTTTTGTCTCTGTTAGACAAACCATGATTCTTCAGCTTGTTCCACGGACAGTGGCTTGAAACAGACAGTTGATGGGGAAGAAATGTGACCCAAATGGAAAAACATATTCTCATTCAGCCTGATCTTCCAGGCTTTGGAGATGACCATGAACCACCCAGGCATTTTCTCTGCTGCCTACTCATTCCCTACTCGCAGACTCGGCCTCATGACATTAACTCTTCGCTTCTCTCCAAAGTACCCATGCACCCTTGTGGGGGCAGCATTGAGGAGGCTTGGAAAGTTGGTCTTCTCTCTGAGTGTAGGGCTGTGATTAGGAGCAGGCAAACTGCCTGGCTTCTGCTGCACACACCCAGACACAGCTGGGACTTTGGGATGTCCTCACTTGCCAGTTTCCTGGGTGGAATTGAAAACGCTTCATAGCCATTGTTAGCTCCCAGGGAGGGAGGCTGCTGATTGTGAATCAGAAATTTTCCCCTTGAGCTGGGTATAATCTTAGCAAAAGCCAAATTCTATAAACGATTTGGAATATGAGGAGCATTTTCTACAAGTACACAAATGTCATTGGAAATGACAATTTGTATGTTAAACTGCAAGTTTACAACAAGAATTTACATTGTGGCTAGCAGAATTTACTTTAGCCCTGCCCAGTTTGGCTCTGTGGTTGGAGCATCAAACCCGGGACTGAAGGGTCCTGAGTTCAGTTTCTGTGCTGGATGCCTGGCCCCAGTTGAGGTGCGTGTGGGAGGCAACCAGTCCATGAGTCTCTCTCACATCAATGTTTGTCACTTTCTGTCTCTCCCCTTCCCTTCCACTCTACCTAAAAATCAACGGGTAAACAATAAAGAATTTGTTTTGAAAAAGAAATAGGCAAATACAAAAATAAAAAATAAATAAAAATAAGTAGGAAAAATATCCTCAGGGTGAGGATTAATATAAAAAAAAGAAAGAAAATCACTTTATTTTTAATTATTTATATTTTTATTTTTAAGCTAATTTACATGGTTTGATTTATATGATTTAATTTATATGATTTATGTGTCTATTTCCTTATTATTTAAATTTTAATAGGCCAAAAAGAGCAAAGGTCTTTCTCTCTCACTTATACTTTATCCACCCAGTTCCCTATCCTCTCCTACTCCCTTCACCCACCAACAACCAAAGCCATGTTACTCTTGCCTGTCCTTTCCTAGGTCAGTAATGCAAGTCCACTCAGATATTATTTTCTTTCTTCTCTTTCAATAAATGATGGCATCTTATATAAGCTATTATGTCCCCCCCCCTTTTTTTTTTTACTTAACATAGCTGAGAAAAAAAATTAAAGATCAGTTCATAGAGATTTTTTTATGGTTACATAGTATTTCATTGCAGGAAAATATTATAATGTATTTAATGAATTCTGTTTTAAACGTTTAGATTATTTCCAATCTTTTGCTGCTTTGTGGAATCATATGAAATACTACAATTTATAACCTTGTCTGTGTCGTCATGTCACTGATGCACAAGTATATCTGTAGGATAAACAACTGGAAGTTGAATTGATAGGCCAAGGAATATATTCATTTTTAATATAAATATATTCCTGGCCAACTATGTCCTTAAATTTGTTGATTTCTGGAGATCTTATAAGAAAATGTATATATGTATTAGAGGCCCGATGCACAAAATTTGTGCAAGAGACTTGGCCCTCGAAGCCCTCGCAGCCCCAGCTTCATCCAGAAGGGCATCCAGATGGTTGTTCCGCTCTTCTGTCTAATTAGCATATTACTCTTTATTATATATGATATCTACGTATATATTTTTTCAGCATAATTTTATCTGTATCTATCTTATTAGTACTGAATTTGAGCATCTTTCCTTATGCACCAGACACATTTTTACTTCTTTTATTTTGTTTGTTCCTAGTATGACTATTTATAGAGTGTCCACATTTTAGAATAGCTGTTCCCTAAATGAGATTTCTTACAAGGATTCATTAAGATCTAGAGTATTTAATTTAATTATGTAGCCACTACACCAAGAGAACTTGACATTAAGGTTTTTCTTTAAGTAGGTGAAGAAAGGTTTAATAAAAGGTCATATTCTCTGTCATATATGGTTTTTATCCTAGATAATGGAAATTAAGTTAATAAATTTATACAAGTCTGCATTAATAATTTTTCTAATCATAAATTTTATAATAGTAAAATGTTTTTAAATTTATTTCCCCAATTTTATTTCTTTTACTAAATAATAATGTTCCATTTTCATTGCTACAGTATGTTCTCTTTATTTACTAGAAAGATTGCATACAATTATCTAATTTATCTGAAAACTACAAGGAATATATTTTCTGTTTCTGAGCAATCTTTAGCTCCCAAGTTATAATACACTTAGAGGATACTCAGGAACTTTTGGGGCCTGAAATAAAGTTATTGTTCAATGAGTTAGATGGAGAGAAAAAAGAAAAGGAAATTTGCAAAGTTCTAAAGGGATCATTCTGCCATTGTTGAGTTGATAAGTGCAATGTTAACTTTTCTGGCAGTGAAGTTTCAGGCTTATTAAAAGAAAGTGTAGTAGGGTGTGGAGCTTGGGAGTATGCGTAAAAAGTAATTGGAAGAATGGGGGCAAAAAGGGGAATGAAGAAAGAAATCTGGGTGTTTTTTTGTTTTTGTTTTTCACTAAGCCATGTTCATGGTAGTTAATTGTGTGATAAAATCAATATTCCTATAAATGTAAACTTGCTGAATGGTACTGAGTGTGTTGTACTTTGCCATTCCTACTTTTGTTCTAAAAGAAATCATCAGTGTTACTTGTTAATAAAGTCATTGGTAAAGTTAACTCAATTATAAGCAAACTAGAGGCCCAGTGCATGAAATTCATGTACGGGGGGGGGGGGGGGGGAGTCCCTTAGCCTGGTCTGCACTCTCTCCAATCCATGACCCTAGGGGGATGTCCAACCTCTGATTTAGGCCCCATCCTGCAGTTGGACATACCTCTCACAATCCGTAATCACTGACTCCTAACTGCTCGCCTGCCTGCTCGATTGCCCCTAACCACTCTGCCTGCCTACCTAATTGTCCCAACTGCCCTCCCCTGATGGCCTGATCCCCCTAACTGCTCTCTCCTGAGGGTCTAATTGCCCCCAACTGCTCTCCCCTGCTGGCCTGATCACCCCTAACTGCCTCTGCCTTGGCTCACCACCATGGCTTTGTTTGAAAGATATCTGAAAGGCGTATAGAAGGTCTCCTGGTCCGATTAGCATGTTACTCTTTATTAGTATAGATACTTGTTAAGGGCTTACTATGGCAGATTTTGCTCTAGGCTCTGTACATACAGCACCAAATAAGAGGGAGAGATATACAGCCCTCTAGAAATTTACTTTCTTGTAGGACCAGACAGATAATAAAAGTGAAAATAAAAGGCACAGAATAGGAGAGAAGAACCAAGATAGCGGCATAGGTAAACACCCGAACTGCGACCTCACACAACAATTTCAAAACTACAACTAAAAGACAAAATGGACATCATCCAGGACCAAAAAAGATGGGCTGAGTGCAAATTCTGCAACTAGAAGGAAAGAGAAAAGCACACTGAGACTCAGAGGAGCTGTGGAAGTAAAGGCAGAGGTTCAGAGGCATGTACAGGGTTGGTAACTTAGTACACAGATGGCTTTTTCAAGCAAGAGAGAGAGAAAAGCTCCCAACTGCTCTGAACTCCAGTTCCAGGTGACACTCTGGGAACCCAGACTCATTCAGGGAAAAACTGGACTGTCTGGCAGTGGGCAGAACTTGAGGGCAGCTTTCTCTCAGAGGTGCTTGCAGCAATTATTTTTTATTTATCTATCTATCTATTTATTTATTTATTTATTTAATTCTTTAAAGTATTACAAATAGTAGTACATATGTTTTCTTTTTCCCCCCATTGTCCTTCCCCCAGCCTCCCCAACCCCCCAGCACATGTCCTCACCTACCCCCCTCCCCTCCTGCCCCAGTGTCTTGTATCCATTGGTTATGCCTACATGCATGCATACAAGTCCTTCAGTTGATCTCTTACAGCCCCTGCCCCCCACCCTCCCCAGCCTTCCCCCTGTAGTTTGACAGTCTGTTCAATGCTTCTCTGCCTCTATATCAATCTTTTCCCCCTGTTTCTTTTCTTTAAAAAAGATCTTGCATCTGCATACCAGAAATAAATGTATAAGAGTAAAAAATGTTTGAGTCTCAGTTTCAATGTCCAACTGTTCTGAGTCCCAGTTTCAATGTCAAATAGTTCTTTATGTGTACATGTCAGCAATGGTATCAGGATGGTGGACAAATGGTGACAATCCACCCTCTCTGGTTTGGTCCTGGGCTGCCTGCAGCGATGCACAGCTGCTGACTGCTGGCATGGCAAGGTGTCATCA
Source organism: Antrozous pallidus (assembly GCA_027563665.1). NCBI lineage: Eukaryota > Metazoa > Chordata > Mammalia > Chiroptera > Vespertilionidae > Antrozous > Antrozous pallidus. Next base: position 90,419,476 of record CM050517.1, read on the forward strand.
GTGTCTCCCATCTCTGGCCTGTCTTCACAATTGGAACAGACCTGTCAGTTCCTCTTTGTTGCAGGAACCCATATGGTCTTGAAGTTGTTTTCTGAAAATATACGAACATATTCTCAACCAAAAGTTAATAAAGTGATCTTTTCTGTAAATTAGACTTGGGATTCTTTTTATTTTTGCCCAAATGATTTTCCTTTGGCTTATTTTGACACCTTGTGTGTTTTTCATAGGTGTCCTGCTGTTGGCATTACAAATGGAAGTTACTTTTCTAGAGTAAGAATTTTCTAAATGTAATTTACTTACAGGATATTTTTCCTTAAATGATATTACCCCACTATCCCTCACTTTTTTTAATAGGGGCTTTTGGAAATTTTATATTGCAATCTTAGTAACTTTAAATTTTAATTTTTGCACACAAATATGACTGCTTTAGGTTCTTTGGATGTTAGGCAATTTTACAATGAGATGAACTACTAATAGAAATTTTAGTTAATATTTTAGGAACAGCTTTTTGTCCAGTACACTTAAATTTTCTTGAGTATTCACTTATTTCACTTGGCCAATTTAAATTAATCTGAAAACTTGATTACTATTTTACTGTTAAATTTAATACTCGAGCAAAAATCTTAGTTTACCCTGTAAATATTAGTGGAAAGGGTTATTTGCTTTCTTGAGTAGGCCCTGAGCATTCCTGGTACTAGACTTAATTTAGATATAGGGCAGCTGACCGAGTCTCTGTCTGTAACCTAGGTCCCTGTCCTGAGCTATGCGTAGGAGGCAAGCAGCCATAGGGGCAGGAGACCTCCCTCAGAAGGGGTGAGAGGTCAGGCCCCTGCAAGGTTAGTGGGTGAGGGTCTGTGCCCTACCTCTGTTGACCTTTTAGTTCTCTCCTGTTGGCCCCTCTGTGACTGTGCCTGTCTTAGGTTGTTCCTTCCCTGAGGAATCTTACTCGTCTCTGGCTAACCAGCCATTTGCCGGGACCAAACAGGGTGATGTGAGGTTCAGTTCTGTCTCCTTGATAGTCTATGCCCCCGTGGTCTCCATGCCCAGCACCTGCCTTGGGATCCCCTTGCCTGCTGGCAGGGTCCTGGTACTGATCACATATCTTGGGGTACCCAGGTTTCTTCTCCAGGGAGGGCCCAGCTTGCAATGATTATTAAGGCATACTGAGACCCAGGGACTCTTAGGGGAGGGCTGATGGGAAGCCATTGCTGTTTGCTCTGCCTTGAGACTCTGCCCCAACCAAGCTGTGTGCAGAGGCTTTTGCATATGAATGGCCTGGTCCTTTGAAAACTAAACTTATCTATCAAATTGCATCTGAGTCAATGAGACTCAGAACATCCCAAAGAAGGCCCAAGGCCCCACAGCAGCTTGCATTGCTTCACACCTGGGCCTCATCTGGGCACCTCAAAAACCCAAACAAAGAAGAGGAATCTTAAAATCTCTCTGTAGCTCCTGCTGGGTGGCCTCAGGAGATCCAAGAGCTAGTTTACCCCAGGGTCAGAGTAGGACCATTCAGATTACAACTCCTCAGATCCATAAGGGACACAGTCAGGGGGAAGACTTAGTGAGTACCAAAGCCCCACTGAATCAAGATTTGCCTCATAAGGGTGTCTCCTGCACAGAAGTTCTCCCATTGTAGACACAGCTGATCCTCACAGCCAATTGGCCTGAAGGTCAATTCCTCCCCGTCATACCAACAACAATCAATGTTTAACTACAATAAGACTGTGAACACAGCCCACAAAGGGTGCATCAACAGTGTCCACCTCAGGTAACCTGGGAGGCTGAGTTACTGGGCCCTATAAGAAACCTAGCACACAAACCACTCTATCGACCCAGGGAAGCAGCCAACATGGGGAGATAAAGAAACAAATGAAAGAAATTGAGGAAAGCAAATGACTGGATATAGAATTCAAAACCACAGTTATAAAGTTTTTTAAATTTTTCTAGAAAAGGCTGATAAATTTAGTGAGACCCTCAAGGATATGAAAAAGGACCAACTAGAAATTAAGCATACACTCACTGAAATAAAGAATAATATATAGGGATGAGAACTAAGATGGCAGCATAGGTGAGCACCTATCTAGCTGTCCACGCAACAATTCTGAAACTACAATTTAACAACAGAACAAACAACGTCCAGAATCACCGGAGAACTGGCTGAGGGAAAATTCCACACATAAAAGTAGAGGCAGGATGCAGCGGTGACTCGGGAGCAGTGGTGTGCAGCTTTGAGGTTCGGAGCGCGAGCGAGCGGTGAGGGACGGGTTGCAGACAGCAAGCCCGGCTGGTTTTCTCCAGTGGAGAGGGCGGAGGCCTCCCACAGCACTGACCCCCCAGTTCCAGGCGAGCTCCCAGGTCGGGGAAAGGAGGATCCCGGGCACGGCTGAGGTCTGTGTGTTTGGGGAGAGTGCACGAGTAAATTGGAGTGTGCAACCGGGCAGAGAACGTGGGCAGAGAACGCGCGACTCACTTGCTCGGAGACCACCATACTGCTTTGTTTTACACCCCTGAGTGAGACTTTGGCTGTGCAGACTCATCTGGGGAGAGGCAGAGTTGTCTGGCAACGGGGAGACCAGCGGTTTACATTGCCACCCAACACCGAGACCCGTGAGCCTCACAGATAAGCTGACGCTGTGAGCCCCATAGACCTGAAGCGGTGCGCCAGGAAGGGCGGACCTAAGGCTGACGCCTCGCGCTGCATAAGGAAGCTGAGCCACTGTTCCTTAGAGGATACCTATCACACACCGCTAAGGGACCAACTCAGGAAAGCAACCACAATGCAGAGAAAAGGAAAGAACTCAACTGTGAAAGAAATGGAGGAAAAAAAACGACTAGACATAGAGTTCAAAACCACAGTAATTAGGTTTATGAAGAGGCTACTAGAAAAGGCCGAGAAAATTAATGAGAACTATGCCGAAATAAATAACACCTACAAAGAAATGAACAGCGCCAACAAGGATATGAAAAAAGACCAACTAGAAGTTAAGCATACACTGACTGAAACAAAAAATATTATACAAAGACCTAAAAGCAGTCCAGACGACCTCAAAAACCAAGTCAAAGATTTGAAATACGAAAAAGCAAAATCCACTCAGCTGGAAAAGCAAGAAGCCAAAAGAGTCCAAAAAACTGAAGATAGTATAAGGGGCCTCTGGGACAACCTCAAGCATGCCAACATAAGAATTATTGGGGTGCCAGAAAAAGAGAGAGAGCAAGATAATGAAAACCTACTAGAAGAAATAGTGACTGAAAACTTCCCCCACCTGGCAAAAGAAATTGACTTGAAAACCCAAGAAGTGCACAGAACCCCAAAATATAGGAATCTAAAGAGGACCACACCAAGGCACATCATAATTAAAATGCCAAGAACAAAAGATAAAGAGAATATTAAAAGCAGCAAGAGAAAAACAGTTAGTTACCTATAAGGGAGCACCCATACGATTGTCAGCAGATTTCTCAACAGAAACTATGCAGGCCAGATGGGAGTGGCAAGAAATATTCAAAGTGATGAACAGCAAGAATCTACAACCAAGACTGCTCTATCCAGCAAAGCTGTCATTCAGAATTGAAGGTCAGATAAAGTGCTTCACAGATAAGAAAAAGCTAAAGAAGTTCATCTCCGCCAAACCAACACTATATGAAATGCTGAAAGGTATTGTTTAAAAAGAGGAAGAAGAAAAAGGTAAAAATGTACATTATTAACAACAAATACACATCTATCAACAAATGAATCTAAAAAGTGAATTAACAACCTGATGATCAGGATAAAATGGGGAATATAACAGAATCATGGACATTGAGAGGGAATGGACTGATAATTCTTGGTGAGAAAAAGGGTGCGGGAAGTACAGCAAGAGACTGGACAAAAATCATGCAACTATAGGAGAGGACAGGGGGGGAGATAAGGGTGTAGAGTGGGATGGGTACTGGGTGGAGGGGAGCTATTGGGGGGAAATGTAATTAATAAACTGAACAATAAAGGTAAAAAAAAAGAATAATATATAGAAATCCAACAGCAGACTAGAGGATTGCAAGAAAAAAGCCAAATATTTGAAATACAAAGAAGTCAAAATCACCCAACTGGAAAAGCATAAAGAAAAAAGAATCCAAAACTGTGAAGATAGTGTAAGGAGCCTCTGGGACAACTTCAAGCATATTAACATCTAAATTATGGGCGTGCCAGAAGAAGAGAGAAAGCAAGATACTGAAAACCATTATTTGAAGAAATAATGACAGAAAACTTCCCCCACCTGGTGAAAGAAATAGATTTACAAGTCCAGGAAGCACAGAGAACCCCAAACAAAAGGAATCCAAAGAGGAACCACATAAAGACACATCATAATTAAAATGCCAGGAGCAAAAGACAAAGAGAATATTAAAAGCAGCAAGAGAAAAACAGTTACCTACAAGGGAGCACCCATATGATTGTCAGCTGATTTATCAACAGAAACTATACAGGCCAGATGGGAGTGGCAAGAAATATTCAAAGTGATGAATAGCAAGAACCTACAACCAAGATTAGTCCACTCAGCAAAGCTAGCATTCAGAATTGAATGTCAGATAAAGAGCTCCACAGATAAGATGAAGATAATGGGACAGGGGGAAGGGCCAAACCAGTATTATATGAAATGATGAAAGGTATTTTGTAAGAAGAGGAAGAAGAAGAAAAAGTAAAGGTAAAAATCATGAACGACAAACACATATCTATCAACAAGTGAATCTAAAAGTCAAATGAATAAAACATCTGATGAACAGAATAACCTGGTGAATATAATAGAATCAGGGGCATAGAAAGGGAGTGGACTGACAATTCTCAGACGGAAAGGGGTATCGGGGGTGCAGGAAGAGACTGGACAAAAATCATACACCTATGGATGAAGACAATGGCAGGGGGTAAGGGCAGAGGGTGGGTTGGGAACCAGGTGGAGGGAAGCTATGGGGGAAAAAAGAGGAACAATTGTAATAATCTGAACAATAAAGACTTATTGAAATGGGGCGGAAAAGGCACAGAATATAAGAGAAATAGAGGGAAAAAAAGATAGGACTTACAGTTAATAATTGACTAAACAAAGCATCCTATGGTTAGGCTTGTGTTCCTAAAGCTTATTGAACTTATTTTCGAAACAACCTTTCTATGTATCCCACATGAGTTAATTATTATGATCTTAATAAAATAAACCAGTCAATTGGAAACAGCTACAAAGTACAGTCTACTAAATTTCTAATCCTCTGTGATATAGTAACAATTTACTAGAGTTCAAGTCTAACATATATTTCTAAGAATGTAATAAAATGTGTATGAAAACGTTTGACAAGAACCCTTCCTTGGACAGGAAAAAGATTAAATGATCTGGTGAAAAAAATGGTTTTGCTAACTGGAACAGTGGTCCAAATTAGACTAATGGGGGAAGAAAATATAAAATAGAAACCTCAAAAAATAACAAAAATAAAATTTAAATAATTATAAGATGAGAGCAGAAAAGGAAAAAAGGCTTAGAGAAACTTTCAAGGGCATGGATTTGGCAATGCTTTAATTGTAAAATATGATTAATGAATATGACAGAATTTGGAGAACTTAAAAGTACAAATTGTTTACAATCCTAGTGCAGGCATAACTTCTGGCTAAATCTGTAGCTGTTGAAGATTTCTCCACTGTTTTCTTACTTAATCTTCAGCCAAGTATCCATTTCCTTTGCTCTTAAAGCCAGATTAATGACATTTTAATTTTTACATGATCTCTTTTTGCTCCTACCTATCATGTTAGCAGCAGTTTTTCTAGCCAACAAATTAAAATTGAGAGCAATCCAGGGAAAAAGCGGTAAACCAAGAAAGAACGTTCTGAATGTTACTTCAGATGCGCAGGGCGTGCTAAGTGTCTGAAACACTCTTGCGCATCCATATGTCACTTATTTCTTCTTTTCTTCACGGCTAGGACATAAGCTCCCTGAGGACAGTGGCCCTGTCTGCTTTATCCAGCACCTCCTCCCCCAGTACCTTTCAGAGTACCGAGCGTACAGTAAGTGTTCCTAGAATATTTATTTAACAAACAAATTCAAAAATAAAATCTCATTTTAAAAATAGACTTAAAGCTGAAACCAGTTTGGCTCAGTGGATAGAGCGTCGGCCTGCGGAATGGAGGGTCCAGGGTTCTATTCCGGTCAAGGGCATGTACCTTGGTGGTGGGCAGATCCCCATTGCAGGAGGTGCAGGAGGCAGCTGATTGATGTTTCTCTCTCATCAATGTTTCTAACTCTCTATCCCTCTCCCTTCCTCTCTGTGAAAAATCAATAAAATATATATTTTTAAAGATAGACTTAAAGTATAACTTAAACTCCTCTGCTGCAGCTTAAAATTGTTTTCTCATGTTTCACCTCTATTTGATAAAGAAACATTAGTTTAGCATAATAAAAGAAACGATTCCTTAATATTTTGATGATTGACTTAAAACCCACTTGGAAGAAATTAATCGGTCGGTGTGTGTCTGGTGACATGCATTGAGGTAAAACTATTAACTCAATCTAGAGATTCTTGATGACCAAATCTTTTTTGAGGATCTTATACGTCACAATAGATAGATGTCCTGATTTATTTTATTACTAGAGGCCCAGTGCATGAAATTCATGCATGGGAGGGCGAGGGGATGTCGCTTAGCCCAACCTGCACCCTCTCCAATCTGGGACCTCTCGAGGGATGTCTGACTGCCTGTTTAGGCCCGATCCCAGTAGGATCGAACCTAAATGAGCAGTTGGACATCTTTCTCACAATCCAGGACTGCTGGCTCCAAACTGCTCACCTGCCTGCCTCCCTGATTGCCCCTAACCACTTCTGCCTGCCAGCCTGATCACCTGCTAACCACTACCCTGCCAGCCTAATTGATGACTAACTGCTCCCCTGCCAACCTGTTTTCCTTCAACTTCCCTCCTCTGCTGGCCTGGTCACCCCTAACTGCCCTCCCCTGCTGGCTTGATTGCCCCCAACTGCCCTCCCTTGCAGGCCTGGTCCCTCCAAACTGCCCTCCCCTGCTGGCCATCTTGTGGTAGCCATCTTGTGTCCACATGGGGGCAGGATCTTTGACCACATGGGGGCAGGCCTCTTGTGTGTTGGAGTGGTTGTCAATCTGCAAATTACTCTTTTATTAGATAGGAAAAGAGGCCTGGTGCATGGGTGGGGGCCAGCTGGTTTGCCCTGAAGAGTGTCCTGGATCAGGGTGGGGGTTCCCTTGAGGGGAGGGGCAGCCTGGGCAAGGGGCCTATGGTTGTTTGCAGGCCATCCACACCCCCAGCGACCCAAGTGAAGGCCCTAGATCTGGGATTAATTTATGTCTATAATTGAAATTTTGTAGCCCAGTGCGGAGCCGAGCTTTCTGCTCACTCTGTGGTGGCAGTCATTTCTGTTTGAAACTTTGTAGCCTAGAGTTTCTTGATGACCAAATCTTTGAGGCCTAGGCCAGCATAGGCAGACTGAAAGCTTGGCTTCCTCCGTTGCCAGGGAAACCCAAGCCTCTGTTCTCTCCAGCTCAGTGGCTGCTGCCGTTTCTGTATCTTTAATAATTGAAACTTTGTAGCATTCAGTGGAAGCCTAGGCCAACAATAGCAGGTGGAAAGCTTGGCTTCCTCTGTTGCTGGAGAAACTCAAGTCTTCCTCCTGCTCTCAGTGGTGGCAGCCATCTTGGTTGGGGTTTATTTGCATGATCTGCTCCCGATTGGCTGGTGGACATGACTGTGGGCATGGCTTGTGGGTGTAGCAAAGGTATGGTCAAATTTGCATATTACTCTTTTATTAGATAGGATATGTTTTATTCATATACACCTCCACATGTTTTGAAAAGATTTCAGTCAACTTCAAGGATCCACTGATGTGTTTGTTGCTATTACTGCTATTAAATTCTCAAATTACCTCACCTACTGTTAGGCACATAGAAGATCCCCAATACATCAATGAGATTAAACCCGCGGTCGGCAAACTGCGGCTTGCGAGCCACATGCGGTTCTTTGGCCCCTTGAGTGTGGCTCTTCCACAAAATACCACGGCCTGGGCGAGCCTATTTTGAAGAAGTGGTGTTAGAAAAAGTTTAAGTTTAAAAAATTGGCTCTCAAAAGAAATTTTAATCAGTGTACTGTTGATATTTGGCTCTGTTGACTAATGAGTTTGCCGACCACTGGATTAGACTATTTACTCAGCAGAGTTTCTAACCTGATTCTTGACTCACAGAGAAAATGATGAACTGAAGATTTTGGATTTAGTTTTCTTTTATGATGCTTATACTGACTTGGCACTTCCTAAACTTACACACACACATGTCAGCATGACTTGCCCGTGGGGTCCTATCCCACTTATGGCTTAATCCTGGCTAACACCAGGCAGTGGAGGAGGCATATTCATCCTTCTAAAAGCCGCATTGTCTCTAAAGCTCTAACACAGACATCACATTTTGTCAAGCACAAACTGAGGGAATGACTTGGTCATTTTGAGCTCACCAAGTACCTCGTATCTACGATGCGAAGTTACATTGTTGGAGAAGACAGACCTTACCTTCAGGAGCTTTAACCCATCTCCCACTGTCAATGTTGCAATTTGGCCTGGACTCTTTACAACTTACAAACAAATATTATGTTTATTATGAAGAGACATGGAAATCAATATGACCTTTGGCTACACAGACCAGCCCTTAGGTGAAAATCGGCAAAAATGACGATGGGTTCAGGGCATTATAGAAAGTACTAATTCTAAAACAGACACTAATGTGGCCGTTACAAAAAAAAGAACCAGGGACTTTTCCAATCCAGTGCCCGTATTTTTAAGACGTAGACAGCCAGGGTATCAAAACAAACTATTCTTGTTATGTCTCCTGTGTCTATTTAGAATGAGAAGTTCAAGAAAATTTGCCAGGTATTTTAAATAAACATTGCTGTTTAATGTCCCTATGCCAAAACAAGCAAAATCTCAGGAGACTCTATTTCAGGTGGGGAGAAAATGTTTCTTATATCCAAAAAAGTAAACTTGCAAGCACAAATTATAAATTTTCTCATTAAAATACTGTTCTTAAGCCCGGCTGGCATGGCTCAGGGGTTGAGCATCAGCCTATGAAACAAGAGATCAGGTTTGATTCCCGGTCAGGGCACATGCCATGGTTGCAGGCTCGATCCCGAATGGGAGATGTGCAGGAGGCAGCCGATCAAGGATTCTCTCTCATCATTGATGTTTCTATCCCTCTTCCTCTCGATTCCTCTCTCTGAAATTAAAACAATACAAAACCAAAAAGAACTTTTCTTTCAAAATAGAAAAAACCTCAAACAGTGCAGTATATATGGCCATTTAAAAGAAAAAAAGAGGTGTGTTTTTTAGTGTGCTGAGGCACCATACGTTACACTAAAGCTCCAAACGCAAGACAAGATCTTAAAAGCATTAGGCCACATGGCACCACGACCATAATAGCGCTGCCCTAGAATGTGGAGGAGGACATCTGACACAGGTATCATGTCCTGACTGAACACCAGGCACCCACATGCTAAGTAGCAAATGAATATTATTTTATGTAATCGCTATAACAACCGCCTGAGCCTCTTTCCCATCCTGTAGATCAAGAAACTGAGGCTAGAAGAGGCCAACCAAGAAGCCAGTCAGAGGGATATTTAAGATTTGACCCGACTGCTGTCTAATGCCAGAGCATGCTCTTATCCTCCCTATGTCCTGCCCCTGCCCATGTTCTGCCCCTTCCCAGATGGGTAATTGCTGGGCTACCTTCCCACCTTGTACATATTTCTTCCTGCAACCTTTGTGCTATATATTCATCATTATTTACCTCTAAACCTCCTCTCCTGGAATTTGAAGTCCCTAAGGGCAAGTTCTGCATCTATTTATTTCCATAAGCCCCGTACGACGGACAGCCTTGTGCCTGTTGAAAACTGTAAACACTGACTGCTTAAGTGAACTGGTAGAATCTGTTGGTCTCAGGTCCCTAAAGAGTTTGCTAAATCCAAAAGCAGACCCAGACTATATTTTGCTAAATAACTCCATGTGACTTCCACGTCACAGTCTTTAAAATTAAGCAAATTAATTAGTTGTGCAAGAACAGCAAAATAGTTTTTTTTTTTTTTTACAAAAGGACAAGTAGCACATCTACTCACTCTCTCTCTCTCTCTCTCTCTCTCTCTCTCTCTCCCTCCCTCCCTGAAAGGAAACTTTTCCTTTTGATAAAAATGGAATGTTTCTATTTCCTTTTGATAAAAATGGAATGTTTCTAATGCTATAATTTCATAGCATTATTTTGCCTAAAAGATACAATTTGAGGCTCCCCGGGAAATAGTACAATATTTTGGAAGCTGCGTAGCTCGGTAGCTAAGTGTGCAAACTTGTGCTTTGTTTCTGGTTGGTCTCTAGTCGGGAACAAACCCGGAGACAGACGGGCTATTTTGTTCAGCAGATGAGCGTGGCCACTCCTGGCTGTTAAGCCCGGGCCTCTTCTGAAATGGTAATTCTCCTGCAAGAGGAGAACCTCTTCTAAAGTGTACATCAGCGTTTCCTAAGTGTGGCCCTCATCCTTACGTGGCATATTTAACAAAACAGGGCGATTCTTGGGCTCCTCCTCGGGCCTGATGAATCGGAATCCTGGGAGCCTGTGCTCAGAAATCTGTGTTTGAAAAGCTCCCTGAGGAGAATTTGAGAACCACCTTAGCTGACCTGACCCAGTCCCCTCCTCCCACCCATTCCTCTGTCCCCTGGGGCCCGCACGCTCCACTCTGCTGCAGAGGGTCTCGTCTTCAACAACCACAATGAAATCTCAAGTTACAGCGGAAAAGTTAGCTTTCCAGCGACTGCAGGCTGCTGCCGTTTCCACTGGAATGTGTGAATCCACGGAGCAAGTTAGTCCCATCTCCAGATATGTGAGTGAAATTCTTACAGATTAACTTTCCACACACACTGTCTCTGGAACCTGGTACAAACCCTGACCAACTTCTCCCTCATCACACCCCTAACAGGGCCTACATTCTTAACCTGAATGAGCCCCAAACTGAAGCTGCTGGGCACCTCCCCCACAACACAAAAATTCTGTTTTCCGCTGGTACTCTGAGTCACCAAATCATCCTGCCATCCTGACATCATGGTACTATTTCTTGTCCGCTAACCTCATTGCTAATGTCCATTCCTTTGATATTTTATTCATAATTCCCTCCAGCTCCCTTTGTACCCTCATTGAAATAGTTCATCTCTCATGACCTCTTGCCTACTAAGAGCAGAGGGAGCTCATTCTAGCATCTCACACTTCTGCAAAGTCTACAGATCATGTCAGCGTCACATCTCTGTCTTTGGAGGTTCATGTTATCTACCTCATGAATATTTTCCTCCTCAAATGCCTCTTGACAAATAAGTGTCTTCATTTATAATCAGCCATGTATTTCTCCCTTTTTCAAACATATTTTTAGTTCTTCAGAGAGGAAGAGAGAGATAGAAACATCAATGATGAGAATCATTGAATGGCTGCCTCCTGCATGCCCGCTCTGGGGGATTGAGCTTGCAATCCTTGCATATGCCCTGACCAGGAATCAAACTGTGACTCTTGGTTCATAGGTCGACACTCAACCACTGAGCAACACCAACCGAGTGAATCATTCATTTATTAAATAAAGTTTATTGAATGTTTCATATGTGCCCGTTATAGGGAATAAAAGACATGTGACAGAACAGTAAGGGAAACAGAGTGTAAGTCAATGATCATATTGTATTATAATTATCACTAGAGGCCTGGTGCACAAATTCATGCACAGGTGCCGTCCCTCAGCCTGCTCCCCTCCCTGGCTGGCCTGGGAGAAGGGCTGAGGAGGGAGGGAACACAGGAGTTTGTCTGTGAGAGTGCACTAACCACCAGGGGACAGCTCCTCTGTTGAGCGTGTTCCCCCTGGTGGTCAGTGTGTGCCATAGCAACTGGTTAGTCAGTCATTTGGACACTTAGGATTTTATATAGAGAGATATTATAATAATACCAGTGGCCCAGTGCACGAAATTCATGCATGCGGGGGGGAGGGAGGGTTTGTCTCTCACTCTGGGCTGCATCCTCTCCAATCTGAAACCCCTGTGGGATCGGGCCTAAACTGGCACTTGGACAACCCCCTCTCAACCCGTTCCTAACTGCTCACCTGCCTGACTGCTTGATCACCCCTAACCACTCTGCTTGCTGGCCTGATTGCCCCAACTGGTCCCCTCTGCCGACCTGCTCAGCCCCAACTGCCCCCCACCACCAGCCTGATCACCCTCAATTGCCCTTCCCTCCTGGCCTGATCACCCCCAACTGCCTTCCCCTCCTGGCCTGATCACCTCTAACGGCCTCTGCCTTGGCCCCGCCACCATAGTGATCTGGGAGCCCCAGCAAACATGCCAAAGTGTGGCAGTGGCCAGTCCTCCCCCCGGCCTCCTGTGGCTCTGCCCTTCGCACGCACGCTGGCGATCTGGGGTCCCACGCATGCACCCTTCACGATCTGGGAGCCCCGGTGCTCACGGCGAAGCGTGGCAGTGGCCAGCCTTCCCGCCAGCCTCCGTGCAGCCCGGGGAATGGGCACTGCAGGCCTGCGGGACCACCAGGGCAGCAGACAGCCCTGTCGTGGGTGCTGGGCTAGGGCCCATGTAGGGACCCTTGGGCCGCACACGGCAGCAGACACCAGGGTCTCCGCATGCTCCAGAGGTCAACAGCAACCCTGTCGTGGGCGCTGGGCTGGGGGTGTGGACCCAAACTGCCACTTGGCTTCAGAGCTCCTGACCCAGCGCCTGGGCCTGATGACTCCCAGCCCCGCCTTGCACTCATTACCCAAGGTGCCCCGGGTGCTCATTTGCATGTCCCACATGACAGGTAAACCCCGTAGTTCAGTCACAGCCTAACTATCAGAGCAACCAGCATGCGAGCCTCTTGAGGGGATCCCATGACATCAAATTCCCCTAACCATCCTGAGGTCACCGTGAAAGGACGCGACTCAGTCACTGTAACTGAAAAGGAGGGATCTTGCCAGCCCTTAAATATCCTGTGGGCAGAACTTATAATGTGTTCACTTTGGCAGCACATATACTAAAATTGGAACAACACAGAGGCATTCCAAATTCTGCACACAGCTCTTGTGCAATAGGCCTTCTGTCCCCTGGCTGCCCAACATCCTGTTCTGCGAGCCACAGCCACACCCCATACTGGCCTCCCATCCCGTGCCTGGCACACCATGGCCATGCCCCCCACTCCTGATTGGCTGGTAGCATAGCAAAGGTGTGGTCACATTTGCATGTTTCTCTTTTATTATATAGGACTAGAGACCCAGTGCATGAACATTGTGCATGGGTAGGGTCCCTTGGTCTGGCAATCAGGGCTGATTGGGGCCTTCCAGCTGCTGGCTGGGGCTTTCCTTTCATTCCACACCGCCCCCTAGTGGTCAGTGCACATTATAGGGTGTGATCAAACTCCTGGTGTCCCTGCAGAACTCTCACAAGGACAATGTGCATATTAGATAGATAGATAGATAGATAGATAGATAGATAGATAGATAGATAGATATAGATATAGATATTACCTGATATTGGAAGAAATTATTGCATTCGCATGTTCAACTGACACAATAGAATTCCAAATCTTACTTCCAGATCAGTTGGCTCTTCTGACTTTTTTACAATGGTTGCCAACTTTTATGAAAAGTTGAAGTGAAAGTTGTCAATATTTTCCCCTAAGCTCCTTCTCCTGACTCTCCTATCCCTCATCATCATCAGCCATGCAGTTCACTCAAATAGAAACCATAGTACATGGATAGAAAACTCAAAATGGTTACAGAGGAGAAATAAAACCCATAAGTGAGTGATTGAGACAGTGGTAAACAACTGGGAATGGTGGAAACTGGCAAACTGAAAACCATGGCCTGAGTTATAGGATAGTCACTGGTCCGTTCCTAACAATTATTATAGCTCAATGTTGCCACATCTTTCAATTTTTAACAAGAACCTGGGGATCCAGATTTTTAGGAGCAACTTTCTAATTTTTCTAACAGTGTGGGATCACTAAGGTATGCAGAAAGCAACGCATGAAAGGTTGTTAGGGAGCAGTCTGGAAGTAGCATGTTAGTTATTAATTACAAAAAGGAAAAAATATCATTACAATGAGAAGACCACCTTGAGCATATGATCAAACTTAATATCACGAATAACAATAACAAGACAAACTGACTTATGTGCCCCTGCTGTGATTCCATGGAAAGTACTGCCAGCCAGCATGGCTCAGTGGTTGAGCGTGGAGCTAAGACCCAGGAGTCCATGATCCCCATTACCAGGTTCTCGGCTGGATCCCCAGTAGGGGGGCATGCAGGAGGCAGTCAGTGATTCTCTATCATCATTGACGTTTCTATCTTTCCTTCTCCCTTCCTCTCTGAAATCAATAAAAAATATTTTAAATGGAATGTCACAAAAGACCTTCCTCCCCTTATTACTTTAGCATTCAAAACCCCAGTCACATTTAGTCAAGGGCATGTACCTTGGTTGCAGGCTTGATCCCCAGTTAGAGGGCATGCAGAAGGCAGCTGATCGATGTTTCTACCTCATCAATGTTTTTCACTCTCTATCCCTCTTCCTTCCTCTCTGTAAAAATCAATATATATATATATATATATATATACATGTATATATATATATATATATATTTTTTTTTTTAAAGCAGTCACAAATCAACTTCCATACATTTCAACACTCTCTTCTGTACTCTGGTCTCTGTTGTGTCGCTGACTCCCCTTCAAATTGCATTTTTCCTTGAGAGGAGACACCCAGGCCTGGAATGATTGCTAGTGCTTGGGAAACCTAAATAAACATTTAATGAAACGACTGACTTTTAAAAATTGCTTTATTCAGCCTGTTTCTATTTTAATACTTTCTCTGCAAACGCTTAACTGCTCAGGAAAGGTAGACGGCGGGTTTCCCTGGGAGAGGGAACTAAGCATTGGAAGGAAGGGAACAGAAAACAAACTGACAAAAGGATTGTGCAGAATCGCTCACTTCAAAAGCAAAATCAAGTTACTGGGCCTGTCTCAGATGAGGAGAGAAGAAATCCCAGCGCCAAGGCCTTCAAAGCAGGACCAGAAGAGTTCTGTGGCTGTGGGGTGTTAAAGGCTTAACTTCTCCGCGTTAAGTGTCTGTACTCGCAAGACCTCGTTCTGTGCCTCGGGAAATTCTAAACACATGGCCGTGGCCTTTTCAGTGCAAGGGCCTGTTTCCTGTAACTCCTTGCCTCCTCTCAATTAAGATCAAATGGAATCTAACATTAAGCGGAGCCACGACTCTTCCGTGAGTTAATGTTAATTATAACTTTGGTGGATGCGTTGCAGCTTGTTCCCACCTATCTGATTGTTATGAACAGGCAGGGGCAAAACTTCAAGAAGCCTGGGTGTTCTGCCTCTATGATTGTCCTGTTGGCTGTAATCACACGTAGGAATTTTCTTTTCCTTCCCAGAAAACCCTTTAGGTATTTCTTATAGTGAAAAAACATCAGTCTTTTCTAAAAACTAATGATAAAATTGTCTCTTTTTTATTCATCTTTGCTATCTATGTTTTTTAAAGAAATAGTTTAGTAGTAGTAGTAGTAGTAGTGGTAGTATTTTAAAGAGAGAGGAAGGGAGAAGAGAGAAACATTGATACGAAAGTGGGACATCAGTGGGCTGCCTTCTGCATGCCCCTTACTGGAGATCAAGCCCACGACCCAGACATGTGCCCTGACCAGGAATTAAACCAGCAAACCTCCTGGAGCAGGTGACAATGCCCAAGAAACGGAGCCACACCGGCCAGGGTTGCTTTTGCGATATTCTTTAGGAAATTAACAAAATCTCAGACACTTTGTTCTTGCATATTTAATGTAAAATTTGCTACCTCAAGAAATATATTCACATAATCTAGTGTACTGTTATAGGAAGACAATCACCTGTGAACCAGTCTTCAGAATAATACGTGATATCCTAAGTGAAGGTCATTGACAAACCTCAGAGGTGGGCACACATCACAAGAGTCGTCATACCTACTGTTCCTTTAAACTAGAGTTTACAAAGTGGTGGGTGACATAGTTAGGTTTGCTAGATAAAATACAGATAAGCAGATACATTCAAATTTAACTAGAAGTCCTGCATTTTTATGTGCTACACAGAGCAAGTCTACATGTAGGCTGGTTATACTTAGTAAATGTACTGTTTTTTAAAATCCACACTAGAGGCCTAGTGCATGAAATTCATGCACGAGGTTAGGGAGGGTGTCCCTCAGCCCAGCCTGCACCCTCTCCAATCTGGGACCCCTCAAGGGATGTCTGACTGTCCATTTAGGCCCGATCCCGGTAGAATCGGGCCTAAATGAGCAGTTGGACATCCTTCTCACAATCTAGGACTGCTGGCTCCCAACTACTTGCCTGCCTGCCTTCCTGATTGCCCCAAACCCCTTCTGCCTGCCAGCCTGATCACCTCCTGGCTGTCAGGGGTTCAGAGCAAGGAGGGATGAATAGGTGGGCCACAGGTGATCTTTAGTGCAATGAAATTGTTCTGTCTCATACTACATTATGGTACATTTGTCAAGAACATAAGATGTTCAATATAAAGAATGAACCCTAATGTAAACTGCAGATTTTACTTTTGTTATTAATGTGTTGATAAAGGGTCATCAATTGTAATAAATGTATCACATTAATTTAAGATGCTAATAATAAAAGAAGCTTTAATGTGATGTGGCTGGGCCTTGGGGCGGCTGGCGTGGGTTTGAACCCCCTGCTGGGTCCAGGGCGGCCATCAGGACACCCGCCTCCACTGCCCCAGGTTTGCCGGGGCCAGGCCTCGGGGTGGTGGCACGGGTCAGGACCCCCTGCTGGCTCTGGGGCTGCGATTGGACACCCGCCAGCCCAGCGGCCACCTTGGCCAGCTGCTGCCACAGTGGCCCCGCCCCTCGTGCTGCCCCTCACCTCGTGCGTACCGTGGCTCTGCCCCCTGCTCCTGATTGGCTGGTAGTGTAGTGAAGGTATTGTCAAATTTGCATATTACTCTTTTATGAGATAGGATTTTTTTTTAAATAGATAGGTCCAGCAACATAGGGATTACATGTTTTCATTACATAAGTTGGAACTCAATATATATTTCCCATTTTTTAATTACATTTTTAATGCATTTTATCTTTAAATCCAGCCACCACCTAGGCCCTTCTTGATTACTGGGGTCCTGCAGGCATGAGTTTTCAACCTTGCTCTGATCCACTCTTTCTATTTACGAACGATGTAGTTGCACACACCCACCAGCTGTGTCACCTGCACCTTGACCTTGGCCAACTTGCACTTGAGAAGCAGGTAATTTAGTTATGATGGTGCACATGGGTACTGTCAATGTAAGAAATACCTAAAACTGTGGAGAATTTTTACGAGTTTATTTGAGCTAAAACTGATGGCAGTTAGCAGGAAGCAAATCCCAAATGCTCCAGAGAACAATAGTTTGCAGTTTCTTTTATATATTTGAAATTAAGAATTTAAGGAAGATTGCATGAAGGTGAGAGAAGGCAACATGGGAATTAAAATACAGGCTAATTAAGATCATGTGCTCTCTCTCGATGGTGGTATTCTGGCATTCCAGAGGTGTACAAAATCAATAGACAGAGTTGGCTTAAAAACATTTCACTAAAAAAGTTATTTGTCTGAGGTGTAACTACTCTACCCAGTTAGGAATTTATATTGATTATAGCACCCTTTTATTTTTTGTCCACAGTACTTAATGATTATACATTGTTATATCCCATCAAATATACCTCAAAAATACAAGTTATTTTTCAGATATTATGTAGTTTTTTTCTCTAGCCCACCAGTTCGTTCAACCTCAGCTCTCAGCATTTTAGATGCGATGCCATGCCATAGTGGAAAAAGTAGTGGATTTTCAGTGAGAATTGGGAACATTATAGTCCCTGGCTTAATACCCAAATAATCATGTGACTTTGGAAGGTTATTTAATCTCCCAACATCTCAGTTTTTCCATCTGAAAAATGAAGAGGTTTGACAAAATGGCTATGGCTTTACATTTATTGTCGTTAAAAAATGACTCCATACAGTTAGGTTAAAATCAAGGCTTTCTGAAACGCTACATCAGGACATCAACTCCTGCAGCAAATAGTGTAGTAACTTTCCTGCATTACTGTAAAGTTTCATGACATTGGAAAATATTTATCTGTTGTCAGACTTGCATAGCATCACTGCAGATTGCTAGGAGACAGTAAATGTTTTTACAAGCAAAAAGCCTTTGCTTTGTCCTACTGCTATCTATTGCAAAAAAAAAAAAAAAGGTTTCACAGCTACTGATTCAGACTCCTTTAATTGACATATGCCTTTTTAAATATCTAAGTGGAAGAAAAGGGAAAAGCTGCTTATTTTCCTTTGATCCCCTTAGCAGCTCCATGAAAGGGGGCGGGGGGGGCGGCGGGAGGGCGGTAGGGAAGGTCTGTGTAGACTAATCTGAGAACAATGTCCTTGAAGAACAATCCCAAACAGCTTTATCCACCAGACACGGTGGGTTTTCAAAGGGAGGAATGAGAAACTGGCTTCCAGGCGGCAGAGACAAGACCACACCTGAAGACTCCCACTCTCCCTGAAAGTATTAAGCACCTACCTCATTATTAAAATCTCCCTTTATGCAAACTAATCAGATTGCCTCAACCTGAAATGAACACAATTAACACTTTCTCAGGAGATGCTCTTATCTTTCCTCACAGTTTGTGTGTGTGTGTGTGTGTGTGTTTCTGTAATTAAAGATCATTACTTCTCAAAAATGCCAACATCAATCCTTCTCTCGTTCTCACAATTAACTTCCCAATTTAAATTATTCTGTTGTAAAACTATGAGCCAGACAAATGGTATCCTGGAGAGAGAATTGGTTAGCCAGAGGACCAGAAAAATTCTTCTCAAGCTTATTAAAGTTCTATCTTTAAAAAATAATAATGGGCCTGGCCAGTGTGCTCAGTAGTTACAGCATTGGCCCGTGCACCAAAGTGTTGCAGGTTCGATCCCCAGCTACTGTACAGGGTTGGGAGGGGACAAATAATTGATGTGTTTCACATTGATGTTTCTCTCTCCTTCTTTTCTCCTCCCTCCCCAACCCCCATCTCCCTCCTTTCCACTCCCTCCAAAAATCAATGGAAAAAATATCCTCGGGTAAGATTAACAACAACCCAAAAAATCATAATAAGCCATTGTTATAACTAGTAATTATATTGAGTTAAAACGAACCAAAAGCCGGGCTAGTGTGGCTCAGTGGTTGAGCATCAACCTATGAACCAGGAGGTCACAGTTTGATTCCCGTTCCGGGCACAGGCCTGGGGTTCAGGCTGGAGCCCCAGTAGGGGGTGGGCAGGAGGCAGCCCATTAATGACTCTCTCTTATCATTGATGTAGACACCTCATCTCTATTTCATGTGTTGACCTCTCAACAATGAAGTGTAGTAAGAAAAAGAAAAAAAGATAATCTCAATAAAGATGCCGTCAATGCGCTGCCATTTCATGGTTAGAGTATAAACAAGTCAGTAAATGCTAACAATACTTTATATTATACTTATAACTAATAGTAGGCCCAGAAGTGCCCTAGAAAGAGAGCGAAAATACTGATTAATGAAGATTAGGAAAAAATGTTGGAGCAGTTTAGAGCAACCCAATTAAAAGTTTCTATATACCATGTATGCCATGGTGGCATAGAGTTTCAGTATACAAAAGGCAATACTAATGAAAATGATTTTAAATGAAACTCAGAAAACCTTTCTGAGCACCGCCCCCCACCCCTTTTATTTAAAGAAAAAATAAGAATAAGACTGTGGTTAAATAGATTCTTGCTACTTATCACTTTGAATATTTCTTGCCACTCCCATGAAACCGGCATCATTTCTGTTGAGAAATCCACTGATAATCGTATGGGTGCTCCCTTATAGGTAACTAACTGTTTCTCTCTTGCTGCTTTTAATATTCTCTCTTTGTCTTTTGCTCTTGGCATTTTAATTATGATGTGCCTTGGTGTGGTCTTCTTAGGGTTCCTATATATTGGGGTTTGGTGTGCTTCTTGGACTCCTAAGTCAAGATGTGGGAAGTTTTCTGTCACTATTTCTTCTAGTAGGTTTTCATTATCTTGCTCTCTCTCTTTTTGTGGCACCCCTATAATTCAGATGTTGGTATGCTTGAGGTTGTCCCAGAGGCCCCTTACACTATCTTCAATTTTTTGGATTCTTTTGGTTTCTTGCTTTTTCAGCTGAGTGGATTTTTCCTCTTTGTATTTTAAATCTTTAACTTGGTTCTTGGGGTGCTCTAGAGTACTTTTAGGTTTTTGTATAATATTTTGTATTTCAGTCAGTGTACGCTTAATTTCTGGTTGGTCCTTTTTCATATCCTTGAGAGTCTCATTCATATCCTTGTAGGTCTTGCTAATTTCCTCATAGATCTCGACCTTTTCTAGGAGCCTCTTGAGAAGCCCTATAACTGTGGTTTTGAATTCCATGTCCAGCCATTTTTTTTCCTCCATTTCTTTCACATCTGATTTCTTTCCATGTCTCTGCATGGTGGCTGCTTCCCTAAGTTGGTCAATTAGCTTTGTGTGGTAGACGTCCTACCAGGGACAGTGGCTCAGCCTCTCCAACAAGGCTGAGGTGTTATCAGCTTGACTCTTCTCTTTGCCCAGGTGTCCTTGGGAGTGAGACTATTGGTATGTAAATCCAGTCTAGCACTGGAAATGAGGAAATAAGACCTGGGCCCACCCAAGGTCCTTTTTTGCTAAATTTCCCAGTACAACCCCTTTGTATTTTGGAGTATAAAATAAACTTGCTGCCTGGGCTTCGGGTCCCTGTTCCTGTCTCACCCTGAGAGAGAAGACAGGTTCCCACATATTCTTTCATCATTTTTCTTAATCCCCGGCTGCCTCCATTCCAAACTGGTTCTATCTCTATTTCCATGCTGAACACAGAAACGGGAGATCCCCGCCATATTTGGCCTCCCGTGCCACATCAGGGGCCCCTGGCACAAGGATAAAGAAAGGATAGAGTTGGCCAGTGTGATTTAGTTGGTTGAGTGTCATCCCATACACTAAGAGGTCATAAATTGGATTCCTGGTCAGGGCATATGCTGGGGTTGCAGGCTTCATCCCCAGTAGGAAAAATTTAAGAGGCAGCTGATTGATGTTTTCTCTCTTTCCCTTTCCCTTCTTCTCTTTCTCTAAAAATCAATAAAAACATGTTTTAGAAAGGAAAGAAAAAATAGATAACTATGCCTTGGTTATGGCACATTATGTCATTGATTATTATATGAGAATGATTTATCTTGAACATGAAGCAGAAACTAGATTTTAGTGGGTGGGAAAGTATATGAGACATGTTTAAACAGAGTATAGAGCAGATTATTTCAAGAAGTTTGGCTGTGAAGGGGATGAAAAAGAGAACCAGGTTGTTGCTAGATGGAGCCTGAGGTGAGAGAGGTTACTTTGTTTGCTTTGTGTTTTTATGGCAGAGACTTAGCCATGTTTAAATGTTGAATGGATGCCCAAACAAAATAAGAGGTTAGAAGATACTGCAGACAGTATCTTACAGTATTAACATTACAAATATTTGCACAGAGATTAAGCAAACTGATGTCATTTTAGGCATTATCCAAAATTTTTTTTTTTTTTAATCATGCCCTATTTGATTTGGCTCAGTGGATATAGAGTGTCGACTGTGGACTGGTCCCAGGTTCAATGGTCCCAGGTTTAATTCTAGTCAAGGGCGCATGCTCAGGGTGCAGACTCAACCCCCGGTAGGGGGTGTGCAAGAGGCAGCCTATCAATGATTCACTCTCATCACTGATGTTTCTATCTCTCCCGTCCCCTTTCTGCAATCAATAATCAATAAAAATGTGTCTTTTAAAAACTGACGAAAGTGATAAACTTAGAAGGGTGGCAGGTAGGCTGGAAGTGTCCTAGTTACAGTTGGGAATGTTTTATTGTGCTAGGAGCCAGTCGTAGCAGGTGCCATGTGGGGTCCACCGAGTGCCCAGGGAGTGAGCAGCAGAACCCTTCACTGGCCGTGGCAGTCCACTGCACTTTCCTCTCAGTTTGCTCTATGCCCTAAGATACTTCATCCACCTTGGATAGCTACCTCCCCCAAAACCTTTGACTTCTTATCTTCAATTTTCTAAAGAACAGCTACCCATATTTAAAGCTTGGACCCTAGATATATGAAAATTCTTTTTTAAAATATATTTTTATTGATTTCAGAAAGGAAGGGGAAGGGAGAAAGAGATAGAAACATCCTATCTAATAAAAGAGTAATATGCAAATTGACCATCACTCCAACACACAAGATGGCTGCCCCCATGTGGACACACGATGGCCACCACAAGATGACCAGCAGGGGAGGACAGTGGGAGGTTCCAGGCCTGCAAAGGAGGGCAGTTGTGGGCCATCAGGCTAGCAGGGAAGGGCAGTTGGGAGGGACCAGGCCTGCAAGGGAGGGCAGTTGGGAGAAGGGTACCATCACTACGAATTTTGTGCACCAGGCCTTTAGTCAACAATAAAAGAGAATCATTGACCAGCTGCCTCCTGCTCACCCCCTTTTGGGGATCTGGCCTGAAACCCAGGCATGTGCCCTGATCTGGAATCGAACTGTAACATTCTGGATGATGCATTCACGTTCAACCACAGAGCCACACTGACTGAACTAAGAATTCTTAAAAGGAACAGATTTAAAGAACAACTCCAAATCAAATTGTAACTTTGGAAAAAGAAATCAGGCAAAAAGTTTAAAAAGAAAGTATTAATTCTGCATGAAAAACTTTAGAAAGTCAGTAGTGCTTCTGACTATAGACAAATTTTTTTAAAGATTTTATTTACAGTTATCAGCTTTGCCTATTATGAACCATCATTAGCTTTTTCCTTTTCTCTTTTTTTAAAATAAATCTTTATTGTTCACATAATTACAGTTGTTCCTCTACCCCCCTTCCCATAGCTCCCCTCCACCTAGTTCCTACCCTACTCCATGCCCTTAACCCTCCACCCCTGTCCTTA
This sequence comes from Antrozous pallidus, assembly GCA_027563665.1. Taxonomy (NCBI): domain Eukaryota; kingdom Metazoa; phylum Chordata; class Mammalia; order Chiroptera; family Vespertilionidae; genus Antrozous; species Antrozous pallidus. The sequence goes on from CM050517.1 coordinate 90,442,505, forward strand.
TCCATAGGTGTATGATTTTTGTCCAATCTTTTCCTGCACCCTCACACCCCCTGCCCCCTGAAAATTGTCAGTCCACTTTCCTGATTCTGTTATTTTCACCAGTTTATTCTGTTCATCATATCTTTTTATTCACTTGATTTTTAGATTTACTTGTTGATAGAATATGTATTTGTTGTTCATAATTTTTATATTTACCTCTTTCTTTCTCTTCTTAGAGGAACTTCTGCTCAGCCAGCTCTCCTGTGGTTTCCTTCAGCATCCTATCTAATAAAAGAGTAATATGCAAATTGACTGTACCTTCACTACACTCACTAAGATTAGGAGTGATATGTAAACTAACACCCAACCAAGATGGTTGCTGTCCATGGCAGGGCTATCACTGGATTCCCAAGATCAGAAAAAGCCTCGCCAAGAGGATTTTTCTGGCCTTGGGCAGGCAGGCCAGGGCTGGGGAGGAGCCAGCCACCAATCAGCCAGATCACAGTACTATCGCTGGCTGGGGTCCCTGGCTGAGGTCCCCTCCCCTGACAAAAGCCTCGGGAGTGAGTCATCAGTGGGAAATCCCCTGAGGGCTCCCAGTATGTGAGAGGGGCAGGTTGGGCTGAGGGACCACCCACCCCCAGTGCACGAATTTCATGCACCGGGCCCCTAGTTTTATATAATACTGGTTTGGGGGTGATGAATTCCTTTCACTGTTTTTTATATGTGAAGCTCATTCAATTCTAAATGATAGCTTTTATGGGTAGAGTAATCTTGGTTGTAGGTTTTTGCTACTTGTCACTTTGAATATTTCTTGCCACTCCCTTTTGGCCTGCATAGTTTCTGTTAAGAAATCAGCTGACAGTTGTATGGGTGCTCCCTTGTAGGTAACTAACTGTTTTTTCTCTTGCTGCTTTTAAGATTCTTTGTCTTTTGCTCTTGGCATTTTAATTATAATGTGTCTTGGTGTGGTCCTCTTTAGATTCTTCTTGTTTGGGGTTCTGTGCACTTCCTGGACTTGTAAGTCTATTTGTTTCACCAAGTAGGAAAAGTTTTCTGTCATTATTTCTTCAAATAGGTTTTCAATATCTTGCTCTCTCTCTTCTTCTGGAACCCCCATAATTCAGATGTTGGTATGCTTGAAGTTGTCCCAAAGGCTCCTTACCCTGTCTTTATATTTTTGATTTTTTTTTACTTTTTGCCTTTCCAGTTGGGTGTTTTTTGCTTCTTTGTATTTCAAATCTTTGACTTGATTCTTGGAATCCTCTAGTCTGCTATTGAATCTCTGTATATTATTCTTTATTTCAGTCAGTGTATGCTTAATTTATGATTGGTTATTTTTCATATCTTTGAAGTCTCACTAAATTTCTTAAAGGTTTCTAGAATATTCTTGAGTATCTTATAACCACGGTTTTGAACTCTATATCCAGTATTTTCCTTTCATCAATTTCTCTCATTTGTGACTGGTTGCTTTGTCTCCACATTTTGGTTGCTTCCCTGTGTTTGTTTCTATATAATGGGTAGTTGCTAAGTCTCCTTGAGTTGATAGAGTGGTCTTGTATGGTTGGTGTCCTATAGGGCCCAGTGGCTCAGTCTCCCCAGTTACCTGAGGTCAATGCTCTTGGTACACACCTTTGTGGGCTGTTTGCACAGTCTTGTTGTAGTTAACCTTTGATTGCTATTGGTATCACTGGGAGGAATTGACCTCCAGGCCAATTGGCTGTAATGACCAGCTGTGTCTACACTGGAAGATCTGTTGCACAGGAGACACCTTTATGGGGCAGGACTTGCTTCAGTAGGGCTTTGGTGCTCACTGAGTCTGCCCCTGAGTGTGTCTTTTACAGATGTGAAGAGTTGTAATCTGATATGGTCTTACTCTGACCACTGGGTACACTGTCTCTTGGATCTCCAAGGAAGTGCAAGGTCAGCCACTGTCTCTATAGCCAGAGCTATAGAGACATCTGAAGGTTCCTCCTCTTTGTATGGGGTTTGAAAGTGCCCAGATGAGGTCCAGCTGTGAAGCAAGGATGCTGCTGTTGCCAGGCCTTGGGCCTTCTTTTGGAAGCTCTGGGGCTTTCTGACTTAGCTGCAGTTTGACAGGTTTTAGGCAAAAGGACAGGCCATTCATATGCAAAATCCAATGTACATAGCTTGGGTGGGATTATAAATTGGGTGGGGCGGGGTCTCTGGGAATCATCAGGTCAGAGCAAACAGCAATGGCTTCCAGTCAGCCCTGAACCAGAGAAATCCCCCGTTCTGCACATCTACACCCCCATGTAGGAACAATGATCACTAAGAGCACCTCTAAGAGTAAGCTGCCCTCGCATTCCTGTTCTGATGCCAGACAGTCCAGTTTCTCCCTGTATATACTTGCATCCCCTACAGTCTTGCCCGGAACTGGAGTTCAGCACAAGTGGGAGCTTGTATCTCCCTTCCGGTTAAAAGAGCAGCACAGCCAGGTGCCAGCACTCTCCTCGCCTCCTCACCTCCTACCAGTCTCAATGCGCTTTCGTCACCTCTCTAGTTGTGGAACTTCCACTCAGCCAGCTTTCCTGTGGTTCTGAGTGGTAGTAGTTCTGACATTTAGTTGTGGTTTTGATGTGGTTGTGAGAGGCAGCAAATATAGGTGCTTACCTATGCCGCCATCTTGTTTCTCCATCATTAGCTTTTAAGAAGTATGATTGATATGCCAAGAGAAGGATACAGTGGAAACCTGAAATGCTTCACTAATACCAGAGAAAGCAGCAAAGAGAGTAAAACACATAAAAGAACCAAAGAACAAGGCCACGAATGGAAAAGTTACAAATTTGGTAGATATTTATCTCCAGTGTGCTCAGAAACAGAACTATATACTACTATAAAGGTGACAATTGCCATCTCTTCTGTTTGGATCACTTTTCACACCAGATGGCATGGGTTCTGATACTCAGAGGCCATCCCTGCTAATGTTGTTGATCAGAAGAGTGAATGGAATGTCTTACACGGCAGTCCCCCCTTATTCATGGCTTCGCCTTCCGTGATTTCAGTTATCCATGGCCAACCGCAGTCTAAAAATATCAAAGGGGAAGTTCTAGAAATAAAGAATTCATGTTTTAAATTGCATGCCATTCTGAGTAGTGTGATGAAATCTGACACCATCCCAGTCTGTCCCACCCTGGACATGAATCATCCCTTTGTGCAGCCTATCCACGTCGCATATGCTTAGCCACTTAGTAGCCATCTGGGTTGCCAGATTGACTGTTGTGGCATTGTAGTGCGTGTGTTCAAGTAACCCTTCCAAGTGACCCTATAGCGTAGCTGAAGAAGCTCAATGCTGGCAATTCGAATATGCCGAAGAGAAGGCTGCAAAATGCTTCCTTTCAGTGAAAAGGCATGTGTATAGGAAATCCCATAGGATTTGATAGTATCTGTAGTTTCCACTGGGGTGTGCGTGTGTGTGTGTGTGTGTGTGTGTGTGTGTGTCTGTCATACAATGTATCCCCTGCAGATAAGGGGGGACTACCGTATTCAGTTATGAACCTTATAGCGGTGCTGCCATGAGCTCCACGTATCTTGTAGAAGTTTCAGTGAAACACTCCTCTCAATTTCATTCCTCACTCCTTTTTTCTGGGACGAACTCATGAATCCACGTAAAGTAGGCCAAACGATTGTCTGAACGGCTGCCACATCATTGTACTCAGAATCACTGTTCTTTCCTTCTCTTCCTGAGATAATGTTTTTAAATCAAACTGTATTTACTTATACTAAGGGGGTATTATACGGTGGGAGGCACTGGTGACTAAGACTGACTAGAACCCAGTTCCTTCCCTCATTAAGTTCATATTCTAATAGAAAAAGTACAGAACAAATATAGATGATTAGAATATAGTCTAAAAGTATATGACAGAGAAGAGAATATAAATATACAAGTACTTAACCCAGACAGGAGTACTATCTACAAACAATATCATGACGAAGATACGTTTTGAAAGATGGGAAACAGTTAGCCAGGTGAAGAAATATGTTGCAAACAATGTTTCAGACCATATAAACAACAATCACAGAAACATGGAGCGAGAGTCTGGCATTTTCAGGGCTATGATAGCACTCAGGATCATCTGTCCTCCAGAAGTCTCCTTGGTCCTTGGTGCTTTCTATGATGTGAAAAGAACTGTCTGGCCCTGCACCTCAATCCACCAGATGTTCAGGAGCATTTCTTAAATCAAGGACTAACATTAAAGTGCAAAGTGCAATCATGTCTCAGTGCAATCATGTCTCAGTAAACATGTGCTTTGCACGTTAAAAGGAGAATAGACTAGGAGAGGTAAAATAAGGAGACAGAAGAGAGACAACATCTAACTCCATGCCCCTCCTGAGATGTCAGAAGATATCATATTTCATGTGTTCCTTCGTTCTGGGCCAACAAATGGCCTGGGGAGGTGGTGTCCTTCCAGTCATGTCATACCGAAGATATTTGCACTAGCATATTTGTGACCTGAGAGGTGCCAATACCAGACTGGTAAAACTATGAGAAAATGTAAGTCTTTGCCAGCTACTGACTAAAATGGCAGATGCTAGCTTTCTTAATATGACCCGGACCAGTGCCTTCTCATCATTTGCTACAAAAACAACTCCAGAAATTATCTGATGAGCTGATGTCCTCTGCTAGTCATGGTCATTCAACTTCCTTAACATATAGGATGTTTGCCAGTAAGAGGAAAGGTAGTTATATTTTTGAAACCCATATGTTGGGGTTTCACATTTCAGTATCCACAGAAAATCTAGCTAATTTGTGTGTTTGCTTGTTTTTAATCTTTATTTTGAAAGTATCACTTAGGTCCCCTATTCCCCTCACCCCTCACTGACTCCCTCCAGCCTGCCCCTGCTCCCATGCCCCAAGCCTTCACCACCCTATCGTCTGTGTCCATGGGCCATGTGTATACGCATGCAAGGTCCGGCCTTCCATCTGAGATTCCACACTTTGTTCCATGCTTCCAATCTAGCTAATTTGTCTTTAATTTTCTTTTCACCTTAGTACACCGTGTACTACCTGGAGTTAAGAAATCAGCCAATTATCCCTAAGCCAATTTAGTATCAATAAATCAACAAATAACAGCTGTTAGTGAGGATGTGGAGAAAAGGGAACCCTGGTGCACTCACTCTTGGGAATGCAGACTGGTGTAGACACTGTGGAAAGCAGTATAGAATTACCTCAAAATATTAAAAATGGAACTGCCTCCTGACCCAGTGATTCCACTTCTGGGAATATGTCAGAAGAAACCTAAAACACTAATTCAAGAGAATATATGCACCCCTATGTTCATTATAGTGCTATTTACAATAGCCAATATTTGGAAGTAGCCCAAGTGCCCATCAAAATTTGTGGTACACTTACATGGAACAGAGTGCGGAATCTTGGAGGGAAGGGTAGGTGAGTGGGAGGTAATCAACCAGGGACCTTATCTATATATATAAAAGCCTAAGCAAACATTATGACCTGAATGACTGGAACTACCAGTCAACCAGTCGCTATGATGTACATTGACCACCACCAGGGGGGCAGGTGCTCATTGCAGGCACTGACCCTTAGTGGTCAGTGCACTCCACAGCCAACCACCCCACAGCCAGCCAACCTCCTGTGTTCCCTTCCCCCAAGTTGGTCCCTTCTCCCTCCTTCCCCCAATCTGGCAGGTCCCATCTGGCAGTGCTGGCAGGACCCAACCAGCAGCTGGCAGGCCCCATTGGCCCAGCCCCGATTGACCCTGATCAGCCAGGTCTAGGGACTCCACCCATGCACAAATTTTGTGCACTGGGTTCTAGTATGCACATATGAATGGCCCATGGACACAGATGAGACCATGCATATATGGGGTGGTGAGGGCCTGGGGCAGGAGGAGGGTTGGAGAGGGTCAATGGGGGGAAAGGGGGACATATATAATACTTTCAAAAATAAAGAATTATTAAAAATAAATACATAAATAAGTAAATAAAATAAAGTTCTCTCTGACATGTCCCTGGATTGCAAAGGAAAGAATATTTCAAAGCATGAATAAATATACATAAGCTTAACTCCTTGCCTGTCCTTCCTCTTCTGCTCCTTCTTGATCAAGATTACTAACTGAATAAAGTGTTTCTGACCTTTTACCGTGATTTCATAACCTTATTATCTCTAGCTTCCCATCTTCTCACTTTTCCCCTGGATGCAAATCACAATAAGCAGAGAAAAACATTCCCATCTGTTGCTCAAACCACAACCAGCCAACTCCTCTTTCATGGCATTTCTTTCCTTTGCAGTATGACCAGGTTATTTCCTGAAAAATAACTTACTTTCTCAAATTAACTTTTAAACTAAATGAAGGTATTTTGTTGATTTGATTTCTACATTTGTTTTCAGAAAAATTTTCAGATGAATTGAAAATAATACATTACTGCAGAAATACTGGCTTATGTAAGTCTTTAATGTCTGGTGAGAGCCTGTGACTCAAACCTTTGGATTTCAAAACACCTTTAGAGAGTTAAAAGGGTCTAAAGTAGCATCTGGAAAAATAGATAGATTAGAACATTTAATAAAAATAGATTTCAGAATAGTAGACTGAGCTCTAAAACACACTTCTAGGTAATAAAATCTATTCTGAAATAAAAAATTAACTTTTATGAGGAGATTATAATATAAACTAGACACAGATTTGATGGACCAGAACTGACTTTATAATATGTAAATTATAATATAATATAGGAAGCATCAACAAATCAATGAGAAACAGATTGGGAATTCAAAAAACTACATTGGCAAAAAATTTCAGTGTCATAGTAAGGGTAAGAAGAGACTTTAATGACGTAGTAGACACAACAGAATGTAACACATGGACATTGATAAATCTCTGATGCAAAAGAAATCAACTGTAAAAAGATACCTCTGAACTATCAGGAAAATCTGAGTATAGATTGAGTATTAGTTGGTATTAAGGAATCATTATTAACTTTGTTACATAGGATAAAGAAATGGTAATTACATATGTTTTTAAATGGAGATTATTTAAAGGTGAAATGACTGGATGTCTCAGATTTGTTTTAAAGTATTCAAGATTTTAAAAACCACACAAAGCCCTAACCGGTTTGGCTTGGTGGATAGAGCAGCAGCCTGTGGACTGAAGGGTTCTGGGTTCAATTCCAGTCAAGGGCCCATGGTGGGTTGTGAGCTCAATTCCTAGTAGGAGGCGTGCAAGAGGCAGCTGATCAATGATTCTCTCTCATCATTAATGTTTCTCTCTCTCCCTCTCCCTTTGTCTCTGAAATAATAATAATAAAAAAGAAGTGGAGAACAGAAGAAATAAAAAAGGCAAATAGTCATTGGTCAAGTATGGGAATTCATTATATTATTCTTACTTTTTTTGTGTACTGTTGAAAATTTCTGTAATTAAAAGCTATTATAAAAAACTGCAATCAATTTGCTGGGGTGGGTCAGTGGTTGAGTGTTGACCTATGAACCAGGAGGTCACAGTTCAATTCCCAGTCAGGGCACATGTCTGGGTTGTGGGTTCAATCCCTGGAATGGGGAGTGCAGGAGGCAGCTGATGAATGATTTTCTCTCATCTATCATTATTGATGCTTCTATCTCTATCTCCCTTTGTCTCTGAAATCAATAAGAAATACACACACACACACACACACACACACACACACTAGAGGCCCAGTGCCTGAAATTCATGCATGGGGCAAGGGGTGTGCCTTAGCCCAGCCTGCACCCTCTCCAATCTGGGATCACTCAAGGGATGTCTGACTGCCCAGTGTATCGGGCCTAAACGGGGAATTGGGCATCCCTCTCATAATCCAGGACTGTTGGCTCCCAACTGCTAGCCTGCCTGCCTTCCTGATTGCCCCTAACTGCTTCTGCCTGCCTTCCTGATTGCCCCTAACTGCTTCTGCCTGCCTGTCTAATCACCCCCTAACCACTCCCCTGCCAGCCTGATTGATTCCTAACTGCTCCCCTGCCAGCCTGATTGCCCCTAACTGTCCTCCCCTGCAGGCCTGGGTCTCCACCCTCAACTTCCCTTCCCTGCGGCCCAGCTGTCCCCAATTTCCCTCTTCCTGCAGCCTGGTCACCCCTAACTGACCTCCCTTGCAGGCTTGGTCACCCCCAACTGCCCTCCCTTGCTAGCCATCTTGTGGCAACCATCTTGTGTCCACATGGGGGCAGCCATCTTTGACCACATGGGGGCAGCCATTGTGTGTGTTGGAGTAATGGTAAATTTGTATATTACTCTTTTATTAAATAGTATAGAGGCCTGAGTCTCTGGTGGGAGCCAGCTGGTTAGCCCTGTAAGGTGTCCTGGATCAGGATGGGGGTTCCCTTGGAGTATGGGGTGACCTGGGCAAGGGGCCTGTGATGGTTTGCAGGCCAGCCATGCCCCCTGGAGACCCAGGCAGAGGCCCTGATATCTGGGATTTATTTATCTTCTATATTTGAAACTTTGTAGCCTTGAGTGGAAGCCAGAGCCAGCCAGGAACTTTTGCTTCCTCCATCGCCAAGGATACCCAAGCCTCCTGCTTGCTCTGGGGCTGCAACCATTTTTATTGGGATTTATTTATCTTCTATATTTGAAACTTTGTAGCCTTGAGCAGAGGCCTGGGCCAGCCAGGGTGTGCAGAAAGCTTGGCTTCTTCCATTGTTGGGGAAACCTAAGCCTCTTGCTTGCTCTGTGGCCACAGCCCTCTTGGTTGGGTTAATTTGCATACCTGCTCCTGATTGGCTGGTGGGCATGGCTTGTTGGTGTAGAGAGGGTATGGTCAATTTGCATATTACTCTTTTATTAGATAGGACTTAAAAAAAACAGCAATCATTTATTCAAATGAAATCTCACATGGAACAGGAGAAAACAGGCAAACCATTTTTCTGGAGAAAGAGAGAGGAGAAGGCTGCAAGCTCCTCCTACTTCTTCATCCTTTCCCGGGGACAGCCTCAGAAAAGTTTCTGTGGAACAAATTCAAAAACTGCTGCATCTGGTTCAACTTCTTAAGATAGCAGAGGCTTTCTTAAAGCACCATTGGATTTTGGCTAATTTTTAAATTATTTTCAAATTTCTCTAATAAACATTCATTACTTTTATAATTTTGTTAAATATTGTCTGGAAACATATGCATTTACCTCACAGTGTTTATAATTAGTGTTTCTTTGGAAAGAATGGCATAGTAGTCAAGCAATCTGAGTCACTCCCTGATCTTCAGGGTGATACACTATGTCATAGTGAGATTTATTTGTCCTTTACAGGCCTTGGTGTCACACGGCTGGGTAGGTAGAAAGTAAAAAGGAATTGCTGAGTGCAGATGAAACAGAAAGTCTCGAACTTCCTTCAGCAAAATTCTCAGAGATTATGAAAGATAATGCCTCATATTATTCTGAACCAATGCTTTTTCTACCATGAGCCAAATACACTGTCAGTCATATTAACAACCATGTGCTGATTAAGGAGCATTATGAAATATTTGAGATATGTCATGTAGGGGGAAAAAGGTCATTCTACTGACTGAATTTTTTTTTCTTTCAAGTTTAAATACACTGCTAAGATATGTATAAAAGTATTGCAGGACTATTTGTTACAATGACATTTTTTTTTTTTGCGGGGGGGAAGGGGGGACTGAAATGCCCAATAAAAGAGGAATAATTAAGTATAGTACAAAATATTTTTTCTGTGAAATATTATATAGCAATTAAAATGAGGTAGATCCATATATTTTGACATGAAAATTTATTGTTAAGAATAAATCAAATAGCCAGAGGAACCAAGATGGCAGCATAGGTAAACACCCATACTGCTGCCCTGTACAACAAATTCAAAACTACAACTGAAGGACAAAACGGACATTATTAAGAATCACCAGAGGGCTGGCTGAGTGGACATTCCACAAATAGAAGGAAAAATAAAAGGACACTGAGACTCCGGGGAGCTGCAGAGGACAGAGTTGCGGATATGTGCAGAGTCAGAGGTTTGGAGCTGTGCGCAAACGAAAAGGGCTGGCGGCTGCAAACCCGGCTGGTTTTCTTGAACTGGGAGGGAGACAAAGGCGTCCCACTGCACTGAGCCCCAGTTCTGGGTGAGTCTCGGGGAACCCAGACTAATGTGGGGTGAAACTGGACTGTAAGGAGAAAGCATGCTAAAACTTGGGTGCTGCAAAGGCACGCTAGCTATCAGAGAGGGCTTGTGGCTGGCTCTATTGTTCGAGGAGAAAAACAAAAAACCAAAAAACCAAAACAAAACAAAACACCAGACTGCTTTGTTTTCTCATTCCGGGTGAGTCTTTGGGTGTCCAGACTCATTTGGGGAGAAACTAGACTGTCCGGCGGTGGGCAGACCTCCAGGCAGACCTCTCAGAGGTGCATGCAGCCGTTGCTGTGGGACACAGAGACTCGGGAGCTGTTAAGGGTGGGGCTGACGGGAAACCAAAGCTGCCTGCTCAGACCAGAGACTCTGCCCTATCCAGGCTGAGCACAGAGGCTCTCCCAGCATAAACACAGCTGATCCTCACAGTCAATTGGCCTGGAGGTCAAACTCTCCCAGTGATACCAGCAACAATCTAGTCTTAACTACAACAAGACTGTGCAGCCCATAAAGGGATGCACCAAGAGTGTCCACCTCAGATAACTGGAGAGGCTGAGCCACTGTCCCCTAGAGGACACCTACCACACAAACCAACTCGTCCAACTCAGGAAAGCAGCCAAAATGTGAAGACAAGGTAACAAATTACATGTGAAAGAAATGGAGAAAAAAAAAGGACTGGACATAGAATTCAAAACCACAGTTATAAGGTTTTTCAAAAGGCTCCTAGAAAAGGTTGATAAATTTAATGAGACCCTTGAGGATATGAGTGAGTCCCTCCAGGATATGAGCGAGACTATGGAGGATATGAAAAAGGACCAACTAGAAATTAAGCGTACACTGACTGAAATAAAAAATATTATACAAAGACCTAAAAGCAATCTAGAGGACCACAAGAACCAAGTCGAAGATTGAAAAACAAAGAAGCAAAAATCACTTAGCCTGAAAAGCAAGAAGCAAAAAGAATCCAAAATATTGAAGATAGTGTAAAGAACCTCTGGGACAAACTAAGCATACCAACGTCCAAATTATGGCGGTGCCAGAAAAAGAGAGGGCAAGATACTGAAAACCTATTTGAAGAAATAGTGACTGAAAACTTCTGCCACCTGGTTAAAAGAAATAGACTTAAAAGTCCAGGAAGCACACCGAACCCCAAACAAAAGGAATCCAAAGAAGACCACACCAAGACACATCATAATTAAAATGCCAAGAGCAAAAGACAAAGAGAGAATATGAACAGCAGCAAGAGAAAAACAGTTAGTTACCTACAAGGGAGCACCCATACAACTGTCAGCTGACTTCTCAACAGAAACTATGCAGGCCAGATGGGAGTGGCAAGAAATATTCAAAGTGATGAATAACAAGAACCTACAACCCAGATTACTCTATCCAGCAAAGCTATCATTCAGATTTAATGGTCAGATAAAGTCCTTCGCAGATAAGAAAAAATTAAAGGAGTTCATCAACACCAAACCAGTATTATATGAAATGCTGAAAGGTATTTTTTAAGAAGAGGAAGAAGAAGAAAAAGGTAAAGATAAAAATTATGAACAACAAATACACATCTATCAACAAGTGAATCTAAAAATCAAACGAGTTAAAAATCTGATGAACAGAATGGACTGGTGAATATAATAGAATCAGGGGCATGGAAGGGGAGTGGACTGACAATTCTTGGGGGAAAGGGGTGTGGGGGAAGAGACTGGACAAAAAGCATCCACCTATGGATGAGGACAGGAGCGGGGAGGTAAGGGCAGAGGATGGGATGGGTACCGGGGGGAGGGGAACTATGGGAGGGAAAAAAGAGCAACATTGTAATAATCTGAACAATAAAGATTTATTAAATTTTTAAAAAGAATAAATCACATAAAAGGAGACTCATGTAATTCTTTAAACAATAAGGAATTTAAATTTAAATAAATAAATCAAATAGTTCACAAACTGTATGTTTCCCAAAGTATAATTTGGTTACCTTTAGGGAGTAGGTTGGAAGGGGCCTTCATTTTTTTACATACTTTTCTTTGTTTGCATTTTTGTGATGAGAATATTTTGCTTTCTTTTTAAATAAATTTTTATTGATTTCAGAGAGGAAAAGAGAGGTAGAAATATCAGTGATGAGAGAGAATCATTGATCGACTGCCTCTTGCATGTCCCCCACTGGGGATTGAGCCCACAACCTGGGCATGTGCCCTGACCAGGATTCAGAATCAAACTACAATGTCCTGGTTCATGGGTCGATGCTCAACCACTGAGCAATACCAGCTGGGGAAAAGATGTTGCTTTTACAACTAAAGACAGAAGAGAAGGAAAATAAAAAGAGGAGGAAGAGAAGAAAGCATCAATAGTAACAGTACCACCAGAACAATAGAGTAAGGATAAAAAGAAGGGGGGGGGGTGAAATTTGTAGCTGCTGCCATCAAATGGACATAGGGAGGGTGTTATACCACAGCATTATCTTAGTGAAATCAAAGTAGGCTAGAGTATGGTTCTAAATTTTTGTACCTCAAATATTGGTTTGCCATGAGCTGATTTATTTCTGATCTGTCTATTAAGTAGGCCTCGTGTTTTCTCCAAATATGATGAGATTAAAAACAAAACAAAACTAGGAAACCACTGCATACATTTACAGTTAGAAGCAGCTATACATATTGGACCAGAGGCTCACATTCTCTGATGAGTTTAGTCCCTTCTTCATCAAGGCCGTTTGGGAGAGCAGAGTAGTTAGAGGAAGCAAACATGGTTTCAGGTCTTGACTGGGCCACTTACAGTACAGCACTGACTTTTGTCAGGTTACTTAACTACAGTTTACTAATCTGTAAAATGAAGATCGGATAGGCAGGCAGACAAGAGCAGAGCCAGGACGATGGGCCAGGTGCAGAAGGTCACCTGGGTGGAGAGCCTTGGGTGCCCAACATTGGAACTTTTCTTCCCCTAGCATATTGATGGTCAATTGGTTTGGAGCCTCAGATCTTTTCTTCCTAGAGATAACATCTAGGTCTCAGTTGTATTTCAGCTCAGGGCCCAGATAAGCAAAAAACCAGCCATGGCTGAGTCAGGACCAGCTGCATTGAATAATGACCCCCTGCCCTGGTGTTGGCCAACTAATCAGTGGAGACCAGAACCCTGAAAGGACACATATGGAAAGCTTCTGAATATTCTATTAAGTACTCCCCCCCCCCTTTTTTTTTTGCCTCTGTAACTTGTTTGCTGAGTCTATTTCTTCTACCACTCACTTCTTCTACTCTGTGACTTTCTAAATAAATTTTTTCTTATAGTTAAAAAAAAAAAAAAAGGTCTTCCCCTGGGGTCACCCCTAAAATCTCCACCCTTAAAACCCTTAGGATAGAGGACTCTGCACTCTCCCTTCCCAGAGCATGCCCGTGCCTCATCCTTTCTCTTCCTTCCCCTTTCCCTTTCCGACTCCCTGCCCCAGGCACTTAACCATGAACTTCCTCATTCCCTAGCTCCAAGGGCCACGCTTTACCTCTGCAACCTGTTTCCTAAGCCCATTTCTTCTAGGAATTACTTCTGCCTCTGTGATTTTATAAATAAATGTTCTGTTACAGTTTGGGTCATCGCCCTGAATTCTTTCCTAGCCAGAACCGAGGCTGCTGAACCCAGGTTTGATCTGACTCCACCTGTCAGGCACCTGGTGCGGTTCCTGCCGCCGACACCAAAGACACTAACAGTTATTTCTCAGGTTTGTTGTGCAGAAAAGGACATATTAATATGCTGAGGAGGTAACTTGATTAACACAGGAAAATGGGGGGGGGGGGGATTTCATATGAAAGACTAGTTTAAATGTACGTACCTATTTGCCTCATGGGGATATAGTTGACATAGAAACAGAGAGTTATACCTGCTACAGTTGCACTCATTAATCAGTGGTCAAATATTGTTAGTATTTTTGTTGTTACTATGTTAGACAAGACAGAGAAAAAAAGAAAAGGCTCCTGTTTTCACAGTGAGTACATAGATTAAGGGAGTCAGACACTGAACCATGAAGTCCCTGTCGGGATAAGAAGAGAGAAAGTGTAATGGGAGTATAGCCTGGCCAGCTCCAGAAAGTCAGAAAGGTTCCAGAAGGAAGCAAGGTTTCAGCTAAGGATTAAAAGGATGAGAAGGAGTGAGCCAGATGAAAGAGAAGAAAGAATGTGACCCAAACAGGGGAAATGGTTCCTGCAAGGAACATGGATGGGAAGAAACAGCTTTGGAGGTAGAGTCTAGAACTAGTATAGCTTGGAGAGCTATGAAGAGCAGTGAAGATTGCAAGAGCCCAAATCCAGCTGATGTGTTATCGGAGAGGCATGCTAAGAGACTTTAGTCACTATTTCCATAAAGATAAAGGGAGCCATTAAAGATTTCTAAGCTGGCCCTGCCTCAGTGGTTGAGCATTGACCTATGACCTCCAGGTCATGGTCAGATTCCTGGTCAGGGCACACGTCTGGGTTGTGGGCTCTGTTTCTAGCAGGGAACCTGCAGGAGGCAGCTGATCAATGATTCTCTCTCATCATTGATGTTTCAATCTTTCCCTCTCCCTTCCTCTCTGAAATCAATAAAAATGTATTTTTAAAAAAGATTTCTAAATTGAAAATATGTTTAGTCTCCCTCCTCTATTGTTCTTCTTGATATGTTAATAATATTCCTTCTTCTAACAGTTATGGTGGGGACTCATTCTGACCCTTACTATTATAAGTTGATATTTATTTATCAAATCCTCAGTTCTGCAGCTCATTTACTATGTGTTCCTGTCTACTGTATAAATTTAATTTATTTAAATTGCTGTTTCACCTTTTCTTTTCCTTTTCATACTATTCTTGTCTTTACAACAGAGAGTGTGATGTGAGGACTAGAAGATAAGAGTAGTATAAATAGGAAAAGAAAAAAAAGTAAGGAACTAAGATTTGTGGTTCAATGGCCTGATGATTATACAAATTGACGTATCATTGTTTTACTTATTACAATATTTATAGAATTACAGGTAATGTTTTGGTAGTCAGAATTGACCATACTGGATTTCTTTTCCCCCCTTAGCAGGCCTAACTTTTCCTTTGTTAATTTCCCTTGAGAGAAATTGCAACCATCGGTTAATACCTCCTATTTCCCAAGGAGTTAGAACATATCCTACGTACTTTGCTCCTATCTCCTTTAACCATCACAATAACCTTACAGGAATGAATTTCCATTTTTGTTTATAGTTGGGAGACTGAGGCTCAGAGGTTATACAGGTTTCCCCTGCTCTTTGGAAGTAGGGCATTCCTAAGTCAAAAGGACACAGAAGCAATTACCATAGGACACATCCTGCTAACGAACGCACAAAATAAATGGAGATAAAACACAGATGCTCACAGACACAGTTCAAAGCTATGGCAGCCTGATGCCCAGATGCTGACTGTAGCTCCCCGGGAAGGCGCTGGGCGGGTCACTTTCTGCTCAGGATGTGCACTGACTTGATAACAGGTCACTGCCAAGTACAGGCTGAACACTATTTTCAGCTTCTATTTTTTTAAACCAAAACAAAAATCCTCTTTGTATTTCTCCCAGTTAGTGAAAACAGCTTCTAGTATAAATCCTTTGTGAAAGCAAAACTTTTCAAAGCAGGGCATACCTGAGTATCTTGCTGAAGGTCAATACATGACAGACACAACCCAAAGCAGTCAGCTTCCACTTAGCTGTGTTTCTACCAGCTCCAAAAATTCCTAGAACCATAAATTTGGGAAAAAATGAAAGTATTCCTAGAAAGATGCAAACAAAGTTATGTTTGAAATGATTAGTATTGAAAAGCGTGAGAGGAAAAGTATTCTACTCCTCAAACTTCTAGCCCACTAATAACTGAGAATATGCAAAATCTGATCATTGATGAAAAAAATACATGTTACTTGCTACACATGGGAATGAATGGTAGAAGTAAAAGTAAGTACACCGTGTTCAAAACATCAACACAGCTTTGCCCTGACATATGGTTTTATTTATGGTTTGGGAAGATACTAAAAATAACAAGAAAGGACACAAGACTTGTTAAAGCACCATCTTTTAAAAATATGCAGTGTGTAAAGATGAACATAAGACCAAGTCTTATTTCGCGTGGCAAGAATTTTTTCAGACACTTTTTTTTTTTTGCAAGTTTCTCACCAAATTCCAATTATGTAATTTCTTGGTTGACATAGACTTTTACCACACAGCACATGTGCATTGATTATCCAAATTTTCTGAACACTTTTCAAGAGGCAACAGAGTTTCTGTTCAACAAATATTGGAAATTCCCCAGAAGTCCTGGGATTTTTGGAAAATCTTAAGACATTCATGTTTCTAATTCTTGAAAACATTTGCAGCGTTAGTGTAATGTGGCTTTTAAAAACAGTGCCTGGTTGTTAAAGGTCATCCTGCATTTAGCCACAAATTGAGTTGTTAAGAAATATTGTTTAAATATAAAAGAAAATCCTGTCTAAATCCTGAACCAATGACCAGGTTATCTTTGTTACCATGAACTCTGGCTCAGCCCTGTGTTAGACTGAGCCATGGCAAATTTAAAAAGTGGGTTTTTTATTTTATTTTGTTGCTGTTGTTGTTGTTTTAATAATTTATTTCCAAAGCTATGGTGTTGCGGATACACAAACAGAAACCTGTACATTCCTTTGTTGACCAGACGATTATACTTTTTCCTATCATAACTACTCCTTTTTTTTTTCTTACAAGGTTAGAGTACTTTTACATGAACAGATGCCCACACTGAGAATTTTCTCTTAAAATGTAACGTGTAATACATTAGTGCTCCATTAGCTTTTTCTTTTTTTTCCCTGTCACACATAATAGCTAATTTTCATGTAAAATAATCAGTTTAAAGGCAACATTATTACTGATGATAATGCTGACTAAACGTGGTCATATGCCAATTGGCATCCTGGTTCCCACATGTGCCATCTCTGGAGTCTTAGGTAACCAGAACCTTTAATTACCCAGCACAGCAAGTCCTCCGGACAAGTGAGGACCAGAATAAAGATGAAAAGTAAATGATTTTTTTATGGTTTCCACAATTATAAATGTTAAACATCTGCTAGATTATTCCAGAGTCATTCTTGAAATGTTTACCTTGGCAATTATTTGTTAAAAGTAAATATTCAGGGGAGCCAGGTGTAAGTGATATGACAAAAAGAAGTCTTTGGTAATACAAATTAATACACAAAATCTAGCAACAAAACTGTTCTCTGTGTGTGTAAAAAAAAAAAGGTTTTGATGGAAGTTTTCTATCACTTAATCCATTTGAACTTGAACTGCAGATTCAGAGTAGAAAACAAATCACAGAATTGTTCAGCTGAGAACAAAACTTAAAAATATACATATATACATATGTATTTATAAGTGTCACAAATCAGAAAATTCTGGTGAGAGGTTAAATTGGAGAAACTAAAAATGTGAAAAGGGAGAAGAAATATGATTTAAAGTTAACCTTAATCACATTATAATTTATTGTATCTGCTGTCATTTTTATTTTTAAATTATGAATTATAAATTAAAAGATACTTTAAATATACAGAAAATAGCCCGGCTGGAGTGGTTAAGTGTTGACTCAGTAACCAAGATGTCACTGGCTTGATTCCTGGTCAGGGCACATGCCTGGGTTTCAGGCTCAATCCCCAGTAGGGGGTGTGCAGGTGGCAGACAACCAATGATGTTTCTTTCAGTGTTTCTATATCTCTATCCCTCTTTCTCTCTTCCTCTCTCTCTAAAAAATCAATAAAAGCATAATATATATATAAAATATATGGCCCAGTGCACACAATTTGTACACTGGGGGTAGGGTCCCTCAGCCCAACCTGCCCCCTCTCATATACTGGGAGCCCTCAGGGGATGTCCTACTGACGGCTTAGGCCTGTTCTCCACAGGGAGCAGGCCTAAGCTGCAGTCTGGCCTCCCTTTGTGGGAGGCCACCGGACTGATCAGGGGAAGGCATCAGCCCCGTCACCCCACTGCTGCAGCCACTGCCAGTCAGCACAGCCTCCAATGTGTTTTCATCAACTTGGTCTCCTATCCCTTCACCATGAAAAAATGACAACTTTCTTTAGGAATTTTCATAGGCTATGACATGTCTTTATTTTTTTTTATTCTCTCCTGAGGATATGTTTCCATTGACTTTTAGAGAATGTGGAAGAGAGAGGGAAAGGCAGAGAGAAACATAAAAGTGAGAGGAACACTGTGATTGATTGCCTTCTGCATGAGCTCTGACCTGGGCCCCGGCCAGGGAGGAGCCTGCAACCTGGGTACATGCCCTTAATCAGAATTGACCTAGACTCTGCGGTCAGCAGGCTAAGGCATTATCCACTGAGCTAAACCAGCTAGGGAAGGATATGACATTTCTTAGCCCTCCAGCAGCGGACCTTTGTTTTTTTCTCCAGAAGTGTGGTGGCAAAACTCTAGATCACCTTTTTGGATTCTTATTACCCAAGTTACTAAGAATATTACCAGTGGCATACAGGAAGCTTAGCCAATGAGCAGTCAGGAAAGGTGTTTCCTCTGTAGTTCACACCAATCGCCAGTTGGGCCCTGCCTCTGGTTGAAGCTTTAGGCCTGGGCAGGGACCTCTCAGCTTTGATTGCCAGCTCCACCCCTACCCAGGCCTAAAGCCTCTGGCCAAAGATTTAGGCCTGGGAATGGGACCCCCAGCTCCATCTGATTGCCAGCTCCACCTCTTCCCTCTGGGCTCTGATTGCAGGCTTGGCCCTGCCCAGAAGCCCCCTGGCTCAGGCCCTTCCCAGGCTGCTCAGGGCCCATGCAGGGCTTACCTCAGAGTGAACTGGGTGCCAGGATGTTCCCAGGACCCAGGTGCTGGGCATCTGTGTATGCAAATTAACCGCCATCTTTTTTTGGTTAATTTGCATAGTCACTCTGATTGGCTATGGGTGTAGCGGAGGTACGGCCAATGTGCATATTTGTCTATATATATGCAGAAAATAATGTGGCAGGCAAAACTCTGTTATAATTCTAACTTACATTGAGTTATAGATGACAAGAAGCTGGATATGCAGTTACATTTAATTCCCAAAATTGCTTCAGTCTTACTGAAATTTGAAAGTAAAGTTGTTCCTTCAAATATTTAAAAATTACCTGTCCACACAGCTGATCGATGTTTCTCTCTCATAGGTGTTTCTAACTTTATATCCCTCTCCCTTCATCTCTATATAAAGTCAATAAAATATATTTAAAAATAAATAAATAAAATAAATAAAAAATAAATATTACCTGCCCACAAAAAGGAAGTCATTAAAAGTTTGACCAAAGCATGTAAAGTTGTCCCAGAATTAATGTTTACTTCAACTAGTTCTCCCTTTGTGTCTGTCTTTGAATATAGTAAGTAGCTTCGATGATTAGAAATTTAATATGCTAGAAAATTATAAAGCTCAGTTCAATTCCACTTGTTTCAGCCACACTCACAGTAAATCTTCAAAGGCAATGTCAATTCACACTGGGAATCGGTCAGCAGTTGAGGTTTCCCGCCGGTGTTTTAACCAATTTCAGCATTTTACCATTTGTTTATTCTTTAGAATTATTTGCATTCAGTTCAATTGTGTCATTTCTCAGAGTTTCAAGTTAAGGTTAGTTTCAATTTTCAGAGGGAGGGGTTTCTAAATTAAGCAGCTGTGTTCAGAATTAGTAAATGTACCTGCATATATGAAACATCTAACTCTGAATCAAGTTTTTTGAAGCAGAAAGCAATCCTACACTTCTCTATTTGCTGTTCAAATAAATTCACCTTCATGCTCTCTGCTAACAAAGCAACTAAAAACTATCTTTCTATCTATACTAATTCTTTTTTTTAAATAAATTTTTTTATTGGTGATAGTATTACAGATATCTCCGATTTTCTCCCCTCCCCTTTTCCCCATCCTCCCAGCATCTATACTCATTCTGATGCATGGCTTTGTGAAGAGCCACCGACTGCCAAAAAATTCTAGCACAAATGCCAGCTCCATTTCATTCCATATTGCACAGGGGCAGATGGCTCATTGCAGTAACTAAGGCTTGGGCCCAGGGTTTTCTTTCTAAAGTAGGTGCCTCTTGAGACAGCTTTTTATAATTAGCAGGAAAGTGTGTGGGCACTGAAATTACTTTACACGTCATAGCCCAAATAAGCAGTTGGTTGTTTGGAATATCCGGAAACCAGAAGAAATAATCTGACTTAAAATTTCAACATTTTTGAAGATGAAGAAACAAATGTAAAGTCTCTCTCCTCCTCCACACACCCCCCTGCCCCCCCCCCCCCCCAACACACACACACCCCCAACTGGCTTTCTTCCTTACAGGATACTCTCCTTATTCTATTCTTCCTGAAGCATTGTTTCTGTGGTGGTGTTCCACGTCTGCTCTCAAGTTCTGAAAATTGCCAGCTGCAAATTCTGACATGCCAAGGGCTCAGCTATATTTGCCCAACCAAGAAAAGGTAAAAACAGAATCCTGGAGCCAGTGGATTATAAACATGCTTCTACACCGTTGGTGTGCTGTTTATAAAAAGAACTCACTTTAAGACTTTAATAAGCCCCCAAAGTTCATTATTTCGCTCTCCCTCCAAGTATAAAGCACACAGATGTTTTGGCATGTTGGCATTTGAAGTCTGGAATTTTTAGGAGGGGCCGTGTGTGGGCAGGGAACTAGCACCCTGGGCCCCCTGAGCTTCAGCGGTTTCCTCACAATGAGGTGAAAGAACAGCCTATGGCAGGGGACCGTAACAAGGCCCACAGGGGCTGGGATGCTAGTACACTGAACCAAATACAGGCACTGGGCTTCTTCCCAATATCTGAAGACATTCAATAATCCTACCACTTTTTTTTTTCTTTTTTCTGGATGAGAGGTTTTATTTTGGAGGAAAAAAATCATGCTATACCAACTTAAATTCTTTAAAATGAAGTTTCAATATGATGTTGTGTATCAGGGCACTTTGCAACTTTCCGAGTACAATTAAAACTACATAAAACACAAAGAAGGGATGCTTTCTGTAACAAGGTAGCTAGGAGGTAATTTAAAAGTGCACACCTATAAGAAGAAGAAATCCTAATCTCCAGAATAGCTGGCATTGTTTTTATGGCACCAATATGAAAGCGTTTAAAGCTGTCGAGGTACGTCAGAAGCTTGCAGACAATCACACCACCACTTTCAAACATAGGCAGTGTAAGTTGGTGTATAAAATTCTGAAGTAAAACAACAGCAATATAAAACATGCGATTATCTAACAGAAGACCAAGGGTATTTCATATTAAAGCAGAAGCTCTATGTAAAGAGTCTGCTATTGTTTATAGAGTAAGAAATACTGTTATATAAAAAAGGATCTTTATCCTTTATCTCCCCTCTCCCCATGTCTAACATGACTATCCTCTCTTCAATTTCCACCCAATATTAAATCCCGCCCCCCCCACCCCGCCCCACTCCAACAGGCTCTAGAACTTCACTGCCCAATAGCACAGCCACTAGCCACATGTGGCTATTTAAATAAAAAGGAATTAATTCATCTTTTGTCAGACTCATTAGTCACATTTCAAGTGCTCAGTCGCTGTGTGCGACTAGTGGCTGCCATAGTGCACAGAATAAAACATGTCCACCACCATAGAAAGTTCGATGAGTTCTAGAAGATTCAACATTTTCTGATTTTTAAACAAATTTTTTTTGCAAATAACTAGTTGTAGAATGAGACTGCATAATTTTCTCATCATTTTTAGTTGTGGAAAGCAGGCGGCCAATTGAGATAAGAAAGATGAGTGAAACAGCATTTCCAAAACCTATGGAAGTCTTCACATCCTAAGCTCCGGGAGGTAGTGTGTGTGAGGTTATTCTAAGAACCGCCACGACTTAGGGTCGTGTCTGCAACTTCTAATAGGAACTCCTTTTGGGAATTAGAACTTCTCTGATGAGTATCGTGGAGAATGCGGAAGTGAGATGTTTGATGTACTATACTTTTATAGTTTAAAACTGCATATTTATAATGTTTAAAATGTTTTTGAACAGTGAAAAGCATTAAAGTTGGAAAATGTTTAGGATGTACTGTCACTACTTCTCAAAAGATGTAGCTTGCCCTCCCACCTCATACCACCAGAGCCCCATTTTGAAATCTACCTCAACATTCTGCAGTATGAACCACTTGTCCATCCACACATTGACCCTGCGTGTGTAGGATACACCAATACATAAATTCAAATCGTTTCTTTATTCCCCATATTAAATAAAAACACACCAGGCAGAGAAAACCTGCCTCTCCCATTGGATTCTCAGCCAACCAAATGATAATACTGGAATGGTTGCCACTATTATGTTAATTGACGGGGAAGCTGTTTATTAAATAATCCTTTGGTTTAGGAAAATCTCCTGACTTTTGTTAATCAAAATAGAAAAAAAAAAAAAACTGAAATGACTGTTGTTTCAAAATTAGTATTTTCATGTTCCAGTAATCTAAGTTAGCATTGTGCTAACACTTATATAAACCATTTTAGTAAGTGAAAACACTTCCTGGAAATGTGACTATAAAAATGTTAATATACTTTTTATCAATTGTCCAGATTTTTTCTCTAATTTGGTTTTCTTCGGTCATTAAGAATTTTTTTAGCATGGATGGATGTGGAGAGTATTATGCTAAGCGAAATAAGCTAGTCAGAGGTTAAGTATCACATGATCTCAACTTATATGTGTAATCTAATGAACACAATAAACCAGTAACAAGATAAATCCAGAGATGTAGAAGCACGAAACAAACTGATGAATTTTCAGAGGAAAGCTGAGGGTATGGGGGCGGATGAGGACTGGAGAACCTATATGCATAGCCCATGGACAGATAATAAAGTGGTGAAGGCCTGGGAGGGTTAGGAGGTCAGTGGGAAAACAAACAAATAAACAAATGGGACATCAGCAATATTTTCAACAATAAAAATAAATTTTTAAAAAGCTTTTTCAAAATCTTATGTTCTATATGCTAAAATATATGTTTTTTTTTCTTGTTTTTTTTTTTGACACAGCAATCTCATCACTTGGACATATTCAATTTAAATTTTATACTTTTTTCTTCTCAGTTGAATGTCCAAAAATTTCTGAATCTTGTGATCCTTATTTGCCCAAATCCTCGTAACCAATGGAAATGTCTTTGATGATTGTGAACAGATACAGTAAGTTTTAGAAATCACACAGGATGTAGAGCCATTATTACACTAAATTAAAACTTTATTGAATAAAGAACACTCTCCAGAACACATGATCCGATGGAATAGGCCTACATTACATGCAATGAAATTGAACTTGACAGTAGTTTAACATGGAATGTCAAACAAATTAGTATTTCTCCTTGTACAAAACTGTTTTATATAGATGGCATGCAAGAAGAAAGGTATGATACTCTGCATTTTTCACTAATCATCTGTGATGAGTTTCAAAAAGGCATCTGAAGAAACTGGAAAATTTCTTTAACATATATTTCAAATAAATTAGTTACAGGTGTACTACTGAACTGCCTTCAGTCTCTCTTGCATGCCGAATAAAATCGTAGTGCAAACATCAAAGTTGCTGGTCACTCCAAAAGACTGTCAAACTCATTAACAGAATACAAGTTCTGAATTAATGTGCATTAAGTAGGACAAAACCGAAAATGCCAGTTACTGCAAAATTCATTTAGGCACACTTAATAGTCCATTCTAAGCATTTCTTCTAAGTCTCTCACATTAATTACTAAAGCCTGTTTACAGTACTAAAATTCTATCATTCAAGCATCAATGATTACATTTCAGAAAAAAAATCATTCTTTCAGCAATAGCATTATTGCTATATTCTTAAAAAAAAAGGGGGGGGGGGAGAATCAGTTAACAAAACCAGTATCCACAATAGGATATACAGGGAAAAACATTTTAGGAAAAAAGTGTGCTTTACTTGCACAGCAGGAATTATAATGTAAACACCATTATTGGCCCACATCACAAAATCCATGAGAAAGGTTCAAATTTGAACACTGTGGGTACATTATTTTCAATTCTGTTCGTGAGTTTATTCTGTATGTTTGTACCAATACATGACAAATAAAACACACCCTTTCACACACATACACATACAAGTGATTGTTAAATATCGAGCATGGCTTGCTTCCCTGACTCAACTCAAAAAAAAAAAAAAAAAGTCAAGTGACATATACCAACTGTCTTTTAAAAAATGTTTACAGAAATCACTACACGAATGTGAAGAGTAGTTGAGGAATGATGAAAAAGTGGTGGCAACACAACGTGAGTGGATGTAGGGAAGGATGTGCACAGAACTTGGCTGAGATCTGCAAATGCATGGGGAGTCTTTCCCTGTGGGCCTTGTCTGAACTTAATCCCAATAAAACACAGCGAAACTCAAGTGCACCCACACCTGGAGGCTCAGGCCTAGGAAGCTCACCTTCAAAGTGCAAATTTTAACAATGGAATGTTTTAGCAGGGATAGAAGGACGACCCTGTTTTTTTTTCTTGATGAAACAAGAAATAAGATGTTCAGAAAGTGTGTATGTGTTTTTCCTGGACACCGTTATTTCCGTTTCTCGGTAAAAAACAAAATGTAGTTAGCCAAAACATCACTCACTCTTTCACATGCGCAGAACTATTCTTAGGGGCACCGGGGGAGAGAAAAAGCCCTTACCTACGTATCACCTAATGCAACCTTTTATCAGAACCGAGAAGTCCTCTGAATCAACTACCTTAAATACCAACATGTACCTCCCTCCCCCTCCCCTCTCCACCCTCCCCATCCCAAGCACCCCCAAAGGAACCCAGGCATCCTAACAATCTTTGCAGTTTCCTAAGCCTCCCTGCCGAGAGAAAGGCTGTTGTTGAGTACCACACACCTTCACGGGGAACAGAATGAACACCTCAAGGTGCCCTTGCTACAGCACCTTTTTCTTCTTCTCCTCCTCCTCCTCCTTCTCCTCCTCCACCTCCACTCGGCGGAGAGCCCGAAGCGCCTCTAGATCTCCAGGTCGTCGGGCCGGGGCCGGCTGCTGGCGCGGCTGCTGGCCCTGCTGGCCGGCCGCGGGTCCAGCAGCGGGAGCGGCTGCAGTTCGTGGCCGGCGGCCAGCTTTTTGGCAGGCTGGCCGTCGTCGGCGAAGTCGAAAGGCTGCGCGTGCGAGTTGGAGATGGTGCTCCCCGCCTGGCCCATGCGGTTCTGCTCGGCGCTGAAGTTGGCCCAGTTCTGCTCGCTGGCCTGCTTGTTGTAGTTGCGGCAGGACGAGTTGTTCCTGTCCCCGGTGACCAGCTTGTACCCGGGCGGGGACATGGGCGACAGGGGCGCCGTGGGCGAGGAGCAGCCGTTGAAATAGGTGTACTTGGGGGACCCGCACTCTTTGGAGGGGCTCAGCGGGCCGGCGTTGGCGTGGTAGGGGTCGCTCCTGCCCTTCACGCGGTCCTTGACCCCCTTGAAGAAGACGTAGAAGAGCTCGATGATGTTCAGGGCCAGCGACACCAAGGACACCACCAGCATGAAGATGATGAAGATGGTCTTCTCGGTGGGGCGCGAGAGGAAGCAGTCCACCTGGTGCGGGCAGGGTTCCCGCTTGCAGGTGTAGACGGCGCTCAGGGTGAAGCCGTAGATGTACCACTGGATCAGCAGGAAGGCCACCTCGAAGACGGACTTGAAGAGGATGCTGATGATGTAGGTCCGCAGCAGGCCCCCGCGCATCTTCACCTTGCCGTGCTCCTCGATGCCGTACTTGAACTTCTTCATCTCGATCTGCTTCAGGTGCATCTCCAGGTTCACCCCTTCCGTCTGCTGCGCGGCCACCTTGAGCTCCTCCTCCCTCTTGTTCAGCTTCTCCTCCTTCCGCATCACGTAGAACACGTGCGCCAGGTACAGCAGCGTGGGCACCGACACGAAGATGATCTGCAGGACCCAGAAGCGCACGTGCGAGATGGGGAAGGACTTGTCGTAGCACACGTTCTCGCAGCCCGGCTGCTGCGTGTTGCAGCGGAAGGCCGACTGCTCGTCGCCCCAGGCCGACTCCACCGCCGTGCCCAGCAGCAGGATCCGGAAGATGAACAGCACCGACAGCCACACCTTCCCTCCGGCCGTGGAATAGGCTTGCACCTTGTCCAGGAGTTTGCCTAAGGCGCTCCAGTCACCCATGTTGCCTGGGCGCCCCCTGAAAGGAAGCAAACAAACAAACAAAAAAAAGGCGACTGAGTGATCGTCGGCTGCAAATGATGATGAGTTGATTCTAGTTGCTTTCAAGCAAAGGATTGCAGACGGTCTCGGGCCTTTCGAGCCATCTTACAAAAAGCCCCACCAGAAGTAAACTCTTGGCCCTGCCCCTTTCCCTGGCCACTGCCCCCGGCCGCTGTAAAAAGGGTGTTATCGCTGTCTGGAGGCAGGAAGGCGCGCAAGCAACAGAGCCCAGGTGCCAATTAGACAGCAGTGTTAACCTGGGAAGCTGTAGTAGTCGCTCTTGCTCCGCCACTGCCTCTGCACGTGACCTCGGGAGCCATCTGGGTGCTAAGCGCCTCTTATTTTATCCCTCTGACCACTGGCCTGAATCTGAATACCTGCCTGAGCGAAATGCGGACGTGTGTTATTCAAATAGCCTGGTACACCTAGCTGGTGTGGCTCAGTGACTGAGCATTGACCTGTGCACCAGGAGGTCACGGTTCAATTCCGGGTCAGGGCATATGCCTGGTTGCGGGCTCCATCCCCAGTTGGAGACAGCCCATCAATGATTCTCTCTCATCATTGATGTTTCTATCTCTCTTTCCTCTCTGAAATATATATCCTGGTATCTAAGAACTGAGGTGAGGACACCCGTGAACACACATATATATACACATGCAACCTGTTTCCAAACCTCAATCTTAGTGTGTAGCACATTATTCCTAATTGTATTCTGAACTGCTTCTCTTTGGTGTTTCACCTGCAGTCTGTGCCTTCTGTAGAATGTGGTCATTTATATATCTGTTTCATCCTAAGCAGTGACTTATGTGGTTCAGAATTCTTTCTTCTGCCCAAATAAAATATGCTGTACTGAAATGCACCATTTTGACACAATGTGTCATTATATGCAGGAACCTACTTTCAAAAACAAAAACTATCTGTCTCCTTTCTAATTGTACCCTGGAAAATCAGAGACCACTTTCAAGTTTACCTCTAACAAAAACAATCTGTTTTCATTTTTTTTTTAAATTGCTCTATACTTACTTCAAGCCTAGAATTTCCCCATTATTGATGAGAAAAAGGCCCAAGCCTGTAGACATGGCAGATATGCCAAAAGTTGTTTATTCCACATTATTATATGTCTAATTACCAATAACTCATTTAGCTGATGAAAAACTGAGGTCTTAAGGGTACAGGAAATACTTAGCTATCAGCAGAGTCAGAAAAAGAGTTATGATCCCATGTCCAAGGCTTTCCAAGGCATCACACTGGTTATAAAATTATAGTAAAGCTGGCTCACGGCTAGAAATGTTTCCATGCTTTGATATATAAAATCTTGATGAGGGCCAAAAGTTGGGAAGAAATAAGTAACATCACATGTGGCAGGCATGGAGAACATAGTCTAATTTTCGGCAGAGAATAGTAATGGGAGGATTTAGAAAAGGATGAAGTAGTCAAAGATTATTTAATAATTAAAAACAAGTGAAGCAAAGACTTTCCAGGAGCTTAGTAATAAATTTTAAATAGTGTAACTAAAAGCAGGAATTATACAGGCTTCTTAGAATTATGCTTTGAATATGAAGAGTTTTCTCATCTGGTATTGAACTACGAGCCGTTTCTCCTTGGAAGAAGTAAATGAAAGCCAGGGAGACTTCTTCCCCACTATGCAACATTATGTTCCTGTTAATGTTTGCACTTCCTGGCTATGGAGCCAGAAGAAAAAAAAAAAAATGAAATGGAAATCTTCCCTGTAATTTCCTGAATGAAGCGAAGAGGTGGCTGATCCATATAAAGTGAAACTAAGCACCAGCTACCTAAATGAACAGATGATGGGTATCTTCGAGGACAGCCTGGAGACTGGTGCCAAAGAATGCTGGGTAAGCGTGGGAGGTGACTGGGCAGGTCACAGAAATAATGGTCATAAAAGAGGGAGCGTCCCTTTTACTTTTAGGAAGGACCATTTTAGATTCCGTGGTCGCAGCTGGACAGTAAAATTGATGTGGGAAAAGAGCAGTCCAACAAGAACAAGGGATTGTAGGGTTAACGAAGAGGGTTAAACCACCCGGGGAAGGCATGAAGCGTGAGAGAGTAATTAGCTTTGATGAACAGTTGGAAGATGAGAGAAAGTAAAAAGAAAAAAATAACCTACAATGTAGCAGAAAATACTACACGGAGAATGAAGAAGAACAGCCCACGAGGGTCAAACAAACAACAGAACTTTTGGAGCTGTATCAATAGACAGTTTCTATGTGATGATGTGTAAATTGGCCCTAATTCTGTTTGTAGAGAATTACAATATTTTGCCAGTGTCATCTGCTTTTGCTCAGATATCCCAATTGTGGTGAGGGGTGGAAGTGGGGAACTACAGAAACAAGTGTAAAATGGTAAATTGTTTGCATACATATCACATTTACACAAAGTTCATGACAAACTTAACATATTTAGAAATGTGACCAGGCACATCAAGAAGTTGTCATTTCGATCAATGTAAAATAGAATTTCAAAGTAAAATAGGCTTGTATAGATGCCTGTGGCAGTAAACTACTACCTTTTTTTTTGTATGTGAAACTAAGCACCAGCTACCTAAATGAACAGATGATGGGTCTCTTTGAGGGCAGCTTGGAGACTGGTGCCAAAGAATGCTGGGGTGAGCGTGGGGGGCGACTACAAGTCTACTCAAAACAAAACTTGACTTTCGTGTGATTTTGAGATACCCCCACAGAAATACCCCATCCTCCCACAGTACATGAATTAGGTCATAGGGCAAATCTCTAGGGGGTAGGCCTTCATTAACACACCAACAACTTAATTGCAAAGTTGTCTTTAAGCACCCACACACTGCACTTTTCGTTTGCATTAATGAGTTGTACTCTTTCATCTGAATAAGAGGAATTACCCAATTGGACACCTCGTATCCTGTAACACGCAGATACCTGTCATTACCACGATCACAGAGATCAGATTAGTTTTCATGTGAGGGCTCATGTTAGCGATTCTCAAGGAGAGGCAACAAAAATAGTAAGAAGCTTTTTTGATAGTTGCTCATTTTGTTGTGACTCAAAAGTTCTGTCAAAGGGTTGCCTCCACCCATTAATATTTTCTTTTTTCCCCCAAGTTTTAGTTCGAAAATTAATGTACTTTTATGAGGGCATAATTACGTGTATGGAATCCCTGGCATTGACTTATAGACTAAATGCCTCATTCATATTCACCAAGATACAGGTATATTTCTTGTTTGACAAGTGGGAAAACCTCAGCAGCTAAAAGAATACAATGTGTGTTTACGCCTTCACCTCCAGGTTCCAAAGTTGCAACTTCTTATGTAGATGAAGGTCTAGGTTAAGGAGTTGTGCAGAGTTCTCATTGGGAGTCATTGCCTGCCAGCAGCAGGACCAGCCCTCCTGTTCTTGTGCCTTCTTTGTACCATGTTCGAGCACATTCCTTATGTGATTCTAGATACAGGCCAAAAGTCACAGGCACCAGGTGCAAACTGCCCAAGGACCATTTTACAGCGTGATTTTTGTACTACATTACAACATTACAATCACTTGGCAGCATGTTAAAAGCATATATTCCTGGCGCTCACCCATCTGAATCAATCTGATTTTTGGGAGGTGCGAGAGACTAGGACAGTGGTTGGCAAACTGCGGTTCGCAAGTCACATGCAGCTCTTTGGCCCCCTGAGTGTGGCTCTTCCACAAAATACCACGGCCTGGGTGGGTGAGTCTATTTTGGAGAAGTGCCGTTAGAAGAAGTTTAAGCTTAAGAAACTGGCTCTCAAAAGAAATTTCAATTGTTGTACTGTTGACATTTGGCTCTGTTGACTAATGAGCTTGCCGACCACTGGACTAGGATATCAGTTTTGTTTTCTTATCTTTTATAAAATATATTTTTATTGATTTCTGAGATGAAGGGAGAGAGAGATAGAAACATCAGTGACAAGAGAGAATCATTGTTTGCCTGCCTCCTGCACGCCCCACACTGGGTATTGAGCCTGCAATCGGGCATGTGCTCTGACCAGGAATCAAACCATGACCTCCTGGTTCATAGCCACGCAGACTGGGCTTTTGTTTCTTTTCTTAAAAAAAAAAAAAAAATACAGAAACAAAAAATAAACACACTAGGTGATTCTGAAGTAAGGTTTGAGGCTAGGAAACAAATAATGGTCCAAAATATCCAGAAGAGCAGAGGTATAGAGAGTGTCTAAGAAGGTTGGGGGGTGGGGTAGGGACACAGCTCGAGGAGCAGGGGCTCTCTGGACACCTGGGAACTGAGCTGGTGCACCCTTTACTGCCCCCACCTCCGCATCAATGTCACCACTGACACCTGCTGCTCCCCAAGAGCATAAGGACTGAAATACTGTATTAAAAACAAAATTAAAGCTTCAATTTAAATTACTTTCGACTATCTCGTTTGCCAGAACCTCAAGAACAAATTACTGTGCAAAGGCTGCAGTCAAGTCACTTCATTTCACTAATGTCCTAATAATCCCTGGAATTAGAAAATACTTTGCTTTCAACTTTAAACATTTTCCGAAGAGACAACTGTAGTGAATTGAGAAAAATGAGTAGAATGGCTGAAAACTAAAGTGAGACTTGATACCTGTATCACCTTTTTATGATCGAAAATGAACACTTAGGGGAGATGAAGGCCATTAATATTTGAAAGAATAAAATCATGAAATCTAAAAATGCATAAGGATATGTCTATGGAAGTTCCTGGCAAAATCATTTAATGGATTTCTTAGGGAGAGGGTGGAGGGGATGCTGGCATATGTGTGTTTTCAATGCACCCCAAACTACACAATTTCAGGTCCCAAAGCGAAAATAAAATGCAAGCCCTTCCAACTGTCTGTAACATTGGTAAGAACCCCTGTCCTTTGCAGTAAATGTCTGAGTGGGCTCAGTTTTGACCGTTCCTCTACAGCTGCAACATCCAGATGTTCGTTCGGTACTATTCATACCCACACATAATCACCATTACCCATTTTCAACCCATCAGCAAATCCTACAGATTGAGCTTCCCCACCAAAACCCAGACCAGGTCTGTCACCACCACTCCCGCTGTTGGGCTGGCCAACTTGCCAACGTGCTCTCCTCAAAGTCAATCCTGAAAAAAATAAACAAAGGAGTGCTCTGCCTCCATCAGCTCTGCCCCACCTGCACGGCTCACACCTTCACTTCAGGTCTCTGCTCTGGTTACACCTCAGCAGCCATCAATCCAGCCCTGGCACTTCCTATTCCCTTTGCCCCGCTTTTTTTCTTAATGCCCTTTAGCTCTATTTGACATATTATGTATTTACCTGTCCATTACAAGGTTTTACTATCTGCTTTTCTCAGCTACAATTCTGAGCTCCATGAGGGAGTTTGTTTCATCCAGTATATACAGTGCTTAAAAGAATAAGCATAATAGATAAAATATCTATTTTGAATGAATTAAATGGGGCCTGTATCCAAAAAAACAACAAAAAACCACCCTAACCCCCCAAAAAACATGTCTCCCCAGGTTTGTTTTTTATTTTAGTATATCCTTGGGATTTTCTTAATTGTAAGTGTCCCAAACTTCTGAAGTTTCAAAAAGGGAACTTTCACATTAAAAAAAAAAAAGTATTGTACGCATCTCATTTTAGGCAGAGTATTAAATTTCCAAGTGCCAATCGCTGAAACAGAACTCTGCTGAAACAACATGTTTCCAGTGCTACATGAGCAGGCCATGGGATGCCTGCAGAACTGCAACGTGTGTCCCAGATGTTTATTCAGTTTCCAGTTTCGCTGTTACAGGTTAAGATCTAAAAATAACAAAGCCACGCTGTTGTCCCCCGCTTCCGCTGTTGTCCCCCGCTTCCGTAGTATTCTAAGTCTGGTCGTACCACATGATTTTATTGTCACTGAGAATGCAACTGCAAGAAGAAATAGCCTGTTTACACTTGTGTTGGTTTCAAGATGACAAATCTTGGGCGAAGGTTGGGTCGGGAGAGAAAGAGGAGCAAGACCTGATGTTCACACTCATGAATATAATAACATCACTACATAGTCTCAGTCTATGCAGGAGGCTGCCTAATTTATCAGGTGCCATGGAAAATAGTCCCAGTTTATATGAAAATACACAAGCTTTGCTTCCTTCTATCGGGACAGTGACCCTAACTTTGTAGTGTATCAAATTGTATGTAGTAGTAAACATTTATTCAATTAAAAACCCTGCCTCTGGCTCCCTGATTCTCCTTAAATTTTCTTTGTCACATTCCTACAGGAATTTGTGCATGGCTTTGAACCCATAACGTTGTTTGTGGGGGTGAAAAACATAACAAGTTTTTTTCCTTGGCTCTCACTCCTCTTCACCAGTCAACCTACATGGGCCTCCACAGAACAATGAGGTGGGGGTTACGGGCTGAGAAACTCCATCCAAAGGGTGGGTGATGGCTGCCAAACAGGGACAATTCAACCACCAGCAAAAGCTATCACCCAGCTCCCCATTTAACACAAGTTTCTCTCCCACTTCAGGGGTGCTGGACAGGTTAAAGGCCATGTTCTTCCATTGTAGGGTCAGACTTAAAAACACTTTTTTCTCAGCTCTTGATGACCCCTCCCCAACCCTCTCCTCCAAATTTTTACTGAAAAGCATGATTATTTTGTCTTCATTTAAACATACTCCACTAAGACCCTTACAGTGTATTGAGACCCGTCTATTTTTGTCAGTGAACACTGAATGAGGTACCTCATGCACATGAAGCTCTTAAAAATTCAGTAGAGTTAAGCTGTTACTCGGTAGATGTAAATACAGCTCATTTGTTCTCTACCTTAGCATCTTTAACAGAATAACAAGAAATGATTACCATTTTCCTAATGGTAATCAAAATTAACTAGTTTTCAAGGTGCTCGTGTAATGAGTTTAATATCGCTATTTTATCCATCCCTTTATGAGAATTTGCTCTTTATCAATTGACGGGGAGAAAGGCCATGAAGAGTATCTACCTTCCTTGTGTTTCTTCTTTTTAAAAAAAAATTGTATTGATTTCAGAAAGGAAGGGAGGAGATAGAAACATCAATGATGAGAATCATTGATCAGCTGCCTCTTGCACACCCCCTACTGGAGATCGAGCCTGCAACCGGGTCCTTGATTGGAATCGAACCCAGGACCCTTTAGTCCACAGGCCAATGCTCTATCTGCTGAGCAAGCTGGCCAGATCCCTTGTGTTTCTACTTGAGGACATCTCCCCAAAATCATAAAAAGCAACCACCACATCTTAAAGAATGTATCTGGCCCACAGAAGTTGGTAAAAAGAACACTATTTTTATATTACTGTGGATATTTAAGTGCTCCGTAAAACATAAATCTTTTAGAAATTACTTAGAAAGGTGGGGAAATTCCAATTTAGAATATGGTACTTTTTAAAGCTAACGTCATTTAGCTTAACCTCCCATGGAGGAGAAACTATGGAGAATTGCTTTTAACGTGACTTATCTCTATCGAATATTGACATAGTAACGCAAGATAACAGCTGTCCTTTCCAGAGCTGAGTTAGTCAGCGTGGACAAGCTTCAGCAATCTATTCAAACAGCTGAGAATCTTGAGGGGAAGTCTGAACAACAGGAAAGGTGGAGTAGATAGAAGGTATTACTGGTCACTTTCCTATTATTTCTTCCCCCCTCCCCCCAACACATAGAGTCTTTGATGCTCATACCTAGGGACACCTCTGGATAACCTAAGTGAGGCCAAGGAATGCACTGTTATCCTGAGTTTCCCACCCTTCTCTATGCAGGAATTGGAAACATTTCAGTAACAAGGGCACTCACTGTCCGCATCTGAAAACACACCCTTTCAGGTCCTTGCTGCTGAGTCTCTTTGGAACCTGGTTTCCCAGGGACAGCCGGCAACGTGGACCCCACACGGTGAAGGGCAGGGCGAGGGCCTGAGTGTGTGGGGGTCTGAGCTGATCAGCCTCAGAAGGTGCTGGGCGAACGTGCAGTGTTCCCACGGGGAGGGAAGCCAGAGCCAAACACTGCCGCTGCCTTTTCCAGGCAAAGGCCAGGTGACAAATGCACCCCGACGTTGGGAACTAGGAAGCATCTCCTGTTGGGGGAACACACAGGATCCCGCACACGGTGGGAACAGAAGATGCTTCCTGCCCCGGTGCCATTTCCCGTCACTCAGGCCTTCCCAGCGAAGTCCTGCCTCTTCCCTTAGGTGCTTCCTGTCCTCACCGGCTCCTTTCCTTGGGGATGGAGCTCGTGGAACGAGATCTCCGCCCGAGGACCGGCTTTTCTCTTCAGGGGTCCTTATACAAAAGCCAAGATTAGGCTTCTCTAAAACATGAAAAAAAAAATCTCATCATCTAATTTTTAAATCGCCAGGAGGGCCCACTTTTGATTGGGTTCAAGTTTGCCCAGCTTTTCCAGAAGGTGAAGTGGAGCAAGCATCTTCTCATGACTAACCGGGTTCGGGGAGCCAAAGGCCTGAAGCCCACCTCCAACTGAAGCCAGGTCTGCACGGCCAAGTGTGCAGCTCCCTCGGGCCACCCCTGCTCGGCCTGCTGGGGAGGCCCAGGGGCGCCTCAGCTGGCCGGGGAAGGGGGCTGGCCAAGGAGAGTTTGGGGTAACTTGGTCGGAGATGCCCAGCCAACACTTGGATGGCCAGCGAGGAGCGCAGGGTGGGCGCTGCTCGGAACTCCCGGTTTGCGTTTCCGAATCCGGTGCCGATCGGTGTCCGGACACGTCATTAGCTCTTACCTAATTGCATGATGTGTCCCGTTCCCCCCCCCCCCCCCCCCGCTTCTCCCGTGTCAGGGCCCTGCCCCACATTCCAGGGAAGTCTGAGGGCTCCCGCAGCACAAGTGCCCTCGCAGCGCCGCCACCCCCAGGTGCTCAGCTTCCTGCCCACCGCGCACCCGCACCCGCACCCGCACCCGGTGGGAAGTCGCAGGAGGAAAAACAAAAACCCAGCCCCGCGGCGGCGGAGGGGGGACGGGGGGCATGGACCCGCTTCGTGACCCCGATCACTTGCTCTTCTTCCTTTACAACTCGGCCCGCAGGTCCATCCCCGCAGCCCCTCCCCGGACACCCCCCCGCACCCGCTTCCTCTTCGGTGGCGGAACTCGGACCCGCGCGGGTTTGACGTGTGAGGAAGGATCCGGGGCCGATGGCTCCCCACGCTCTCCCCATCCCGGGGCTGCGGGACGTGCCCTGGCCCCCGGCCTCCGCTCCGCCCGGCTTTCACTCCCATTGCTTTTCAGCCTTCTCGGTGCAAAGCGGTTCCCACCGCGAGGCCACGCCGAGCCGTGCTGGTTTGGGGGAGTCGCTGGGACAAAACCCCCAGCGAGCGCGGTGGCCGTGGGAGCTTGGAAGACGCTGAACCCCTTTGTCATGACAAACCGGCACCTTCAGCCTCGCCTGCCTGCCGGCAGCCCCCTCCCCTAAGCGCTGCCCGGGTCCCCGAGGTCCGCTGCGGGTCCGCACAGCGGAGGCCCTGGGGGCGGCGGGGTTCGCCCCCTCTAAGGCGCTTTGTAAGGAATGTCGGTGCAGAGTCTTTCCAGGAGCTCTGGTTTGGGGCGCCGGGGGGCAAGCACCCGGGAACGCACACTCCTTTCTGAACACGTCCCTCCCCCCCCCCCGCCTCCCCGCCCCTCGCTTTGTGGCCACCCACCGCCCAGGCAAGGGACTCCGTCCCCCGCATTGCCAACCCGGTTAGGTGAGAAAAAGTGGCTCTCCCGAGGGTCTCCCACGTTTCCCGCGGTGGCTGGGGACACAAAGTAACTGTTGCTTTAAAAACCTCAATGCGTCCACGCGGAGTCTGACACCTTTTTTTTTGTTTACCGGGGGAAAGAGTTCTAGGAAGGGAGCACGTGGAAGCCAAGTAACCGCAAGGTCCTAACAAAGCGCTGTTAGAGAAGCTCCCTTCGCAGGGCTGCGGGCCGGCCCCCGGCTTTCCGTAGGAAAAAGGCCGGGAGCGCGGAGCCCCATCCACAGCCCGCGCGCCCAGCAAAGTGGCCCTTGGATTCCTGCGACCTCGCCAGCCCAATCGCCGCCCCAGGCCCCCAGCGACCCCCCCGGTGACAGAGCAGCCGGACCGCCGCAGACCGCGGGAAAAGTAAAAGTATTTTCCAAAATGAAGACCCGATCACCTGGGAAAGCAGCGTTTTCTTCTCATCAGAAAGATCTGAGCCTCCTTTTACCTGTTGCATTGTTAATACTTTTCTTTTTTTAACAGTCCCCCCCCCCCCAAATAAATAAATAAATAAATAAATAAACATCCAGCGTTCCTTTTTAAACTTTCAAACCCCAGAAACACTTGTGGAAAGTGTTTCGAGTTCATCCTTGCAACGCCAGTATCGTGGCCAAGATACATTTACCTAAGACACTTAAAACACTAGAGAGAAGTTTTTACTTGTAGAAAAAGAAACGAGTAGGTAGAAATTTGAAAGAAAAAGAAAAGAAAAGAAAGAAGGAAAACTTACTCTTTCTCTTAAAAGAAGTGAAGTAGGCACGCCAACTGCTTGAACTCCTCCGAGGGTGAAGGGAAAAGGGAAAAGGCAGGTCCAGGCACCGAGACCTGCCTGGACGTCAAGTTCAGAAGCCTGCCGCTGTTGGGAGCCCTCCTCGCTCCTTCCCCCCCTAATGAAAGAAAAGTACTGGTACTTCGTAAAAGCTCTTTTCTAACTTGGAGCGCAGAGCTTTTAAAAGTTTCAGCCACTGACTCAACCGGAGGAGGGGCGAGTGGGGAGGGGCGGGGAAGAGGAAAGGCGGGGAGGAGAGAGGAGAGCAGGCCCGGGGGTTGGGGGGGGTGGGGGGGGGCAGGGGCGAGGAGGAGTAAGGAGGTGGAGATGATAAATTTGTAGTTTAAACTTGCTGATGAGAGCTATGAAGGCGTGAGCGACGTGAGTAGCTGCTACTTGTTGCTACTCTTTACAGATAACAATTACTGGTTTTAGTTTGTGCTTGTTCTACCAACAGTCCAAGGATAATGAAAAGTTGTATATTGTATAATACTACAAACTTTTCTAAAGATTATAAATATATATATATGTTACATAAGTAAAAATGATAGCATATATATATATTTATAACATAAATAAAAATGATGGAAAAGAATATAGCAGTACAACTTAGTTTCACATTGTCCAAGGTGTGTGATTTTAGAGGTGGGTGTGAGTTATTAGATGGTCGAAGTCCTTTCATTTTAACTAGGGACAATTAACAAAGGAAATGGAGGGGACAGGGAGAGAAAGGAGAGAGGAAACGGACACCGGTGGTGGTATTCCTACCCCAAAGCCACCTTTCAGCCCTGGAATGCGGTGAATTTGTGCTCTTTCCTTATGTTGAGAACTTTACACACAATATATTTTGATCTGCTCTACCTCCGTCGGGTCTCCAGGGAACTGAAAGTTTATATCTCAGTCCCAGACATGCCAGTGCACTGGACACGGGCTCTGCTTTGGAGTGCAAGGTCAGGATAGTTTTGATGAGACACTGATGTGAAAAGTTGGCCTTAAGTGGGTCTCAGGACCTCAGGACCATCAGACCCTGAGACCATCTATCTCCTCTAGAGCTGGAGCGCGCTCGCCCAGTGACTGCAGCTGAGCAGATCATGTTTAGCCTCTCTCCACCGTTTCCCTGTCCCTTCCTGGTCAGCACCCTGTGTTGGGGCGTCCTGAGTCATATGGCCTCTTTCTTAGAGTGGGCAGCCCCTCTGAGGACACCCCGAGACACCACACCCAAGGGCAGTCTTAGGACAACTCCCCATAAACAGGCTTCGGTGATGGGCAGGGGAATCTCTGGCTATTATTCTTGGAAAGAAAGCAGATTCACCCAGGTGACTATTCCTTATCCTTTTCTCGCTGACACAAATATCAGGAAAAAAAGGAGCAGGGCAAATATTTTCTGGGAGCTACCTTTCTCTAGATATAACTTCACAAAAATGATGAATGAAACACCTTTTGGGATGTTACAGTTTTAATACATGAGTTTGCTCTCTC
The DNA here is from genome assembly GCA_027563665.1 of Antrozous pallidus. Taxonomy (NCBI): domain Eukaryota; kingdom Metazoa; phylum Chordata; class Mammalia; order Chiroptera; family Vespertilionidae; genus Antrozous; species Antrozous pallidus. The sequence continues at coordinate 90,480,656 of CM050517.1, forward strand.
CTGTGTTGGCTATACTGTTTTCAAGATTGTTGTTTTTTCTTTAAGTTAGGGAAGGAAAAAAGAAGTAGAAATTGTAATCTGACTTTCGAGTTCATTTTGGTCTTGTATTTATAAAGTTTGCTTTCAAATGTTTTGTCCATCTAAAAATTATTTCATTTGATTCAGAATACATTCATGAAAATATGATTTATTCTTTTTATCATAAGAAAACTTGCTTCTCCCTTTCTTTTTTTAAAAGAAGCGTATAATTCCTTTAACTTACATAATTCCTTGGTTTACTTTTGTAAAGTTATTCAAGTACAAATATTACTTAAATTATCAATTTTATTAAAAAGGTTCCCTGCCCTAACCGGTGTGGCTCAGTGGATAGAGTGTCGGCCTGTGGACTGAAGGGTCCCAGGTTCGATATTTTATTGATTTTTAAAATCAATAAAATATATATTTTTTAAAAGTTTTTCTAAAATATGAATTCACAATTAGTTGCACAAAAGAAAAAAGTTACAATTGACTATTTTATAACAGAGTCATTAAAGCAAAAAATTGTGTTTAGATCCAATTAAGTTTTGTTAGGTCTATAAAAGGACTTTGATATCTAAGGATTTCTTTTTAGTCTATTGCTTGTGTGACAAATTGGAAATAAAACCTAAGAACTTCTTTATACCAAATTAAGTGACGCATGGATATCACCTGAACCATCTTCTCAGCTAAGTCACAGCATGAGCCACTAACCGCACAGTTCTTTTAACACGTACTATGTACTTACTATACCTTTCATTTCTAAATTGATTTTCCCATGAGCTTTCGTAAAGATGAAGTTATTTTCTCTCCTTTTGTAAAAATGGCACCAAAATGTGACCCAGTAAATGATAATGCTCAAGAGAAACAGGGTTACTGTGAATGGCTTCCCTGTTGGGACATGAACTGCACAGTTTTCTCTCGTGGACTCCTAGCAGCGTCTCCAAATGCGAAACAGTAATTCCAATTAGACCTCATACTGTAGCACCAATGCCATTTCATTACCACCAACACTGACTTCCCCAAACTGTATCATCTCAGATCAGCAAACCTGTCTACCCAGAAGAAATGGGTGCAGCCTGATTTGCTAGTCTGGCAACACTGCTCAGGGGGGTGAGAGACAGTCACTTACAGTTCGTCCTCTGCAGGGTTTCATGGCAGTGGGCCTGGCCAGGCCTTGGACTCGTTCATGTTGCTGTGTGCCTGGAGGGGTGCGCGTTGTTGGCACAATGGAGAGCAGGCTCTATTTCAGAATGGTGAAAATGTTTCTTAATCTGAGAACCAACTGCATTTTTGAATTTTCACCTGTGTTCCCAAATATCCATTTCTGGAATTGTAAGAGATGAACGGCTTAGGTTCTAAAGACTTTAAATGCCTGTCTCACACAAATTCTGGTGAATCACTCTCACTTTGATGAGTAGCATAAATATTCAAAAATATTTGGGAGCTACAGATCGGAGATTATGAAGCAGAATACTGTAATGATTGTGTATGAAAAAAGGGTGCTGTAATAATTCATGAATTTCTAACTGGGCACTCATATAACTTTAGTAAAAGGTTTATCTTTTCCTTAAGCCCTGTCCATTGTTTCTGTGCATCTATATTAATATACCTCTTTAATCACTCTATCAGACTCCTTCTAAAATGTAATTACTTAACCTCAAAAGAGCAAATCACCTTATCTATCCTGTAATCCAATCCCCATCTTCCTATCTCCCTCCTCCATGTAATCTTTCTTATGTCTCTTCCTTTATTTCAAATTCATAAAAGAAACTGCAAAACTGTTAGGGTGATTAAGGGACTGCGTGAAAAGGTGAAGGGATTAAGAAGTACAATTTAGTAGTTGCAAAATAGTCATGGTGTTGTAAATTATAGCATAGGAAATACAGTCAATAATATTGTAATAAAAAAGGCAAAGACAAAATTATGCTGTAATAGTATGTATGGTGTTAGGTGGGTACTGGAGATATCAGGGGAAGCAGTTTATGAAGTATATGATCGCCTGACCACTATGCTACACAACTGAAGCTAATACGAAACAATTTTGAATGTAAACTGTAATTTAAAAATAAATAACTAAAACTATCAAGAAAACTTAAAAAAAAAAAAACAAACTATTATTCTCTGGAGCATTTGAGATCTTGCTCCTGGGATAAGTCATCAGTTTGGCTTAGGTGAACTCTTGTTTTGTAAAATTCTCTATAGGTGTGGATGTTTCTGACACCGACATGGCAAAGAAGTGAGTTATAAGAACCAGAACTGGGGTAGCAGGAGTAAGAAAGGAGAGGAAGGTAGAATGACCAGAAACTGGTGGCAGATTGAGTGAGGACAGGGGAGAGAGGTGTGGAAGCTGATCTTGGAGTTTTGACTAGGAAAAAGTTTCTAACACTAAAAAGGAAGTCCAGAGGAAGAACTGATTGGCTGAGATTTAAAGATTTCAATTTGGGAATATTTTGGTCTGAAGAACTGAAACAGCTAGGTAAAGATAACTGACTGGCAACGTAAAAAAGGACTGTGGGGTTTAGATTAAAATTGTTATAAGGTTTGGAATTATGCTCATAGAATTCATATTTGAAACCACAGGTACAGATGAGATTTCTAAGAGAGAAGCTGAAGCAGTATGCAAAAAAAAAAAAAAAGAAAAAAACACACACACACAAAAATAAACACAGTGCACATCTCGGTGGATTGCCTCATTGACTGCAAAGGGAAAAAAATGAAAACAAGAGGCAAAGTAGACTCTGGAAAAGGGAAGGGCATTTAAAATGGCTACAGGTAGACTTGCTGTTAGGAAAATATCCACTGGGCACTGTGAGGAGTTTCAACTTTGAAAAAAATGACAGTTATTCCTTTGAAACAAGAGTGAATGCAGACTATAAAGGGAAAAAATGGTTTTGAGGAGGAGGGTATCGACAATAGGAAGCTAGGATTAAAGGCGGCCTCTCAAAGAAGGTGGGGTTTATCAGCTGACTGAGGTCAGAAGCAAGCTGAGCAGAGTTGAAAAGTTTGCAATACCTCTGGGGGAATCCAAGACTGGGAGGGTCTAAAATTATTTTGTAATGAAATAAGATTGCATTGTCTTATGGAGTGCCTTTCATTAGCATTAGTATATTTCTTTCTATGCACCAAATTTCCATTTTATCTAATGATACACAGTGAGGAAGGAGAGAGCGGTCATTGGGACCTCAATAGTATGCAGGTTTAGAAATACTCCACCCACTTTGGTAAAACGGGACAGAGTGAGTTCTTAACATAGCAGTTGATTAACCGTATTTCCCTTAGAGCAATGAAGATTTCCCATCATATTACTGACTTGTGCTAGAATCCTTTATCAGTAGATATATTTCTGGGATCAGACAATTTATTTTATAACTCCAAAGTATCCCCTTAAACTGAAACTTCTTTCCCCTTTATTTAGCATTCCATCATCCTTGAGAGAGATTTAAGGATCAAAGTTTGTCTCAACCTAAGTAATACCTGAACTCTATCTGTAGCCCACATCTATTCCCAATTAATCTTACTGTAAGCCTACACACAAAAGAAGTTTTTTTTGTCTAGGGAAGAATTTTTGTTTTGTTTAATGGGAAAGAATTCCAGTCCGTGGATACATATGTCTTTGGCACCACCTTCTGTACAGAGTGAAAATTAACATCATAAGGAAGTAACTGGTAATCCATTTAATACTTCCTCTTAAAAATGTCACCTTTGTTATTAAGCTTGATTGATTTTTATGATCATCTATGAATATTTACATTTATTAATTCAGCAAATATTTATTGCGTCTCAGGAACTATGCTACTGAGAATTTTTTAGTCATTCTTTGAAGACAAAATAGCATCAGGTTGTACTTTATTTAGCTTTGGGCTTTGAGTTTTCTAAACTGAATTTTGAAAAAGTAAGCAAATAATGGTAAGAAAAATAATACTAGTTTTGTTTTGCTTTTTAAGAATCATGTTCTCTATAATTCCACAGGAGCTTTCTATTTTTAAACATCCTATTAATGGTGTGCCCACTTAAAAAAAATTGTCAGGAGCAAAGACAGAAATTTTTCAATCAAATGCTTTACATCTGGGCTATACCCTCAAAGCGAAACATTTTGGATTTGAAACTCTTTATTTTCCACCTATAAGGAGAGAAAATAAGGCATTTGTACAGATTGACAGCTGTTTGCTTTAAAAATTTAAGTCAGTTGAACATCAGCTAAGAAATGAGAAAATATAATATTTTAGGACAAAATAATGAAAATTACTTAAGAATTATTCAGGAAAGTAGTTATCTTGTTGGTATAATAATTTACCATCATTTTTGTGTTTGGCAGTGGAAATTTGGAGAACAGAGAAAACATTTTATAAATACATTGATTCCTTTATGTGCAAAGATGTTCGCAAACAATTAAGAACGTGAACAAACATAGTTGTTATAATAGCAAATACACAAACACAATTGTTTAAATGTTTGTTGGACTGATGCCAAAGAAAAAGAAAAGACTTAGCATTGCTTCTGAAGTCAGTAGAAATAAAAATTCCCAAATGAAATATTTATATGCTTGGTTATAGCACCACTTACTAAAGTCATTAAAATGCCTTTCTGTTGTATGTCTAAGTCTTGCTTTGGTGCACAGGGCCGGGCACCTATGGACAGCTATATACAGTACATGTCCTTTATGAACACCCCTAAATTTAATAGAGCTTTCATTTAGGATAACGTGAAAATAATTACCTCCGAGAAATTATGCATCCTAGTAACTTTACATCCTATATGCATTAAAAATGTTATAGCCTTCACGGTTCTAAGAATGACAAAAATTAAAAAACCCACTAGACTTTTAAGAGAGCCTCCAGTTTTCTTATTCATTTACTACTGGAAATCAATAGTACTTTAGTGTCAGCTTGTTCTAATAGAAAAACAACATCTGAAACTGTTGTAGCAGACTTCATATCTTTGCAAGATTTTAGTTGTGTTTTAAACTATTGGAAATTCATGTGCTCACTTGTAACAAAACACTAGTGCCCATGGCCAGCCAAATATAAAGTTAGAACACTATCACCCAATGAAAGATAGCTTTAAGGACAGCCAAAACCTTCTCAATCCAAAACCATCTCACTACTTGTTCTCATGGAGGTGAGGTTTTCCACCATGAAAATTTCACCTTTGGATTAAGACATTGATATCTTTAAGAAGGCAAAAATGACCCTATCAGGTTTGGCTCAGTGGAGAGAGCGTCGGCCTGTGGGTTGAAAGTTCCCAGGCTCGATTCCAGTCAAGGGCGGGCACATCCCCAATAGGAGGTGTGCAGGAGGCACCTGGTTGATGTTTCTAACTTCCTATCCCTCCCCTTTCCTCTCTGTAAAAAAATCAATAAAATATATATTTTTTAAAAGAAGGCAAAAATAGAAATGAAAGTATATTCTTGGTAAATGTAAAGCAATATTACCAAAATGAGTTTACCATTGTGACTTACAAAAAGAGCTTTAAAAGGCTGGATATAAAAATATTTATGGAAATAAACAGAAATAAATCAAGAGGCTTGTGAACTAACCTAAGTTAATTTGGTTGTGCACAATTTTTAGGTGTTTTTTTTTTTTTTCTCCCCCTGCATCTATGAATGGCCATCACAAAAGACTGAGGTGTGTTAAGGCTCTTTCCCCATTAAATTAGTACCAGCTTAAAGTAAAAACGCTGGTACTTTTTTAAAAAGCCTTAGAACCACGTTTGACTTCACATTTAGATACTGCTTCAAAAAGTTACTTATTAGAAAGCAGAAGCTGGAGGCTTTCTGTGGTGACAGAGGTTCCTGTGGTGACCCAGGAACCAGAAGGTCATGGTTCGATTCCCAGTCAGGCATGTGCTCGGGTTGCAGGCTCCAGGAGGTAGCCGATCGATAAGACTTCTCTTTTATTGATGTTTATATCTTTCTATTCTCCCTTTCTCTCTCTCTAAAAATCAATAAAAACATAGTTTTTTAAAGAAAGAGAAAGCAGGCACTAAACATTTCATACAACATGTTTTGTATTCTCTGCAAAGCCCCAACTCTCTGTTCTCTTTCGGCCTAGCGATAACCATCTTGCATGAAAAGTTCTTTTAAGACAGAAGTGATGACATTCCAGAAACACCATCATGTATACTAATATGCTAATTAGACCAGGTCAACTGACCATCTTCCGGACATCCAACTTCCTTCTGGACAAATCCATGGTGGTGGGGGCCAAGACAGAGAGGGCAGTTGGGGGTGAGATCAGGCCCACAGGGTAGGGCAGTTAGGGGTGATTAGGCAGGTAGGTAAAAAGGTTAGGGGCCATATGGCAGGCAGTCAGAGGCAGTTAAGGATAATCAGGTAGGCAGGCAGGTGAGCAGTTAGGAACCAGCAGTCCCAGATTGGGAGAGGGATGTCTGACTGCCAGTTTAGATCAGGATCAGGCCTAAACCAGCAGTCAGACATCCCCCAAGGGGTCCCCAAATGGAGAGGGTTCAGGCTGGGCTGAAGACACCCCCCTCCCCCTGCCCCTGTGCACAAATTTTATGCACCAGGTCACTAGTATTGTAATAGAAAGACTCAGCCACCAGATATCCTCCAAACCAATGATGGGACATAGGACCATTTTTGAGTCGAGTCACTAGTATTTGAATCTACATATGTTGCATACCACTAATTTTACCTAGGAGAGCCTTTTCTAACATTCATTCTGCTTGTCAGCAAAGCAGTAACATAACCAGTGAAAATCCATATGGGACATTCAGGATGCTAATTAGCAAATGTCTGGTGTGTTTCAAAGACTTGGATACAGAAGCACTTGTAGTCATCTTTGAGGTGCACTTTCTGATGTATATTTGCCACCCATGCCTAGACCGTGAATTCTTTAAGTATTTAGGCTTTTTGTGTGACTTCCACAAACCAACACATACATTTACAGTATGGCATATTTGTTAAAATGTTTAAAAGTAAATTATAGACACCATAAAACAGGATAGGTATGCACTGCTTTATGTGGGAAGCCACCTATTGTCTTCACTAACAGAGAGGTGTGGACAAGGAGCCTGGAATGCTGATGACCTTTGAGCCCTGGCAAAGGTCAGAGCCAAGCACAGACTGTTCAGTTGAGACAAAGGTAGCTTAAGTAACTTCCCTACCAGATAGTCATATAAATCCTTACTGATAAGATTGTCTGTTACTAGAAATGGCCTGCCTAAGGGCTATAGGTGTATCCCAAACTGAAGAAAAGGACGGCAAGGCTTGAGCACAAGCCGAGAGAATCCTTCCTCTTGTGTTGGGCTCCCTTCTAACCCCCCAATTTCAAATTTATTATTTCTTGTCTGTCATTTGTGCGCGCGGCCCTTCTCCAGAGTCCGAACCCTGAACTACGTGGGACGTAGGGCATCACAGCTTTATATAGCATAATTTAGTACATTAGGAAGCTGAATTAGCTTCTGGATTCCTGGGAGAAGAGTGAAAGTGCAGGCCATGAGTTGAAAAGAGATATCAGATTGGGAAGATAATAAGAACACATCAGAATATTTTAACTACTTTTCTTGTGAATGACCCCCGTCTTAAGAAGTTATGTATTTACCCCTAAAAGAAAGCATGAATTTTATAAATGCTTTTAGTTTAAAATGAATGTGCTCTTAATACTTCATAATACTTAATTTGATTCATCCATGATTTACTTCATAGCTCGAATCCTACATCAAGTGAAGTTCAGAGTTAGTCATATTCAATGGGCTTTCCTTTATTTTTCACTTTGACCTCCTCCAGCCTGCCCTCCACCTCACACTCCTGCCATTTTCCTGGCCCTGGGTCACTCATGTTGAAATAGTGGTAGGAAGGTTGTCATCACTTGACTTCTGATCTTGCAAACAGCAGAGAGAACTGGTATTTGATATTCTCCTGACAATTCTGTTTTATAAAATTCCTAGTCAAAATAGCAGACTTGATATGCTTGGAAAGTTCAGTTGACCTTTACATCTACTGGAGAGTCATGTAGTATTGAGTGAGATTCATTCTAGTTACCCATTCTCCAATCAGTAATATTAGTAGTTACTTACATTCTTGAATAAAATACTAATGGATTTTAAATATTAAATATTATGATCATTATAGGCAATACAGCATTTAAAATTTTTTAAAGCATTAGCAGAGTCAGTGGTATCATTCTTGTTTCATGGGTTTCTATGTAAAGAGTTTTAGTAACTTGCTTGGCTTTTTATAAAACAGCTTACTTACCCAGTGGGGAAAAAAACTACAGAATTGTGAATCAGACCTCTTGATTGTACCCATCCATAAAAAGACAGCATATTGTGTGATTAGATTAAATTCTAAAATATAGCCCACTTTAACAGACATTTTAAATGAATTGACCAGTAAACCAGATAGGACATAAAATCAATCTTTATTTTAGACCTTAATGAGGCAATGAAAACTGCAATTTTGGATTCAGATTTAAGAAACAGTTATGGAAAGCCTATTATTTCTTTAGCTTTTCGGTGGGTTTATGTGCAGGCAATTTTGATGTCAGATTCATTTGGAGGAGATTCCAATATCCTTAAAAATGAAGACATGGCAAGCCCGATTATAAAATGTGTGGTATACTTTAATATTTAAATAAACTAACTATTTTAATGAAATCCTCCAGAAAGCTATATAAGCTATATAAGTTTGTTAAAAGACTTATTACATAAAAATTGCCTAATAGTTTATCATGAGGCCCTTAATGTTGAAAGGTTTTTGATGGACATATTCTTTTTTTTCAAATTGCTAGTTTATCCCCTAATTATATATGTAATTTTATTTGGAAATTATATCAAACCTCCACATTTGAGGCCCTTCATAGAAAGCCCAGGCCAAATGGTCCTTCTGAGAGTGGCCTTTCTATGAAAAGATCTGCATTCCAGGCTACAAGTTGCAGCTCTGCCTTAACCAATGACTGGTTAGTATCACTTTTGCTTTGGGTAATTCCCTCTCTGTCCCTTTTTTCTCTTACACCAACTTTTGAAGTGTAACACATCTGCAGAGAGAGAACATTTCATAAATGTACAGTTGGAAGGAAATTTTTGCAAATCAAGTACACCTTTTTAATTCATAGCTTATCAAGAAGTGAGAAATCAAAAAAAAAAAAAAAAAAGAAGTGAGAAATCACATCAATGGCATCCAGTAGCTTTCCTTGAAGCCTCTTCCTCATATTACTTCTCACACAAGAATCATCACTATCTAGTCTTTCTTGCTTTTCCCCTCTTTTTAATTAAATGGAATCTTTAAAAATGTACTTTTTTTGCATTTAGTTGTTTTTACTTTCATCCATATTATTTGTTGCAGGCAATCATAGATCATTCATTATATTATCAATGTGTAATAAATATATTCTTGTCTAAATACACCACACTTCATCTTTACTCCTATTAATGAACTTTTGGGTAATTTCCATTTTGGAGATTTTACCCATTTGGGGTAATTTCCATTTTGGGGAATTAAAAATTCTCTGAACATTTTAGTATAGATCTTTTGAGTTTTCTGACATTTATTTGTTGATGTGCAGGAGTACTTTATTCTGTCTATGACTCCTTTGTCTGATGAGTTTATTGCGAATATTGTTTTTCCCTGATGAGTTGATTTTTACTTTGTTAATCATTCCTTTTGATAAAGAAATTGGTAGATTTAATACAATCTAAATTATCATCCTATATAATAAAAGCCTAGGTGGCATTGTGTGACACCCTCATGTGACGTTGTCACAAGATGGCCACCACAAGATGTCTCCACAAGATGGCCACACACACAGCAGATGTGGGGCCTCTCTGCGCAGTGAGGCCTGGGAGTCCCATGGCTCTGTGGGGCACAGAGGAGGCCAGTCCCAGTGTCTCCGCCGCCTTGTGCAGAGGAGGCAGGTCCTGGCAGAGGTGGCAAGTCATGGCAAGGGAGGGCAGTTGGGGGCGATTGGGCTGGCAGGAGAGCAGTTAGAGGGTGATCAGTCAAGCAGGTGAGTGATTAGGAGCCACCAATTCTGAATTGTGAGAGGGATGTCCAACTGCTGACTAAACCAGCAGTCAGACATCCCCCAAGGGATCCCAGTTTAGGGAGGGTGCAGGCTAGGTTGAGGGACAACTCCCCCCCCCCCCCCCCCGTGCACAAATTTTGTGCACCAGGACTCAAGTTTTTAAATAATTGGCACTTTTTATAATCATTTAAAGAAATATTTGCCTAATTCAACCAAAATCAAGATGATATCCTCCCATGTTTCCTTCTACCTTTCACATTTATAACTGCAATACCCATGAAATTGATTTTGTGTATGGTATAAAATACATTTTGTCAATATAAAAATTCAGTTGACTCAGTATCATTTATTAAAACGACCATCCTTTTCCCATTATACCATAGTGTTATCTTGGGTGTTAACCAAATAGACCACATGTGTCACGGCCTATTTCTGAACTCTCTTTTCTGTTCTATTGGTCAGTTTGTCTATCTTTGTACCAATAACATATTCTCTTAATTATGATACTTTTATGATCCATCTTAATATAGGATAGTATAAGTACCCCAGCTTTGTTTTTCTTCACATTGTGTTGGTTGTACTTGAACATTCATGTCTATATAATTTTTAAAAATTATTTTCTCAATTTTCACACACACACAAAGTAGACAATAAATAAGAAAAATAAGCCTGTTTGGATGTTTATTATGATGGCATTAGGACGACTCTATAGATTTTGAGTCTTTATTTTGCTTTGTTTTGAAGAATATTTTCACTAAATATAGAATTGGGGGTTAACAGATTTTTTTCTTTAGGCACTTTCTTGCTTAATGCTTTACTCTTTTCTGGCATCATAATTTCAGAGAAGTGATCTGTTAATTATTATTCTCTTATATGTTAGGTGTCATTTTTCTGTTGATGCTCCCAAGATTTGCTTTTTATTTTTGGTTTTTAATATTGCAACTATTGTAACTGACATTTTTGTCTTTCATCAAATTTTGTAAATTTTGGTCATTACATCTTCAATTAAAAACATGTTTTTCTATTACATTCTCATGTCAAATTTCCTTCCATCACTCTTTATCTCTTCTTTAACCATCACCTATCTCCCTGCCTCTCAGCACCCACTAATTTTTTTTTTTAAAAAACACATTACATATTTTTTTGGTTCTGGAATTTCTATTAGGTTTTCTTTTTATTATTTTTATTTCTCTACTAAGGTTTTTATATCTTTTTTTCCAATTGTAAACATATTTTGTTTTACTTCATTGAGGTTAATACAATCACTTTAAAGCCCTTAACTTCTAATCCCTAAATGTGGGTCATATCTGGCTTGCTATTAGTTAATTTTTCTTTTCTATTGGCAGTGCATTCCATTTATCTCGTTTTTCATATGTCTGACACTTTTCAATTGTGTCCTAGAAATTATAAACGTTAAGTCCTTGAAATTCTGTTATTTTACCCTGCTGTGTGCTATTTCTTTTGTTTTAGCAGCGGATTGTTTTATTGGAATTGGTGTAGGATAATATTATTTTGGATTAGGACAGCTCTATGATTATCTCCAGGGACACCTGGAAGTCTGGGACCTAATCTTGGCCAAGGAAAGATCAGTCAGCTAACTAATGATTTACAATAAGCTGTTTTAAGTTTAAAACTCCCCTGGAGGGATCCGAGACTGGCTTGTTTATTGATGAATTACACCTGTAAATAAAGGTTTATTTTACTTTATCTTGGAATGCAGTCATGACCATTGTTAATGACTGCTTTTGTACTACAAGGGCAAAGGTGAGTAGTTGTAGCCAATACAATATGGCGCCCAAACTTAAGGTTCAGATTCTAATTTTTATAGAAAAAAATTGCCAACTCTTACTCTTAAAATATCTTTGAGATTCTCTGATTTACTTCTGCCCCACTCTCCACATCTAGAGAGGTCTAGTGAATATATTTATGACTAGAGCCCAGATCTCTTCTCAATTTAGCACTTAGAAGTTAAGTCTTTTTTTAAAGAGGTTCGTGTTTGTAGAAAGATATGGGTCTCTGCGTGGATTTCATTCCAGTCTTCCTCTAAATCATTTTCCACATGATAAATTAGGTTTATAAGCTAGAAAATTATTTCCTTTAAGTTCACAAACATGAAATCAAATTGCAGAACAACCTGTGTTAAAAGGCTTCCTTTTAACCCAGATAACACACAATTTGTCAGGCTATCGTTTAGCAAACCAACGTCAGTGAGTGGAAATAGTTTGTTCACTTTACACCTGCTTTCCCTAAATTACCTAACCTTTATATTCACTGAAATGTTCAGGTGTGTAATTGGTTATCATTGTAGTTTCCAAAGCTCTGAGGTTGATAGTAAAACATTTCAGAAAGTTAACAGTCATGTATTTAAGAAGAAAAATACGGCCACAGCAGGTGTCATTCTAATGTATTATGTGCATAAATTTGCCCTTTATGTTTCTAAGGTGTAAGGTCTAATTCTTACCATTGATTCTAAAAATCAAATCTGTCTACAGGCAAAAGATTTCAAGGCTAGTTTTATTTGTGTATATATGCTAAGCCCGCCATCCATTGGCGCAGATGATGATGGAATGGTAAACTGTGAGGCACAATGGAAAACATTTTTACCATTAAAGTGTTGTTCAGCCCGGCCAGTGTGGCTCAGTGGTTGTGTGTTGACCTATGAATCAAGAGGTCCCGGTTCAATACCCAGTCAGGGTACATGCCCAGGTTGCAGGCTCGATCTCCAGTGTGGGGCGTGGAGGAGGCAGGCAATCTATGATTCTCTCTCATCATTGATGTTTCTATCTCCCTCTCCCTCTCCCTTCCTCTCTGAAGTCAATAAAATATATATTTAAAAATAAATAAAATAAAATATTGTCCAAAGAGTATTCATAAAGGCTTTTACTTAAATCATTGAAATCCCTCTAGTAGGCTGTGGAATAGTGATGCCAAATTTGCAGAATATGATATTTAATTGGTGGACTTATTTTAAATCTGGATGACTGGGATCCACCAGAGGCATACTAAATCTGATTCTTGGGGTGGGAGCAGTTAGGGACCTATATCTTTTAAAAAGATCCCTGTTTCTGAAACACACAAAAGTCCCTCTGGTAATAAGGAAATTGTTTTCATCTGGCAATCTGGAAAACTGTTCTAATACCAGCTTTCTTGTTACATAGCAGTGTGGCTCTGAGCAAGTCACTTAAGCAAAATAAAGCAAACAAATACAAAAGTTAAAACAGGGACGAAGGGCTCCTATTGAAAGTATCTTCTCTGAATTAGTGTAAGAATTAAGATCACACAGATAAAGTGTTTAATATGGTGCCTAGCAGGCAAGAAAAACTCAGTAAAGGCTAACTGATTATATTGTATCATAATGTTTATTAGCACTGATACCAACATGACATAGAACTATAATTCAGTATAATATACATACAATTTCCCCGTACAAAATTGAGAAAGAGCTGGCCTTATTTATTTGCTCATTTATCCCTCGATCCTATCTAAGAAAAGAGTAATATGCAAATTTACCATACCTCTGATCAAGCCACGCCCACAAGCCATGCCCACCAGACAATCAGGAGCAAATAAACTCCAACCAAGACGGCCGTGGCCACTGAGAGCAGGAGGGAGGCTTGGGTTTCTCAAGCAATGGAGGAAGCCAAGCTTCCTGCCTGCCCTTGCTGGCCTGGGCCTCCACTCAATGCTACAAAGTTTCAATTATAGAAGATACATAATCCCAACAGAAATGGCAGCAGCCATGGAGCTGGAGAGAGCAGAGGCTAGAGTTGCCCGGGCAATGGAGGAAATCCAGCTTCTGTAGCCCTAGCACCTAGGCCTCCACTCTAGGCTACAAAGTCTCAATTATAGAATTTAAACAAAGCCAAACAGAAATAGCTCTCACCACAGAACAAGCAGAAGGCTTGGCTCTGCTCCAGGCTACAAAGTTTCAATTGTAGAACATAAATTAATCCCAGATCCCAGGGCCTCTGCTTAAGTCGCTCGGGGGCATTACCGGCCTGAAAACCACCACAGACCCCTCGCCCAGGCCACTCCATGCCCCAAGGGAAACCCCACCCAGATTTGGGACACCCTTCAGGGCAAACCAGCTGGCCCCCACACATGCACCAGGCCTTTATCCTATCTAATAAAAGAGTAATTTGCAGATTGACCATCACTCCAACACACAAGCCCCCATGTGAACACAAGATGGCCAGCAGGGGAGGGCAGTTGGGAGGGACCAGGCCTGCAAGGGAGGGCAGTTGTGGGCAATCAGGTCAGCAGGGGAGGACAGTTGGGTGGGACCAGGCCTGCAAGGAAGGGCAGTTAGGGGTGACCAGGCTGGCAGGGGAGCAGTTAGACATCAATTAGGCTGGCAGGGTAGTGGTTAGTGGGTGATCGGGTTGGCAGGCAGAAGTGGTTAGCGGCAATCAGGGAGGCAGGCAGTTGAGCAGTTTGGAGCCAGCAGTCCTGGATTGTGAGGATGTCTGACTGCCTATTTAGGCCCGATCCCAATAGGACATCCCTCGAGGGGTCCCAGATTGGAGAGGATGCAGGCTGGGCTGAGGGACATCCCCTCCCCCATGCACAAATTTCATGCACTAGGCCTCTAGTTTATTATAATAAGGTAACCATTGTGTCTTGCCAGGTTCTAGGCACTGCACTGCATTGAGGATTCAATGCTGAGTGCTGTGGGTCTCTGAGCTCAAGAACCATACTTCCCAGTAGAAGATAAAGACCAAACAAACAAATAAACAAACAAAAAACCCAACTTAACATTCCTACAGTTTTCCCTTTGAAGTACAATCAACTCAGTAAGAAAGTAAACTGACAATGCTATGGGGTACTTCTGGGATCTTGTTCTTTTTTAATAAAACACACAGGGCATTGTTCACACTCAAATACTCAGCAAGGGAGAGGAATAATGGCTCCCGCCCGCCATTTGCAGTGTCATATTAGCATCATCGTAGAATTTATATCCACCTTTCAAAAGACATTATCGTCAAGCATCAAGCTGCTGTGTCTCTAAAGAAGACCACACGTGTATGGGGAAAAGCCATTCCATCTACTTCCCCAACACGATAATAATTTCCATTACATAGCGTTATCTCTCTTTTTGAATCGTGTGACATACACATATTGGACAAATTTGCATTTTTTGAAAACAGAATATTTTAGACAAAATGAGCTAAAAGAATCCAATTAAACGCCCACACAGTCTGATGGCATTTGCTGTTTTTGACTTTTAGAAGGTTTTATAATTTTAGTTGCTATCATTTAAATACTTAATAAAATTGGTGCTAATTTAGCCTTTTCAGCATTTAAACTATCCTTCCTTGAGACTTCCAGAATTGCTTCTGATAAATTCCTTATAAACGAGTATGAGGAATTGGGCAGAAGGATGGGAAATGTTAGATGATCAGAACATACATAATATCAAAGTTTACTTTATTAGTGTTGCAGAGTGGGAAATTCTGAGCACTACTGAGGCCGTGGACTATGCCCCAGATAAGTTGTCAGTGCGGACACCAGGCCAGGCCTTGAGATATGGTCTCATGGCCCCTTCCCAGCACGTAGGCCTTGCAAGATAGAACACTGTCAGCTTTCTGAAGAACGGGATGACCCTGTAAATCTCATGGTCATCAATGGCATGATCCTGATATGGCTTAGGACGAACTGTTTTATCTTGGGTTGCTTGTTGTGCAAAAACACGATGTGGTTAATGTGCTTAAAAGTGGTCTTGCACAAAGGGTCGGGGCTGCTCTCTGGTCTCCCTATGTGGAAGATGGCAGAGCAGTCCCTGGGCCGGCTAATGAAGGCTCCCTAAATTTTAATTTGGTCTGGGCTCCAGTGATCTTTCACTCGCATTCGCTCCACAACATTAGAAAGAGCACTAAGGCTGATTTTTAAAAAGCCAGTCAAGAGATGACACGAGACCGACCAACAGGGGAAAATGATCAAATTAATAAATATATATGGGTATGGAGTTCCTTAAGAACGTGGGGTCCCAAGGGCAGAGCAAGAGGTCAGTTCGTCAAGGCTTACATGCATGCTATCTTCAGGTCAGGAGAAGTGGGGGGTGTGGTCTGGGACTTCAAAGGAGAGGAAGGTAATTCACAGGGAGTTAGAAGAGCAAACGTTTTTGTAAACAAATGTCTGCTGGGCCATCTTTAACAATAAGGTACAGGAGGACTTGGATCAAAGGGACTTGCTAGCTTCCTCCCTGTCTATCACGCCTAGTTCATATTAAACTACAGTTATCCATGATGACAGCTCCCTTCCCGGAGCTAGGCCTCTACCTAAATTCTTTTACTTAGGGGAAAAGGTCAAAGGCTCTCTCGGAAGCTTTTGGTTCTTAAAAATAACCAGCTTCAAATAATCAATATCCCCAAAGCCGTATTTTGGCAAGGCAAATTCTGCTTCTGCTCCACTTGCTTAAGTCAAAAAGGAAATTATTATATCCTACTTTCAGGATGGGATCTGCTACTAAAATTATGTTACCAGGAATCCGCCTTTAAAAAAAAAAAAATTCTAGCATCTTTCTTTCTTCTGTGTTAGCTTCATACGAAGGCCGGCTTTCTGTATATTAGGAAATATACAGAAACATACAGAAATACATTAAATATATTCTAGTGGCCACTAGAAAATTGGGCTTCTATCATAGCAGGTTAGTAATCCCTAATGAAAGGGAATAGCTTTTCCACAGGAAAAAAAAAAACGATTCGCAGAAAAAAAAACCCAGGACTGACTCTAAGTGCCTGAGTTGTCTCTCGCTTTCAGTCCGGAAACCGTCACTGCAGCCAGGGGGACCCGATGTTCTAAATCTCCCGACACACACCTTGCAGGCAGGGGTGAAGCCGGCGTTACCCCAACCTCCTGAGATACACAGGGCGATCCTCCAAAGCAAAGTGCTGCCACTCACCAAAAGAAGAAGACATGAGGGACAGTCCGACATAATTAATAAATATTCACTATCCAATTTCACCCTCTTAACAGGCCTGTGAATCAAGGTTAAGAAATAATAGATGCAGCCCTGGCTGGTTTGGCTTAGCGGATAGAGTGTCAGCCTGCAGACCAAAGGGTCTCAGGTTCAATTCCAGTCAAGGGAGCATGCTGGGGTTGCAGGCCCAATCCCTAGTGGGGGCCATGCAGGAGGCAACCAATCAATGGTTTTCTCTCATCGTTGATGTTTCTATCGCTCTCTCCCTCTCTGAAATCAATAACAAATATTTTTTAAAAAGAAATAATAGATGCAGATATATATTAATGTTCACAATAGGTTTAGTTAATAATGCTAAAAAAAAACAAAAAACAAAACAAAATCTTGACTCATGCTATTGCCCAACGACAGAATTGTGAATTAAGGAATATAAAGTGCTTTAGGGACCCATTAAAATTATATCTTTGAATGATTTTTAGTGCTTATGAGGAAAGAACACTTCCTAATATAAAGCCATAAAGACAGAATACATAAGTTAATGTATACAGTATGACCTCACCTCTGTAAAAAAGCACACGGAAAGAAACAGGAAAATCTATTAAAATAATAATTAGCTCCAAGAACTGCCGGAATGAATTTATTCATAAAACAAATATTTTTGGAATGCTTATTTTTGGTACGATTTTTTTATTCTGAATATTATTGTCTCTATCATTTTCATATTTTTGCATGTGTTACAATAAGCAACTGAGAAGGGCTGCATTTAGATTGAGGTTTTAGTAACCCTACTTAAATCCTTATCATGTTCCAAACTTCATTCTTTTTTTAAATATTTTTTTAATTGATTTTCTTACAGAGAGGAAGGGAGAGGGTTAGAAAGTCAGAAACATCGATGAGAGAGAAACGTCGATCAGCTGCCTCTTGCACACCCCCCACTGGGGATGTGCCCGCAACCAGAGTACATGCCCTTGACCGGAATCGAACCCTGGACCCCTCAGTCCGCAGGCCGACGCTCTATCCACTGAGCCAAACCAGTTTTGGCCCAAACTTCATTCTAAGGTGTTTTCAGTTACACTGTCTCATTCAATGTGTCTCTTATGAAATCAGTTATCAGTTCTATTTGTTCCATGGGAGTATTGTTTCTCTATAGGAGCCATATGTAAAGCCTGTTTAGTGACAGAGTGATTCATTTGTTCATTCATCCAAACATCTATGAATTGTTGAAGGGTTAAAAAATTAACCTTTAAGGGAATTTCCTGAAGTTGGAAAGGTAAGAAAGATTTTAAATTACCATGGGACAGTAAATAGGTTTAGGTAGTAATTAGAATATGTTCATTATTCTTTGCTTTAAGTAAATGAAGAGCTAAATGAATGCCGGCAATTTTGTCAAAGCCATTGTGTGTTAAGAGGCTCTGTTCGTGTACAGTAGCATTCAGTTGCAATCATAAAAATAATTTACATAAATGGTCTTTCGGTGAAATTTTGGAATTATTGTTTTCTGTTATTAATGTTTAACTATGTTATGAATGTTAAATATACGATCTAAACATTAAATATATTCAGAGTTAGTTTATTTTCTACGTTTTCATTTATAGTAATTTCCATTCCATCTGCTGATGAGGTCGAGTGAAAGATTACAAATTTTTCAGGCCAAAGGATCTTCAGGCAAGTTGGTGGCCCCCTGCAACCTCGGCTCGCCAGAGAACATTCTTTGGGAAAGTTGTGCCTCCAAGTCTCAGATTGGACAACTTCCACAAGGGAGAGATCTAGGCAGAGATTTCCAGGTCAAATCTTGCTAGTAGAGATGGAAAAATGGCCTTCGTGGCCAGGAGGAGATAGTGATTTTTAAAAATATATATTTTATTGATTTCAGAGAAGAAGGGAGAGGGAGATAGAAACATCAATGTTGAGAATTATTGATCAGCTGCCTCCTGCATGCGTGCTACTGAGGATCAAGCCCGAAATCTGGGCGTGTGCCCTTGACTAAATCGAACCTGGGACCCTTCAGTCTGCAAGCCGATGCTCTATCCATACAGCCTAACCAGGTAGAGGGAGACAATCACTTTTAAAAAATATATCTTATTGATTTCAGAGAGGACGGGAGAGGGAGAGAAAGATAGACACATCAATGATGAGAGAGAATCATTGGCTGCTTCCTGTATGCCCCTATTGGGGATGGAGCCTGCAACCTGGGCATGTGCCCTGACAGGAATCGGACCGTGAGAGCTCACAGCTCATAGGTCGATGCTCAACCATTGAGCCACGCCAGCTGGGCTATAACTTTAAAAAAAAAAAAAAACACTTTTATTAATTTCAGAACGGAAGGGAGAGAGAGAGATAGAAACATTATTGCTGAAAATCATTGATAGGCTGCACCCCACCCCCCCCGCCACTAGGGATGAAACTTGTAACCCAGGTATGTATGTTGACCTGGAATTGGAATGGTCACCTCCAGGTTCATAGGTTGATGCTCACCTACTGAACCATGTCAGCCAGGTTGGAGACGGTAGTCTTGACTATATAAGTCTGACTGAGCCAGTATACACAGGTATTGATTGGGCAATGATAAAAAAAACCAACAGACACTTGAGAAATTTTCTTTCATTTATATTATAATTCTCCCCTTTTTTATTATGACTTAGAATATTTGTTTTAGATTCATTGAAATATTTTTTTTTAGATTTTGTATCATCTATCACTCTCATGATTCTTTATGTAAAGAGAATATAATGAGCTCCCCAGAAGTCCATCACGCTCTCTCCTTTTTCCCTTATAGTAACCAAAATCTGTTTTTATGATACTAATTTCCTTTTTTTTTTTTTCTGTATAGTTTTACCAACTACATTTGCATCTACAAACACAGAAATCCACCTTCCCCACCCCTTTTTGTATCACAGTGGTCTCTCAATTAGACCACAAGTGCCTGAACCCCATCCCCTTGAGTGATAAGGGAAGAGGAGGGACTGGGGAAGCCGCCCATTGTCTTCACTAGCAAAGACGTGTGGACAAGGAACCCAGAAGGCTGGAGACCTTGATCTCTGGCAAAGGTCAGAGCCGTACACCCACTGTCTAGTTGAGACAAAGGTAGTGGAAGCAACTTCCACCTTTCAGTCTTTATCTAAATCCTTGTTGATAGCCTATCATCGAGTTACTACTGGAATTGCCTGCCTAAGGGCTATGAGTGTGCCTTAAACCTGAATAAAAGGGATGGCAAGGCCAGAGCAAAGTGGAGTCCTCCCTTGGGCTTTTGCCTGGCCCCCAATTCCCAAATTAGCATTTCTTGTCTAGTCTCTTTCATTTGTGTGCGACCTCGGAACCTGAACCTGAAACCTGAACCATGCAGGACGTGGGACATTCGCGAGGGACAGTAACAGGTAGATTGTGTTGAGCATGGTGGCAGTGAAATCAAGCACCTTTGGAGTTGCTGGGGGCATTTATAGTTCCTTCCAGTCATTGGTTTATGTTCAGAGCTCTTCCTAGGCTTGAGATAAAGGCTGGTCAGTCAACTCCTGGTTCGGAGCCAGAAGTACACAGTGGAATAGACCACTAATTTGGCTTCTGATGGGGTTGCCAAGAGTAACTGTGGAAGACTGTTTCTATGGAGGGTCACAAGGCAGGCAGCTTTGTGCTTCCATGCCCTGTGGTAGTTTAGAAAAGGCCAGAAGAGAGGCACTGCACACTTCTTACTCTCCCCACCTAATGCAAAGCAAGATGACAGGTGTTCCTGTCTAACCCCAGAACTTACTGTGTCCAGTTAACTTAAAAATTATTATATCTGCCATTTACTGAATGCCAAACACAAAGTTCTGTTTTGTTTCAAAAATATGTTTGCTATTGGAAGTTGAGAGGATAGATGATAGTCTGTTAGTACTCCTGTTCCCAATACAACCCTCCTATTGATGCCAGGGAACTGGGAATTCTTTCCTCCCAGCTGCATTTGCAAAGCTTACCACTAGAGGGAGAGATCAGACCATGGAGAGCAGCAGCAGCTCCTAGTAGATACCAGTAGCTCTTTTCAGAAAAAAATAGTGTGTGGAACCATCCTACCCAGGGATGAACTTGGTTTGAGGATTTTTATCTGGAGTTCTCAGGTGTTGATCTCAATAGAATATTCATCAGCTAACCAGCTATGCTCCCTCTAATGACTGGTGGGCCCCAGAGCAAGGGAGTCATTAGTTATCACAGCTGAGCCTGATGTCAGCCACGGGGTCACTCCCCCCTGCCCTGCTGCTTTTCTGGACCTGGAGCTGAAACACAACTCAGGCCTAGATATTATCTCTAGGGCTTAATGCATGGGTGAGCATGGGGGTTGTACAAGGCTATTCTTCAGCCCCCTTTATTCCTCCTTCCCAGCATGGCTAGGGACATACCTGGGGAGGAAAGGTTAGGGGAAGGTCTGAACCACCTGACCATCTGTATGAAAGGTCAGGGGTTTAAACTGCATGACCAGCGATATGCTAGGGGAAGAGAGGTCACCCTGAGGGTGAGGTCCCACCCTACAATTGTCTGCTAGGCACCCAGGGCTGCCAAGCTTCAGTACCTGGCCCATTGTTCCTACTCTGCTCATACCTAACTGCCTACCATAGCAGCACCTTGCCAAAGGCTTCATAACATGCACTGAAATGAGAAAAGGGAATGAGGACGAAAAACCTGCAGTTTTTATCTTCATCTTTCTGGACACGAATGAAGAGAAGTAAGATACAAAATTGGGAGATAAACCTGTAGCTTCAGCCCAGCGGGTCTGTCTCAGTGGTTGAGTGGCAACCTTGTTAGGTACATTCTTGCACTCCATTGCGCTCTGCTGGGGGTTCTTGCTCCTCCCAGTGATTTTCCCTTCATTCTCATTGTAGGTTTCATGATTAACAGCCTTTGGCTTCCAGTAAACCGCCTCACCCACTTTCCAGTGACTGCCTACACCTGACCCCCACCTGCACCTGGTCCCACTGGTCACTCTGCCCTATATATCTCCCCTCCTCCCCTACTGTGCACTGAGGATGCCATTTTGGCCTTAGCCCTCCTGCTAGCAGATGTAACAATCTATAATAATAAAAGGGTAATATGCTAATTAGACTGGACATCCTTCCGGACATCCTTCCAGACGAAACCACGACTGCAAGGGAAGCCTGGGTCCCGAGTGCCGGAGGGAAGCCGGTGCCGGCAGCCAGAGGAAGGAAGGCCTACTCTTGCACAAATTTTATGCATCGGGACTCTAGTAAATTTATAATTTTTTAATCCCTTTTGGCCTCATGCATTCCTCCTTTGGTAATCCTAACAGATCTATGAACCAGATCAGTTTGATTCCTGGTCTGGAGACATGCCTGGATTGCAGGCTTGATCCCCAGTGTGGGGCATGCAGGAGGCAGCTAATCAATTATTCTCACTCAGCATTAATGTTTCTCTCTCTCTCCCTCTCGCCATTCTACTCTGAAATCAATAAAAATATATTTTAAAAAAACTGTAGCTTCAACAAAAAGATTAAACTGTCAACCCAAAATGAATGAAGAAAAGAAACTAATACAATGGGGGGGGGGGCGGAGATAATGTACTACTACGTGTAATACTTTATATATATATATCTCCTATATAAAAAAAAGAAAAGAAACTAATATACTGAGCATCTACTAAATATGTTAAGCATTTTAGAATTGACTGATTTAATTGGCACAAATTACTCTGTGAGTATATAGTCGTAATTATATCAAGTATAAAGATGAGAAATCTTAGGAACAAGAATTCAGCCACGTGGCCAAGGTCACACAACTACCTGTCTAGATAGTTCTGTACGTGCAACCGTCTTTCCAGGAAACACTAACTGTGAACACATGGGGCTAGACAGGAGTACAGCATCTGAAAATAATTGAGAAAAAAAAAAAAAAGGAAGAGAGGAAGGCAAGATAGTACTAGAGATAATAAGAGAACATTAGAAAGGAGCAATAAAGATATGCTTTAAAAGCACTGGGTTGATTATAACTTATTCTCTCCACTGACATACTTAAATGTACAAGTGTTACACCTCTCAATATATAATGGAAAAACATTAGTAGTTTAAAATTTTATGTATACACACTGTTAACCTAAAAATAAAAAAGCCAAAGTGAGAGGCTTTTTGAAATTCAAAAACAACTATTCAAAAAACACTCTTTTAGGAAAAGACCAAAATAGCGTCCGCATTAGGAGGTGAAGGCCAGGGGTATTTCTGAGAAAGGGAAGGGGAATAATTACAAGGGTTAGAAGGAAGGGATTTCTATGGGTGTTAATGAGCTAAGGAAGGATTCTCTATAGGTGTAGATTAGCTAGCACAGTGATGCTAATTCTAAAGAATGTCTTACATTTTCACTCTGGTAGTCCTAATGTCTGCTTTCCTGGGAGCTTTGCAAGCAGGTTTTGAAATGCAATGTTGCTTTAGGTCCAGCCTAATAGTTATTTTGCCCAGTTTCACTGTTACGAAGGTTTGAGGAGAAAAACTTGCAAGACAGTTCCTCTGGAATGACAACTCCCACTTCATTTCAAAGTGGCTTATTATTTTTATGACACTCATGTAGATATATATGCATTTTGATCTTTGTTTTACATAGGCTTAAATTATGAAGTAAAACTCAACAAAAAGAGGACCTTGAAAAGAATAGTCATAACACTTCGTAACAATGTAAAATGCCTTTTAAAAATTTAGCACTTAAAGTGCTTTAAGAATATTCCCAATAAAATATTTACATTTCAAGTCTAATAAAATCCTTTATTTTTCTTAAAGTAATATATGTTTTGAATTATTTTTGAAATGCTCTCATCCATATGTATAATAATGATAAATAATTTATTTCCTAAAACACATTTTTCCACTGTGGATTAGCATTACTAAATTAGACTTGGCTCTGAAATGCAATGGGAAATATTGCATTTCAGATACTCAGGAAATTTTCTGCCCGTGCATGGCAGATAAACATACATTATGCTATTTGCACATATTGTATTTCTTCTCTCTCCCACTTGGGAAAACAAGGCCTATAAATTATATTTATACTGTTAGCAATGGAGTCTTTGTGTAGTGAGCCTTATCAAGCATCAGGTGTTTTTCTTCTTGGGTCTTTAAACGGAAACTTAATTGTCCCGTGTCACATCTGTTCACATCAATCACGTTACATTATTTTCTTTACAAATGTTCTTTGAAATGATATGATTGATGTGACTAAATGTGATGGATCAAAAAGTTCTGTCAGGCACTACAGAAATGTCAAAATCTTGGGCCTGCGGGCCAGGGAATCTCTGTCTATGTGTAATTTGGTGTAGAGTTGAATTTAGAAGGGCAATACAGTTGACCAGATTAAGAATCTTTGACAGTGATTTTTGACACACTACTTTTTTGACGATAAAGAAAAACCACGAGTAATTTGCTAGGGCAGGCTTAAGGTTAGGGAGTCATTACCCTGTTGTAAATCAGAAGGAATCCATGTGGAAAGGGATTTGCAATCGGAAGACTTGGTTTTGAATACCAGCTCCTCATGTTCCAGTGGCAGGGCCTTGGAGAATCACTTTAATTCTCTGAACCACAGTTTCTCATCCTGTATCATCTATCACACAGAGTATTGTGAGAATGACAGGAAAAAATATGTCTGACAGAGGGTTATAAACTGCAAAGTATTATAGCAAGACCCCACAGTCTTGTTGAGGGGCTGCACTGAATAGAAAACCAAATTATTTTCAAAGACACAGAAAGAGTAATGGTTAAATAATTAATTCTCTATAGAAATATTTTTTAATTGACTTCAGAGAGGAAAGGAGAGGGAGAGAGATAGAAACATCAATGATGAGAGTGAAACATTGATCTGCCTCCTGTGTGCCCCACACTGGGAATTGGGCCCACAGCCTGAACATGTGCCCTGATGGGAAATCACACTGTGTCCTCCTAGTTCATAGATCAACACTCAACCACTGAGCCGTGCTGGTGGGGGTGAAAAGGAAATACCAATATTGTTAAAGAAGCTGCTCAAGATAAGGAAGGAAGAAAATAAATAATCTGATTTCCCTTCCCTTTCTCTCCTCTAAACTCTTACCAGTGGCAACAATCATAATTTGCTGCTATGGTCCAAATGTTTCTATCCCCCCATCAATCCTACATTGAAATCCGAATGCCCCATGTGATGGGATTAGGAGGTATGGGGTCTCTGAGTGGTTATTAGGTCTGGAGAGTGGAGCCCTATGAATGAGATGAATGCCCTTATGAAAGAGGTCAGAGAGAGCTCCCTTGTCCCTGCTGCTGTGTGAGGATGGCATGAAGTGTGTTACTAGAAGAGAGCCCACATCCCGACCAGACTGGCACACTGACCTCAGACTTTCAGCCTCTAGAACTGTGAGACATAAATTTTTTTTGTTTATAAGCCACGCAGGGTGTAGCATCTTGGTACAGCAGACTGAACAGATTAGACACATGCTAACTAGAAGCCTGGGAAAGTCAGTTTTCAGGGGCCATCCTTCCTGAAGCACAGAGGAGATTGGCAGAGAAGAGCAAGTGGGACCAGGAATGACAAAGCATTTTTCTAAAATTCCTCTCAGGATTTTCAGGTGCATTAGGAACTCCATTTCATCTCTTAGAAGCAATCTCCCTGGAGTTTCTTAGGCCTCTGGTCGGCTCTACCTGGATTAAATATCCACTGGCTAGCAGATCCTGGAGTTACTCTTCACCTAAGGATTCCCCTGGTCTCTCTCCTGGGCTGCATTTTCTATTTCCCATAACATGCATATTTGTCTTTCCAGTGTTACTGTTGAAATATGTTTCTCAGCAGTTTCCTGAGAAATGGTTCCTCTATTTTGAAGCCTTTTGTCATGGAAATATCTAAATATCTAGATACCTTTATTCTATTCCCATGTCTGATTGATAGTTTAACTCTGCATGGAATTCTAGGTAACAATTCAATATCTATCATATATATATATATATATATATATATATATATATATATATATATATTGCCTAAGCAACCATTACAACCGGTCAACTGGTCAACTGTTCAACTGGTCACTCTGATGCACACTGATGCAGAATTAACCTCCCTCAGCTGGCCAACCTCCCACAGTCCCTTTCCCTGGCTGGCCAAACTCCCCTGGTCCCTCCCTCCAGCTGGCCAGCCCTGATTAGGACTGGGCAAGATGGTGCCAATTGGCTCCAATTGCTGGCCAAGCTGAGGGACTTCACCCATGCACAAATTTGTGCACTGGGCCTCTAGTATTACATGATAAGTAATAGTTTTTCTTAGTTTTGAAGCCATTATTCCATTGCCTCTATCTTCTACTGGCTATCAAGAAGTTAAAAGCCATTCTTTTTCTCAGCTCTCTCTCCCTCTGTGTGTGTGTGTGTGTGTGTGTGTGTGTTTTATTTTGTTTTTTGAAATAGGAAATACATATGTGGTACAAAATTTAGAAGCAATCAAATGTTGAAAATCTCTTCCTCACATTCATCTACTTCCACCCCGAAACGGTTTTCCATCCTCAGAATTGCAAGCACTATTACTAGCTCCTTATAATGAAACAGCCCAGAGACCTGGGTCTAAAACAAAAACAAAAGCAAAAAACAGAGTTGTTGCCTCCCATCCAACCCTGTTTATTTCTTCAGAGAATATATCCCCAGTTATCCCTAAGGTGTACCTGGGATCATTTCTATTTCTGAGTATTCAGGCAATTCTGTTAGTTATGAAGTCTGGTACCAGAAGAGGGCCCTTTAGCTTCCCCCTTTGCTACTTGGCTCTTAGCTTCCCCCTTTGCTACTTGAAGATTAATTTTACTCAGGTCTGCTGAGTCATTTCCTGCTTATCTATTTGCTTTCTAGCTTATAAAATTTTATAGCTGTTATCTTTGCATCTGTTCTCCCTTTTGTGAATTCAGACTCTTAAAAATCCTTTATTATCAATTTAGTGTGGTTTCAAGAGGGAACTAAAATAGATGCATGTGTCCAATGTGTCATCTTTGACAGGGAATTCCACCAATTTATCTATTTGAAAATAAAAGCAATTGGACTGAAAAATTAATGTGGTCCATGGTGGGAGTATTCAAACAGAAAGTGGCTTGAGCACATATCCTGGATTTTTCTTACTCTCTACTTTGCCTATGGACAAAAAAGAAAAAGAAAAAGAAAAAGACGGTGGTTGCTATGATGAAAAATCGAAGAGGTTAAGAGGAGGCAGGAATGGGTTTTGCTATTTTGCATAGAATGAATAGAGAAGGCCGCTCTGGGAGGTCATATTGGATCAGAAATCTGAGAAAAGTAGGAGACATGGGAAGAGAGCTGCAGATAGACAGATCAAGGCTATGGGACAAGAGATCAAATGGATCCAAACAGTCTTCAGGCAAATGACGTTGTGAGGTTGGGATGGGACTATTGGTGGATTTGAGTGGGGAGGTTTCTTTTGTGAAATATATTTTTATTAACTTCAGAGAGGAAGGGAGAAGAAACAGAGATAGAAACATTAGTGATGAGAATCATTGGTCAGCTGCCTCCTGCATGCCCCCTACTGGGGGTTTAGCCCGCAACCGAGGCCTCAGGAGGAAGCTCTATCCGTGAAGCCAAACAGGCTAGGGCTGGGAGGTTTCTTAACAGGATTAGTGGCAGTTTGGTCAGCTCCTTCTTGGAGAGGGCTGTGGACCAAGAAGCAAACAAGCTAAAACCAGCAAATGAACTGCTGGGCTGATTTCTTCATCGTCTCTGTGGTTAGAAGAAGGGCATTGCTTGCATTTGCTGAGACCAGAGAGCAAAGATGCTCTTTCTTTTGCTTCAGAAGAAAGGTACTGTCAAAACACAACAAAGCAAAACCTGGCTCACCAGGACAGATAGCAAACCAACTAACCGCTGTATCTTCTATCTCTTGCTAGCTTGTCCCTGTCTGAAGGAGCTGACTGACTGAACAGAGGGAGACCAAAGCTGAGCAGAGAGCAAGTGCTAATCACTTGAGAAGAATCAGGAACCAGAAAGAAGATCAAGGTAAAACCTGATGGCTAAATGGAGTAAAAGTGGTGGAAGAAGCAGAATTAACCTTTAA
This sequence comes from Antrozous pallidus, assembly GCA_027563665.1. Taxonomy (NCBI): domain Eukaryota; kingdom Metazoa; phylum Chordata; class Mammalia; order Chiroptera; family Vespertilionidae; genus Antrozous; species Antrozous pallidus. Next base: position 90,508,600 of record CM050517.1, read on the forward strand.
AAAGAAAGCAATGGAAGTTCGAGATAAGATTTTAGCACAAAATACTTTCTAGAATTATGATTTTTAAAAAAAAAATCTCTTTAGATTAACTAAAAAAAAAAAAAAGAGAGAGACCCCTTCTGAGAAATTAATAGTTTGGAGAGTTAAGTGAAAAAGTTAAGTTAAAAGAGAAACAAAACAAAACACCAAGAGATCTGAAAATTATGAAGAAAAGAGGAAACTGAGAGGAGTTTCAGGAGTCAGAAACTAGTAAATTTGTAGTTTCAGAAAGAGAAAAAAGAATAAACAGAAATAACAGAGAGAAAATAAAATTTCCTCTCCTGACAAAGACTACAGATTTACAAGGCTCACTGTGTCTCAGACAGGATTCATTTGAAAGAGGATGACATGGTAATATTTCTGCAACGCAAGGATAAAGGAAGCTCTTTCCAGAAAGAAAAAAGAGATTAACAACCAGTATCAGACTTCTCATCTGTAATATCAGAAACAAGCATGCAGCAAAATAATGACAACAGTCTACTGAGAGAAAAGGGTTGTCAGAGAAGAAATCATTCTTCAGAATAGCCCTTTACCCATGGGAGCAAATGAAGGGCATTTGAGTTTGTAAGGATTCAGAAAGGACAACAATTATATATCCTGTCTAACAAAAACACTTTAGGAAGAATTCTAGCAAATTATAAGAGATTTCAAGAGAGATTTCACTAATTAGCAAAAATATATTACAATAGTGGTATATCAATTAATGGATAAAGAGTTATTTAGTATTTAATAAATTGTGTTAATAGTTATCCACAATGGGGATAAAAACAAAACAAAAACAAAAAACAGGACCTTCCTCTGATCCCATATATCAAACCAAAACCAAGATTGATTAAAGGTTGAAATGTTAAGACCAAGACAATAGAAATATTAGAAAAAATTATAGGAGAAAATTTATATATAAAATGACTATTAGGACCTCTATAAGTAAGATACACAGGAAAAGTAGCCGTATTTGTCTATTCATAATTAAACACATGATTTATAGCAAATTTACTATATCCCAAATGAGTTCCAAAGGTAAATGCTTTTGGAGGAAATAGTAGAAATAATTAAAATAGTAACTATTATTTAACAAGCAGTTGCCAAGAACCAGGCACCATTCTAAGTGCTTTACATATATCAAATAATTTAATTCTCACAATAACTATTTGCAGTAGTCATATTATTAATTCTATGCTATAGATGGCATAGTGAGATAATATTCCTAGTTAAGAATATCTCCAAACTTGTTAAGAAAAAGAAAACACCCTGACAATCCAATAGAAAAAGAAAGCAATGGACACAGACTGAATAGGAAAGCACATGAAAGAACATCCAAATGGTAAATAAATATATGAAAAGATGTTCATTCTATTAGTCCAGGAAATGGAAATTAAAATATAATGAGATGTCATTTTTATTCATCAAATTGGTAAAACTCTAAAAGAGAGACATTTAGTTTGGTGAGGATATGCATTGTTAGTTAGAATGCTCATTTCCTAGTTTTTGGAAAACCTATTTAAATGAAAATGGTCATATACCAGAAAGAATCTACTCTACAAAAATAAAAGCATAAGTGTAGCAGGATATTTATAAGAGATATTTACTAAATTAAACAGAATGTAAAATCTGGAAACCTCAATAGGATCCATAAAGTTAAGGTTAGATAAAACTCTAGTAGGCTCATAATATGGAGTTTTGTGATATTATATAGAGAGTTGACCCAATATATTTTTTTCTGAAAGAATCTGCATGAGTGATGCACCATGAAGTGATAAATTAAAGTCCATAGTAATGTATATATAATAATTCATTAAAAAACTTTACATATGTGTATATGTTTTTGTGGCATGATGAGTAGTCTGAAGGACATATACCTGACGATTAACAATATAGGACAAAGGAGCAAGGTATAATTTTATATTTATACCAGAGGCTGGGTGCACGAAATTTGTGCGTGGGGTGTGTGTGTCCCTCAGCCCAGCCTGCACCCTCTCTAATCTGGGATCCTTCTCATAATCCAGGACTGCTGCCTCCCAACTGCTTGCCTGCATGCCTTCCTGATTGCCCCTAACCACTTCTGCTTGCTAGCCTGTTCACCCCTAACCACTCCCCTGCCAGCCTGATTGCTCCTAACTGCCCTTCCCTGCAGGCCTGGTCCCCTGCAACTGCTCTCCTTGCAGGCCCAGTTGCCCCCAAATTCCCTCCTCTGTCAACCTGGTTACTCTTAACTGCCCTCCTCTGCAGGCTTTATCTCCCCACAACTGCTCTCCCTTACAGGCCTGGTCCCTCCCAACTACCCTTTCCTGCTGGCCATCTTGTGGTGGCCATCTTCTGTCCACATGAGGGAAGGATCTTTGACCACATGGAGGTGGCCATCTTGTGTGTTGGAGTGATGGTCAATTTCATATCACTCTTTTATTAGATAGGAGAGAGGCATGAATGGGGGCCAGCTGGTTTGCCCTGAAGTGTGTCCCGATCAGGGTGGGGGTTCCCTTGGGGTGTGGGGTGGCCTGGGTGAGGGACCTTTGATGGTTTGCAGGCTGGTCACAACCCCTGGGACCCAAGTGGAACCTCTGGTATCTGGGATTTATTTATCTTCTATAATTGAAACTTTGTAGCCTTGAGTGAAGGCCTGGGCTGAGCAGGGCGGGTAGGAAGCTTGGCTTCCTCCATCACCAGGGGCAACCCAAGCCTCCACCTGGTGACTGCTGCCATCTTTGTTAGGTTAATTTGCATACTCATTCCTGTTGGCTGTTGGGTGTGGCTTGTGGGGCTAACAGAGGTACAATCAATTTGCATGTTTTTCTTTTATTTGATAGGATATCTCTGCTTTAGTTCCTCAGTCACCTGGAACATATAATTCTTTAGTCAATTACCTGGCTGGTGTAGCTCAGGGATTGAGCATTGACCTATGAACCAGGAGGTCATGATTTGCTTCTCAGTCAGGGCACATGCCTGGGTTGTGTCCCCAATCCCATTGTGGGGTGTGCAGAGGGAACTGATTAATGATTCTCATCATTGATATTTCCATCTCTCTCCCTTTCCCTTCCTCTCTAAAATCAATAAAAATATATTTTTAAAAAGATTCATATATTATATTAAACACTAGAGGCCTGGTGCATGAACTTCATGCATGGGTAGGGTTTCTAGGGTTGGCCAGCCATCAGGGCTGATCAGGTTTCCTGTCTCCCCATTTCCCTGCTTCCCCACCTCTTCCTTCCCTCATCACCCACACAGTGCCACAACATTGTTCCCAGCCTCCTCTTTCCCTCATTCCCTCAGCACTTAGCCACTGCCGCTGGTTGACAGCCATGTTTTGTGCTGCTACCTGGTCATCAGTGCATGTCATAATGAGCGATTGAACTTCTAGTCTCTTTGTAGAACTCCTGAGGGGACAATTTACATATTAGCCTTTTATTATATAGGATTTTAGGCCTGGTGCATGAAATTCATGCACAGGTGGAGTCTCCAGGCCTGGCTGTCGATCAGGGCTGATTAGGGCCTTCCAGCTGCCAGCCGGGTCCTTCCTTCCCACAGTTCCTCCCCCGGGCCAGTCCCACCTTCCTGCCGACCACAGGCTGCAGGCCAGGGCCTTCCTGCCCACTGCTGGCTGCTGATCAGGGCCTGCTGGATGGGGAGAAGGACCACAAGAGGCTGCCCATGGGAGTGCACTGACCACCGGGACAGCTCCTATATTGAACGTCTTCTCCCTTGTGGTCAATACATGTCATAGCGACTGGTCATACTGGTCATTCCGGTTGTTCTGGCATTCCGATCACTAGGCTTTTTTATGTATAGGTTATTTAAGATTTTCAATTGATCTTTTGGTAAGAACACTTTAAAAATATATTAAATCAGAGAAGGCTGCCTGTGCTTGTAAAAAGATCATACATTCAACTAGACACACAGTGAGATGTGGCTTTTTTCTCTAATACACTATTTTTTAGAAAAGGTTAGAGTTACAGAAAAATTGAAATAATTGTATAGAGGATTACCAGATATTTCCCAGTTCCCCCTAGTATTAACATCTTACGTAAATATGGTATATTTATTACATTTAATGAACCAATATTGATATACTATTAACCAAAATCTATACAAACACGTAAAGATTTTATTTACATTTTCTTTCTTTTTACCAAATGTCCTTCTATTATTTCAGGCTCTCATTCAGGATACCACATTATATTTAATTGTCACATTTCCTCAAGCTTTTCTTAGTGGTGATACATTTTCAGACTTGTTTTTGATGGTCCTGATAGTTTTGAAGAGTATTGGTTAGGTATTTTGTAGAATGTCCCTCAGTTATGATTTTTCTGATATTTTTCTCACCATTAGAATGGCTTTGTGAGTTCTGAGAGGAAGTCTCAGAGGTAAAATGCTGTTTTCATCTCATGGTATCAAAGATACATGCTGTTCACATGACATAAACTATTGATGTTGAACTTGACTACCTGGCTGAGGTAGTGATTGCCAGGTTTCTCCACTGTAAAATTACTCTTTTCTTTCTTTCTTTCCATGTGGTAATTCTGGAAGGAAGTCATTGCACTTAGCTCACCTGTAAGGAATGGGTGTTATGCTCCAACTGAAGGGCTGAGTGTCTACATAAATTACAGATGCTCCTCGATTTATGATTGGCATTAAGTCCTGATAAACCCAGCTGTAAGTTGAAAATACTGTTAAGTAACAATATACTGTAGAGTACTGGTTGTTTACCTTCATGATCTGGCTGGGAGCTGAGGCTTGCTGTTTCTGCTCTGCAGCACTATAAAGTATCCTTCTACATATCCCTAACTCGAGAAAATAGCAAAATTCTAAATTTTAAATATGGTTTCTACTGAATGTGTATGGCTTTCTCATCATCATAAACTTGAAAAGACTTATGAAAAACCATCATTAAGCCAAGGGCCTTCTGTATTTGGAGTTCTTCTGTGTGATAGATCGTCTCTTCTCCCTCATTTATTTATTTTGTCATAAATTTATATTAGTGAAAATTCATAGGGAATAATTTTATGCTAGGTTATAGTTCAATACTACTTGAAATTGTGACATATTTAGTCATTGGGAGCTATCTGAGTTCGCTTTCTTGTCCCTTTGACATACCCTCATCATTATAAGGCTTTGTTTTATTTTCCTTTCTGATACTACAAGATGATCCATGCATGTCATATATCGCCTATGCCAGTCCTAGAATTAGCCATTTATCCAAGGATCCCTCGTTCCTTTTACTGGACAATGATCTTAGAAGCCAGATTTGGATTCTAGATATGCTGTGTACTGTTGGTGTTTCATTGTCCTGAGGCCCTCTCCACTGATACAACAAGAAAATACATATGTGTATACTCACCCATGTTAGTATTCCCATGTGTAACCATCTATATCTATATTAATCCAAACCTGAAACCATACTGATGTCTCCAACTTTAATCCATAACCACATGAATCATTCTAGCCTTCTCTGCTTGTTTATCTGTAAACACTCACTCTAACAGTGAGACACCTGGCTCCACCATCTCCTCACTCAAGTCCAACATACCTGGGTAGCAGTATTGGAACTGTTGACCTTTACTGCAGTGGAACAAAACTTACTTCGCTATAGTGCTTATGCAGTTTCATTTGTTTGGTCTTACAGTTGGCACATACTTCTTAGTTACTCTTAGGTCAGCATATTTTTCCCATATCCTTAATTTTTAATTTGTTAATTTTGTTTCTTTGTTTATTACATTATTTCAGATATGTACTACACGGGTTAATATTTGGAGAATTCCAGTCAAAAGTTAGGTGGTTTCAAGTACAAGATCTAGTACTTATCAAAAGAGATACTTTCCCATTTAGGGTTAGTAGTCTACTTATTAGAATTGTTATAACACAAAGAGAAAGACATTAAGTCTTCAGGCTAGAGACATCAGCCAAAACCCTTTCATTGTCCCTTTATTCGATCTCATGGGTGACAAGCAATGTCCAGATACTACCTGCACTCTTCCTGCCATCTGCTTGAAGGTGGGATCCTTTAATTTTCCAAATGGTGTGGAGTTCCAGAGATGGGAGAAAATGACAAAGAGCTTGCTCCACACCTACCGTGGAGCTTCTACCAACAGGTCTGGGTTAATCTCAGAAGGGTGAAAGTGTCCCAACCTCTTTTATTACTCTCTTCAAGGAAGAGAATGTGGGCCCCTGGTAAGATCCACTCATAATCCTCAGACCTCATCTGGGGTACTGAGGGCAAGTATATCCTTATCCTTCAGAGAAACAGAAAAAACAAGACTGATGCCTAAACACCATTGCTTTGAGCTGAGGGTGTACACACGGCAAGAAACTCTCTTCTCCAGCAGAGATAGCAGCTTGTTTTCTAGGACAGACCATGGACCCCGACAGTTCTTTGAGCAGGAACTGCAGACAACAATGATCGCCTGTTAATCTCACCTAATTCCCATGAAGAGGAAAAAACCCATTATTACCTGGTGTGGCAGAAATGTCAAGTTTTCCAAAGAAGATCTTCCTGAGGGTCTCCCTTAGGGTATTCATTTCTTTGTAATAGAAAGATCACTCACAAAAACAGCACAAAATATGTTCAGAGTCAACTAAACAACTTTGCAGATGAACTCATCTACAAATTAAGAAGGTTTTAAGTTTTTAAATTCCACATTTAGGGAGACCTATGGAATAGCACAATAGGATGGTTTGGAAATCAGCCTCATCTAGGTGATTCTGGGAATCCTTCTTAGAATGTTACTAATGCTCTTACCATTTTCAAAATACTCCCTTACGTACTATTTTTCCATGAGGAAGTCATTTTCTAGACAATTCCCTATAAAAGTGGCAATTTTATTTCAATAACTAGAGAGATGATCGGTAAAGCCTCAGAACAGTTCATCCTCAGAGAACTATCTTTTGAGATGGTGAAGGGAAAGGTCACTCCATAGCTATCACGATTGTTTCCATGGTGATCACTGGATATGTTTGTCCATGGATTGACCCTATTGGGGCTTTGCTAAGGCCATTTCCACATTTCTGTTAGATGCATTATTCTCTAAAGTGACCATGAATTTTAACTGAAATCTGTGTCCCCAGGTTCACACCCATCAGCTCTATTATGTCCCTAAAGCAACAATAGAGAAACCTGATATAACTTTCTCAGGAAGCAATCCACATTCAACAATAGGATTTATATCTAGTTTTGCCATATATAGACATACTATTTCCCCCTCCTCACTTAAGAAGAAAAATGCAGAAAAGAAGTGACTTGCTATTTTTTCTCAAATAGATTTGTATGTGCATTACTCAGTAATGATAACAATGGCAGCTCTAGCTGAAAAACAAAGTGAGTAGATGAGCTGGAAGAAATGAAATGCAGTTAAAAGTATATTATTTATATCATTGAGAGTAGGACTGTTTTGAAATTCATATTAACAAATTTTATTTCCTTATATATGCTTTGTTATTAATTATGAAATCCCTTAACATTTCTTTTTGTTTGTTTGCTTTTTCTTATTAATATTTGTTTTATTAATATTTGTATTTATTTGTCTCCTTTTGTCAAACCCTGAGCCCACCACTTTCCCCAGGCTGCCTGGGGAGGTATAGGAAAAAGAACACACCGGGCAGACAAGACACGGGAAAAAGAACTATGGGAGGTGGAGACAGCTTCACATGGCGAAGAGGATGGGAAAGGCCACCATCAGGCTAGAGAGTCCCATGGCCTCTGAGAGGGCAAAGCCCAGAAAGGCGGAGGAGAAGCGCTGTTGTTCAGAGAAGGGTTCCTGGCATAACCTATTATGAGGCTCCCAAACTCAGTCCCGTTTCCAGCCCCAGAGCCTGCCACCCCTTATTGTGGCAGCCCCAGCCCCAATGAACTTGGCTGCTGTGTCCATGTGCCTTGAAATGGCACTGGTTTGGAAGCTGCGGCTAGAAATAAGCAAGGTCTGGGGACGTGGGGCTGCCAAGCTGCTGAGCCTCTCCTCTGTCAGTCTCTGGTGGTTCCAGCACCACTGCAGACAGTGACCGGCTCAGCGGAGCGGCGCTCCTGACCGAGGAGGCGGTGGAGACAAACTTGGTGCAGGCCTACATTTTCAGGGGCTGAGGGGAGCTGCTCCCAGGGCGGAGAAGACAGAGAGGCGAGATGCCTTTGCATTTCAATGTTTTTTGTATTTGGGCAAGTGCCAGTAATAAAATGTTTTATAGTTTATAAATTAGTTATACGCTTTGTTTGAAGAGATAGTGTAATGCAGAAATTAAGAAGGCACCTTCTAAACCAGACTGTCTGGTATTGTTCTTTTAAAAAAAATGTATTGTTTTACATTTTAAAAATATATATTTTTACTGATTTCAGAGAGGAAGGAGGAGATAAATAGAAACATGAATGATGAGAGAAACTCATTGATTAGTCCCTTCCTGCAGGCCCCCCACTGGGGATCGAGCCTGCAACCTGGGCATGCGCTATTGACTGGAATCAAACCCGAGACACTTCAGTCCACTGAGCCACACCAGCAAGGGCCAGACTATTTGATTTTGAGCACAGAACCACTATCTACCCGCGGGGTTGTGTGACCTTGAACATTTTATCTATCTTTTTCCTGCCTCTGTGTATCTTTCAGTGTACAGATTTTTCATCTCCTTGGTTAACTTTATTCCTAAGTATTTTATTGTTTTGATGCTATTCTAAATGGGAATGTTTTCTTTACATTTTTTTCAGGTGTTTCATTATTAATGTGCAGAAACACATTTCTGTATGTTGATTTTGTATCCCACAACTTCACTAAATTCATTTATTAATATTAACAGAGTTTTTTTTTGGGGGGGGCAGAGGGTGGAGTCCAGGATTTTATCTTTATAAGATCAGATAATCTGCAAACAAAGATAATTTACTTCTGCCTCTCTAGTTTGAATGCCTCTATTTTTTTTTTTCCCCCTGCCTGGCTGCTCTGACTAGGATTTCCAGAACTATGTGGAATAGGAGAGGTGAGAGTACGTGCAAGAACACACCAGTACAAACCAGTGACAGAAGACAGGGCCTGATCCAGGCCCACAAACAGCAACCTTCTGAGTAGGTAAACCCTCACATACAGTCTCCACACCTCAACAGACCAAATTCTGATATCTCCTCTGAACATTCTCTTTGTCTTTGTGGGTTTATATCTTTTGTCTTTCTTTAGCATCATTTTAGTGGAGTTTCGGTACAGAGTAGAAATAAATGCGTATGTTCAAGTTGCCATACCTAACAGGCCAAATAAATTTTACATCATAAAAATCCAGTAATGCAGACAGACGGACTCATAGATAAGAGAGCAGGCTGACAGCTGGGCAGGGTGGAGGCGCTGAAGGGATTGAGCAAAAAAGAAAAAGAAAAGGGGAAAGAACTCACAGACACAGACAATAGTGTGGTGATTGAGGTGGGGAGGGGTGGGTGCTGGAGGAGGAGGAAGGTCTAGGAGTGATAACTGGGGATGAAAAAAATAAAGGGGTAAAAAAATTTCAATAAGATGCTCTTGTAGTGTGTTTCTGTTTATAACAAAGATATATTGTACAGGTGACCTTGCTTAATAGCAAAATAAGTCTTTTGAAATGGAAAGTGCTTTAAAAATTACTCAGATCTTACGGCTGGTAGTCTAACAGTACTTCTGACATTTTACTAGAATTTTATAATTTGCTGGAATATTTTGGGTATTAATGGTCTATGTTAGTAATTTTTTTATCTGTATTAGAAAAAAATTTACAGAAAAGATTAGTCACCAAATTCTATTAAATATATTGCTTTTTCCAATTCAAAGTGTATTTTAGTGCCTTTCTATCTTCAAAATGCATTATTCTAGTGTTCATAGTCAGTACCAACAGGAAAAGTACCTGGAAAAGAAAAGAATATGGTTAGTTTTATTGTTGTGAGACTTAATATGAATAAATTTGAAAAATGCAACTAAAAATATTTAGTATCATAAGATATTTTATATATGATATTCTATATATGAAAAACTATCCTGAAAAACAGATTTCAAAAGTAACATAGGGTATGGGCAGCTGAAGAATTTAAATTACACAGTTACAAGTTTGCTAGATAATATAAACATGTATGCTGAGATTAAAAGTAAAAAAAAAATATATGGATATATAATTGATGAACTGAAAGATCTCCTCAGCACAGATTCTTAGAACTAGAGGGAATCATTCAAAATGATCTGTAGCATCCTAATTATTTGTATGCATGTCTCCTCTACATGTGACATGTTTCTCCCACCAGACTATGAGCTATTGAGGACAGCAGTCTTGTCTTACCTAACTTACTGTTTGCTGGGCCTAGCATGTCACGTAGCCAAATGTCTAGCACGTAACATGTGTTTGATATATGTTTGATTAATAGATGGCTGGAGAGAGATTTTGTGGAGATGATCAGTGACTCTAGAAGAAGAAACAGAATACATCGGCTTCCACATTTCCTTTTGAGTTTTAACTTCAGCCTTGTGGTACAGCATGCACGCATTCTCTTCTCTCCGCCTGCCACTGTTAGCCTGCTGTTTTACAGCTATGCTACAGGGTGGGTAAAGGCTAATTTAGTGGTGAAATATTAGCAGGCCCGTTGTGCTAGATACATAAGTCACATTCTTCAATTAAACTTTTAATGAAGTAGATATTTCATCCCCAGCTGTCTGACTTCTTTACCTCTCGTTTACTTCTGACCTTGAGTGAGAAAGAGCAGTGCTATTTATTGGTCTCCCATGAACTACCAGCTTTTAAAAGGCATTGTTTATAAAATGAAAGTACAAATATATGTTCATGAAAATCAAGTAGTGTAGCAGAGCATATTACAAAAAGCAAGAGCCTCACTAATGCCCCAACCCCAACACAGTTTCAAGTTCTCAGAAGAAATCATAGTCAGATATTTGTTTTCACTTTCTTGATAGTTTTCTTAGTAAATCAATACATTACAACCATGCCATTATTTGCCAGTCTATCAACTTTCGATGTAATCCATTGGCTTTTATAGTGAGTGAGAGCTTAGTGTACTTATACTATCCTTGCACTAAGGTATTTTAAGGTCCAGAATTATATATACTAATATTGGAATTATGGTAGAAAAAATTTTATGTGTGTGTTATGTGTGTGTGTGTGTGTTTGTGTGTGTGTGTGTGTGTGTATTGCCTAATACATGATCATGCTTTGCGCATTATATACATTTGATCAGTACATATTGAATGAATCTATATAAACTACATTCAAATTTTTCTATTTAAAATGTGAATATTTCCCCTATGAATGCACCTCAGGTTCGCAGGAAACATTTTTTTAAAATGGATGACATTAACAGCATATGACTTGCACTAAAACTTATTTAACCTTCAATACATTATGAAATATTTAGGAGGTTTTCCAATTTTTTAAAGTTACAAATACTTGTCTATAAACATTCTTATAATGAATCCATCAATTGCATCTCTGAACCCTGGAATAGGTTCCTAGAAATGGAATTACTGAATCAAAAATTCTTGATAACATATTGCTGATTTTCTTCCCAGGAAGACTTTGCTTATTTGTATTCTTAAAAGCACTGTAAAAGAGTGAATGATGTCCAGCACAGCTAGGAGTGAACCTGAGGTGGTGTGGAGGATTAAAGAAAACAGACAAGAGAATACAGTTGGGGCCAGGTGGATCACTGTGCCTGGATGAGGAAACAGTGACAGTCTGTAAGCCGAAGCTTTATTTTATAGTCATTATTACACAAAGCAAAACAAGGGCAAGATGTTTACAATGTTCTTGTGAATTTAAAATTTGCTTCTTTCCTGTTGTTGCCATTCTCTGAACTCTATCAATCTTTGTTTAGCAGCATTTGCTGCAGCTCTCCCTCTCCTTTGCAGCCCACATCCCTTAGCTACCTAGGACTGCAGGGTCGGACTATAAGGTCAAGCTTACAACCATAGCCTTTTGGCTGTAATTGTGCTGGGAGGCTTTGCCCTCCAAGTTGGCACTTGTATGTGGCTTTGCCACAAGTCAGTCTGAGACTTGAACCTGTCCAAATGCTGTAGACGCTCTCCACAAAAGAGTAATTATTTCTTTAACTATTATTCAACCCTAAATATATTTATGGTCTAAAACTTTGCTAATTTTGTACAGTTAAAATAGTTACCTTGTTTTATTTATTTTTATTATTATTTTTAATATATTTTTTTATTGATTTCAGAGAAGAAGGGAGAGGGAGAGATAGACACATCAGTAATGGGAGAGAATTATTGATTGGCTGCCTCCTGCACATCTTCTACTGGGAATTGAGCCTGCAACCTGGGGATGTGACGTGATGGGAAATCAAACTGGGGACTTATGGGTACAAGGGATGATGCTCAATCACTGAGCCATACCAGCTGGGCACATATTGCTGTCACCTTGAGGTGGGATGGTTTTTATAAATTAGAAGGTCTGTGGCAATGTTCATTATACTTATATATTTGATGCTTTATGATTATGTTTTAATTTTGTTTCTTTCCTGTGGTTTATCCCATTTACTTTTTTTTTTTTTTTTGTCATTTGACTGCTGTGGTGTGTGATACGTGTGTTTTGTGTAATTAAAAAAAATCCCTGTAGTCACCTATGATTAGGAGAAGTAAGCAGAGAAGATGGCAAGTCTCTTTCATTGTATTACTAACAAAGTTCAACATGGTAGCAGGAGCAACTGATTGACTCAAGCTGTGTTGCTTGCTTGTACCTGCTGGCCCGGAGTTGAGAGAGGGAGAATATTCCTAACATGGCTCCAGAAATAAGAGATACAATCAATGTTTTGCCAAAACTTGCAACAGGGTAGGATCTGGTGCAGAATATTGATTGCATAATCTTTGATAAATAATGGAACTCCTCCTGCAGGACAACGTTTTATTCCTCTCTTACAATGTATAATTTTGGTCTCTGATAATCTAGATGACCATGTTTCTGAGGATCAATGACAGAAAGACTCTGTAAACCTGTTTCCTAACCGAACACTAATGTTCTTGGGCTAATCAGGGAATGCATGAGCTTTGAAATTTATTACCCTTGTCAAGCTGGGCACAAACTGATATGGTTTTGTAACTATTCTGGTTTGAGTTTCAGTTAAACTACATAAATACACCAAGTGTTGAAATTATTTCAAATAAGTATATTAAAAAGCGCCTTAGCACTTCATAATTACTTGATATAAAACTATAAATAATGCTGTGAGGTAGTAAGTTGCATTTTGTTTTGTTCTTATTATTTCTTTCTCAAAGGATTGTACATTTATCTCAAAGAAATACTTTTATTATCAGACTGGTATCTTTACAGCAGAACTGGCTGGCCTTGTTTTCATCCCATTGATTCAATATTTCTTGGTTTTAAACATGTCTATAAATATGAAATTATATATTGACCACCAAAATTAATAAAAGCCAAGCAATGTTATGAGTAATCTATGAATTATATAATTTACTGAATGTTTACCATACCCTAAAATAAATTTTAAAAATAATTAGTTATAGGTATATACAATAGATGAGAAACCAAAGTCAAAGTTGAAGGGCTATGGCTTATATATAGAGTCTCTCTAGTTGAATGGGTACCAAAATATTCAGTCAGTCAGTCGTGGGAGTTAAATTGAATTCTTGCTCAGCTGTGTCCATGGATGACCAAGCTTTTTTTTCTAGATTTTTATGGTGCTGTTTGCCACAGTGGTGATTACTACAGATTGACTCTTTCACCTTCAAACGCACTCTCCTACTGTGCCTTTATGTTCTGCAAAGGGTGTGGCACTCACTATCAATGACAATTTTAGACTCCCTTGCAGCTAGTGTTCGAGATGGACCTGAATTAGGTTTTGCAAATTAAATACACTTGCATACTTTGGAAGGTAATGTTTTATGCCTTTTCTTGGTTGTGTATGAGCTGGCAAACATGGTCATTGAAATGTGACATTTTCTGGAAAGCATTCTGTACACTTGTCTGCAGCTTCTATGTGTTTGAAACAATTTCAGTGGAGACGGTAGCCATATTTCAGTGCCCAATAAACAGCTCTGTGAGATTTTGTGGGCATTTGTATTGATCATAGAGACTTTCAACTTAGGCCTTTTATTCTTGAATTTGGCTATTGCCTTGTGTTCACACATGCTATAGTTCTAGGGTGGCTTACAGGTAGTATTTCTACTCCCTTATTAGTATACCAGTGTGCATGGGTAGGGTCTCTAGGGCTGGCCAGTGGTTAGGGCCGACTTGTGGGGTGATCAGCAGAGCGATTGGGGGAGTCCTCACTGGCACTTGACTTGGCTGGCCTGGCATCGCCTGTTTGCTGGCCCTGCCACCTCCGCCACTGCAGGTCGCCTCCCTCTATGGGGCAACCAGTGAGGCAATGGCGGGGAGGCCCCCTGGCACCCACCTAGGCTGGCCTGGGGCCTGCAGGATGGGGGCAGCTCCTGGATTGAGCATCTGCCCCCTGGTGGTCAGTGTGCACCAGAGCAACAGGTCATTCCACTGGCCATTCCACCTTTGGGTGGGTTTGTATATTAGGCTTTTATTATATAAGATATGTCAGACCTGGGCAAGTTCTGTGAAAATATTCAATTAAAAGTTATAGAAATGGGCAAAAGTGATAATCATATCCAACAATTTTTAAACATTTTCCCCAAACTCAAGGTCTTTATTACCCTTGTAAATGTGCTATCTCATTGCAAATCCATGAGTCCTAAGCATCTATGCCCACAGCCTAGTTTTTGTTTCTGATTAAAGCAAAACACAAAAAGCAACAAACCATGTTTTAGGCAACGACACTTCTACTATGTTCATATATGTTTAAAACAAAAATCAGCACATTGGCAAAAGTCCACCATGCATAGAACAGATACAAAGAAAACCAGCAGTTCAAGCCATCATAACAATAACATCCTATTAGAAACATCAGGTATTGGATAATGGGATAATATCTAATTGACTCAATCAGATATATATATATATATATATATATATATATATATATATAATCTCCAAGAATATGCTGCTAGGGCCGGCAAAGACATATATTTTTGCCCCTGGAAGTAGTAGCGTAGGCATCAGTCCATTGACCCTGCTAACATGTGGAGTCTACCAGATACTGTTGGAGGAGGAGTAAAATATAAGACTGGATAAGAGAATTTATTGACACTGAGCCACTTTTCTGTAGATTGGGATTGCATTGGCTCCTTGTAGCTTGGACATGACTATGGTCTGGGGATTTATCTAGATTGCAAACTGGATGAAGAAACATGATTATGCACCAAGCTTCCTGCACAGTGAGCTTTACATGTAACATCTTATGGTGGCACTCTGAAACCCAGTTGTGCCCTAATGCTTGCAAGGTATGTTGTATTGTAAATCAGTGAATGAGATACAGGATGCCTTAATAAGCCAATTAATTAGGAGTCGTTTATTGTGCGGCGGCCCAGAGGGAGGAGTCTTTTCCAAATCTTTGAGCCCCACATACAGTAAATCTCCTGTATTTTTACTTTTCGAGCCTCTTTGTTTGCAGATACTACAAAGGGCTCTGTGTGAGTTATTGTCACAGACAGCTGTAACCTTGAATACATAATGAGTTAGTACCTGGCATAAGAATATGGGAATTGTTATCAGTATTGGTCTAGTTTAGTCTATTAAATTGGATGGCTAGCTTGCAAGGTCAGACAGTTAAGTTTATCTTTTTCTATCATTTTACAGAATAACAGACTGTCTTAAAGTGACAGTTTATAACGACAGAGTTTACAGGACTAGGGACTATGTAACGATAGCAGAGTTTCAAACAGCAGTTTTTTAATACAAGATGGAGGTTGCTATGCTTCAGATACATCTTTAAAACCCTAAACCTGCCAAACACGCTTCTTTCCCAGTTGGGCCATTTTCTCCTCTAGCCTCCTCGCGTCCTCTTTGCTAACTCCATTGCAGACTATGCTACACCTTCTCAGGTTCCTATCCTCTATACTCCAGGTGATTTTCCTTTTCCCCTCATCTCTTCTATTGGATGAAAAGGTGATTCTGGCTTTCCACAGCGCGGGCACGTTTCTCTAGCCCAGTAGTCGGCAAACTCCCTGGTCAACAGAGAGGCAAGTCGCGGCTCGCGAGCCGCAGTTTGCCGACCCCACGCTCTAGCCTAAAACTCCACTGCCCCGAGCTGTGTTCTCTCATTTATTTCTGTATCTGTAAGATCTCGAGGGTGTGCTCTTCATACTTCTCAGCCAGTCCTTACAGCATTAGCTGTTAAAGGAAAACAAGTCCATTCTCTCCTCAACTGACACTTCACAGGCAACTTTCAGGTTCACTTCCATTGTCTTTCTTTTGTTGGCCCTTTTCCTTCGCACGCTTTCCTCTCCCCGACCTACGATCCCCGAGGTTAGGACAGCGAGCGCGGCCAGCGCTCCCGGAACTCCGCACGCTGTCCGTCCACTAGCCCGCCCGCCCTCCCGCCTTTCCTCCCAGGAGCCACGCTGGCGTGCTGACGTCACGCGTAGCGCCGCCGTCCCGCCCGTCAGCGCCTCCCGAGATTTTCTTTTTGTGGTTACGTCCGGGGCACCGTGAGCTCTGTTGGTACTGAAGACCGGCAGCTACGAGTACCAAAGGCGGGGCCTCGCGGACCCCTGCTTTCCGAAGCGAGGTGACCGGTTTCCCCGAGCGACGCGCGGGCGGCCGAGGGCCCGCCCCAACCAACGCGTCTCGCGGTCTCCCTGGCAACGGCGCCGCGCGCGGGCCGGGCCGGTGGGGGCGCGCGTGCGCAGTGCGCGGCGCTTGCCGGGACCCTGAGCGCTGGGCGCTGGAGGCCGGCGGCATGGCCCGTTTCTCCGGGGAGGACCAGGCCGCGCTGCAGGTGATGCTGAGGCAGCTGTTCCAGAGCGTGAAGGAGAAAATCACCGGTGCCCCCTCCCTCGAGTGCGCCGAGGAGATCCTCCTCCGTCTGGAGGAAACTGATGAAAATTTCCACAAGTAAAACGGCTTTTGTTGTCTTTAAGCAAACAAAGCGGCTGACCCTGAGAAGCAAAAATGGAGTTGGGTTAAAAAAAAAAAAAGTGCATTTGATGACTGTTAACATAGCACCCAAGTTGGAGGTTCCTTATTTCATTTACCCAGATACCGAGATTATTCCTTATTTCCCAAAGCATCTGCTTGCTTTGTTTTTTTACTGCTGCACCAACGTATCCTAATTTTCCCATTATGTTTCTCCCTCGGCAGCACAGTGATTCATTATAAATTATCCATGTTCTTTTAGGAGTAATGCTGTTACTCCAGTGTATTGCTGCCACGATAGCAAAAGACATTTGAGTCCCAAAGATTCCTGTTCCTTTGCTGACCTGATAGGGACGATCCGTGCCGAGTCTGCGGGACACTGAGTGCGGTGGTCATTTCCTGTGCAAGAGTCACTTTGTTGCAAAGGGAGGAAGCCCAGGCTCAGATAGGTGCTATGCATGCAAGGAATGTACGTGTGTATAAGCATGGAGTCCTTTGGGTCGGGAAGGAGTAGGGGTAGGCAGCTTAGGGTGAGAGGTACCATTGGCTATACTTCTTTTGACGCCTGTCTCGATTTGAATCATAATTTAAAGGAAGCCATTGAATCGTATACCGCTGGTGTCTCAATTTGTCAGTAGTAGTGGTATTTGTACTTTAGTGTTTGCATTTCATTTCGACCTTACAGAGATGACATTTTAATTGTTTATTTTTTAAAAAATATATATATTTTATTGATTTTTTTACAGAGAGGAAGAGAGAGGGATAGAAAGTTAGAAACCTCGATGAGAGAGAAACATCCTGGGGATATGCCCGCAACCAAGGTAACATGCCTTTCTTTGACGGGAATCGAACCTGGGACCTTTCAGTCCGCAGGCCTGGTTTCAGCTGTTGTTTCTTGGGTGCCCTGAAGTTAGCGTTATCCTCCTCAGAAACTCCTCCTCATTTCATATGTGGGCCCCAGGGGTCCTGGAGCCCTTTGCTTAATGTTTTTCGCAACAGTTTGTGTTTGCTTGCAGGTTTTTTGGGGGAAGCATATAGTTTTCCACCAGATTCTCAAAGGAGTTTTTAAAAGTGTGGGAAGTATTTTTGTTAATGTCGAGTTTCTAATTTCATTCGTGTTTCATGTGGTTATACATGTGGTTGTTTTTCGTATTTCCGTGATTTTCTTGTTTATTTCTTCATTAAATTCACTCCTCATAGCTGTTATTGTATGTTAATTTCTGCTGTTTGTATTTTTTCTTTGAGAGAAACCTTTAAAACTTTTATAATCAATTCTTAGCTCATTAATTTGCTTTTCTTTTTCTTTTTTTAAAATGTAAGCATTTAAGGCTACACAATTGCCTATAATTACTGCTCTACCTGTGTCAATTTTAAAATGCTTTTTTTTTTTTCCAAGCTAAAAATGGATCATTGTGGTTCTTCTCAGCAGGCTTACAAATGTTATAATAATGTAATTTACTCTTCTTCAGCAAGATTAAATTAGTTAATGAAATGCCTGGTGATTAACTTGCATAGTTAATGTTTACTACTTACTAAAGATATTTACTTGAGACCTACCTAAATTAATCTAGACATACTCAAGTTAAAAGTAAGATTTATAATCCTAGCAATAGTTGAGTAGTTTGTAGTGTTAAAAGTATGGACGGTAAAATTCCTGTGTTATCTGCACTAGCCTGAGATCTGTGCCTTAGGAGGAAGGAATCTCTATGTAGGAGATGATAGGGAGAGGGGATACTTGTCTTTGGTCTTTTCATAGAATCTTGCAGTCTCAGAGTTGGAAGAGATTCTAAAGGTCGATTAGTTCAGGTGCTCATACTTTCATTTGTCGTCTTCTTCTTCTTCTTCTTCTTCTTCTTCTTCTTCTTCTTTTTCTCTCCACTGACTTAACTCTCTTTGAATATTAGATGTTCTTGAGTCACTTAGTGATCTATTGCTTCCCAAAGTGTTTCATACCTCAGAATATCTCTTCTCCCACCTCCACTATCAGAACATAGCTTTCTTAAACCCACCTGCTGTTGCCATGGTATTAGCAAGAAAAATAACCTTGTTTAACAGACTTACAGGGGAAGCTGGTGTCTCTAGCTTTTGGCATTTTTGTAAGAAAATGATTGCTAAGATAATTGAGTCCTGCCCAGCCAGAGGCTGAGCGTTGGCCCAGGAACAGAGGTCACGGTTTGATTCCTGGTCAGGGCACATGCTCCCTTTAGGGCTGGATCCCCAGGAGGGGGCGTGCAGGAAGCAGCCCATCAATGATTCTCTTCATTGACATTAAATATATATATATATATATATATATATATATATATATTTTAAATATGTATATTGATTTTTTTACAGAGAGGAAGGAAGAGGGATAGAGAGTTAGAAACATCATCAGCTGCTTCCTGCACACTCCCTACTGGGTACGTGCCTGCAACCAAGGTACTTGCCCTTGACCGGAATCGAACGCGGGACCCTTGAGACTGCAGGCCCACGTTCTATCCACTGAGTCATACTGGTTAGGGCTCTTTGTTGACATTTTTATCTGTCTCTCCCTCTCCCTTCCTCTCTGGGGGTAAAAAAAAACAGTCTGTAAGTAATGGAATTTCAGGCAATGTAATAAAGTGGGAGGAAACGTAGTCATCTGGAGAGAAACCACAGGATAGGCCTGTCTGGTGATTTGCCCCAGAGGGCAGCTGCCCTGAACTATCTGTGCTTTCCATAGCCTCTTCCATTTTTCTACTGTAAACTCCTGGCATTTTCTAAAACGTCCACGTTTCCCCCCTTTCTCTGAAAGTGGCGGCAAGGACTTGAGGCCTGTGTGTGGGGAGAGAGGCAGGGGAGAGAACATTGCTTTCGTCATGCGTGCACGTGGTGTGTACATTTTTATGCTTGGACTGGCCCCTGTAACACAGACAGCCCTGGTTTTGATCAGTGGAAGGCTGTTTAAAAAAATACTGATGAATGAAAACATCCTGGGGTCTGGCAGAAGAGCAGTGGCAGGGGCTGGGCCTTGGTGTTTTTGCAAAGCTCTCTAGGTGACTCTGGTGTGCTGCCATGAAATCCTGGCATTTCAATGATGATTGTATTACAACAGCTTCCCCTTATTCCAGGAGGATATATTTCCAACCCCTCAGTGGGTTCCTGAAACCTAGGATAATACCCAAACCTCTAATCACTATGTTTTTTCCTATTTGTACAAACCTTTTCTTTTTTTAAAAAAAATATATATTTTATTGATTTTTTTGCAGTATAACTTATATTTAATAGTAGTACATATGTTTTCCCTTCTCCCCCCATTATCCTCCCCCAGCCTCCCTTACTCCCCAGCACATGTCCCCACCTGCCCCCCTCCCCGCCCCAGTGTCTTTCATTCATTGGTTATGCTCATATGCATGCATACAAGTCCTTTGGTTGATCTCCCCCAGCATCCACCTCCCATCCACCCAAGCCTTCCCCCTGTAGCCTGACAGCCTGTTCAATGCCTCCCTGCCTCTATATTAATCACTCTCCCCTGTTTCTTTTCTTCAAAAATATCTTGCCTCTGCATACTAGAAATAAATGTATAAGAACAAAAAATGTTTGAGTCTCAGTTTCAATGTCCAACTGTTCTGAGTCCCAGTTTCAATGTCAAATAGCTCCTTATGTGTACATGTCAGCAATGGTATGCAGATGGTGGATGTGCAAACCTTTTTCGCTGAAAGGAAGCACTTGACAGCTTCCCCCTGGCATATCCAAATTGCCAGCATCACTATTCTTGTACCTTGGAGCCATTTTGAAGTAAAATAAGTTCGACTTGAACTCGAGCACTGCGATTCCTCTACAGCTAATCTGATAACTGAGGTGGCTGAGTAAGCACTGAGCAGGGAGCTGTACAGTGTGGACGTGCTGGGCAGAGGGATGAGTCGTGTCTAGAGAGGGATGGAGCAGGAAGGCAAGCACTTCATCATGCCTCAATTGAAAGCTTATTGGTTCTTATTTATTTCTTGTTTACTTATGGAGTCTTTTACTTAATATTTTTAGACAACGGTTGACCGTGGGTAATTGAAACAGCAGAAAGAGAAACCTCAGATAAGGGAGAACTACTGTGTAGTTTTAATTAAAAAAAAAAAAATACCGAATCTAATGATTGTAACCCTGTACCTGACATTTTGCTTTGATATGGAAGGAACACACTATTGTTTGTGGAATTGGGTTTATTCTTTGTTTTACAGAAGAATCTACCAGTGGATTTAAATTAGTGAACTCGGGTGTGTTTGAGTTATCTTTGTCGTTTGCGAGACCACGGAACTGCAACCTTTTAAAATCATGTTATCAATTATAATCGTTGCTCTTTATTTTCAGTCTACATGTTTCATGAAATAATTGTCCCCTTTTGGAATTCTTAGCCTCTCACGTTTGCTGTATTGTCTAAGTTTGCAAACTGATTTTAACGGTAGCATGAACCCAGCAATATGAAAAAGATATATTAGCTCGCCTGAGATAGTTCTCTCTGTAAACAGAAAACAGCTGACCAGGTGGACGTGAGGTCAGTGATCACTTTCAAAATGTACACAAACTTCTTCGAATGATCGGAGCTTAATCTTTTCCTGTTTATTCCTTCACAATTGCTGTTACTCCAGCTTGGTTTTCCTCCTCAGCGTGATTAATTGTAAAAATCTTTAGCAACAGCTTTCCCTTCCCTTTAATGTGCATTAAAGATGGGGGAGCATTTCAAAGGTGTGGAAAGACTCCTAACCCGCTAAGGGTTTGGTTGGTCCCCCAATTTGCTCTCCCCTTACCTTCCACTGTGTTGTTCAGGGATTTGGGATGAGGAGTTTAATTCTACGTTGAAAGTAAGAAATTTGAGTATGTCGCACATCTTTCTGTGCTAACACTTTTTCTGCAAGTGGTTCCTGAGTTCATCGTATTTACTGCACTTACTTTTAAAATATTGGTTTCAGCTATGAATTTGTGAAATACCTCCGACAGCATATATGCAACACTTTGGGGTCTATGATTGAAGATGAGATGGAGAAATGGACAGCGGACCGGAATCGGGGAGAGGAATCTGGCTATGACACAGTTGTGCAGCATGTTACTAAAAGAACTCAGGAATCTAAAGAGTGAGTGTGCCTACAGTAATTTTTTATAGTAATTTTTCTCTCGGCAGGGCTCCCTCAAAGCACTCCTAACCAATGCCCCCCCCCCCCACCCCCCGTCTATTTCCTTCCCGGCGGCCAGAAGATTCCTTGAAATGGGATCAGATGGTGCCACTCTGCCACCTAACACTCCCCAAAGGGTTCTCATCTCATTCATAGTAAAGTCCAGTTTCCCACAGCCTTCTGCTCCCGCTCCTACCTCGTTTCCTATCATATCTCCTCCGACAGGGCTCCGGCCACACGGGCCTTGTCCTCATGCAAGCGCGGGGATTTGTGTCCACCCTTTTCCTCATTGTTTGTGGGACGCACTCCTTCACTTTTCTCTGATGGACTTTAGTTTTTAGAGGTGCTTTAGCTTCATAGCAAAATTGAGCAGAAGGTGCCCATTTCTTACCCCTATATACCCCCGGCTCCTGTACATGCATAGACTTCCCCATTGTCAGCATTCCCCACGAGAGTGGTACATTTGTTTTAATTGAGAACCTACGCTGATACAGTAGTAATGATACATTACTCATATTACTCATAGTTTGTAGATTGCATTAGCATTTTCTCTCGGTGTTGTGCGTTCTATGGGGTTTGGAAAAATTTGTAATGATATCTACCATTATATTTTCGCTGCTCTAAAATCCTCTGTGCTCTACCTGACATCCCCTCCTCTCCCCAACCTCTGGAACCCACGGGTCCGTTCACAGTCTCCACACTTTTGCCTTTTCCACAGGTTCAGATGGTTGAAACCATACAGTACGGGGGGGCCTTTCAGTTTGGCTTCTTTCGTTTAATAATAAGCATTTGAGTTTCTGTGTCTTTTCATGGTTTGATAACTCATTTCTTTTTAGCACTGAGTCATATTCCATTGTCTAGATGTCCATTGTCCACATGTCATGCTGGGGATTAAACGTATATACATACATAATGTGTATTATATTAACATATTTATAATTACATACTATGTAAATCATATGTATATATATGCCTAAGTGACCGTTTCGACCGAATGACTGGAATGACTGGTCGCTATGATGCCCACTGACCACCACGGGGCAGACGCTCAACGCAGGAGCTGTCCCCTGGTGGTCAGTGTGCTCCCACTGCCTACCTCCTGAGGCTGGCTTGGCCCGGCCACCTCCCGTGGCCTTCCCTCTGCTGGTCCCCCTCCGTAGGTAAGGCTCTGGGCACCGGAGAATCTGGGTCCATGAAGGCTCTGGGTCCATGAGGAGAGTGACCCTGATGCTGACTGAGACAGTAGCAGCTCAACTGCAAAGAGATAAAGATAGCACTGCCGCTATCTTTCCTCTGCCATAATTTCCTCTGCTCCCACACTGTGCTGCTCGCCCTTCTGTCCCCGTCAGCCACTTCTAGCTTGGCCCTGTGCCGTTCCAGGCTCCCAACTGCTAATTGGCTAGTGCGCCTATGGCAGCGTGCCACCGTTGGCCAAAGTCAGCTAACTGTCATGCTTGGGGGTGGAGCCCGAGAAAATGTGTGGCTGTGGTGGGAGAGACGACCTGTCTGTCTGTCAACAACTTTGCCCTGGGGAGAGTGAGGCAGCCTGAGTGCAGGCAGTGAAGTAGAGCTGTATTTCCAGCTCAGAGCACAGCGGGTGTTCAGGCCAGCTTGGGGCACTCTCGCTGTGGTCTTTGCTTGCTGCTACCTCAGCACATCTACACAACTAGATTGGGGCCTTCCAGCCAACCTCCTTTTGTCCCTCCTCACCCCCAGGCATGAATTTGTACACCAGGCCTCTAGTTGTTCGATAATATGACTAAACACATAATAATATATTTTAAATTATATGTAGACATTAATTACATATATATACTGAGTGGCCAGATTATTATGCTCTCTGAATGCATAATAATCTGACCCCTCAGTGTATATTTTATATAATATAAGGCTAATATACAAATTGTCTCCTCGATCAGGAGTTTGATCAGCAGATATACCGGCCAACTGCCCATGTCCCCTCACCCTGGTCAGGCTGGCCAGACCCCACCCACGCATGAATTCATGCACTGGGCCTCTAATATATATACTACACACACACACACACACACACACGCACGCATGCACGCACACTGAGTGGCCAGATTATTATGCATTTAGAGATAATAATCTGGCCACTCAATGTATAATTCTATGTAATTTATACCATTTAAATATATTTCATTTTATTTTATTTTTTCATTTAAATATATTTTAAAATCTTTAAACTTAAAAATATCTGTCTGCTATTTCTATCCAAATCCCCCAGCATGGTTTTATTGCTTTTATGAGAGAGTACCTTACCTGTCCTTCCTTTGATTTATACATTTACAATGACCTCTTAACCAGAAATATAAAAAAGGAAACTTTCTGTGCTTATTTTCCTAATTTATTACCATTGTTATAGTAATAATAAATATTCGTATTGTGCTTTATATTTACAAAGAATTTTGAGATATATGTTCTTAATTATTTCTTGCCATAGCCATGTGAAATAGTTAAGCTAGACTGGGTTTTTCTTAATCTCATTTATAGTTAAGGAAAAAGAGATTTATTTATGCTGACAGAGCTGGTCGGTAGTCAGGATTTTAATTCAGGTTTTCTGACTTCCAATTTAGTACTTTACTCACTATGTTTATTTAAATCTTTATTTAAATATATTTGAAATTTAGAAATTTAAATGGTTCAGGTCACATATTCCTCATTTGTAAAATAAAGGGGTGGACTAGATTATTTTATGGTCCCATTTAGCCCTAAAACTTTATTTCCAGTGTATTGCAGATCACAGTCTAATATAAATATGGATGTTTGAGATTTTATACTTAATTAATGGGGAAATTTATTATCAGTTCATTTCAAGGGTTTTAGATCCACATTGCTGGATGGGATCTTAGAAGTTATCCAGTTCTAACTCCTACTAATTTCAGGAGTCCCTTCTCTCTCTCTCTCTCTCTCTCTTTCTCTTTTTTTAAAAGTATATTTTATTTATTTCAGAGAGAGGAAGGGAGAGAGAGGGAGAGATAGAAATTCTCATCAATGATCAGCTGCCTCCTGCATGCCCCCCACTGGGGATCAAGCCCCCAACCTGGGCATGTGTCCTTGACCGGAATTGAACCCGGGACCCTTCAGTCTGTAGGCTGACGCTCTATCCACTGAGCCAAACCAGCTAGGGCAGGAATCCCTTTTCTGACATCACTGACTGTGGGTTCTCTAAACTCCACTGAAAACTAAATAGCTTAATTCTTATTTAGGTCTGAATCGTGGTTACAGGTGCTTATAGATAGAAAGAATAGGCAGGGCATAAGGAAGGAAAGAAAATAGCAGGAGGCTAGAGAAAGAGAGAAATAAAACATGCAAGTGTAGAATAAATAGGCTGTGTTTTGGTAGTGTGATATTAACAGATGAGTTGCTAATTACTGGAATCCATCCAGTAACAAGATGGTTCCGGCCAAGTAACAAGATGAAAAAAAAAAATCCTTCAAAATACTTGTTTTTGGGTCCCTATTAATTTTGATTACTGTCAGTACTGTCCGTTGTACCAGTAGTTCTTTAAGAAAAATTGACTTAGATTTTTTTTTTCTCTTTAGAAAAAAAGGGGATATGACAGAAAAAATAGTTTAATTTAGCTGCATATTTTAATTTCCGCTTACAGTCTTTTTCTTACTGAGACTGCTTTGAATTTAAGATACAAAGAAATGATGCATTCCCTGAAAAACAGCATGATGGTAGTGGTGGAATCTATGATCGACAAGTTTGAAGAGGATGAGATGCGAAGTCGAGAGAGGCAGAGAAAAATCCAAAAGGAGAAGAGCAGTAGTTACTGCACAGACAACTGCTCCGACAGCGACTCGTCATTCAATCAGGTGTGTTGTTTATTTTCATGTTTATGTCCTAAGATGGTGTTTAACAAACACGAGCTTCAGTGCGTGCTTTAATAGCCAGGCTATTTTTCTGCTTTCTAGTTGTAAGATTCCGAAGAAAAAGAAACAGTAAAATCTAATAGTAAAGGCTTAGCTCATGAAATAACATCTTCTGGAATCGTATGTTCAGTGAGCGATTACACTCTGTCTGAGGCATGGGCAAAGGCTCGGCAAAGAAAAGGACCAAAAGTTCAAGCAGCATCGTGGTTATGTGCAGGGTGCTATTAGTGCCTCCTCGTTTATGTTGTTTTGTCTTTCAGTATTATTCACCTCACATTTCTGAGTACAAAACATTTTGGCTTTATGTCTTTTGAGTCTTATTATGTTCTACACATTGCAGTTCCTCAGCAAATAATAATAGTTTTCATTTGCACGAAGGTACAGTGTTCCGGGACATTCAGCTCCCATTTAAATGCCCTGGGAAACAAAAATTCTATATTTGCTGCCAAACCAAAATAGATCATCCCTCTCTCTTGTTCTGAATGCCCTTTTTTTGTGTGTGTGTGTGCTTGGAATTATATTTAAAAATCATTTATAGCAGTATTTCTGAAAGTCTACTAAATAAATGGCTGTTCTGTCAATTGTGTTACAGAGTTACAAATTTTGTCAAGGAAAATTACAATTGATTTTAGACCAGTTGGATCCAGGGCAACCCAAAGAGGTACGTTTAAAGGATAACTGTCAAGTTCATCTGTGTGCGTTTATATATATGATTAGAATCCGAAGGCAGCTGGATGTTTCTTTTCGAAGATTGAATTTACTGGTATGACAAAACTAGACCATACTAGACTGATTGGCTTGCTAGACTTCTCGGTCTTGAAATG
Source organism: Antrozous pallidus (assembly GCA_027563665.1). Taxonomy (NCBI): domain Eukaryota; kingdom Metazoa; phylum Chordata; class Mammalia; order Chiroptera; family Vespertilionidae; genus Antrozous; species Antrozous pallidus. The sequence continues at coordinate 90,535,417 of CM050517.1, forward strand.
AAAACTCTGAGTAAGGGACACTTTCCTTAGAGAGTAGTCTTGGTTTGGAAGAGGAAATTTTTATTCCTAGCTTTAATTTTGAAGGACTGAGTTATGAGCAGTCCCCCCCCCCCCCCCAAACAGTTCCTTCAACTGTTGCTTTGTATATGATATTTTAGTGATTTCTTTGAAGAAAAAAAAAAAATCCCTAACCACTGAGAAAACCTGGCCCTGGGGAAATTTTTAAAAAAATTTTTATTATTGATTTTAGAGAAGAAGAGAGAGGGAGGATGAAAGGGTCGGAGAAAGAGAAAGGGAGTGAGAGAGAGAGGTGTGAAAGAGGGACATGGATGTGCTGCTTCCCTCACATGCTCTGTTCTGGGTTGAAACCTGAAACCTGAATTGGAACCTGAACCTGGGATTGTGCCCAGACCAGGACTGTGGTCCGCCGCTGCTTGAGAAGACTCCCCAACCAACTGAGCCACACCGGCCAGGGGGCCAGTAGGAAATGCTTACTGGTATTTGTCTTGAAAGTTAGCTGAAAAAGAAATGTTTTCGGAAACTTCATAGTCCTCCCTGAACCATATCACAAATAAAGCTGTATTGAGGAATTCTTCTTTCTAAAACACATGTGTATTGTGTCTTTTTTACCTAAAACCTGACACCCTGATTCAGAGTGCCTGGTTTCCTGAGGTCTTAGCTCTTGCCTCTGATTTCTTACCTTTTTTTTTTTTTTTTAAATCTCTAGGCATTGGTTATTTCAGCTGGGAAACAACCAGGTTTTGAGGGACAGGCTGGAATCAGTGTGCTATACTCAACTCGTTGGAGAGTGAATGGGGGAGAAGCTTTGCCACCTTTCATAATTGGAGTAGAGCTATTATTCTCCACTGCTATCCCTTGGGTCACACTCTTTTGAGTGAATTCTGATTGGATTTTGAGAAAAATGATTAAGAAGTAAGCTTTCTGTGAAAATACAGAAATTCAATTTTGCATCATGCTGCTGAATGACTTCTTTTTTCTACCTCAGTGGTCAGAAGGTCAGAAAATCTGGTGCAGCAGCAAAAACAAGTATAGATTGTTTTGGGAGAATTTCATATTTCCTGGAATGGGAACGCTTCACCATGAAAGCCTTCAAACTTGGGGGCAGCCTGTGGGACCAGCCACTGGCAAACCTCGCCCTGGTGATTCAGTTCTGCCCCCACCCCTCCTTCTCTCCCGCTAGGGAGACTCCAGGTCACAGGTCTAACATACTTTGTGGTTTTTGTTTTTTTTTTCACTCTACATAAAATAACCCATTTATTTCTTGGTTTTAAAACATGTAGTTTTATTTTTTATTTTATTTATTTTTTAAAAATATATATTTTATTGAGTTTTTACAGAAGGGAAGGGAGAGGGATAGAAAGTCAGAAACATCGGTGAGAGAGAAACATCGATCAGCTGCCTCTTGCACACCCCCTACTGGGGATGTGCCTACAGCCAAGGTACATGCCCTTGACCGGAATCGAACTTGGGACCTTTCAATCCGCAGGCCAGCACTCTTATCCACTGAGCCAAACCGGTTTCGGCTAAAACATGTAGTTTTAACAATGAGTTCTTAAGAATCTTCCATAATAATTAAAGAGTAATATGCTAATTAGACTGGGTGTCCTTCTGGATGACCTTTCAGATGGAGCCAGGGCTACAAGGGAAGCCTGGGCCCTGGGTGCTAGAGGGAAGCTGGTGCTGGCTGGGGGAAGGAAGGCCTACTTTTGCACAGATTTCATGCATCAGGTCTCTAGTCTATGTATATAAAAGGTTAATATACAAAAGTGTCCCCTCAGGAGTTCAACCGGGAGACCAAGAGTTCGATCACTCACTATGACATGTGCTGAGCATGTCAGGTGGCAGCACAGAACAAAGCAAGTCCCTTGCATGCAGCTGGCAGTCAGGGAAGGAAGGCTCTAGAAGCAGCCAGAAGGCCCCAATCGGCCCTGGTCACTGGCCAGGCCTAGGGACCCTACCTGTGCACAGATTTTGTGCACTGGGCCTCTAGTTGTTTTACAAAAGGACATCTGATTCTTTTAGTAGCATCTTTAAAACAATCATGCAGACTTTGCCTTTCAATGTTTGTTAAACATTTGGAGAATTGGTCTTATTCTAGCAGCTGAGTATTAATGAAATTATGTTAAAAATTACAGGTCAGATATGAAGCTTTGCACATGCTGTGTTCAGCTCCACCATCTGATGTGCTGAACTGTGAGAACTGGACCACTCTCTGTGAGAAGCTGACAGCATCTCTCTCAGATCCAGATCCCGTGTTTAGTGTAAGGAAATGTTCACAGAAACGTTAAAAATAATTTGTTTTCCCTGCCAGTAGCAAATGGAATATGATAATTTTCTTTACCAGTAGCTCAAATGTTCATGAAATTTCAGGTCTAGCTTTTGAATTGTTAAGAGTTTCTAAATGAATTAACTTACTATTTCATGATTAGATTCGAAGTATGGTCAATATCACCCTTCATTGGCAAATTATAGTAAACTATTTTACCTGGTCCATTTTGTTTTGTCTTGTAAAGGGATATCCTAGTATATGTATCACTGTTTTTGAATTAAGAAAATTATCTAAAAAGAATTTTAAAGTGTTTTTCAGTTTGTGGTTTATTAAAATTTGAATTAAAATGATTATTTAGAATTTATTCCAAAGGATTCATAAGGATACTTATGCATTTAAGTGTTATTTAGAGATTGCTTAACTGCTTAAAAAGATAAGTTAGAAAAGTATAAAGTTAAGAGTTAGAAGGTGATTGAGGTGAATCATGATGCAAATACAGAAAATTTCCCAAATTTTATGAAGTCCACAGATAAGTGATTGTAAAAATGATTTGTATGTAAGTTCTCAGGAATTCTTAATGTCTGATTAAAAATAAGATGATATTAAAAAGTGCAGTAATTCTTGGCTATATTTAGTATTTGAATTAAATGAAAATCCTGACTATATCCTAGCATCACATTTGAATATAAATTGGGTCTTTTTAGAGAGTCTTTTTCTTCATAATTGTTATGTCAGTGAAGAAAAATTTGGCTTTAAATTTGATATAGCATGTTTGTACAGAATTTTTGAGGCATTAGCGCCGAGTTAAATATTTTTAACTGTTTAATCAATATGTGTTAAATACTTACAGTGTACATCATTTCAATTCAGATGCTGGTAATACATTGTGTCTGACTTCATAGAACTTACATTCTAGTAGAGAAGACAGGACATAAAAAAAATATCAGTACATTTGTGTGTTTAAAATCACTCTTCCATTGCCCTAGCCATTTTGACTCAGTGGATAGAGTGTCAGTCTGTGAGCTGAAAGGTCCCCAGTTAGATTCTGGTCAGGGGTACATGCCCAGGTTGTGGGCTTGATCCCCAGTAGGGGGTATGCAGGAGGCAGCGGAACAGTGATTCTCACTCATCATTGATGTTTCTATCTCTCTCTCCCACTCCCTTCCTCTTTGAAATCAATAAAAATACATAAAAAAACACTCTTCAATCAATGAAGATATAATTATGCTAGTATCCCTGTGCATGAATTTGTGCACCAGTAGCTCGCTGCTGACTTCCTATAGCTTTCCTCCCACTGTCCCACCCTCCTATAGCTCCCTCCACCCCTTCACAACCCTTCATAGCTTGCTGCCCTGCCCCTCCTGTAGCTCTCCACCGCCTGCTTGTAGCTCGCTGCCCCACTCTCCTGCTGATCTGTGATGTGGTTGTTATGTGGTTGGTTGTTATGCTTCATGGTGTAATGACCAATTGCACATTACATATATTTTATATAGGATTTGTAAGCAGAAGTAGGTTATAAACAATTGGTTTGTTATTTTTATACTAGAGGCCTGGTGCACGAAATTCATGCATGGGGGCTAGGGGTGATCCTCGCCTGCATCCTCTCCAATCTGGGACCCCTCGAGGGATGTCCAACTGCCCATTTACTCCCAATCCCATCGGGCAGTCAGACATCCCTTTCACAATCCAGAACTGCTGGCTCCCAACTGCCTTCCTGATTGCCCCTAACCGCTTCTGCGTGCCAGCCTGATCACCCCCTAACTACTCCCCTGCCAGCCTAATTGATGCCTAGCTGCTCCCCTGCCAGCCTGATTGCCTTCAATTGCTCTCCCCTGCAGGCCTGGTCACCCCTAAACTGTCCTCCCCTGCGGGCCTTAGTTCCCTCAACTGCCCTTCCCGCAGACCCGGTCGCCCCCAACTTCCCTCCTCTGCCAGCCTGTTCCCTCTCAACTGCCCTCCCCTGCTAGCCATCTTGTGGTGGCCATCTTGTGTCCACATGGGGGCAGTCATCTTTGACCACATGGGGTAGCCATCTTGTGTGTTGGAGTGATGGTCAATTTGCATATTACTCTTTTATTAGATAGGAAGGGGGGGAGGTGTTTAATTACTTAATACCTGAATACATTTTAACTTTACTGACACCAGAAGATGATGCAGACTTCTGTAAAAGAAAAACAAACAAAAAAAACTCCAAACTCAATGATTCAGGAACTTCAACAGGGAAAACCATATCTTAGTCACCTTTACTATTTCCAGGCTCTCTAACGGGAAATGCAATTGTAAATTTTCCTGTTTTTCTTTTACTTAACAAAGATAGGTTTTCTGTGATTCTTTAAAAAATTACATGACAATTTTATAAACACAGTAAAGATCCTAATGGGTCAATATAGGTGGTTTTATTGGCCATTATAGATCACTAGGGGCCCAATGCATGAAATTCGTGTAAGAGTAGGCCTTCCTTTCCCCGGCTGCCGACACTGGCTTCCCTCTGGCACCTGGGACCTGGCCTTCCCTCAGAGCCCTGGCTTTGTCTGATAGGTCGTCTGGAAGGCCGTCTGGTCCAATTAGCACATTTCACTTTTATTATTATAGATTACTCAATAAGAGTCAGGGTCAAGAGGTCAGTTAAATAAAATTGGGAGAAGTTGTTAAAGAGGGGAAATGATAGTAGAACAAATCATTTTGGAGTACGAAACAAGACATGGTGATTTTTCATTTGGAATTTACGTTTGATCCAAATTCATTTTTGAGTTTGATTCTATTCATTTCCTACACTAAAGGATTCTTAAGGTGTAACTGACTAAAGTGTATAGCATTTGAAGTGTGACAGTAACCCATCAATTGCTTCAAGTATCAAAATAGACTTCCCAAATAATTTAATATCCTGTGTTTAGCAGCAATCTTTTGGAATTATTAGAAAATATTTTAGTAAGTTGGATTATCATTTCCTGTAAGCATATTATGCTAATATTCAATATAGGTAAGGTGATTATTTTTTCCCCCAGAGTAGAACATTTGAGACAATTTCATGTTTTCATTTAGTTGGAAGTTGAATTCCACTAACAGGGTTAATCAGATCTTAATATTAAAGTAGGTATAACTGAAATGATAGTAATGCTATCATTTTTAAGTACCTACTAGTGCCAGGTACTATTCTAACTGTACCTATTATCTCAATCAATTTACCTTGTGTTAGTTTCTACTTTAAGTTTTAATGATATAAAGTTCTGAAAATATATTAATACGTAATACTTTTTCTTGGGGATAGGCAATATTATTAGAGTCCTACATATGTCAGCAATTAAATAAAAGGCAACAAATGTTGGACTCAAAAACAGGTGTTTTTTTGTTTTGTTTCTTTGACAACATTACATGTACCTTCCTCTGTCAAACTTCACCACCCAGCCCATGACTGTATCTGTTACCAGATTTGATGACAGTGTCCTGCTGCCTTAGATTTACCACTAGTCTAGTCAGTTGTGCTTTTTACTGACGAACACAAGAATGTATCTTTTTTCTTTTGGTACATTCCTACACAAGTTTCTGCATGATTTATTTTTTAAGTTTTTTATTGTATGAAAAATAATTCATCTCTAATTTATTTCTGTGAATAATTTTGGATGCAAATCTTTTGTTTTATGTCCATAGGACCGGATTTTAAAATTCTATGCACAGACATTTACACTTTCACCATTCCATATGACCAAGGAAATTTATACAAGCTTAGGTATGTTGTCACATCATTTAAACATTTTTTTCTTTTTGTATTTAAGAAAAATGTATCAGAACTAAATTTTCTTTTCAGAAAGCACTTTAATTCAATGGTATACTAGTCACATCTGTATTTTTTACTTTTTCTTTTCAGCTAAATATTTGGAGTTATACTTTCTTTCTAGAGAAAATTATATTCCTACTGTTTCAACTGGCATAGACATAACTAATCCTGATGTGATCCGCTTACTTAGAAAGGTATTCATTTGTTATAATATGCTTTTATCTATTTAAATAGTTCTTTATTTAAGAATTATAATTTTTTGAGAACTGTCATACACTGCTTTTTTAGGTTCGTCTTCTAAATGAATATCAGAAAGAGGCTCCATCTTTCTGGATCCGTCACCCTAAGAAGTAAGTCCTTTAACTTATGCCCACATAAAATATAGGAGTGCTGCTATCCCACATACATTTCAAAGAGAAAGAGTAGAGAGTGTCTTAATTGATTAATGTACTTGGGAAAGAATTCATAAGGTTTTATTTTTTAGCTTTTCATTTTTAAAAAATATATATTTTTGTTACAGATATTTCCCATTCCCCCCTTTGCCCCCTCCTCCCAGCCCCTGCTGAACCCCCCCCCCCCCCACCACCAGATCTTCACTATCCTATTGCCCGTGTCCATGAACTGTGCCTATAAGAACATAAGTTCTTTGGTTTATCTCTTCTCGCTTCCCCAACCCCATATCGAGGTATGTCAGTCTGCTCCATAGCTTTTCGTGTTTTGTACTTAGCTTTGTAAATGGCTCTATGCAGGTATCATTTTCCACTGTTTTACACAAGGTAAAAAGAGGTGTAGTTTCTGGTTCTTTCATTATTGGTCTCTGCTACTTTGGATAAGTACCTTAAGTGTCCTTTAAATTTTTCCTTTTAATTTAAACATTTTTAATATGGCTGTAAGAGCAACTGTGTGTCTTGAAAAGTTAAATTTGGAGAGACAGTGTTGAAATAGTTTCTAAAGCAAAAAAGCCACTTACTGAATGAAATATAAAAAAAAGTTGTTTCTAAAGGTTACTTACCACTATCATTTCATAAAGTGTATCACCAGTTTTTACATATATATACTAGAGGCCCAGGGCATGAAATTCATGCAAGAGTAAGTCTTCTTTCCCCCAGCTACTGGCACCAGGGACCCAGGCTTCCCCTGCTTCATCCGGAAGGACATCCAGTCTAATTAGCATATTATGTTTTCACTATTATAGATGTGTATTTGTATGTAAATACAAAAACATTTGTTTTTTTTCTTTCCCAATCTTTAAGGTACATGGAAGAAATTGTGGAGAGTACTTTGTCCTTATTATCAGTTAAACGTGATCAAAGTCATCTTGCCTCACAAAAGATCTTACATCCCATCTACTTTCTTGTATTGGTTGATGCCAAGGCTGTGTGGTTCAAAAAGTGGATGGTGAGAAAAAATAAAACAAGTTTTTATACCTTTCAGTGCATAGCTATATTTCAAAGAATAGGAAATGTTTGATGTTTGTTGTGTACTAAAAGTTATAATTGTGTTCATATGTGTTAACTTATTTACTTTTTATAACAATATATGAGATAAGTAGTATTATTTATTATTTCATTTTACAGATGCAGCAACTGAGATATAGAAAAGTTAAATGACTTGTTCAAGATTGTTATGTAGTAAAGATTGTTTATCTTATAAGCAACAGAGCTAGAATAGTTTTGCTTTTTTAAATATATTTTTATTGATTTCAGAGAGAGGAAGGGAGAGGGCGATAGAAACATTGAGGAGAGACTTCGATTGGCTGCTTCCTGCATGTCCCTACGGGAGCCTGTAACCTGGGCGTATGCCCTGATCTGGAAGCAATCTGGTGACCTCCTGGTGCATGGAGTGACGCTCAACCAACTGAGCCGCACTGGCCAGGCCAGAATAGGGTTTTGAATTCTATCCAAATCTGTCATCTTTAGTTTTAAAACCTCAAATTTTTAAAGTAGATATGGTACAGCATCAAGATTCTATGCTCACTTTTCTATGACTTAGGCAATATGTCTGAAAATATTCCTTGATTTTCCTCTTCCTGAACCTGTAGTTGGGAAATGTGTTTAAAGCTTGAATGAACTGAAACTAATATTAAGAGTAAAGAGGTCCTCATACTGTTACCTCCGTCATCTACTTGAGAGTTGAATAAGAGTGGTCTGTGTCTGGCAGTAGTAGCAGCAGTGTTGGCTTTTGTTCTCAGATCTGTCCCTTTCAACCTGTCTACTGAACATTGTACATTTGTGGGGAGGGGAAGGGCTGGCCCAGGACTTGCCAGGCAAAACAGCAATATGTTCATTTATTACTCAGCACAATAGCTTAATTGTAGGTCAACATATTTTTCTTATTAAACCTGTAAAGGATTAATGTTTTTGAAAACGTTTTCAGCTCCGAGTTTAAAACACACAGGATTTGATTAATCCTTAATTATTCAAACCCCCATTTAATTAAACTCTATTCCCCAGAATTCTGAGATATTTAACTTAATAGTATTATTTATTAATTTTTATTCTCAAGTAAAATGAAGAAACCACATTGAACACTAATGATATCTAATATAATTTAGGGAAATAATATTCATGCATATCTTCCCCTTGCTTTGTACGATGCAAATGGAGCATGTTTTAATCACATCCATATTTAGCTCTAAGGAGAGAATGAAAGATCTTTTGGCACTTTGAATCTTTAAAAAAAATACGATTGCTAGAGCATGATTAAGATACTGTCCCTTCAGAGCATTTCTTCATTGTCAAATTTCTGTATATGTAGATAGTACAGTATCTTCTATAGTGTAAGGGTTGTGATTTTCAACCCTCACGCCCACTTTTGTATTTTTCCTTTAGCTGTGTCATACACTGATAGTTAGATTTGGTTTTTGGTGGTGGTGGTTTTAAAATAGCTTAATGTTGCTTAGTGGTTGAGCACCAACCTATGACCCAGGAGGTTATGGTTCAATTCCCAATCTCAGGGCACAGGCCTGGGTTGTGGGCTCAATCCCCAGTAGGGTGCGTGCAGGAGGCAGCTGATCAATGGTTATTTCTCATCATTAATATTTTTATCTCTCCCTCTCCCTTCCTCTCTCCAAAATTAATAAAAAGCATATTTAATATAGCTTAGTATGGAGACTGATTACAATTGAGGCTTAGAAAGTTTTTCTACTGATCTGTCAGTAAACCCATAGTTTTTGATATAATTTGGATTCTTGTGATTGCTGTGCTCATAATCTATTATACCTAGAAAAATCTGTTTGGCACTGGTTATAATAATTTGAAACTAAGTTATTATGTAATATATGATATTATTGGAAGTTATGTAAGAAAAATACATTTTGAATGGTATAGCTTGAATATTAAATTAAATACCATTTTTTCTCTCCTGATTTTAGCATGGATATTGTAGCAGAACTGTCGTTCTAAGACTTCTTGAAAAGAAATATAAATCTCTGGTATGTCTATATTTCTGTTTTTTTTTTTAAATATATTTTATTGATTTATTACAGAGAGGAAGGGAGAGGGATAGAAAGTCAGAAACATCGATGAGAGAGAAACATCGATCAGCTGCCTCTTGCACACCCCCTACTGGGCATGTGCCCGCAGCCAAGGTACATGCCTTGACCGGAATAGAACCTGGGACCTTTCAGTCCGCAGGCTGACGCTCTATCCACTGAGCCAAACCGGTTTCGGCTATATTTCTGTTTTTATGTTGAGACATATTACCACAAAAAATATATAATGTAATAACTTGAATGTGCAAAGTTGGGTGATAATTAGTATTGAATAATGAAAATGAAGGAGTCCCCTTTCATGTGACTTTTAAACTACCATTGCATGAGACATAAAAGCATAAAAGTAGAGACTTAAAATACAGTCAAAATAACAGTTAGGAAGTACATAACTGCATAGTACTTTGGTTGCTAAACAAGCTACTTTGAGATATAAGCCATTTTTTGAAAGTACTATGTAATTTAATTCATATCAGGTACTTATAAGGGAGTGAGTTCTATAAAGTATATCCATGGTTTTGACTAAAAGTTGAATGAAAAACCTCAGAATGATACATGCTTTTGCAAAAATTGATCCAAGTTACACCAAATATAAACTAATACTATAAAATAATTTTAGCAAAAATGTTTAATATTTATTGCTGCTTAGTAGAAATATATCTAAGGGCAGTGAAAGAAATTGAAAAGAAGTCAGCAATTCAGGTAATTGTGACAAACATGAAAAATTTATTAAAATATAATAAATTATGCTAATGTGACTGAGATGATAAATATGGTTTATGTAGTTAGAATCTTGAGTTTAGAGGTCAGGTGAAGGGAAAGATTCACAGAATTGTGAATTTTTGGGTGAAGGTAGTAGAGCATAAAATGAAAGCGAGAACAGTAATTGTTTTGTGTTTGCGAATCGAAAGAATTGAGCTTCAGAAATGAGAAGAGGGATATTGAATAAAAGGAATGGAATTTATTTGTAGAGGTAATAGGTGCTTCAAAATCTTTAGACAAACTGAATTGAAATAAAGTCTTTCCACATCTCATTTCTCTCCCATTTTCATTTTAAATGAAAATTTGTTGTTACCATATGATCATAGACTGATCTTGTTAGAATAGAGAAAGAAAAAACGAAGAATGGAATGATTATTTTACCCCTATAGTTTGGCATACAAATAACTCACTGTTGCTAACACAGAGGCCTTGATGGGAGTATTTCAAATATGTTTTTTATAGATTAAGTTTTAAGTATGTTTGTTGCTTGAAAAGTTAATTATGCCATCACCAATTTTTAGCCTGTAAACAGTTACATTATTATAAAAATTTTACTATTTTATTGACTTGGTCAAATATTTTATTTCCTGTACATAATGGGTCAAACTTGTATGAGATTTTAACTTAAACTTCATATCTCTTAAAAAGCTTTCCTAAATTTATAAAATATAAAAATATCCTATCTAATAAAGAGGGAATATGTTAATTGACCCTCACACTGTTGCAAAAGATGGTGATGCCTACAGCCAATAATGAGGGAATATGCTAATTGATTGCCCCACCCTCAAAAATGGCAGCACCCACAGCCAATAAGGAGGGAATATGCTAATTGACTGCCATGACCTCAAATATGGCGGCACCCACAGCCACAAGATGGCGGTGCTCAGTCCCCTCAACTCTGCCAGGGCGGCAGGCGCATGGCAAGGTCTGGGGGTGTGTCTGGCCGCTCCACGTGCCTGTCTCCGGAGTTTCCCAGTCCCTTCAGCCATCCAGGGCCAGCCCAAGGTACAGGCAAACCTCAGATGGTGGCTGCCCAAGACTCAGATAACCAGGCTGGCCAAGGCTTGCGCTGCTGGCAGTGGCAGCAACAGAGGTGTGATGGGGCATCTCCTTCCCCTGATCACCAGGTGGCTTCCTGCCCCTGAGGGCTCTCTGACTGTGAGAGGGTTCAGGCTGGGCTGAGGGACCCCCCCTCCTCCAGTGCATGAATTTTCATGCATTGGACCTCGAGTTTTATATATATACACTAGAGGCCTGGTGCACAAAATTTGTGCACGGGGGGAGATGGTTACGGGGGGAGTGTCCCTCAGGCCAGCCTGCACCCTCTCCAATCTGGGACCCCTCGAGGTTTGTCTGACTGCCCCTTTAGGATCGGGCCTAAACGAGCAGTTGGACATCCTTCTCACAATCCAGGACTGCTGGCTCCAAACTGCTCACCTGCCTGCCTCCCTGATTGCCCCAAATTCTTCTGCTTGCCAGCCTGATCACCCCCTAACCACTACCCTGCCAGCCTAATTGATGTCTAACTGCTCCTCTGCTAGCCTGTTTGCCCCCAACTTCCCTCCTCTGCTGGCCTAGTCACCCCTAACTGCCCTCCCCTGCAGGCTTGATTGCCCCCAAATGCCCTTCCTTACAGGCCTGGTCCCTCCCAACTGTCTTCCCCTGCTGGCCTGATTGCTCACAACTGCCCTTCCTTTCAGGGCCTGGAACCTCCCACTGTCCTCCCTTGCTGGCCATCTTGTGGTGGCCATCTTGTGTCCACATGGGGGCAGGATCTTTGACCACATGGGGGCAGCCCTCTTGTGTGTTGGAGTGATGGTCAATCTGCAAATTACTCTTTTATTAGATAGGATAGAGGCCTGGTGTATGGGTGGAGGCCAGCTGGTTTGCCCTGAAGAGTGTCCCAGATCAGGGTGGGGGTTTCCTTGGGGTGAGGGGTGGCCTGGGCAAGGGGCCTGTGGAGGTTTGCAGGCCAGCCATGCCCCCCAACAACCCAAGCGATGGCCCTGGGATCTGGGATTAATTTATGTCTACAATTGAAACTTTGTAGCCTAGAGCGTAGCCAAGCCTTCTGCTTGCTCCGTGGCAGCAGCCATTTCTGTTTGAAACTTTGTAACCTAGAGTGGAGGCCTAGGCCAGCAATGGCAGGCAGAAAGCTTGGCTTTCTCCCTTGCCAGGGAAACCCAAGCCTCTGTTCTGTCCCGCTCAGTAGCTGCAGCCATTTCAGTATCTTTTATAATTGAAACTTTGTAACATTGGAGGCCTAGGCCAGCAACAGCAGGCAGAAAGCTTGTCTTCCTCTGTTGCTGGGGAAACCAAGCCTTCCTCCTGCTCAGTGGCAGCAGCCATCTTGGTTGGGGTTTATTTGCATAATCTGCTCCTGATTGGCTGGTGGGCATGGCTGTGGGCGTGGATTGTGGGTGTAGCGAAGGTACTGTTGAATTTGCCTATTGCTCTTTTATTAGATAGGATATTAAAGAGAACTTGGCCCAATTTTTGTAAAATCTTTGGGAAAAATGGATGCATGATCTGTTTGTTCCATTTTCCTTTCAACATTGATCATATTTTGTGCATCTACAATGGAAACTTGGACCACTCCATGGATTTATCTTTTGTTCTATAAGAGTTCCTGTCATAAGGACTTTAGTCATAGCATCCTATTTAGCCTGGTTACTTGCTATAGCATTTCTTTTGGCTTCTCTTCAGTGCTGTCTGATAACAGTTTCTGCAGCAGTGGAATGTCTGTATTGTCTAATGGGGGAGCCACTAGGTAGGAAACCGAGAAACTGAGTTTTTAATTTTCTTTAATTTCATCTTATAACTAATATCTGGTTTGTGGCTATTCTGTGCAATTCTATTTGTTAGTTATGACATTTTCAGTAGATTGCATTAGACAAATAATTTATGTATATGTGCTGTCATTTAAAAAATATATTTTTATTGATGTTAGAGAGGGAGGGAGGGATGGAGGGAGGGAGGGGGGAGAGAGAGAGAGAGAGAGAGAGAGAGACATCAGTGGTGAGAGAGAATCATTGATCTGCTGCCTCCTGCTCCCCCCTCACTGGGATTGAGCCTGTAGCCAGGCATGTGCCCTGACCGGGAATCCAAAGGTGACCTCCTGGTTCACACGCAGGTCCGTGTTCAACCACTGGTCATGCTGGCCGGGCTGTGTCATTTTTAAAAAGAGATACCTGAGGAAATTGAGGGCTTTATTTCCATTGTACAGTCATGAAATACTTGGAAAGCATTTGGCTATCAGCATAAACATTTAACCTTTTATTTTTGACAACTTGAATCTTTGCCCACCCCCGCTTAAGTAAGCAACTTCTGAAATGGCTTTATTTAGTGCATTTCCTGTTTTTCTTGTCCTCTCAGAGTCATTAAAAATATTGACAACTAGGTTGTTTAAATTCTCTTTGTTTTTCCTATCATGGGTTTTTCCTACCATAGTATATGTTTAACACACACCCTCCTCTCATCTTGGTATATATTGATTTTGCAGTAGAATAAGTACCAAATTAGATCTTGTATTTTACAGCAAATTTCTATCTATTTTTCCTGAGGTTTAGGAAAAGAATTCTTTATACTTTTAACTGGACTCTGTAGACTTGTTTTAAATTTACTGACTGTAGATCTGCTTTCTGCTCCTGTAATTTAGGGGATGTTATATGATGTGATTGTTTCTCTGCTGAGATTGTATCTTTTCCTGTGATTGTTACCTTTCCTCAAATAAAATGTGGCACATTTAAGAAGTGAGGAAAGGAGTAGTAGGAACAGAAGTGGGTGTAAGTGGGTTGTCAAGGTAAAGCTGGGTAGAGATGGTTGCGAAGAGATGGGTTTCTGAAGGTTGGGATGGAAATGGGTGAAAGAGCCTTTGAGAGATTATTTTGGAGATAGTGTTTCAAGTTCACAGTTAAGGAAGCTGACTATTCTTTGCTCTTTTGTGTCCTTATTCTTTAGGACTTCTGTTAAGTGTATTTATTTTTCCATAATGGCACTTGTCATTCTAAGCCATATTTGCTGTTGTTGCTTTTACCAAGGTGTTGACTAAGAAGTAGGCTTGCAGGAGCAAGTTTATCTGGCAAGAGGGAGTTCTCTCAGGTGAAGGTTTCAGCTTTGACTTAGACAAACTCATGACAAACATAAACAGATTACTGAATTTTGGGGGGCAATAGTGTGTGCTTATAAATGTTTTCTCGGGTTCTGACCAAGCAGAAACTAGAAAGCAGTGATGTGGTCATTGATATGACAATCATTGACTGCCCTCTTTCATGAATTGACAATCTAGGGAATGTCCTCATAAAGTTTTTGTGGGAGTTCAAGACAGCTTGATCAGTTGCTTTGCACTATGCTTTTGCTGTTAGCTGGTAATCTCAGAGTTGGCTTGCACTGATTGATCGGGTTGGACTATGCCTCCTGTTCACTGTGGGATATTCAGTAGACACAGGACAAACTGGAATAAAACAGGAGTTAAGACTGTACAAATAGCAAGCAAAACAAGCGAAGAATAAGCAGGTTAGTAGCACAAATTGTTACCCACTGGAGCCTCTCCAGAACAAAAAGTTACTTTGTACAAATTTCGTTACACATCGGAGGTTAACCAATTTTGCAGTGAACGCCCATGAAGCAAGCTGGAGCTCAGGTTATTGTTAACACAGACTCACAAGATGGCAGATCTGAAGGGCTATGAGAGCTTGGGACTCGAGGGGGCTCAGTGAACAACTCTTTGGAGTTCCCACTGAATGTTGCCAAGTTAATCTTCAAGGTAATTTTAATGACAGTTCCAGGAATTAGACCATCATTCAGTCTGAAACACTGCATAAAGCTGAATGTATTGCTTAATTTAAGCAAAGCAGATTCTTCATCGGATAGGGTTTGGGGAAAAGCGGGGAACTCAAAGAACGGTGGGCTTTCAGAGAGGAGAATGAGCTCAGCCAGTTGTAGAAGAGATCTCTGGTGAGATGGTTGCTGCCTGACCAGCTTTTACAGATGTGCTGCCTGGAGTGTGTCTGTTATTGGCTGATTTTCAGAAGCAAGCAGCTAACACTAATTGCTCGGCTTTCAGAAATATGTTCATTGAGATCTTTGGACATACATTGATTTACACAATTTTAAACTTGTTCTGTTGGATACCTGCTACTGTGGTTATATAGTTTTATCATTGGTTTGTTAAGTAAATATAAAACAAATTACACTTTTTCTGAGGATGGTGGGGAATTTTTTATTCTTAATGAATAGGCACTATTCTGGAAAAGTGGGGGGGGGTGCTTTTGGTAGTGATAGGAAAATATTTCAAGGCAATATAGTAGCATGTTTAAAGGCTTAGGATTTGGAAAACACATATTACATATGGAGATAGCACATATTTTATATGACTGGACATACATTGCTAAGGTAAACGTGAGTTGGTATTAGGGAACTTTCTTGAAAATCAGTTCTCTGAAAGCTAATATTAAGTGGGTAAAGGTATTTAAAACATTGTTGGGTGCTTTAAATTGGGTATGTGTCAATTAACTTCAGTTTATTTCACACATGCAGAGCATAATTCCATAAAAATAGAAAAGACATTGTTCAAGGAAATCTTTCAGCTCCTTCCCTTTTGCAAATGACAGTGTTGATTGAATGTAAACGTTAGGTTGGAGTGTGTTTCAAATCTAATTAGCGTGTTTTGATTGGTGAAATTTCCCAGTGAATTTGCTTTTGATTGAGTTAGTTATTTGGTTGCATGTTGAATTGGTTGTTGGTGACTGATTTTTACACAGGCAGATGTACTTCTGTGTTTGTGCGAGCATGCGATTGGGGCAGGGAGATATCTGGAGGACCAGAGGTATGACTGCCAGATCGTAAAGAGTTTTTGTATAATGTCAACTTTAGGATATTGGCCTTATTCTGGAGGTGAGGTGAACCACTGGCAGGTTTTTAAGTACTGAAGTAACATCATAGTAAGACTTTGGAATATTTGGAAAATGGGTTTAAGGTGCTAGGTGGAGATAGGGGAGAAGTGTTGAAACAAAAAGATTCAGAAGAGTCTTCTCAGTAATGATAAAAACATGAATTAGGGCTCTTAACATAGTGGATTGGGGTGAATGGATGGACTCGGGAGTCCCATATTTAAAATGTAGGATTTAAAAAACTTGGCTTTTTGAATTGGGGGGGGGGGGTGAATGAAGACTTAATTGAGTGACTAATGTCATTCATGGAGATAAGTAACAAAGTAAGAGAAAAATAGGGGGTTTGGAAAGGTTTTAATACCAAATTTGAAATTTAGATTTTTAGGAGGCAGTTTTATATTATTGATCTGAATCTCTAAAGTTTGATTTAGAGGAGATAGATAATATGGGAAGGGATCCCCATGACCACCCCCAGATTTGATGATTTTCTGGAAAGACTCATAGTACTCGGCATATAATCATAATCCCAGCTATGATTTATAACGGAAAGAGGATACGAAGCAAAATTGGCATAGGGAGAAGGCCAAGCATAAGCTTCCATGTCTTTTTTCCCGTATCAAATTGTTTCAGTTCATATGAAATGTTGTCTACCAAAGAAACTCATTAAAGACTGCCCGTTATTTAAAACTGGGGGTTGGTTATCTAGGCACCCTCTGCCTAGCACATACCAGGCTGCACATTTCTATAATTAATAAGTTATTATTTTATTAGGTAACTTCAGCAGTTCAGCAGTGTGTTCAGTACTTTGAGTTATGTGAGACTATGAAAGCTGATGAGATTGTGGGACATTCAAAGCATTGTGGTAAGTATAGTTTTCTTTGTTCTGTACTTTATTTTATTTTTTTAAATATATTTCTTTATTGATTTTAGAGAGAAAGGGAGAAGGAGAGAAAGATAGAAACCTCAATGATGAGAGAGAATCATTGATTGGCTGCCTCCTGCACGTCCCCCATTGGGCATCGAGCCCACAACCCAGTCATGTGCCCTTGCCCGGAATCGAACCTGAGACCCTCCATTCCCCAGGCTGACGCTCTGCCCACTGAGCCAAGCCGGCTAAGGCTGTTCTGTACTTTAAAAACTGGTACAGCTTAGTAGTAACTCTTACTTTTTTTTAAACAGTTGTTAGTAGCATGGTAAAATTAGATCACATTTGCTAATGTAAAATATTTTCACAAATTTAAAACACATACCATAAACGATGGCTTTTTATAACCTATCTACATTTAAAATTAATGTGTCATCATACTGTTTCTTACCAAAGGCAGCTCTTTAATTTATATTAGAGTTTATGTCCTAATATGTTATAGTGCAGTAATATGCTGCTCATTTTTTCCTCTAATGTATCACTCATTTAATTGTCACACATTTTAGTAGGAAGAAAATTCTATAAAATATTATTTTATTATTAAACAACTCACTCCACCCTTCAATTCTTCTCTGATTAACCTCACTCTAAGGTATTATAGCCTAGATGCTTTATAATCTGGCCCTAGTATCTCTTTATTTAAATTTTATCTCTAATTAGTTAAATCTTCTTTTACAGTTAGATTCTTTTTTATTTTATTTTGTTAATCCTCGCCAGAGGCTATTTTTCCATTGATTTGTAGGGAGAGTAGAAGAGAAACATTGGTGTGGGGAAAACACAGCAGTTGGTTGCCTCCCGCACAAACCTGACCAGGGCCCAGGCCAGGAAGGAGCCTGCAGGCAAGGCACATGCCCTTCACTGGAATCAGAACCTTCGGTCTGCGGGCTGACGCTCTCCCCAGTGAGCCATACCAGCTAGGGGTACTATCAGGTTCTTCTGCATATTTTTGTTATTTCTACCCCTGCTGCCCGTATCCGCATCCTTTATACTAATATATATCTTATTTATTGTGAAAGAATAAACTTTATTTCAAAATGTTCACAAAAGATTATCTGCCTATTTTGGATTTTTATTGCTCTTTTACTTACATCACACAACCTGTCATGTGAATTTCTCATTGTTGTTTCATTTTGTCACTTCTCTAAGTAAAGAGTAAGGTCTTTGATTATATGAAGATAATATATATATATATATATATATTTTTTTTTTACATATATTTTTAATATACTTTATTTTAAATATATTTTATTGACTTTTTTACAAAGAGGAAGGAAGGGAGAGGGATAGAGAGTTAGAAACATAGATGACAGAGAAACATTGATCAGCTGCCTCTTGCACACCCCTTATTAGAGATGTGTCCACAACCAGGGTACATGCCCTTGACCGGAATTGAACCTGGGACCCTTCAGTCTGTAGGCTGACACTCTATTCACTGGAGCCAAACCGGTTAGGGCAAAATACTTTATATATATTTTAATCCCTGCGTAAATTTTTCATCTAACTCAAGCAAGAAAAATGGTTAAACACCAATAATTAATTGGCTTCAAAAACCAATGTTTCGTAGTGGAGGAGAAAGTACAGAAGCCAGAGTTTATTCTTCAAGAGGAAGAAAAAGAAAAGGGTAGATAAGTTTATGTAAATATCTCATTTATAAATTTATAGATTTTTCTACTTTCTTGATAATAAAATGTTTTTATCCAGTGCTTTACCCCCACCCCTCACCCCCATTCTACCAGCCCTTAGTGACTTTTCTTTTTTCTCAGGGCGCTTCACTGCTTTCTTCTGCCGTTTCTTTCAGAATGTTTGTTCCTTATTTTCTTTCAGAGTTTCCTGCCTCCAGTTTCCCAACTTTAGATCGGTCCCAGCTTCCATCTTCTCTGATCCTTAGGAAGTTGAGCGGAGAGCATCTGTGTTGTAAACCGATAGTGCATACACCTTTTTCTAACCACAGCTGCTCTCTGTGTTCCTCTGGGCTCCTCTTAGCCGTTCTTTCTTCGCTGTTTCATGATCGCTATTGCAAGCCCTCACCAGTCTCGTCAAGCCCGTGCCTTGCGCCTGCCCTCTTTTCTCTCGAGAGAAGACCTTGCATCCTACTTCAGTAAGAAAAATGGAACTTTGCAGATACGAACTCCCCACGTATCCTACTTTCGTGCATGCAAGCACATGCTTGTATGCAATATTTTATTGATAACCTCCTTTCTCTGGGCCACAATGGAGGCGTATCCTTCTGTTCCAGATTGATCTCTGTCTGTTCTTGATTTTGTTCCTGTTTGGTGTTCTTTGTTTTTTTCAAAACCAGAACATTGCTTTCCTTGTTACTGTGGCCCCCTTGATATTGGTTCCTTCGCCTGCATCCTCTGGACCTCCTTGTAAGTCTTTCATGTAAAATACTGAGCAAGTTCACACGTACCTTATCTCTACTTCCCTTCAGAGAAAACTGTTCGAATTATTCTTTATATAGCTAGGCCACATTTCTTTACCTCTTATTCACCTTTTTTTTCCTATTCACTTTTTAGCCACAAAAATGAGGCTTCTATTTCTGCCACCCCATGACCTTCCCGTTATCAATTCCCCTCTTTCTTGTCCTCGTTTTACAGCCTTGGTCTCTGTTGACCTTTTCCCTTCTCTTCCTGGTACCATTCTGTTTGGGATGTCCTCATTCTTACCCAACAAATTCTTAGTCACTTGAAAGTCTCTTTTCTTTTCTTTATATGTTTGCGCTCACAAAAGTTTTGCCCTTTGTTCTTTTCTCACCTTAGTCTACCTGCTCTCTCTTGGGAGAGCCATTCACTCTCGTGGCTTCAAATATTCTATATTTATATGCACATTGTTACTATCTGGATGCTCCATGGGCTTTCAATATTAAAATATTGAGGACTGAAATAATTTTTTTTCTCTTTTTAGACCTGTTTTTTATTCCCCCGTCCTCTTTAGAATTACTCAAATAGAAGACAAATTCACTACATACACAGATTTTTGAGTAAGGAACTTGAAATTTTTATTCTTTAATATTTCACATACAGTTCTCTCTAAGGAATATTGATTTTCTTAAACATTTATTTTTATTTACTTCCATTTCTTTATATTTCTTGCTGATGCTTTTGTTCATGATTATTTTGAATGAATCTTATTTCAAGCCTTGACCTTCTTCTATTCACCTTTTATGTTGCTCTCAGAGTCAGTTTTTCACATGCATATTTGATAGTTATTTTTCTGCTTAAAACCCTTTTGTATTATCCCAATCGCCTCTCGATAAGGCCTATGTTGCTTCTGTAGTTAAACCTTCTGTGCTTTGTTTTGATACCACTACCCTCTTGGCTTTCCCATTTGTCCTCCTTAGTCTCTGGCTATTTCACACTATTTACTGTATTCTGAACTGGAAGCCCAGTTTAATGCTTCTTCATGGTTTTTGACCCCAGCAAATAGCTCAACATCTTGTATAAAACAGGTACTCAGGAGATCTTGAATGTATAGGTGAACTGAATAATAAATATATTAGAGGGTTTCTGTATTTCAGAGACTTGTTTCATTTGCCAACAAGGTTATAATAGGAACTTTTTTTTTGTAGCATTGACTTTTAATTGGTAGAATTAAACACTAACTGATGTTTTCTGTTGATTTCCTCCCTCCTTTAACTTATTCTTGAAGTCTTTCTTGATGACAAGTGACTCTTGACAAACAGGCTTTTTTTCTTTTTGTTTTGGAAGGCAGCTGTGCTAACCACTGTGAATGAACGCTCGGTGTATATTGCACTTTTCTGAGTTTGTTAAGTTTCATAGGAATGCTTTTCCTCAGAGAATTAGGTGTCAAGGGATCTTAGGAAACAGCAAGGAAATGATTTTTTTTACAACCAAAGGACTTGTATGCATGCAGATAAGCATAACCAATGGATACAGACAGTAGGGGGACGAGGACATGTGCTGGGGGGTCGAGGGATGGGAGAGGTCAATGGGGGAAAAAAGGAAACATGTAATACTTTGAACAATAAAGAATTTAAGAAAAAAAGAAAATGATTTTTAAAAATTTATACCAAGTGTCTACATTATAAACTGCAAACTTGTTTAATGTTTAGAAGGGAATGATGACACGTACTATAAAACATAATGGCATTAAAATTAATGTAATTGTTTTCTTCTTTCTTAAGGGAACAAACAGAAAACTTTCTACTATTCAGGGCAAGAATTACAATATATTTATTTCATCCACTCATTGTGCCTTTTGGGAAGATTATTGATCTATACACAAGGCAGAAAGCTGTTTCCCATAAAGCTGAGGAATAGAAAAGGTATGTACAATCAGGATAAATGAGTATGCTCATCTATGGTAAGATTAATGTACTATGGATTATTAGAACTTGGAGATGTTATATGGTCTCTTCTATGGTACTTAGCAGCATACCTTTTACATTTTTGTTCTTTTCTAGTATGTGCTTTTTCTTTCATGTGTAGTTTTTTTCTTTCTATTCGTCTAGCCTTTCGTGCTTACCTTATTTCTCCCTGCCTTTCAAAATCCTATACATCCTAAGTGTGCTGTCCAGTTTTGGATTTAGAACTAGAAGATGGATTTAGAACTAGTCAATATTATCATTTTAAGTTCTGGTTCCCTATAAACTGGTGGGGCTAAGCACTTAGCTGTAGTGTCGTTTTCTTTATTGGGAATAATGGAATAATGATGTCAGTGTGGCTGGGCTCATAGAATTTTTGTGATGATAACAAACGTGAGGTTTGAGAGCACTGTTTTATAAACTGCAAAGCCTTGCATCATTTGAGATTTTGCTATGTTATTGTTGCCCTAATTCCCATTGACCGTTTTCCCCATCAAATTTCAGCACATGCTATTGATTATCTTCTTTACCTCCCTTAAAACTTTAAGTCTATACTAGGAATATAGTGTAAAGACCAGCCAGCTTTTTCTATAACATGCCAGATAGTAAATATTTTAGGTGTTGTGGGCCACATATTGTCTGTGTTGCGTATCCTCTCTCTCTGTGTGTCTACACGTAGCTGGCTGGAGACTGCTATCCTTAGAAAGACTCCTTGCAAGGTTGGATTGTGGCGGGCAGCTGGGAAGTTGGATATCTCACTGTTCCCAGAACTGGTTCACTGTGTACACAAATGCCTGCCTTTCTTTTGGGTGTTTGGAGTCCTGGTATGTGCTAGGCAGAGGATGCTGTGTGGTTAACTCACAATAAGCACCTTGGGCAACGAGTCTCTGATAAGCTGCCCTGGTAGACAGCATTTTGTGTGTGTTGTCAGGAATTGAGTGTGCTCTATGGCTGTCACTGGGAGAGGACCCTTCGACCCTTGCACCTGGTTTGTTTCGGACTCTCCTTATTCTTGTTTTCTCTCTTGATTTTGCTTTGTATCCTTTGGTTGTAAAAAAGCATAGCTAGGAATACAACTATATTTTGAATCTTGTGATTTCCCCCAGAAAATTATTTAATCTGGCCATATCTTTAAAAATTAAAAAAAAAAAAAAACACTTCTAGCTTGAGAGAAAATTAGGCTATAGTGGTTAGAGTCTGCCAATCCTGTTAGTGTATCTTCATTTTGAACACATTTTTGTACTGTTTTCTTGTTTTACTTACCTAAAACTTTGTTAGGCTGATTGCGAGCTCCTTGAAAAAAGTTTTACATATTTCTCTTTTATTTCTTGTGGTAGTATAATTCTAGGCATAATGGGCACTCGGTAGAGAACCGACTTTGAAAAGAAGAACTGTCATTTAATAGGATATTGTTCGGCTATAAAAATAAAAAGATTAATATGTACTTGTGATGTTATTGCAGATATCTAACTGAAGTTTATGTCTATCATTTGTTATTTATTTAGCACTTTATTGAATTTTAACATCTACATTTTGGCCTATCAGGTATCATAGGTCTTCTATAAACTCAGTTTTGAGAAATTTATTTTACTGTATTAGCATAGGTCAGCATTTACTTTTAAGTTTAACATGTAATTTCACCAGAATTTTTTTAGGTGAAGATTCTGTAGTAGAAGTTGGTAAACTATAGCAGTTGGGCCAAAATGGCACATCTTTTTATATGACTTATGAGCTATATAAATGTGTTCTTAAATTATTGCAAAAAGTAAACAAAGAATGTTTTGTGACATGTGAAAAATATGTAAATGCCAAATTTGGTATACATAAAGTCTTATTGGAAAATGGTCACAATTGTTCACTTGCATATTATCAAGATCAGAATTATGTATGAGGATACTATTTTACCACAAAGCCTAAAATAGTTACTATCTGGTTCAGAATTTGTTTTTTGACCTCGGTTCTACAGTGTTATTTAGATAAGTTAGCTGGACCAACACAATACGCTGAATTGTGTTGCTCCTAATTGAATAAAATAAAACAGTCCTGATTAGATTGGTAGCTCTTCCTATGGTAGTTTTATTTATATTAATTGTTTTGTCCAACATAAATAGCAAAACTTCACTGTCACTAAGGAAACTACTGCATTACTCGCCATCTTTTAATTTACTACGTTTGACTTGTTTTTCCGGAGTCTTCTTTCTTGCATTATAGCCCCCTTCTCCCTGATTATACCACAGTCTCTATGAAAACTCAGAATTGGAAGCTCAATTAAATTTTTTTTTTAAGTTGTAAGTCTGTGCTAGAAAATAATTATTTTCTGTTTCTTTTTGAAGATTCAGTATCCCTTACAGATCTTCTGGTTCTGTTTATCCAACTTATCTATTACTCACCAAGTTGTCCAAAGATGACATCAGCTGCACATTTAGGTAACTGTGCTTCTTTTTTAAAATATTTGAATATTTACATCCAAGAAATATAGAAATATGCTATTGTCTAGATGTTTTGAGTGATTGACCTAGTTAAGTTGAGAGATTTCCTAAGATGCAGTATTATTCATAATAAATTACATTGGTCCTGGAAGTAAACCATGAAATTAAAATTTTTTCATTGATGTTTTAAGATGTTTCTAATCTGCCATTTTATTTAAAACTCAATTTTGCTGGGAATTTTAATATCGCTGTTTATTAAGATTAAGATGTTCTTAAGAAATGCTATTAAGGGATAATCCATTGATAGGGGCGGATACATATATGTACACTTTATTTATTTATTTATTTTTATTTAATATATTCCTGGATGTTTTGATTATCTTGCTTGTTTCAGCTCACACCCAAACCTTCAGGATATTTTCTTCTTACTAAAGAATAAGACCAAAAAAACCTCAATATCACACCTCTATGTTTTATCAGTAAAATGATTACTAGTATTTAATATTTAACAAGTATTTTAAATATTAACCTTTAAAAATAGCATAATTTTTCCTTTTAATATCAATGAAAGTTTCCAATACTTTATCTGAACACCCTCATAATCCATAGGCCTGTAGTGACCTGAACCTGGAAATTACTCTAGAAATGCTGACACAGATTCTGAGAGGAACTCAACTGGACCATAGAAAAAATGGTTTGGGCCATATGTAATGGATAGATGTAGTAATTGATAGATGTAGTATATGTGTGCAGTTATAACAGCTTGTTAGTCCTAACAATGGCTCTCAGACTTCTTTCTGCCTTTCCAGCATTTACATCTATAAAGTGCTAGCCTAGGTTCCCCTGCTTTATGCACCTACAGCATACTGTGCTTCCTTTATGATAAAACAATTGTTAATATCTTGGTTTACCATTTAGTTGACTTTTACAAAATATTTTTGTTTCTTTTTAGAGAGTGAGGAAGACGGGGGGGGGGGGAGAGAGAGAGAGAGAGAGAGAGAGAGAGAAATGATGAGAGGGAATCATCAATGGGCTGCCTCCTCAGGCCTGGAAATCAAGTTGTAACCTGGGCATGTGCCCTGACTGGGAATTGAACCTGTGACCTCTTGGTGCATGGGACAAAACCCCACCAACTGGGCCACACTGGCCAGGGCATAGCGAACTGTTTTTAATCTTATTTACTCCTGCCTACAGTGTTTAGCATACAGTAGACACTAAAAAATAATAGATAATTGGATGGATGAATGATGCCCATATGCTCATCAATAATCGCTCATTTCAAACAGCGTTTCTCATCTGAAGATGGTTGAAAAAAATTACTTCACTTTCCTTTTCCATTTTCTTTTTGTTAAGTATTAACTTGAAGTCTTAGTGTATTCATGGAGTATTGGATATTATAACAAATTTAGGACCTTGGTATTATTTTAATAATAGAGGCCCGGTGCATGACATTTGTGCACTGGGGGTGGGGGGTGGGGTTCCTCAGCCCAGCCTGTGCTGTCTCACAGTCGGGACTCCTTGGGGGATGTCCGCCTGCCCATTAGGCCCACTCCCCATGGGTTCATAGCACTGCCTCGGAGGTGGGAGAGGCTCCACCGCTGCTGTGCTCACCAGCTGTGAGCCCAGCCTCTGGGTGAGCTGTGCTCCCCCTGTGGGAGTGCACTGATCACCAGGGGGCAGCTCCTGCATTGAGCGTCTGCCCCCTGGTGGTCAGTGCATTTCATAGCATCTGGTCATTCCACTGTTCAGTTCATTTGCATATTAGGGTTTTATTATATAGGATTGCATCTTTCTTGGACAGCTGTGTATTGCTAACTTTGGTTTCTTAGTTTCTTCATGTAAAACACTTTTTTTGTAGTAGATATGGTCAAATATGAAAATGCATTAGTTTTTGAAACTGGAAATATCACATTTATTTTAACGACCATTTCTCATGTTACATTTATGTGCACTGTATTTTAAAAGAAAATTTTAAAATATGCTCATTTATTGTACTGGTTTTATAGTACCACTAGAATATACTAGTCTATAGGAAAGTTTCTCCTCTCTGTACCCTTCTTTTTGGCCATTATTTTGTCTTAATGACTAATTTTCTACCAGAATCCTGAATACATATAATATTATATCCTATCTAATAAAAGAGTAATATGCAAATTGACCATCACTCCAACACACAAGATGGCTGTCCTCATCTGGTCAAAGATGGCTGCCCCCATGTGGACAGAAGAAGGCCACCACAAGATGGCCAGCAGGGAAGGGCAGTTGGAAGTGACCAGGCCTGCAGGGGAGGTCAGTTGTGGGTGATCAGGCCAGCAGGGGAGGGCTGTTGGGAGGGACTAGGCCTGCAAGTTAGGGCAGTTGGAGGCAGCTAAGCTTGCAGGGGAAGGCAGTTAGGGGTGACCAGGCCTGTAGGGGAGGGCAGTTAGAGGCAATCAGGCTGGCAGGGGAGAAGTTAGGCATCAGTCAGACTGGCAGGGGAGTGGTTAGGGAATGATTAGGCTGGCAGACAGAAGCAGTTAGGGGCAATCAGGAAGGTAGGCAGGTGAGCAGTTGGGAGCCAGCAGTCCTGGATTGTGAGAGGGATGTCCGACTGCCCGTTTCAAACACCCCTTGAGAGGTCCCAGATTGGAGAGGGTGCAGGCTGGGCTGAGGGACACCCCCCTGTCCCTATGCATGAATTTTGTGCACCAGGCCTCTAGTAGCCTATATAATTAAAGATATAATATGCATTGACCATCACTCCAACACACAAGATGGCTGCCCCATGTGGACACAAGATAGCTACCACAAGATGATCAGCAGGGGAGGGCAGTTGGGAGGAACCAGGCCTGTAAGGGAGGGCAGTTGGGGGCGACCAAACCTGCAGGGGAGAACAGTTGGGGGAGACCAGGCCTACAGAGGAATATAGTTAGGGATGACCAGGCCTGCAGGGGAGGACAGCTGGCGGGGGCCGGGAAACGAGGTCTGCAGAGGAGGAAAATTAGGGTTGACCGAGCCAGCAGGGAAGGCAGTTGGGGGTGACCAGGCCAGCAGGGGAGGACAGTTAGGGGCAACCAGGCTGGCAGGGGAGCAATTAGGTATTGATTAGGCTGGCAAGGAAGCTGTTAGGGGTGATCAGGCTGGCAGGTGACCAGTTGGGAGCCAGAAGACATTTTTTGAGGGATCCCAGATTGGAGAGTATGCAGGCTGGGCTGAGGGACACCCCCGCCTCCATGCATGAATTTTATGCACCAGGCCTCTAGTAATAATAATAAAAGAGAAAGTAAGTATTTCCCAGGAGGAGAAAAGCTCTAATTTTGCTTCTAACCCTCTTCACTGTCAAGCAATGATTTAATGTCAAACAGCGAGTGATCTTATATTGTTGTCTTTTGGCATTTGTATTTTGTCATTTATTCGCTTTTTATTAACTTGAAGATATGCTAAGCTAGATGATATCGCCTTAAGTTTTAGGTTACAATTTGGTATTGCATTGTTTGTTGGGCATTGAGTTGTGTGATTTTTCAAACTGTTTAATCTTGATGTTGAACTTTTCTTGGAACAGTAATAACTAACTCATCACTAAAATATATATTCAGCACTTAATGTCTAAAGGTTTAATTTAAAAAATACTTCTTCCGTTACAGAGAATTACTCTCCTGCAGGTATGGTGACTGAAGTTCTACAGATACTCTGTGATCAAAAAGAATGTGCCATCGAATGCTTATGTAACAAACCTGTGGTTGCGGCACTTCTTCAGCCTATTCATAATTTCATGAAAGGAGCTAAGGTTGGTATTATTTACTAAAGAGAAAAAGTCTCTTAGTTGGGTACTAATGACTATTCAATGGGGTTTTATTTCTAAATTTCATATATTTAAAATTTATTTTATTACACAGTTTTTCCACATATGAATATATTTTATGCCAACAGATTTTTATTGATCGTTAAATTATAGTTTATGCAGTCAGTTGATTTATTAGTTATGACATTATGGGAGAAAAATACATATAACATTTTAAAATTCTTTTTTTTTTCTAGTTAGGCTTAGAGCTGATGGTTGTAAGGACTAAGAAAAGTTATTCTATTAAAAAGCTATTTGTGTTTTAAATCTAATAAATCTTGTGAATGTTTTATTGTTTGTTTTAATGGCAATTTTATAGCCTTTGGAAATGTGATTGTTTTTCTGAAGAGCCAGCTCTGTTTTATATGACGAACTAATGTTACTTGAGGAAAAAGGCTTATAAACATCCTGGTTCCTGACATTTGTATGTCTCTCTACATTTTGTACAGTATATTTCTTCACATTATGTAATATAATTCTCACAACTGAGGCTCAAAGGAGTGAGTTGTTAAAGGTCAGATATTGAACAGGTGGCAGAACTGTAAAAATATCCCTCTACTTCTGTGACTTCAGCTTGTGGGGAATGACTCAGTTTATCAGTGAGGTTATCATTAAGTTAAAAGTTGCCTGGCCAGGGTGGCTCAGCGGTTGAGCATTGACCCATGGAAAGAGATTACCACTTTGATTCCCGATCAGGGCACGTACCAGGGTTGTAGGCTTGATCTCTAATAGGGGCTGTGCAGGAGTCAGCTGATCGATGTTTCTCTCTCCTCGATGTTTCTGTCTCTCTGTCTCCCCTTCTCTGTAAAAATCAATAAAAAACATATTTAAAAAAGAAGAGACGCTACAGAGTGTGTGCTTGCTCTCTCTCTCTTTCCCTAAAAAAACAAAAACAAAACCCAAAAAACCAACATCCACCCCTCCAAAAACAACCAAAAAAAATTAAGCCAAATGTTTTTGTCTTTCCATATCTGTGTCATGTAGTGTTTTTATTATTTCATCTCTCTCAATGGACTGGGCAATTTCTCACCCATCCGTGTATTTATTATTCACTGCTCATTCAGAAGAGATTAAGCATTTATGTGAATGCGGTACAAAGTATGGAATTCTGGGAAATTAAGAGGATATAATGATAAATTATTTTGATGGTCTTATAGTCAACCTTTGGAAAACAAAATAGAGAAGAAACAAATAGAATACCTAATGCAGCTTAATTTAATAAAATGCCATAATATAGTGTTGTCAATATAAACTATATACCAGACCTGAGAAATATGTTCTTGGATCTTAAACCATAGACATTGTTTGTGTCTTTAACTTCTTATTTTCTTTTGGCACATGGATTGGTTGTCTCCACAAGCTGTGTAGCTGTGAGAGAAGGAAGGTGTTCTAGGTAGAGAAGTGACTCTAAGAAAGATATATAGTATGAAATAGACTAATATAATGTCTGATATAATTAGGACTTCTTCAGGTGCATATACCTGACTCATTAGTTAAGTTATGCCACTGAATTTATTGGAATTGGAATATATTAGTTGCTATGCATATTCAGGTTTACTATAGAGAATGTGAATATTGGCATCCATGCAGGTACAGGTAAATAAGTAGGTCCCAGAAAGAATAGAAACTTTAGTAGACTTTGGCACCTTGATGGGTTCTAGCATTAACATGACTCTAGTTTTTAGTATTTGCTTTTCACTAATTTGCTATACTCTGGCAAATATTTTTAGAACATTCATTTAAAATAAAAAATAGGAAATATGATTGGTCCAGCCTATGTTTTCTCATTAGGGGACATCATTGGCAGATGGCCAGCCCATGAATTGGCTGTCCTTAGACCAACAACTTAGGACTACCGTATTTTCCAGCGTATAGGACGCCTGGGCATATAAAATGAATTCCAACTTTTCCAGATAAAATACAGAGTTTGGGATTACTTGCCATATCAGACTACCCCTCTTCCAATGCACACCAAAAAAAAAATTTAAAAAAACATCAGATTTGATTTCGACCCCCGACTTTTGAGAAGATTTTCTGTGTTAAAAAGTCATCTTATACACCGGAAAATACGGTAGTTTGTTGTAGGAAAGGATGCTGTCCCTTAAAAAGGATGGTAGTGTGTTAAAGACTCTGTATAATAAACTTAGATTGGATGTTCAGGTAAACCTTATTTTATTCTGCTTTGATTTATTGCACTTTATAGATGTTATGTTTTTTACAAATTGGAGGCAAGACCCTCCTCCAACCCAAAGATTACCACCTTTCATTGCCATGGTCGGGACTGGACTTAATGTCTCCAGGTGTGCCTGTACAGGAACCCAGTGAGTGGGCAGTAAAGGGCAGAATGGAAATAGAGAAGCTTTTGCATTTGCCCACAAGAATTACATATAAAACTGTAACAGCAGCAGTTCTCTCAGTTGTCTTAGTAAACAATAACTGATTTGCGTAAAAAGTCTGTATGAATTTTCCTCATTAGCTATGCTGGTAAGAGACTCTAATGTTACTTTTAATTCAGGCATATTATTTCACAGCCAAACAATCATAACATTTTTTGTTGTTGTGGCAATATAACTTTATTAGATTACTCTACTGCCCTTGAATTTTAGTCTGTGATATGTTAGCATGTCATCAAATTACGTGACTCTGTTCTCTTTTTAATGCACAGGCTGCTCCACATTGCTCTGAAACAGCTTTAATTTACATAGCTGATATTTTGGCAAGAATTGCATCTATAGAAGAAGGGCTTACCTTATTTCTTTATGGAGAAAATATGAACTCTTCTGAAGAGAAAAGGTATATGTCTGTGCTTTAAATAATTTGTGAAATTATTAGCATATTTTGTAAATCTGACTCAAAATTTCTAAGATGCTATGCTATGTTAACGGAAATATGGATAACTATTTTAGGTATAGTTAACTTCCTGACCAGCCACTAATAACATGTTAGATCATCAGAAAGTTGAAGGAGTAACGAGGATTATGGACTAAGCAGAGGAAAGAAGAGAATTCTGGGAAGAGATGGCAATAGCTAGCTACTGGGCTTAGAGATTTGGAAAGATGCCACAGCCATTAAGCAAAAAACAGATGACCAGGATAGCCAATTACTCATGACCGATTAACCCACACACTTTTTCTGTTTCATTTTCCCTCTGTTCTACTGAAAATGCTCTCGTTATTAGACATCTGCACATGGGTGGGAACAAGAATATTGATAGGTCAGAGAAAAGGTTGGAGGAGAACTAAAAGCAAGCCAAGCAGATGAGGAATTTGTGAGAAAGCTAGCCTTTGGTAGTGATTTATAAATTCATGATTTATAATCTTGGAATCACCTTTAGGTATCTTCTGTTAGTTCTACAGGTGCTCATAAAATAGCCCACTTTTTGAAAAAACTTCTTGATGAAGATATTTCTATTTTTTCTGGATCGGAAATGTTGCCCATGGTGAAAGGAGCTTTTATTTCCACATGTTGCCAAATATATGGCACATGTGAAGGCTTGCAAGTGTTAATTCCATATGGTCTGCATGAATCTATAGCAAATGCATGGAAGAAGGTAAGTGTTTTCAAGTTTTTTCTCCCTCCCTGCAAATCTTTATTTCAAATATAATTATTATTGTAGTGTCATATTGGAGTTAAAATAGTATTTTACAGGGCAAATGTGACTTCTTAGCATCATAGTTCTCTGGAGGGCATAATGCTTTTTAATTTGGCACAGGGTTACTTTAGTATTTCCTCTCTCTAGAACACAGTTCTAGGACCTAACGGTACTACAAAGTCTTTTCTTCCGGCAGGAGAAGTTTAGATAAATTATCTTTGCATAGACGGACATTCCTCTTTGGAAATTATTTCTGTGCAGTTTTTACAGATGCTGGATTTTTGTTATGGACCCTGTAGATTATAATGTAGCAATAGTCAAATATAATATATATCAATAGACTGTCTTTTCCCCCCACATTCATATGCTTTATTTATTAAGTACTTTAAAAATTTATCTTAATTAATGAAGTATTGCAGATGTCCCAACCCCCCCCCCCCCCCCATTAACCTCTTCTATCCCACTGCCATGCCCTCCCCAGCCCTTCACTGAACTATTGTCTGTGTCCATGGGTTGTACATATATATATATGTGTGTATATATATATATATATATATCCTATATAATAAAAGGGCTAATATGCAAATTGTCCCCTCGACCAGGAGTTCAACCAGCAGGCAGGCTGGCCTACTGCCCATGGCCCCTCTCCTGGCCAGGCTGGCCAGACCCCATCCATGCACGAATTCATGCACCAGGCTCTAAAATATACATATATATATATTTTTAATCTCCTATCTAATAAAAGAGTAATATGCAAATTAACTATCACTCCAACACACAAGATGGCCACTCCCATGTGGTCAAAGATGGCTGCCCCCATGTGGACACAAGATGGCAACCACAAGATGGCCTGCAGGGGAGGGCAGTTGAGGGGAAAACCAAGCCTGCAGGGGAGGACAGTTGGGGGGGACCCAGGCCTGCAGGGGAGGGCAGTTGGGGGCAACCAGGTCAGCAAAGGAGGACAGTTAGGGGCAATCAGACCAGCTGGGGAGCAGTTAGGCATCGATCAGGCTGGCCGGGGAGTGTTTAGGGGTGATCAGGCCAGGCTGGCAGGCAGAAGCGGTTAGGGGCAATCAGGCAGAGGCAGGCAAGTGGTTGGTAGCCAGCAGTTCTACATTGTAAGGGGGATGTCCTACTGCTCATTTAGGCCTGGGATTGGGCAGTCAGACATCCCTCAAGGGGTCCTAGATTAGAGAGGGTGGAGGCTGGGCTGAGGGACACCGCTCTTCTCTCCCCCCCCTCCCCCCCGCCGCACGAATTTTGTGCACTGGGCCTCTAGTGTGTGTGTGTGTGTGTGTGTGTGTGTGTGTGTGTGTATCTATCTATCTATCTATCTATCTATCTATCTATCTATATATGGAAATACTTTAAATGATATTCAATTAAGAATCAAATTTAACTTTTGAAGATAATTTTAAAAAAGTATTTCATGAGAAATGTGAATAATGCTATTAGTGAAAAAAGAGTGTAAATTAATCTGTTATGTTTTAGACAAATGTGTTATCAGAAAGAATTCCTACTCCAGTAGAAGGTTCAGATTCTGTCTCTTCGGTAAGCCAGGAATCCCAAAACCTGTAAGTATAATTGATTAAATAAATTAAAAACATAATTGCTGAAATATTTTAAAAAATGAGAATATAACAGACTACTGTTACATTTTATGGGAAGGCAAATTACATATAGGACCAAAGAAAATTATACCTGGAAGTTTAGAGATCAGATTTATAACTTTAAAAAATCTAGCAATATTTATTATACTTGCTTCATTCTGTATTTGCATTTGGTTAGGAAACTTGACATGTGGAGTTGTTTCCAGAAAATTTGGAGAACTACCAAATACTAACATTGGAAACCTAACTAGGGAGTTCAGTAGAAGGGAAGTATTTTCGAATGCCAGTGAAGTCCATATATATTTAAAGTATGATTTTTTCAAAATATATGAGAATGTGTTTTAATAAGATTTTGGAAGGGGAAATAATTTACATCAATATTTATACTCATTTTAAATTTAGCAGTCTCTTTGTTTCTTCATAGTTATCAATAAGTCAGATTAATGGGGGAAGTATGCATTATTTATTTATTTATTTTTGTAAGAGAACATTTATTGGGTAAATGACAGAGGCAGAAGTAATTTCTAGAAGAAATGGGCTTAGGAAATGAAGTGTGGAGGTAAAGGAAGGGCTCTTGGAGCTTGGGAGTGAGGAAGCTAATGGTAACATGCCTGAGAAAGGAATGATGGGGAGAGAGAAGGAAAAAGGAGAGGCCACGGGCTACTCCTGGAAGGAAGGGTGCACTGGGTCCTCCCTCCAAAGGGTTTTAAGGGTGGAGACTTTCATGGAGATCCCAGGGAAAGATCGCAATAGAATGTTCAGTAGCCTTCCAGGCGTGTCCTCTCAGGGTTGTGGTCTCCACTGATTGGTAGGTGGCACCAGGGCAGGCGGTCAGCTGATCCTGACATCAGCCATGGCTGGTTTGTTGCTTATCTCAGCCTGGAGTTTCTTGGGTGCAAACTTCTGTTGATGTGTTAATGGGCTTTGGCGTGCACAAGGTAAATGGACCACTCCAGTCCAACAGCAAAGGCTGATCATCCCTCTGGCGACCCTGGATGAGCCCCAAAGGTGAGGCAGGAGTGTGAGCTGTTGGGTTCATTGTCTCAAGAAGTTGACAGATTAATCGAAAAGCATATTCATAATATATATTTTTAAATTAAGATGTGGTAACATACGTTCCTGGATTCTTGAGTGGTTGCATAGTCTAAACAGATCATAATTAGAGAAGAACTTAAAGGATACTCTGAAGAGAAATCCAAAAACTAACATTTGTTTTTGGGTAGGTCAAAGCAAACCATCCAGTCTGTCAAAAAGCCTTTTGCATTTCTTAAACAGTGTAATAGTTTAAAAAACAATTATAACTAGTTTTTAGAGAATTAACTTTTTATGATATAGTTGTGATAAACTTAAATCAAGTGACATTTTTTTCTTTGGTGAAGGAGTGAGGAAAAAAACATTTCTGCAATTCATTCTTAAAGTAAATTTTACGTCTGTATTTTTGGAAGTCTATTTTCATTCATTTTCTACTCATTTATTCAGCTATTGATAGACTAATTTTTTTGCTGAGTTCTGAGGATAACTATATACTTTAGAGAGCTTATTTAGTAGTGTAGAAAACAAATGAATAAATACAACATAGCGATATGATACGTTTAATTTATATGATAAGGGTCATGCAAGGTACACTGGGAATCAACTATTTTAATCTCTCCAGTTTCTTTCCGGACAGTTAGGACTAACCAGTAAGTAGTATGTTGTCTCTTCATTCTGGTATTTCTGAATGAAATTCTCATATTCCCTTCTGTATTTCCAGATTTCTCCCTTTCACTTTCTCTTAACAGTAAGCCTTGTGACTGTTTCAGGTGTTTTCTCTGGAGAATGTTACTAGCTTTCCTTTTAGAACTGTTCTGAGAAAAAAAAAAGTTATGCTTTAAAAGTATAACAGAAACTTATGAAAATAAGTATAATATGCCTGGGATGCTTTAGAAAGTCAGAAAACAGACATTCTATAATGGAAAGGAAGTAAATTTCAAAATAATGGAGAGTTTGGGCTCGGGAAATCCAGGCACAGCAAAATTATAATAGGAAGGCAATTTAAGCATGGATAAGATAATCTAGATATCATAAAAATGATGACATGTGCAGTGAATATTTGATTCATTCAGTGAAGGAAAATTTTGGGATAGAAGATGTAAGAATAAAAGAGTTATTGTAACCCTGGCCAGTTTGGCTCAGCGGCTAGAACGTTGGCCCACAGACCAAAGGGTTGTGGGTTCAATTCCAGCCCAGGGCACATACCTCGGGGGCAGGCTTGATTCCTGGCCTCGGTCAGGTGGTGTTTGGGAGGCAATCAATTGATGCGTCTCTCTCACATTGATGTTTCTCTTTCTCTCCTCTCTCTCTCTCTCTCTCTCTCTCTCTCTCTCTCTCTCTCTCTCTCTCTCTCTCTCTCTCTCTCTCTCTCTCTTTCTCTCTCTCTCAAAATCACTGGAAAAATATCCCAGTGCCTGACTGGTAGGGCTTATACCATGCACTGAAAGGTTGTTGGATTGATTTCCAGTGAGGACACCTGCCTGGGTTGTGGACTTAATCCTTGGATGTTTCTCTCTCTCCCACTCTCCCTTCCCCTCTCTCTAAAAATCAATAAAAGTATTAAAAAGCATCCACTGTTGAGCAAACTATGCTTTTTATTATATTTTTAAACATTTATTGAATACTTTACAGCCAATATGTACTCTGTAAATTTTATTATCAGCAGTATTAAGCTGAAATATTTTCTATTCCATTTGAGTATAAAGAAACTTATACCTTTTCTTTACCTGTTTCAGTATGGCTTGGGAAGAGAATTTGTTAGATGGTTTACTAAATTTTGCTGCCACCCCCAAAGGACTACTTCTTCTTCAAAAAACAGGTGCTATCAGTGAATGTGTGACATTTATGTTCAACCAATATGCCAAAAAATTACAGGTACGAATTACCATCTGCCACAGGCAAAAGGAATTTTTGTTGCTTTAAAAGCTGTTAAGAACGTTATCCTGTTTTCTGTGCTTGAAGAGGTTATTAAACCTGAGTTAAAAAACTATGCTGCACTGTAATGTTTAACTTGATTTTGTTTTTTAGGAAAGCATTAGAGAATTGATGTTGGTATCTATGGCAGTAGTTACAGGATGGCAAACAAGCCTATGCAATTGAAAAATTCAGTTAATTATCCAGGTGTTTTATAAAGGTGCCATCAAACATCTGGATATACTAAAACTGGGTGGGACCTTGGAGGAAAACCTGTTGGGGTTAAATGGCAAAGTAGGCCTCACATTTGAAAAGAAACAAATATTTGAAGAGGGATTTTATTGTTGCTACTGTTAAATAAAATTTATAATATAATATAGCCTTTTCTGAGATAGAAGTCATAGAAGTATATTCAGTTTTGGCTGTCATGGTGAGTATCCCTAGACCTCTGAGCTTTTTAGGACCATAGTATTATGCCTCTATGTCTCTGGCACTGTTGTTTTTTGATGTTATTAGATTGCCTGCTTAAAATATCACTAGAGGCCTGGTGCACTGATTTGTGCCTGGATTGGGCCTAAACTGGCAGTTAGACACTCTCCGAGGGAAGTAGCAGTGCGCCAAGCAGCAGGCGGCCAGGGAGGAGCCTGAGCCAGGGCTGGGAGCCATGCTGCTCCTGCCCATCCCGGCCTGCTGCACCTGCTGCCGCCGCTCGGTAGCACTGCTGTCAAATCAGGAGAGGCTCCTGCTGCTGCAGCTGTGAGCCCGGCTTCTGGCTGAGCAAAGTTCCCCCTGTGGGAATGCACTGACCACCAGGGGGCAGCTCCTGTGTTGAACATTTGCCCTTGGTGGCCAGTGCATGTAATAGCAACTGGTCTACCAGTTCTTCTGGTAGTTTGGTTATATATATACTAGGGGCCTGGTGCACGAAATCTGTGCATTGGGGGTGGGTGGTCCCTCAACCCAACCTGCCCCCTCTCACATACTGGGAGCCCTCAGGGGATGTCCAGCTGATGGATCACCCCCAGCCTGCCCAAGGCCTAAAGCCTCTATTGAGGCTTTAGGCCTTGGGCACCCAAGCATCGCCCTGCTCAGCTCAGCCCCGGCTGCCTGCGACCACCTGGCCCCAGGGGCTGGGCATTTGCCGCCACTTCTGCTCACGGCGCCCAGCGGCCGGGCGCTCCCTGCTGCCACCACCACTGCTGTTGCTGCTGCTGCCGCTTCCCCTCACAGTGCCCCGGGACTGGGTGTTCGCCACCACCACCACCATTTCATCTCCACTCCTGGGGCCTGACGCTCCTGCTACTTGGCCCCGCCCCCACTCCTGATTGGCTGGTGGCATAGCCAATCAGGCATGAAGGTACGGTCAAATTTGCATGTTTCTCTTTTATTATATAGGGGAGATATATATATAGATATATATATATATATGTGTGTGTATATATATATATCTCCTATATATATCCTTAGGCATATATATATATATATATATATATATATATGCCTAAGTTGTAATTGTAATTACTTCTTTTGTCATTGTCTTCCTTAGTTGTCATTGTAATTTCCTGCTTTTGTTTAAGCCTTTAAAAAACAAATAGTTAATTTTTTAGGATTGCTTTTGCCAATGTAGATTAAGTAGTTCCTGAGGGAGGGGCCAAAACAGTTCTTTATAAATAAAACATATGAACATCTGTTCATTATACTAGGTTGGTATGTACAGATGTGTTTTTATTTGTTTAAATGGACCTCAACTATAGAGAATTTAGTTGTTTACATGTTTCATTTCATGGCATAATGTCCCCATCTGTCCATGCAAGATTTCTCTCTTGATTGATTTTATTCTCCTATCAGTCCTGATTTATTCTGCATGTATCCCTTTACTCCAGGCTTCATACCAGTGTGCTATGTGTAATATTTTTGAATGTGCATACTTCTTGTATAATATTGTCTTAGTCTATTCAGGCTGCTATTACAAAATAGTACAGTCTGAGTGGCTTGTAAGTAAGTTTATTGTTCACAGTTCCCGAGGCTGGGAGTTCCAGATCTGGATGCTAGCAGGGTCAGGTGAAGGCCCTCACATGGCAAGAACTAGGGAGCTCTCAGCGATCTTTTTTTATAAGAGCAATAATCCCATTCACAAGGCCACTCCTCCTTCATGACCTAATCACTTCTAAAGGCCCCACTTACGCTATTGATTACCTTTGGGGGGTTAGGATTTTAACAGGAATTTTGGGGGGATGTACATTCAGACTATATCAAATATACTTTACATAAATGAAATTGTGTTGTTCTCATTGGAGTTTATATGATGGTGAATTTGAATCTCTTTGAGTACTAATTGACCATTTAGGTTTTCATTTTTGTTTTTATATTTTTGAAAATATTCAAGCCATTCAAATATATTTTTTAAAAATTTTAGATACATAAAACCATGCAACCACTTTTACTCTTGTGATAATACACCTATGACTAGATCCCATTTTTCACAGGCACACATTTTAGGACCATCTTCTCTTCCTTTGTACCACACTGGTGGTTCTAATAGAAGTGATTGTTTCCCAGATCTCGGAAACTTGTAATCTTAGGAGTTATTACGGTACTCAAGTGGTGCTGTATGCTAGTCACAACACTGTTTGAAAATTGAGATCCTCGCTTACGTGGTAAGAAAGCCGTTAGGCCATTTCCTTAATGGTGCTGAAGAGAAAGTGGAGACCCCGCTGGTTAAATGTTCTGTTTATGCTCGAGTTACTGACAGGAGAAGTGAGACTAGAACTGAGATTTGTCTTTCACACTGTCCCCAGAATCTGAGTCTTGTTAGCGAAGCATCTCTGACTTCTCTGTGGTTTTCTTCTGCTCCTTCCTTTCAGTACTTTGTGTGAATCTGAGAAGCCCCAAGGTTTCTAATGTTTTCATCAGCAGGGTTGGGGCGGGTGACTGAGTAAGGTGTTTTTTCTGTTGTTATGGAGTAAGGCAACTGGGAAAAGGATAGACATTTATCTTACTTCTGTGTCATCTAATCACAGAACTATTGGATGGCAAGTTAAGAAAAAGAGAAATATGAGTAATAAAAATAGAAAAAGGAAGGCAAATGATAAAGACACAAATAGCAGACAATTGAAGAAATTAACCTAACCTGCATGGTCCTTTAGTGTTTTTGCCCTTAAAGCTGACTGTACAGCTTATATTTGTAAAAATTTTATTGAAACAGATTATTTTAATAAAATGTTGAAAAAATACAAATTTCTAAGTGGTTACCTCTGTTTAGAAGTCAAACATTTTATAAGCCAATCTGATCTTACCCAAAGTCTGAGATGGAAGAACATTATATAATGTCTTTGTTATCTCCTTATTCTGATTTCTGCTAAGAGAGATACTTATTTTTTTACTTTATCATGGATACATGTATAATATTCTCCGTGAAATAAATTGTTTAAGGTTTTCTATAACACTCCTTAATAATACATACATTAATGCTGAACATTCTTTTCTGGAGAGTATTTTATATGTAAAACTAGAGGTTTGGTGCATGGATTTGTGCACTGGTGGGATCTCTTGGTCTAGCCTGTGGGGATTGGGCTGAAACCGGCCTGGTGTATGGATTCATGCACTGGTAGGGCCTATCAGCCTGGCTGGGGAGTGGGCTGAAACCGGCTCTCCAACATCCCCCAAGGGGTCCTGCATTGCAACACCCCTCTTGCAGACCCAGCCCCTAGGACCTGGATGCCCAGTGGCTCCCTCTTCCCTCCTCCCTCCTCTCTGGATCTGGGGAGTGGGTGAAGCAGATTCGGGGCTGGCAGTGCCCCAACAGCAACCTAACCCACACCAGATTCTGTGAGGAATCGGACTCCCTACTCTATTGGTCGGAGCATCTGCCCCCTGGTGGTCATTGCTCGTCATAGCTACGAATGGTCTAACAGTTGAACAGTTGGATGGTCGCTTAGGCTTTTATATATATAGACTAAAGGCTCACTACACAAAATTTGTGCACTTGCGGGGGATTGTCCCTCAGCTCAGCCTGCATCCTCTCCAATCTGGGACCCCTTGAGAGATGTCCAACTGCTGGTTTACGCCTAATCTGGGACTTCTGGCTCCTAAACACTCGCCAGCCTGATTGCCCCCTAACCGCTCCCCTGCCAACCTGATCAACACCTAACTGCTTCCCTGCTGGCCTGATCACTCTCAACTTCCCTCTCCTGTGGGTCCATTCGCCCCCCAACTCCCCTCCCCTGACTGCTTGGTCCCCACCAACTGCCCTCCCCTACAGGCCTGGTCGCCCCTAACTGCCCCTTCCCCCCACTGGCCTGTTTGCCCCCAACTGCCCCCCTCTGTCGGCCTGGTTGCCCCTAACTGCCCCCCCCCAACTGGCCTAGTTGTCCTTCACAGTCTCCCTACTGACCTGGCTGCCCCATGCAGCCTGCTGTTCAGTCGTTTGATCGTCCCTCACTAACCCACCTGCTGGCCTGGTCCCCCTACATAGCCTGCTTGTTCAGTCGTTTGGTCACCATCTTGTGAGGGTGTGAGGGTTAATTTGCATATTACCTCTTTATTAAATAGGATTCCCTTCCGAAGGGAAAAATAATCGTATTGTCTTTAAAAGTAATTACAATTTTTAAGAAGATACTATTTGTACTTTTTAAAGTTGTTTGGTTACTTATAAGCCCTGTTAAAAAACTGGCAGTCAATACAGATTTATTGATGAGGAAATTTATCTTTGAAGAACCAATCTAAAAAATTAAATAATAAACTAATAGAATTTGGAGTTGGAAGGAATCTTACTTTACATCTTGTCAAAGTCATTTATTTTATGTATGAAGAGAGTTAGACTTAGAGAAGTGACTTGTTCAAGGTCAAAAAGTTACTTAGTTACCTGGCTGGGACAAGAACCTAGATCTGAATTTAAATTGTCAAAAATATTACATTAATATTCACTCAATTATGATAGTTTCTGAGTTTGTTTTTTTCACTCTTATCTTTACTTGAAATAATGTCTGGGGTTTTTTGTTTGTTTGTTTTGTCTGGTATTTTA
Organism: Antrozous pallidus; assembly: GCA_027563665.1. Taxonomy (NCBI): domain Eukaryota; kingdom Metazoa; phylum Chordata; class Mammalia; order Chiroptera; family Vespertilionidae; genus Antrozous; species Antrozous pallidus. The sequence continues at coordinate 90,576,294 of CM050517.1, forward strand.
ATAAAAAAATTAGTAACTCTAGATGTAACACGTAAGTAAATATTAATATGCTATGTTTTCCTGCCTCTCATGGTTGTTCCTTATTTATGTTGTTTAGATCAGCAGGCATAAAAAGTTTGACTATGGAGTTTTGCTTACCCAAGTGGCATCAACAGCAGCAGGTACAATAGCACTAAAAAGTTCAGGTACGTTTTTTTTCTTTTAATCCTATATAATAAAGAGCTACTATGCTAATTCTATACTCGATGGTGGAACGACCTTCTGGAATGACCAGTGGGTAAGGGGTGGGGGTGCGAGGGCGCGGGGCAGCAGGGCCATGAGGCAGCTGGGGCTGTGAGCGCCAAGCCCCTGCATGAATTTCATGCATTGGGCCTCTAGTTAAAATTATAATAATCCTATCTAATAAAAGAGTAATATTGACAGTACCTTCGCTACACCCACAGTCCACGCCCACAGCCATGTCCACCAGCCAGTCATTAGCAGATTATGCAAATAAACCCCAGCCAAGATGGCTGCTGCCACTGGGAGCAGAGGGAGGCTTGGGTTTCCCCAGCAACAGAGGAAGCCAAGCTTTCCTCTGTCTCTGCCTAGGCCTCCACTCAATGCTACAAAGTCTCAATTATAAAAGATACAGAAATGGCAGCAGCCACTGAGCTGGAGAGAACAGAGACTTGGGTTTCCCTGGCAATGGAGGAAGCCAAGCTTTCCACTTGCCGTTGCTGGCCTAGGCTTCCACTCCAGGCTACAAAGTTTCAAACAGAAATGGCTGCCGCCACGGAGTGAGCAGAAGGCTTGGTTCCATTCTAGGCTAAAGAGTTTCAATTGTAGACATAGATTAATCCCAGATTCCAGGGCCTCTGCTTGGGTTGCTGGGGGGTATGGCCAGCCTGCAAACCTCCACGGGCCCCTCACCCAGTCCGCCCTTCACCCCAAGGGAACCCCCACCCTGATCTGGGACACTTTTCAGAGCAAACCAGCTGACACCCTCCCATGCACCAGGCCTCTATCCTATCTAATAAAAGTAATACGCAGATTGACCATCACTCCAACACACAAGAGGGCTGCCCTCATGTGGTCAAGATCTTGCCCCAATGTGGACATAACATGACCACCACAAGATGGCCAGCAGGGGAGGGCCCTTGGGAGGTTCCAGGCCCTGCAAGAGAGGGCAGTTATGGGCAATCAGGCCAGCAGGGGAGGGCAGTTGGGAGGGACCAGGCCTGCAAGGGAGGGCAGTTGGAGGCGATCAAGCCTGCGGGAGATGTCAGTTAGGGGTGACCAGGCTGGCAGAGGAGGGAAGTTGGGGGCAAACAGGCTGACAGGGGAGCAGTTAGACATCAGTTAGGCTGACAGGGTAGTGGTTAGTGGGTGATCAGGCTGGCAGGCAGAAGCAGTTAGGGGAAATCAGGGAGGCAGGCAGGTGAGCAGTTTGGAGCCAGCAATCCTGGATTGTGAGAAGGATGTCTGACTGCCCGAATGGTCCTACCGGACATCCCTCAAGGAGTTAGTTCCCTATTGGAGAGGGTGCAGGCTGAGCTAAAGGACGTCCTCCACCCCCCCTCCCCGTGCACGAATTTTGTGCACCAGACCTCTAGTTTATTTAAATATAATGAGTAAACCAATGGAAAATTTAACTGGCACGGTGAAGTATCAGGATACTACTCTAAAGTTATTTTTTTCCACATTAGGCCTTAGGTAAAAAAAAAAAATTATAGGGTTTCCTTTTTAAAAAAATTTAAATCCTTTATTGTTTAAAGTATTACATGAGTCTCCTTTTCCCACCACAGGCCTCTCCCCAGCCACCTCCACCCCCAGCACATACCCTCACCTCTCTAGTGTCTGTGTCCATTGGTTATGCTCATACACATGCATACAAATCTTTTGGTTGATCTCTTACCCTCTCACCCCCTGCCTTCCCTCATAGGTTGGACAATCTGTTCTATGCTTCTGTGTCTCTGGTTCTGGTTTGTTCATCAGTTTATGTTGTTCATTATATTCCACAAAGGAGTGAGGTCATGTGATATTTATTTTTCTCTGACTGGCTTATTTTGCTTAGCATAATGCTATTGCAAATGGTAAGAATTCTTTCTTTTTTACAGCAGCATAGTACTCCATTGTGTAGATGTACCATAGTTTTCTAATCCCACTCGTTATCTGATGGGCACTTAGGGTGTTTCCAAATCTTAGCTATGGTGAATTGTGCTGCTATGAACATAGAGGTGCATATATACTTTCTCATTGGTGTTTCTAGTTTCTTGGGATATATTCCTAGAAGTGGGATCACTGGGTCAAATGGCAGTTCCATTTTTAGTTTTTTGAGGAAATGCCATCCTGTTTTCCAGTCTGCATTCCCACCAGCAGTGCAAAAGGGTTCCTTTTTCTCCACATTCTGTCCAGCACTTGTTTGTTGATTTGATGATTGCTATTCTGAAGCTGTGAGATGGTACCTCATTGTGTTTTAATTTACATTTCTTGGATTATTAGTGACTTTGAGCATGTTTTCTGTACGCCCTGTTTCAAAAAGTGTGTATGTCCTTTGCCCATTTTTTATTGGATTGTTTATCTTCCTTCATTAAGTTTATGAGTTCTCTATAAATTTTGGAGATTAGACCCTGTTGAAGGTAACATTGGAAATTATGTTCTCCAATGCAGAGGGGTTCCTTGTGCAAGAGCTTTTTATTTGGATATAGTCCCAGTTGTTTATTTTCTCTTTAGTTTCCATTGCCCTCGAAGATATTATTACAACATATGTCTGCTATTTTGCTGACTGTGAATGTCTCTTAAGATTTTTATGGTTTCCTTATCCTTTATGTATTTTGAATTTATTTTTGTGTATGATGTAAGTTGGTGTACGATGTAAATCTGGTTTCATTTTTTTTGCATATATCTGTCCAATTATCGCAGCACCTTTTATTGAAAAGCCTGTCTTGACTCCATTGTATGCTCTTGCCTCCTTTGTCAAATATTAATTGAGCCTAATAGCTTGGATCAATTTCTGGGTTCTCTGTTCTTATCCATTGCTCTATATGTCTGTTCTTGTGCCTGTACCAGGCAGTTTTGAGATCAGTGGCTTTGTAATATAGCTTGATATCTGGTATTGTGATTCCTCCAACATTGTTCTTCTTTTTCAAGACTACTGCAGCTATTGGGGTCTTTTTAAAATTTTTTTATTCCAGATGACTTTTTGGAGAATTTGTTCTAGGTTTTTGAAATATGCTGTTGGTATTTTAATGGGGATTGCATTGAATGTATAGATTCCTTTGTATAGTATGGAAATGTTGATGATATTGATTCTACCAACCAATTTCTTTTCTTTAGGAAAAGAAAATCCTACTTTTCCTGTGAAATATTTACAAACTTGTTCTCTGTCCTCAGAACTATGGAACATCATAAACTGAATTTAAAAATATTTGATGCTTTAAGAAGTTGCCTTCATCTTCTGCCAGCTGCTGGTCGGGGTCTCCCTTCTCCCGCTGCTGGTCGCTGGCCGGGGCCTTCCTTGGTTCTGTACCTCAGAGCACATCATAGCGAGAGATAGGTTCCTTGGTTGAACTCCCATGCGGATAATTTGCACAGTAGGCTTTTATACCAGTACTAGGGGCCCGGTGCACGAAATTTGTGCACTGCAGATGGGTGGTCCCTCAATCCAACCTGCCCCCCTCACATACTGGGAGCCCTCAGGGGATGTCCAACTGATGGCTCACCCCCAGCCTGCAACAACCCAGCCCCGGGGGCTGGACGCTCGCCACCACTTCTGCTCACAGCACCCCGGGGCTGGGTGCTTGCTGCCACCGCTGTTTCATCTCCACCCCTGCGCTCGTGCCACTTGGCCCTGCTGCCGCTCCTGATTGGCTGGTAGCATAGCCAATCAGGAGCGAAGATACGGTCAAATTTGCATGTTTCTCTTTTATTATATAGGATATATTGATATATATAGATATCATTTCCTCACTACCTTTTTCCTCTTCCCTTCTTGAAAACTTCCCTGTCACCACTTAACTGTCTTTGCAGTTTGCAGTCGGCAGATATTATCCGCTGTGGATTGAATTTAAGATATTGTATTTTAAGATTATTTGAACCCTGAATTGAAGACAAGATGTAATCTCTACTACAGATTCTATGATTTTATTTTTCAATGCTTAGAGTTGGATCATAACATCAGTGATCACTGCTGATTCTCTTATTAAATAAAAATATTTTTCTATAGAATATTTTAAATGTTTTTTGACTAAACTATTTTGAACTTCTTTTAGCATGAAACATATTTTCTGGTCAGAGTTTTCCAAAGCTGAATCACTTACTCTTCTACCTAATAAAAGAGAAACATGCAAATTGACCGTACCTCCACTATGCCTACAAGCCATGCCCATTAGCCAATCAGGAGCAAATTAATTCAACTAAGATGGTGGTTAATTTGCATATCCAAAGAGCAAAGACTGAAGACAGTGTAGAAGGTAGCCAAGCGCTGCAGAAGGGATGGAAGCTGCAGAGAAGCAAGCAAGCAGGGCAGTGGAGAAGGGAGGGAAGCAGGCAGGGTGGGGAAGAAGGGAGGGAAGGAGGCAGGTTGGGAAAGAAGGGAGGGAAGGAGGCAGGGCAGCGGAGAAGGGAGGGAAGCAGATTGGGTGGGGAAGAAGGGAGAGAAACAGGCAGGGTGGTGCAGACCACCGCAGGAAGCCCTATTGCAGGAATCTTCCTGCAATGGGCCTCTAGTTTAGAATAAAACCCAATTTATTAAGTCTTTAGGGCACCTTAATGAAAGCATTTGAAGATTAGTTTTATCTCAGATTTCTCTGTTGGTTAAGTCATTAAACTTCTGAGCCTCACAATATCAAACTTTTCATCAGAGGGTTAAATGCAAATTTTCACAGGACAAAGGAAGAAAGACCAACTGTTTGAGTTCCTAAGATGTCCTAGGTACTATTAGGAACTCTATAGAAATGATCCCATTCATACTTCATGGCAAACCCTGCTATCAGCTTTGTAGTTTAACCCTTATAATCCTCAGTTTCAGAGCCTACACACACACACACACACATTTATACCTCAGGGACACTTTCTCCTTGAATGCAGTTCCTATAAAATTACTGATTTGATGATTGGTGATGTGTTCTGTTTTTTTTTTTTTTAATTTCCATATGATTCAGTTCTATAGAAAAATCATCTTTCAGAACTTAAACATTATAGTTTTATGTTAGTGAGGTATAAAGGTATATAACAATAGCAAATGTAATTTCTATCAAGGTTAGAGGTTATGTATCTTTTGTCAATCTAGTTAGAGGGATAATTTTATCTTTCCTCCATAATCCAAAGAAATAGCATATTATAAATCTGATGTGAAACAATTCTTTTTAGGGTTCATTAGTGCACTTATATCTGAATTATGGACCAATCTGGAATGTGGAAAAGATGATGTTAGAGTAACCTATCCCAGAGCCACTCCAGTGGATCCTATTGACCAAAGTTGTCAAAAGGTAAGAGATGAATTGATTTATCTAATAATGTGCTGATTTTAAGTGTAACTCTCAACAATTAATTTATCCAGACTTTATCTTTATTCAATTACAATTAGCAACCTTTTCTAATTTTTTTCTTCCTTTTTTTCATTTCTAAATTAAAAAAGTAATTCACAATAAATTTTGTGAATGGTAGATAGAAATACTACCGTTCTCTGGGAATTATTTTTGGAAGGATTTTTTTCATAGTGTTTTTATTATACATTTTCTTCTTTAATAAAGAGTAATAAACACCAGAGCATGTTACATAACAAGCAAATACACAAACACCCATAACACAAAAATCAACTGAACAAAATAAAAGCAGTAAGAAAGCTTTTTGCTCTTAAACTTAAGTCTAATAGAACATTGTCAGTGCCCTAGCCGGTTTGGCTCAGTGGACAGAGTGTCGGCCTGTGGACCAAAGGATCCCAGGTTGGATTCAGGTCAAGGGCACACACTTAGGTTGCAGGTTCCTCCCTGGCCTGGGCCCTGGTTGGGGCTTGAGCAGGAGGCAACCAACCGATGTGTTTCTGTCTTTCCATCTCTCTTCCACTCTTTCTAAAAAATCAGTGGAAAAATATTCTTGGGTGAAGATTAAGAAAAAGAAAAAAAAATTGTCAGGATTATTTGAGGAAGATGCTATAATGTAGAATAATGTGGCAAAAATACCCCACCTCTTAAGCACCTACCTCCACAGTGTTCTATTACAATTCAACTAGAAGCCTGATGCACGAAATTTGTGCAAGAGTAGGCCTTCCTTCCACCAGCTGCCAGCACCGGCTTCCCTCCGGCACCCGGGACCTGGGCTTCCCTCACAGCCCTGGCTTTGTCCCGAAGGAATAAGGACGTCTGGAAGAATGTCAGTCTAATTAGCATATTATGCTTTTATTGTTAGCAATAGCTTTTGCATATTTAACATGTTCTCATAGTTTTACTAAAATGAAATTTTGATTCCTGACTTTGACTTTGTAATACCCTGAGAAATTTTCATTGAGATGATATAAAATTATTAAAATTAAAACAAAAATAGAAATTCTGCTTTGTATAGTGGTGGACTAGTCCCCTCCATTTAGAAAACACAACTTGGAAAAAATAACTTAAAAATCAAACTCAGGAAAAGTAACTTTAAAATAAGTTGATTTTTTTTTTTTTTTTGGAATGGAAATAAACAGATAAGAAATGGAGGGAAGTCAATACAGATGAAGAAAATCGTATTGCTTGAGATTTTACATTTAACAGATATATTTGCCCAAGGACAGGTTTCAGTTTGTGCTCCAATGAAGACTGGACAGATATTAAAGAACAATAATGGAATAGTACGATGAGCTTCATGTTATGAATTCAGCTAAGAGAAAAATGGCAGACATCTTAAAAATTTGCTTACAAAAATGGACTTAATATAATACAGAAAATCTAAATTGTTACATATTAGTTAAAGAAATTGAATTTGTTATTAAAAACCTCTGGCTAAGAAAACCATATGGTTTCACCAGTGAATTCTATGAAACTTTATAGGAGAAAGAGTACCAGTCACACACATATTCTTTCAGAAAACAAAGGTAGAGAAATCAGTTTCTAACTTGTGTTGTGAGACAGCATAATCCTGACATGGAAATGAGACAAATGTTACCAAAAAAGAAAATTACAGACTAATATTTCTGATGAATATAGATTTAAAAATACTTAACAAAATATTATCAAGTTGTGTATAGCAATATATAAAATGATCATTCATTATGATTAAGTGGTATTTATCCCAGCCATTCAAAGAGGCTAGCATTCTAAAATGAAACTCTAATTCACATATTAACAGAATAAAGAGAAATCTCATCCAATGATTCAATAGAAGTGGCAACAGCATTTGAGAAAATTTAATACCTATTTATAAAACTCATCAGATTCAAACCTCAATCTGATAATGCTATCTTTGAAAAACAAAATCTTTAGCTTTTCATGCGAAAATATTGTACCTAAAATTTGTTTACTCAATTTGTCTTATTCTTAAATTTTCTGAGTTTATAAAATTTTTAAAAATGACAAGCAGGAAATTTAATAGTTACAAATTAGTACAATTAATACAATACAAACTAACATGTAAGTATTGGCAAAATATAGGGCTTTTAGAAAGGTGGATAGAGTTAGTTGGAAATCCTTCTAGAATAAAAGGATGTGAAAGCTTATGAAGTCCAATAATAAGTATGTGGGAGGGTAGGAGGAGCGTGTTCCTGGATAAGAAAAGTTTGTTTACATGGCGGTCACTTGAGAAAGACCACAGAGCTTTGTGGTTTGGCTCAGTGGAAAGAGCGTTGACCTGTAGACTGAAGGGTCCCGGGTTTGATTCCAGTGGCAGACTCTATCCCCAGGGGGGATGTGCAGGTGGCAGCCAATCAGTGTGTCTCTCTCACCGTTGATGTTCCTCTCTCTCTCTCTCCCTCTCCCTTCCTCTCTGAAGTCAATAAAAATATATTAAAAAAGAAAAAGACCACAGGCAGATTTGATTGACTGAAGTGGTGACTTCATGTTGAGGAATAATGGGCTTTTGGGACTGAGAGAAGAGAGGGTCAATTAGTAAAGTGCCTTGAAAGTCATGGAAAGGAGTTTAGATTTGATGTTTGGTGATGGGCAACCACTGTGTGCTTTTGCACAGGGGATCCACAGAATGGAATAAGTCTGAGAAAAAGTATTCAGGTTGTCTTGAACATGGCAAAATGAGATTGGGAGCTTAAAAATATCATGGAGAGATTAAGTTGGGAAGATTGCACCAGAAAATGAGCTGATTTTGATGGGAAAAAGCCATGGCTTTAAAAAATGAATTACAATTAATGTAGTTGGATTTCCAGTGCATGTAGTTAAAAGATAAAGATGGCTTTGTGACCTAAGTGAAGAATACATAGAATTTATTTTCTTGCTCCAGAGATCCTAAGTATTATTCCCTGGTATTTTCTTACACATCAGATATAACAAGTGCAAAGAATGAGAAATATGGATTATTTAGTATTTTTTTTCTCAGAACCACACTTTTCAAGAGATACATGATATTTTTAAGTATTTTCCAACTCTCAAGGTTTTTCTATTACAATCATTCTTACGCATTGTCAACACAGATTATTGTTAATGTTAACTATTTTGTTTTTATCATATATATATGTCTTTCATACTTATATGGATTAATTTGGCTTATTTAAAAAATTCTTGCAATCATACTGCTATAAAACTTTACACTAATGATTCTTCTGTGGATGTGGTTGAAGAAAATGAGCCATTTAAATGACTTTTCCTTCTTCTTCCCTTCCCCCCAGTCTTTTCTAGGGTTGGTGACCTTGTTATCTTATCCTGCTATTTATGAGCTGGTCGGCAATCGAGATCTTCCTAATAAAGCAGAATATTCTCTTCGTGAAGTTCCCTCATGTGTTATTGTAAGTAATATTTTAACTTTTCGCTTTTATAGATGATGCTTTTGGAGATTTATAGTGAAAAAGCAATTTGACAGGAAAAAAATGACACAGCAAAAAGGAACACATTTAAATACTGATTTACTTACTCATGGGATATCAGTTTCTGAATTATCCGCCAATGGAATCTTTGATCCAGGCCACCTAATAGTTGCAACGCCTATCAGAGAGAATGCAATCTTAATACTCCCCAAGGAAAGAGATTTGACACAAATAACGTATGTATATGAGTAATTTTTAGGTGACTTATCATGTTATTAGTCACACCAGTGCTCTCTCTCTTATTGGCCAGGATAATTAGGAATAAGCTGTATTTGAGGAGTGCAATATGTTTTCTCCTTATATTTTAATGAACTACATATTAACTGCCCCATGAGGGCAGTATATACATATTTATTTAATTTGAGATTTATTTCATAATCTTGCTCCCAGATGGGCTTGTTTTAATCATTCAGAGATATTTAGTTCATCATCTAAGGGTAAGTTTTTGGAATATGCATTAGTAAAGAATTATTTGGTTAATACTGAAATTCCATTATTAATCTTTACTTTTTATTATTTTTGGTCACTTGTCCTGTGTGGTCGTTTTTTTTTTTTTTTTTTTTTTTGCCCTTTTAAATACTTTTAATTCTTGTTAACTCTAAACATTTTAATTTTTTAAAGCTTTCTCTACTTTGGGAAATTTTTGATAATTTATATGAATAAAATATAAAAATAGGTACTCTTTCATTCAACTTTTATTTTATATTCTCTGTTCCTTGAAGTGCATGTGTCCATTTTGACTTGTGCTTGCTTGCGTCATTGTGTTTCTAACGTAGTTTTATAATTAGCCATTTATGTGCCGTCTTTCCTTGAACTCAGTCTGCCACCTTTGGCACGTGGCACAGTTGGTCCAGTCTTTGTTGTCCTCTCCCCCGTGATTGTGGTGCTGCCTCTGGTTCCCTTCAGGCTTCTCTGGGCTCTCCTGCATGCTCTCCGTTCGTGGACTTCTCTTCCCCTCTGCCTTGTGCTCTGCATTGTGGCTTTACTGGAAGGCATTACCTAGTGCAGTTGTTACAGGTTTGTTTTCTGAAGCCAGACTGCTTGGATTAGATTTCTGGTTCTGCCCCCTTAAAAGCTGTGTGACCTTGGACACGTTAGACCTTAGTTTTTTTGTGTTTTTTTTTCCTGTTAAAAGTGAGCAATAACATTCCTATTTTAAGGGTTGTTGCGACAATTAAATGAATTAAGTGAAACATAAAATGTTAAATCACTGCCTCGCAGATAACTGCTAAATAATTGTTTGCTGTAATTATCATTAGTAAGCTCATCTTCTCCAGATGGCATTCTCAATGGGAGAGGACATGGGACTACCTGTTACTCCATATCAACATCTTCACTGTCTCCCCTTGTATCGGTTCCCTAGAGATTTCATAACAAATGACCACAAAGCAGACGGCTTAGGACAACAGGAATGTTTCCCTCACAGTTCTGGAAGCCAGAAGTCCGAAAGCAGGAGGTCAGCAGGGCCACGTTCCCACCAGAGGCTCCAGAGGAGACGCCTTCTTGCCTCTTCCACTGTCTGGGTGTTGCAGCATGTTGTGGCTTGTTGCTGTATAACTCTGCTTTCTGCCTCTATTTTCACCAGGCCTTCTCCTCTTCTGCTTTAAATCTCTCTGTGTCTGTCTTGTATAACCCAGCATGGTCTTAATTTAATTTACTTACCCCTGCAAAGACCCTTTTTCCAAATACGGTAACAATCATAGGTTCTGGGAATTAGGACATAGGTTCTGGAAAAAGACGTATCTCTTTTTTTGGGGGGGTGGGGGTGGGAACAATGTCAGGATTTAACTCACTAACCCTCCAAACATAAGAGGGGCATTTTCCTCCACCTCTCTGCTGTAGACCGAATATTCAATTCTTGTGTTGAAACCTAACTCCCCAGGTGATGCTATTTGGAGGTGGGGCCTTTAGAAGGTGATTAGTGCTTTATAAAAAGAGACCCCAGAGGAATCTCTTGACCCTTCTTTTTTTCCTAATCATTTACAATTTTACTTGCTAAAACTGGGGTTTCTTTATGCACAGTCATGCTCACTTCTGTGTTAGGCCCCTTGCCCTTCTGCCATGTGAAAACATAATTCTATGAACCAGAAAGTAGGCCCTCATCAGACAGAATCTTCTGGCCCTTTGATCTTTGATTTCCTTGCCTCCAGAACTGTGAGAAATAAGATCTCTATTGTTTTTAGTCTGTGAGATTCTGTTACAACAGCCAGAGTGGACAGAGAAACTCCCAGCTTTGGATAATTCCAAGGAAGCACCTTCCTTAACAGACCAAGTTTGTTTATGGATGTTCAGGGACTAACCAGTCACAAGCCACTCCTAATAGTGCAGGTGCAGGGATATTGGCATTATGATTGACCACTCTCACCCTTCACTTGGCCCTTTCTTAACTGAAAGAGGTCAGATAGTACACACATGGTCACTGAGACAAATGTACACAAATGTACACAGACAAATGTACACAATGTATACATATGTATTTATATAGAAGATATATTCCTCTTTGTTTTTCTAGTCTTGGTCTCATTTCAGCCTAAGACTTATTGAATATATTCTCAAGCTGGATAATATCCTTTAAAAAAGACAGAGTTGCAGACTATTTTTGTGAATCCCAAGCCTTGTACTAGCTTGTTGCTGGGAAGCTGCTGATTGAGGTGACTGCCTCCCTGACACGCGCTGCAGTGCTTAGAAACTGAAGCTCTCCATAAGGCAGGCTTCCTTAAGGGAGTTATATTCTGTTCCCTAAGTGGTGATCCATCAATGTAATCCCCTTTGAAGAAGAAATTATTTACTGTAGCATTTGTTTTCTGAAAATGCATTGTCACTGATAGATGGCTGTAATCTATTCTTCCATTAGCTTGTTGGTAATACATTCTTTATTTCTTTATGCTTGCAGTAGTACTTCGATTCAGAGCTAGAACTTTGGAGTCACTAGGTAACGTTAGCTATTAAATAGTCTGAATTTAGTAATCAGATGACAATTCCAGTTTCAGTCACTTGTACCAGTACCCTGTGAATAAAGAGAAATCTGTAATAATCCTTTCGGAAACTGCTATGCACAGAACTAATTGGCAGTCTCCCTGCTCTTAGGCAAAAGAAAGCCAGTGACACATGATGAATGCCAGATCACTCTGAATTTTACTATGGAAAAAAGTGATAGTAGATCGTTTCTTGAATTTTATAATATTAAGCACTAAAAGTCTGTACCTATTTGAACATATACTGTTTGAAGAACTACATAGCATACTAGCTTCTCCATGTGTCTACTGCAACGACTGCTTACTTGATAGCATCCAGGTGCCTGGGCAAAGTCAAGGAGAATCTGTGGCTCTGTCACCAGAGCCAAATCAGAGCTGTCAGAGGGGGATGTTAGTAAAGAGAGGGAGAAGGCAGTGGGGCAAGTAATGAGACTGTAACTATGAAGCTGGGGATATGAATGGATTGTATTCTTCCACAATGTTTGAACCAAGGAATGAATGTCCAGCTAAAGCAGCAGACAGTAATTGACAGATTATTTTAAGATCTCAGTCTTTTTATTCTTGATTATTAAGGCATTTTTTTTAATATTTGATGATTGTAAGTTCTTGCACTAATATTACTTACACATTTTTTACAAGATATCTGTAGAATGGTAAATGCATTCCTAAGTGTTAGGTGTAAACTTTTACTAGATAAGTTTACATACAATCTGGCTTTTACTATGTTTTGATCGGTATTTTTTAAATGTGACTTTGAACTACCTGTTACATCCTCCTAACAAACTCATTCCCTGGCCCGTTGTTTATTTGATAATATTTGTTCTATCACCCACATAGACATCAGTATATATTATGTGACTTTGCTCCCTAGCGAAACCTTCCTTCTTTGCCCTATTGGTCACATAATTATCTTGATTTTTAAACACACTGGATGGAAGCAAGTTCCTTGGTTAGGAAAATGAGCAATTTGAGAAACAAGTGTTTGTTTATGAATAAATTTCTTAGGCCTGAACCCAAAGATATATACAAAAGGAGGGCATTATAGGAAGAAAGGCTTTTATAGAGTGCTCAAAATTGTGTGGCAGGCTGAAATTGTCAATGTTTGGGACAACTTGATGGCACATAGGTCATCAGGTTTTCCCTACATGTGCATCAGTGATGTTTATGCCCAGCTACCCATTGCAACAACTTGGAGAGCTTTTAAAAGAATTTTAATACCCAAATCATACCCCAACTGATAATAACTTAGTTGTTCCAGGAGAGAGCATGGATATCTATCTATCTATCTATCTATCTATCTATCTAATCTATCATCTATTTATCATCATCTGTCTGTTTACCATCTGGTTCCCTAGGTGATTCCAATGTTTAAACAGCGTTGGAAACCACTGATTTACATAGACAGAGATTGTATATTAACAAAATCTCACATAGTTACCAGATACAACTATTCAAATCTGTTCATGCTTCGCATTTGAAGATTTCATATTTATTTTTCAAAGTAATTTACATTTTTAGCAGTTTAATCAATATTTAACTGGCTTCATAAGCTAGAATCTATAATAATGAAAGTATAATATGCTAATTAGCCTGGACATCCTTCTGGATGACCTTCCGGACAAAGCTGGGGCTGTGAGGGAAGCTCTGGTCCCGGGTGCCGGAGGGAAACTGGTGCCGGCAGCTGGGGGGAAGGAAGGCCCACTCTTGCACAAATTTTGTGCATCGGAGCTCTAGTGGAATATAAGTTAGTATTTCTTCACTTTGGCTAAACATTAGATAATTTATTTCAGGAACGTTCACAAACCTTAATGTCCAGATTATACCCAAAGCAGTTAATTCAGAATTTTTAGGAATGAGACTTGAAATTTTTTTTTTAACAGCTCCCTAGGTGATTAAAATATAAAGCCAAATTTGAGAACCACAAATCTAAATAAATATTTGTTGATTTGGTTTTCTTTAAATGGTTTTAGTTAAGCACAGTCTTACTCAAAGGCTTTCTTTTTCAGGATATTATTGATAGAGTTATAATTTTGAATTCTGAAGCTAAGATCCGTTCTTTATTCAACTATGAACAATCACACATCTTTGGACTGAGGTAAGGTGCTAAGTTTTACTTGAGAAGTATTTCAGTGTTGCAAAACCATGCAAAAACTATGTTCTATATACTTTCAAAAATATTTAAAATAAACTACTTTAAAGAATATCTAAAGGTAATTTATCTTCCTGTAATATTACACATGAAGTAAATTATAGCCATTAGGTTTTTATATTTAGGCCGTTGTCCACATTTAGGTTCTATTTTATTACAGTGTCTTCCACTTGTGTTAGATTTACTAGAGACATTTTACAGACTATTCAGTTTACTCAGGAGTCAAGTGGGGCTTCCTGGATTGGCATTAGATTGGACTCCTGCCATAATATAGTCTGGAAAGAGGCTCAGAAAAACCTGATTCATCTTGAGGCCCAGGTTCTGCTCTTTTATGTTAATCATATTATTTACTAGTAATTTCAGTTTCCCAAGTTTTAAATCTTTCAGGTTGAGTGTATGTTTCTTAAGACATTATTTAGCATGTTCAAATGGCTAGGGTGGGTTGGGGGTAGAAGTGTGTGTTTGGATTATAGAGATGCATAAATTCTTAATTGTTTGGTCATATTTAGACATATAATTTGCTTCCTTATCTACTAATTACTACCTTGAAAAGCAGCTGAATTAAAGAAATTTTCCTAGGTTTGTGATTTTTTTTTTCTTCTTTCTACTAGCAAAATAAGTTTTGGGAGCATGAGGGAGTAGGTCAGGGAGAATGCTCTATCTAAGAAATAAAGCAATTACTTTTCTAAAATGAGAATTCTCTGGTAGTGGTATATATTATAGGTCTTTTACTGGAACATATATATTGTAGATCTTGTACTGAAACTTTTCATTGATAGCTGCGCTTCATTTAACCATTCATTAATAGTTCAAAGAAGATAGGGAAAAAACTGCAGCTGTTATAATTCATTGGATCATGTGCACTTTATCTCTAAATGAATTTCACATTAAATTTTAACTTTCTGTGTAGGACATCAGATACATCATATAGCAACCTGTGATGGGGAATATTAGTAAAAATCCATTCAGTAGAACCTCCTTTTGCATAACAAGTATGTGTCTGAGTTTTGTAATGATAGAACATAGATTTTGGCTTCTTGCTATTGATATATTGAATGAATTTCTTCCCTTTTCTGCATTTTTTTGATAGAATAACATTTTTATTATTCTTCTGGAAAAAAAAAATCTAACAATAGGATTTAAAGTCATGTACAAAGCAATCCAAGAAGTGAAATGCTCCTGGGAATAAAATACATTAATTTTCATAGTGGGCGCTTTCTCTTAATATCCAAATGGAGTCAATCTATCCTACACTAAAAGGTTTGCCATTCCATTGTTGATAAATCTACCAGTGGTTGAGCCATGCATTTTAGTAGTAATGAGGACTGTGGAGTCAGACTGCCTGCTGGCACTATCTGGTTCAAGTGCTACAATCACTGATTTGAAAGTCTGAAGTTCAGAAAAAGTCTTAAAAAACTAATTTTTTTATAATGTATTTTTCTATCTGTACCTAATCTTACCTGAAATGATGTAAAACTTTATAGTTTCTATTTAATCTGACAGATTTGAATATAAACATCTTTCCCCAAAGGAATATTAATGTACTTGATTCTGAGGTATTGATCCAGAGTCTATATGTACTACATTGCTGAAAAATTCTAAATTCTTTGTCCTAAGGCAGTGGTCGGCAAACTGCGGCTCGCGAGCCACCTGAGCTCTTTGGTCCTTTGGGTTTTTAGCAAAGGCCAGCTTAAGAGTACCCTAATTAAGTTAATAACAGTGTACCTACCCATATAGTTTACGTTTAAAAAAAATTTAGCTCTCAAAAGGAATTTCAGTCATTGTACTGTTGATATTTGGCTCCGTTGACTAATGAGTTTGCCAACCACTGTCCTAAGGTTTAAAGATAAGGAATTACCGACCTTTATATCATGACTTTGCAGTTTTTAAATCACTTAGGGGTAAGGAGTTGGAAAGAGGGGGAGGGGAAAAATAAAGAAATTATACAGTGTGTTGTATTTCAAAATCTAGCTTTGCAGTGATATAAAATGCCCATTTCCAGACTACATTGGGAGGTGCACTTTGCATCTGAGGCAGAACAATGTCTGTATCTTCCTGTTAATAGCAGGGCCTCAGGCTCAACTGCAGAACTCTTGGCATCATGGCTCACTTAGGGCGCAGCGGGCTCTCCTCAGTCAGCAGTGACAGGGAGCCTACCGAGGGCTCGCAACATGGTTGGTGTGAGCTGGTGCACCTCACATCCGGACCAATTGATAATAGAATAATCTAGTCCAGGACTATTCTAGATTATGCTAGTCATGCTTGTTGGTGCATATTCAAAGATAATACCAACAATTTATGCAGCTGTCTCTGGTGCTACAGTGATAAATTGGATTTTTGTAGATTATTTGGGGTTATACAATGAAACATCTTAGGAGCCTTTTTGCAGTGCATAAGAAGCTCTTAGTATATGTATTTGATAATATTTATAAAACATATAATTATACCATAAAATTTGTAGGGTCAATTTAAGTTAATGTTATATTCTTAATATGTATATATTATCTTTTAAGAGCAGTGAGCAATTTGAGTCTTAATGTTTAGCACAAAATCCTGCAACTTTGGCACATCCGGAAGATGCGCTAATGAACTGAGCTATTCAACCAGGGATAAAGTTAATCTATTTTTTTATTAATCCTCACTGGAGGGTATTTCTTCTATTGATTTTAGAGAGGGGGAGGGAGAGGGAGAGGGGAGAGATGAGAGAGAGAAACATCGATGTGAGAGAGTCACATCAGTTTCTCCTGCATGCACCCCAACTGGGGTGGGGAACCTGCAGCCCACATACATGGTCTTGACCAGAATCAATTTAGGACTCTTCAGTTCTTGGGCCGATGCTCTAATCACTGAGCACTGCCGCCCAGGGCAAAGTTAGTCTGTTTTTAACTGTATCCTGGGAAAGACACATACACATACACACAAATACTTCTGAAATTGACTGTGTAACTGTTGATATCTTTACCTAAATGTAGTTTAAATTAAATTATTTTTAATACTTTATCTCTGTTCATAAAAGATCAAAAATGTACCATTAAAATTTTGTCTAGTTTATCCATGAATTTGGATTAACCTTAGATAATTATTTACTTTCTTTGGAATACTTCTTGATATAAACAGCTTGCTTTGTGTGAGAAGTAAGGAGCAGAATATCTTTTCATAACTTGTGGAAATTTGCTTTGGAACTAAAAATATTGAACTTTACATGTAAGCCTCAGTAATATGTAAATTTCAAGACATTATTTTTCTAGATTAATGTATATAAAATAATCTGTTCACTTTGTAAACCTAGCCTTAATATTATGGTTAGGCTAAAGAAATAAAATTACCTTAAAGTTACTTTTCTTTTCATGTTTACACTAGCTGCTAGCCTATACAAATATGCTGGTATAATTAATGAGTGATTAAGATCTGTTTATTATACAATTGCATAATTTAATGTTAAATAGCATTAGTTGTTATCAGGTCTTACCAGAATCTTTATGCATAATACTCAAGTATGCATTGTTTTATTAATACTCTGAATTTGTTCATTGGTTTAATACACATGTATATTTCTTATGGGTATAGTAATATATTTTTCCCCATTACCTACCTAGTATAACACTTAAAAACTTTTAAGTGAAATATTAAAAACGTAAGTCTTGCATAACATATAAACATACAGCTTAACTGTTGTAAAATAAATGTCCACTTACTCCCAACCGAGTAAATAAAGAGAACCAGCACTGCATTTGTTTGATCATGACTCCTTCCCTTGTCCCCAGTGATAACCACAATTTTGACTTTTGTGGTATTTACAGTACATATTTTTTATTTACTTTATATTTTGATTACCTAGTTATGTATTCCTGCACAATATATTTTAATTTTGTTTTTTTAAAACTTTATATTATTGGTACAATTGACTATATATCCTGTGATGTTTGACCTTTTCTCTATAGCCTTATGTTTTCTAAGATTAATGTTGCATACATTTCAATGAATTTATTTTTATTGCTGTATAATATTTCATGGTATAAATATACTCTGCTTTGTTTATGTATTATGCTATTAATGGACATTGGAGTTATGTCCGGTTTTCCAGTTGGGGCTATTATAAACAACTCTGCTACACATAGAACATTAGCTTAGCTACATATCTCTTTGCAATACATACATATATGACTCTTTAGTGTATTACAGAAACTGAATATTCTGTTTTCTATATATCCTTGTGTAAATATCACATTATTTTAATTACTACAGCTCTGTAATCATTTATAATAACTGAAGGGAGAAATTCTATTTCACTTTGTTTTCAAAAATATCTTGGCTACTTTTACTCTTTTCTTTCCACATAAATTTTAGAATCAGCTTCTCACACAAACTAGCCCACTGGGATTTTAATTTATTTGGATTGAATTTATAGAACAATAGTGAATGAATTGACATCTTTATAATACTGAGCCTTCCAATCTGTAAACACGGCAAATGTCTCCACTTAAGTTGTGTTCTTTAATTACTGTCATTAAAATGTTCTTCTCCTGTCATTAAAATGCCCTTCTTTCCGTAGAGGTCTTATGTCTTTTTAGCCGCATGTTCTATCCCCCAGTACAGGCCGTCCTCGGGTTACGTCGGACTCGACATACGTTGTTTAGTGGTTATGTCGCCATCTCCCATTTATTTATTAAACAAAAAAAAGTTCCGTCATTTCAACGTATGTGTGCTTTATGTTTTTTATTATTTACTTACCACAAGTAAAGGTCAGGAGTTGTTGTCTTCCTTTAAAAAATTTTTTTTTGCTGTGTCACTTCATTACTGCTGTGTATGAGCTCGACGTGAGTGACGTAGGTGCTTATGTGGATGGGTTCCCATTTATGGTGAAAATTGTTGTAGGAACAGGTGTCTGACATCACCTGAGGACCTACTGTATGTGGCAGCATCACCCAGTGGTTAAGAGCATGGATTCTTTTTTTTTTTTAATTTCTTTGTTGTTTAAGGTATTACACATGTGTCCTTATTCCCCCACTCACCTGCCCACCTCCCATTCATGCCCCCACCCTCCTGTTGTCTGTGTCCATTGATTAGGCTTATATGCCTACATATAAGTCCTTTGGTTGATCTCTCTCTCTTACCATGGACTCTGAAACCACATTGCCAGAGTGATGTTAGGCAAGATTCTTAACCTCTCCATATAAGAAATGGAGTGTAACTCTACCTTTCCCACAGAGCTGTTGTGAGACTAAATATATGTCTCCCCAATTTAGAATATGGTAAGTAACTCATTTTTTGCATCTTAAAGAGATGCGCAGAGCCCTCGTGCTTCTCTGCCAACTCTTGGAGTAGGTGGCCCATGCCCTTGAGAGCCACATCATGGAGGTGTGGGAGGCCCGCAGATGCAGGCTGGCCAGATGGTGCACCGCAGCCTCGACCTCGGTGGAGTAATTGATAAATTTGGGAGCTCATGGTTGTTCAGCAATTAGGAGTTAAGGTAGAAAAAACAACAGTGGTGTGTCGGCTGGTCCAGGAGGTGGTTCTGAAGGTGGTGACTGCATAAGGCGCTGGGGGGTGGTTGGAGGTGGGAGGGAAGAGGCGTCTCTGTTCCATCCAAATGCTGTTGAAGCAAGAGACAGATCCTGAGCTGTGGAGGGCACTATCTTCATTCATTTTATCATTCTCTTTTAAAGGTGTATTTTAGGTTACTAGTGGAGGTATTTTGTTGATCTCTATAAAAACCTCACATTTTTAAGTTATTACACAATGTGTATTTAAATTCGTAACTGAATTGGCAAATAATGTATATCTTTATAATATTTAATATTCTCATCCTGGTGGATGTTGTCTTTTTATTGAATTTTTTTACATCCTCCAATGATAAATTGTAGCTCTCTTCATGTGGGGTCCTGTGCATTTCTTATCTTTTATCTTTTTTGCTATTTTAATATATTTTTCCATGGTAATGTTTTAATTGGTTGTTACTGATATTAATAAATTATTTTTTGTTACTGGTCACCGTACATAATTCTCATTCGTGTATGTAATTAGGGAAGGACCTGTTTCCAAACTCACAGATGGTTGGAATTACTTCCTCATGGCTTTAGGACTAAGGGTCTCGTTTTCTTGCTGCCCAGAGGTCAGAAGTTCTTGTCAGTTGTCAGTAGAAGGCTGCCCTCAACTCCTAGGAGCAACCTGTTGTCCTTGCCGTGTTGTTTTCTTTTTTCTTTTTAAAATGTAATAAATCTTTATTGTTCAGATTATTACAATGTTGCTATTTTTTCCCTCCCATAGCTCCCCTCCCCCCCGGTATCCATCCCATCCTCTGCCCTTACCTCCCCCTTCCTGTCCTCATCCATAGGTGGATGCTTTTTGTCCAGTCTCTTTCCACACCACCCCACACCCCTTTCCCCCGAGAATTGTCAGTGCACTCCCCTTCCATGCCCCTGATTCTATTATATTTACCAGTCCATTCTGTTCATCAGATTTTTAACTCGTTTGATTTTTAGATTCACTTGTTGATAGATGTGTATTTTTTGTTCGTAATTTTATCTTTACCTTGTTCTTCTTCTTCCTCTTCTTAAAGAACACCTTTCAGCATTTCATATAATACTGGTTTGGTGTTGATGAACTCCTTTAGCTTTTTCTTATCTGCGAAGCACTTTATCTAACCTTTAAATCTGAATGATAGCTTTGCTGGGTAGAGTAATCTTGGTTGTAGATTCTTGTTATTCATCACTTTGAATATTTCTTGCCACTCCCGTCTGGCCTGCATAGTTTCTGTTGAGAAGTCAGCTGACAGTCATATGGGTGCTCCCTTGTAGGTAACTAACTGTTTTTCTCTTGCTGCTATTCATATTCTCTCTTTGTCTTTTGCTCTTGGTATTTTAATTATGATATGTCTTGGTGTGGTCCTCTTTGGATTCCTTTTGTTTGGGGTTCGATGCACTTCCTGGAATTTTAAGTCAATTTCTTTCACCAGGTGGGGGAAGTTTTCTGTCACTATTTCTTCAAATAGGTTTTCAGTATCTTGCTCTCTCTCTTTTTCTGGCACCCCTATAATTCGGATGTTGGTATGCTTGAGGTTGTCTCAGAGGCTCTTTACACTATCTTCAGTTTTTTGGATTCTTTTTGCTTCTTGCTTTTCAGGCTGAGTGATTTTTGCTTCTTTGTTTTTCAAATCTTTGACTTGATTCTTGTGGTCCTTTAGTCTGCTTTTGGGTCTCTGTATAATATTTTTTATTTCAGTCAGTGTATGCTTAATTTCTAGTTGGTCCTTTTTCATATCCTCCATAATCTTGCTCATATTCTTGAGGGACTCACTCATATCCTCGATGGTCTCACTCATATCCTCAAGAGTCTCCTTAAATTTATCAGCCTTTTCTAGGAGCCTCTTGAAAAACCTTATAACTATGGTTTTGAACTCTATGTCCAGTTGTTGTTTTTTTCCCCTCCATTTCTTTCACATGTAATTTGTTACCTTGTCTTTGCATTTTGGCTGCTTTCCTGAGTTGGTCGAGTAAGTTTGTGTGGTAGGTGTCCTCTAGGGGTCAGTGACTCAGCCTCTCCAGTTACCTGAGGTGGATACTCTTGGTGCACCCCTTTATGGGCTGCACAGTCTTGTTTAGTTAAGACTAGATTGTTGCTGGTAACACTGGGAGGGGTTGACTTCCATGCCAATTGGCTGGGAGGATCAGCTGTGTTTACGCTGGAAGAGCTGCTGTGCTCCACTTGGATGGAGCAGAGTCTCTGGGCTGGGCAGGTAGCCTTGATTTCCCATCAGCCCCACCGTAAATGGCTTCTGGATCTCTGTGCCCCGTGGCAATGGCTGCATGCACCTCTGAAAGAAAGCTATCTGGAGCTCTGCCCGCTGCTGGACAGTTTAGTTTCTCCCCAAATGAGTCTGGACACCCAAAGACTTGCCGAGAACAGGAAAACACAGCAATCCGGCATTTGTTCTGGTTATTTTTTCCTCCCGAACGATAGAGCCAGCCACGAGTCCTCTCTGATAGCTCACATGCCTTTGCAGCACCCGAGTGTCAGCGTGCTTCCTCTTTACAGTCCAGTTTCACCCCGCATTAGTCTGGGTTCCCTGAGACTCACCTGGAACCGGGGCTCAGTGCAATGGGACACCTTTTTCTCCCTCCCAGTTCAAGAAAACCAGCTGGGTTTGCAGCCACCAGCCCTTTCCATTCGTGTGCAGCTCCGAACCTCTGACTCCTCACGTATCCGCAAGTCTGTCCTCCACAGCTCCCCCGAGTCTCAGTGTCCTTTTATTTTTCTTTCTGTTTGTGGAGTGTTCACTCAGCCAGCCCTCTGATGGTTCTGAATGATGTCTCTTTTGTCCTTTAGTTGTAGTTTTGAATTTGTTGTACAGGGCAGCAGTATGGGTGTTTACCTATGCCGCCATCTTGTTTCCTCTCGCCATGTTGTTTTCTTAACATGACTGCTTGCTTCTTCAAAGCCAGCAGAAGGTGTGATCCCATCATTCTGTCACCTTAACATACTGTGACCAGAGGAAATCATAGTCCTGCATATACTCAAGGGCATGAGTATCAGTGGTTTGGGGGGGTTCCACCACAAAGCCATTCTTGTAATTAACAGATCATCTACTGACAATACCTGGTGTGAAACCACTATGTCATCTGAATTATTGTTATCACTTTTTTGTTTCTCTGCTTCTGTCCCAGCCAGAGTGAACCTAGTAAAATACAAATCAGATTACCTCAATCCTGTACTCATTTCATAGAATAAAGCCATACTCCACTGTTTTTCACACCATCAAAGAAAAGCCTTATAGAGTCTTGGGTGATTTGGAGCCCTAACATTACTTTGGCCTCACCTCCTCATACTTCTTTGTTATTTATTCGCCTTCAGCTACGTGGCCCACCATACTGTTCTTAACACATGCCAGATCTACTCTCCCATGAGGGCCTTGGCTCAGGCTGCTTGCTGTGCCTGGAACCCTTCTTCCCCAAATCACTTCCTGGTTTGCTTCCTCATTCCCTTTAGGTC
The DNA here is from genome assembly GCA_027563665.1 of Antrozous pallidus. Classification (NCBI taxonomy): domain Eukaryota; kingdom Metazoa; phylum Chordata; class Mammalia; order Chiroptera; family Vespertilionidae; genus Antrozous; species Antrozous pallidus. The sequence goes on from CM050517.1 coordinate 90,599,395, forward strand.
TTCACTGAAGTGTCACCTGTAGAGGGCTGGCCCCCAGGGAACGCACCTGAGCATTTTTTAAATCAGTGTCAGATGAATCCGAGGAACCAGGCAGAGCCACGTCTTGGAAACGCATCCACCAAAAGGGCTGGATGCATTATCAGTACTAACTTTTAACTTGCTTCAGATGTCAGGGAGAGGGCCCTTGAAATGTAGATTCAGCCAAGCCCCAGGAATGAGCGAATGAGTGGAGCCTGGACCCACTTAAGCTCCTTTGATTTTAAGTCTTTTTATGTGAAACCCCTTTCTATTTTAGTATAAATAAACACTCTGCATTTGGGTTGGGATTCCCTGTCTCTCCATCAGAGAGCAGTGATTCCACCCAGCCCCAGCTTTATTTCTACTCCTGTGTCCTCTATTCTTTCTATTATTTCTAAATTCCCAGGTCCTCTACTCAGTAAATGGACCCTACTCTTCTTTCCACGCTTGACGTGGGAAGGAGAGAAAACCCGCCCCAACAGCCACCTTGGTGAGGACTTTCCTAACCCTCCTATATAAAATTGCATGCAGGTATTCATCCACACTGCCTCCTTGTTAGAACTTTATATTGACTTTTCCAGTTTTTGTCTTAGCTTTCACTTTTTAGTTTGTTCATTGTCTGTGCCCTTCCACTAGTATTTGTATTCCATACAGATTTGGATTTTGTGCGTGTGTGTTCAATGATATACTTAAAACAGCGGTAGATACTTAGTAGGTATTTAGCCAATATTTCTTAAAATTAAGTAAATTTAGTTTTATGTCATGGACAAAGTAGTTTCCAAATAAATAGTTTTATCATCCTGTAGTAATGGATATCATTATCTCCTTTCAGAAAGCATCCCTTTCTATTTTTTCTCTCTAATGTTTTTTGCATTGGCTTAAACTTTTAGAACACACTGTTAAATAATAATGGACGATTTTGCCTTCTTCATGACCTTAGTGGGAATGCTTTTCCTGTTTATGCTTTTAGCTCTTGCCTTGAGATAGATTTGTAAATCAGGAAAGTAACCTTTCATTTACTTAGGATTTTTTGGAGGACAGAGACTAGAGAGCGGATATTGAATCTTAAATCAAGTAGCTTTTAAGCATCTGGTCAGATGACTATGTGGTTCTTTTCTATTACATATTGATGTCATGAATTACATTAGGAAACGTTTTCATATTAAACTCTTCTTTCCTTTCTGGTTTGAACTGTACTTGCTTACATACGCTATTCTTTTAATTTACTGCTGGATCAAATTTGCTAAGCTTTACATTATTCCCAGTACTTGTAAGATCTTAAAAGTCTTAACATCATTTGTTAAAGTTTTGATTTACTCCTTCTGTAATGAGGAAAATTCAGCTCAGATTTTTTTTTTATTTTTATTTTTTTCCTCTCTGAATTTCCCCGTCCATCCTGAGTCATTTCATTGTCCTTCTAGATCAAGCATGTCAAACTCGCAGCCCGTGGACTGCATGCCTCATTTATTTGGCCCATGTTAGCCTTTGAATTTGACATGCTTGTTTAGAGCCTATAGAAGCCTTCTTTCGAATTATAAGCTAGAGGACAGTGAGGGTCATTTTCATTACATGTTCACTAAACCAGGAGCCTGAAGAGAAGAGCGAGGGCCTGGCTGAGCATCGACCCATGAACCAGGAGGCCATGTTTCAATTCCGAGTCTCAGGGCACATGCCTGGACTGCGGGCTTGGTCCCCAGCATGCAGCCAATCAATGATTCTCTCTCTCATCACTGATGTTTCTGTCCCTCTCTCCCTCTCCATTCCTCTCTCTGAAATAAAGAAAAATATATTTTAAAAAAAGGAAAACAGAAAGGTCGCTAGGTTCTGCCTAAACCTTCATGTTGAAGAGAAGTTAGGGTGTTACTGGTTAGCTGACATTTTTCAATATACCCCAAGTTTATTTGTGTGTGTTTGTCCCCTTTATGAGCTGTCCCCGCTGACTTTACCACGGAGGAAGTCAATTTTATTTATTAATAATTGTCTCTAGCCCTAGCCGGCTTGGCTCAGTGGATAGAGCATCAGTCTGTGGACTGAAGGGTCCCAGGTTTGATTTCGGCCAAGGGCACATGTCTGGATTGCGGGCTTGATCCCCAGTGCGGGGCATACAGGAGGTAGCCAGCCAATGATTCTCTCTCATCATTGATGTTTCTCTCTCTCTCTCCTTCTCTCTTCCTCTTTGAAAACAATAAATATATTTTAAAAATAATTGTCTCTATAGCCAATAACCTGTAATTAATAATTGGTTTGCCTGTAACTACTTGTTCTGCCTTATTCCTTCTACTACTAAGAACTAGTAGAACTGGGGATCTTCCTGCTGCTGTGCTGTATTTCCATTGGTGCAAAAGAGGGGTTGGTTTCCCGGCTGAGTATCCTCCTAGGATTGATTAGTTTCAGGTTCAGTTTTCTTGGCAAGAGTATTTCATGGATGGTGCAGGTGCATCTTGTATGGCAATAGGAGCCACGTGATTTTTTTTGTTTACCTCTTTTATTTAATGTTAAGGTAGAGCAGTGTATTTAGGTGTTCTCAGATTGACCTGAAAATTATGAAGTTATCGATTGACATTTCACCTAATAAACAGTTTTGGGATCGGTAGCAAAGTGATTCTGTTATTTCTTTTATAACTAATTGTGGGGAAAGAAGTGGTGGCAATTTGCTGTTTTTATGAATTTTCTGATGTTCACTAGTTAACTTTTAAATTAACTAGCAGTTGAGGAAAAAAAACAAACCTTACTATTTCTAGATTTAATTTTTTTAAAAAACTTGAGTAGAAGTTACCCATGGTTTTTAAATAATATTTTCATAAGAAAAACTATTGAAGTCAGTTGCTATTCAAATTAATTAAAATATATCTGAAATAACTATTTGATCCTTCTTAAAATTTGTAATTTTATGAGTAGCTATTCCAGACACCAAGAAAGTCTAAATTTTTAGGATATATTTTATAAAATCTACTTTTTATTGTTTCTCTTTACATAGGTTATTAAGTGTGGTATGCTGTAATCTAGACACCCTTCTTCTATTAGAGGCTCAGTATCAAGTGTCTGAAATCTTACTACACGCTCAAGAAGAAAATATCTCAGAGATCTCTGAGAGCCACAGGTAAAATAAAAGGAAATACAGGCTGTTATGACATGATAATAACAACGGTTTTTTTTTTTTTTTACAGGTGCTCTGTTATGAGAGTGATTTTCTGTATAGTTTGTTTAATGTTTCTGGACTATCTAAATTTAAATAACAGTAATAAAGCAATTAAAGCATAAATATCACGTTAGAAAGATTGAAATAGATATTCTTGTAGGTGGCTTGCAGAGTACTTCTTTCTGAGTTTTTATTTAACTTAGTTTTTTGTTTGTAAGTTAGTTAAGTGCTAACTTTTTGTTAGTGTTGCAGATCTTTTATTTTATTTAATTATTTTTATTGTCTAAAGTTTTACATATGTCTACTTTTTCCCTGACTCACACACTCCCCCCACCCATTCCCACCACGGGCAAGCCCCTACTGCCCCAGTGTCTGTGTCCATTGGTTATGCGAATATGCATTCTTGAAAGTCCTTTGGTTGCTCTCTAATCCCCCCACAAGTGCTAACTTTTTTAATGGTTCCATGAAGTTGTATCAATTTTAAATTCAATTTGCATGTGGAAGATGACCCATTATATAAGACATTTTATTTTGTGCCCCTTGTAGAGAAACTCTTTTCTTTGTTCTCTTAGTTATGTCAGTTCATGGTCAATAAATACTGATTATTACAAAGTGAGGTTATGATCTTATCTTGGTTTTTGTTGTTGTTGTTAATTCTCACCCAAGGATATTTTTACATTGAATTTTAGAGAGAGTGGAAGGGAGGGGGAGAGAAACATTGATGTGAGAGAGGCACATTTATTGGTTGCCTCCTGCACACATCCTGACCGGAGCCAGGGTAACCAACGAATGTGCCCTTGATTGGAAGTGAACCTTGGACCCCTCAGTCTGCTGGCTGATGCTCTATCCACTAAGCCAAACCAGCTAGAGCCTTGGTATATTTTTCTACTAATATATCACACATGGCATTACCTCAATTTGGCTGACATTTATTGAATGCACATTCAATAGTTGGCATTATTTTGGGGTCTGTAATTTTTTTAAAAAGTGTGCCTCCATCCTAGCTAGCTAGTTCTTAGAGAAACATAGAAGACCAGGCACATTCCTGGGTACTCCAGGTTTGACACAGAAGGATAGTATTGACAGCTGCAGGAAGTGTAGAGGCTGCTTAAAAGCAACATTCAGATTTTGAATTTAAGGTCCTAGGTCTAGAACTTAATGAAACCTTGACTAAAAGTGTAATAAAATCATTATGAAGATAACATATTTTAATCCCATTTCCTTTTAAATGCAGTAATATTTGTCAAGGAAATACTTCTATTAATCTCATTTCTTTCCTGATATCAATTATATCTCCCTCAACTCTTTGCTTTCCAGCAGAGAAAGCTAGAAGACAAAGAGTGAGTTTAGCTTTTTTTAAGAGATACATCGATAATCTTAGCGATATATTCAAATAAGCACAATGGCCTACATACAAAGATACTTACTCTGGAATAGTAATAGAAGCATAAAATTTTTTAAAATGTCCATCCATAGCAGGAAGTGTAAATGTTTAGGGCACGTTTGGACAGTTATATACTATTAAGATACTAGAACGGAGTAGCTATATGTGTTTTGATAAAGAATTATCTCCAAGATAAAGTTAAGTGAAAAAGGAGAAGCATCAACATTGCATACAGTGGTATCATTTGAATAAATATAAAGAAACGTTTGGATATATACATAAACACATATTTGTCTTTATACAGACCCTCCATGGACAAAAAAGAAACTGTAAGAATGGTTAGGATTGAGTGGGAGTCGAGGGATAGCATATCATCAAAATTCCTACCCACAAATGAGTTTTGAAGGTCAGCCAAGGGCAGCCAAAATAGGGCAAATACTACTAAGGCAGCTAAAGAATTTGAGAAAGGATATGGTTGCCATCAATGTGAAAAACAGCAAACTACAATTTTCAGAAAAAAGAAAAAAAAAAGAAAGTGAATAGGGTGGGTCAAAAGTAGTTTTAAGTTCATATGGAAAATAATATAGTAATTAATAAAAAATAATACAAATATAAGCTGTGTTTTGTCTACTCACAAGTGTAACCCACTTTGTGTTTCTAAATACCCCATCTGTATTTCTAAGTAAAAATAATCTTTTTTTCCAGCCGAAACCGGTTTGGCTCAGTGGATAGAGCGCCGGCCTGTGGACTGAAGGGTCCCAGGTTCGATTCCGGTCAAGGGCACGTACTGTGGCTGCGGGCACATCTCCAGTAGGGGTTGTGCAAGAGGCAGCTGATCGATGTCTCTCTCTCATCGATGTTTCTGACTTTCTATCCCTCTCTCTTCCTCTCTGTGAAAAATCAATAAAATATATTTTAAAAATCTATTTTCCAGACTTTTCTATAGAATTTTATCTGCTTTTTTAATTTACATTCTAGTGACTTGATTTTAAAACTAAATTATATTCCATTAGATAACAACATTGCTATGTTTACTTTTCAGAGATTTTATAATCGATGGTTTATCAGTAGAGAGAAATCATGTTCTTGTTAGAATAAACCTTGTTGGTGGGCCAACGGAACGAATTTTGCCTCCGAGGATACTACAGAAGGTGAGTGGGTCAGAGGAAGGGGAAATATTTTCCTGACATGTTTTGAAGCAACATGGACAACTAAGATGACACTAAACAGCAGCTATCAAATGTCTACATCACAGAAGTGAACTTTTATTACTAGAAAAACTTCAGGATGAAAGCAAACACTTTAAAACAGAAGCACTGTTTTTCATGGCAGAGTTGAGTACCAGTTTGTGTTGCAGAGTAGGGGATTATGTTATTAAAAAGTTGTCATCTTCCTTTTGTGTCTGAATTTTTTAGTTTTGATTTCTTTCCTTTTCATGATGACACTTAGTTTTTATTAGATGTCTATATTCTTTTCTATTTAATTGGCAGTATTGTGCACCTCTCTTTCTATCAATATTAATAGTTTGGTTTTCTCTGGAAATTTTTTAAAGTTTTTATTTATTTGAGAGAAGGAGGGGAAAAGAGGGAGAGAAAGGAGAAAGGGAGAAAGGGAAAGAGGGAGGGACCAATTTTTGTTGTTCCACTTATTTATGCAATCATTGGTTGATTATTATATGTGCCCTGAACAGAAATTAAATTTACAACCTTGGCATATTGAGATGACACTCTAACCATTGAGCTACCTGGCTAGGGCAAGGGCTGGATTTTTTAATTGTTATTCTTAATTAAGTATATTTTATTTTGGCTGTCATTCTGGGATACATGAAGTGGAAACGATTAACAGTACAAAAGGAACAGTTTTGTGAGCAACACAGGAAATGCAGGTTTCTTTTGAAGACCGTGATTTTCCTTTCATGGTGGAAATACTAACGCCATCATTCTCAGTCCTGCTTGCTAGAACAAGTTACCAGCTATTTGTCTTTATTGCTTATTTAATGTTGTTTCTCTGATATTTCATTTTAGTCATTATTCATAGGGCATAGAATTATAATGTCAAATAGCTTTTGATTAGTTGGACCACAGCTCTAAATTTTTATGAAACAAAGCCAATTTCTGTGAATAATATTTCAGAAAACCTTAAAATTCAATGCTATCTTAAACTGTTTGCGAAAGTGAGTGGTCTTGCTTCATTTTTAGGGCGATGATCCATATCCTTGGCCAATGTTTTCATCATATCCTGTACCAAACTGCTATCTGTCAGAAGGTACAAGAAATATTGATCAAAAACAAGGTAAAATACTTGCTATCAGATGCCATGTTTTTTAGTGCTCTGTTATAATTTCAAAAAAGAAAAATATTGAGAAGGGAGATTAAAACTATTTTCCTTCTGTTTGTGAATGTGGATATAGATACCTATTTCTTTGTATATTTTCATTTTTTACAAATTTCTTATGAAGTTAAGATTTGTATGATGCCAAATAATTTTTATCAGAACATTTTTTTTTTGGTTTAAAAATGTAACTAATGATTTTTATTCATTCTATTTATATAGAACTTTATTCAACAGTAATATGTTTTTTAGTATCTGTGTGATCAAGACTTAAAATATAAGTATATAAATTATATAAAGGTAATAAAATAAAGACTCAGTAACCACTTTAGAGTAGCTCATGAATTTTTAGAGACTGTATTCAAGTAACAGGTAATTGGATCTAATATAGCGTGATGGGAGTTAAATAGACAATAAGAAAATTATGTTTAAAGCAAGGAATAAAGTATAAATATCTGTTTTCTGGTTTATAGAAGATAATTTTTGACAGAAAAAAATGACAGAGAGGTTAGAAAGAGCAAATTCAAAGAACTAGGAGTAGGTCAAGGATGACTGAGATTTGTAATGTGAGGGTAAGAGTCACCAGAGATAATACGAGACAGGTAAGCTAAGCTCAGACATAAGGCCAGTATAGCTCAAGTTCAGGTGCTTAGACTTTTTCATAAGAGCAATGAAAGTTCAGACAGTTTTTAGACTAGAGAATTATAAGATAAAATATAAACATATACAAACAAACTGTTCATTAATTTGAGAAGTTTAATCTTAAATCAACATGAATTCCTTTATAATGCTCCAGACGCACATTGGAATGTAAGATTGATTTCACATAGGTTAGATTCTATGGCGTGATTGTTGAAAAATAAGGATTATTTTCTTCTTTGTGAGACTTTATATGCCATTTACCTTTCCCTATGTTTATTTCCTTTAAAAGAACCAATAGAAGCCATAAATCAACATACATTATTGTTATTTCTATCTAGTTTTTGAGATATACATTATATATTTCACAATTGCATAGAAAAAGTTCTATTTTTTTCTATTTACTTAGAGGTTAGGGAAAGAACATGAGGGAGCTTTTAAAGTTTTTAATATTTGTCTTTATGGCTCACTTTACAAATTCTGTCTTTGTGTTTTCCTCTTGTGTGTCCTAATCTATTGCTTTCCGAGGTATGGGAGTGATATTAAGTTTTTTTCACGAAGAGACCCTTGAGAGAGTATCATTGGACTCTTTTCCTGCTTGGCTCATATCTTTCCGTGAACCCAAACTGTTCTCAATATCACTCTCGTTTTTCAGTCGTGCTTTTAGTTTTTCTTAATAAGTCCTTATATTTTGGCATCTTGTGTTAGGTTTCATTAGTCATTCTTCCACTCACTCATTTTATTTGACATGTTTTAGGAGCATTGATTATCGGGTGCTTCCCTAGACATTGAAGTTAAGATGGTGTGTGGGACTTGGTCCATTCTCAATGCCTCAACTCCTCTCCTGATTTCTTTTCGTTATTCTGATATAACATGGAGATCTCTGCTAAGTTTCTCTTGGGAACAAATAGTTACTTATCAGTTTTTTTAAACAATAAATACATGATTAGTTTTATTGAGTCACTATCACATTTGATAATTTTTTCCCAAAACAGTTTGCTAAAAAAAATAATTGACTTATTTTAAATCAAACAAGCCAGACCGAAATAAAAAAGCAAGAGCAAACAGACACTTACCTAGAATGGGAAAGCATGTAATCAATTCCTGGAAATCAGAGCTCAGAGCTGTGTAACTGTACTCCTCTACTCTTACACGGGATTTAAAAAGGGAGGAGTAACACCTTCTCTGGCGGGTAGACTAGAGCTGCAGAAGGGCGGTTCACCTGGGCCCAGGAGGCGGCCAGGCAGTCATCCGTGTGCCCCTGTCTCCTGGAAGACTGTTTCACACCTGGCATCAAACCTTCTTCACCTCTTCCTCATCTGTGCTGTCGGGTGATAACCGTTTGCTCTCTCACTGATGAAAAGGAAACAGTCAAAGAAAGTTTCCACGTGCCCCTGATACACATGAACTCGGCGGCATCTGCGCCCATTTTGGTTTTTATTACTATTCATACTTCCCTTCCGTTATTTACAGAAGCCGGCTTCTCCCTGTGTGCACTGCGTTGCTTTCTCTTTCTTCTCAAAAACACTGCACCCACCAGTTCTCTTTATTATTATTATTTTTTTAAAGAGCCAGGGAGAATCTTCACCGTAGCTTCTTCATAGGCCAATAAGAATGGGGCTAATTCTTCCATATTTCAAATATCTTAATTTGAATTTATTTCCCCCGACACTACAGTCCCATTTCTGTCTCTTTACTGCAAAATTCCTTGCAGAAATTGTCTAATCTTGGTATTCCAGCTCCTCTCTTTCCACTCTATCTTGAAGCCACTTGAAAGCTAATCAGGCTCTCAGCCCATCACTCCACCATGATCAAATCTCCTGGTCAGACCTCAGTCCTTGTCCTACTAGACCTGACATTGTCACTGAACATTTCCTGTGCCTCTTATTTTTTATTTTTTAAAATACATTTTATTAATTTTTTACAGAGAGAAAGGAGAGGGATAGAGAGTTAGAAACATCAGTGAGAGAGAAACATCAATCAGCTGCCTCCTGCACATTCCCCACTGGATATGTGCCCACAACCAAGGTGCATTCCCTTGATCAGAATCTAACCTGGGACCCTTGAGTCCACAGGCCAATGCTTTATTCACTGAGCCAAACTGGTTAGGCAATAGGTGGAATTTTTATTTTTTTAAAATATTTTAATCTTTATTGTTCAGTTTATTAATTACATCGTCCCCCTCTTTTTCCCCCCCTATAGGTTCCCTCCACCCGGTACCCAGGTACCCATCCCACCCTCCGCCCTCACCTCCCCCCCCCACTGTCCTCTCCCATAGGTGCATGATTTTTGTCCAGTTTCTTGCTGCACCTCCCACACCCCTTTTCTCCCGAAGAGTTGTCTATCCATTCCCTCTCTATGCCCATGATTCTGTTATATTCACCAGTTTATCCTGTTCATCAGATTTTTAATTCACTTGATTTTTAGATTCATTTGTTGATAAATATGTATTTGTTGTTCATAATTTTTATTTTTACCTTTTTCTTCTTCCTCTTCTTAAAGAATATCTTTCAGAATTTCATATAATATTGGTTTGGTGGTGATGAACTCCTTTAGCTTTTTCTTATCTGCGAAGCACTTTATCTGATCTTCAATTCTGAATGATAGCTTGCTGGGTAGAGTAATCTTGGTTGTAGATTCTTGCTATTCATCACTTTGAATATTTCTTGCCACTCCCGTCTGGCCTGCATTGTTTCTGTTGAGAAATCCGCTGATAATCGTATGGGTGTTCCCTTATAGGTAACTAACTTTTTCTCTTGCTGCTTTTAATATTCTCTCTTTGTCTTTTGCTCTTGGCATTTTAATTATGATGTGCCTTGGTGTGGTCCTCTTAGAATTCCTATATATTGGGGTTCGGTGTGCTTCTTGGACTCCTAAGTCAATTTCTTTCACCAGGTGTGGGAAGTTTTCGGTCACTATTTCTTCAAACAGGTTTTCATTGTCTTGCTCTCTCTCTTTCTGGCACCCCTATAATTCGGATGTTGGTATGCTTGAGGTTGTCCCAGAGGCCCCTTACACTATCTTCAATTTTTTGGATTCTTTTGGTTTCTTGCTTTTCCAGCTGAGTGGATTTTACCTCTTTGTATTTCAAATCTTTAACTTCGTTCTTGCGGTCCTCTAGAGTACTTTTAGGTCTTTGTATAATATATATATATATTTTTATTTCAATCAGTGTATGCTTAATTTCTAGTTGGTCCTTTTTCATATCCTTGAAGGTCTTGTTCATATCCTCATAGGTCTCGTTCATTTCCTTATAGATCTCATTCATTTCTTCGTAGGTCTTGTTCATTTCCTTGTAGGTTTTGTTCATTTCCTTGTAGGTCTCCGCTTTTTCTAGGAGCCTCTTGAAAAGCCTTATAACCGTGGTTTTGAACTATATGTCCAGTCGTTTGTTTTCCTCCATTTCTTTCACATCTGATTTCTTTCCATGTCTCTTATAGTGGCTGCTTTCCTGAGTTGGTCGATTAGCTTTGTGTGGTAGACGTCCTCTAAGGGACAGTGGCTCAGCCTCCCCAGTTACCTGAGGTAGATATGGGTTGCACAGTCTTGTTGAAGTTAAGCCTAGCTTATTGTTGCTAGCACTAGGAGGGTTTGACCTCCAGCCCAATTGGCTGTGAGGTTCAGCCATGCTCAGGTTGGATGGGCGGAGTCTCTGGACTGAGCAGGCAGTGTCAGCTCCGCCCTATGCAGCACCTGGGACTTTGTGCTGGGTGGCAATGGCTGCAAGCACCTCTGAGAGAAAGCTGCCGCTGAGTTCTACCTGCTGCTGGATGGTTCAGCCTCTCCCCAAATGAGTCTGCACACCCAACGTCTCACCCAGGGTCATAAAACAATGCAGTCTAGTGGTTTCCCAAACGAGAAAGTAAGTCACAAGTCCTCTTTGCACGGTCATGCAGCTCTGCTCTTCCCAAGTTTATGCGCATTCCACAGAAACTTGCCTTCTCCACAAGCTTGCAGACCCTTGCAGCGCCTGAGTTTCAGTGTGCCTCCCCACTGTCCAGTTTTACCCCGTATGATTGTGAGTTCCCCAGACTTCGCCCAGAGCTGGGGAATCTGTGCAGTGGGACATCTTTGTCTCCCCTGTTCGAGGAAACAGGCCGTGTTTGCAGCCGCCCTCCCTATCCCCTCACATGTGCATGGCTCCAAACCTCCGACACTGCGCGTATCTTCAGTGCTGCCCTCCGCCACTCCTCTGAGTCACAGTGTCCTGTCTTTACTTTTATTTGTGGAATTTTCACTCAGCCAGCTTTCCGGTGATTCTGGATGATGTTTGTTCTTTCGTTAAGTTGTTTTGAAATTGCTGTGTATGGCAGCAAGATAGGTGTTTACCTATGGTGCCATCTTGGTTCCTCCATGACTCTGCCCTCTTTTTTGAAACACTTTCTTCCCTTGGCTTTCAGGAACATATATTATGTAATTTTCCTCCTGCATTTTTTTGCAAATTCTGTTTCCTCCTTTGTTGGGTCTTTCACCTCTCCCAACCTCTAAACTTTGGAGTACTCCAGGCCTCACTTCTCAGTTGTCTTTGTTTCAAGCTCTACTCTTGGGAGGATCACATCTAGTCATATGACTAAAATACTGTCCACCGTGCTGCTTGCTCTCAGATTTGTATTTCTCAGCCCTATCTCTACCCTGAGCCTTGTGCTCATATCTAACTGTCTACTTGATACCTCTGCTAGGTAGCAATAAGCATATCAAACTTAAGTCTGGGATAAACTGATACTCCCTCCAGATATATTCCTTTGGTGTGCTTGCTCATTTCAGAATGGCACCTTTGTGTTCCAGGTCCTTTAGGCAATAAACCTGAAGGCATTCTTTGACTCTTGTCTGTCTTCAGACCTTACATCTAATCTGTCAGCATTTGCTCTTGACTCTACTCATCTGAAATTAACCACTTTCAGCCGTCCTCTGCCAGTTATCTCTCCTGTGTAGTAACCTGCTAAGGGTACGGTGTGTTCTCAACACAGCAGCTAATGTAATGCTGTTGAGATGTGGTTTGGATCATATTGCTCCTCAAATGGAAATCCTCCAATGGCTTTCCTGTAGCCTATAATGGTCAACATATTTGTGACTTTCTTCTGTCATATGCTCTGTTTTATGTTAATTAGAAGCCACTTTCATTTCATGTTTCTCCAGGATATTAGACAGTAACTTCTATTGTCTTTCTGTTTGTCCTTAAAACATGTTTGCACGGGACATTTTTTTCTCAATTTAAATTAAAAATAATTACTCATAATAATACTGGTCCTGCGTCTACTGTGATTATTGTTAAGCAGGAGAGAATGATCTCGATCGACTCCAGATGACCACCCAGGAGGCACCTTAGGAAGAGATATAACATTTTGATTTAAGTACTAATAAAATATATGTCATTCTGATGTTGATGATGTATCACTGATCCTGTACTCAGAGTAGCATGGCAGAAAATCAGAGGAAATCAGAATCGTGTCTGGCTTTTCATTGTACCTAAGAGAATACAGTGATGGTGTCTGTATGAACTAAATGAGAAAAGTGGGGCCAAATGCATTTATAACAGGTATAAAACTAATTTGAAAGTAATGTCTCTGGTTAAATATAGTGCAGTAAATTAAACATTGTGTACTTTAAAAAATTATGATTAGGCTAGTAGTATTTTAAGACACAAATTGCTGTTTGAAAGGCACGTATTCATATACATTCCACTTTGCTTTTTTATTTGCAAGTTATTGACTCACTGTTTCTGTTAGGTGTTATTTTTGTTGTCATTTGCGATATCATTTCACTGTTGTGGGGGGAAAAATCACTCCAGTTGTATGCATATGGTGACATCTTTCTCATTTGTCTCTCTGCTCCTAGATTTTCTCTCCTTCCTGCAGTCAGCATCTCCTCGTCTGTTAAATTGCTTCTTGTTAGTTCATTGGCATCAGTGTTAGCTATTAGATGATTTATCTTGATCTGTAAGTAAGAATCTTGGGGCATCATCTGGTTCAGTTATTTTTCTTTGTGTACATTTTAGGGTCACCGCATTGAAATGTAAAATCCCTTTGAAAACTACTGATTGATATTTTGCATGTACATTTTTACATATATGTGTATGCAGGTATAACCACACACATACATATATATGCCTATAACGTAATATGTGAACATATGAAAATCACCCTACACCTATGAAAAATTTCTTCTTTTATATGGTCGAAAGAACTTGTCAGAATACCTTCTCTCTGTTGAGCGAGCCTTTAGGTACATAAGAGGAAATGTGTTAGTGCAGTAACATTGTTACCTGTGCAGAGGAAAGGCAAGGGGAATGGTTTAAGCGAGTGGCATGTCGGCATGTGTTAAAGTGAATTACTGAAGATTGGCTCATAACGCCTTTCCTCTTTGAAACAGGAAGAGTGTGAGATGGGTAGCTATCTGTTTTGTTTTGTTTTTGTGTTTCTAAGCTAAACTTAGCTCTCCTAGGAGTTGTTGCACCCCTAATCGGCCAGTCTGCTCCCCTGTATTCCACTTGGGTGTGTCAGGTGGGGATTTCTTTCTCTCAGGGGTTGGATAGCATGCTCTGGTTATTGGTGACTGATCTCAATAAGAGAGACATTTGCCCCTTTTACTCCCCTTTCTGCAATTCTACATTCACTTTATCTGTTACCTTTATAATGTGTATACAGGCTGAATTATAAAATAATCTGTAATTTAGGTTACCCTGTATCCTATATAATTCACCGCACATGTTTTTGGATATCTGCGGGGAAGTGGTTCCATGACCCACAGGGAGACCAAAATGTGCAGAGGCTCAAGTCTGGCTCCTATCTGTGAGTTCCACATATGTGGAGACAGAGGGCCAACTGTACTGTCTTTATCTAGAAACCATTTGGATTTATATCTACTCAGCTGGGGCTTTATCTTCAAAGTGGAGAGTAATTTATGTTGTGTGTGTCATTGCCTGTATGTTTCTATTACTCTTAACTGCCTCACAGTCACTGGAGGTCAGGCTACTTGGTGTTGATTGCCTTTCTTTGATCTTAGAAATTCAAATGGCTACTCAGCGAAAGCCTCAAACATATTAGTAACTCCTAATGCAAGTGAGTTGTTGGATGTTGCTAAGAAATCTTTAGGAGTCATTCTTCACCCATATATTCCTCCAGCGGTCCCTCTTGCAAGTTTACCTTCTGAGGGATTTCTAAGAAGTAAACAGTGACAGCTGATGTGAGCCACATATAGAAGCAAACGTATTACTTCCCCATTATTTCATTTCCTTTGCCATTTACTTCATCTTGTGTTTTTTTCTGTTTCTATAGTAATTATCCTACATATTCTATATCAACCATGTGGGTCAGAATTTGTACTTTTTCAAAACAGCTTTATTGACACACAATTAACATACCATACACATCACCAATTTAAAGTGTACAGTTTTATGGTTTCCATATATCCACAGATAGGTGCAGCCATCAGCACAGACAATGTTAAAACATTTTATCACCTCAAAAAGAAACCCAGTACTCTCTTTCCCCTTCTTTCCTCACCCAGCCCTGAGCAACCACTAATCTACATCCTGTCTTGAGAGATTTTTCTAGTCTGGACTTTTGTAGGAATGGAGTGATGTAATGGATAATACTTTGTGACTGGCTTATTTGCGTTGACATAATGTTTTCAAGGTTCATCCATGTTGTAGCATGCATAAGTACTTGCCTTTTTTGGTCAAATAATATTATACAGCTATCATATAATTTGTTTACACATTGGTCTGCTAATGGACTCTTGGGCCGTTTCCACCTTTTGGTTATTATAAATAGTGCTGCTATAAATAGTCCTGAACAAGTTTCTGCATGTTTTCATTGATCTAGAATATGGTATATGCGTAGAAGTGGAATAAATGAATTATATGGTAATTCTATATTTAATAGTTTGAGTATAACGTTCATGTCAGTTTATTGAAATCTTAAGGTCCACACTGTTTACTAAATCAAATACTCAGTAATGTGTCATGTTGTATAAAAAAAAGAATACTCAAGAATTATGGTTATAAGTCAATTTTATGAGCTTTGAATATATCAATCCATTTTTATGAGTTTTTAATAAATGTAAATAGCCATTGATAGTATAAGATGTGATTACAAAAAAACGTTTTCCTCTGAAAGCCATATATATTCTATGTTTTAAAAATAGAATTTGTATCTTTATATGCTTAACATTAATACTTATTTTTCAATGCACCTAGCATGTCTTATATAATAATACCAGTACATGTTATCTTTCTTATTAGACAATGATCTTGGCAAAATTTTATTACACTTCAAGATGTCTGATAAACAAACTGAGTGGATAGAAAACTGCCGAAGACAATTTTGCAAAATGATGAAGGCCAAACCTCATATAATCAGTGGAGGTGGTAAGTGCACTAATTTTTTTTTTTTTGCTATGAAAATCATATTAACAGAAGCTGTGTTTCCTGAAGATTAGTGTCAGCATGTCTAGAATTCATAATACTAATTTCAGAGATCCATTGATTTCTTAAAACTGACCCTGGAGAACTAAAATAAGTCTGAGATTACTGAGCTTTTTTAGAAAATGGTCTAAGAGGTCTTGGTAAGAAAAACTTAAACACTGTTTTATCTTTCCCCAGGTTCTGCTTGGTTTCACTCACTTTTCACCAGCACATAGCATACTGCTTTGGATAGTAATATCCTAGAGTTAGTTTGTTTTTAAAGTTAAAAAGGGTTTCATGATATAAGTTAATTTTCTTGAGTTATGGATAATGGAACCTCAGGGAAATGAAGAACTTCGCTGCCCTACAAATCCTGTGCGCTGCCTACCCTGGCAAGCTTATTTTTGGTTCGGTTGCCTTGAACATATACCATCTGTTGCAAAGTATATAAAACAAATAATATGCACTGGTTTTGAAAGGGACAAGAACTATTCATTGATCTTGGACTTGGAGTTCACATAATTTTTTTGTATGCATGAATAATTATGATAAGACATTGTAGTCTAATTAGTGATAATTTTCTTTCTGTATTGAAATCATTTAGCATTCTGAAGCAATCCTTAGAGGATCTAAAGATAACAGATGATTCTTTTTCAGTTTTACATTCACAGGTTCTCAGTGAAGCTATTAAAATTTAATTTATATCAGAAGCATTGTTAAGAATATTAAAATGCTGTGTGTTTTGAATTGGACCCCCTTAAGGGCGTAACTAAAGATGTTCAGATGACTTTTATGTACCAGTTTGTTATTTAAAGATGCATTATCATGTATTATTCGTGTTTTTTAATATTCTAATTATTCTCTTGTTTATTATAGCTTTAGTAGAATTACTTGAAAAATTTGTGCTTCATCTCTCTGAAAGCCCATCGGAATGCTATTTCCCCTCTGTAGTATATACAGGTACATCTTAAACATTTTGAATTTTGAGAAGTATTTAGTATGCAAATATATATTTCACAAGGTTTCTCATCCTAAAAATCTTTCATATACATTCCATATATATTTTAATCTCTTCTGTGTAAATGTCTGATTTCAGTGAGGAAGGGAAATGGAGGGAGAGATAGAAACATCAGTGAAGAGAGAGAGTCACTGATTCGCTGCCTCCTGTATGCCTCCCATGGATATTGAGTCCAGAACCCAGGCATGTGCCCTGTCCAGGAATTGAACTGTGACCCCCTCATTCATAGGTGGACTCTCAACCTCTGAGCCACACAGGTTGGGCTCTTAAGTCCTTTCTGGGCCCTTTTCATCTGTCTACCTCTTAAAAATTGTTTTTCCTTAAGAGGCCTTCCACTCTGTTCATTTAATCCACTCATCCCCACGCGCCACCCCCATCTGCCCATCTCATCTGCTCATATGTTTTACAAACCTCACATGTTGATGATTTCTAACTGCACATCTTCCACTCAAAGACCTACTATAAGCTTTATTTTCATATTTCCAACTGCTTAATAGGGAAACATCACCTGGATGTGCTATAGAGACCCTCAAATTCCAAATGTATAATAGGGACTTTGTCTCATCATACCTTTGGATATACATCCTCTTACCTTGTCCATTTTGGTTGGTATTATGGTCATCTACTGTCCATCTAAACCAGAAACCGAGGAAAGATGAACTCCCTTATGTCAATATTTTCCTCCCAATTACCAAACCATTTTAATTCTGTGTTCTTAATCTATCCCAAATTTATCCACACACACACACACACACACACACACACACACACAAATATTTGAATCATTATTGTTGAAATTATTACATAGGTGCTCCTTTTCCCCCCATTCACCTCTTCCATCCTGCTCCCGTTCTCTCCCACCCCCTCCCAGGCCCTTACCACCCCATCTACTTATATTGATTTCTACTCTTTTATGTTATTGTAGGCCACTATTACTTTTGTTTAATGTATTATAACAGCCTCTTTACCTGGGGTCTCTAATTGGAGTCTGATTTTCTTTCACAGGTATTCTTTATGCTGCTTTCAGGGTGATATTTGAAGCTCATATCTGGCCCATTCATTTTCTCCCCAACGAAGCTCACCATTGACCACTGCATAAAGTATAAGACTTTTACCATAATACCTGAGGACTCAAATTAGGCTTGTTGTTTGTTCCTCTCGAGTATCATCTCTTTCTCTCCATGCCTCACATTTATTTATTTATTTTCAAATATATTTTGTTGATTTTTTACAGAGAGGAAGGGAGAGAGATAGAGAGTTAGAAACATCGATGAGAGAGAAACATCGATCAGCTGCCTCCTGCATACCTCCTATTGAGGATGTACCTGCAACCAAGGTACTTGCCCTGACTGGAATCAAACCTGGAACCTTCAGTCCACAGGCTCTATCCACTGAGCCAAACCGGTTAGGGACTCACATTTATTTTTCATGAACACTAAACTGTTAGCAGCACTGCCAACTTCCTCTTCTCTCCCTCACCACACACACATTCATTTATTCAACAGATAGATATTGTCCTTTGCTATGTGATAGAACTTCTCTAAGCATCCAGACACAGCATTGAACAAAAGAGAGAAACAAATATTATTTTTTCTTTTTTAATTTTTTTATTTTTTACATATGTGTCCTTATTTCTTCATAATCCTTACCCTTCTGCCCCACCTTCCTGTTGTCTGTGCCCACTGAACGAGAGAAACAAATCTTGCCTTAATAGAATTGACCTTCTAGTAGGAAAGGTCAATTGATGATAATTAAGTAAAAGATTCAGTATGTCAGATGGTATGGTGGTAGATGAGAATTTTTCAGCAGGACGGGGAGCTGGCGCGTGCTAGTTGAGGGAGAGGATTACAATATTAAATAGTGTTCAGACCAGTAGACATGGGTGCAAGATATATATGGATATTTTCAGGGAAAGAGAATTTCAGCAAGTGACACCAGAGGACTAATATGGCTAAAAAGAAATAAGAGGGAAGAATTGTTTGTGTAGAAGTCATAGAGGAGAGATTTTTGAAATGTATTGCAGGGTCTTAAACATAGGATTGACATGATGTGATTTACATTGTTAAAAGATCACTGTGATTGCTATATTGAAAAAAAAATGGAAAGTAGGCATAATCGTTGCATTTAAAATTAGAAAACTGAGGTAAATAGTAAAGAAAACAAATTGTAAAGGTAATTTTGAACAAAAGCATTTGTGAAAAGAATTATAACTTTATAAATGAACCTAATAATGTACGTGACAGAATACAGGAAGTGATGGTCAAGTCTATGAGTGAGAGAGGAAATCAGTAAGCAGTAGTAATCACGGAGATTTGCAGCAAGAGACTGGACAAAAATCTTGCAACAATGGGAGAGGACAGGGGTGGGGATCTCCAGTCTGCAGCATAATAATCTCCAGTTTCTATAGCTTACCTTGGCACATTGTTCTCTTGGATTATATTTTTTGTGTTGTCTAAAGTTAACATTATGTTGTGTGTGCTATCGAAATATTCAACCTGATCTGCTCAGTATACATGTGTTCCTGCCCTCTGCTGCACTTCTAAATTACGCTGGGGGAGACCTCCTGTGTAGTCTTTTTAATGTAGTGTCTAGGCAGATGAGCTCTGAACGTGAATTTAAATTTCTTTGAAGGATCCAGTTGAAGCCGAGACCGGTTTGGCTCAGTGGATAGAGCGTCGGACTGCAGACTGAAGGGGCCCGGGTTCGATTCCGGTCAAGGGCATGTACCTTGGCTGCGGGCACATCCCGAGTGGGGGGCGTGCAAGAGGCAGCTGATCGATGTTTCTCTCTCATGGATGTTTCTGACTTTCTATCCCTCTCCCTCTCTGTAGAAAATCAATAAAATATAAAAAGATAATAATAATAAAATAAAATAAAGGCTCCAGTTGAACGTCTGTCACTGGAATTTTATTTTATTTTATTTTTTTAAAAAATATTTTTTTTAATCTTTATTGTTCAGTTTATTAATTACATTGTTTCCCCTTTTTATCCCCCTATAGCTCCCCTCCACCCTGTACCTATCCCACCCTCCACCCTCACCTCCCCCTCCCCACTGTCCTCTCCATTGTTGCAAGATTTTTGTCCAGTCTCTTGCTGCACTTCCCACAACCCTTTTCTCTCCAAGAATTGTCAGTCCATTCCCTCTCTATGTCCATGTCTCTGTTATATTCACCAGTCTATCCTGTTCAACAGCCTATCAATTCACTTGATTTTTATGTTCATTTGTTGATAGATGTGTATTTGTTGTTCATAATTTTCATCTTTACCTTTTTCTTCTTCCTCTTCTTAAAGAATATCTTTCAGCATTTCATATAATATTGGTTTGGTGGTGATGAACTCCTTTAGCTTTTTCTTATCTGCGAAGCACTTCATCTGACCTTCAATTCTGAATGATAGCTTTGCTGGATAGAGTAATCTTGGTTGTAGATTCTTGCTGTTCCATCACTTTGAATATTTCTTGCCACTCCCGTCTGGCCTGCATTGTTTCTGTTGAGAAATCCGCCGACGTATGGGTGCTCCCTTATAGGTAACCAACTGTTTCTCTCTTGCTGCTTTTAATATTCTCTCTTTGTCTTTTGCTCTTGGCATTTTAATTATGATGTGCCTCGGTGTGGTCCTCTTAGGGTTCCTATATATTGGGGTTCGGTGCACTTCTTGGACTCCTAAGTCAATTTCTTTGACCAGGTGTGGGAAGTTTTCAGTCACTATTTCTTCAAATAGGTTTTCATTGTCTTGGCCTCTCGCTTTTTCTGGCACCCCTATAATTCGGGTATTGGTATGCTTGAGGTTGTCCCAGAGGCCCCTTACACTATCTTCAATTTTTTGGATTCTTTTGGTTTCTTGCTTTTTCAGCTGAGTGGATTTTACCTCTTTGTATTTCAAATCTTTAACTTGGTTCTTGGGGTGCTCCAGGGCACTTTTAGGTCTTTGTATAATATTTTTTGTTTCAGTCAGTGTATGCTTAATTTCTGGTTGGTCCTTTTTCATATCCTTGAGAGTCTCCTTTATATCCTTGAGGGTCTCTTTCATTTCCTTGTAGGACTCATTCATTTCCACGTTGGTCTTGATCATTTCTTTGCAGCTCTCGTTTATATCCTTGAGGGTCTTGTTCATTTTCTTGTAGGACTCATTCATTTCCTTTGTGGTCTTGCTTATTTCCTTATAGGCCTCGACCTTTTGTTGGAGCCTCTTGAAAAACCCTATAACCGTGGTTTTGAATTCCATGTCCAGTCGGTTTTTTTTTCCTCCATTTCTTTCACATCTGATTTCTTTTCATGTTGCTGCATGGTGGCTGCTTCCCTGAGTTGGTCAATTAGCTTTGTGTGGTAGACTTCCTACTAGGAACAGTGGCTCAGCCTCCCCGGTTACCTGAGGTGGATGTGGGCTGCACAGTCTTGCTGAATTTAAGCTCAGTTAATCGTTGTTAGCACTTGGAGGGTTGACCTCCAGGCCAATTGTCTGTGAAGCTCAACTGTGCTCAGGTTGGGTGGGCGGAGTCTCCGGGCCAAGCAGACAGTGTCAGCTCCGCCCTATGTGGCCCCGGGGACTCTGTGCCGGGGGCAATGGCCGCCAGCACCTCTGAGAGAGAGCCACTGCCGAGCTCCACCGGCTGCCGGGGAATTCAGACTTTCCCAAAATGAGTCTGCATGCGCAATGTCTCACCCAGGGTCATAAAACAAAGCAGACTGACGGTTTTCTGAATGAGAGACAAGTCGCAGAGTGCTCTCTGTGCCGTCACGCAGCCGAGCTGTTCTCACACAAGCTGCCCTCTCCACAAGCCGGGAGACCCGGCAGCACCCGATCTTCGGCGTGCCCTCCCACTGTCCAGTTTTCACCCCGTGTGATAGTGGGTTCTCTGGACTTCGCCCAGAGCTGGAGAATCAGTGGGACGCCTTTGTCTCCCCGTTCGAGAAAACTGGCCGGTTTTCAGCCGCCCGCCCTCTCCGTGGCGCGCGAATCTTTCAACGCTGTCCGCCGCCGCTCCTCCGAAGTCACAGTGTCTTATCTTCACTTTTATTTGTGGAATTTTCACTCGGCGAGCTTTCTGGTGATTCTGGAAGGTGTTTGTACTTTCGTTAAGTTGTAGTATTAAAATTGCTGATTATGACGGCAAGATAGGTGTTTTACCTTTGCCGCCATCTTAGTTCTCCTCTGTCACTGGAATTTTAGAGTACAGCCAAAAAGAAAGTAGCTTCCTATTGGTTAATTGTTGAGTATCATGATATGATAAATACACACACACACACACACACACACACACACACACACACACAAACACTTATTTCAGAGAGGAAGGAAGAGGGAGAGAGAACTAGAAACATCAATGATGAGAAAGGATCATTGATTAGCTGCCTCCTGCATGCCCCCTTCCTGGGGATCAAGCCTGCAACCTAGGCATGTGCCCTTGACCAGAATAGAACCTGGGACCCTCAGTCTGCAGGCCAATGCTATATCCACTGAGCCAAACCAGCTAGGGCATAATATGATAATTTTGATGGTAGTATTTTTTTCTTCCTGTGGCCTTAGCTATCCTCATCCTTTATCATTTGTTTTTTGGCTGGTAGACCAATGGTTTGCTATTATGAAATTTCACTTTATTTACTTTAAATTAAAAAAAACTGTTTTGATATAAGGATATTTCAAAGCAAATGCTGGATAGATATATTCAATGCTTTTCATGTTTCTGGAAATGAGAAATTGATTGTGTTTTTTAAAAATGACAGTTTGCTAAACCCTAAGGTAGCTGAAATTAGAATAACACAGTCATCCATCTGTTAGCTCCCTCGGGATTTCAATCTATTATAAAATTTGAAAATCTGGAAAAAATCAAATTAGTTTGACTGTTTATCCCCTTGAACAAAGAGGAAAGAACAAACAGAGAAAGTTCTGCACATTTGCAGGTTGAAAACCCATATAGATATCTTTCCAAATCTTAACAGACATTAACATTCTGTTGGCTCAATTCCCTGGAACAAGTTGGGGATTTTCTTCTACTATAATTGCTTCTTTGAAATGATAAATTAAGTAGTTCTTTTAAGGTAGTATTTTAATGTTACTACTTTTCTCTTTATGTTGTTAATCAAAAGACTGAAAAAGTATTTAAAAAGTTGCAGTTCTGTCTTTTGACTACTAAAATATTTTAAAACTTAATATATACAGCTAAACACCTTTCTACTTTCTTTGTTTATCCAGCAAATATGCTCTTTTCTATTACATTTATGGAGCATGTTTGTATGTTTTAATATTGCAAGTAAGTATATAATATAAATATCTCTCTCCTCAAGGAAGGAAGATAGAGCATGGATCTAAAATGACAAATTAAGTAAATGGCAGCATATGGTAAGATAGAAAATGAAGAAATGAGGGAAGCTCATCATTTTTAGCTGGCTACTTTGTTTTAAATGAAGGGTTTTGTTGTGAGTGCCATGGTGTTTAATAGAAAGGATGGTCATTGTTGACTATACTGGAAGATAAGTGGGGGATGTGATAATACACTGGGACGATGGCACTGATACTCCTATTAAAGATGAAGGGGATAGGAGAGGAGAAGACTTTGGGGCCAGGGTAATTGCATAATTAAAGACATGGGAAGAGAAGTGCCAGTTAGGAGACAGACTCTTATACTAGTAGTAGCTTTGTCACCAGGAATTAGATTTTAAGTCATTACGAATTGAATAAAACAGATAGATACAACCACATGTTGACAAAGAACCAACAGAATCTTCAGACTTGCTTTGGGGAAGGAAGGATGTAGAAGTAAGTATGCTGACCGGTTAATATCTTTGAGTGATTGAGAGTTCTCTCATTTTATAACCGATACAGCAGAGCTTCAGCAGAGTCAGTAAACAGTCAAGCAGTCACTGCTTCTTCAACCATGAATTCATCTTCGAGAAAGTCTTTACTCTTCTGAAAATTTATTTTTTTTCCATGCCATTAGCCAAGTGCCAGGCAGAATAGATTTGATTTCTCCTACCACTACTCTTTGTTCTGGCGCTGCAAACCAAAAAATAGAACAGCATGCATGGCCAGAGTGAGTGATATTAGTGAATATTAAGTAAAATTTTTTCAACTCATTTTGTTCTGAGATTATGATATTTATAATTAAAATGACTGGTTATTTCAAATAGTTGCTTGAATATTAATGCTGAGATTGAATTACACATTGCTAAGTAACTAGGGTAAGTAGGGCACTATAGTTGTCATTGTTTGGTTGAATTTTTTCGACAACTTATTTCAATAAGCTTTTTATAGATTCCTGGGAGTCATTTTATCCACTTGTTAATTGATTTCAACATACAGAAGATTATATATATATATATATATATATATATATATACACACACACACACACATATATGTGTGTGTGTATATATATATATATATATATATATATATAATAAAAGATTAATATACAAATTGACCGTACCTCTGCTACACCCACAAGCCACCTCCACAAGCCAATCATGAGTGAATGTGCAAATAAACCCAACCAAGATGGCTGCCGGCCACAGAGAGCAGGAGGGAGGCTTGGATTTCCCCAGCAATGGAGGAGGCTAAGCTTTCTACACACCCTGGCAGGCACAGGCCTCCACTCAATGATACAAAGTTTCAATTATAGAAGATAGTGACAGCACCCACAGAGCTGGAGAGAGCAGGAGGCTTGATTTGCATCCAGAGATGGAGGAAGCCAAGCTTTCCTCCTGCCTTGGCCGGCCCAGGCCTCCATTTAAGGCTACAAAGTTTCAATTATAGAAGGTAAATTCCAACAGAGATGGCTGCTACCAAGGAGTGAGCAGAAGCCTTGGCTCTGCTCCAGGCTACAAATTTTCCATTGTAGAAGAAAAATAAATGTCAGATACCAGAGTTTCCTCTTGGGTCACCAGGGTGTGTGGCCAGCCTGCAAACCACCACAGGCCGCTTGCTCAGGCCACCCCACGCCCCAAGTGAACCCCCACCTTGATCTGGGATACCAACTGGCCCCCACCCATGCACTAGGCCTCTATCCTATCTAATAAGAGTAATATGCAGATTGACCATCACTCCAACACACAAGATGACTGCCTCCATGTGGAAACAAGATGGCCAACACAAGATGGCCAGTAGAGGATGGCAGTTGGGAGGGACCAACCTGCAAGGGAGGGCAGTTGGGGGCAATCAAGCCTGTAAGGGAGGGCAGTTAGAAGCAAAAAGGCTGCCAGGGGAGCAGTTAGGCATCAATGAGGCTGGCAGGGGCAATCAGGAAGGCTGGCAGGCGAACAGTTGGGAGCCAGCAGTCCTGGATTGTGAGAGGGATGTCCGAGATTGGAGAGGGTGCAGGCTGGACAGGTATACACACCCC
Source organism: Antrozous pallidus (assembly GCA_027563665.1). Taxonomy (NCBI): domain Eukaryota; kingdom Metazoa; phylum Chordata; class Mammalia; order Chiroptera; family Vespertilionidae; genus Antrozous; species Antrozous pallidus. The sequence continues at coordinate 90,624,666 of CM050517.1, forward strand.
ATGCACAAATTTTGCACACCAGGGCTCAAATATACATACTATCTAATAAAAGCATAATATGTAAATTAACATCACTCTGCTATACTCACAAGCCACGCCCATTAGCCAATAAGGAGTGGGTATGCAAATTAACCCCAACCAAGATGGCTGCAGCCATGGAGAGAGCAGGAGGGAGGCTTGGGTAGGGATAAGAAATCAACCAAAGGACTTGGATGCATACATATAAGCATAACTAATGGCCACCAACACTGAGGTAGGTGGGGGCTTGTCCTGGGGGCTGGGAATGGCGTGGGGAGTGAGGTGTCAATTAGGGAATAGGGGGAGAAGACATAGGTAATATTTTAAACAATAATAAAAATAAAAATAAAAAACCACTCAAGAAAGGTAGATGGCCAACTAGTTTAGTTTAGTTTGGTCCTGTGAGGAATTCCTGGGCATAAGACTTTCAGTGTTAAAACCATGAAAGTCCTAGGTTAACTAGGAGATGTAGGATGCCTTAACTCTAAAAGTGCTAACAGATGAATTATTGCTGGAACAAAGAGTAGATGTTTGATAACAGTGATGCTTGATTTGCTCTTCCCTATTTCTATAGATCTCAAATCTACCCATAGTTTAAGGTTCAATTTTAATGCCTTGCCTTCCTAATCTCTCCCTCTCCTGAATTCACATAACATTTTATCTGTACCACTCTTATTCCTCTTAGCACGTTAAAAAATTAGAGCTATCTATATACAAATTTTATCTCTGACACTACATGGAAAGTTCCTTTAGAACATGATGTATTATTTATCTTTTAGCCTCCAGAGTTTCCAGTCTGGTGTGCTACACATACTTTATCGGAAAGTCTATTACAAGGAATGAATGAGTCCATGAGTTAAGCAGATTGTATTGATAGTATGCGATGCACCAATATGTAATGGGAGGGAAAGAACATTTGTGATATGAGATTCAGAAAATGTAACCTTTGGTCAACTCTACCACTAGATAATATGTGATTTTGGACAGTTTCCTTAATCTTGTATATTTGTGTATATGCACATTACCATTTCTTCAGTCCAAAACTGAAAGTTTCAACTAGACCTTCAGTGCTATCTAGTAATGCTTTTTAGTGTTCATTGTTAGCTTGGCCATCCAATGTTCTCAAGGACTAATCTAAACTTTCAACCTCTCCTTTGGTTCTCCATCTGAACAATCCCTCCTTCACGTTTTTGTTTTTTAATGTGTTTTGTTGATTTTTTTATAGAAGGGAAGGGGATAGAGAGTTAGAAACATCGATGAGAGAGAAACATCGATCAGCTGCCTCCTGCACACATCCCCCGCTGGGGATATGCCCACAACCAAGATACACGCCCTAGACTGGAATCAAACCTGGGGCCCTTTAGTCTACAGGCTGAAGCTCTATCCACTGAACCGAACTAGTTATGGCCCTCCTTCACATTTTAAAATATCTTTGCACTTTTATTCATAAGTAAATCTTTCCAGGTGCTTTTTTTCTTTTTTTAATTGAATTTATTGGAGTGACATAAATAAAATTATATAGGCTGCAAGGATACAGTTTCATAAAACAACATCTGTATGTTGTATTGTGTGTTCACCGCCCCAAGTCAAGTTTCCTTTTATCACCATTTATCCCCATTTTACCCTCTTCTTCCCCCACCTCCTCTTCCTCTGATAACCACCAAACTTATCTATGAGGTTTATTATTTTTTTTTGCTTAATCCCTTTACCTTTTTCACCCAGCTCCTCTCTCCCTCCTCTCTGACAGTCTATTCTCTGTATAAGTCTGTTTCTATTTTGTTTGTTATTTTATTTTGTTAATTATATTCCACATATAAGTGAAATCATATGGTATTTGTCTTTCTTGACTGGCTTGTATCACCTAACTGTCATCATAAATCAGCAAAGAAGGAATGTTGGTGAGAATGTGGAGGAAAGGGGACCTCTTCCTCACTTTTGGTATAAGTTCACAATTCCAACTTCACAGAGAATTCACCTGCAGGAAGAAACTTGTTCACTCCACCCTCATACATTGTACATTATAAGTAGAATACTGATCATTCCTTGCTGACACTCATCTTAAATCTTTAAGAAATAAATGAATATATATACACTTATATACACACATCTATACATATATATACAAATGTGTATATATTTGTAATTCAAAATGTATATACTTTGCTTAATGAAAGTGCAATACTCTAGACTATTTTGGAATTAATAGCTTTTGTGTTCTGAGAACCAAGTGAAAATAGATTGATTCAAAATTATGATTAGTTGTTTTGTATTTAATATGCTTTTAAAAATGCTTTTATAGGAGAAAAGTTATTTGTAAAATTTTTCCTGTTAATTCCTTTGAAAATATAATTAACAGTTCTTAAAAGAATAAATACATCAGTGTTTTCAAAATTCACAGTAAAATATGTAAAAATATTGCTTTCATCAATTTTCAATTACAATGTGATTATTATGTAGACTTTTATACATTTTTATAACCCAATTTTCTGTTGTTTTTAGCTACTGATGCAAATGTGAAGAACGAAAGTCTGTCATTGGTGCAGCAGCTTGGCATTAAAATGACAGTCAGGTGGGTAGGTGGTTAGAGAACAGCCAAAGAACTTGTATGCCTGTCTGCATAACCCAGGGACACAGCCACTAGGGAGGTGAAGGCTGGGGAGGGGTGAGGGGTGGGCTGTGAAGGGTCAATGTGAGAAAAAAAGGGACATCTGCAATGCTTCCAACAATAAAGATATTTATTTAAAGCGACTGTCAGGTATATTACAGGGCAATATACCTCCCTTGTGTATATCTATAATTTTTTTAACGATCTGATATGTGCTTAATAGTATTTAATTTAACAACCAACTGTTTAGTATATTTTATTTTGGTATATTTTAAATGACTATTATTCAGAAAATAATTTTATTTTTAGGATATTGGGACATGATTAAATTACCTCTATAGGTAAATCAGTTATGATTCATTATTATTTCAGAGTTTAATTTCAGTGTAGTTAAGCCTCTATGACTATCAGATTTTCCCCCCCAGAAATAACATCGTAAAAGTCAGAATCTGGCAGCACAATTATGCCATTTCTAAAATATGATTAGTTTAGATTATCAAGCTATGATGATGAGTACAAAAGTATCTTAAGGATCGATGCGGAAGTTAAAATGAATAAACCGTTTAGAATAGTTGGCAGTTTTGTTCTCAAATTGTAATTTTCAAAGGAGATGAACAGGGTAAACAGCAGTCGGGGAGTTAAGGGCTGAGTCCTTGACCACCTTCCCACTTGTTCTTGCTTTTAAATGGGGATCTTGATAGTCTCGTTCAGAAGGATCAGAATCACAAACGAGTTTTAGAAAGATACGCGTGAAAGATGTTGAAAAGACTGAGTGTTCTTTATAAATTCATAGCCTTAGAATGAAAACTATGGTACTGATACTAGCTCACCCACCTTTATTACATAGGACATATAACACATTGATTGTTTTTGCAACCTTGTTTTTATTTTAAATACCCTATTTCTGTTGTGAAATAGAATCCATAGATAATATAAGTCACATATTTTTAAAATTTATGATAATGTCTTATTGGTAAGGAATAAATGCAAAATGACTTACAGTGGAATATTTGTATGAAACTACAGTATAAGACATAGCTGGCCCTCATCTTCTTGACTGGCAGCTACAAATAGAGGCTTCATCTTGGGCTTAAAATACCGTAAGAGAGTTGCCACTGGCAAAAGGACTTTCCAAAATGGTGAACAATGCTGAGAAAGGCTTCAAATGAAGCGCTAGCTTTCCTCGATTTGCACACGGTTGCATTCAGCATATGTAAAAAATATAGGAAAACATTTTATATAAAACAGTTTCATATCATTTTAAGTATCTTTTTAATCCATGCAAGATAACAGGTGGAGCATTTCCATGTTGTTGTCATGCTGTCCCTCACTCACTGACTACCATTGGTGCTCCGGTCACTATGACAATGAAAAATGCCCCCACAAGTTTCCAAAGTGGCCCCCTGAGAAGTGCCACTCCCATTTAAAATCATTGGAACAGATGAACCTAAAAACTGCTTCTTAGATATAACATTCGACTCTGTCAATATTCTGTTTCAGATTAAGTTCAGGTAAAAAATACTTACATTCTACTGGTAAATTGATGGTATGTATGTTTTCTCTCACTATTGTTTTATTTTCCTTTGAAGTTACCAGTGTTTACCAGATGAATACTGCTAATCCAAATATAGCATAATTATTGGTACCATAACAGTATATTGTCATTTTTTCCCCCTTAAGTAGCTATGCCAGAAGTAGAAATTTGAAAACTTAAAGCCTTGAGATTTTTAGAGGACTCCACTTTGATAGATTTCTATAAATGAATTTACCATACAGGGCCTGACCTTTATCCTTTTGTGTGTTTTGTGGATTTTTAATCAGGTATGGCAAGTTCCTCAACCTGTTGAGAGAGAGTGCAGAAAGTGATCTTACGTGGGTGTTAAAGCACTGTGAGAGGTTCCTGGCGCAGCAGCAAGCTCACGTGAAATCTTCTCTTCATATCCTTTTGGAGCAGATTCCCAGTTCTACGTCATTCACTTTTCTTAAGTTTTTTATGGGATATCTTTTATAGTAAAATAACACTTTAACCTATATTAGTGAATTATTTGTTCTGATATATCTTCATAGCTGTATTTTAGATGTGCATTTTATTAAATTGAATAGTGATTAAGTTCATTCTTACTCATTGAGTCTGCAACTGAATAATTGAAGTTAATGGAATATATTTTCAGACATATATAATAAAGTTTTAAAATTGCAATCTAGAAAAATAATATTCTATTTGCATTGGTTTTATTGCAGATATAGGATTTGACTTTAAGAAAAAATATATGCAAACTATTTACATTTTCTGAATCTAAAAATGTGTGGATTTTAAAAATACTTGATTGTGCTAGTCATTTAGCAGACAACCTGAACTAGAGTAAGGATGCTACTCTTGTATCTATCACTTCAAGAAGTGTATTTCTACAAAGCAGAAGGTTTTTCTTCCAGTAGCTAGCGCCATTGACTTCCACAGGACATTAAAGAAAAGGGTGTAGTATAATAGTTAATGTGTAATTTTTATTAATAAAATTTAATTTTACATCAATATTTTATAAATTTATTCAATACAAAATGAGGACTAAGTATCATCAATATATCTTTTCTTATAGAGATCCTGGAAATGAGTATTTATGGAGTTGTATTTCATCTTGTAACATAAACTATTATAACAGTTCCTTAACTGTGCTTTTTAATCTGCCTGCAGGGGAGTTATGCTGGCCATGACTGGTTTGTGTCGTCTTTGTTCATGATAATGTTGGGGGACAGAGAGAAAACATTCCAGTTCCTTCAGCAGTTCTCCAGGCTCCTGCCCTCTGCTTTCCTTTGGCTGCCAAGACTGCACGTTTCTGTAAGACTTTATAGCCTGTTTTTAAAGAAGCATTTTAGATTTTAGGGCAAATCCTATTTAAATTAATTGGGATCTTATTTTCTTTGTAGAGAACTCTGTATTAATTTATATTCATTTTTTGTGTGAATGCTTCTGACTCTGTGAAGATACAAATTTGACATTTTCTCAGATATTTGGTGTCTTCTTACCTACTGGTATCTGAATAAACGGTTAATGGTAATAGATTTATTGTTAAATTTTAAACTTGTCAGTAAATTATAGAATTTTATATATAAAAAGAAAACATTTTTTTTATTTTGTGAGAAAGAATTTCTTAGTGAAATTACAGCATAAGAAAATATTAAGTTGAAGTTTGTTTTTTCTATTGGAATACCTAATCCCAAATAAGAATTATAACAAAAGTAATATTCATATATGCCTTCTCTGCTAGTAAAAACATGAAAGGGAGAAAAAAGGATTTCATATTCCTATGAACACAAAACTCCATTGATGAAAAATCAGGCTAAACGTAATACTCGAATGAGTGTTATCCAACAGGAAGGTCAAGGGATGGTAATACACAAACACAGTACTCTGTTACTCCTCACAAAATATTTATTTAACACAGGATGTTTAGAGTTAAAAATTCTAATAGAATTTAAATACATTTTTTTAACTTTTTTGTACAATTCCTGTGCTTTCGGTAAGGTACCACTGTCCTTAACGATGTCTAGGTCCTTTACCCAGACAGCCAGACAGTCTGTTTTCTCCTCTCCAGAAAATAACATTTTAGACTTCTGCTCAGGTAATATGAGGTCAGATGGCTCAAAGGTTCATCCAGTCCTTCTCATTTTAGCCCCTTCCTCTTTATCCCCTTGGGAGGGCGTCAGATGCACGGCTCATGGCTAGCGACTGCTGCTGTGGCAGCTGGAGCCTCTCCCGTCGGGATTTGGTGCTGCCCACGGCAGGCACAGTGGGGCTGCAATGAGCAGGAGTGGCGGGCGGGAGCTGCAGGTGGCATTGGACTGCAGGTTTCAGCCCAATCCCTGCAGGCCACCCAGAGGGACCCCACCCATGCACGAATTCATCATACATATATTCAGAAAAGTATTATCTCAGTTTATATTGAAAATTAAAATGTTATGTATGTATAAGTTGACTTTTGCTTTTAGATATGTTTATTATATTAATTAATTTTACTCTATAAGTACTCATTAGTGAAACATATTGTGCAGTTCATATTATTATTTTTATTGACTCAATAGAAAGGTTACTGTTTGGTCTTAGACATTAATCTGCAATTGACTACAAGAAGTCCATTTAATATGCTATGTATGTCTTGTCATCAGTATAGAGTTACTGTTCTTTGTGTGTGTGTGTGTGTGTGTGTGTGTGTGTACAGTGAGGTGTCTTCCCGAGAGCCTGTCATAAAATATATTTTTCTACAAAATATCTTTTCCCACAAATATATATTTCTGCACATGAAATGTTAAATCATTATTTATGATGATGAATGATAATACTGGAAAACCACTAATAAATAAGTGGACTTCTTATGTAATTGTTTTATGTGAGTTTTGTTTGTTTTAATTTAAAAGTATTAACATTCTTTTATTAAAAAGGTTTAAAAATAAGAATTGCTCAGTAAAGGCAAGAACATAAAATGTCTTTCTTAAACTTTCTTAATTATGTATTCTTCAGATCTAATTTGAATATTAATTTTTATTATAAGTCTGTAAGATATAATTGTGGGTCTAAGAATTTTTCTTCAAGTTTATAGTTTGTTTTAAAAAGAAGCTGTTGTGATTAAATGTTGTATTTATACTAATTCATTAAAACATTATGAACATTGATGATGATAAATTGTATCTAACAGCTAAATTAAAAAAAAATAACCAGCTTTATGAAGATACTAGAGGCCCAGTGCACAAATTCGTGCATGGATCGGGTCCCTTAGCCTGGCTGATGATCGAGGCCTATAGGGGGGCTGGCTGGCCTATTGGGGGGGGGGCAGGCCAGCAGGAGGGAGGGACCAAGGGAGGTTGGCCATGGGGGACCACAGGAGATTGGCCTGCCAGGAGGGAGGAACTGCAGGAGGTTGACCTGCTGGCTGCCCCAATTTGGGTCTGAGGGGAGGGGCTGTGGGAGGTTGGCTGTGGGAGCACACTGACCCCTGGTAGTAAGTGTGTGTCATAGTGACTGGTTGACTGGTTGTTCTGGTCATTCCATTCAGTTGTAACAGTTGCTTAGGCTTTTATATACATATAAAGATTGCTGAAAAATACAAGTTTGTAAATATTTGTTTTTATATATTTACACATGTATAGTATATGGACATAAATATAAATATATGTATAAAATATATTTATAAAATACTGCTCTGAGAACTTTGACTTGAATACATTATGTACCTCCCCACCCACCCCCATTTTAGAGACGAATTTCTTATGGAGTACCCAATTTCAGTTATTAGTAACACAAGTTTGTATTTGGGTTAACATTACCTTAGAAAAAGGGGATTAGGCAAATACCTCTAAGAGCTGACAAACAAAAACTTTTTATCATTATGGAGTCATTGGCCAAAGCCAAGGAGAGGAAATATATTGAAATATCCTAGATATTTTAAAAAGTAAAGCATTTATTGCTCCTGAACTCACTCATTTTTTCTTTCATACAACACTCATTCCACAAAGGATTGAAGTTGCCAAAATTACAAAGTGTCAACTTTATTCCTGTGTCTCGGAAAGTATATCATATTGCCTTTATTGAGATGTATACTTTCTACAGAGTTAAACATTCTGACTTTTAAATTTATGTAACTATAATATTTGCATTATTTGTGAAGCCACCACATTAATTTTGAAGCAGCAATTCAGAGGAAAAGATTTAGATGTTTGATTTTTTAAAAATTGGCTGCATACTCAACTCATTCTCAATTTCTCTTTTTTATGCAGAGGTACCTACCTGTTGACACTGTAGAATCTGGCATCCATCCTGTGTATTTTTGCAGCACTCACTATATTGAAATGCTGCTGAAGACAGAGGTGCCACTTGTGTTTTCAGCTTTTCACATGTCTGGTTTTGCTCCATCACAGGTAATTCATAAGGAAGTAGCATTTCTTCAATTCCCAGATTTCATCGTCTTTAAAGAAAATTACTCTTCCATCAGATATGACATATATTTAAATTAATAAAACTATTTTTGTAAGTAATTATGCCTTTGTGTTTAAATCCCCAAACTGGCTTTTTCTCCTTGGACCTATTATAAGAAATAGGTTTACTTTATAGGAGGTACCAGCCATTCACAGAATTTGAGTTCAGGTTCACTTATTCAAAGGTATAGACATTCTGAAAGTCTATGAGATGCAGGCTTTTTAATGGAAACAATTGTCTTCTTCAGAAGGCTAATTTATGGATTAAGTAACTAAGGGCAATAATTGGTATCAGCGCTGAGTATCTGTTATGTGAGATATTGTGTCTTATCTAACAAGCCTAGAGCTTTGTATCTGCTGTTGGGATCAGAAAGGTTTTAATGACTTTTCTAGGGCCTGGGACTGTACATGTGGTCACATGACAGTAGCCGCAGATGTTTTTGGTTAAGAATATCTTGATCTTGGAGCTTATTTGACTTATTTATGTGACATATTGAATAGATTTCTTAATAGTAAACTATCCTCCATTCCCTGGTATTTGTCCTCCTGGAAACACTTTCCTCTTAGATGGTAGTTTTCTTAAAATGACATATGCTTTTATACTTATTTTGAAGAGCCCTTATGTCATTGTTTTACATTTACTTTTATCCCATTACTACACCTGCCGAGTTTTCAATTTCCTGAAATTAATGAGAAGTCTAAATATAGCAGGGAATTGCATGTAGTGGAAAGCAACACTCTTCCTCTGCCAATTCTAGCTCTTGCTGTGTCTGTACCTAACATACTTCTGGGAATTTTGAATCACAAAATGTTTAATTCTGGCTGAAAGTAGTTACTTAAATATTTACTATAAGCTCAATAATCCATCCTTTCAATTCTTCTAAAAATCCAAGTCAGGGAGCAACAGGTTCTTGAGAATTCATTTTTGCCATGCTTATCTGGATTAATACAATGCATATTGTTTCATACCTCCAATCATTTACTGGTTCCTAACATATATCCTATAATTTAAAAATAGACTACCAAAGGCTTTTGGGAAAATTTGCAATACCTCAGGCCCTACTGTATCAATTTGGTATCTGTCATTTTGTATTCTGCTTATCAATTTGACATGTTTTATCAATTTGATATATTTTTATTAATTTGAAACTGCTTACATGTAACAAGCAGATTTATCTAACACAAACTACAGCATTATTTCTCAGCAGTAATATTATGTTTCTTAGGTTATCTAATTTAAAATTCCTTTTTAATGGTTCCCTTTGGGAGCCACTTTTAATAAATTTATGTTTAAAGTACATGCCATTGTTTTATTAAAGTATTTGCCATTTTATTGCTAATATAGAACATGAAAACTACTCTTAAGTAACTAAGTGGGTGTATGTAGTTAAGTAATTACTTGGGTGTTAATTTTGTATTTCAAAGCTTACTCATTTTGATCTAACTAGAAGCAGTGCTTTTACAAGTTGTTAATTTATAGACAACTAATGGGTTGGGACTGCTTGATTAATGAAAGATTTGTAGGTAGGTTGCTAAATAAAATAGTTCTGTAGAGTAAAAATAATCTCAAATAGAATAAAAATATAGCTAGAATTATATATTTATTGAAGAGTTTCTTTTAAAAGTGAGGTTGGAAAGGAAATAAAAATTAAAATATATATTCTTTCCTTTTAAATGAACAGAAAATCACATGTTCTAATTAACTTTCAGACCAGTTTTACTTTTGTTAAAAACTGTCCTTATTGAATTTTTTTAACTTTCCTGGCTTAAGTAGAACATATGTTGTAATTCCTTTGGAACATCATTGGCATATCACTGATTATTGCACTGTGCTGAGTCAGCAAGGGGGCTAACATGGGTAATCCTCAGGATACACTCCAGAAAAACCTCTTGATTTTTCTCTTTTGCTGCATCTCTGCCACCACCGCCACCACGAGAAAAGAATAATAGAAAACTATTTTATAATTCATATTTGTGACAGTGCTTTTTAAAAATGTAAAATTATACAAATGAAAAGCAGAATGTCAAGACTGGGCATGCCCCTTGCTCAAGTCACACTTAAAAACGTGGTCCAGGCTTTGCCTCTGCTGGTACTGACGCTGCACTTGCTCCCTGTCCCACATCTTTACTTGTCAGATTCTTATCCCTGAATGTCTGCCCAAATATGGTACATTTCTATACATATATTGCAAGTGAATTTTCTTCCTTAATAACCTAAAAAGCTATTTAAATGTTTACAGTGTAATTAGGTGTAAAGAACATTGGTTTACTATAAAGCAATGCTTAAAGGTATGTAAATGTCAGAAAATTGCAATGTCATTAAAAACTATATAATAAAGAACTAATTTCAGATTCAAGGGTGACTTTCTTTTAACCAATTTGGATAAAGGCAGATGGATAAATACCTCTCTACATACATTTTAACTTTGGATCTATTGTTGGAACATATAAAGTTGGTAGGTTTAAAGGTTAGACAGAGTCAGTGATCAACAGTTTCACACCATTCAGTCTGTAGAAGGGTAAGGCCAACTAGAAAGATGGACAAAACCTTTGACCTTTTTCATCTTTGCCTCCTTGCTATAAGTTATCCCTGAAACTTAGAACAGAATGAGACCTGCTTCCTCTGGCTACAGGGCTTATTGTAATAATTTACACTCTTCAGCTTTTTCTCCTTCCTTCATCCAGAGATTCTCATTTTTACTAACAAAGCCTACTCATGAGTTGATTGGCATTAGTAACTGTAGCAAAGACACAGAGAACCCTGGCAACAGTGCTTTACATAAATTGAAAGTATCTCTTTGTCAAAGAATCATGGAATGCTTTAACCTATGTAGTCAGGTAGGAGTAGGAGGTATTTCTCTTCCCAGTCCAGTAGAGCCACATTGTGTGGGTACTTGGTGGGCAGAGAAAGTTGGTAATGAGCTCTGCATACCAACTTACCCTCCCAGCCCATGTCTGGGAGAAGAATCCTATCCATGTCAAGTGAACTGTGAAGTTGGGACCAAAGAAAATCAACTATATTCTGCCTATTGGCAAATATTAGACATTTATAGACATATTCTAGTTTAATATTGAGTTAACTTGTAAGCTCAATGAAAAGATTGTGGAGCATAATAAAAGGGAATTTAATACTTATAAAGGAAAATTTTATACCTGAGAACAGAATTACAATAAAAAACAGAAGGAAATATTTGTAATATATAGTTGGCATTATCAATAACAAAATAAAAAATAGGACCGGAAGATGAGATGAAAAGGTATGCCCATAATGGCTGAAATTTGAAGTTTAATGGCTGATATGAGTAATATATGGAAAACAAAAATTTATTGATATCATCTGGTATGGGCTGAATTGTATCTCCCCAAATTCATATGTTGAAGTTTTAACCCCCAACACCTTAGCATGTGACTAGAGATAAGATCTTTAAAAGTGGTAATTACACTATAATGAGGTCATTAGAGTACACCCTTTCACAGTTTGAGTGGTGTCCTTAAAGGAATAGCAGATTTGGATGCAGACATGTTCAGAAGGAAGACCATATGATTATGAACGAAAGCTGTCATCTATAAACCAAAAGAGATTGGCCTCAAGAAACCAACGTTGCCAACACCTTGATTTTGGACTTCTCCAGAAGTGTGAGATGATTTTCTGTTGTGTAACACACCTAGTCAGTCTCCAGTACTTGGTTATGGCAGCCGTAGTAAACTATTATTATAACATGTAAGGGCAGATAAAAATGGAATCAGTGTCCCAAAAATTTGAATCAGAGGTTTAAAACAAATTTTAGAAACTATTTTTAAAGGGACAAAGTGATAGAGCAAAAGAAAATTTGTGTCTCTGTATTTCTTGTGTCTACAATAAATTGAGGTAAGCCACCCTATCGGTTTCCATTTCTCCCTCCCTTCTCCCTAAGACATAAAACTATAGGAGAAGATAGGCTCAATAAGGAAATCTTTCCTCAGTGGTAATTTGTTGATCATTGTGAAAACTAAAATACTGGAAAATAATTGTCTTAATTTCCCAAGACTGCAGTATCAAAGTATTATAAACTGGGCTGCTGAGAACAACAGAAATGTACTATCCCAGAGATCTGGAGACTGGAAATCAAAATCAAAGTGATGGCAAGGCTACGTTCTCTCTGCACTCACTAGGGAAGACTGTTGGTGCTTCCTTCCTGGCTCCTGGTCATCTTAGATGTTTCTTGGCTTCCAGATACGTCAATCATTTGTCTTCTAGTCTGATATTTCCTATGTGTGGCTTTCCAGCATCTTCCCTCTGTGTGTGGTTCTTTGTCCAAATTTCCCTTTTTTATATGGTTGCCAGGCACACTGGAATAGGGTTTACCCTATGACCTCATTCTATCTTGATTATTTCTTTGAGACCCTGATTTCCAAATAATGTCACATTCATAGGTAGTGGGATTAGGACTTTGACATACTTTTTAAGGGAATATACAATTCTATCCATAAAATTAATATACTAAAATGTTAACAGTGTTGATGTCTGTGTGATTATTTTTTCTTAAACGTTTCTGTTTGTCCTCAACAGACATGTATCTCTTTTATAGTCAGAGCAAATATTATTCAAAAAGTAAGAGAAATTATTTTCTAGAAAGACTCATTTTTTAACTATTCTCTTCATTAGCTTTCAGTTTTTATGTTATATTATTCTGTTTGGTTTAAATTGTTTTCTGATTCAGCGAGAGTCCATTTGCATTAATGTAACATTTAGCAATCTGTTACCTGCATAATGATACATCTGTGATTATAGGTAGGGTAGAAGAAATTCCGCCTCTGAATTAAAATAATCTCTCAGCATTTGTTATCTGCAGAGAGCAGACTGGTGTTATGGATGAGAAGAGACAAGATGGGTAAGGAGGGCATTGAACAGTAGGCATTTGCACAGTGTGAGCACCATCCGTTGCCTCCAAGGCCCAAGGCCCAAGTCCCAAGGCCTTGGAAGTTTTCTCATGCACTAAGCGAATAGGTGAAACATACTTGTAGGCTTATGTGCAGAATGTCTCTCTCTTTTGATTAAATGCTAAGCTCTTCATTGGTTTTATGTGAGTTATTGGTTATTGCTTTTTGAAAGTCGAATATAGTCATACAAACTTTCTAAAGAACTGATTTCTTTTTCCCCCCCCAGATTTGTCTACAATGGATAACTCAGTGTTTTTGGAATTATTTAGATTGGATAGAAATCTGCCATTATATTGCTACTTGTATTTTCCTTGGTCCGGATTATCAAGTGTATATCTGCATAGCTATCTTCAAACATTTACAGCAACACATTCTACAGCACACTCAGACCCAAGATCTGCAGGTCTTCTTAAAAGTAAGTGCCTTTCTATCTGAAGGGAAAATAGCTAATCTTTATGGGGTGCTTAATGTCAGATACTTTTCTAGACTCTCATATAATCCTAAAAACAACCTTTTGAGGCAGGTACTCTTAGCATCCTCATTTTAGAGATGAGGAAACTGAATTAAGTAAATTGCCCCAAATTACACAGATGGACGTGGCATGTGAAGTTAAGCTGTCTGGATCCAAAATTTTGCTTTTAACTAGTGTGCTATGCCAAAAGGCATGTTGGTTTTATATTTCTATATCTTACTTAGTCAATTCAAGTTCAAGTTGCTTTGTTATTACAGAGGTTTAATACTTTTTAAAAAACATTTAATATAATTTCTTATACCTTCATATTCTATATTTTTCTGAACTTCCAGCTATTTTTTGTAAAAGTTTTTATAACACTTCTAAAATCTCATTTTCATGTATAAGTTGATATTTTAGAACAAGACATAGTTGTTTACTTTCTCATTCACAATAATGTGACTTTTGAAGCCCTGGGCTCTAGGAAATACATATGAAAATATCATGTATTTCCTGTGGGCAGTTTTTGATGGCAGTCCAACTCTATTTGTTTTAAGTTAAAATCTTTCCTTGAATTTAAAGTATGTTTCTCTCCATCTATTACCTTTATCATCCACAGACACACATTGACATACATATACCAAAACCAATATTTATTATTTGCTAGTTTTTCTCTAGGTCAGTGAGTAATAATGTCTATGTAAATTAATTTTATTTTTATTCTTTATCATTATGTATTTGTCTGAACTCTTTTCCACTTAATGATAATTATCTGTAAATAAATGTCATTGATCATTTGATTGCCAAACTATCAAGTATGTTTATTTCATAAATACTAAATTAAAAAGGTCTCAAATTATAATATATCACTAGAATTATGATCTTAGAAACATTCTTAATGAAAAAGTAGACCAAGACAATGGTTGTACATATAGGAGGAAGACTAAGGTAGAAAATGAAAAAAAGGACCTGCAAGAGGTAATTGGAGTACAGGGATAGTTAAACAAAAGGAATTATGATGAGGACCAAATGTGAATTTCTTTTCAATAAGGAGTGTTTTTTTCATTGGCTGCGTAGTCAGTTACCGGAGCTTTCAGAATGTGAAAATTTCCCAAACTCATATTTGTGTCTTCCCTAATTTTCTATCCTCTTATCCTACTTTAATTTTTCTTGTAGCGTTTGCAACTATCTGAAATTATTATAGATGTATTTTTGTCAGTCTTCTCCAGTAAAATGAGTAAGCTTCACAAGAATTTTGATTTAGTCTATATTGTTTATTAATGCATTTTCAGTGCCTGGAACAGTACCTAATATAACTGGGTGCTCATTAAATACTTGTTGATAAAATAAACAAAAATATAAATAAATATAAAGGGAAAGATGAATGAACTTAGTTTTAGTCACATTGAATAACAGACATTACTGAATTCTTCAAAGAATTGTCACTTATCTTCCTTCCTGCCACAGTTGTGTCTTTATATTTTATCATCTCTAAATCTGACTAATGGTGATTATTGCAGTTTTATCTCTTTCTTGACTACTGCCGGGAAAGTTGTAATAGAGTTTGCAAACAGTGACCTCATTAAACGTGTCCCAAAACTCTGTTGTTCTCTGCACATAGTGCTATCAATTTAAAATGAAAGAATTTTTAAATGAGAGGAGAAAATTATCTTTACTAACTAAGTCATATTTAAATTACTAAAATTTTAATTGAATTGGTTTAAATCCAAATTAAGGACACACTGGCAAAGAATTAATCGTTAGTTCTTGTCCTGGAACAAACCTTGTTTCTTACTCCTGCTGTTTGCAGTCATCTGAGTGATTAGAAAAAATGCCTGTTGGATATTGACTTTACTTGTTTGTGTGTGTATTTTCAAGTAGGTAGGTCTGAGCTTCACTGATCTCTTTGGTGGGCAGTTATTTCTCTTGTGAGATAAATTCCAGTGTAGTTTATTTAAATATGCATTTACTACCCCATTAACTACTCCATTAAGTCCTGCCTTCTTGTTTGCAAAGTACATAAACTTATCTACACCATTTTTCATTTACTGACATATTAACCAATAATGAAATTTTGATTAATGGAGTGATTTTTTTATATATCCCTTGGGAGATCCTTTAAGTCAGAAATAGCTATATGATTCAAAAATTCCTCCTTTAACTATAGTCATAGGAATTAAGCCTTGGAAATTATGCTTTATACTTTTTGATCTAAAATCTCAGCCTAGTACTAAAGGAGAAAAAAAAACAAACACCTTAACAATTTTCCATTAGTACTTGTCATAGCCATACTAATACTCTTTTAAATTACATGTTATTTTCTGACTTTATGTATTTAGTAATAATTGCTTCTGAGAGGAAAGAAGCTGAAGTATAATTCGAGACTTTTACTTGTTATATATGTATTTATGTGGACTTTTTATTTTTAAAGAATGGGCTCATACTTTTTTGGAAAATTTTTATGTTGATCTTTATTGTTGAAAGTATTACAGATGTCTCCCTCCCCCCCCCCCCCCCAAATTGGCCTCCTCCACCCTTACCTGTCCTCCCAATACTTCTTTTAAATAAACTAATTTTTAAAAGGAAATGGAATTCTATATAATAAAGAGCTATTATGCTAATTAGACTGAACAGCCATTCAACCTCTGGACATCCCTCTGGATGACCTTCCAGATGAAGCCGGGCTGTGAGTGCTGGCCGAGGGAGGCTGTGAGGGGCTGTGAGGGCAGAGCCCCTTGCACGAATTTCATGCATCAGGCCTCTAGTCCTTATATAGAAGTAGATAAAACAAATATCTAGTTGTTGTAATAAGTTTAGATAATCAGACCCAGTTGAATTAATTTCCAAAATATTGACAAACACAAACATGTTTTTCACTGTTATCAGTTTTCCTGATAATCTATACTAACAAAAGGCCTATGGCTGTGACACCATAACCTGGAATGACCAAGTGAGCAGAGGCTCTGGCTCTAGCAGGGCAGGATAGGGCGCGAGCTACTAGTGGTGGAGAGCTGTGAGTGGCAGAGGGAGGGTGGCTGCCAGCTAAGGCAAGAGGAAGCGAGCTACTTGCACACGATTTTGAGCGCTCTGGGCCTCTAGTTTTCAGATTATGAAATGGTTCCAGAAGATTGAAATTATGCAATTTCTTTTCCTGGTTTAAGTTTCATGTATAGACAGAAAGTGACATATTAGAAGCATAAAGAAAACATCAACCTATTTGTATTTATTTGGGTTTCAGTTCAAGATTTTATATCAGGTAATGGAGAATCTAGATGCAATGCCTGCATATGTACTAGCCTACTGAATAGTTCTTCAAGATCAGTCAAATACTACTTGGAATTTCTTATACCAGAAGCTGCTGAACACTCATAGGCAGCCCAAGTTTACTAAAAAATAAAACAATAGCAAAAGCCATGCAAAAACTTATCTTTTCTCTTTTGATTAAACCACTAAATATTAGATTATATAAATACCATATATAAATTGCTATCAGCAAAGTATTGTCTTCTTCACAATGTCATTGCAGACAACAGAAATGTTGGTTCAATTCCTGGTCAGGCCACATGCCCAGGTTGCAGGCTCATCCCCAGTGTGGGGCATGCAGGAGGCAGCCAGTTGATGATTCTCTCTCACCAGTGATGTTCCTCTCTCTCTCTCTCTGAAATTAATAGATGACATATTAAAAAAAAATAATGTAGTCCTTGGACATGGGGTCCTGGACATTTTTATCTGTGACAGATGGTGGTTTCAAAATTCTGGAGTCCAGACAAAAATATCAGCCAACAAAATAAGTATTCTCAAATATCTCAGCCAGCTTTAATATCTAAAGTTTGTGTTGTTAATGCAGTATCTCTCTCTCTCTCTCCTCACCTTCCTCCCTCTCTCTCTCACCCCCCCTCCCCCACACACACATGCACACACAGAAGACACACATACAGACTGGCCTTATTGCATTCCTCTCAGCATGCCAATAGGCTGGCAGTGATCTTGATTTTATTTTGTGAATTCAACCTGGGGGACAAATGTCACTGAAATGCCAGGACAAGAAAAGATTGCCTTCCAGTGAATATTAGACTGTGAAGGCTCAAAATTTTTAATTAAAATGCTTCAAGTAAATCTTGCATATTATGGCAAAATCAATTTAAAATTATGAAAAAATCAAATTAATTTCATCCCAATCAGTTAATTGTCAAGCGGGATTTTCTTTGTGTGTTGCTATTGCAGCTGTAGCTTCAGGACATGTTGGCAGGCTAATAAGATATGAAGATCAGACTGAGAAAAACCAGTGGAGTGCTAAGGTTTAAGAGACAAAAATATACATATTACACATAATTCACTATCTGAGGGAATAGATAAAACATGTTCAGCATCCTGTAAACTGGTTTACAGATGTTTTCTGCACCATCCTTATATCACTAGAGGTCACCTGATTTAAAATTCTGGCTCTGTTGCTAACTTTGTAACCCAGTGATCTCAGTGTAGACTAAATTTCGTGTCTTGGCCACTTTGAATAGTGCTGCAGTGAACATAGGGGTGCATATATCTTTGTGGATAAATGTTTTCAAGTTTTCTGATGGATACCCGGAAGAGGGATGGCTGGGTCATACGGTAGCTCTATTCTTAATTTTTTGAGGAGGCTCCTTACTGTTTTCCATAGTGGCTGTACAGTTTACATTCCCATCAGCAGTGAATGAGAATTCTTTTATCCACAACTACTTGAATGGCTATTACTTGACTTGTTGATAATAGCCATTATAACAGTTGTGAGGTGTTATCTCATTGTAATTTTGATTTGCCTTTCCTAATAGTGAAGCCGAGCATCTTTCCATGTATCTGTTGTATGTATGTCTTTTAGGAAGATTTCATGATCTCTTAAGAGTCTGTTTTATTTTTTGTTAGCTGTATAGCATTTTTTGGTTTGAAAACAGACAACCTTATATTGTAGGAACACGATTTCTTGCTATGATATGCGTACACAGCCTATTAAATAAAAAACAGTACACATTTACCAACAACATGAAATTCCTTGTTTGTAGCTGAAAAAAAGTGATACATCAACTATTTAAAGTTCATAAACTTAGAATTGTGTCTCTTTATCTGAACTAATGAAGTGTCCATTACACATTTTTTGACAGGAAGAAGCACTACATGGGTTTCGAGTGAGTGATTACTTTGAATACATGGAAATTTTGGAACAAAACTACCGACCAGTGTTGCTGAGAGACATGCGGAACATTAGAGTGCAGAGCACATAGATCCTGAAACACACATTTTAATGTGTTTTTTTTTTAATTTTAAAAGGAAATGAAGGGACACTATTGTTTCCAATCTGTATTCAAAACAACATATGCTTTGTGAATATACATATTATAAATCAATACTGAGAGTTTATTAATATAATAATGTATTCCAGTAGGCATTTGCTCAATTTTTGATAATGATTGCTTTTTTGTATGGTTGTTATAGAATCAGAACTAGCTAACCTATGGCCCTTCATGTTTCATAGGTATTTCCTGCCTACATATTCTGTTTCACCAGATGTTTAACATATTTCCTTAACGAGTTTGGAAAGAAACAGCAATATTGTAAATTATTGCTTTACTAGCCAGAAAGAGTCCAGGGAGTCAAGGAAAAGACAATTGTTTTCCTTATTATTTTTTTTTTGTCTGCACATTTAAGGAAAATAGACAAAACAACAACTGCTTATTTGACGTGTGGAGGAACAAATGATATTTACCATGGCAAGTTGTCATCCCCAGACATAATTGTTTTTCTAGGAATTGCTTTTGATACTTATATCAGTTTATAATTTTCCATATGAAATGGAGTCTCTACATGGTTCATTTAAAAGATAGATTAGTTATTTCATACTGATAAGTATTTCACTCTCATTAGTTATGCATTTTCCTTGGTGATAGATTTGATTTGTACTGAATTGAAAACATTAAGGAGAATAGATTTCTAAATTATTTTAAATTATCAACAATATGTTTTATTTAAATAGAAGTCTCTGTTTCAATGAGATTAATATGTTAGGGTCTATTTTCTTATAACTGTCACATTTAATATATAAAAGATAATACATAAAAATATTAAATTATTAATTTTTCAGTCAGCAATTTCAACAACTTTTTAAGTCAACCATTAAAACCATTCTGAAGCTTTCCTCCACCTTTTCAACCCAAAATGGCTCACCCACAAACTCAATTTTCTTTTAGGATGTTGAAACATCTGGTACTGTACAGTTTTCAATTTTGTGGTATTTAAGCTATTGCAATATCAACCTTCCAAAATCAGGTCTTATGTTGTAAATGCCAACAGTAGCTTCTCAGTAATGGTGTTCCTAAAGGGCATTGAAAACGTAGAGAAAAGAAAACTGAGCAAGTTAAGTTGACATATTGCTCATTTTATCTCTGGCTAATATAAGTAAGAGAGTCCTAGGTGACCCAAAACACCAAGCTTACTAGTGGTGTCCTTCAGACTTAATTTTGAAAAGCTGTTCCACAGAACCTGTAATACATGTTTATGGGTCCATTCTCTTCCCGAGGATTGTTATTGGTCCTAAGAAACCTACAGCTTCATTTCTTTTTAAAATTTCTTACATGGTAATTAGAAATGCGAGTGGAGAAGAAACTACACCTTAATTTTGTAATATCCGTTGGTGATTTTGACTGGAAACTGAAGTAAGATCTAGATAATAACAACTACATTTTGGAAAAGTGACTTCAGCTGGAGCCAAAAAGCTTTGATTTTCATTTGATAAATATCTTATAAACAGTGACATAAACAATGAGCAATTTGGTGAATAAATTCCAATGACAGCTATGCTATTAACATGTTAGCTATTGTATTGCTAATACTGTGAATTATTTTTGCACCTATTTTTATTTTAAGAATACTCTTTAGAATAGAAATAAATACAGTTCTCTCTTGCCTCTCAGTTTTGTTTTCAATTATTTAAAGTACTAGTGGCAAAAAGGAGAAAAAAAAAAAGCACTAGTGGCAAGGTGCATGAAATTCGTTGAAAGGGAATTAATTAGAGGAAATGTTTTATAATTGCTATTTGCCCTTTATAATAAAAGTATCAGAGATGAAAGAAAGTCAGTAAAATATATATGAAAATCTTTCTCCTGTCAGATGCACTGCAGGACCCAGTCAAGTCCCCACCCAACTGCGCATGTGTCGAAATTGCATAAGACCCAGACTCGGCTGGCTCCATTGGGCAAGATCCAGTCCCATCAAGCCCCACTGGGCAGGGGGCACAGCCTCAGGTCCCCTGTCAAGCTCTATAGGGTGGGGGGATAAAGCCTCAGGGCCCCTGTCAAACCCTGCCAGGCAGGGGGTGCAGCCTCAGGTCCCCCGTCAAGCCCCACCAGCATTCAATCAATTATACCTATTTGCAGGTGGGGGGGGCATGGCCTGAGGTCCCCTGGCCCAGTGCCAGGGCAGAGGGCACATCCTGAGGCCTCCCAACACAGCATCACACAGCCTCAGGTCTCTGCTGATTGCTCATTAAGGCTCCTTATGGAACTCTGCCTCCACTGTGGGCACAGTCATCTTCTGCTGTGGGAACCCTGCTTCCATTGTGGGTGCAGCCATCTTGTGTTTCAAGATCCCTGCCTCCTCTGTGAACACAGCCATCTTGTGATGGTGTGATGCTTAATTTGCATATTACCTATTATATAGGATAAGTCTGTAGGACACATTTTTAATTTGTGAAGGGATCTCATGCATTGTACAGAATTCTAATAAAGTATTTTTATGGTACAATATATATAAATTTATGGAAATTGAAGTGCACATATATAAAACTTTATATATATATATATATATATATATATATATATATATATATATATATATCTGTTTTCAAAATTTAATCTTTATAGTTATGCCTTCTCATGCCAAAGAATATGGGAGGGTAGAGTAAGTCTTATAAATTCATGTTAACTTCCCAACAGAATTCTACTTGAATTTATGGTCATTAAATTATGGGGTGCTCTTCTAAGCATTTAATCAGTTATACCTATTTGCCATCGTGTGGCTATTTGGTGTTAACATAGTCTGGAACCTTTAAATTCAATCCTCTTTCAACTGTATTATTTATTCAGTCACTCAATATGCCTTAATTAAATTCCTGCTGTGGATAAGGCAGTTGGTTACTTATGGTTCTATTCCCTCATTTAGATTTTTTGGGAGTAACAGATTATATTTTTCTCATGTTTTCCTTACTAGTTAAATATACAGAAAAGAAAACAAAGGTCCTGAGCAAGCCAATGTTAGACATATTTTTGTAGTTTCTCCAATTTTTCTGTTTTAATAGATTAATTTTTCATATTCTAGATTTAGTGATATAGACCAGATTGATGTACCATGGGTTATCAGTGCATTTTTAAATTGTTTTCTATTTTCAAGTAATAAATTAATATTTCCTTTTATGTGACATAGTATTTTACTAATGTTTTTTTTGTAGCAAAATTAACATCTGCTTTTCTTTAGCAGGATAGTAAGAGAGTTATTACTTAAGTCAGTGCCAATATATTTACTTATCTGATGAGTTTAAACAGGGTCAAGGTCGTTAGCTTCATATAAACCTAAATTTTCAGCACTAGCAATATTTTAGCCTTTAAAGTCATTTAACTTCTTTGGCATGTTTCCCACCCCATAATCTTCTATTGGCAATAGGCCATCATGAAATGCTAAGCACCATGAAAATAATTGAACTGTCGTGTTTGCTAATAGAGTGCATTTGAGATACATTGTGGGGGACAGTTATTAAAATGTTGGCTGTTCAAGTTTGATCATCTAATCCAGGATTTAAATGTTGAACTGCTTTTATCAGTATATATATCTGCTATCTTTTATTGAATACCACATTTTTATTTAACCTTTTATAAAAATGCTAAAATTTATTTCTTATAGAGCATCTCTAAAATATAATCTTTTCTTTTACAACATCAAATATAATTAACTATACTTTTATTGGAAATCACCAGAAAATGTACAACAGAATGCTTCATATTGTGTCCATAACTATCTACATTTTTCTTTTGGTTGCCCTCAAAGCAAGATTTTCAAATTAATATTTTGTTTAATGTCATGAAATTATTTTGACTTGAAAAACGTATTCATCAGAATGGATGATGGGTATGGCAGAGATTGGTGATGTTCACCGGTCAGTTTCCTCTTCCAGGGCTAAGTATACTTCAGGGAGTTTGATCAGCTTAACCAGTGTTAATGAGCAAACCAAAGCATAAATAGCAGGTGTGCTTTCTCTATGAGTTTTCTCTTCTCTGTCTTGGTGCCCCTGGAGCCTGGATGCTTGAATTTGTGAAGAGCAAAATCTCCTGCCAATCCACATTGGACTGTGAACTGAGGAATAAATTAATTTTGCATTAAGTAATTGGAATAATATGGTTGTTTATTATTGTACTAGAGGCCCAGTGCATGAAATTCATGCATGGGAAGGGGGTCACCTTAGCTTGGCCTGCACTCTCTCTAATCTGGGACCTCTGGCTCCTAACCACTCACCTGCCTGTCAGCCTGATCTCCCTAATGCTCTCCCCTGACAGCTTGTTGGCCCTAACTGTTCTCCCTTGCTGGCCTGGTCCCCCTAACTGCTCTCCCCTGCCTGCCTGATTGCCTCTAACCTCCTCTGCCTTGGCCCCACCAACATGGCTTTGTTGGGAAGGATGTTCAGAAGGACATTGGGAAGATCGTCCGGAAGATGTCCAGTCTAATTAGCATATTACCCTTTATTAATATAGATACTAGGAGCCCAATGTGCAAAATCGTGTGGTGCTGCCCACACACCTGCAACCCTGCCTTGACACCGAGCCTGTCCACACAGAGCTTCAGTGTGCCTGGCCCAGTCCTCAAACCCTCTGGCCTTCTCTGGCCACTTCAAGTCCTGCCCTCAGTTTCTCAAGTCACCTCGGGCTGGTCTCGCCTTCTCTGGGCACCTCCCTGCTTCCACCCCATCTTCAGAGCAATGTGGCGGCCCCACCCCATCGTGGCACAGGAGGAGAGGATGGAAGCCTGCTGCGCTGTGCTTCTTCCCCTGGCAGGTGGGCCACGGGGCACTCAAGAGTGCGAGCTGGTGAGGGGGGCATTATGGTCTCCACCCCTGCCCTCCCCAGCACGGGTTAATCCTGCCTCTGGGTGCCTCCCCACTTTCACCCTGTCTCCGGAGCAACACCCCAGCTAATATACTAATGACTTGGTCATTACCCATTACAGCATATTAACTATTAGCATGTTAGCTCTTTATTAGTATGGATAATATTGAATATCCTGTTTGCTGCTTTAAGTTTCCCCATTCTTATCCCTCTTTTTAATAATTTTGTGCAGATGGGCATGTTCTAAATTTCATAGAGTTTTATTAGATTTCATATTGAGAATCTAAGCATATTGTCTAGTAATTACAATTAAGAAAGGTTTTTTTTTTTTTTTTTTGTATTCTTCATTGATACCTTTAACAACTAGCAAACAGTTCTGTGGACATAACAGATACCATTTTGCTATTGGTGGAAGTGGGCCATCCCCTGGTGGAAGTGGGGGATCCCTTTTCCCACTGAGTATTTTGGGTTGGGTTCTCATAATATCTTGAGAAAAAGAATTTTCTAAGATTCATATGGGAGGATGAGTGATCTTTATTTGCATGGAATTACATCCCATGTAATTTAAGTCCCATTTCCCTTAAACCAGTCCTGGAAGTGGTGCAGCTGGGGGTTCAGCAGAGCTAGAAGCAAAGCCAGGGCCCAGAGTTTCCGTTCCATGGTGGAGTTGGGTCCAGCACAGCATTAGGCTAGTTCCAGCCCATCAGTCCATTCAGTGGAGCCCACATGGCTATGGGCAGCGTGGGTGAGTGAAGACAGGAGGTAAGCGTCCTGTAGCCCGGAGCGAGAACCCAGAGGGAGAGAGCGCCTTTGTTTAGGCGCTAATGTATCTCAGAGTCCCGGTTTGCCGTGGTCACGCCCTGCTCTCTGCAATGTCAATGCGGTTATGAAACAGCGGGAGCTGCGGGCACACTGGGCACCGAAATACGAATTTCTCATGAAGAGGACTCTTGGCGAGAACTGTGAGTCGGTCATCACTGATTGCACAATGATACTTTTCTGTAAAGTCAGTGGATACTCAACCTATTGTATGAACACACATGCACTTTAGTTTAAATAAAACATAATTTAAAGGTAATGCTGGAGAATATGGTAGTCCTGAGATGCTCTTTTTCTATAGATAAGTCAGTAAGACAAGCCTGAACTCCTTTTGAATCTGGTTTGTAATCATAATTAACCAGTGTTTAGTGGGTTTTTGACACTTCAAAAATTATATTCAAGTATTAATCAAGACAATAATTTGTGTTTGGATATAGAAAACAGTGAAAAACTGCTGTCTCTATTATATGTAGTTTCATCTTACTCCCCCTCTCTTTAATTGCAGTTTACATAAAATCCTGAGTCAACAGTAAAACCATTTTTTAGCATAGAGATAGACTGTATAGGGGAGCTAATTCTTTATTTGAATACTGCAAGGCAAGATTTGAAAGCATTATAGTAACTTTGGCAATAAGTTGAGTTTTCAGGATACTTGCCCAGAAAAATAGTAGGGAAAACCATCTGTTTAGGTTCCTTTTTGTTTTCTTCTTGGCGGGAAAATTACTAGTACAAACAAGGTTGGAAAATGAAGAGAAACTACAGTGCTTAGATCCATAAAATTTTTATTGAACAGTGTTTAATGGAAAGTAATAACTGTGATGTCATCCTTTAAGATGCAGAATATTTGAAAGTTATTAAAGATAGAAATTTGAAAAACTTACGAAAAAGGGAAACCTCTAGAACAATACTTTAGAGTTGGCAGAGAAGCACAGCGTTGTAAAGCAATCTAGAAACATCTATTAAAATTAAAAATGCATATACCTTTGGACCCAGCAATCCCTCTCCTAGGAGCAGATTCCCGCAGAAAGACAGGCACCCATAAGAAACACCTTGGTGCGAGGATATGTATGGCTGCATTGTTCCTGATGATGAAACACTAGAAACAAAGCAGATGCTCATTTACAGGAAAAGCACTGATTAAATCACGGCACACACAGAGCGCTGTCAGCTAACCTGAAGGATTTCCACGAAGCATTCTTTTTCTTTTTCTTTTTTAATATATTTTATTGATTTTTTACAGAGCAGAAGGGAGAGGGAAAGTCAGAAACATGGATGAGAGAGAGACATCGATCAGCTGCCTCTTGCACGCCCCCTACTGGGGATGTGCCCACAGCCAAGGTACATGCCCTTGCCGGAATCGAACCCGGGACCCTTCAGTCCACAGTCCGACGCTCTATCCACTGAGCCAAACCGGTCTCGGCTCCACGAAGCATTCTTGAATGCAAAAAACCAAGATGCATAAAAATATTCATATGAGCAATGTGTTGCTAAACAAAGCCTGTATGTGTATACGTGTGTTTGTGTATGTGAGAGAGTAAATTGTCATTTGAGCACAAAGGGGTAGAAGGAGCCCTTGCTCCCAGGGATGAGTTGGAAAGGAATAGTAGCACCTATAACAGTGAATTTTCAGGAATAACTGGAGAGTGATAAATTGCTATTGCAGTGAAAGCCGAATCTGAAGAGTAGAAGTTTAGAAGCAGCAGTGAATTGATGTTGGGAGGTGAGATAATGGGAGCCCTTGGAATAGGTTGTCACTGGGGATTTTCTCCTAATTTTTCCAACTTCTTAGGAGCAGTGAGTGGAGTTGAAATTTCTCTGTGAGTCTGGAGCTGAATGCCTCCAGGATTATAATAATTCAGGCTCTGATTTCCTCATGACTGGTGTATAAGGGAGGTAATCTGTCTTCATTCATTTATTACTTTACTCAGCAAATATGCACTGAGCTCCGCCACTGGCCGATTTTACTTTGTGCATGTATGAAGCAAGCAGGTAGACTGACTATGCAATAACCCTCTGACCCCCAACCCAGGAGCCCTAGCTCCTCCTGTGTACAATGTTCTATGTTTTAAGGGAGTACTCAACTTTGATTTCTGCCTTGGTTCTCTAACCTGAAACAGCTTTTGCATTGAACCCATCTTTCTCTGTGTCTATTTAAGATTTATGTCCAACCTGAGCTTATTTCTCAATACAGTGTGAAATAAAAAAGTAGACATACAGTTATGAGTATGCAAAAAAAGAGTTTATCTGTTACTAATTATTGTATTATTTCCTAAATCAACAACTGTACACCTATTTCCACCTCACCTTGTATGGTCCCTTCTTTCCATCTTGCAGGAATCATCATGATCTTTGTTTTTTTGATATTCCCTACTTCAATCTGCAAAGCTGTTATAGATTATATATATATATATATATATATATATATATATATATTTATTTGATATTATTCTGACAGGATTTTGGAATGAGGGATGATAAATATGACAAAAAGATATATTGATTAAACAGAACAGACGGTCAAGTATAGAGAGGGGCAAGAGTGGAGGTGAGAAGATTAGATGAGGCTACCTCAATAATCCAAGCCAAACACTTTTGCTTGTATGGTTGTTATTGGAAATAATAGTTTACATTTAACTTCACAAAGGAAAGTAGAATGGAAAAAGGAAAACAGTAAAAAAGTGACAAAAATTTAACAATTTATCAAAACTTAACAGGGAGTCAAAATTTTTATCACTGCATTTATCATTTTTAATGGAATTATCTGTGCTCAGTTGAAATGTTACTTGCTGATGCTATACTTTTAATAGCATATTAAGTATTTTAAATATATTTTTAGATTCTGAATTTATATAGTTACCTCAAACTTCTTTTTGACAGGATTGTCTCTGGCTGTTACATAAGTGGCTACAATCACATCCAACAGACTCATCTTTGTACAGAAAGAAATTTTATATATATATATATATTTTAGTAAAGATGCCCCAGCTAATAAAAGTTAAAAGGAAACAAAAACTAAGCTGAAAATTTTAGAACGTGAGCCTGACAAAATGGAAACTCAATTAGGGCCCAGCTGAAACAAACTCAAAGGCTTCTTATTCGATCAGAATCTGAACCCTACTTACAATTGACACTGGTACAAGCATGCGCCTATTTCTTTTAGTTGTTTTGTCCAATTTCATTGTGCCCATGAAAGGCATTTTAAGAAAGAACAGAAAAGCCCAAACTAATGAGTTTTGGTAGAATTATAAATCTGTACAATGGCCAAACGCTGTTGTTACATTGTTTCTCTAGCAGGACAGACCACTTTTTCTCTGGGAAGTCATTGCTGGAAATAATTACTGACATTAATGAAACAAACTCCTGAATTTAATAGAGCTGGGTTTATGTTGTCATTCATCACTGCAAACATCTTCAATCTTCTCTACTATTACTAAAATGTCCTTAAATGATTCAATATATTTTAAAAACCCAGCAATTTATTTTAACTATAAGACAACACAAAGCAAAAATTCCACATCTCTGAGATTTATGTATACCATGGTAGCATATATACCTATATATAGTCTATATGTATATAATCTATAATATGTATTATAAATTTATATATATATGTATGTACGTATTTCTATCTCTATCTCTCTATATCTATAACTGTGTGTTTTTTTTTTGCCAAGATTTGAGAACAGTGAATACTAATAAGCTCCACATAACATGTCATCTGTTTGTCATGTGTCATTTGACCTTATCCTACAATATTGTTACTACTTAATAAATACCTGCCTCAATAAATATTTTTCTAGTCTTCAAAGGGAGACTTTTACATAGCTTTGTTACATACCTTTTTCAGAATTGGACTGCCTTTTCTATTATTCAAGTAGAAGTACAATTGATGTTCTAGGACTCATTAGCTTGTGGGCTGGAGGAACTTCTAGCTTCATGGCTCTAGGGCTCCCTCTTCTGTGCATGTTCGGAAGTGTCAAAAATATGACCTTTCTGCGATGTGTTTCCTTTCGATTTTTATCTGTACCATCCCTTTTCTTAGCCACTTTGTCCTTGTCTTGCTCAGTTTAGAGTCAATGTAAAATCTCCTCTTTGGTAGTTTTATTTTCTTTCTTTTTTCCTGAAAGAGAGCTTTGGTTCGCTAGTTTCAAAAGTTCCTACGGCCCATATTGCCCCAGCAACTCCTGACTGTTATGTTCCTCTCCCTCTTACCCCTGAGCTCTGTCACAGATATCTCAGATCAGCCTAGTGAGTAAGGAACTCTGCTTTAGGGGTGAATGCCTGCTGACAATTCAATTTCTGGGCTTCTCAAAGTCCTCCTCCTCCTCCTCCTCCTCCTCCTCCTCCTCCTCCTCCTCCTCCTCCTCCAACATATTTTATTGATTTTTTTTACAGAGAGGAAGGGAGAGGGATAGAGTTAGAAACATCGATGAGAGAGAAACATGGATCACCTGCCTCCTGCACACCTCCCACTGGGGATGTGCCCACAACCAAGGTACATGCCCTTGACCGGAATCGAACCTGGACCTTTCAGTCCACAGGCTGTCGCTCTCTCCACCGAGCCAAACCAGGTAGGGCTCAAAGTTCTTTTGCTTTACCTTTGCTTCTTGTTGGGCACACTGATACCACTTGTCTTGTTTTATTTTGGAGTTTGTGGTGTTAACATGCCTTTTAGTTGTAGCTTTGTTTGGATTTTTTTTTTCTTTACTATTTTACTTTAAATTTTTTGGGGGAGGTGGGGGTGGGAGCTTATCCAATTGGTCAGCTCATTGTAGCTACACTTTTAATTTAAAAAACATTTATGGAACTTCTTAGGCTATTATTTCTTTTCTAAGTTGGTAAGTTATATTTATATACTGCATTTTCCGGCGTATAAGACGACTGGACCTGATGATGATAGGAGGAAGATAACAAACAATAGAGAGCAAGTGCCGGGCAACACCCATCATAACTGCAGGCTTTAGTATTTTTTACACCCAGCGTATAAGATGGTCCTCTACTTTTTCCTGGGTTAAAAAGTCATCTTATATGCTGGAAAATATGGTATTCATTCTGCCCTGGCTTAGTGGATAGAGCTTTGGCCTGTGGACCAAAGGGTCCCGGGTTCGATTCTGGTCAAGGGCCGTGTCTGGGTTGCGGGCTCAGTCCAACGTGCAGGAGGCGGGCAAGCAATGATTCCCTCTCATCACTGATGTTTCTCTCTCTTCCTCTTTAAAATCAATGAAAAGATATATTAAAACAGAAAAAATATCCATTTTATTAAGTATTTAACTATATTGGCATAAAGTTAGTATTTTTCCTTGTTTCTATAGTTATGTCTAATTTTGCATTCAAATACTATTTGTGCTTTCTTTCCTTTCTATGAGATTTTATCAGAAGTTGTCTAGTATATTAATCTTTCCAAAGAACTGGATTTTGACTTTGTTGATTATCCCCATTGTGTCTTTATTTTTAAAAAATTGCTTTTAACTGTTATTTCTTCCCTTTTTTATTTAAATGTATTCTATTTTTTATTTTATTAAGTTCTAAGTGAAGAACTTAATTTATTAATTTTAAGAATATCTTATTTAAAATTAAATGGCAAAAATTTTTCCTTTCAGGTCTGCTGTCACTGCATCTTTAAATAGTTGGTATATCAGTTTTCCCTAATCATTTACCTCTATGGATTTGCATTTTCTTTTTAATGTTTTTATTTGTTTGTTTTTGTTAATCCTCAAATGTTGATATATATGCAATTTGATATATATGATATTTTGTTGTGTTGACAACAAGTTTCAAAACTTCATATGCCAAATTTGCTGAAGGTGTTAACATCATAGATATTTTACACTTAAAAATGTCAAATTTCTTGCCTAAAAAAGAGCATTTGCAGGAAGTTTTAATACTTTATTTTGAAGAAAAGTGCTGCTGAAAGTTATCGTATACTTCGGGAAGCTTATGGTGAACATGCTCTATCTCAAGATACTTGTAAACGCTGGTTTCAAATGCTTTAAAAGTGATCATTTTGATGTGAAAGAAAAAGAACGTTCAAGTCAATTTGAACCACGCTTTGATCGTGAAACGACCAGAATGGGCCAGAAGACACGGCAAAGTAGTTTTGCTTCATGACAATGTACCATTACATACTTCAAAATCAGTTAAAAACATGTTAAAAGATCTTGCCTGGGAAGTATTATAACCCACCTGCTGAATTCACTAGACCTTGCTCCTTCAGATCACCACTTGTTCCAATCGATGGCACAGGCACTTTCTGAGCAGCACTTCAAAACGTACAAAGAAGTGGAAAATTGGGTCTCTGAATGGTTTGCCTCAAAACAAGAAAAGTTCTATTGGCACGGTATCCACAAATTACCTGAAAGATGGGGAAATGTGTAGCTAGCAATGGACATTACTTTGAATAAATCACTTTTGATGTTTCTCTTGAAATTATGGTGTTTTCTTTGATTACAAAATCCACATTATTAACTGTACACTTAAAATTATGGTTGTTAATAGTCTATAAATCTATTTTTAATTTCCTTATATATCTTTGATGACATAGCAGTGATTTAGACCTATATTAAAATCACCTAGATTTGTTAGTTTCTTTCTAAAATTCAATTTTGCTTTGTATATCTTTTAAATTTTTTTTATTGATTTCAGAGATGAAGGGAGAGAGAGAGAAACATCAATGATGAAAGAGAACCACTGATTACCCCCCTCCTGCATGCCCCACACTGGGGATCAAGCCCCAACCCAGGCCTGTGCCCTGATGGGGAATCCAGCCTTGACCTCCTGGTTCATAAGCCAACATTCAACCACTGAGCCATGCTGGCTGGGCTTTGCTTTGTATATCTTGGGAGCATTTTATTTTATTAAGCTAGTACTAGAGGCCCAGTGCATGAAATTCATGCAGAGGGAGGGGAGTTGTGTCCCTTAGCCCAGCCTGCACTCTCTCCAATCTGGGACCCCTGGAGGGATATCTAAAATAGTTTCACCTCTTCTTAGTGAATTAAATATTTTACTGTTATTTAGAGACTCTAATGAAGTTTTCAGACTTAAAGTGTTTTATCTGATATCAGCAAACCAACATCATTTGGTTTGATAGACACTTTTCCATTCCTTAACTTTCAAGCTTTGCATATTCTTTTTTAAATGTATTTTTGTGATGAGCATGTAGCCAGATTTTTAAAATACAGTTTGGCAACAGAGCTTTTCAACTTTAAATCAATGTAAATTTATAATTATTATATATTTGCAATTTTAAATCTCATATTGTAATTTGTCTTCCTGTTTGTTTTTCTACTTATTTAAAAATTAATACTTATATTAATTTTAATAAAACAATAATTTTAACATTTTCTAAATGTGTCTAATTCTCTGTTATCTTTTCCCAAATACTCATGGATTTATATTAAGTAGGATTTTTCTTTGGGACTCTATATCAGCCTTGAGGGTAGTGGTTTTTTTTCTTTCTTTTTGGCATTCTTATATTACTTAGAATTTTATTTGCTTTCTACTAGCTACATTTTTTTTTTTGCTATTCTAATTCCCTATTATAATAACAATTCTTTATCTTACTCTATTCAAATTACTAAGTGGTTGATCACAAATGATTTAATCCGTAACAGGATGAAGTAAATTTAATGTGAGATGCAAGTGAATCTGAATGGTACAAGAGGTGGCTTTAAGTGAATAGTGGTAGTGTTCCACTCAGAGTCCCTCATATTTGGTGGATTTTCTTTTCCAACAGCAAGTGCCCACAGCTCTTTTTCAGAGGACTGCTATTAGGTACCGGAGGCCATTGGCTATGGAGGGCCAGAAGCGCTATAAATTATATCTCTCCTCTTTCTTCTTTCCAGTAAACATTGTGATTATTAAGCTTCTGCTACCTTTTTTCAAGTCAGGAAAACTCGGAGGTGTGGTAACCTCTCTTCCCCATCCCTCCAATGTTGACACTATTGTAGTTGTGCCCCTCCCCTCTCACTGCCTTCACCAGATTGTTGTCTGTGTCCATGGGTCATGCATATTTACATATATATTCTTTGGCTAATTTCTTCCAGTCCTCCTCCTCACCTCCACCCGATCACCCTGCACTCTGAGATCTTTCAGTCTGTTCCTGGTATCCATGCCTCTAGGCCTGTTTTGTGAGGTGTGGTAACTTTTATCTTTTTTATTTTATTTTTAAAATATATTTTTATTCATGTCAGAGAGGATGGGAGAGGGAGATATAGAAACATCAATGATGAGAGAGAATCACTGATTGGCTGCCTCCTGCATACCCCCTATTGGGGATCCAGCCCATAACCCGGGCAAGTGCCCTGACCAGGATTGAACCATGACCTCCTGGTTCAAAGGTTGGTGCTCAACCACTGAGCCATGTTGGCTGGGCAGGTGTGGTTACTTTTAACTTTTAAATGATCAGACTGAAGCTATCTATAATCTATACTTTGCCTGATACCACACCCTTGTCACTTCTCCAGCTTTTCTTTCTCTTTCTTTCTTTCTTTCTTTCTTTCTTTCTTTCTTTCTTTCTTTCTTTCTTTCTTTCTTTCTTTCTTTCTTTCTTTCTTTCTTCCTTCCTTCCTTCCTTCCTTCCTTCCTTCCTTCCTTCCTTCCTTCCTTCCTTCCTTCCTTTCTCTCTCTCTCTCTCTCTCTCTCTCTCTCTCTCTCTCTCTCTCTCTTTCTTTTTTTTTTTTTACCAGCTTCTTCTAGGAATCATTTGCATGGGAATCTTCCTCTCAGGTTGTGCTTCTGAGGAAACTGAGTTAAACTTTTGTTTGTTTTTATTTTCACTGAAGATCATATTCTGACACCCTATCCTCCCTCCATCCCCACCTCCAACCAATCCAACAAAAGAGGCACAATTTTCACCAAAATACTTAACACCAAAGATAATCAATGACTCTCCTAAGCAAAACGATTGCTTTCTGGACTTGTCTCCAGCTCTAGAAATAATTTCCAACATGGATCTGACTAGCATTACGTGAACTCAGATAAGGGCCTGCTCTCTTCTTGCCTTCCGCCGATCGCTCACTTCCTCTGGTTGGCAAGCTGGACCTTGTTCTGCGCCTGGTACAGCCTCTAGAGCAAATGCTGAGGGAACTGAGATGGCTGGCAGATGTGTAATCAAGAGAAGGTCCAAATGGCCATGAGCAATTCCTTCTTAAGAAGAAATCATTTTCATTCTCCTCTTCTATTCAGAAGAAACCTTTCCAGCAGGTAGGAATCTTTGATTTTATTTCCCTTTTTAAGGTAATGGTTGGGCAACTCTAAATAACCCAAACGTCAGTGAGCAGTAATAAGTGGTAATCAATAGTTTCAAGACTCATGGGGGTTTAAAATGGCAGCAATTTCAAACCAGTTGTCAGCTCTGTGCTATATTGGTAGTCCTGGGCCCACACACTTAGTAGCCCAAACTTATATGGGAAATAGATACTAACACCACCACCACCCCAAAAAAACAAAAACAAAAACAAAAAACAAGAAACTTTTATTTTACATATTTGCTCTACTCATGCCATGAATATTTAAACAAACTCAAATTGGAGCAACAAGACAATCTCATGCAGTTTTACTCTGAGGATAGTGTGTGTGCTTCATTTGATTTTCTATTCAGAATGAATGCAGACTCATCTGGTGTTCCACCCATTAGTAATCATAGTAGAAATAAAAGGTAAATCAATTTCTACTGAGAATGGAAATTATATGTGAGGAAAAGACTGTATTGTTAATAGTAATCCAAAGACCAAGACACGTTCTTTAATTTACTTTTCCCCCCTCAATATCACTTGCACTTAACTATATATATATATAGTTAAGCACTTCCTCTATGTGTATTTTTATTTCTTAAGATAATGTTTTTGGTATTTTGGTGTATATCCACTATCTTACACTGTACTTAGTGTCTAAACACATTGTAGACTTTTAATAAATGTTAAATAGCCGAGACCGGTTTGGCTCAGTGGATAGAGCGTCGGACTGCGGACTGAAGGGTCCCGGGTTCGATTCCGGCAAGGGCATGTACCTTGGCTGCGGGCACATCCCCAGTAGGGGGCGTGCAAGAGGCAGCTGATCGATGTCTCTCATCGATGTTTCTGACTTTCTATCCCTCTCCCTTCTGCTCTGTAAAAAATCAATAAAATATATTTAAAAAAAAATAAAAAAATAAATGTTAAATACATACATAAGGAAATGTTTAGCTATACCATGTTCTATAATATTTAGACTTTAAAAAAACAAGTATTCTTGGTTCTTTTGTTTAATGATGGCATGTAATTGGCACCAATTTTAGAAGTGCATTGTGAGCCGAGACCGGTTTGGCTCAGTGGATAGAGCATTGGACTGCGGACTGAAGGGTCCCGGGTTCGATTCCGGCAAGGGCATGTACCTTGGCTGCGGGCACATCCCCAGTAGGGGGCGTGCAAGAGGCAGCTGATCGATGTCTCTCTCTCATCGATGTTTCTGACTTTCTATCCCTCTCCCTTCCTCTCTGTGAAAAATCAATAAAATATCTTAAAAAAAAAAAAAAAGAAGTGCATTGTGAAATAGTTAAGGGTGAAATGTCATAGTAAATATAATATATTTTAAAAATTTTAACAAAAACGACATAAATATGGCAAAGTGTAAATAATTGTTAAATCTAAGTTATGAATATATGGATATTTCTTATATGCCTCTCTACTTTTCTGCATGTTTGTAATCAAAATTACAAAGACAAGAAAAGACAGAAGGGAGGGGAGAAGAAAGGAAAAACATTAACATCATGTAATAGAAAGAGTAAAGAAATAAATATAGACCTATGAGACCAAGAGAGGGGTCATAACTTCTACTATATATGAAATTATGGGAAAGCCATGTAATTGCCCTAAATTCAGTTTTCTCATTTTAAAAAGAGAATAATTCTATCTAATAAAAGAGTAATTTGCAGATTGACCATCACTCCAACACATGGGCTGCCCCATGTGGTCAAAAGATCCTGCCCCCATGTGGACACAAGATGGCCACCACAAGATGGCCAGCAGGGGAGGGCCCTTGGGAGATTCCAGGCTCTGCAAGGGAGGGCAGTTGTGGGCAATCAGGCCAGCAGAGGAGGGCAGTTGGGAGGGACCAGGCCTGCAAGGGAGGGCAGTTAGGGGCAATCAGGCCAGCAAAGGAGGGCAGTTGGGAGGGACCAGGCCTGCAAGGGAGGGCCGTTGTGGGCAATCAGGTCAGCAGGGGAGGGCAGTTGGGAGGAACCAGGCCTGCAAGCGGGGGCAGTTGGAGGCAATCAAGCCTGCAGGGGAGGGCAGTTAGGGATGACCAGGCCAGCAGAGGAGGGAAGTTGGGAGCAAACAGGCTGGCAAGGGAGCAGTTAAACATCAATTAGACTTGCAGGGTAGTGGTTAGCGGGTGATCAGACTGGCAGACAGAAGCAGTTAGGGGCAATCAGGGAGGCAGGCAGGTGAGCAGTTTGGAGCTAGCAGTCCTGGATTGTGAGAAAGATGTCCGACTCCCCATTTAGGCCCGATCCTACCGGGATCGGGCCTAAACAGGCAGTCAGACATCCCTCAAGGGGTCCCAGATTGAAGAGAGTGCAGGCTGGGCTAAGGGACCCCCCCCCCCCCGCCATACATGAATTTCGTGCACCGGGCCTCTAGTCTACAATACAATTTTACTATATATTCACTTGATGGTTAAAATTTTAAAAAATATTTTAATCTTTATTGTTCAGTTTATTAATTACATTGTTCCCCCCTTTTTTCCCCCCTATAGTTCCCCACCACCCAGTACCCATCCCACCCTCCGCCCTCACCTCCCCCACTGTCCTCTCCCATAGGTGCATGATTTTTGTCCAGTCTCTTGCTGCACCTCCCACACCCCCTTTCTCCCCAAGAATTGTCAGTCCATTCCCTCTCTATGCCCATGATTCTATTATATTCACCAGTTTATCCTGTTCATCAGATTTTTAATTCATTTGATTTTTATATTCATTTGTTGATAGATGTGTATTTGTTGTTCATAATTTTTATTTTTACCTTTTTCTTCTTCCTCTTCTTAAAGAATATCTTTCAGCATTTCACATAATATTGGTTTAGTGGTGAGGAATTCCTTTAGCTTTTTCTTAGCTGTGAAGCACTTTATCTGACCTTCAATTCTGAATGATAGCTTTGCTGGGTAGAGTAATCTTGGTTGTAGATTCTTGCTATTCATCACTTTGAATATTTCTTGCCACTCACATCTGGCCTGCATCGTTTCTGTTGAGAAATCCGCTGACAATTGTATGGGTGTTCCCTTATGGGTAACTAACTGTTTTTCTCTTGCTGCTTTTAATATTCTCTCTTTGTCTTTTGCTCTTGGCATTTTAATTATGATGTGCCTTGGTGTAGTCCTCTTAGGATTCCTATATATTGGGGTTCGGTGTGCTTCTTGGACTCCTAAGTCTATTTCATTCACCAGGTGTGGGAAGTTTTTGGTCACTATTTCTTCAAATAGGTTTTCATTGTCTTGCTCTCTCTCTTTTTCTGGCACTCCTATAATTCAGATGTTGGTATGCTTGAGGTTGTCCCAGAGGCCCCTTACACTATTTTCAATTTTTTGGATTCTTTTGGTTTCTTGCTTTTCCAGCTGAGTGGATTTTACCTCTTTGTATTTCACATCTTTAACTTCGTTCTTGTGGTCCTCTAGAGTACTTTTAGGTCTTTGCATAATATTTTTTATTTGTTAGTGTATGCTTAATTTCTAGTTGGTCCTTTTTCATATCCTTGAGGGTCTCGTTCATATTCTCGTAGGTCTCGTTCATTTCCTTATAGGTCTCATTCATTTCTTTGTAGGTCTTGTTCATTTCCTTGTAGGTCTCGGCCTTTTCTAGGAGCCTCTTGAAAAGCCTTATAACCGTGGTTTTGAATTCTATGTCCAGTCGTTTTTTTTCCCTCCATTTCTTTCACATCTGATTTTTTTCCATGTCTCTGCATGGTGGCTGCTTTCCTGAGTTGGTCAATTAGCTTTGTTTGGTAGATGTCCTCTAAGGGACAGTGACTCAGCCACCCCAGTTACCTGAGGTGGATATGGGTTGCACAGTCTTGTTGAAGTTAAGCCTAGATTATTGTTGTTAGCACTAGGAGGGTTTGACCTCCAGGCTAATTGGCTATGAAGTTCAGCTGTGCTCAGGTTGGATGGACGGAGTCTCTGGGCCAAGCAGGCAGCGTCAGCTCCACCCTATGCAGCCCCTTGGACTCTGTGCTGGGTGGCAATGGCTGCCAGCACCTCTGAGAGAGATCTGCTGCCGAACTACACCTGCTGCTGGACAATTCAGGCTCTCCCCAAAAGAGTCTGCACACCCAACGTCTCACCCAGGGTCGTAAAACAATGCAGTCTGGTGG
Organism: Antrozous pallidus; assembly: GCA_027563665.1. Classification (NCBI taxonomy): domain Eukaryota; kingdom Metazoa; phylum Chordata; class Mammalia; order Chiroptera; family Vespertilionidae; genus Antrozous; species Antrozous pallidus. Next base: position 90,662,901 of record CM050517.1, read on the forward strand.
TTTTCCTAATGAGAGAGTAAGTCACGAGTCCTCCTGTATGGTCATGCAGCTGTGCTGTTCCCAAGTTCACATGCACTCTGCACAAGCTCACCCTCTCCACAAGCTTGCAGACCCTTGTAGCGCCCGAGTTTTGGCGTGCTTCCTCACTGTCCAGTTTTTACACTGTATGATTGTGGGTTCTCTGGACTTTTCCCAGAGCTGGGGAATCAGTGTGGTGGGACGTCTTTGTCTTCCCCGTTTGAGAAAACCAGCTGGTTTTCAGCCGCCCGCCCTATCCTCTGGTACACGCACTGCTCTAAACCTCTCTTCACGCTTATCTTCAATGCTGTCCTCCGCCGCTCCTCTGAGTCACAGTGTCCTATCTTCACTTTTATTTGTGGAATTTTCACTTGGCCAGCTTTCCGGTGATTCTGGATGATGTTTGTTCTTTCGTTAAGTTGTAGTTTTGAAATTTCTGTGTATGGCAGCAAGATAGGTGTTTACCTATGCCGCCATCTTGGTTCCTATGATGGTTAAAATTTAAAAGGACAATATGAAGAGTGGCAAGAATCTGGAGGATATGAAACATATGTTGTTGCTAATAGGAATATAAAACTGAATAACCACTTAAAAAACTGTTTTGCGTCTTCTATGCGTATGGCCAAGTAATGTTACTTCCGGTTACAATAAAAGACAAATGAGTACATATGTCAAAAAATAGATATATACAAAATTTTCACAGTTTTATGAAAAACAAACAAACAGAAAACTGCAAACAGCATCAATAGGAGAAAAGCTAATATTCCATTGGTATATTTATGCAATGATCTCTATGCAGCATTGCAAAATGGCCAACTCTGGTACATGGTATAACGTGGATGAAATTTATAGATGTTATACTGACATATAGTAGTCACACACAAAGACATTTATTTTATGATTCTAACTGTATAAAGTACAATAACAGGCAGAACCGATATATGATAATAGATGAAGAATAGTGGATAGCTTATGGGATTTTGGAAATATTTTATATCTTCATGTTGGTGTGATTTACTCAGGCCCATATATGTGTAAAAAATTATGCTGTGTACTTAAGATGAGAGTTCTTTATGCACTTCCCTGTATCTCTGCTATCCTTTAATTAAATAGAGTAAATAAAATGAAATATTAATATCTAAATCCCAGGAAAGAGGAGCAAATAAGACACTATGAACTTGTTTACTAAATTATACAACACTATACAAATTTCATATGTTATCATTTTCTAAGCTAAACTCTAATGTTTTTACTAAGATCAAGGGTCTAATTTTAAGTTCTGACCACTAATATTTGCATTAAGTTTGACCCACATTTTCCTTAAATCCAATCCATTGTGCATGGACTAAGCTTTGCCACAATCTAGTTCTTAAGTGAGCATTTTTACTATTTTCTTGGTAGTGGAAAAATAGATTTCTATGTATTTTTCATTGACAAATATGCATACAACAGTTAGTTACATGCCTAATATGTGCCAAACACTTTTCTGGGCACTGGTGATATAAACTTAAATAAGGTATTTGTTTACATTTTCACATTTTAGTAAAAAACTCAATTGTAATACGATTACTTGAGTACCAAAGAGCCTATATTTTTTTAAATGAAAGAAGTCAAAATGATCATTATACATCAAAAGCAAAACACATTTACCAAAATAATTCTCACTTACGTATGAACTGAATAACTAACTGCATTTGTCTTTTTTGTTTCTGCTAAGTTTCTAAAAGTTAAATGTACTTTAGGTTGAATATGTTTTTTAAATAGGTTAAAATTATAAAATTCCAACTATTTTAAAATACACTAAATATTATAATCACTTAAAGTACTTTTGACACTGCAAATTACTATGCAGATGATTTTTTTACAATATTAACACATCCTTAGAAATGTATAAGTTGTGTCTTATTTTATAAATAATTATTTAAAATTTCTGTCTCTCTCCTGATTTTCTCCTATTTAATCTTCCATTTCCTCAGTAGTAATCACTCAGAGAATAAAATATGCTTTTATGCCTTTAATATTCTCAGATATATTAGCTTGTTTCTTAAGGTTTGAAGCTTGACTTTTAAGTAGGGGATTTTAGTGTTCAAACCTTCCGCTGTTACTCATGGAAAATACTTGATTTTTTTCAGTAAGTACCCTCTTGAATATAAGTACTCAGCTTCCAACATTCGCATCTTTCAAAGCACTAAGTACAAATTGGTTTTTCAAGAAGTGTGCAAATGATGCACAGTATGTTGAACAGCATGTGATCATTTACACAAAACATTTGAAAACAGTGAAATCACTCAGGCAGAGTCCCCATTCTGAAAGGTAACATATCTTTCTAAAAACCCAGTTATCCTGCACTCATCTCCCAAGATTTCATTTCATAAGAAAAAAAAATTAGATGACTTTATAAACAGATGCTGAAAAGCACTCATCCAACTCATGAAAAATTAAGCAAACATAGCAAAATCACTTATTAGGGGGAAATGCATAGTCTGATAGATGAGCATGATTATCAGATAAATTATTCATTTATCTTTACAAAGCAATCACCCAGTGAAGACTCACTCATTATTCACAGGTTGTCAGAGAATAGGGGATGAGTGAAGATGTAGTGTGAGTGAGTGGCATTGCCCTGTCAGGTGCAGAGAAATATGAGAATACCGACTCACTGAATTCAATATAAGAAGTCCAGTTGAAGCCAGGCTAACCAAAGTCTGGGGCCGTTAAGTCCCAAAGGAATCACTCACTGTCAAATTAGCATGTCAGTACTGAAGAAACAAACGAAATCAATGTGGAGTCATTAGAAACCATTTTCTTCTAGAAACTAAAATACGGCTGCATTAGAGATGTAAACAAAAGTTCAAGACAACTCTATTTTCAAAATCCCCAAGAACATGAGTAGGTTCCATGTTAAATATTTGTCAGAAACTAAAGGTTGAATTGATCATCATTTATCAGGTGATACTATATTTCATATTCTGTATTAGAAAACCCTAACTGCTACATCTGAATCAGTTGATACAGCATGCAACTTGCTAAGCAATGTATTGATGTCAGTGGGTGATTTGTGGAAAATTATTTGATAGTTACATCTATTCCAACTGTGTAAGAAAAAAATCTTATCACTTGATCCAATTACACACCTCTTTCACTCATTCCAATCAGTCAATATTTATAGCCTGGCTGTTCAGTTGTACTTGACGTTGGTTTTGAGCATGAGTTGTCAGATGGTCTGTCCTCCTGTCTCTACAAGGAGATAAGATAGATGTCACCTCTCTTAACACAGGCATTTTGCCTTCTCGCTAGAAAATAATGTCTTCATCTTTCATTACCCATGATTCAATCCTAGTTTCTCTCAGAGTTTGTCTCTACCACAGCTTTCTGTGGCTTCTGGTTAAGACACTGCAATAGGCCAGTTTATGCTGCAAGCAGAGCTCAACTAAGTTCTTACCACACATTTAACATCGGATCATATTTGCAAGTAAGTATGCGTCCCTCACACATAACCCACATTCCAAGAGGTTCCAATGTTGCAGAGATCTAATAACAGATCCAGTAGGAAATTTATAAAAAGTAAATTTAGAAATATAGTCCCATATCAATAAAAAAGGAATTCCCTTTGGGGGAAACTGTGGAATATGACTGCTCAAGTTATGCATAAGATTAAAATAGGAAGCCACTACAGATAATATTCAGTTGTAAGGAAATTGAAGTTTCATTTCAACTCCCCCTTCTCCCCCCAATAAAACCCTATAGACTGAGACTAGCAAGTCAAGATCTGCCCTAGAATTATAGAGTTAAGGGAGCAGAGCCATGGGGATCGGAGTTGGCCTGACCTATCCTGGTATCTGATCACAGTAAAAAGGCCAGGTGAAAACTGGGTGTATAGTAAGTTCACCAAAGAATCCACTTATTACAGACGAATGCTTACACTTTCAAAGTCAAAGCAAAATATACTGAAGGTGTTGGATGGGTTTGAACTTTTTCTGCTTATCTTTCACGTCCTGCTTTGCATTGCCTTTTGAATTCTTTGATGTACAATTAATGGCTTTTTTCTTATTAATGATTATTTTGGATGTGGTTGACCTTTAAAAAAGTTTTAAACCCTTAAAGTGACTTCTGTGAGGTGCATTTATTTACACTCTTTGCATTTAGAGTGTCCAAGCCTAGAGGTGGATTAACATTTAGGAATTGAACAGTGACTGCAGGGAAGCCTATGGAATAACTCTGAGGTCAGCAGAGAAAGAGCTGCTGGAGACTGGAAGGCAGTACCAGCACTGAATCATTCTGAAGGAATACTGCATAGGAACGAAGGTTTGAGAATGAGTGGCCTAAAGCACATGCAAAAAATCAAACCAGCCTTTTGCATACTACTGACACTTGGCTAACTCCATAATCCACAGAAACTTTCTCTATTTTGGCAGTATTTTGTTACTTAATCTAATTTTTCTACCTTTTCTTTCTGGAAGATTCCTATCTCTGGGCTCTTTCACAGATCCTACTAGAGGGCATGAGATTTTATATCATTGAAAATGTTCAATTTTTTAACCCCTATTTCCTTCCTTTCACTCTTCAGTAGTAGTTAGTTTGACTTAGAACAGTCGTCAGCAAACTGCGGCTCATGAGCCACATGCGGCTCTTTGGCCCCTTGAGTGTGGCTCTTCCACAAAATACCACAGCCTGGGCGAGTCTATTTTGAAGAAGTAGCATTAGAAGAAGTTTAAGTTTAAAAAATGTGGCTCTCAAAAGAAATTTCAATCGTTGTACTGTTGACATTTGGCTCTGTTGACTAATGAGTTTGCCGACCACTGGCTTAGAAAAAGGCCATGGTCCACGTACTGGGGATCTGCAGTGAACAGAACTCCTGCCTCGAGGTTGCTCATACACTAATGTGTGGCTCAGACAAATGCACATATTTGTATTTTTCTACACACTTAGCGTTCTAACTAAGCCCTGAAAAAGTGACGTCACCTGTGTCAGTAAGCTCAGTTTGCCATAATAAAATGACATAGCATGGGTGGTTTCAAGGAAAGAAATGCACTTCCTCACAGTTCCGGAAGTTGTAAGTCTGAGATCGGGGTGCTGGCTTGGTCAGATGCTATTGAGGGTCCCTTTCCTGGCCTGCAGGCAAATGCCTTCTCACATCTCCTGCCTCGGCAAAGACCATGCTCTGGTTTTCTCTTGTACTTCTTTTTTTAAAATTTAATAAATCTTTATTGTTCAGATTATTGCAATGTTGCTCTTTTTTCCCTCCAATAGCTCCCCTCCCCCCGGTACCCATCCCATCCTCTGCTCTTACCTCCCCCACACTGTCCTCATCCATAGGTGGATGCTTTTTGTCCAGTCTCTTCCCATACCACCCCCCCAACCCATTCCCCTGAGAATTGTCAGTCCACTTCCTTTCTATGCCCCTGATTCTATTATATTCACCAATTTATACTGTTCATTAGATTTTTAATTCACTTGATTTTTAGATTCACTTGTTGATAGATGTGTATTTGTTGTTCATAATTTTTATCTTTACCTTTTTCTTCTTCTTCCTCTTCTTAAAGAACACCTTTCAGCATTTCATATAATACTGGTTTTGTGTTTATGAACACTTTAGCTTTTTCTTATCTGTGAAGCACTTTATAAGACCTTTAAATCTGAATGATAGCTTTGCTGGGTAGAGTAATCTTGGTTGTAGATTCTTGCTATTCATCACTTTGAATATTTCTTGTCACTCCCATCTGGCCTGCATAGTTTCTGTTGAGAAATCAGCTGACAATCGTATGGGTGCTCCCTTATAGGTAACTAACTGTTTTTCTCTTGCTGCTTTTAATATTATCTCTTTATCTTTTGCTCTTGGCATTTTAATTATGATGTGTCTTGGTATGGACCTCTTTGGATTCCTTTTATTTGGGGTTTGGTGCACTTCCTGGAATTTTAAGTCTATTTCTTTCACCAGGTGGGGGAAGTTTTCTGTCACTATTTCTTCAAATAGGTTTTCAGTATCTTGCTCTCTCTCTTTTTCTGGCACCCCCATAATTCAGATGTTGGTATGCTTGAGGTTGTCCCAGAGGCTCTTTACACTGCCTTCAATTTTTTGGATTCTTTTTGCTTCTTGCTTTTCAGGCTGAGTGATTTTTGCTTCTTTGTTTTTCAAATCTTTGACTTTATTCTTGTGGTCCTCTAGTCTGCTTTTGGGTCTCTGTATAATATTTTTTACTTCAGTCAGTGTATGCTTAATTTCTAGTTGGTCCTTTTTCATATCCTCCATAGTCTCGCTCATATCCTTGAGGGACTCGCTCATATCTTTGAGGGTCTTGCTCATATCCTCAAAGGTCTCACTCATATCCTCAAGGTTCTTATTAAATTTATCGGCCTTTTCTAGGAGCCTCTTGAAAAACCTTATAACCGTGGTTTTGTAATCTATGTCCAGTCGTTTTTTCATCTCCATTTCTTTCACATGTGATTTGTTACCTTGTCTTTGCATTTTGGCTTCTTTTCTGAGTTGGTCGAGTAGGTTTGTGTGGTGGATATCCTCTACGGGACAGTGACTCAGCCTCTCCAGTTACCTGAGGTGGATACTCTTGATGCACCCCTTTATGTGCTGCACAGTCTTGTAGTTAAGCCTAGATTGTTGCTGGTATTGCTGGGAGGGGTTGACCTCCAGGCCAAATGGCTTGAGGATCAGCTGTGTTTACACTGTGAGCACCTCTTTGCTCAGCCTTGATGGGGCAGAGTCTCAGGGCTGAGCAGGCAGGCTTTGTTTCCCGTCAGCTCCACCCTCAGCAGCTCCCAGGCTTCTGTGCCCTGAGGCAACAGCTGCATGAACCTCTGAGAGAAAGCTTCCCAGAGCTCTGCCCGCTGCCCAACAGCCCAAAGACTCGCCTGGAATGGGAAAACAAAGCAGTCCTGCATTTTTTAGGTTTTGTTTTTTCTCCTGAACGCTAGAGCCATCCATGAGCCCTCCCCTACAGCTCGAGCACCTTTGCAGTGCCCAAGCTTCAGCATGCTTCCTCCTTACAGTCCAGTTTCACCCCGTATTAGTCTGGGTTCCCCGAGACTAGCCCAGAACCGGGGCTCAGTGCAGTGGGATGTCTTTGTCTCCCTCCCAGTTCAAGAAAACCAGCCAGGTTTGCAGCCGCCAGCCCTTTCCGTTTGCACACAGCTCCGAACCTCTGACTCCACGCATATCCGCAACTCTGTCCTCTGCAGCCCCCCTGAGTCTCAGTGTCCTTTTATTGTTCTTTCTATTTGTGGAATGTACACTCAGCCAGCCCTTTGGTGGTTGTGAATGATGTCTGTTTTGCCCTTTAGTTGCAGTTTTGAATTTGTTGTATGAGGCAGCAGTATGGGTGTTTAACTGTGCCACCATCTTGTTTTCTCTCCTCTTCTACTGCTTATAATGGTATCAGTTCTAATGGATCAGGGCTCCACCTTTATGACCTCATTTAACCTTACTCACGTTTTTAAAAAAATATATGTTTTATTGATTTTTTACAGAGAGGAAGGGAGAGTGATAGTCAGAAACTTCGATGAGAGAGAGACATCAATCAGCTGCCTCTTGCACACCCTCTACTGGGGATGTGCTCACAACCAAGGTATATGCCCTTGACCGGAATTGAACCAGGGACCCTTCAGTCCACAGGCCAACGCTCTATGCTCTATCCGTTGAGCCAAACCAGTTTTAGCAACCTTACTCACATTTTTAATGGCTCTGTTGCTAATAGAGTAACATGGGAGATCAGGGTTTCAACCTGGGAAATTTGGAGGACAACTTTCTCCTCGTTTGAACCCATCTAAGCTTTTGTCATGTTAGGCCTCCATTTGTCAATTATTGAAAATTATTTTTGTTGTGGTTAATGCTCACAGAGGATACATTTTCATTGATTTTTAGAGAGAGAAGAAAGGAGGAGGAAGACGAGGAGGAGGAGGGGAGAGAGAGAGTGATTGATGTGAGAGAGACACATCAATTGGTTGCCTCCTGGAAGGGCCCTGACCAAAGCTGGTGATTGAGCCTGCAAACAAGATATGTGCCCTTGCCCAGAACTGAACCCAGAACCCTTCAGTCTGTGGGCCAATACTCTATCCATGAGCCAAACCAGCTAGGGCTCCTTAATATTTTTAAATTTCCAGTTCAAAAACCTTCAGCCCTCCTTTTGCTTACTTCCTAGCTCATAGAATTTGATACATAACCAATATAGCACTTTGTTTTATAATTAGTTATGCATACATCCTGAATACAATGCTTCAAGGCCAGTTCCTAATAATCTATTGTTGTGTAACAGCTCACACCACATTTATTAACTTCCAACAAGGGTCACGATCCTTGTGGATTAAGAATTTGGGGAAGGGTTGGCTGTGCGGTTTTGGCTGAAAGTCTCTGTATGAGTGTTCTCGGACCATCATGTCAGGAAGTCCAAGATGACGGTGGCAGCAGGCTTATGTGTTGTGATGCCCCGCTTCCTGGCCTGCAGACAGCTGACTTCTCACTGTGTCCTCCCCGGCCTTTCCTCTGGGTGCCTGTGAAGAGAAAGTGATATCTGGTGTTTCTTCTGGTGTCTCTTTCTCTTCTTACCAGGAGACAAATCCAATTGGATTAGGGCCCCACATTATGAACTCATTTAACCTGAATTACTTTCTTAAAAGACTGGTCTCCAAATTTAATCACTGGAGATTAGGGCTTCAACATATGGCTTTTCGGGCACACAATTCAACCTGTAACAGTGTTTTTATGTGGCTTTAGTCAATCAGTGAGTAGAGCTGAAACTCAATAGTGAGAAATGAATCTGGCACTAGTAGCAAAATAGGAACCCCAACTGGACACCTCCACATTCTCTTTAGAGTGGCCTCCCTGTTTCTTGATCAGGATGTGGCATAAGATTTTCTCCTTTCCTTTCTGTCACATACCTAAAGTATAGTGCCTCTATTTTAACTATGCATTTTATTTTAAGGCTTTAGGAAGAGAGAGTATTTTGCAAAATTTCTCCTTGCTGGGAAACAAAAAATTAAAAACAAGACTCCAGGCTTTGGATCAATCACCAGTTCCATCTGGTATATGTTCTCTTTGATGGCCTCATTTAAAACTTCAAGAGATTTTGCATGGATTTAAAATTCTCATTACAATCCTTGCCAAAGCATCTTAAATGCAAAGCAATCCTAACTTTAAAAATTTAGAAATTGCTGAAGAAGCCATACCAGTTAGAGCTAATAATTGAAATCTGTGAAATAAAATGAGTCAGAGGGAAAAAATCTAGCACATTTCTGGAAGATTTGCGAATAAAAGTAACACTATCTTCATTGTGATTTTTAAAGTTCTTTTTTATATAATTCTTTGTAGATTAGGTCCCATCCTAATTTACAAGGAGATGTGCAATATAGCCTATAGAGATTTCCCCTAATATTTGCCACTCTCTTCACCTTTAGAATGAATCCCAAGTGAACTAGGTTTTATAAGTTAATGTTTCTTCTGCTCTTCAAGCAATATTGATCTCGTACAAATCCATTTATTTCTCTCCTCCTAGGAAAAATGGACATCTCCATTTCTGTAGTGAATTCTATATAGCCATTTTTTAGTAGACAAAAAAGTACATTAATTTCTTTCCCCCTAGAAGCACTACATTTTGTCATTGAATTAACCTTGGCCTACCCTATAACTCCTCAGTGGCTACTGATTTTAAGCCTTCCCGGTAATATCTTATTCTTACTAGGTGTTAGAGATAGTCCGGTGACTTAACTATTTTATCTGTGAAGGTTATTTCCATATTTTATGTGGACTGCCATAACATTTCCCCTTCCCCCAAATTTTAATGTCCACCCAATTCCCATTTGTATAATTTTTCTTGCACATTTTCCTACCTGGATTTCTAATTTTCATTACCTTCTCTATAGTAAAAAGAACCATATATTATTCTTTAAAAATAAAATAGGAGGGAATAAGCAGCAGAAAAGTGTGCAGAGTCATCATAGTGATAGATTGGCAATATCTGTATAATTATTTCTATCATAAGTCTTAAAGTGATACCATACAATGTGTTCAACAGAAGATATATGTATTTAAGTTTTCTTGGGAATGTCAAACACAGTATGCTACAGCGAGGTTTAAGGCATATTGCGGTACATTCATAAAGCCAACAATTTGGAAAAAATTCCAAAACCAGATAAAGACACTACAAAGAAAAAAAATTACAGGCCAATATTCTTTATGAACACATATGCTAGAATCTTCCACAAAATGTTAGCAAATTGGATCCAGCAATACATTAAAAAGCTCACACACCATGACCAAATGAGATTTATTCCAGGGATGCAAGGCTGGCACAATATTTTCAAATAAATAAATGTGATACATCACATAAACAAAACAAATGATAGAAATAACATGATCATATCAATAGACACAGAAAAGGCATTTGAAAAAATACAGCGCCCATTTATAATAAAAACTCTCAGCAAAGTGGAAATAGAGGGGTCATACCTCAACATAATAAAGGCCATATATAAGAAACCTACAGCCAACATCATACTTAATGAGAATAACTAAAAGTGTCTTTCTTAAGACCAGGAAAAAGGCAGGGATGTCCACTTTCACTACTCCTTTTAAAAAAAAAAATGTTTTTTATTGATTTTAGAGAGAGAGGAAGGGGGGGAGAGAGAGAGAGAGAGAGAGAGAGAGAGAGAGAGAGAGAGAGAGAGAGAGAGAAACATTTAGTGGTCGCCTCCTGCCCACACTCTACTAGGGATTGAGCCAGGCACGTGCCCTGAACAGGAATCAAACCAACAACTTTTTGGCACATGGGAATAAACAGCAGGAAACTGAATGAGCCACAGCAGTCTGGGCTGTTTTCACCAGTCTCATTCAGCATCGTACTAGAAGTCCTAGCCACAGCAATCAGACAACAAGAAATAAAAGGCATCCAAATTGGAAAGGAGAAATTAAAGCTGTCACTATTTGCAGATGACATGCCATTGTACATAGAAACCCTGAAGACTCCTCCAAAAACTGCTAGATTTAATAAATAAATTTGGCAAAGTAGCAGGATACAAAATTAAGATCCAGAAATTGATGGCATTTTTTATATACCATTATTGAACTCTCAGAAAGAGAAACTAATAAATAAATAAATAAATCAAATCCTATTTATCATTGCAACAACAAAAAGATACCAGGGAATAACCTTAACCAAGGAAGTAAAATACCTTTTCTCAGAAAACTACAGAACATTGAAAAAGGAAATAGAGGAAGATACAAACAAGTGGAAGCAAATACTGTGTTCATGGATGGGAAGTACTGACATCATTAAAATAACCATACTAACAAAAGCAATCTACAAATTTAACACAATCTATTAAAATACCAATGGCATATTTCACAGATCTAGAACAAACATTCCAAAAATGTATATGGAACCAAAAAAGACCCTGAATACCCTCAGCAATCTCAAGAAAGAAGAACAAAGTTGGAGGGGTCACAATACCAAATATCAAACTCTAATACAAATTCATTATAATCAAAACAGCCTGGTACTGGCATCAGAACAGACATATAGGCCAATGGAACAAACAGAGACCCAGAAGTCTATGCATGCCAGTATAATAAATTAATATTTGGCAAAGAGGCAAGAGCATACAATGGAGTAAAGATAGTCTCTTCAATGATTGGTATTGGGAAAACTGGACAGGTACATGCAAAAAAAAAAAAAGAGAAAAGAAAAGAAACTACACCATACATAAGAATAAACTCAAAAATGAATAAAAGACTTAAATGTAAGTTGTGAAACAATAAAAATCCTTGAAGAAAACATAGGCAGTAAAATCTCAGACATCTCACATAGCAGTATTTTCACCAATGTATCTCCCAGGGCAAGGGAAACAAAGGAGAAAAATAAACAAATTGAACTACATCAAACTAAAGAACTTCTACACAGCAAAAGAAGTCACCAACAAAATGAAAACTGTATTGGAGAACTTATTCACCAATGATACATCTGAAGAGGGGTTAATTTGCAAAATATACAAAGAACTCATACAACTCAATACCAGGAAGAAAATCCAATAAAAAAAAATGGGCAAAGAACCTGTATAGATACTTCTCCAAAGAGGACATACAGATGGCCAACAGACACATGAAAAACTGCTTAATGTCACTAATAATCAGAGAGATGCAAATTAAAACTACAATGAGATATCACCTCCCACCTGCCAGAATGGCTAGCATCAGTGTATCAACAAACAAGTGCTGGTGAGGATGGGGAGAAAAGGAATCCCTAGAATACTGCATGTGGGACTGCAGACTGGTGCAACCACTTGGAAAGCAGTATGGAGTTTCCTCAAAAAATGAAAAATAAAACTGCCATTTGACCCAGTGATTCCACTTCTGGGACTATATCCTAAGAATCTTGAAACAGCAATCAGTAAGATTATATGCACCCTTATGTTTACAGCAGCATTATTTACAATACCTAAGATTTGGAAACAGCTCAAGTGCCCATCAGTAGATGAGTGGATAAAAAAAGCCCTGGTAAGCTGGCCAGTGGCTCAGTGATTGAGAGTCAACCCATGAAAGCAAGAGGCCAGGATTTGATTCCCAGTCAGGGCACATGCCTGAGCTGCCAGCTGGATCCCCACTGGCAGCCGGGCAAGAGGCAGTTGATCAAAGATTTTTCTCTCATCATTGTTTCTATCCTCTTCCTCTCCCTTCCTCTTTCTTAAGTCAATAAAAACATATTTTCTTAAAAAAGCAAAAAAAAATGATAGCACATTTACATAGTGGAATATTATCAGCTGTAAAAAAAAGTAGGACCTCTAATCTTTTGCAACAGCACGGATGGACCTAAAGATTATGCTAAGTGAAAGAAGCCAGTTAGAGAAAGACAAGTATCATGTGATCTCACTTATATGTGGAATCTAATGAACAAAATAAACTGACAAACAAAATAGGTCCAGAGGCATGGATGCATGAAACAGAATGACAGATCTCAGAAAGGAGGGGGTGAAAGCGACAGGAAGAGATTAACCAAAGAATGTATATGTATAGTGTTTAACCGATGGACACAGCCAATAGTGTGGGAGGCCTAGGGTAGGGCAACGGCTGGGTGGAATAGGGCAGGAGGGGAAAACGGGGGACATAAAAAACAACAACCCGATTTTAACTTTTTTTAAGTAATGCTTTTATTTGCTGTATAAATGAAAGGTCAAACACACACACACACACATAAAAAATCCCAATTTGTAATGGAAATGAAAGTGAGCACCCTCCTTAGGGCAGGCTCTTTCACACAAATCATCTCATTGATTCTCACAACAATATTCTAATTATTGTATGTATATATAATGGTTTGTAACATACTTATGAGGAAATGAAGTCTTAGATCAAGTCATAAACAGAAGGCTGCACTGCGAACAAAAAGTCATGTAGGATTCGAGCCAACTCTGTGTGCCACCAACTCTTGATGGTTATGACACTAAGACTGCGGGGCCTGGAGGAGACAAAGAAGCAAAACCACTCATAGGATGGTTTTGAGCACAGTAAGAAGCCATTTATAGAAAGAACATTCAGCCATCTTCCAATCTACCTGCCCCAGCATTTCATAAAAGCTGAGCAAATTTGCTTTAATTGGTCATGATGTGGATCATGTACAAAGTGATGGAAAAGCCCAGGACTTTGAACTTAACCAGATATATTTTTCATTATTTCATGGATGACTGAATTAAAATAGCTGAAGGATCATTAAACACATAGGATTGATTACTGAATCAGCTTGCTGAATTGTTTTCTTTAGCACTGTGAGAATGAGAGAAAATGATCATCTTTTCCAAGTTAACAGATCAGAGAGAGAGAGAGCTTCTTCAACACAAGTCTTCTGATAGCTCTACCTCAATGAATTACCTTAACAACTGAGTATTCTATCATGTGCTTTCTTAAACTCTTGATGTGCTACAATGCTTTGTATAGCAATTTATATCTGGTCTCTTCAAGTTCTATAAATTTGTTTGCAGTGTTATGTATACTATTGTTCAATGAACTGGCTAATAGGATTCTTCAGGACAGTGATCAACTCTTTAAAGTGTTTGTATTGAGGTGTATGTAGGGAGGGATTAATGGGAGAGAAGGGCAGAGAGGTTAATATTTTAGTAAAAAGATAAAGCGATAAATAGGACTGAGAGAACTTAGTAAGAGGAAAGCCAAGGAAATCATATTATGAGTCATGAGGAGAGTCTATAATGAGAGAAGAATCAAATACCACAGAGAAGTTGAGCAGGATGAAATTAACAGAGAAAAGGACACTACTGATGGTAATTTTATGAGAGTGATGAGAGAATAAGTAGACTGTAGAGGATTAATGAGTGATTGGGGATGAGAAAGTGGAGGCAGAAAGGTAATTTAGGATTTATTTACATGTACTATCAATACACACAGTAAATGTAAGGAAAGCCTATTTCTTATGTTATAAGATAAAAAATCAAAAGCTACAATATTTATTTCTCACAGCCACTAAATTGTCATGCTAAATTCTTCTAATTCTACCTCCTAAGCATGTGTTTAATTATCTCTTGTTTCTTGCCTCTTTTCATTGCTGTGGTTCAGGCTCTCATGTTTTCTTGCCTGGACTGCTTCAAATGATTCATTTTGTGGTTTCTTGACTCTGCATATGCCTTCCTCAAACCTTCACATATGTTTTATTTTATTTTATCCAAACTATACATCTAAACTTTTTCACTCCCTTGCTTAAAACAAGGTATTAGCCGTCCATTGCCTACAAGGTAAAACCAAACTTTGTTAAAAGGCTTTCTATGATCGGCCTCTCTTTCTAGCCAAATGTGCTACCATTCAATGCTTTACCATTTAAATTTAAGCAAAATCAAACTACTGTACTTTCTTAAAAATTCATTCCTCATCTTTCTGCCTTTGTGTATTTTCAATGTTTCTTTGTCTGTTTCCACCCTCTCTTTAAAAGCATTGCTTTTTCTTACCTTTACTTGTTTCTCTAGACTCAGATTGGGTGTTTTATAAGCTAAAATGCATTAGCTCTAACTATTGGGATTAGCTGGGAAGTCTACATATATCTGTAGTACCCTATGGACACCTTCATCCTCCTGGAGCTGAATGCAGTGGGAGGCAAGTGCCCAGTCACATTGATTGGTCTCATCACCCCAAGTCAGGTCTCCTTCCTCACCATTTGCCTCGTTTTACCCTCTCCTACCTACCATCATCTCCCTTTCCCTTTGGTAATTACCATATAAGGCTGTTTATTATTTGTTTGTTTTGCTTAATCTTCTTAATCTTTTTCACACAGCCCCCTAACACTCCCCTCTGACAGCTGTCAGTCTGTTTTCTGTATCTGTGAATCTGTTCGTATTTCGTTTGTTTTTCCATATGTGAGTGAAATCATATAGTATTTGTCTTTCTCTGGTTTATTTCACTTAACACTTTCCATGTCCATCCACGTGTCATAGATGGTAAGATTTCCTTATTTTTTACAACTGAGTAATAGTCCATTGTGTTTCTTAAAATTACATTTGATTTACCTAAATTGGTTTTAAAAAAAGATATGAACTTAGTATGTAAAATTATTATTAGATTATATTTTTCATTTGATTTTAACATACAAAATGTAACTAGAGTGACCAATTGAAATAATTTGATCTTGAAAGAGAACACTTTTGTTTCTGCTGGGAAGAATAATTTTATACTTTTCTAGATACAAAATTCTGGTTAGTTCCTAATTTATTTAATTTAATTAATTAATTAATTAATTTGTTTGTTTGTTTATTTATTTATTTTTTGGTTCTCGATGTTTATTTATTTTTTATCTTTATTGTTCAGTCTATTAATTACATTGTTTCCCATTTTTTATCCCCCTATATCTCCCCTCCACCCTGTACCTATCCCACCCTCCATCCTCACCTCACCCTCCCCACTGTCCTCTCCCATTGTTGCAAGATTTTTGTCCAGTCTCTTGCTGTACTTCCCACAACCCTTTTCTCCCCAAGAATTGTCAGTTCATTCCCTCTCTATGTCCATGTTTCTGTTATATTCACCAGTTTATCCTGTTCATCAGCCTATCAATTCACTTGATTTTTATGTTCATTTGTTGAAAGATGTGTATTTGTTGTTCATAATTTATATTTTTACCTTTTCCTCTTCCTCTTCTTAAAGAATATCTTTCAGCATTTCATATAATATTGGTTTGGTGGTGATGAACTCCTTTAGCTTTTTCTTATCTGCGAAGTACTTTATCTGATCTTCAATTCTGAATGATAGCTTTGCTGGATAGAGTAATCTTGGTTGTAGATTCTTGCTATTCATTATTTTGAATATTTCTTGCCACTCCTGTCTGGCCTGCATCGTTTCTGTTGAGAAATCCGCTGACAGTCGTATGGGTGCTCCCCTGTAGGTAACCAACTATTTTTCTCTTGCTGCTTTTAATATTCTCTCTTTATCTTTTGCTCTTGGCATTTTAATTATGATATGTCTTGGTATGGTCCTCTTTAGATTCCTATATTTTGGGGTTCTGTGTACTTCTTGGGCTTTTAAGTCAGTTTCTTTCACCAGGTAGGGGAAGTTTTCAGTCACTATTTCTTCAAGTAGGTTTTCATTAACTTGCTCTCTCTCGTTTTCTGGCACCCAATAATTCGGTTGTTGGCGTGCTTGAGGTTGTCCCAGAGGCCCCTTACACTATTTTCAATTATCTGAATTCTTTTTGTTTCTTGCTTTTCCAGCTGAGTGGATTTTGCTTCTTTGTATTTCAAATCTTTGACTTGGTTCTTGTGGCCCTCTGGACTGCTTTTAGGACTTTGTGTAATATTTTTTATTTCAGTCTGTGTATGCTTGATTTCTAGTTGGTCCTTTTTCATATCCATGAGGATCTCGTTCATATCCTCAGAGGTCTTGTTCATTTCCCTGAGGGTCTTATTCATTTCCTGTAAGTCTCATTCATTTCCTGGTTGATCTTGTTTATTTCCTCGTAGTTCTCATTAAGTTCATCGGCCTTTTCTAGGAGCCTCTTGAAAAGCCTTATAACTGTGGTTTTGAACTCTATATTTAGTCGTCTTTTTTCCTCCATTTCTTTCACACCTGATTTCTTTCCATATCTCTGCATGGTGGCTGCTTTATGTGGTAGATGTCCTCTAAGGGTCAGTGGCACAGCCTCCCCAGTTACTTGAGGTGGGTACTCTTACTGCAATCCTTTATGGGTTGTACAGTATTTTTGAATTTAAACCCAGCTTGTTGTTGTTAGCCCTAGGAGGGTTTGACCTCCAGGCCAATTGGCTGTGAAGGGAGACTGTGTTCAGGTTGGATGGGCGGAGTCTCTGAGCTGCGCAGGCAGCCTCAGTGTTAGCTATGTCCTATGTGGTGCTCGCGCGCGTGGGTCTCTGTTGGATGGGGATGGCTGCAGGCACCTCCAAGAGAAAGCCACTAGTCTCTTCCCCTTGCCAGACAACTCTGCCTCTCCCCAAATGGGTCTGCACACCCAAAGTCTCACCTAGGGTTGTAAAACAGGTGGTTTCCGGGACCAGGAGACAAGTTTCCAGGGAGCAAGTCGTGTGTCTGTGCTGTTGCACAGTTTACTTGCGTGCAAACTTCTTTTCCCAGCTACCCGGTTTCTCTGCAGACTAGGAGACCTCTGCCTCTCCTGGCTTCCAGGGTGCGTCCCCCGGACATCGGACCTCGCCTGGCACTGGGGAATCTGTGCAGTGGGACGTCTCCACATACCCCAGATCTTGGACCTCGCCTGGCGCTGGGGAATCCATGCAGTGGGATGTCTCCGCTCGCCCCGTTGGAGAAATCCAGCAGGGTTGCTGCTCCAGCTCTACAGCCAGCACACGCAACCAAGACGGCTCCTAACCTGTTTCCGTCTTCAAGGCTGCACTCCGCCGCTCTTCTGAGTCTCAGTGTCCCACCTTTACTTTTATTTGTGGAGTTGTCACTCAGCCAGCTTTCTGGTGATTCTGGGTGATGTTTGTTTTGTTGTTATTTTGTAGTTTTTGAATTATTGCGCGGGCAGAACAATAGGTGTTTACCTATGCTGCCATCTTCGTTCTCCCTAGTTCCTAATTTCTTAATGGCAAGGTTAAACTAAAATAAAATACTGGAATTCCAAGTGTTTTGCTATCCTTTTGTTTAATATTAGAAATAAAAATATAATGAAAATCAGTTAACATTAATGAAATCCTGATTTATAATTCAGACTCTCATTTAACTTATTGCTGGAGAGTCTAATTCTTTAGCATATGCTAACTTCATACTGTCAATAAATTATAACATTATTTGAACACCTTGAAAGATTAATTTATTTTACAGAATTTCATTTCCAATATGATTTATATCACAACTGTAGTTCTCGTGGTTTTAATTCCAAAGCATAAATAAAGGGAAAAACGATTTCCCACTTTTCAAAGCTTCTTAATACATTAAACACAGTATTTCTTTTTTTTTTTTAATATATTTTATTGATTGTTTACAGAGCAGAAGGGAGAGGGATAGAAAGTCAGAAACATCGATCGGCTGCCTCTTGCACACCCCCTACCGGGTATGTGCCCGCAGCCAAGGTACATGCCCTTGCCGGAATCAAACCAGGGACCCTTCAGTCCGCAGTCCGACGCTCTATCCACTGAGCCAAACCGGTCTCGGCTAAACACAGTATTTCTTTGAATGGTTCAACACAACGGCCTCATATTTTTTCTGATTGCACAATAGAAAAGAGAGACATTTGTGATAAATGTGGCCAAATAACTTCTTCTCCAGTTTATTCTGAGTACCTAATCTTACACTTTTTGAAAAGGAATACATAGTTTATGGGAATCTTGATTTATTATCAAAATAAAAGTATACACTGATTTATTTTTAAAATAAAAGTATATACTGATTTATTTTCAAAATAAAAGTATAATTGCAATTAATGCTTGAGCATACACAAAGTTCAAATGGTAAAATATTTGTCCCTGAAGTCAAGAAGTATAATACTAAAGAGCTTGAGAATATGCACAGGAAAAATAACTACAGTAAGACTGTGGACATTAGCCAAATTAGAAAAATGGCTGAGAGAGAGAACTCTAAAAGGTAATGATCTTTTAATTATAGTTAAGGTAAGTTTTGATTCATAATAAATAATTTTATCCTACAGGCATAAATTAACAAGATATACGATCTACCTTCTTAAAAAAGAAAAAAAATTCTAAATGTGTACACATTTTTCTCTTTTTTTTCCTACAGCCTTTGATATTTAGTTATTTTTAGCTGTGATCTTTCTTGTACCAAAAGGAAAGAACTCTCATTATAAATGTTAAATACCAAGATGTCTTTGAAGGAGTTTTAATCGTCAGGAAATTATTTCTTAAGTGGGCTTTTCCCGTGGTAGAAGTGTTAGAAGTGGGGAGAAGAGCAGAAAAAGTAAAGAAGATTAGGTTCTAGATAATATTTTTTAGAAAAAAAATCCAAATATCTCTTGATAGCAAACTTTGTAGCTGCTAGGAAATCAGGCCAAGACATTCATATAAAATTTCAGACTCAATAAACCTCACACAGTTCATACTAAATTCCCCTAATTGTCACTGAATAGAACGCTCCCTCATAGAAAACCAAAAAGGTCATGTTAAATTACAGAGGCCCATGCTGTTCCACAAATCCGTTGTACCTGGCATCTCTGACTTGTGTGTCTGCCCTGCAATTTTCTGAACTTCACTCAGCTTGACCACCCACTGGTTATTCGACTCTAATCAATGGAAGCAAATATCCACATAGCTTGACCTTCAGCAAACCTTAAGAAGGTTAGAAGGGCAAGAGAATTAAAAGAGAAAATAAAGTAGAAACTATGCCTGTAAATCACAGAAATAGATTTAATGTTTTTTTATTTTTTTAAATCTTCCTTTAAAGGGAAAGGGAGTGAATGAGGATTATATAAACCAATTGACTTTTAAGTTTGAAAAAAATGCATACTATATCCCTGAAAAATCTCCATAAATTCAGTTTTTCATGATTTGTGTATGTTAAGACTAGATGTTGACCTGTTACCATAGTAGCAAGGATTCTTTTAAAAAGGACGGGAGGAATCATTTTCTATTGTTTTAGCGCTAGGAAAACAACACAATGGAAATGGCAATGGATCTTTTTCTTTTAACCTTCTAAGTCCCACCACTAGATCAATTCTTGAATCTGGAACACCTAAAAAGATTGCATAGGGGCAAGTCTAGCTTGGTTCCTATCGACCTTCACCTTCCTGGAAATACGCACACAGCTGTAACCCTCCCAAGGAAAGGAGTGTTTGACACCAGACAGAGGGAAAGAAACAGGGAAACAAAGGCAGCAGAAGAGTCTGTTGGTAAAAGGCAAAGTTTGCCCTTGATAATTCATTTCCCTTTCAGCTTCTTGCTTTCCTTTTCACCTCACCCATAGCACTCTTTGTTTTTAGTTTTACTTCATTATTTATTTATATTTTAATTGAATTAATTGGGATGACATTGGTTCGCAAAACCATATAGGTCCATAGTATACGACTCAATAAAACACCATCTGCACACTGCCTCTTGTGCCCATGGCAGCAAAATGTCTTTCTTTCTCTATTCCACCCACCCCCTGCACCTATTGGCCACTTCCCCCTCAACCCCACCTCCTTTTCCTCTAGCTATCACCATACTTGTGGGTGTCTAGGTACATGCATATATGTTTTTTGGCTCATTCCTTCATCTTCTTTCATCCAGTCTCCCCTCCCCCGATACCTCTGACAGCTGTCAGTCTGTTCTATGAATCCATGCCTCTGCTTCCATTTTGTTCCTCAGTTTATTTTGTTCACTAGATTCCACGTATAAGTGAGATTATATGGTATTTGTTTTCCTCTGATTGGCTTATTTCACTTAGCGTAATGATCTCCAAGTCCAGCAATGCTGTAGCAAAAAGTGACCTTTTTACCCCAGGTAGTATTCCATTATGTAAATGTAGCCCAGTTGTTTTTATCCACTCATCTACTGATGGACACTTGGGCTGTTTTCAGATCTTGGCTATTGTGAACAATGCTGCAATAAACATGGGGGTGCATATCTTCTTTTGAATCAGTGTTTTGGGATTCTTAGGATATATTCTCAGAAGTGGGATTATTAGCACTCTTTAATCTTTTTCATCAAAAAACTGCTTTGCAAAGGGACTCACAAATCAGCCTCTTTAACTCTGAGGTTGAAGCATAGTAACCTCCCTCTTCTATAAAAGACTGCTGTTTGAAAGTCTCTGCTATTGTCAGATAATCCCTAGTCCTGTAAACTCTGTCATTATAAACTGTCACTTTGAGACAATCTTTTATTCTATAAAATGATTTTGGTTTTAGTTTAAATAATAGAAAAAGATAAACTTAACTGTCTGACCTTGCAAGCTAGCTATCCAACGTAATAGACCAATATAGACTAATACTGATAATAATTCCCATATTCTTATGCAAAGTACTAACTCATTATGAATTCAAGGTTACAACTGTCTATAATAATAATCTACACAGAGCTCTTTGTGAAATCTGGAGACAAAGAAGCTCAAAAGGTATAAATATAAGAAACTTCTTGTGTGACAGAGCTCAGAGATTTGGAAGAGACATCTCCCTCTAGTCTGTGCACAATAAATGACTCCTAATTAATTGGGTCATTAAGGCATCTTGTATCTCCCTCATTGATTTACGACACAACGAGGTGAATTAAAGTTAAATTAATACTCTTTTCAAATTACATTTGCATATTGAAGCCTAATCTATAATTGTGGAATAAAAGAGTTGCCTTCTGTTAAAAGATTTTTAGGCATCAAAAGGGAGGAAGTTTATTATTTCGGATATTGTGTAACATTTTGAAATCAAATAGTTCCAAAAGAAAAGTAATTTCAGGTCTACAATGGTTTACCTTAAACTTTCATAAAAGCATATAAAACTGTCTGCTTTGATGCAATTGCCTTTTATAATATCAATTAAGGATTTTAAAGAAAAGTAATAAGTAAAAATAAAATCAAATAAATACTGATGTTAGGAAGAGACTCTTTTAGCATCTCTGAAAAGTCTCTATGCTTGTGTATTACAAAATTTTATCCACATTCTTTTGGTAAGAGAAGGATGAGGAAAGAGAATGTTGGTTTTCCTGACTCTGCTCTGTGCCAGACACTCTCCTAGACACTTATTTTTGTGTCTCCTAGACACAAAACTTATTTTTTAACTCTACTGATTACTTTTCTTTTCTTTCTTTTTTTTTTCCCCCTGCAAAAAGCTTTATTGTTTCATTTGGTCCAATGCATGGGAGAGGGCTTCAGGGTGGTGAAAAGAATGGCTAGTAGTTTCGGGAGAGGCTAGGGTAAAAGCCAGACACCAGGGGGATGCAGAGGGGCCCCTCAGGCTCCTCAGGCTCCTGGTTGAGCTTGAGGGTGAGCTTTTCAAACAGATACCGCCCAGCCCGGCTTGGGGGCCGGCAGCCAGTGGAGGTGAGTCAGGTGTCACCCATCTTCTGGATGAGTTTCACCTCCTCACCCTGGAAGTGGTTCTGCAGGAAGTCCCAGAGCTGAGAGTCTGTGTGGGTAGAACCCAGGGCCTGCAGCTCCACCAGGACCTGGGTCAGGGTCCTCTCCAAGGCCAGGGCGGCTTCCATGGTGCCCTGAGTTTTGCCCACTCACCTTGGGGAGGCTTCAGCTTGTCCTGGAGAAAATGAGGCCACTGCGCTGGTTTTGCAAGTTTAAGAGACGCTCAGCACCCTTGGTGGCTTCTCCATTAACTCACGGAATCAATGGCCCACACTCTCGAGAGCCACATCATCACAGTGGAAATAGAAGCCCAGAGAGAGGTAGGTGTGGGAGGCCTGCAAATGCAGGCTAGCCAGGCGGTTGACCATAGCCTCCCTCTCGGTGGAAAAATGCTGACGAATCTGGGAGCTCATGGTTGTTCAGCAATAAGAAGTAAAGGCAGAAAACCAACTGGTGTGCTGGCTGGTCTAAAAGGTGGTTCTGAAGGTGGTGACTGGATCAGACGCAGGAGAGTAGCCGGAGGCTGGAAGAAGAGGCATCCTTGGGTCTGTTCTGTCCAAACAATGTTGAAGCACGAGATAGATCTGGACCACCAAGAGTACTATCTAATTACTTCATTTAAAAATATATATTTGTAAGGATTTTGGAAACCAAGGTTTTAAAAAATACATTTTTATGGTTATCTAAAATTCTGAAGCAAAAGTCTTATAGATTGCATACATTTTGGAGCCTTTAAAGCCATTAAACACCTTTATTGCCCTTATGTCATTGAGTCTTCCAATAGAGAAAAGTATTTGTTATGAAATACTCTAAGAACATGTGTTATTTTTTGAAACCCTTTTGATTAATTACTTTCAGTTTGTAAAAAAATGAATTTAAGAAAAAGTAGCATATTGGGAGGAAAACTATATTTTCTTTTTTGAAAATATTTGTGATTTCATTAGTACTTTTGAAGTCTGGTTCCTGGAATAATATATACTATTAAAAGGGTAATATGCAAATTGATCATACCTTCATGATGCCCCACCAACCAATCAAGAGTGAGTATGCAAATCAACCCAACAAAGATGATGGATTAATTTGCATACTCTGCACCACCCCAGTAGCTCTGGGCAGGATGGGAGGGCAGAAAGGTGGCTCCAGGCCAAAGGAAAGGTGGCTCTGTCTGGAGCAAAGGTGTTGCTGGCAGCCAGGCAAAGGAAGGCCCATTCTTTTTTTTTCTTTTCTTTTTTTCATTTTTTTCATTCTTTAAAGTATTGCAAATAGTAGTGCATATGTTTTCCTCCCCCTCTTTTCTCCCCCCAGCCTCCCCCACCCTCCAGCACATGTCCTCACCTGCCCCCACCCCCCGCCCCAGTGACTTGCATCCATTGGACATGCCTAGATGCATGCATACAAGTCTCTCCGTTGATCTCCCACAGCCCCACCCCCACCCTCTCCAGCCTTGCCCCATAGTTTGACAGATGTTCAAAGCTTCTCTGCCTCTATATCAATCTTTCCCCCCTGTATCTTTTCTTTAAAAAGATCTTGCATCTGCATACTGGAAATAAATGTATAAGAACAAAAAAAAATGTTTAAGTCCTAGTTTCAATGTCAAATAGTTCCTTAAGTGTACATGTCAGCAATGGTATCTGGATGGTGGCCATGCAGGTCCACCCTCTTCGGGCCACCTGCTGCAACGCACAGCTGCTGGCTGCCAGCATGGCAAGGTGTTGTCAGTGTCTTCCATCTTTGGACTGTGGAAAGCCCATTCTTGTGTGAATTTTTGTGCATCGGGCCTCTAATATATTAATATGTTACATTTGCTCACTTTAAGGGACTGTTTACTTCACGTTGATTTAAGTAAGTCCAGAGAGTGACTTAAAGAACAAAAGTTTATAGCCATAAGACCAGTGATTATCAGTTGGTGAGTCACAAGAAGCCCCTATTTAGCCAGGGGCACTGACCTCTTATCCTGAGATTGTTAAATAAAAAAATTTATAACAGCCAATACAACAATAGCCATTGGGTGTGAAAGAATGCAAATTATACCTACTTTCAGATCAGCAAAAAAAAAAAATTTTTTTTTGATGTGCCATAGAATTTTAGTCATTAGTTTATGAGCTGAAGAAGAATGCACATTACTGCCATGGACTAAAAGCAAATGCAGTGGGGCCTAAAAAATGACAGGTGTGTTACGTGGAGAACGATGTAATGCTAAATGTGCTCTGCATCCAGAGGGGAGGGTACATGATGCCAGGTAGTGGTCATCATGTGAAAGTGAATCATCATGTTTTAGAGCAGATTGTGAAAAGAATTCCATCTGCTAACTTACCAGGCCTTTTCACTCTAGGGCCACACAGAAATGTGGTTAATGGCTTATTTATAGCTGGCAAGAACATGAATTTGATTTACATATCTTTACTGATATACATGCAAAACTTATATACTCAAAGTGATAGGCTTTTGAAGTTCTCATAAGCTTTCAGCCTTATTCCATAGAATGTATGTGTTATATTTATTTTCAATGACTGTGAAGTGGACCCTAAACTGATTAATACCCAAACTTTTTCAAAACTTTGGTGAGATGTTCTCTTGAAAATGAGCTCTGTTACCTGTTTGGAGATGACAGCCATCATTTGGGGATGACCATCATTTGTAAAGCAGATCAGAAAGGTCTTGCAATGCAACAAAGGTCAAAGACAGAAAGCTCACTTTTCATGGCCTACTCCTTTAACCGTGTTTCTCTCAAAAAGTGTCTATTAAAATGCAGCCTACCTACTTCTTCCATGCCAGATATTAATTATCTTGACAAGCAATACGGAAATGTCAAGAATATGTGAACTGATGAAAACAAAAGCAATGCAGTTCCAAGGATGCACCTGACAGCTCTTAGGGGATCTGCAGAAATGAGAGCAGAGTTACAGAGAATATTTCAAGTGTTTTCTTAATAAACTCAGGCGATTTAAAGTTGTAAAACTTCATCAGATTTATACGAAACTTGGATCCTTCCTAAATGCATAGTAACTTCCTTTGATAACTTTAAAAAAAAAAACTGTGAATTTATATTAGAATGATTTAATTTTATACAGGGTGTGGCAAAAGGAGGTTTACAGTTGTGGGGAGCTGAGTTTATTCTTGTATTATCATTTATTAGTTATTCTATTATTTTACACATGAATAAGTATAAACTTACTTTTGCTCCACCTTGTGCTATAGTAAGGTAGACTTAGTATGGGTTTATATAAAAAAAAACAGATTTTTTTTTATTGTGGTAGAATTGAAAAATATTATATTATTTTCAGGCTAAAACACAATGATTTGACATTTACATATATGTCAAAATGATCACCACAGTAAGTCTAGTTATCATTTACTTCCATACAAGGTTGATACAATATTATTGCCTATATTATGCTGTACATTGCATCTTTATGACTTGTTTATCTTATAACTGGAAGTTTGTGCCTCTTAAGGATAAAGAAGATATTTGTCTTCCTTATCGAACTTCACGTTTCCAGCATCACTGCAGGTCAGCACCAGAACACAGTGACCTTTCACTAGATACTTATGTAGGGAACACACAGGTCAAGAGAAACTAGAAAAGGGAGTGGTGGTGAGCAATAGGAGAGAAATGAGGACAATTAGAAGGAAAATCTTGGTGTCGTAGAAACCCAGAGGAACAATTCAAGAAAGGACCAGTCAACAGTGTTTCAGGCTGCAAAGGGGTCACACAAGATAGAAGTTGCAAAACTAAGCGTGTACTATTCTTTTTTTATACAGATACCCAAATACATGTTATTTCATTTGTGTTTACATTTAATAAAGTGTTAGTAGTATAATGGATGTCAGGCTATGTTTTTGGTAGATAGATTTCTTTTTCTCTATTACAAATTTCCTTTAAAGCTCTCTAAAGGACACATTTATCAGAACCAACAAAAGTACTTTAAATGAGAATGTCAAGAAACAAAATGTTTTGTTAAGTGTAGGTTAAAACCCATAATCATAAACTATGCAGATGCAAATGTAGTCCTTGGCTTCAAGAATGAAAACAGCAGTCTTTTATCTTATTTGATATTTTAACATGTTACAACCTGTGAACTCACATATTTCATAGAAAGGTAGCCATGTACTTTTAAGAGCAAGAACAAAACTGAAAAAATAATCTTTGAAAATGTTAACTAAGAGTAAACTCACCTAAGACTTTTTTGAAATGATATAAGGAAGCTAATTGTGCAGAATAGTGGTTCACTCATTTGTTCAACAAGTAATTCACTGAGTAGCTACTATGTGTTAAGTATGGTTCTAGGTCAAGGAGGTATAGCGGTAAAAGAAGCAGATATGCTCATAGCCTTTTAGGTCTTGCATTTACAGGTGATATGAAAAGTATATGGTTAAGTAATTGAAATGGTAATACATACTTTAGAGATTAAATAGAGGATACTTTGAAGGCATATAAAGAGGGCACCTTGTTATATAACATATAACAATATATAATGTGTGCCCTCATAGTACAAAATATATATTTCAATAGTCTTACAGGAATATTACTACCCTGAGGAAATGCTATTTATTCAAGAACTAGAGGCCCAGTGCACATAATTTGTGCAATTGGGGGAGTCCCTCAGTCTGGCTTGCACCCTCTTGCAGTCTGGGACCAATCAGGGATGTCCGCCTGCAGTCAGATATCCTTCTTGCAGTCCAGGGCTCTTGCAGTCCGGGACCCCTCACTCCTTATCACCCACCTGCAGTGGAGAGGCTCCTGCACCACTGCTGTGCTTGCCAGCCATGAGCCCAGCTTCTGGCTAAGTGGCACTACCCCTGTGGGAGTACACTGACCACCAGAGGGCAGCTCCTACATTGAACATCTTCCCCCTGGTGGTCAGTGCATGTCATAGCAACTGGTCATTCTGCCATTCTGTCAATTTGCATATTAGGGTTTTATTATATAGGATTAATAGAAGGTAGCCTGATGAATTGAGAGTGGAGAGGATTGGAGAAATCTCCAAGAATGGATAGGACAGCATATGCTTCCTAGGGTAGGGTCATCACATTGGGAAAACTGGAAGCAGAAGGAACATTAGAGAAAAGATGACGATCTAGAACATTAGAGGGAAGAAAGGAGTGTGGTCCATTGAGAGACTGGAGAGAAGGTACAGAGAGCCTCAGTTTTATATTAAAGACTAGAGGCCTGGTGCATAAAATTTGTGCGGGGGGGAGGGGGCGAGTTGTCTCTCAGCCCAGCCTGCATCCTCTCCAGTCTGGCACCCCTTGAAGGATATCCTATTACTGGTTTACAGGGATCGGGCCTAAACCAACAGTTGGGCATCCCTCTCGCAATCTGGGACTGCTGGCTCCTAACCACGCATCTGCCTGCCTGCCTTCCTGATTGCCCCTAACCACTCTGTCTGCCAACCTGCTCACCCTCAACTGCCCCCTGCCACTGGTCTGCTTGCCCCCAAATGTCTCCTCCTGCCAGCCTGATCACCCCCAACTGACCCCCCATGCCAGTGTGCTTACCCCCAACTGCCTCCCCTGCTGGCCTAATCATCTCCAACTGCCCCCCCTTGGTGGCCTGCTCACTCCCTCCTTCCCTTCCCACTGTTCTGATCACCTCCAACTGACCCCCACTGATGGGGTGAGGGGTTGTGGGCTGTTGTCAGGCTGACCACACCCCCTTCATGGTGAGGGTCCCCACTGGGATGCCTGGCTAGCCTGGGTGAGGAGCTGAGGGCTATTTCCAGGCTAGCCACCCCCACCCCCCAGCAATCCAGGTTCCCAGCCCCTCCTTTTTTTTCTTTTCTTTCTTTTTTTTTCAGCACCTCCTTGAGCAGAGGCTAGAGCTGGCTGGAAGCAGGTATATGGGACTTATTTGTCTTCTACAATTGAAACTTTGAAGCCTTGAGTGGAGGCCAGTGCCAGCCAGGGTGGGTGGGAAGCTTGGCTTCCTCCATTACTGGGGGCAACCCATGCCTCCTGCTCTCTCCAGCTCACTGGCTGCTGCCATCTTTGTTGGACTAATTTGCATACTTGCTCCTGATTGCTTGTGCGTGTAGCAGAGTGATGGTCAATTTGCATGTTTCTCTTTTATTAGTGTAGATGTGATCTTCATCCTTTTATGAAAACCAGTCAAATATCATTAATAGATGAGTGATATGAACTAATCCTCTGAAGGATTTCTCTTTGTTTAGAATATTTTAAAAATGAACAGAAAACTAGAAAATAAAAAAATATATAAATAAAGCAGCTAATATATTTAGGATATTGTCTTTTGTGATTAGGAATCCTCCTATGAAGAAAAGAAATAATGATAACTTCCTTTAGGACTCTTGGAAATATTGAATATAAGTGCTTCACATGGTTTCCAATATATTTTTAGGCTCTTAAATATTATTTTTCTTCTTGATCCTCGATAAGGAAAATCATCTGTCCATTTACTGTTTTCTTATCTCACAATGTGTTAGCACTCACTGACCGGCATTGCTAGGAGGAAAAGCAGAGGCTTTTCAAGAACATGATTTTCCATTCTCAGAGCATCCTTGAGTCACCCAGTAATGAGGAAAGCCTGATTTGATCACAGTGATATCCTTGAAGGCACTGCCCTTCAACCATCCAGACTGGTACCCTGATTGCAAAGGTCCAAATCTGGGAGACCCACCATGAAACAGAACTGCCTTGGGAAATTTGCATTTGGCTTTGGGTTAATTCTAATTATCTGGAAGTTCCTCAGGAAATCACATCATATTAAAATCCTCTTAGTACCCTGAGTATCCTACTTTACTGGGGAACTGCTTTGAACCATACCAGACTTCATAATGGAAATTTCCAGCATTTGTATGCCTTGGAGTCCTTGGTTGCTTCAAAACAGCGTGGATAAAGTAACTTGTAACAATTTATAATTTTGACGTTTTGAGTGATTTAAAAAAAATAAAATTCTCTGGTATTAAGTGTATGCCACACATTAAAATCCAGGGTTTGTTTATTTTTTGGATTGAAAATAAACTTAAAGGGTGATATAGTTTAACGTTCCCAGTAATAACGGCGCTTGAGAGTGAGTGAAGCCTGCTCAGACTCCATTAGCTCTCAGATGAGAGTTGGGAGCAACGGCATACAAAATCCATTGACTTAATTTCTGAATAATTCTTTTGACAAAATGTCTAAATACCAAACACCAAAAGTAGTTTTTTTCTAGAAAAATAAAGCAACAAGAAGCAGCAGCTATGAATGTTAATGGTTATATTGTTTCATAACACAGAAATCTTTCTGAGAAAATAGTAGTAGGAAAATACTCCAGCTTTGGTAGACATTTCTGTTGGAAATTAATCAAACACAGTTATTAAAGCTCATGTTCACAGGATAAATATTTTAGGAAAAGAGCGCCATTCATAATTCTCCAGGCTTCTGATGTATGAGCTGCTGATATATGTATTTTTTGGCTTATTAGTTTGTTCTAAAAGATGTCTCATGTGGGCCTTGGACTGATCTTAAAATTTGAGTTAATTGAAATGGAACTCAATGGAAATGGCAAAGTTTTCTCACACTACTGGGTTTTTATACCTCATTGGAAAATTTGGAAAGTCGTTGAAAAAAACTGCCTAGTAAAGAAAAAGGGCATGCTCCTACAGAGATAACTAAGAAAGGTAGCCAACTAAAGGGACACACATTTTTATACTGGTGGAATAATAAAGCAAAAAAGCAACCAAACTAGAAGAAAGAAAGTTACAAATGCATTGATCCTTGACTCACTGGCTGATGAGAATTATAAAAAATCAGACATCATTTGCCAACAGCAATGTTAACTAGTTGTCTTTTCAAATGTTTTGAGTGCTCCAAGAACCATCAAAGGATTACTACTACTGCTATTGTTTCTCATCCTGGCGATTCAATACCAAACTGTATGCTTACACACAAGAAAACATTTGACAATGACTACAGATAATGAATAACCATGCCTATATCTGATTCTTAAGATGTATGCAGATTTTTCTATTTATACTCAACTGAGTTTAAATCAAATTTGGTACTACTAATATTTATAAAAGGCATAAAAATACTAAAAACAAAAAATATTAATGCTCATATATTTATTTTGAGCATTGCTTTTGCCCTGGAGGACCTTCAAGTTTAGAGGAATAAGAAAGGCTAAGAAATAATGATGATGGTGTGTGAGGAAGGTATATAATAAAAACAAATAAACAGTAAAGTGCTTACACCTCTGTGAAATATTTGGAATATAAGTTATAGTTTGCTCAGATAATTGGGAGTAGTTCAGTGGGTTGAAATTATGGTCTCTGCCTGCCTCTCAATAGACTTGCTTTTCCACCTCTAATCTCATCACCCCAGTAGTTAGGCCTCCTACTCCTGCAAATCCACCTTCTTTATTCCTTTATTTTTCACTCATATCAACTCAGTACATCTACTGAATCTCCCCTATTTTATCACGTTTTAATAAAATTCTTTGCCTCTCATAATTGAGCCCATCGAAATCTCAAGTCAGAGCTACAGCAATAGCTTCTAAAAAGGTATTTTACCAGAGACTGTTTGATTGCATGCCTGCACATCTTTTGCCTTCCAGTCATTCCATACACTCTCTTATCTGTCTCTGAGCAATCATCATTCATGCATTGCCTGCATGCCTGCTCTTTCCTCTAAGCAAAATATCCTTTCTATCCTCCTGCACGTAATGGCCTGACTTCCTATGGAGTCTTCAGGACTCAGACCAATAGTCACGCATTCAGAGGAATCTATTGACTCCTCCTTCCTGCTAGTCAATTCTTTCTCTGTGTTTCCATAGCACTCAACACTTAATCTAACATTTGTCACATTTCACTTAATTATCTGGTTACCTGATTTACTTTCTATGCATATTAAACACTCTCTCAAGAAAGAATCATGATTGTATTTTATATTTATTCTAGGTTTTAGCATAATACTGTGTCTAGGAATAAAAGGAATGCTTACTGAATAATTATCTAAATTTGCATATATCAGTATACTAGTAACATTCAAAATGACTAATGTAAATTTACTAAGCTTACAATATTATATGAAATTATCAGTTAGAATGTTATTAATGCACAGAAGTCTGATATAAAAATAAAGTTATAAATACTAAGGGAAGAAAACTGTCCTTTCATTGGAAGGTTACTGTCAAAGGCAGAAAGGTTTTGAATGCCTATTACCTGCTTTATTATAGTAATTGAATTAGAATATCTGCTTAAAACAAACATAATTTAATAACTTGACTTAACCAGAATCATCAACAAATGTAGGATTGATATTAAAGTGCAAGAATATATGTTTTCCAGGCTTTAGTTCATGAAGATTAAGATATTGGGAATTTTGATTTTTGAAATAGGGTGCCAAATTTCTGCTGAAGTCCAGATATCTCAGAGCTTTTGGATGAATGTTGAGGATCATAACATGTCAACAACTCATATGTGAAACAGAGGATCAGAAATGTCTTAGGACCAAAAGGGCAGCCATACCCTAGCTGGTTTGGCTCAGTGGGTAGATCAATGGCCTGCAGACTGAAGGGTCCTGGGTTTAATTCTGGTCGTTGGCACATGCCTGGTTGCAAGCTCGATCTCCAATAGGGGACATGCTGGAGGCAGCCAATCAGTGATTCTCTCTTACTGATGCTTCTAACTTTCTCTCCATTTCTCTTCCTCTCTGAAGTCAATAGATAGATATATATTAAAAAAGGGCAGCCATGACTTATTTCCCTTGATGTGATAATGCAACAGATCTGATTATTAAATCACACTCATGAGAGTCGAAGACTTTACCTTATATCAGCTTTACTAATAACTGCAAGGACACAAGCAATTTCAAGGAATAGTGAAGCCAGGTAAGGTCTGACAAAGCAAATGTCACTCCCCAGGTCCTTTTTTATAAAATGCTCTGGTTATTATTTAACATATGGCCTCTCAAAGTGATGTGTCACTCAATCACATACACAAATGGTACTGTTCCAATCATAATACGTCTCTATTTTATATATAACTAGAGGCTCAGTTCATGAAATCGTGCACAAGTAGGATCCCTAGGCCTAGCCTGCGATCAAGGCCATGACCAACACTAAGCGATGTCCCATGATGCTCCCTGACCCACAATGCTCCATGATGCTTGCTGCCGCTGCCCCATGATGTTCACTGCTGCTGGCCACTGGCCACTCCCATTCGGAGCTTGCAGGGTGGAGGGGTGGGGGAGGACCTAGAGGTGGTCAATGCACCTCATGGTGACTGATCAAGTAGATATTCTGGTCATTACGCTTATGGTCCTGGCCTTTTATTATATAGGATGATAATTACATAGCTTACATGTTATCTCTCTTGATTCATAGACTCTCGTTTTATTTTTAAAAAGTCATTAGTTGTTTAATTGCATTTTTCCATAGGCAATCCTAGACAGAACAGGTACATGGTGCTACAAGCATTCTATCCATAGAGCCTTTCTAGGAAATAGCACTGGAGTACTTGCCTGGAAGCCTATCATTAGTATACTTAACAAAGGAATCTGCAGGTTCACTTCCTTCTTCTTTTTGGGGGTTGCTGCCTCACTCCCACGTAGAGAAAGTATAGAATGCAAGTCTAGTGAATCATTTCCTTCCCTCTTGATGTTGTTTCCTTCAATTTCCTCTACTTGCCATTGGATACGGGTGTTTATGGTATTTTGCTTGTGGGAATGGGATTGAGGGCCTTGGGGTACCATTGAAATAAGAATTTTTGGATGCCCATGGGAGAATGTGGAAAAGGGCTTTATTTATAGGAAGTTTCATTCCTCAGGTTCCAATGCATCATGCCCCTTAAGCTAGTCCTGAAAAGGTACAGCTGGGGTTCCTGCAAAGCCAAAAGCAAGGCCAGTGTCCAGAGCTTCCATTCCATGTTGCAGTGGGTGTGGTTCAACATCCAAGGCAGTTAAAGTCCGTTAGTCCATTGTGGAGTCCCACATGGCCATGAGCCACTTGGACACAGGGGAATGCAGCTCCCTGAACAAGAGTCCCAGAAACAAACTCATGCCTATATAGTCAATTAACATTTGACAAAGAAGGAAAGAACATACAGTGGGGTAAAGAGTCTTGGCAATAAATAATGTTGATATTGGGAAAACTCAACAGAAGCGTGCAAAAAACAAAACAAACAAACAAAAAAACAAAACAAAACAAAAAAACAAAAAACAAAAAACAAACCAGACTACAGTTTTACACTATATACAAAAATTTAATTCCAAATGTGTTAAAGACTTTATTGTAAACCTTGAAATCATAAGACTACTAGAAGAAACATTGGCAGTAAGCTCCTTACACTGTCTTGGGAAAATTGTGGGGGATATGAGTCCAAAAGTAAAGTCAACAAAAACAAATGGGACTCCATCAAACTAAATAGCTTCTGCAAAGTGAATAAACAGGCAACCTAAGGAATGGGAGAAGCTATTTGAAAATTATACTAGTATATCTGACAAGAGGTTAGTATCCAAAATCTATAAGGAATGCATATACTCAACAACAACAAAATCCAACTGAAAGATAGGCAGAAGATCTGAATAGACTTTTTTTTTTCAAAGAAGAAATGCATATGACCAATAGGTGTCTTATGTAAAAAGACACTTAACATCACTAGTCATCAGGGAAATGCAAATCAAAACCATCTTGACATAGCATCTCACACCTGTCAAAATACTACTAGCAAAAAGACAAAAATAACAAGTGCTGTGAAGGTGTGGAGAAAAGGGATAATGTGTACACTGTTGGTAGCAGTGTAAATTGGTTCAGCCATTATGAAAAACAGTGTGGAGGTTACTTAGAAATTTAAAAAATTACCATATCTTCCAGCAGTTTTACATCTGGGTATTTGTCCAAGGAAAATGAAAACACTAATTCAAAAATATATATACACTGCTGCATTATTTGCAATTGATAATATATGGAAACAACCCAGGTATCCATTAATGGATAAATGGATAAAAAAAGATGATTATATATATGAACATAGAGATGAATGAAATCTTGACGTTTGTGATGACATAGGTGAAACTTGAGAGTATCATACTGAGTGAAATAAGTCAGATATAGAAAGATAAATATTGTATGATTTCACTTACATGTGGAATCTTAAAAGCAAAACTAAAAGCCAGCCATTTTTTCTCAGTGGATAGAGCCATCAGCCTGCAGAACAGAGGGTCCCAGATTGGATTCTAGTCAAGGGCATGTACCTTGGTTGCAGGCTCCTCCCCATCCCAGACTGGAACTGCTTGTCAGGGTTCGTGAAGGAGACAACCAACTGATGTGTGTCTCTCACATCAGTGTTTCTGTCTCTCTCTCTCCCACGCTCCCTAAAAATCAATGGAAAAATAAAACATATCCTCTGGTGAGGGTTAACAACAACAACAAAAAGCAAAACGACACAAAACCAGACTCAGATACAGTGAACAGTTTTGCGGTTGCCAGAGAGGAAGGGTTGGGGGTGGGGAGAGAAGGTTTAAGAAGTTCACACAAACTTTCAGTTAGAAAATAAATACCTCATTGGTATGTAGTCATGGGGAATATAGGCAAAAATATTGTGCAAGCTTTGTATAGGGACAGATAGTAAGAGAACCTATTGTGATTATTTCACAGTGTATACAAATGTCAAATCATTATGTTGCACACTTTGAAAATAATATAATATTGCATGTCACTTATACGTCAATATAAGTAAATATTTTTAAAGTGAGGTCATATTATAAGTAAGGCAAACTTCTTAAAAGCCTTAAAGTACAAATCAAAGAAGTCAGTCAATGGTAGAATACCAATAAAATTTCCACATACCATGCCCTCTTAAAAAGTCATTGTCAGCCATTAAATCAGGTGTTTAAGGGACTACTAGAGTTAGAGTTAATAGAAAGGAAAGAAAAATCTATGGTTATGATTCAAAAGAAATATTGGGCATGGTTTAAGATTTCTCACATCTCTCCGGAAAGCTCATAAAGCAGCTGATCTATTTAGCAATTTTCAGAAACCTTAAGGGTGTAACGTGCCAAGTGCAACCAGAAATCTCATTTTCAGAATAATATATATTTCTTTTAAGATTTCATTAAAATTAGGAGAGCAAGGGTGAGGGGTATTAGGAAAGACTGTGAACGTGAAAGCAGGCATTGTCCTCTGGCGTTTGGGGTCAGCATCTCAATTTCCCACCTACTCTGTGTTGGTCTGCTCAGATGTGGCAACACGAGGAGGTTAGCTGGGGCTGTGCCGTGCACACTGCGTTATTGAGGATGCTGGTTCAGGGAGGCCGAGAGCTACTTTCACTCTTCTGGGCAAAGTCGATTCACTGGTTTTGCATCACGTTATTGCCTTCCTAAGCTGAATGATTAATTTGCAAGTGAACATAGGAAAGTTAAGAGAAAATAGAATAATTCTCCATTCCATTGTATTCTCTTATGTCTTTCTCTTGTCCACTAACCTATTTCAGGAGCTATCAAGTGTCATATTTATTGTAATGGATGGCTGGAATGATTTTGCTGACTTTCAGAAATAAACTACTTCCATTTCTACTTTATAATAATTTCTATGCATAGATAAAATTTTAAGTTGAAAAATATTTTGATGGAATGACATTAATATTAACAAATATACCGAGTACAAGATGAAAATACTTGATGTAAATTACAGATCAAAATGACCATGCTGTACTTTGAAAGAGGCTCCCTGTTTTAAATGTAGATTCTGTATTATGTCCTCTTGATACATGAAGCCTGACAGATTGTACTTGTTCACAGGAACAGACCAGTATGATATTTGTTTTTCTCTTCCATTTTAAAGAAGATAAAGAAAGTATTTTTATATTATTTTCCCTTTTGTTATATAAAATTTTCCTGCTTTAAACTACCCAATTCAGCATAGCTCGCTGAAAAGCTTTGAGTTCCTTATCTCACCACAGTTTTCCTCTGGTTTCACTATTCAGCTATCCTGTAAATAGTGTGTGGATCTACATGGAGTCTATCTCTCTCCATTTTTTTTTCTTTTACCTCTAATCACATTGATGTTAAAGAGCAGGTGGTGTCTGTTATGTATGTCTCCTAGGTTCACTGAAATTCCTGGATAACAAATTAAGCCTGAGCCCACTGTCCAGCAGAAACATAAGAAATTTTATACTTGTGACCCCAAAAGTAAGAAGCTTTCTTGCTGGCGTGGGTCAGTGGATGAGCATTGACCTATGAACCAGGAGGTCACGATTCATTTCCCCATTACATGCCCAAGTTGCAGGTTTGATCCCCAGTGTGGGGCATGCAGGAGGCAGCTGATCAATGATTCTCTCTCATCATTGATGCTTTTTTTTCTCTCTCTCTCTCTTTCTTCCTGAAATCAATAAAAGATGTTTTTTTTTAAACAAGTAAGAAGCTTCCAAAAGATTTTATATGTTTCCAAAGGACAGCAGGAATCAAGTTTTCTTTCTCCAGCTGCATCTTCCCCCAGTCTCACCATCATGTTGATGCCATGGTAATAACCTGGTTATTATTTAACGGGAAAGGAGGAAAGGGAAGACTAATTAATATTGGCAGACCATTTATACAGCTTTGTCAAAAAGCTACATTTAACCTTCTCCAAGTCTGTTCCTGCTGATTGCTGGGGGAAGGGACTGGGCAAAGGCAATGGAGACACATGCCCAGGAAGATGTGATGATGTGAGAAGGTGCTCGCCCATCTCTCCCACCTGGGAACAAATCCATGTCCAGGATGGGGAACATAACATCCCACAGAAGAGAAATCTTTCAAACAAGAGTGCATTGATGTTTGTGGGAAGATATTCCAAATACCTTTTCTGGGCAAAGGCGACTTCTTAAAGGAATTAATGAGGGTACAGATACGACAAAAACTGAATAGGGAGGGATGTGAAAGTGATATGTAGAAAGTAAGCATTTGCAGAGATAGGGAAAGTTACAGAGAAGTCCCTAAACCACTCTGAATGTAGAGCATGGGAACTGACCAAGGTCAGGGCGACACATCACAGACAAAATTGTGAGTGACGTGGGAGGGCATCCTAGATGCTAACAATGGCTGGAGAGCCAGACAGGCAATTGATAGGAAGAGGGGCAATGACTCTGAGTGCATAGGAATCAGCCTTTAGTGCCAGTCTTTCTCTCTACCCTTTCAAACAATGTGACATGCATACTAAACATTTTTTTCCAGAGCCTACTGTCATTTAAACAATCTAGTTAAGCCTGGCTGGCGTGGCTTGGCTTGGTGGTTGAATATCGAGGTCACGGTTCGATTCCCAGTCAGGGCTCATGACAGGGTTGCAGACTTGATCCCCAGTGTGGGGAATACAGAAGGCAGCCAGTTGCTGATTCTCTCTCATCACTGATGTTTCTATCTCTCTCCTACTTCCTTTCTCTCTGAAATTAATAAAGATATATTTAAAAAATAAAAATATACATAAGCCCTAGCCAGTGTACTCAGAGGTTGGAGCACTGGCCTGGGAACTGAAGGGTGGCAGGTTCAATTCCTGGTCAAGGGTGTGTACCAAAACCTAGGTTTGATCCCGGCTGTCGGGGTGTGTGCAGAGGGCAACCAATCAATGTCTCTCTTTCACAGGGATGTTTCTCTCTCTCTCTCTTTTTCCCTCCTCTCCCTCCTTCCCTTCCACTCTCTTGAGAAAATTGATCGAAAAATATCCTTGGGTGAGGATTACTACTACTACGACTCCTCCTCCTCCCCTCCTCCTCCTCCTCCTCCTCTTCCTCCTCCTCCTCCACACACACACACACACACACACATATATATAATAATAAAGGTATAATATGCTAATTAGTCCATACAGCCAAACAACCTTCCAAATGTCCTTCTGGATGACTTTCCGGATGAAGCCTGGGCTGTGAGGGCTGAGACCTTTGCACGAATTTCTTGCATCGGACTCTAGTATATATATATATTTAGAAAATACAGAACCAGTAAATGCTGGTATAAGAATCCACACTTCTAGTAAAACTGATTGCTACTATTTTTTTGTGTTTCTTTCTAGTATTTTTCTATCTTAAATAATTGTGATCATAATATGTAGATACATATATGTACATATACATGTAATTTATATTTTTCACTTAATTATACAAAAACTTATTTCCATGTTAGTATTACATAAAATTGTTAATTCTAGGTTTCTCTTATTCAGAGAAAGGCAATCTGAAAAGTCTTTATGTTAAACAAGTGGTTACTCCTAAGAATACAAATACAGGTCAAAGAAAGAAACACAAAATTAGTGACATTCTAAGTGTGTAGCATCTGGTTGGAAAAATGGTTTTGAGTCATGGGGTTTTCTTGGTATTCCTGCAGACATTCAGTGTAGGCAATTTTTTAAGTCACTGTCATTAGCAGTCCTGACAACACATTATACATATTTCTATTGTATCATAGTAATGACAGAAACGAAAACTGAACAATGTGATGTAAAAGAACAACTGAGTTGCCTCTCATTATGTTCCTGGTAATTAGAGGCTTCTTGAAGCCAAAGTCCTGGTGCTCCTTGCATGCAAGCTAAGTGTATTAACACCTAGAGGCCTGGTGCACAAAAGGGGGGATGTCCCTCAGCCCAGCCTGCACCCTCTCCAATCTGGGACCCCTCGAGGGATGTCTGGCTGCCCGTTTAGGCCTGATCCTGGTAGGATAGAGCCTAAATGGGCAGTCGGACATCCCTCTCACAATCCAGGACTGCTGGCTCCCAACTGCTTGCCTGCCTGCCTTGCTGATTGCCCCTAACTGCTTTTACCTGCCAGCCTGATCAGCCCCTGACCACTTCCCTGCCAGCCTGATTGATGCCTAATTGCTCCCCTGCTAGCCTCTTTGCCCCTAAATGCCCTTCCCTGCCTGATCACTCCTAACTTCCCTTCCCTGCAGGCTCAGTCACCCCCAATTTCTCTCCTCTGCTGGCATGATCACCCTTAACTACCCTCCCCTGCTGGCCTGATTGCCCACAACTGCCATCCCCTGCAGTCCTGGTTCCTCCCAACTGCCCTCCCCTGCTAGCCATTTTGTGGTGGCCATCTTGTGTCCACATGGAGGCAGGATCTTTGACCACATGGGGTCAGTCATCTTATGTATTGGAGTGATGGTCATTTTGCATATTACTCTTTTATTAGATAGGATAGAGGCGTGGTGCATGGATGGGAACCAGCTGGTTTGCCCTAAAAGGTGGGGGTTCCCTTGGGGTGTGGGGTGGCCTAGGCAAGGGGCCTGTGGTGGTTTGCAGGTTGGCCATGCCCCCCAGCAACCCAAGTGGAGGCCCTGGTATCTGGGATTTACTTTTCTTCTACAATTGAAACTTTGTAGCCTGGAGTGGAGGCTAGGCCAGCCAGTGCTGCAGAAGCTTGGCCTCCTCCATCGTCAGGGGCAACCCTAGGCTTCCTCCTGCTCTCTGTGGCTGCAGCCATCTTGGTTGGATTTATTTGCATATTCACTTCTGATTGGCTGGTGGGTGTGGCTTGTGAGTATAGTGAAGGTACAGTCAATTTGCATATTACTCTTTTATTAGATAAGACAAGGTAGATTAAATATTCTCTCTTTCTGATCATGATCAGAACATCAAGCTCAGTCCAAGGATGAAATGGTCCTCTCCCTCTCTCACTTATAGTTGTGAAGAAGTAGAATTGTAAACTTGTCTGTTGATCACCGTGTGCTCTGAAGGGGTTTTTAAACCTAGGCTAGTGCCCACAGTTTTGAATCAGGTACTTATGAGGAAGATCAGGCATGGTTGTCCGAGTATGCCAGTGCAATTAGAAGGGCATTGGATTTGGAAGCTACATGTCAAATACTCTTGTGCTACAAGAGTATTCTAAGTAAATTAACTGCAATAACTATCAAACGACAGCTGGTAAGCAAGCCAGCCATCTGTAAAAAAGAACACCATTGACACACAAAAGCCTTGTTATACATTCTTTCAAGATATGGAAATTTTGAGCAGACTGAGCTGTTTTTGAATCCAGGAAAGGCAAAAGACAACATAAAGTATATCGCCATATTACTTCATCTTTGCAAAGGAATTCAGACAGCTGGGAGATGAAAGGACGAGTAGGAGGGTAACAGGTTCATCCTGAAATGGGAAGAGGTAGGTGGGATAAGATCATCACATTCGTAAGCGAGTGATGGCAGTGCAGCAGGTGCCTTATGCGACTCTGCTCGCCCACTGCATCCAAACTCTGCAAAGTCTTCCAGGGTCTCTGCACTGTCTGTAAACCCTCACTAGTGGGCCAAGGAACTGAGTTGGTGAATGTTGTCCAACTTTACTATAAACAAGGAAATAATCTAATCAGTCTCTTTCTTTACCTAGAAGCTCCTTAAAACAGTGTTCGAATTTAAAGCTCTACTACATATGAAAAGCAGGGTTCTAATGTCCCCAGAATCTCTCTATGTTGAGAGCCAAAATTCTGTGGGTGCTTAAAAGAATTCTGAATTCCCTAAAAAGCATAACGAATCTCACTAACCTAAGCTTTTTAGAGGAGAGAGAATGAATATAGAATTAGAAAAATCTGCTTTTGAATCTCAGCTGAATTACGTTCAGATATTGTGCTAACTATAATACTTAACCCCTGCTTTCCATTTCTGCTAATTTTTAGAAATTTATAAAGCAAAAGTAATATGGCTTTTACAAGATATTAAAAGACTGAAATGCAATATGTGTGGAATATCTCAATCTGTGCCTGCACAGTGGAGGAGGCTCAGTAATTATCTGTTTCTCTTGTCTTTTTTCTTTTTAAAAAATCTTTATTGTTGAAAGTATTACATAGGTCCTTCCTCCCCCATTAACCTCTTCCAGCCTGCTCCTGTGCCCCGCCCTCCAGACCCTCACCACCCCATTGTCTGTGTCCCTGGGCTCTGCCTATATACATACAAGTTCATTGGTTGATCTCTTTCCACCCACCCTTCCCTGCTTCCCCTCTGAGGTTCAACAGTCTGTTCATGCTTCTATGTATTTTTGATCATTAGTTATTTGTTTCATTAAATTCCACATATGAGAACGATAATGTGACACGTCTGTTTCTCTGAGTGGCTTATTTCGCTCAGCATAATCTTGTTTTCCTTGTCTTTTGAAGCTAAGTCAAAGAAGCTAAAATTTTCTTATACCCAAGGGTCATTCCTATAACTGCCCTGTTATTTCCCCAAAGGAAATCCTGAAAGCATGAGGAGAAATGATGACCTTTCAAAGAAAGATCCCGGCAGAAAGGATGTTGTTGTTGATAAAACATTTAGAATGAAAAGATAAATGTCGGACGTATGAAGAACTCAGACTGGAGAACTACCACGAAAGCAGTTATCTACGCCTGCTCCCAAATGGGGAGTAGCTTTCCCGAGAAGGATTTTCAAGATTTTGTATGAATGTAAGGCTAGTATATTTTTACAGGTGGGACGTACTAGCACAGCGGTCAGCAAACTGCGGCTTGTGAGCCACATGCGGCTCTTTGGCCCCTTGAGTGTGGCTCTTCCGCCTGGGTGAGTCTATTTTAAAGAAGTAGCATTAGAAGAAGTTTAAGTTTAAAAAATGTGGCTCTCAAAAGAAATTTCAGTCGTTGTACTGTTGATGTTTGGCTCTGTTGACTAATAAGTTTGCTGACCAATGGCCTATGCCAAGGGACAAGAAAATTTTCCAATAAACAATCTAACTTTATATATGGAGACATTAGAAAAAGAAAAACAAATCCCGAAGTGATTAGAAGGAAAGAAATAATAAAGGTCAGAGTGGAAATAAATGAAAGAGACTAAAAAAACAACAGAAAAGGTCATTGAAACTAAGAATTAGTTCTGTGAAAAAATAAACAAAATTTAAGGACCTTTAAAAACTTCTTTTTGTCTATATCACACGATCTGTTGTAAATCAATAATTGAAAAATGCCTTGAGGAATAGTAACAACTAAATAAATACATAATTACTGGTTAGAGCTATTTATTTCACTTCAGTAAAAAATTGTTGGCAGCTTCATTATGTCAAGCCTAAAGCAAGCCTATAACATATTCTGGGGTTTTTGAAATAATTTGTTGGGTTGTGCTGTGCATGAGCAAGTGAATAACAGCTGAAAACATTGGTAAATGGGAATATTCAGTTAAAACATCACTTCCTGCTTTAAGTCAGACATACAGAATTCACGCAAATGAGCTGGTATAAAGGGACACCTAGCTTGAGAACAATCCATAGGAAAAGCACTTAGAATTGTGGATACCACAGAGTCAGTACGATACCCTGTTTCCTCCAAAATCAGACAGTGTCTTATATTAATTTTTGCTCCCAAAGATGCACTAGATCTTATTTTCGGGAGATGTCTTACTTTCGGGGAAACAGGGTATTATATTTGTCAGAGAAAGTTGCTTCCTTCTGAGGCTGCATTGCTAGAAACGGAACATTGTGATCCAGTGAGCTATTTGTACCAATGATACCTGGAATATTGTGTTCAATTCAGGTCACCACATTTTAAGAGAGACTGACAGTTTTTGGGCTTCAGATGAAAAGTAATTAAAGTTTCTGAGCATATTACCTAGGAGAAATAATTATTTTATTCAATAGTCTAAGGTTTTGGAAAATGAAGACTATTTAAGCTGTGTTATTGCAGACAAGGTAACTTTGACAAAAGAGAAAACATTATGAAAGAAAATCAGCTGAAAATAAGGTAGATATTTTTTAATAACTAGAATTTTCCAATATTTAGATGCCCTGAATTAGAAACATTTCAAAGAATTTTTTCCATTGGGAAGATTGATAAACTAGATATTTTTTATAGCATGTTTACAACCCTAACCTAAGATGCATTATTAAAATTTTCAAATATTCTGATAACAAATTTTTATGTAATCTAGGTAGTTGAAGTTAGCTAGGTTTGTGACTTTAAAATTATATATTTTTTATTTATTTCAGAGAGGAAGGGAGAGGGAAAGAAAGATAGAAACATCAATGATGAGAATCATTGATCTGCTGCCTCCTGCACAAACCACACTGGAGATCAAGCCTGCAGTCCAGGCATGGGCCTTGACCAGGAATCAAACTGAGTTCCTGATTCATAGGTCTGCGCTCAGCCGCTGAGCCATACTGTGTGGTTTGTGATTTTTAAATTCTAAAGTATTATTTAGATGCAGTCTTAATTTGCATACATTGCAACTAAAGATAAGTTTTTCTTTGGGGAAAATAAGTACTTTTTTAAAATTGACCAGTTACTTATAATTAAAAACACCCAGATACTTAGGCAAATAAAATATGAGTAACTGTACACTTTGATTTGTACCTCACCTTGATTACTTACAATACAGCTATTTCCACACTTCAGTCTCTATCTCTAAACCCAGAAGTTCAGTCTATGTCAGAGACAAACTCCCAAACCAAATAAATGCAAAAAATAAATAGACAAATACACAAATGCGCGCACACACACAAACAAGCACATCTAACGCAGGAGCTCTGTTTTGACACTTTCTAAAGTTTCCAGAGTTATATAAACTTATAGTAATTCTATTTTGCACATATTTTTGAAGATTTCCATTCCCAGTCATTTTGTACTGTTTATCTCTGGGGAACAAGACTAAGCTGGGAAGAGTTAGAGCCAGAAACTGTTGTTTTTCATTATATGCTTTTATTTTCCTTTTCAATTTTTACTGTATGCAAGTATAACTTGGATATAAATATTTAAAAGGAATTTCAAGTAAATAAGGTGCTATCAGTCCAGGATGTACTGGAATGAAGAGACTAAGGAAAGTGTTTGAAGACTTAGATGAAAGGCAGTGGCATCAATTAATGCCCAAATATGGACTCTCTGTTTCCTGGTAGTATGGCAGCCACTCCTTAAGAATGTATAGCTAGTAGCAAGGTCAAGTTGATTCCATGTAGTTGTCTAGAAAGCATGGAGCCATATCACCTGTTGACTTCTGCTAGATTGAACTGTTAACTACTCCTGAAAATCTCTCTCACTCTTTTGTTCTTATGAACCCATTATTTATTGTCATCAAGCTTTCAAGTCCACATTGACCTCTCATTACTCCATAAAATTAACCCTTTACTCTTTTCACTTGCTTTCTTACCGTGGCCAGACATTTTCAAATATTGTCAAACCTAAAATTCTAGTTAGCTTGATCTCTTGTCATACCCCTGTGTCAATCAGGATT
Source organism: Antrozous pallidus (assembly GCA_027563665.1). Classification (NCBI taxonomy): domain Eukaryota; kingdom Metazoa; phylum Chordata; class Mammalia; order Chiroptera; family Vespertilionidae; genus Antrozous; species Antrozous pallidus. Next base: position 90,707,464 of record CM050517.1, read on the forward strand.
CTTAGCTGTAGGAAACAAACAAACAGAAGTTAATTCCAGTTGATTTATACAAGTGAACCAGGCATTTACAGCATATTGAGTAGCTGTCTAAATTTCCAGGAAGTCTAGAAGAACAAACTCAACAATGGAAGAAAACCAAGGTGGATTGTGAAGCCAGGTCTACAGCTAAAATCATATTTGAGATATGGCTTGAGAAGTGCCATTATCACCACCACCGTCAACAGCTGTGTTGCTGACATTTAGTTCTGCTGTTTCTAGAAATAAGAATTTTCTAGTACTAATCCTGAAAGAAACTGTCCATTCTCCCCACTTGACTCTGTGCCTTGCTCCAGAATCAAAATTGTGGACAAAAGTGTGTGCAGGGATAAGCCCTAGTTCTGTGTTCTTGCTCCAGCTGCTAGATGTAGCTTAAGGGAGTGTCTTATTTTTCTAGCTTTTAATGTCACACATCAAAATTTATATAATGGGACATCCACAAACATAGGATAGGGTTCCCTTGCTGGGCTACCAAAAGTAATTAAGATAAATTAAGGTAAATAATATAATAAATTCAACAGTATATTCTAGCATTTAACAACTTGATAAACTACTCTGTGCTTTTCCTTCTGTAAATCTATACTCCATATCTGCACTTTCTCATTGCCTGTTCACTACCTGGAAACACAGCTTTTATCCCTATCATTCTTCTGAAGTTTCTATATAAAAGGTCACCTAGTTATAAAATCAAATAGCTTCTTCTCATTTCTCACTCTTTTCTACTATATTATCATTTTTTATGAAAATTTATTCTTTGGCTTCTGTGTAATTGTTCTGTGCTAACCTTTTGACATTTCCTTCCTAACTCTTCTTTCCTATTATTTCTGAATATATAATCTCCAAGAACTATTCTCAGGTTTCCTCTTTTATATTATTATTATTTTCTTTTTCTCTGCCATGCCATTTATTTCCATAATTTCAACTATCTTTATATTCAGACAACTCTCAAATATACATCTATCCCCTCAATAGCTCTCTATTGAATACCATACTCAAAATTAAAACAAGTTTGATAGATATGTTACATAGATTTTATCCGACTACCTCATATAGATCATGCCCACAATCAAACTTGTCTTAACATCTCCATGATATTTTGCTGTGTTAATAGGGGCTTTACACACACACACACACACACACACACACACACACACACACACTAGGGGCCCAGTGCACAAAATTTGTGCACTGGGGGTGGGTGATCCCTCAGCCCAACTTGCCCCCTCTCACATATTGGGAGCCCTCAGGGGATGTCCTACTGATGGCTCAATCCCAGCCTGCTCAAGGCCAAAAGCCTCTAGCCGAGGCTTTCATCTCTGGGTAGGGGACCTCTACCAGGGGACCCCAGTCAGTAATTGCCCTGCAATCCAGCTGATTGCTTGATAACTCCACCCCAGCCCTGGCCTGCCAGCCCAAGGTTAGAAAGAGCCTTTTTCCAGCCTTGGGAACCCAGCAATCACCCTGCCATGGGCAGCTGCTGTCTTGGTCAAGTGTTAATTTGCGTATCCCTCCTGATTGGCCAGTGGGCATGGCTTGTGGGCGTGGCTTAAAGGGTGTAGCAAAGGTATGGTCAATTTGCATATTACTCTTGTATTAGATAGGATATTTACATTTGAGCAGACATGGCATTTTAGAATTAATTTTCCTTTATCTCAGAAACCAAGTCTAAGAAATTGCCAAGAAGAGTTTGTTCTACCTCTGTAGTTTTTCTTACATCCACCTCCTCCTTTCTATAAACATTATCTGTGACCAGAACCACAACCTCATTTCCAACAGTTTGGACAAGTGCAATAACTTCCTAATTGGCCTTCCCATGTCTTTGGCCTTTAGCCCTTCCAGTCAGTTTTGCTCACTGCTGCAAAAGAAGGTTTCTTAAATCCCATCTTATTATATTACTAGAGGCCCAGTGCACAATATCGTGCAAGACCCGAGGTGTGGGACCTTACCCTCATGCTCTGAGCACAAACCTCTGCACCTGCTACTGGGATGAGTTTCATGTGGGCTGCCATCTTGGTTATACCTCCTTACACCTTGTTATGTCCCTCACTCTGGTCACCTCATTTTGCCTATTCCCATTATGGCCCGATCTGCCCAACAGTGCTTTAAGCCACACCCTGACCATGCCCCCTAAGGGCACCTCAGCTTTGCTCAGATACTCTTCCACAGTCTCAAGTGCCTGTGCAGTAACTTGGCCCTGTCCCTGCCCTCCACCTGGGTCCAAACCTCCTTCCAGCAGGACTTTCTTTGTGACACCTCTGAGGGCAACAAAACTACGCCCTATGAACTGGGTGTGCCCTCACGTTCAGGGTGCGTCCTTGTGTACAGTGCTCTGGGCCCCTCCTCTCTATTGATGTTCACCCTCATTCTGCTGACTCCACATCTGTTCCTTGTGCCCATGTCCCTGCTTTTAACTCTAATAATTCTTGTGCCTGAGATTGCTTCTCCTGCAATCTCTGGGCTAGGCTGGTGCCTGCCCTCCTTCCCACAGTTCCAAGCTCTGCCCCTCTGGTCTGAGTCCTGAAGTCCCACCCTGCATGGCTGGCATGCCTGGGGATGGCCCTGAGTCCTGAAGTGTCATCCTGAAGTGCTGCCCCAATGCCCTGCCTCTGGGCAAGTGGGGCTGTGGAAACCCTGGCAGAAGCCACACAAAATAGATGCTGGGACCCTTTCCGGGCTTTAGGAATCCCGGCAGAATCCATGCACCAGTAGCTTTCTGAGGGGCCTGGCCGCTCCACGCCAGCTGCTCAGAGGCTCTCCACAGCCCAGTGGCATTCTACCAGCTGCTCACGCTGCGTGCTCTCAGCGGTATCCCTCCCCCCCCACCCCCCCAGACTGAGGGACTCTGGCAGGACTGAGAAGACTGGGTGCTGCCATTTTGTGACACCGCTGTCTTTGTGATGCAGTGACAGTTAATTTGCATATTATCCAATTATTAGAGAGGATTCTCTGATTTCATAATCTTCTTGATTTCCACATACATTCTTTCTTGAAATTCAAGGCTCCCATCATCTGAATCCAAGTGGCTAGTTTACTTCTACTTCTTGGGCCATTGCATACTGCTCAGTAGCTGCCACTCTCAGAGTCTACACTGATCTTCTATGGCACTTTGTCCTTGCTCTTAACTTTTTCCCCCCCATTAGTAGTAACCTTCCTCCTATTTCTACCTATAAAATCTATTTAATTATCAGCTTGGCTGGCAGAGCTCAGTGGTTGAGTATTGACCTATGAATCAAGAGGTTACTGTTTGATTCCTGGTCAAGGCACATGCCTTGGTTATAGGCTTGATCCCCAGTGTGGGATGTGCAGGAGGCAGTCATCAATGACTCTCTCTGATCATTGATGGTTCTATGTTTTTCTCCCTCTCCCTTCCTCTCTGAATTAAATAAAAAACAACAACAGCAAAAACAACCCTTTTTAATTATCAGGACCCAGTCCTGTATAAAGTTTAAACTCAATTTTTATGTGTATGTAAATTTTAATAGCATTTTATTATTTTCTTAGCAGTTTGCATTGTGTTCTGTACATATTTGATTCATTCTAGTTGATTTTAAATTTCATGAAAGCAGATGGCTTTCTGTTCCCCAGGACCTAGCTCAGAGTTTTAAAGACAATAGGTGCTCAATAAAGGTTTATTGTATTGGCCTGAACCCAGAAATACAAACTCAGGATGTCCATCTATTCATAGACAAAATCGAAAGAATAGAAACAACTTTATACTTTTTATTTATTCTAACCCATTGTTTCTTTGCACTGTTACAGTTTGAAAGTATTTACTATGCAGATTGTCACTCATGAGTCATAATCATAAAAGCAATAAGCATTAGATAGTATTCTTGTCAAGTGCACTGAAATTTATGGTTTGACATTTAGGTATATTAGAATATTTAGCCAATATTTATTAGATTTTAAGGCAAATTTAACAGCTTGATTTTCAAAATGTCTAAAAGTCACTAATATTTGGGAACCTAGAAAATTACACAAATAGGAGATTAGCAAACTAGCTTGGGGATTTAAGAGTATATCTATTTAGGGATTAATCATCTCTGTTTTTAAATATATTTTTATTGATTTCATAGAGGAAGGGAGAGGGAGAGAAAGATAGAAACATCAATGATGAGAGAGAGTCATTAATTGGCTGCCTCCTATATGCCCCCCATCAGGGATCCAGCCCACAACCCAGGCATGTACCCTGACTAGGAATTGAATTCTGACTTCCTGATTCATAGGTCAATGCTCAACCACTGAGCCACACTCTGGCTGGGCCAACTCTGTTAAATAACTCATCTGCTAGTTCTCTCTTTTGGCTTTTCTTTACACATACAAGAAATAGAAATATAATTTAAATATATGCTACACATTGGAAGGACAAGTTAAATTAGATTATGCTTTGTTTGTAACATTCAATTGCTAGGAAAGGGTGTAAGCAAATGTTTGCCTGTGATCAGTTCTCTTTAGGGGATGCAATTTAGAGGTTCAGGCATGAACGAGAGCAGACTGCTAGAATTAGAATGGCACCCCCATTTCCTGACTTTGATCACACTGATGTGCATCTCATCAGTTCCCTCATGTGAAAATGGGAATAATAACAACAATCACCATGTAGGGCTAAATAAGGAATAACTGAGTATTTAGAAAGTGTGTGAAATGTTTGCTCTTATTGAATGTATGCTTTCTGCCTTAAATATCTACTTTTGGCTTAAATATTAAATACATTCATTTTTTTTATTAGTTCAGTGACATTTATTTCAGCTTTTGATCTGAGTTTGTTTTCTTGCTCTTACGTTTTATGAGACACACAAGAATCAATAGGGATTATTTCAACTGAATTTAGAGCTTATCTATGAGAACTTCAAGGGTTAGGGGACCAAACAAAACAAGAAAAGAAGATTTAAAAGAAGAAATGAGGTTTAAAAGTTTAAGAGATTAAATGGTTGGTTAAAGGCACCCAGCATGTACTTTAGATAAAAGCTGAAAAGGCAGTAGTGCTATTCTGCTAGTCAATGACTTCTGACCCCATTAACAGTAAATGCTTAACCTTATGCTTATTGTTCTTATTAATAATGCAAAATGGAGAGTTTTTGTATGTGTGTGATTTCCTCACAGGAGTAATGACAACTTGAAATGCAGGTGAATGGTGATGATATAAGAGAAATGCAGAAAATAATGTATTAGAATTCTTTATATATGTCAAATTTAGGTAATTTTTACCATGCAAATCACTTAATAGCAGGTAAGAGGAGTTAAAATTCAGTCTTTGTTTTCTAGGTGCAAAATACAAAGTCTAGAAACTTTTAGGGAGGACTATAGAGAAATATGAAGAATATTAGAAACAAATGAGTAATTATTATGATTCAACTATCTTAATTTACATTTGATCATTATCAGTTTTATAAGATTAAAGATTTCAGAAAATATGACTCTCTGAGTTAACAAATTTAAGACTGGAGGCAAATTTATAATAACTATAGAAGTTTATGGTATATACTAGAGGCCTAGTGCACAAAATTTATGCATGGGATGGTGGTGGTATGTGTGTGTCCTTCAGCCCAGCCTGCACCCTCTCCAATCTGGGACCCCTCAAGGGATGTCTGTCTGCCCATTTAGGCCAGATCCCACCAGGATTGGGCCTAAACAGGCAGTTGGACATCCCTCTCAGAATCCAAGACTGCAGGCTCCCAACTGCTCACCTGCATGCCTGCCTGATTGCCCCTAACCACTTCTGCCTGCCAGCCTGATAACCCCCTGAGCATTCCCCTGCCAGCCTGATTGACACCTAACTGCTCTCCTGCCAGCCTGATTGCTCCTAATTGCCCTTCCCTGCAGGCTTGGTCCTTCCCAACTGCCCTCCCCTGGAGGCCTTGACCTCCCAACTGCCTTCTCTTGCAGTTATGGTCTCTCCCAACTGCCCTCCCCTGCAAGCCTGGTTCCCCTAACTGCCCTCCCTTGCAGGCCTGATCACCCACAACTGCCCTCCCCTGCTGGCCATCTTGTGATGGCCATCTTGTGTCCATATGGGGGAAGCTATCTTTGACCACATGAGGGTGGCCATATTGTGTATTGGACTGATGGTCAATTAGCATATTAGACTTTTATTATATAGGATAATCAAAATCTATATTTGTATCTGTATTATATCTATACTAGAGGCCCAGTGCACAAATTCGTGCACAGATGGGGTTCCTCTGGGTGGTCTTTAGGGATTGGGCCAAAACCTACAGTCCAATGCTGCCTGTAACTCCTACCTGCCACTCCCATTCATCCTGGTTTCACTGTGCCTTCTGTGTGCTCATGCCCAATCAATCTTGATTGGGAGAGGCTCTCACTGCCATAGCTGTGCTCGCCAGCCATGAGCCCTGCATCTGATGGCATCCCAAGGGGAGTGGCATGTGGGATTGAGCTGAAACAGGCTCTTCAACATCCTCCAAGGGGTCCTGGATTATTAGAAGGCACAAGCCAGGCTGAGGGACCCCACTGGTGCATTATTAGGCCCAGAAAGGACTGCAGGAGGGTTCCAGGGTATGTCCAGCCCATCTTGCTCAGTCCCTATTGGCTGGACCCCAGCAGCAAGCTAACCTACCATTCAGAGCATCTTTCCCCTGGATGTAATAGCAACTGGTTGACCAGGTGACTGTCTGCCCCCTGATGGTCAGTGCATGTCATAGTGAGTGGTTCAGCAGCCTTAGCATATCATTAGCATATTATGCTTTGATTGGTTGTTAATTTGTTCTGCCATTTTGTCTATTTGCATATTAACCTTTTATTATATAGGATATCTACCATTATCTATATCAGTAATTTTTAACCTTTTTCATCTCATGGCACACATACATTAATTACTAAAATTCTATAGGACACAAATAAATGTATTATATTTTTTATGATCTGACAAAAAAATAGGTATAATTTTGCTTCATTCACATCAGCTGGTTATTGTTGTGTTGGCAGTTGTCTTTTTTTATTTGACAACCTAAAGGGAAAGAGGTCAGTGCCCCTGATGAAATAGTCAGGTATTCGATGTTTAAAAAAATTTTGTGGTACACCAGAGTGCCTCTTATGGTACAACAGTTAAAAGTTGCTGATATATAGCATCATCTACCTACATATGTAATGCTACTTCATGTTATTTCTGAGTTTTACTTTTCATTGTATTTATTTTCTCATCTGGTATCTTATTATACTATAATTATGAAAGTATCATTAATCATCTATAATAATAAAAGCATAATATGCTAATTAGACTGGAAAGCATTCCAGATGTCCTTCCAGACAACCTTCCGGATAAAGCTGGGGCTGCGAGGGAAGCCTGGGTCCTGGGTGCCATAGGGAAGCCAGTGCCAGCAGCCTGGGGAAGGAAGGCCTACACTTGCATGAATTTCGTGCATTGGGCCTCTAGTTTAAAAAATAAAGTAGAATATAAAAAAGATACAAATACAAAGGGATAAATGGAGTCGAAGTAATCATTTGCTTTGCTTTCTACTGCTGAATCTCATTAGCAGCCATGTTGGGTCTTGCAAGTACAATTCGATTATGGCAGATATTTTAGTTTCTAGTATTAATGGGAAATCACTGATAGGTAACCTGTTTTCTTTTTGTGAGAAAAAGAGGGTTTTTATTTTTTTGAAATTATATTTCATTCCTTAACAGTGAAAGAAATGAAATACAATTAGAATCCTAGTTTGTTTTTGTTTAAGTCATCTCATATTTTATTATTGGCATTTATCACAAGGTTCATAGATCTTTTTAAATTTTTTGTTTGTTTGTTAATCCTCACCTGAGAATATTTTTCTCAGAGAACAGAAGGAAGGGAGGGAGAGAGAAAGAGAGAAAGAAACATTGATGTGAGAGAGACACATAGACTGATTGCCTCCTGTACATGCCCCTACCGTGAGCAGGGAGGAAACCCAGAACACAGGTATGAGCCCTTGACTAGGAATAGAACCTGAGACCTTTCCTTGCGCATGCCGATGCTCTAACCATTGAGTACACTGCCTACATCAATTAATTTTTCACTTATTAATGAAGAACTGAGAAGACTATTAGATAGTTACTAACAATCAAGAGCTTTTTCTTTTCATATAAATCAAATACAATTTTATTCTCTATTCTAGTATCTTAATTTTCATTACCTTTCACACATTGAAATGCTTCATTTAGGTCCTTGGATTTTATTTCTAATGTCATGCCATAGAGACAAAAAGTGTGCCAAACTCATGATTACCTTGGCAGGCTTGTTCAATCAATACTTTTAATTTTTTCTTATAGGTTGGCCTTTCTTTTATAACGAAAAGTCGTGGTAGCTTTTGAGTTTTTAAAACTGTAGATGTTCTTCTGGCACATCCTATGCTGAGCAATTCTGTATGGTTAGAAAAACCTATACACCGCATCCAGGCTGGTATTTCCACAAAATTCTGGTTCTGAGCTTTTATTTTAGTTTTTCTAGTTGGACTTTAATCGCTAAAATCTACGACACTCCAAGACATTAATTAAAAAATAGATTCAGAATTAAATTCATTAATTAAACCATCACAGAAGACATAAATCTGCCGAAACTTTGTGAGCCCAGATGAAGGCTTTCCTCTTTATAATCGTGCGCCGCTGTATCTCAGAGAACTGTACTGCAGTGGCTTTAATAGTCCTATTTGGTGTCAACATTTCCAATGAAAAAGTACTACATATTTTCGAAAACCTTAATGTGTACATGTGTGTGCAAGATACTTTAGTGTGTGAAATTTATAGATGAAGGATATCAGTATTTTAAATAAAAATGCCTTAGAGTTCATTCCCTTTAAAATTCAAATGGAGCGGAATGAAATACTAGTGCGAGTTGCATTACCTACTAACAGACTGGAGGGAATGGGCGCTCTGCAAAGGAAGCCACTGAAACTAGGAGTCTTAAGAGCAATAGAGGAAACGAATGTTGCCTTTTCAGCAGGCTTGGTGATGTACTGTGCTCATTTGAGAGGTTGTCTTCTCAGTTACTTGCTTATCAAGGACAGTAAATAAAAGGAAGAAAGAAACCTGGGACGTCTCAGAATCTCATTTTTCTCAATCAGGCCATACTTTACAGTGAACCAAACACATTAACTGCTTTCCAGTCAGAAGCATATATCATAGTCTAATTAAAAAGAAATCTCAGTTCATAGCCCTTTAATCTTTTAAAAAATATATATAGTTTTATTGATTTCAGAGAGGAAAGGAAAGGGAGAGAGATAGGAACATCAATGATGAGAGAGAATCATTAATTCACTGCCTCCTGCATGACCCCACCAGGGACTGAGCCCGCAATCTGGGCATGTGCCCTGATCAGGAATCAAACTGTGACCTCCTGGTTCATAGGTCAACTGCTCAACCCCTGAGCCACACCAGCTAGGGCCTTTAATCTTGAAAAAGATTTGAAGAGAAAAGATGGTTTTAAAATGATCTATATTAAATCAGAAGATATTTTAATAGCAACATGTCAATGAAAATTACAGGTGATGGTGGGAAAAGTTAAGGTTTTTTTTTTCTTCTTTATGTTGGCAATTGGATTTTAAAATTCATCTGCATATCTACTTAGTAAATCCTATATAATAAAACCCTAATATGCAAATTGACTGAGTGGCAGAATGACCACTGGCCACCAGGGGGCAGATGCTCAATATAGGAGCTGCCCCCTGGTGGTCAGTGCACTCCCACAGGGGAACTGCTGCTCAGCCAGAAGCTGGGCTCACTGCTGGCAAGCACAGTGGCAGTGGTGGGAGCTGCACCTGACTCCACTGTAGGTGGGAGGCAAGGAGCAAGTGGTCCTGGATTACAAGAGCCCCAAACTATGAGAGGGAAGGTGGACATCCCCCAAAGGGTCCCAGATTGCAAGAGGGCACAGACTAGGCTGAGGGACACCCCAATCCCCACCCCGAGTGCACGAATTTCATGCACCGGACCTCCAGTCAAGAATAAAACCACAGAATTTTGCTCTCTGAAGTGCTATTGCTTTGGTTTTCACATAATTATCTGTGATACTCTAGAGCAGCAGTCACCAACTGGTGGTCCCTGAGGTCCAAAAGGTTGGTGACTGCTGTCCATTTAATTCTGGATTTCCTTTTTCGAAAATAACATAGTAGAGAGTCATACATATAAGACCATAGAGTATAGCTGTAGCTTCATGCATCACAATGTTATTGGGTACATGGTTTAAAGACATGTGACCCTGAAATTGCTGTGTTTTGGTGGTGGTGTTTTGGTGGAATGAAGGGTGATCTGAATTCCATGCTAGACAATAAGAAATTCTAACATTAACCAACAACAAAAATGAATACCACCTCCCTTCTTGAAGCCTGGAGAAAGAGTGGCAATTTTATCTGAAAAGAGTTTATCTTTCAGTAAATCTGCATGGCAGTTTAATCCAATTGTTTTTAAAGTGTGTTTTCTAAATTAACATCACTTGGAGAATTGATAAAAATGCAAATCATCAGGCCTCATCCCAGATTTACTAAATCCAAAGCTTGGGGACGAGATTCACATCTACATTTTAGCCAGCCCTTCAGGTAGTTGTAACGAATGATAAAATGGGAGAGTACCAGTGTAGACTACTGATTAGGCTTGCAAATGTTGCCTTAAAGGCTTCAATCAAGTGAACCCTTGCATTTTTTGTACATTTAATGATTTTGTTTGCTTTTAAAAATCATCACTGGCATTTTGAAAAATAGTGTTGTTGCTACCAAGACCTTTTACTTGGTACAGATTTCATATTAATTTGCTCCAAATAATGCACCATTATAATAAATTTTAGAAGCAAATCATTGCTTTCCTTTTAAAGCTTAGATTCATTTTAAGATGAGTGATGTGAATTAGACTGTGATTAAATACTTAAGGAAATGAACAGATTTTGTAGCCACCATCTCAAGCCTATTGTTTTTCTTCTAAAGCCAATGCAATCTATTAATCATATAATAATATATTTATTATATTTACAAAGTAGAAATTTTTTTCTATGTAGTTAGGCAGTCAGGTCAACCAGAAAATTAAAGGATGCCAAAGGAGTGTAATGAACTATATTAATGACTGATGCTTTGAATAGTTAAGATATCCTACTTTGAAAAACAATGCTTACCTCTGACATACCTTATAGAATACAGTAATTCATATATCAAACATATATCATATATGTCATTATTATATAGTTTCTACTAAAGATATATAGTGAGATGGGATGGGATATAGTACTATGTAAGAAAGGGATACTCTCAGAAAGGGGTATTTGAAAAAATATCTGAAGGAGTAAGTAGAAATGAGGCAAGTGGATAATTGGAGGAAGAACAATCTGGGCAGAGGAAAGAGCAAGGGCAAAGACTGAGCCAGGAGCCTGGCTGTCCTGTTTCAAGGTCACCACGGAAGCTAGTGTGTCTGGAGCACAGAGAGCCAGGGGGATAGCAGCAAAAGACAGAGAAAAAATATTGATAGCTTTTCCACTAAGTTTAGGCCAGAGATATGCCTTGACCATGGCAGGAATGGAGGTCATGAGAAGTGTGCCGATTAAGGGGTGTTTTAAATGAAAATCTAGCAGGATTAGTTAATAAATTGAATTGAGCTGTGAAAGAAAAGAATGATTCTGGGTTTTTGTTCTGACCAACCAGATGATTGGAGTTGCTTCTGCAAAAAAGTAGAAGAATGTTAGGAGAAGCACATTTTGAGGAGAATACTGGGAATTTGCTTTTAGATATATAAAATTTGAGATGCCTATTAGATATTCAAACAGATCATTGTAATTACAGGTCTAGGGTTCAAGGTAGAGGTATCTAATGAAGTTAAACATTAAAAAAATTAATTTAAAGATGGAATTTAAAAGTGCAATGCTAGCCCTAGCTGGCTTGGCTCCGTAGATAAGAGTGTCAGCCTGTGGACTGAAAGGTCCTAGGTTTGATTCCAGTCAAGGGCACATGCCCGGGTTGTGGGCTGGATCCCCAGTGGGGGCCATGCAGAAGGCAGCCAATCAAAGATTTTCACTCTCATCATTGATGTTCTATCTCTCTCTCCCTCCCCTTTCCTCTCTGAAATAAATAAAAATATAGTTTAAAAAATGCAATGCTAAATTAGATAGGGAGTGCATTTATAGACTTGAGTTCATGCATACTCTAGTGTTTAGATGTTAGGGAGATGGAGAGGGCCAGGAGAGAAGACTGAAGTGCAGCTACTGACATCAGTTATATCAAATGTTGCTGATATATCAAGTAATAAGAGAGCTGAGAATCGATTATTGAATTCAGCAGCATGAGTCTTTGGTGACATTGTGAGGGATGCTGTTGGTAGAGTGGTAAGATGAAAGCTTGATTGGGGTAAGTTCAAGAGAGAATTGAAGAAGGCAGCAAAAATGGTTAAATATTTTAAGAAGTTTTGCTGTAAAAGTGCACAGAGATAAAGGGCTGTAGTTATCTAAGAGTATGGGAGTCAAGATTTTTTTGTGTTGCTTGTTTTTTATTTTTGTTTTAAGATGCTAAATGTAATGTTTGTGAATAAGAAAAAAGTAGCCGAAAAAGAAATAAATGTTGGGGAAAATGGGGAAAGTTGCCAAAGCGATGAGACGGCATTCCTCTGGCAAAAGGGATGTGATCGAGTGCAGAGCAGGTTGCCTTTAGGATAGAAGCACAAATGGTTCTTGCCATGAGAAATGAATATAAGCAGAGACATGTAGTTCTTGGATCCATAAGGGACAGTTAATGCTTAGGTAGGCCCTCTTGTTGCTTGTGTGTTTCAGAAAAACTGGAAGCAAGGCAGGATCTGAAGTGAGGATGAAGGAAGAGGTAGGAGAGGTTTGAGAAGAGGAAATAGGAAGTAATAATAGAGTCATTACTGCACTAGTGCTCACTTGAGGTTTGTGGTCATAAATTTAAGGGTGACATAGCTGCATGGAGTAGACAGTAAGCTGAACTTGACCAGAGTTGAGATTTAGCTTTTAAAGTTAAAAGCTAAAAGCCTTTAAAGTTTATACAAAGGATTTTAATGAAGAAGCATGGAATCTAATCTGGATAATGAATGCAATGGGAGTGATGAAAGCTCGTATAATCAATTTATTGTAGGTCACAGAGGGTATTTTAAAAAGTGATTGGAATTGTAGTATTAAAGAGTCTTAGAAACTGAAAGTGGGATGCTTGATTGAAGGTAAGATTAAGGAAGGGACATAAATATTATTAACGACATCTGCATTATAATCTGGGAGTAAGATGAACTATATTTGTGTTTGTTTTTCTTTTTTTAAATATATTTTTATTGATTTTTTACAGAGCAGAAGGGAGAGGGATAGAAAGTCAGAAACATCGATCAGCTGCCTCTTGCACGCCCCCTACTGGTGATGTGCCCGCAGCCAACGTACATGCCCTTGACCAGAATCGAACCCAGGACCTTTCAGTCCACAGTCCGATGCTCTACCCACTGAGCCAAACCGGTTTCGGCTGTGTTTGTTTTTCTTGACATTGTTTATTTACTGGGCTCCAAACAGATTTTACCTTAAAATCTGTTATATTTTTTACCAAAAAGAAAAATACTAATTATAAGTAACAAATAATGAATTGGAACATTTTCTCTGTCCTAGAGCCATTTCAAGAATTAACTCAAGAACTAATTTTCAAATAATCTTGTACTTCTGTTGTCTTGCCAGCTGTTTGTGCTCAGAAAGTAAATTAAATGCCAAAGGTGTTTACATAATGAAACCTGAATTGCTGAGCTCTAATTCCTAAGAGTCAAGTGGTATTAATTCTAAATAAGACTATTAAATTCATTTTCTGGAATTATATCCAACGTTGGATCCTTTTTTGTTCCTGACATGCATTACTGCTTTAAATCAGAGTAGTTATTTTTAGAAATTGTACCTAAGTTACCATCTTTTGATGTTTTGCCACTCACTATTCCCTCACACCAAGATGAAAGCCATTATTAAGAAATAAATATTTGTTTTCACAAAAATCTGAATAAGTATAACTTTTAAAATATTACATAGTTTCATTGAATAGTTACTTATGTATAGTTGTATAATCTTCATTTTCCATATGGACAAATTAAACTAGTGAGTTTAGGATACTTAAGAGCCAGAGCCAGGAAGGGCATTAAAATCTTCTGAGCCTTGATTTAGTAACATGATATTCAAAGTAGGGTCCATCCACTGATTTCCTCAAAGAGACATTTTGAATGGATTCAGGCTACAAAAGAGTTTGGACTAACTTGTGAAATTTTATGCCTCTTTTTCTTTCAATCCAGTAAAATAACTAGATGATCTTAGAACTCAGTCTGAACAGTAATTCAAATAAGATAATTACTCAGCTTAGGTATGTTATACTCTGGGTGATAAAGTTTTTGTAGGCTAAGGACATCACACGTGAAAATCAAGAGCTGTACTCTACCAACTTCTCTTTTGTCTCTGGCAGAGATAATTTATCTGTCGCATTACTCTTTCCTGCTGAACTTAGCTGCAGAGTCTGTCTCAAGACAGCATTATCTGTCTTATATTATTATTATTATTATTATTATTATTATTATTATTATTATCAAGATAGCCAGCATTAGTGAACATTGACACACAAGAAGAAAACTGTTTCCCATTCACGCTTTGGGAATCACACATTTGAAAGAAATAATAGCCCCAGAATACCTACTTTATACCGGTAGCTAAAGAGTAGTATGAGTACTAAAAGAATCTTGGCTCAATAAACACCAACCTATTTTTAAATTAGACAGGAAGTATCGCCATTTATTAGGCATAACTATGGGAAAAGCAGAGTATACATGGTAGTGTTAAATAAAATGAATATACCATCTACCTGCAGGGGTCCACAGTTTTCTAAAAGATGTCGAATGGGTAGGGTTTTGGATAGATATTAAACAATTATAACAACTGTAAATAGTGATCATTTCTATAAAGAAGTATTGCATGCTATGAGAGTACAAGGACACTTGATTTATGTTGGTGGGGTAAGAGAAGCTAAAAGTGACATTAAAATTGGGAACTCTAGAGTGAACGGGTATTGATCAGAGCAAGACAACAGTGCCTGTGTGCTTATATGCCCACGGGGTAAATGAGGAATCTCAGAAAGAAACATTGTTGGCAAGCTTTAGGAACAGAGGAAAGCTCGGTTGTGAGGAGCAACTCCAAGTAAAACACAAGCCTATGCAAGAATATTATAGTTCATTTATGAAGGAAACTAAAAAAAAAAAGACATGATTTTGAATCATTGATGCTCCATTTGGTCTTTATGTTGATTAAATAGTATAGGTGGAAGGTAGACTGTAGTCCTTTGAGTGATGGGAAATGAGTAAGTAGAGATGGCTTACAGAAACAACTCCTCTGAAAATCCTGTCTCTGCGGATGACTTAGCTAGAAATTTTCCACTATAAGCAACTAGAAAAATGTTAGTAAGCTTATCTAAAAATGAGGTATTATGTAAGAATTTTATGGGCTCTAAAGGCTTGAATTCATATTAGGAATAGACTGGAATCAGGAATTGGAGCTAGATATAGATTCAGCAAATCATTCTGTGCCTTTCTTGTACCTCTACATTGGATCTCAATCTACCTCTGTTGTGTTTTTTTTTTTTTTTAATGAACATTCTTTAAGTGAGACCACATCTCAACCTAGAAAACATATTGTTGTTTTCTGAATATAAGTCACACATTTAAAATACATAATTATACAAGAGAAAAACTTACATTTATAATGTTCACATGGAACTAAAATTCAGAAATTCAAAAGCTTATCAGTAATGACCATTGGTTGATTTTTATTGGGGTGGCATTGGTTAATAAAATTATATAGATTTCAGGTGCACAATTCTATGAGACATCATCTGTGCTTACCACCCAAAGCCAAATCTCCTTCTGTCACCATATGCTTGACCCCCTTTGCCCTTTTACTACCTTACCACCATCACCCTTGCTCTCTGGCAACCACCATACTAGTACTGTTGTCTGTGTCTATGAGTTTTTGTTTCTCTTATTTGTTCATTTGTTGTTTTTAGTTTTATATCCCACATATGAGTAAAATAATATGATTCTTGACTTTTTCTGTCTGACTTATTTTGTTTAGCATGACATTCTTAAGATGTATTCATGTTATCGCCAATGGCACTATTGCATCTTTTCTCATGGCTGAGTAGTATTTCATTGTATATATGTAACACAGCAACCCCTATTTTGAGTATGTAGCCCCAAATTTGGAAACATTTATATGTAAAAATAAATGCATCTCTATGTTTTTTATAGCATTATTCACAGTGGCCAAGATTAGGAAACATTCAGAGTGTACTTTGATTGGTCAACGGATAAAGAAGATTGGTTTATATTTAAATATGTTCATTGTAGAAACACACATTAAAACAGGTTCAAGGTAATTATTGAAATCACAAGCTCAAGAGTTAGTTTTCATAGTCAAATCTAACAATTTTATTAAGTGAAATGTTTTCATTTATCCTTTTTTTCTTTACCAAAGACATCTAGTTCTCAACATATATTCTTAGAATGAGAAGGTTGATATCAGCTATGGTTCCTCTAATAGCTTGAGAACCTCAATATGTCTCTCTAGTAAGCTCATCTTTTGTCTTTATGATGATTATTCCAAGCTTACCAACAGTTTCCAAAATCTGACATTCCTTCCTGGACTCATAAATAAAATAGAAATCTTTAGATGAACCTGGGTCACCCGAGATATGTGATCAGTACCGGGACCCCGCCAGCAGGCGAGAGGACCCCATGGCAGGTGCTGGACGTGGAGGCTACGGGGACATAGACTACAAAGGAGACAGGACGGAACCTCACATCACCCTGTTTGGCCCCGGAGGATGGCTGGTTAGCCAGAGACGGGTAAGATTCCTCAGGGAAGGAACAACCTAAGACAGGCACAGTCGCAGAGGGGCCAACAGGAGAGAACCAAAAGATCAACAGAGGTGGGGCACAGACCCTCATCCACAAACCTTACAGGGGCTTGAATTCTCACCCCTCCTGAGGAAGGTCTCCTACCCCCACGGCTGCTACACCTCCCACGCACAACTCACACCGGGACCCAGGTGGTAGACAGAGACTCGGCCAGCAATAGCTGCCCTATTTCTAAATTTAATTTATTACAAGGAATTCTGAGGCCTACTCAAAAATGCAAATATTCCTTTCCACAAGTATTTACTGGGTAAACTATGATTTCTGCTTGAGTATTAAAATTGACAGTAAAACAGTAATCAAGTTTTCAGATTAATTTAAATTGGCCAAGTGAAATAAGTGAATACTCAAGAAAATCTAACTGTACTGGACAAAAAGCTTTTCCTAAAACATTAACTAAATTATCTATTAGTAGTTCATCTCACTGCAAAATTGCCTAACATCCAAAGAACCTAAAGTAGTAATATTTGCATGCAAAAATTAAAATTTAAAATTACCAAGACTGCAAGATAAAATTTCCAAAAGCCCCTATTAACCAAAAAAAGGGGGGAGGGGGACAATGAGGTAATATCATGTAAGGAAAAATATCCTATAAGTAAAATACATGTAGAAAATTCTTACTCCAGAAAAGAAAATTTCATTTGTAAAACCAGCTGCAGGACACCCCCCCAAAAAAACACACATGGTGTCAAAATAAGCCAAAAGGAATATCATTTAGGCAAAAAATTAAAAAGAATCCCAAGTCTATTTTGCAGAGAGGATCCCTTTGTTAACCTTTGGTCGAGAATGTGTTTGTGTGTTTGCAGAGAACAACTCCAAGACCATGTGGGTTCCTGCGACAATGAGGAACTGACGGGCCTGTTCCATCCACGAGGACGGTCCAGAGATGGCGGATGCTGACAACACCTTGCCATGCTAGCAGTCGGCAGCTGTGTGGGGCTGCAGGCGGCCCAGGAACATACCAGAGAGGATGGATCTTGCATTGCCACGATGTGTCCACCATCTGGATACCATTGCTGACATGTACACATGAAGAACTATTTGACATTGAAACTGGGACTCAGAACAGTTGGACATCGAAACTGACACTCAAACTTTTTTTGCTCTTATACGTTTGTTTTCAGTATGCAGAGGCAAGGTATTTTTGAAGAAAAGAAACAGGGGAGAGTGATTAATATAGCGGCAGGGTGGCCTCGAACAGACTGTCAAGCTACAGGGGGAAGGCTGGAGTGGAGGGGAGGCAGATGCTGGGGGAGATCAACCGAAAGACCTGTAAGCATACATATGAGCATAACCAATGAATGAAAGACTCTGGGGTGGGGAGGGAGGCAGGTGGGGACATGTGCGGGGGGCTAGGGGAGGCTGGGGGGAGGATATTGGGGGGTGGAGGAAAACATATGTACTACTATTAAATATAAGTTATATTGTAAATAAAATTAAAAAAATAAATAAATTAATTAAAAAAAATCTTTAGATGGACATGTTCCTTATTTTTTTTTTTTTTTCAACACCAAACTCAAAAAGAAAAGAGTGAAAAGGTACTGTAACTGAAGGGAACTGTGGCAAATAGAAAAAAAATAAAAATAAAAAATCCCCACCCAAGGATATTTTTTCATTGTTTTTGTTTGTTTTTAGAGTGGAAGAGGGAAAGAGAGAGAAATATATTTTTAAAATATATTTTATGAAATATATTTTATGGATTTTTTACAGAGTGGAAGGGAGAGGGATAGAAAGTTAGAAACATCGATGAGAGAGAAACATCGAGAAACATTGATCAGTTTCTTTCTGCACCCCCCCCTATTGGAGATGTGCCTACAACCAACCTACATACCCTTGACCGAAATCAAACCTGGGACCCTTCAGTCTGCAGTCTGATTCTCTATCCATTGAGCCAAACCGGTTTTGGCAGAGAGAGAAATATTGATGTGAGAGAAACACATTGATTGGTTGCCTCCTGCCTGCACTCCAATCAGAGCCTGGGCTGGGGAGGAGCCTGTAACCCAGGTATGTGTCCTTGACCAGAATTAAACCCGAGACCATTCAATACTCAGGCTGACGTTGTAATGGAGCCAAACTGGCTAGGACAAATAGAAAAAAGATTTTTTAATTGTACTGGAGAAACTAAATTTTCTAATTCAAATGAGTAGAGGCAGTAAAAAAACAAAAACAATAAAAAAGGATTATGCAGAAATGAAAAGAATAATTGATGAAGATAGTCCTGCAGAAGGCAGGAGAGAATAATACACATAGGCACTTGTGAAAAGCTCAGTCTTGGCTGGGGGAATGGACATCATCTTTTTAATGTCAATGGAAGAAAAATAATAAGGGTTCAAATGTTACATAACCCATATTTTGGTTTTTCAGAGGTAGAGATAACCTTTGATAACTTCCATTAACAAGTGTTTATGCAAGGTTATCTTCCTCATATTAACAATATAAAACTTTGATATTTTAACTGACAATACAATCTAATTATATTTCAGGGGGAAAATACAGATCCTACCTGAAGGAATTCCTACAGCCTACTTCCAAGTGGCCATACATTAAGTGGAGAATTCAAGTCAACACTTAACTTTACACAATTAAAATTTGTCTTTTGTAATAAAACTTTACTAAGAATATCCAAATGCTCTTACACAGTTTCTTTCAAACAATATACAGAATTCTTGCATCTTTGTTTTTTATTCTTGCAAATTCAACTAGGACTGACCTCCCCCAATTGTTACTGATAAGTAATTCATTTGCTCTATTCACTCTTCCTAAAAAGAGTTTCAGAATTTAGGTTTAAATTTAAATCTTACAGGTTTCCTAAGCCAGTTGTTCTTTTTAATTTGCCTTGTGATGTTTCCAGTGTTATTGTACCTAGGCCATCAGTGATACTTTTAAGGAGTTAGGCTATTAGTAAAGTAATTTTCAACAATAACCAATTATTAGCTTATAAACCTATCTTATTGAACTGATGTCTTATTACCAGCATAAGATATTAGGTTGAAATTAAATATTACAAATAACATGTTGAATAGTAGGACCATACTAACAAATTGTAATTGGGGATTTGTTTAAGATATCACTTCAAAGTCTAAGGCATGCTTTGAAAAACTAATGAATTGCTTGCTTATAATGGTTTCAAAATAATCTGTCACAGTAATGTGATCAAAGAAGCTTTTGTACTTGTGCAATAATTTATGTCACCTTGAGTCATTGGAGAGAGGACATCGAAACCTTGCTCATTTAGTAATCTTTGTTTTTCAATCTGACTAGCAAAGGTCTACTTAATATTCTTTTACAGTATATAGAACAAAAGCTTATTTAGTTGGTATATTTTCAGTTCAGAGCCTCCTTTTGATTTAATACTAAAGGGTTATTCTGCATACAGATTAGGATGTACAATGCACAGTTTTAGCTTATCTCTGGACTTCATTCTTATAATGGCTTCATATTCTAGTACTTAGCGAAGTGCAGGACTCTCACTGCTGCTCTGTCACCTCCTATTGATTCCTGATTGATTCATGTTGATGGACCTGTATCATGGAGAGTTCATGCAAGCATGATCTGTATCTTGTGTTTTTTTTTCTTTACTGATTAAGGTATTACATATGTGTCCTTCTCCCCTCCCCCAGGTACCCTCCTCCCCGACTCATGCCCTCACCCCCCCTGGTGTCTGTGTCCATTGGTTATGTATTTTGCTTTTTTTCCCTTTATTTTCTTAAAAGGATGGGAAATGTCAATTTTCAAAGATAGAATAGAAAGAAAAGCAAGGTATTTACTAACTACATGGAGAAAAATTGTTTTAATTCAGCACATTGAGCCAGGAATTTTTGTTTAACAAACGTTTAAAAATATCTTGAAAAGGTATACAATTGTTTATAGTAATTGTTGTTTATAGTAAGTTGTAGAGGTAAATCCTTATTGAAAAATATTTCATAAACTTTAGAGTTTAAGACAACCCATCGAACTATTCTGAAATATAAAATATTTAATTTAATTTTGAGGTTAATTGAGTTCTAATCAAGATATACAGAATGCGCCCTGGCCGGCTTTGCTAAGTGCTTAGACTCTAACCATTAGAGCATCGACCCATAGACCGAAGGGTTACGGTTTCAATTCCTGGTCAAGGGCACATACCTCAGTTGCAGGTTCCCCAGCCCCAGTGGTGGCATGTGTGGAAGACAACACACAATTGGTGTGCCTCTCTCATGTTCATTTCTCTCTCTCGCCCCCATACCCCCTTCTCCTTCCATGCTCTCTGGAAATCAATAGAAAAAATATCCTCAGGTGAGCATTAAAAAAAAAAAGACATTACAGAAAGTTCTTTCAGGAAAGCAGCAGCATTCATATCTAATTGATTTGATGACTAAATGAACACTGAACTTTCTGTAATACATTTGTGCTTTTCTCTTTGAGGATTCAACATTAAAAGAGACACACACAAACTTACAGGACTCACTAAGCATTAATGATTGAACTAGGGCTTATTTATATCTTAATATATTTATAAGTAAGCTACAGGTAATTTTAAAAAAGAATGAATTCTTGTTAATTTGTCACAGAAATATGTATATATGTATATATCCCTTAAAAATATTCACTTGCTTTTTAATATTGGAATGCAGCATAGTGTATTATTTTTGAAAATACTTATTGGAAAGGGAAATCCAGGTAGTTGTGTATAACTGTCACGGCTCTAGTTTCCACAGAGTGCACTAAAGTGTAGCCAAGACTTAGTTAACAAAATAAAACCGCAGAGTCACATTCACTGATTTATTGCTATTATTTTTGACTTGGAATATCTCTCCCTCAACATGCTGTTTTATGTTCTGTGATTCAGAGTGTACTTTTATAGCATGTTGCAGTGCCTCAGAATGGAGACAGCCCCAATTCTGAACATTGCCATAAATCAGAGAGCCTGTGGCTGTGGCAACAGATAGTCCTTCCTTAGCCATGGTGGATATGTTCCAAAACTCCCAGTGCTAGAAAGTGTGATAGTATTGAGCCCTATACACACACTGTTTGTTTCTTTCTATACAAAAATACCTATGATGAAGTTGAATTTATAAATTAGGCAGAGTAAGGGTTTAACAACAATCCCATATAATAAAAAGCTAACATGCTAATTAGACCAAACAGCAGAACGATGATTTGGACAACCTTCTGGAGGAAGCTGGGGCTGCAAGGGCTGAGCCCCTTGCCAGAATTTTGTACATTGGGCCTCTAGTAATTAATAATAAAATAGAACAATTATAAGGACACTAAAGGCCCAGTGCACAAAATTTGTGCACTGGGGTGGGGGAGGTGTCCCTCAGCCCAGCCTTCACCCTCTCCAATCTGGGACCCCTTTAGGGATGTCCAACTGCCGGTTTAGGCCTGATCCCCCTCATAATCCAGGACTGCTGGCTCCTAATCACTAGCCTGCCTGTCTGCCTGATTGCCCCTAACTGCTTCTACCTGGTGACATGACCTCCCCCAAATGCCCTCCCCTGCCAGCCTGGTTGCTCCCAATTGCCTTTCCTTGCCAGCCTGGTATCCCCCATCTGCCCTCCTCTGCTAACCAGATCACCCCCACTTGCCCTCCCCAGCTAGCCTGTTTGCCCCCAACCGCCCTCCCCTGCCAGCTTAATCACCCACAACTGCCCTCCCTTGCCAGACATCTTGTGGCAGCCATCTTGTGGTGGCCATCTTATGATGATGTGGAGGCGGCCATCTGATGATGTGAGGGGGCGAGGTCTACCTAGGCTTTTATTAGTATAGATACTGTAGTAAAAGTTACATGAATATGATCTCTCTCTCAAAATATCTGGAACTTTTCATTTAATGTTTTCTTACTGCTGTTGACCGTAGGTAACTGAAACCACAGAAAACAAAACTACAGATGAGAGGGGACCACTGTATTTGCAATGTTACCTCATTGTGTAGTCTCCAAGATTTCCCCCCCTTTTATAATTGATGATGGGATGATGGATGTTGTTACAATTCTCTTCTGGTAGGCATATTTATAACAGTGGCTTTATGTCATTTTCTTTTCTTTCTTTTTTTTTTAGAAATAGGTATAGTTGGCCCTTCTTTATTCTTTTGAAATCTATCTTTATTGATTTCAGAGAGGAAAAAAGAGGGAGAGAGAGAGGTAGAAACATCAGTGATGAGAGAGAATCATTGATTGGCTGCTTCCTGCATGCCTTTCACTGGGGATTGAGCCTATAACCTGGCATGGGCCCTGACCAGGAATCTAATCATGACCCCCCGGTTCATAGGTTGATGCTCAATCACTGAACCATGCCAGCTGAACCTGTATGTTGTTTTCTTAAATAAAAGAAAGGGAATTTGCCTTTCAGACTGTTTGCTCTTTAGTCTTAGATATAATTATTTCCCTCATCTGTCCTTTAAGTTCCACTCTCCCTCATATACTCATGTAATTCCCCCCACCACATGTTCCCTCACCTTCTATTTCCCTTACCAAGAGCACCATGCTCTAAACTAGCTTTAATCACTTTTCTTAATGGCAGACTGACAATAACTTATGATGTATCCCCTTCCATGAGTATTGCATTTTAATAAGAACATGACTATAATAATTCTAATGGTGACATATGAGGCATTTTGGCAGGCAGCCAAAGGGATGATTTTGACCATGAGCTTCTCATTGCCCTCATCCACACCAGGTCAGAGATTATGTAAATGATTAAGGCTATCTTGCTGCAATCTATTTCAAGAGAAGACTATTCTAGTGTCATAGGTATTCCTGTTACCTTTCTCACTCTGCAATATTACATATATTTATATCCTCTGTCTACATTTCCTCTAACTATTAATCTAGTAGACATTCATAATTACTATTACAGACTGTATTAGGAGCTTATGCTATATCATTACTTATCATTTCAATAACCCAAATGATTGGTATTTGCAAAGGGCCCCCGAAGAAGGGATATGGGCATTTCTTTAATTATTGTCAGTTGAATCCGAGGCCACAGGCAGAACCACAGGATCTCACCAAGAAGGTGGATGTGTTATCAGTACTGACTCTCAACTTTGCCCAGGTGTCCTTGGGAGCGGGTATTGATATGTAAATCTAGCCTAGCACCAAGAATGCTCAGCGCCCACCCAAAGTCCTTTTATGCTAAGTTTTCCAGTAAAACCCCTTTGTATTTTGGAATATAAAATAAACTTGCTGCATGGGCTCTGGGTCCCTGTCTACTCTCTCTTCATTTTCTTAATCCCTGGCTGCCTCCATTCAAAACTGGTTCATCTCTCTTTCAGTGCTGGACACAGAAAAGGGAGATCCCTGACGTAACTGGCCTCCTGAGCCACATCTGGCACCCCAGCAGGTATTAAAATCTTATTTTATAGTTAAGGAAACTGAGGCAGATAGTTATGATAGCCTAAGGTTATAGTGAAAATGACAAAACTAGCATTCAGAAACAAGTTGATCTGTCTCTATCGCCCATTTATAATATATGCATCGAGCATATTTTATTGACATTTATTTGTACTCATTTTTTTTGTCCCATGGTTAGACTTTGTCACAACTCTATGTAATATTCCCCTATTTCTTTCATCAGAAGAGTTTGGTTGATATGCCTCTATTGGGGCTGGAACACTCTGGCAAAGTGACCATATCTTTATATACAAGAAAGTTGGCCTATGTCAGCAAAACACACAGGTAAATAAAAAACAGAATATCATAAAATTTTGCAGCTGACATTAATGTAAAGATATGCAAAAATATTCTTTTGCATAAAATGTATTTCTAGAATATTAGTATGAAGTTAAATTTTTTAAATAGTGAAAGCACTATGTATAAAATGGTATATACTTGCCATTATAATTTTGTCCAAACTATGAAATATACAATACCAAGAGTGACTGACCCCTAATGTAAACTATGGTCCTTGAGTGTCAGTGTATGTTTATCAATTATAAAAAATGTAACATTCAGGTGGACAATGTTGATAATGGATAAAAGGGAGGGTAAATGGGAAATCTCTGCACCTTCCTCTCAATTTTGCTGTGACCTCAAAATTGCTCCAAAAAATAGTCTATTAAAGATTAAGTAAATAAATATTAAAATGAAAAATAGCAAATATTAACTAATTGCATTATTTCATTGTAAAAAATCAAGAACACTTAAAAAATGAAGAAAATGGAAAGAATAATAGCTTAATTTATTGCATGAATTTGAATGGCTTAGATAATTAAATTATTTTGATAACCCTGCAAGAAGGTATCATTATTATCTCTTTTCACAGATGAGGAAACTAAGGTCACTAATGCTTTCTAATACACACAAGATTACACAGCTGGGAGGTGGAAGAGCCAGGATTTAAACCCATGCCTACTTGACTGCAATGTCTAATCATTCACACATTGCTATGTATTCATGTCATATATTTATATTAGAACAAGGGGAAAGGACTGTTGACAGTAGGAGAGATGGAGGTAGCAATTAGTTTTGTGTTTTGGTACTGGTGTGAATAGTGAACATTTTATATAGATCATGTATTGAATAATTAAGAAAGAAAGAAACTGAATTCATAGAAAAAAAACTTGTCATGGATAGGATTTTTAAAAAATTTATTAAAGTCACCTGTTAATCACATATTTTAGATCAAAACAAAAACAAAACTAACTCATCAAGGGGAATTATAATACACCTTGCTTTTAAATCAAAATCTTAGAGTTTTTGTCTTCTTCTTCTCTTCTCTTCCTTCCTCCTCTGTCTCTCCCTCCCTCCTTCTCTTCTTCCCTCCCTCTCTCCCTCCCTCTCTTCCTTCTTTCTTCTCTTGATTGATTTCATTCTTTCCCTCTTTTAATCCACTAAATATCTTTTAAAATTCAAGATTTTTCCTGAAAACAAAAAAAAATATTTAGGGTATGGGGTTGGTTATGCTATGCCATGCTGCTTACTACTGACCTAAAAGTCTATAATAATAAAAGCATAATATACTAATTAGACCCATAGTGCTTCTGAGGACCTTCTGGATGAAACTGGGGCTTTGAAGGAAGCCAGGGTCAGCAGCTGGGGAAAGGAAGGGCTACTCTTACTCAAATTTCGTGAATTGGGCCTCTAGTAAGTTAATAAGCCTAACGGTGATTAAGTACACCCTGGGAGAACAAGAAGCAGTCTAGGCCTTGTAGTTGTTCATTGATCCATAGGGAGAACAACTCAGGTCAAATGTGATGTGGTTTCTATCACAATGAAAACAACCTGAACATTCGGGAGTGCATGATAATGGAAGGGAATATTGAAAGACCTGACTATCAGCTTCTTTTAGTGAAGCAGTAACAACAATGAAGCAGGGCATGGAGGCCTCACACCTTTCAGGAAAGATAAACAGAGCCTAACACCAGTCTTGAAAATGTGAACGGAAAGAAAAATATAGTACAGGCTCTACACTTGCTCCTACTTAAAACAAACACATTCTATTTAGTGAAGCTATTGAATATTTTGTTACTTACCATTACAGATTTGAGGTACCATAGCTATAGCTCTCTAATTGAGCAGGCTCTTGCATTAGGAATGATTTGGGAAATATTGGGCTCTCCCATTCTTTAAGTGAAGTTCTATGTATGAAGAAATATAAAATAAACATCAGATCATGCACATTATTGACTTCGGCAATGTTGGGCCAAACATTTTTGCCACAGATGGGATGAGATGGTGGAAGAGAAGCTTTTCACTTGATTTTAATCTAATTCTTTTTTTTTTTTTTGGTACAATGATTTGGAATCCAATATACTTATAAGAATTACTTTCCAAATTTTATTTGTGCAGATCTACTCAGTTAAAATATATGAATGTATTTTGAAAAAATACCTAGTTGATTCTGATATCTACCTGTGACTTGTTACACATGTAAACATTTATATATAAAAACACACTGTATATAGTGTATTAGTATATTTATACACATTTATAATGTATATATGCTACACAAAATATCTATCTATATGTGTGTGTGTGTATATGGATATATGGATATATATATATATTCTATATCACCTATCTATATCATCTATAGAATATAAATATTATAAGGGAGAATAATGTCTTATTTATTGTTGTATCTCTTATGCCTAGAACCCAGAGTCTGATTTCTAAGAAGCCTCTCAGAACATATTTGTCAGTGAGTAATTAATTGGAGAGGCAGTGTTAGTGATCCAATGATCAGATTATTTGTGGTTAAGGAAACAGGTGCTAAGTGTTACCTCAGTAGACGGTATTGTGAGACCTGAGGCCCTGGGAATAAAGCAAGGGGTACTGAGAATGCCAAATGATAAAACCATTCTTGTTAATGATGAGGGTAGAAGTAAAAGAGGAGGTTGCAGTAACTGAGTGTGGAGGAGTGAGTAAGATTTTGAAATGAACACTCTGTCAGTATTTCTTTGTGTTCTCTTTTGCTAGAGTTGGCTTTATTGCTGGCCTTCTAAGTCCTCCTACTTGGTGCTGGTCTTCTTTTTTTTTCTCTTTCCCTTAATTTTGCAAGGCAGTTGAATCCTGAGCTCATGCTACAGATTTATCATGGTTAAAATTCCCAGGAGTATTAAGAATTGTTTTAGTCCTGCATGCTATTATATATGAAAATAAGTTGTTATTGACTATCTGGTTTGTTTACTAATGTATTTTAAGCACTTAAAAGAGTGCTTGATATATAGTAGACAGTCAATAAATATATTGTTTAAGGATTGAAATGATACATTTCACACCTTTATGGATGGATACACACAACACACACACACACACACACGCACACACACTAGAGGAATATATATATATACCTAGTTGATTCTGATATCTACCTGTGACTTGTTACACATGTAAACATTTATATATAAAAACACACTGTATATAGTGTATTAGTATATTTATACACATTTATAATGTATATATGCTACACAAAATATCTATCTATATGTGTGTGTGTGTATATGGATATATGGATATATATATATATATATATATATATATATATATATAGAGAGAGAGAGAGAGAGAGAGAGAGAGATGTGTGTGTGGGACTCTAGAGGCCCAGTGCATGAAATTCATGCATGAGGGTGTGTATCCCTCAGCCCAGCCTGCACCCTCTCCAATGTTGGACATCCCTCTCACAATCCAGGACTGCTGGCTCCCAATTGCTCACCTGCCTGCCTTCCTGATTGCCCCTAACCAGTTCTGCCTGCCAGCCTTATCACCCCCTAACCACTCCCCTGTGAACCTGATTGATACCTATCTGCTCCCCTGCCATCCTGTTTGCCCCTAACTGCCCTCCCCTGCAGGCCCGGTCACCCAGAACTGCCCTCCCCTGCATGCCTGGATCTCCCCAACTGCTCTTCCCTGCAGGCTCAGTCACCTCTAACTGCCCTCTCCTGCAAGCTTGATTGCCCCCAACTGCTCTCCCTTGCAGATCTGGTCCCTCCCAACTGCCCTCTTCTGATGGCTATCTTGTAGTGGCCATCTTGTGTCCACATGGGAGCAATCATCTTTGACCACATGGGGGCAGCCATCTTGTGTGTTAGAGTAATGGTCAATTTGCATATTACTCTTTTATTAGATAGGATAGAAGCCTGGTGCATGGGTGGAGGCCAGCTGGTTTGTCTTGAAGGGTGTCCCGAATTAGAGTGGGGGTTCCCTTGGGCGTGGGGCGGCCTGGGTGAGGGGAATGTGGTGATTTGCAGGGTGACCACACCACCTGGCCACCCAAGTGGAGGCCTTGGTATCTGAGATTTATTTATCTCTATAATTGAAACTTTGTAGCCTTAAGCGGAGGCCAAGACAGGCTAGGGCTGGCAGAGAGCTTGGCTTCCTCCATTTCTGGGGAAACCCAAGCCTCCTGCTCTCTCTGTGGCCGCAGTTATCTTGGTTGGGTTAATTAGCATATTCACTCTTGATTGGCTGGTGGGCGTAGCTTATGGGTGTAGCCTAGGTATGGTAAATTTGCATATTAGTCTTTTATTAGATAGGATAATTGAAACTTTGTAGCCTTGAGTGGAGGCCTGGGCTGTCCAGAGTGTGCGGAAAGCTTGGCTTCCTCCATCACCAAGGGAAACCCAATCCTCTTACTCGCTCTATGGCCACAGCCATTTTGATTGGGTTAATTTGCATACTTGCTCCTGATTGACTGGTGGGCATGGTTTGTGGGTATAGCAGAATGATGCTTAATTTGCATACTACTCTTTTATTAGATAGGATATATGTGTATACTATATATATATATATGCAGTCTGTATGTATATATTGTATATATACTGTGTGTGTGTGTGTGTGTGTGTGTGTGTGTGTGTATGTGTGTGTGTGTGTGTGAAGGGAGAAGTAGAGTAAGAAAGAGAAACATCAATGATGGCTGGCTCTTGTATAGGCCCTGAGGATTGAACCTGAAACCCAGGCATGTGCCCTGACTGGGAATCGAATCATGACCTCCTGGTTCACTGCACCATGTAGGCTGGGTGGCAAGTTGTCTTTAAAGTAAATAAATCACATTAAAATTGGTGGATCTGGGATTCAAACCCCAATTCTGTGTCATTCCAGAGCTTGTATATGCTTCCTGCTTAGTCACTGTAGCTCTGCAGAAACCAATGGGCTACTCTAGTGTTGTCTGATAGCCAGTGTAGAATTATCATTACTCTTCTTTTAGATCAGTGGTCGGCAAACTCATTAGTCAACAGAGCGGTAAACTGCAGCTTGAGAGCTGCATGTGGCTTGGGAGCAGCAGTTTGCTGACCACTGTTTTAGATTATTCTAGACCCACCCTTATTCAGTGGTTCTCCATCAGCTGGAGAGCTTTGAAAATGCCAATACCTACTCTTCTCAAAGCTATCAAGTCAGTCTTTTGTGCTGGGATGAAGTGACACTATTTTTTTTTTAAATATTTTATTGATTTTTTACAGAGAGGAAGGGAGAAGGATAGAAAGTCAGAAACATCGATGAGAGAGAAACATCGATCAGCTGCCTCTTGCACACCCCCCACTGGAGATCTGCCCGCAGCCCAGGTACATGCCCTTGACCGGAATCGAACCCAGGACCTTTCAGTCCGCAGGCCGACGCTCTATCCACTGAGCCAAACTGGTCTTGGCGAGTGTCACTATTTTAATTAAGGTCCTGTCTGGTGATTCCACTGTGTATGTAGCCTGTCTTGACATGAGAGAGTCTTGTATGGCTGGCAGATGAGGAATTGACTTTTGACTTTGGACAGGGAAGACAGAGGAGAGTTCATAAGGTCAAATTTTCTTATGCAACAGCTTCTCTTTCCCTTCTTTCCAAGAAAGGCCTGAAAATATGTTAAGCTAGCGCCTCAAATAAATCAAGCAAGTTTGGGATCTGCTGACCTAATCCATCTTCAAAGGAAGGCCCTTTGTATCTAATTATAATAATAAAGCCTCATTTCCTGCATCAAAGCACCTTATAATCACCTAGGCTTGACATTTAGATTTCAGCCTTTACCTTCTGATGCCCCAGGGGAAATGACTTTCTGCAAAACCACCTCTGAAAACTTACAAATAGGTGTGGCTGGCCAGTGTTTCTATGAATGCATATTAGCATAACCAATGGGCACAGACACTGAGGCCTGGGGGCTTGCCAGGGGTAGGAGGGGCAAAAGGAGACATGAATAAAACTTTGGACAATAAAAAAAAAAAGGTGAACTAATTTTTCTGTGAAAATGGCTATATCCAAAGCCTCTTAAATTTCACGTCAGAGTAGATGTGTTTCTGCAGCTATTGAAAGTAGGCTTAGGGAGATGATTTAAGACAGGAAGTAGAAATAAGTTGTTCAATTAAAATGATAGTGGGAATTTTGAGCTAGAACGTAGGTAGCCGGGAACAGTTAATGCTCCTACCCATATATAGAAGAATGAGAAATGCATAATTCTCCAGGCTATCCCTACCTCACCCCTTGTGTCAGAATGTATTACATTTATGTTGTTGTTGCTGTGTGTACAATTCAGATGGGAGAGAAATTTATTACCAGATTTATAGGAAAAGACATGTGGGTAGTTTGTACCACATAATTCAAAACCATAGAAGCTGGCAAACATCCCCAAACAGCAATTTTGCCCTGTCCCAGAGTGTTTAAGTGGTGTACAGCATGTGAACCAATAGCCATCATTCAGGCATCATGTGTTGGGGCATCCACCAGGCACAAAAAAATATTATATTCACGATTCCTAGGAAACCAAATGCGTGGTTTTATCATTTCACTATCAAAGCAGTAAAAGTTTAATAGAAAATCATTATGGCAAGCATCATCAATATTCAATCACCAAAGTATCTTTCTTTTCTTCTATTCTAACATTGTCTGTTATTTGCTTTACAACAATTTAATTAATTTTTTAACTTATACATAAAAGCTGACTTGTTTGGATTCGTGTTATGGCCACCACCACTGTCACAACATGGAGTAGTTCTGTGGCTCTCAAAACTTCTTCCTGTATCTTTTTATAGTGTTGTGATGTACCCCCAGCTTACAGAGGACGCCTTAAAAAAGTCGAATTATGGAGTCATTTTATTTAAAAAGCCAGCGGCATACGAGTGGCTAATGCTCTTCAAACCTCGCAGCCCCAAACAACTCAACACATCTGGCTTATATCGGCAGAATTTCACAAAAGTATTGACTACATCTTTGGGTCTGGAATGAGGAACCAACTTCGTAAAAAAGCATTTTTTTTACAGAAGCACAAATTGAGCAAGTTAATATCTAAGAATCACGAAATCAACAGAAACACATTATCTCGGACCACCTGGTCGGGCAATCTAGAATAATTGAGCTGTTCAGATTTTGGGGTCACTGAGTCAACAGGAATGCACTCTCAGTAGCTGCTTGAGGCAATTTAGGATAATTGTGCTCTCCTGACTCCAGGACCA
The DNA here is from genome assembly GCA_027563665.1 of Antrozous pallidus. NCBI lineage: Eukaryota > Metazoa > Chordata > Mammalia > Chiroptera > Vespertilionidae > Antrozous > Antrozous pallidus. Next base: position 90,739,240 of record CM050517.1, read on the forward strand.
CTGAGTCCACTGAAACTCAGTTATCTGTAGCTACTGGGACAATTGGGATAATTGTCTGTCCTGGTTCCCAGAGGAATGTGCTTCGATGGCCAGTGAGATAACAATCACTGGGATATTCAAACCACAGTATTCAATCATACATAAGTTCAGAAAATCAAAATAACTTTCTGTTGTTTTAGCAAACAAATAAGTACAGATACCAAACAGCAGTTTCTACCTGAGATGGTTGCTACCATACTTCACTAGTCATGTGCTTCCATCAAAGTCCTGACAACTCAGCTGTTCTCCATCATTGGGGTTTGCCTCTTCCCCAATGGCATATAAATGGACTTTTAAAATATGTAATATTTTGAGACTGTTTTGTTTCAAGGTTTTGGAAATTATAAATATAGCTGCGGTAAACATTCATGTACTCAGGAGTGGCATTGCTGAGTCGCCTGGTAAGTATGAGTGTACTTTGTACGAAACTGTGTTTTTCGAAGTGGCTGTACCACTCTGCAACCCCACCAGCAAGGTGAGAGAGCTCCAGTTTCTCTGCGTCCTTGCCAGAGCGTGGTCTTAAGTGCCTTTTTATTTTAGTCATTGTAATAGTGTGTAGTGATATTCTTTCATTTCGTTAGTTTTTGTTTCCTTTTGGTTAATGATACTGAAGTTCTTTTCATGTGCTTGTTTACCATCCTTACAGCCTTTTGTTTTTTAAATTCACAATTATTTTATTTTTATTATTTAAAATACATTTGTTATTGATTGCCGGGAGGAAGGAAAAGGGAGAGAGAGAAACATCAGTGATGACAGAAAATCTTTGATTGGCTGCCTCTTGCATGCCTCCTATGGGGATTGAGCCTGCAACATGCCCAGGACTGGAATCAAACCCGGGACCCTTCAGTCTGCAGACCGATGTTCTATCCACTGAGCCAAATTGGCTAGGTCTCTGATCAAGTTTTTAATATGGCTTTTGTTTTGTTTTGTTTTAAATTCTCTCCCGAGGATATTTTTTCCATTGGTTTTTAGAGAGAGACGTATCACCAAACTGGCAAATTAGTTTGTTTTTTAACCTTTGAGTTTGAGAGTTTCTTTATGTAGCTATATGTCCTCTTTTGGTTATGTTGATTACATATACAAACACAAAAAATATAAAGAGACTGTTTCTGTTTACTTGCTTAAAAAGGGATTGAGAACAGTTTTAAAGGGGATTAAATCATTACCATGCAGTTTAGTTATGTGTAGTTCAGTACTACATTGTCAGTAATCCATTACCTATTATGCAATGGAGAGGACAGAAATGAATACAGACTAATTTCAACGAAACATTTATAGAATATTTTGTGCACACAAATGCACAATATGATATCAAATAAAGATGTATTCATAAATATGTTTTATTCTCAAGGACTATGCCCATTGCACTCAAAATGCTTGAAATATGTTGGCAAAAAGGGCATCAATGCGTAAAAAACAAATTCGGCAATGCTACTTTGTTAAGGTTGGCTCCTAGTTTTAAATGTGTATGAAACGGGTGATACAGACGTACCTGCGATGAGTTAAGTGATGAGGGACCCTGCTCTGCTGTGGCAGGAGCTGTGAGCCTGTGGAACGGGGAGATGTGGGGGAAAGAGGAAGACGGACTTGGTCTTGACTTCCACAGTGGAATGAAGGCCGGGAGAGGTCCCACACATGCTCCAGTTACTGGAGTCCAGCCTTTGCCAGAGGTTCTGTCAGTGTATGTGCCGGGACCAGTTTGTTATGAACTGAGTGGGACTCTTTATTTTATTATCCAGCATATTCAAAGTATTGAATTCTTAATACATGAGCCATGTTTATCTTAATATCAGACAAAAATCAATAAAACTGCACATTTGCACCGCATTAACAACTCTTTTCATTAAATTACTAGGCTCAATGAATATCATTATAGTACCCATGAGTTATGAAACCTCTAAGGAAAATAATTTTCATAGAGTATTTAGTAACTTTAATACCGTATTTGTAGGATTGAGCACTATTATGCAAATTATACTGAAAGCTATTAATAGTCATCAAGTTTGTTTATTCTCCATATACATTTCAACATTTATTTAAAAATAACAGTAACAGTAATAACACTATAGGTATTTAGAATACTCTGTCAAAAAGCCACTATATCAGAAATATATAAGAAACACTAAGTAGTTTCATTATTATAAAAAAAATGAAAAGAATATATGGCACTACCAAGTTATACTCTATCTCTTTATTCTCATTGTAGTTCCTGGGCCTACCTTGGGAAGGAGAGGTAGAGTGAGAGGCTCTCAGGCAAATTCAGAAACCCAGAAGTTAGAAAAGATTTACATGTTTGACTGAATACCCATTAAGCAATTTAAAAAGGAAGAACGACAAAGGGTAGCACAAACAAAATTGAAAAGCTACTTATAGCCCTGACTAGTTTGGCTCAGTGGAGAGCCTTGGCCTATGGACTGAAGGGTCCCGGGTTTGATTCTGATAGGTATCCCCCTTCCAACTGGCGGGCGGAGTTATGATGTAATTGACATCTGCCTCAGAGACATTGAGCCACCAATCAATCACATACCAGAGTGCCCTGGGCCCAACCCCTGCCTTAAAAAGGGTGTCTAGGTGCACCACGTGGCACCTTTTCTCCCAGACTGTTCTCCCAGGCTGTCCACAGTCCTGGAGGTGGTCCAGCTGGGTTCCCTTCTCCCCTCCCCTGGTCTCTCTGCCTTTACCACGCACATGAGCTCTTTCTCCCTTGGGAAGGGTCGCCTCAATAAAGTCTGTGTCCTGGTACCCTGCTCTCTCTCTCTCTGATCCTTCTGTTTCATCTTTCACATTTCCTGTCAAAGGCATGTACCTTGGTTGTGGGCACATCCCCAGTGGGAGGTATGCTGGAGGCAGCTGATTGATGTTTCTCTCTCATCGATGTTTCTAACTCTCTATCCCTCGCCCTTCCTCTCTGTAAAAATCAATAAAATTAAAAAAGGCTACTTATAAAAATATTGACAAATACTTAGGGAAAATTAATGTGTCTAAAATGCAAAAGCTGGTTCTTTGAACAGATCAATGAAATTGATAAAACTCTAGCCAGGCTAACTAAAAAAAAGAGAGCAAATCACAAATTTAAAACAGTAGAAATGAAAGAGGAATCCTCACTATTCATCAGATGGACTCGAAAAGTATAATAAAGAAATAATATGTCCAAAGTTGACTATTTAGATGAAATGGACCAACTTCTTGAAAGACACATACTATAGAAAGAGAAATAATCACAATAAGCTGATGTTGATTAAGGAAGTTGAATGAATTCTGTAGTCATTAACTTCTCTATTAGCAGAGGCTCTTTAAAAAACTGAACCTTATTTTAAGGAGTTGACTCATGTGATTTTGGAGGCTGAGAAGCCCCAAGATTTTCAGCCTATCAGCTGGAGAGCCGATGTCAGAGTTCAGTGCAGGCCCAAAGCCCCAAGAACCAGGAAAGCCAATAAGTTCCATGGTGAAAGCTAACAGGTTGCAGACCCATGGAGAACAATTTCAGTTTCAGTCTGAAGGGAGGGAAAGATAGATGTCCCCACTCAAGGCAATTAGGCCCTAGGAATTCCCTTCTACTTGTAGGAGAGAGTCAGGCAAGCCTTCAACTGATGGAACCACATTGGAGAAGGCAATCGGATTTACTCAGTCTACTGATTCAAATGCGAATCTCATCCAAAAGCACCATTACAGACACATCCAGAATAATATTTGACAAAGTGTCTGGGCATTTCCTGGCCCAGTCAAGTAAAATTAAACAATTAATGTGGTGTACCCCTATTTTACATAGGACGCCTCAAAAAGTCGAATTATGGAGTCATGTATTAAAAGCCAGCGGCATACGAGTAGCTAATGTTCTTCAAACCTCACAGCCCTGAATAGCTCAACACATCTGGCTTATATTGGCAGATTATCACAAAAGTATTGATTACATCTTTGAGTCTGGAATGAGGAACCTGTTTTGCGAAAAGCACTTTTTAACAGAAGCAAAAATTGAGCAAGTTAGTATCTAAGATTCACTAAATCAACAGAAACACATTATTTGGAACCACCTGGGCAATTTAGAATGATTGTGCTGTCCAGATTTTGAGATCACTGAGTCAACAGTGCTACTTGAGGCAATTTAGGGTCTGTTCTGATTCTGGGACCACTTGAGTCAACTGAAACTCAGTTATCTGTAGCTACTGAGACAATTTAGGATTAATTGTCCTGTCCTGGTTCCCAGAGGAATGTGTTTCTATGACCTGTGAGATCACAATCAATGGGACATTCAAACCACCAGCAAGGGAGTATTGGACAGCATACGTAAGTTCTGAAAATCAAAATAACTTTCTATTGTTTTATCAAGCAAATAAGAACAGAACCCAAACAGCAGTTTCTACCTGAGATAATTGCTACCATACTTCATTATATCTTCAAAAACAAAAAGAACCAAATCCAGATGGCTTCATTGGTGAATTCTTATCAAACATTTATGAAAGAAATGATAGCAATTCTTTAAAATATCTTCAAGGAAATAGAAATGAAGTGAGCATTTCTTGATACAAAAACTAGTTATAGACATTATAAGAAAGGAAAACTACACATCGCTATCTGTCAGGCACATGGTTGTAGAGCAGGAATTTCAGGGGGACACCTAGGCAGGCTTAGGAATTTTTTAGAATTGGGGTCCATGGAAAGGGTGGGGCTGCAGACTGGGAGAAGATACATTTTCATAACAAAAAGCCAGGTGCAGTTACATGTCCATAAGACAAGGAAGCCAGGTCCAGTCACATCTCCATAAGACAAGGGAACTAGAAGTAGGCAGGAAAGGTCTATATTTACAAAATAAAGAGAAGGGAGCCCTTTATTCAAATGGAAAAGAAGAAAGCCCTGAGGAAAGGAGGAGGTAGAACCTCACCTGTCAAAGAGGAATGGTGACCAATCAGAGGGGATATATGGGCATCAGAATCTGCGATCTTTATAAGCCATGGGGAAAGAAACCTGGTGAGATTCTTCCCCTCCCCATGTGGGACTCTAACTGTTTTTCTATAAGTCTCCACCTTTGCTATACCACTTTTCTGTCAGTGGATACATTCTTTAATTTTGGTGGACAAAGGATTTGGTTTCCAGTCCAAAAATTCAGTGTCGGTTGGAAAAATCTTCAACACCATATTAACAATTCAGATCCAGCAATGTATAAAAAACTTTACACTAACCAAATGGTATTTATTTCAGATATGAGAGGCTGGTTCAACATTCAAAAATCAACTAATATTATTCATAACAATAAAATGAAGAAGAAAGATCATATGATCATTGCAGAAAAGCATTTCACAAACTGCAGCATCCATTCAGGATTAAAAACAGCAAAGTTTGCCTAGCTGGTGTGGCTCAGTAGTTGAGTGTCGACCTATGAACTAGAAGGTCATAGTTTGATTGTTGGTCAGGGCACATGCCTGGGTTGTGAGCTTGATCCCCAGGGTGGGGCAGCCAATCAATGGTACTCATTGATATTTCTATGTCTCCCTCTCACTTCCTTTCTGAAATCCATAAAACATATATTTTTTAAAAAGAGTAATAAAACTTAGCAAATTTAAGAAAAGAAGAAAACTTTCTGAACAAATTAAGAACATCTACAAAAATCTACAGCTAACATAGTGACGAGAAACCAGATATCTTCCCTATAAGATGAACAAAGCACCAATGTCCCTTCTCACCATTACTATATAGCATTGTACTAGGCATCCTAGATAATGCAGTTTTAAAAAGGAAATAAAAAGTTGGGAAAGAATAAAACCGTCTTTGTTCACAGAGACATGACTGACTGTAGAAAATCCCAAAGAATCAACAGGAAATAGCCCCAAAAATAAGAAGTTAGAGCAACGTTGAAGGATACAAGGTTAATATATGGAAGTTAAATGCTCTCCTGTATATAATCAATGAAAATTGGAATTTGTAATTAAGAAAATAACATTTTCATTAACAGTAAAAAAAAAAAAAAAAGAAAGGAAAACTTAGGTCTAAATCTTATAAAAATGTGTTCAGGATTTATGAGGAAAACTACAAAACTCTGATGAATAAGATTAAAGAATCTCTAAATAAATGGAGAAATATGTCATATTCAAGTTCCTAACTTGATCTATAGATTCAATACAATCTAAGTGCAAATACTAGCAAGATTTTTTTTTTGTGTGTGGATATATGCAAATGAATGGAATTTTTGGACTGGAACCCAGCTTCCTTGTCCTCTAGAGTCAAATAATGAATCCATGGACAGAGGGTAATATAGCAAAGATGGAGATTTATTGAAGAACAAGTATAGACTCCCACGTGGGGAGGGCGAAAGTGTGTCACAGAATGGACTCCCATGTGGGGAGGGAAAAAGGGTCTCATACCATCCCTTCTTCCACAGTTTACAAAGCCTGCAAATTCCTGTGTCTGGATATTCCCTCTGATTGGCCACTATCCCCCTTTTTTATTTGGTCATTATAGCAACTCCTAAACTCAAAGGTCAAACATTACTTAGTACACGTGATGCTCTTCTTCCTCATTGTTCTTTTCTTTCTGGGTTTTCTTCCCTCTTTATTTGGTAAATATAGACCTTTTTGGCTACTTCCAGCTCCTTGTCTTATGGAAATATACCCGTTGTTGTATCCTGGTCTATGGAAATGTGACTGAACCCGGCTTCCTTGTGTTATGGAGATGTACCTTCTCTCAATCTGTAGCCCTGTTTGTTTGTTTTCCCCATGAACCCCAATTCTAAAAATTCCTTTAACTTGCCTATATTCCCCTAAAATTCCTGTTTCACAAACTTATTCTAAAGTTTACATAGGAGGGCAAAAAGGACCAGAATAGTGAACACAACTCTGAAGAAGAGCAAAGATGAAAGACTGAGGTTACCTTTAAGATTTAATATAAAACCGCAGTAACTAACAGTGTAGTATTGGCTAAATATGAGACAAATATGTCAGTGAAGCAGAATAGAATGCCCAGAAATATACCCATACAAATATCCTATATAATAAAATGCTAATATGGAAATCGACTGAAGCAGGAGCTGCCCCCTAGTGATCAATGCACTCCCACAGGGGAAGTGCTGCTCAGCCAGAAGCGGGACTCAAGGCTGGTGAGCACAAGGACGGTGCTGGGAGCCTCTCCTGCCTTCGTGGCAGTGCTAAGGACCCCTCAGGACATCCCCTGAAGGGTTCCTGACTTCGAGAGAGCACAGGGTGGGTTGAGGGATCCTCTACACCCCCACCCCGACCCCAGTGCACGAATGTCGTGCACAAGGCCTCTAGTAGTAAGATAATGCTTTGAAAATAGCAAGGCAAGTCAATAAAGAAATAATGTTTGTCAATCAATGGTGCTAGAACAATTGGTTATCCATATGCAAAAAACAAACAAACAAAAACAAACAAATAAATAAATGTAGAAACGAACTTTCAGATTTCATAAAAATAAACTTGAAATTTATCATAGACCTAAATGTAAAATGCAAAAATGTAAAAGTCCTAGATGATAACAGGAAAATAATCCTAAGTAACTTTGAGTTTGGCAATGATTTTTTTAGGTACAACACCAAAAGCACAAAAATTAAGTTGGAGTTTATTAAAATTAATAACTTTTTCACTTATTTTTATAACAGTATTTCTATTAATACTTACAGTAGATGATTTTTAGATACAAAGAGAGATAGGTTATCAGTGAATATAGAGATAGATTTACCTGGTTCTTTAAAATTCTTTTATGTAATTGCTTTCTCTTGTCAGTTATTAATGTTCAATGCTTAATTATAATGGAGATAGTAAGAATTCTTCTTTTTTGTTTGTTTCTTTTGTTAGCAAGAATGCTTCTATTGTTTCACATAAAGTCAACAATAGCCTGTGTGTTTGTTTGTGTGTGTCTGTTAAGGAAGTTAAATCACTTTCTTTTATTGAATGCTTTTAACATAAAAGGATTTTGAATGTTGTCAAGTGTCTTATAAGATATGAAGAGATATTCATGTGCTTTTTCTCCTTAGATCTATTACCATGATGGATTAACTTAATGACTTGCTTAATATTGATTCACTCTTGTGTTCCTGGAATAAATCCCTTTTATGGTCTTTATATATTACATTTTAATGTGCTATTGGATTTACTTTGCTAATATTATAGATTTCTGCCTAATACCCATGAGAAATATTTATCAGTAATGTCCTTTTTATCTGATATTGTCATGTTTTTGTGATAACATTACATTATATTTGTCTCATAAAAATAATTTGCAAATTTTTCTTTCCTTTCCCTTCTCTGGAACAGTTTAAGTAACAATGAAATTATCCAGTTCATAGTTCTGGCATGATGATTTGTGTCCTCCATTTTTCTATTCCTCTCTATGTGGACTACTGCTTCTTTTTAAATCTTTTTTATTATTTATAGCCCTCCTTCCCCAAATCATCCATTTCATTTAGATTTTTCCATTTTTCTAATATTTTTAGAATATATGCTTTTTCTCTAGTCTCACAATTTTTTCATGGTATTGAGTACTAGCACTTTCTCAAGTGTTGAGTGAAGGATTCTGTGACAGTGCGTTTCACCTATTTCTGAGAAAGATACTCTCTTGCAGAATGGGAGTTTTCAATCGATCCTTCCTTTAAACCGAGTGGAACACATCCCGTCTACTTTTTCTTGCTGCTATAGGTTCCTCCTAACTTCTAGAGAAGAAGAATCAGATTGTATTTCTAATTGAATATTTTAGCCTATGTGTTCAAAAGTGGTATTGAAGTCAGTGACGGAAGAAGATATATATGCTAAGACATTTCCAAGTAAAATAGGTTCATTCTTTACTTTTTAAACTTTAAAATGAAGCTAAGTCCAGCAAAGAGAGTTAGGTTTTGTTGATGACAGTACATTTTTTCTTTGTCAATGTGCAAGGCTAAGTTAGTATAAATAGTCAATGAGTATCAATTCCTTCTAAACATTGAGGAACTTACTGAAAAAATGATGCTAGAATTTTTAAAACTGAATTTGCTACTTAAAATGTCTGATTCATTCATATACAGCCCAGTCAATTAATTTATTATTTAATATAATTAAACCAGGACTGAAAAAATAGAACATATGCAAAATAGTTCAAATCATTATATCCTATCTAATAAAGAGGGAATATGCTAATTGACTGCGCCAGCCTCAAAGATGGCAGCCCCCACAGCTGCATGATGGCAGCTCATAGTCCCCTCAGTCCCACTGGGGCGGTAGGTGCCCCCAGCCACCCAGGGCGTAGGCAAGCCTCAGATGGCAGCTGCCCAGCCACCCAGGGCCTCCTGAGGCTCAGGTAACCAGGGCCAGCCGAGGCTTGCACAACCGGGAGTGAAGCAGCAGAGGTGTGATGGAGCATCACCTTCCCCTGATTATTGGGTCACCTCCTGCTCCTGAGGGCTCCCTGACTGTGAGAAGGGGCAGGCTGGGCTGAGGGACCCCCCCTCCAGTGCATTAATTTTCATGCACCGTGCCTATAGTGTAAATATAACACTTATGAACTAATTCATTTTTCTTCTAATATATGAGATTACATAAAGCTCTAAAGTTATGAATATTAACAGGATTCAGATGGCACATGCATTTTTCTATTGAACATTCATGTTAAGCTATAGAAAAACCAAAAAACTTTATATTCTGTAAATATAAAGTAATTCTCAAACACAGTTTTTCTTTGTTTTAAAGAATCTTATTTTTGCATAGACCTAGAGAATTTTTGGTCTGAAGTAACCTTAGATACGACATGTTTTTATAAATTTATCATGCTAAAGTAAAACAAGGAGGGGAGTTTAGAGAGGAAATCATGTATTTTGATTCAAAGCCCTGGGAACTCTCAAACACATAAACATTACATGTCCTTGTGTTAAAATAATCTTTGATGATAATGTCTTTATTTGTGGTCCTAATGAGTCTAGGGATGGGCTTCGGGATATGTATGAGTCCCTTGATAAGGTAGGAAAGAAAGCATGTTTGTCTCCATATGTATCTCTGTAGACATTTGAGTTTTTTCTGGGAATGGCTTTCTCTGGTTTCCTAAAAATGGTCTGTGATATTGCTGTATATTAATAAAATATTCCATAATATATACTAAAAGTGGTAAAAATCCATCATAATATGGAGGGGGGGAGAGTTAAGTAAAATAAAAGTAAATTCAGAAGGCTCAATATTTTAAAGTTATATATTTTTTATATGAAAAATAAAGAGAAACATCAAACATATATTACATACTGCAGAGGAACCAATAAGGTCCTTCAGCAGATGTTTCTGTATCCTAAGCTTAGTGTTCAGTCATGTATCTGAAAAACTCTCTTAATAAATATGAAGTGAACAAATCACATTTATATGCTTCTTTATTAAGTTATGAATCCTATCACCTACAGTAAGCTGTTGTGCTTCTCTCATCTTTTCAGAGTAACCATGGGGGGAGAAAGAGAGAGCAAGAGAGAGCGAGAGAGAGAAAATGAGAGAGAGAGAGAGAGAGAGAGAGAGAGAGAGAGAGAGAGAGAGAGAGAGAGAGAGAAAGAAAGAGAGAGAGAGAGGAGGAGGAAGAGAGAAGAAAAGAGAAAGGTTTCCTATTTCTTTATCTTATTTAACTTTTGGTCTCTATGACAACCTTAGGGACTAAGAGATAACAGCAAACAACTGACAAAAGCAACGCAAAACAGTGCATATTAAATTTCTGGCCTCAGGTTCATAACGGACCTATTATTCTCAGTAGGTTTCACACCAACAAGAATTTAATTTTAGTCCAACAATGTAGACAAGGATTTCTTATAGTCTCTTGAGTTATCATATTCCATAATTCATATGGTGATAATCTATGAACAGCAGTGCATGCGAAGGCACAGGCATCAGTCATTATATGCCCTCCATTGAAAATCACTTCCTGTTAATATTCCTGCCAGTCAGTTTGCACTTAGTTATCCAATCGTTTGCCATACCTTGTTTCCTTGTGTGCAGTCACATAAAACTCCACTCCAATTCATAATCTATTAAAAATGATCAGGCAAATTTGTCTTGTCCACCTTACCCAAATGAATATCATAATATGTATTTTTATAAGATACTTCTTAAAACATCAACCTTAATCTATGTACTCTAAAAGTCAACATCTATCAAAAATTTAAATAAATTTCATAATGTAAAGAAGCATAAACACACAAAATCTTCAGAATGATAGCATTTTGCTCTAGAGGACATGGAAAATATTCATCCAGTTGCCATTTACAATGCCTTCTTTCCTATTCCTTCCTTTATAATTTACATAACTACCTAAACTTTCAGTGTAAATTTTTAAAAATATCTTTATTGATTAAGTTATTACATGTGTGTCCTTATTCCCCCAATACCCCCTACACCCCATTCATGCCTCCACACCCTGGTGTCTTTGTCCATTGGTTAGGATTTATGCATGCATATAAGTCATTTGATTGATCTCTCCCCACCCTCCCTACCTTCCCTGAGGTTTGACAGACATTCTGATTGATGTTTCTCTGTCTCTGGATCTGTTTTTGTTCATCAGTTTATGTTGTTCATTCTATTCCATAAATGAGTAAGGTCAGTGTAAATTTTATATCAATGAACGCATTAATTGTAACAATTTCAGAACTTGCTTCTTTGTGTATGTTTAACATGGCAATGAGAGCTAATGTATTTTAAAGGCTTACATTGTGATTAGTGATTTATGTAAGTTGTCTCATTACTTTTTTCTTTGAGGTAGGTACTGTTATTTCCACGTCACTCATTATTTCTGTCAGAGTGGAAAACTGAGGCTCCGAGGGATGACACTCACTGGTAATGTGAGAGGTAAGATGCATTCTTACAGCGGAAACAAACAGGGCGTCTGGAAGAGAAACACAGAATTGGTATTAACATATAGGACAGAAGTGCTTATCTGTGACTAATTCATTAAATTGAACTTGTTGGTAAAATTCGTGCAATAGCAGTATGCGCAAAATCCCAGTAATGGTATCTGTTTTGCATTGTGCTTCATTTCTTCTGTTTATTCTCTATTCTAGCAAAGATCAGCAAGTGGCAAATAGGTTAAAAGCATCTCTGTTTGAAAAAGTCCTATAAAGCATGTTTCTACAAGTTTCATGTTATTAAAATTAGTAATGAATCAATTAGTCCTTAGTATTGATTTAATTTTTCCTTAATCTTTCTTGGTGTTGACCATTGAATTGGCGACTGAAGTCACAAGTTCCAAATTAGTAACTTTCTCTTTATAAAAATGTGAATACCACACACTGTAATGATTTTATTTACTAATGAATGAGATTAGCTGAACCAAACACTATAGAAGTACAGTACTGTTCCGTGGGCAGAGGGTTCACCTGTAATCTTCAGATCCTTATAGTTAACTTACAAATGCAAATTACAGGAATCAGTCAGAAAGGCAAATTAAACAACTGGAATTCATTATTATTCTTGGAGGAAAAAGTGCTAGGCAAGATAGTGACTGACTGAGAAACACAGAAGATTCATAGTTTGGAGTGTATGATTTTTACATTGGGTTTAATAATGTATGGGAATGTATTATTTTCTACTTTTGAGTAAGAAGGTAACAAACCTTTAAAAAGTAGTGTATAATGGGTTAAATAATATTTGTGTATTTGTAAGTATTATTTAACCCATTTGAGCCAATGGCTACAGTTTCAGATAAACACGAGCTTACCCAAAGGGTCTTTAAATGTGTCCCCTCTTCTATTTGCTTCTGAACAATGGAGATAAACTTTAATGGAGATACTTTTATGTGTGGCTAATTAGCACAAGGCTACAGAACGGCGCTGTGCTGCTTGCTGTATAGATTAGTGCCTTTGCCACTTTTCCTAGCATTAATAAGCACTTTAATATTTTATAAGGCAAGCCCTAAATTATGAAAAATAAATCTGAACATTATTAATACCCAATGAGACAGCATTAAAAAAGGGGGACAGCATGAATTACTGGATAACTGAGTATTTAGCTCAAGAAATTGTCATTTCTTACTGATGTTGGAGACCTCAGAGAGGCTTAAGAGAGGGTTTGGGTGTTCTAGAAAATAACTGGTAAGTCATGAATGCATTTCAACACGCTGAAAGAATAAAGACTCATGCCCAATTCAGCGCACTGGGGTATCAAAGAGAAGCAGTTGCAAAAGCTGTCTGAATCATAGGGTGCTTTAATACATCACATGTCAGGATTTACTTTGAGCCTTAAAAGATCGTATCACTATTTTCAATCATATCTTGACAGGTGCTGGAAAGAGGGCGATACATAGACAGAAAACACTTCAACACACATTTGGCTCTATATTGCAGGCAAAGAGTTGAATATAATGATGATGCAACTTATCTTCTAGCTCCACTTGCCATCAGAATATTCATACAAGGACATGCTTAGAGCAGTGTGAGTATAATTCATAATCAATGGGTTGAAACTGAGCTGTTATGTGTGTGGGTGGGTACTTCTGTGTTGCACCTTGTAAGGCTCAACTCAACAGAAGTATTTCACAGAAACTGGTGGGAAGACTCTGAATTATAACTCCTTTTAATTCAAAATAAAAACACGGAAAAAATTTACTGATCTCCTATATTTCTGCTGGATCTCTAAAAAAAAAAAAAGCATCTTATCATTAGTTTATCTCTCTCCTCCTACATTTCTGTTGCTGCCTTCCAATGGAGAATTTTTATTCTGCCTCCATCTGAACACCAGCACTATTCTGTACAGTGTAAGAGCAGAAACTTCCCAACAAAATGACTGAACCCCTGAGCCAGTTTTTTTTAATGTATTTGTATTGATTTCAGAGAGGAAGGGAGAGGGAGAGAAAGGGAGAACATCAATGATGAGAGAAAACCGTAGATCGGCTGTCTCCTGCATGCCTCACACTGGGGATTGAGCCTGCAACCAGGGCCGTGAGCTCCTGGTTCATAGGCTGACTTTCAACCACTGAGCACTTTAGCTGGGTCCGAGCCAGTTTTTGATTGAACACAGGCACGCATCCAACGACAGTGAACTCCGTAAGAAAAACTTCAGTGCTGTTCTTTACCGAGTAAAAGTGACACGGTTGGCCTTTCTGACTCCCTCTCTCTCTTTTAATAGGTAGCCAGGAGAATCCAGGAGATAATTGTAGTATTTTATCTGGAAAATTTCTTACCATTAGGTATATTTTCTATATTATACATTCCTGCAGGTGACAGTTTTGCTAAAATTTCTGCCACCACATAACAAGGATCTATTTTTCAGTTTTCAATAACATGTTCTGATTTTCCCCTAAGCTCACAATGACAACTTGTTCATTAAAACTCTGCTCACAGCCTTTGAGCTCTCACTGGTAACTCTCTTTAAGACATTTCCATTATGCACCTACAGTGAACTTCCAAATTCATTGCCACTTATTGTAGATTTTTTATTAAGGAAAACTCCCACCCCCACTCCAACTTCCCCCTACACCCAGATACAAAATAACTTATGATTTTCAATTACATTAAAAAATAGAACACTGTTTTAGTGACTTAAAACAAACACAATTATACGTCTATTTGCTCATGAATCTGTATTTGGGAAGAGCTTCTCAGGCAAAGATTATGTCTGCCGCAGGATTTGCCATCTGGGCTGGCTTGATAGGGGACTGGAGAATCCACAATTTAGATGTCTCATTCATACGGTGAGCACGTTGAGAGTGATTGTTGGCTAAACGCTCAGATGCAGCTAAGGGCTGGGGACTCCATCTGACTTTTCTGTATAAGCCTTTCCATTCGCTGCTTGCACTTCCTTAGATTTTATTTTTTATTTTTATTTATTTATTTTAAATATATTTTATTGATTTTTACAAAGAGGAAGGGATAGGGAGAGAGAGTTAGAAACACTGATGAAAGAGAAACATCAATCAGCTGCCTCCTGCACACCTCCAAATAGAGATGTGCCCACAACCACGGTACATGCCCTTGACCAGAACTGAACCTGGAACCCTTGAGTCCGTCTGCAGGCTCTACCCACTGAGCCAAACCATTTAGGGCACTTCCTTGGATTTTAAATATCAGTGTTTGAAGGGACAGCAATTAGAAGCTTTCATTTTTTTTAAATTAATAAACAAAACACTTTCACCTCTATAGCATAAATGGGTAGAAAATGAGTTAAACTTTCAATATTTTTATTAATGCTTCTTGTTCATATTATTTCAGAAATCTGATAAATGAAGCTCATTATAGCTTGAAATACAATTGTCAAAACATTGCCTCATGATCAGCTCCTGGTTTATAAGTTGATAAGGTATAGATAATTATCAGTCTTGGAACAGTTCTATGAAGTTCATTTTAAAATCTTTATTTATAAAAGCACCTTAAAAGGTCACTATCTCCATTGGTCACAAAGGTAGTGTGAGCACAAGAGTAGTGTCTCAACTGTGCCCTTCCTTCAGTTGCCTTGAGCATTTATTTTCTCCTTAGGAGAGTAATTGCTTTACTCCTCGGTGTGAACACTTCCTATAGTGTTTAGAAATACTTTTAAAAACATTGTTAAATGCTAATCACAGCCTTATGTATTGATATATCTTAACTGCTACCATAACCATAGAAATTTGAGGGCTTTCGTAATTTCCCATATCTTCATTGAGATATTGATCAAGTGTAACATCAATTATGTTACAGAGTCAGATATTACTATTCATATCTCATTCAAAACTAAAGCACTGCAAACTAAATCAATAACTGCTCTTATTGCCATTGCGGCTAAATTACATATTGAAAGACAGAAATGAACTGGTATGAGAGTCAGCTTGCATTATGACGTTCTAAAATTCCAGGTTTTGACAGGTATTTACTGGAATTTTTGGCCTTCACCTCGATGCTGCTTTCAGTAGTTCATTTGTAGGGACCTAGGCCACTGCTAATGGATGGAAATCCCTGCTGCCCTTTCCCAGCTGTTCAATCTGCTCATTAATTAGAAGAAAGAATGACATATTTTCTCTTTCACTGGATTTTCAGAGAATCGGGGTTTAAAGGGTTTATTGGGTCAACCACAAAAGTAAAATTTAAATTCGAGAGACAATATCTTAATCTTAAAAGGCCAAATTTATGTGTTGCTATGCAGAAGGCAGTGATGAGCATGACAAGCATAAACTAGGATTCTTTCTCTTCAGGATAGTATTTTCAAGAAATCACAGGGCTCTTTCCAGCTGTGGTTTTCATTCTTTCTGCATCTGAGGAAACTATGTGACTACTTAAATCTATGAAACTTTTCACCACAATACAGTACAATAAAAGGTGAGCGACCATCTGACCATCTGACTGTCTGACCAGCCATACACACTGACCACCAGGGGACAGATGCTTAATGCAGGAGCTGCTGAGCTGGGGTGACTTGGCAGTGGCGGTTCTTAGGTGATGCTCTCTGGAACCATAGAGGTTAATTTCCTCTCAATGTGCACAAATCTGTGCACTGGCCACTAGTACAATATAATAATAATGACACACAAAAATTAAAAACAATTATGAGGCTGGGATGATTTCAAGAACTATAATTTTAAAAATGTTGGACTGCGTGGTCTTATTCTAGAGTCTATAATGGCCTAAATGGTTTGGCTCAGTGGATAGAGTGTCTGCCTGTGGACTGAAGGGTCTCAGGTTTGATACCGGTCAAGGGCATGTACCTTGGTTATGGGCACATCCCCTGTAGGGGGTTTGCAAGAGGCAGCTGATTGATGTTTCTCTCTCATTGATGTTTCTGACTTTTTATCCCTCTCCCTTTCTCTCTGTAAAAAATCAATAAAAATATATATTTAAAAATGTCTACCCAGAAGTTAACAGGTGTCAATGTGTAGTTTTGATTACATATTGATGAAAAGGATCCATAATTATCGCTAGTTATTTGGTTCCCCTTCAACAGTCTGTTTGGATAGAACTGCTACTTCCCTGAGTTCATTTTATTTAAAAAATATTTTTTTCCCCATTGATTTCAGAAAGGAAGAGAGAGAAACATCAATGATGGTCACACCCCACACTGGGGATTGAGCCCACAACCCAGGCATGTGTCTTGACCAGGAATTGAACTGTGACCTCCTGGTGCATAGGTTGACACTCAACCATTGAGCCATGCCGGCTGGGTCCGAGTTCATTTTCTTAAAAGATTAGTAGTCAGAGCTCTTGCATATAACCATAAACACTTCTTTTTGGTACTGACCCAGACTTATGCCTTTTTTTTTCTTTAACACACTATTTTGTCTGACGGAAATCACCATAACAATTTGTATCTTCA
Source organism: Antrozous pallidus (assembly GCA_027563665.1). Taxonomy (NCBI): domain Eukaryota; kingdom Metazoa; phylum Chordata; class Mammalia; order Chiroptera; family Vespertilionidae; genus Antrozous; species Antrozous pallidus. The sequence goes on from CM050517.1 coordinate 90,756,492, forward strand.
GTTATAGTTAAAGAAATATTGTGTGCTTATTAAAATTTGCCAGGACATTTAATGATGTGTTCAAAGCAACTCAGAGCCACGAGACACAACTGTCTGGAGAAATCACTGCTCTAGAAAATATCTTAACAAAGTTTATAAAAACAGAAAGTGTCCTAAATGTAAATTTGAGTTGAGGAAGAAAAATATAAGGAAGAAAGGTGACAATGGAAAATTCTATTTGGATTAGTTTTGTGGCGATTGTGGTTGTTTATAACCATAAGAAGAGAAAGATGATAAGGAAGGCAAACTTCAGTTGGAAAGCAAACCATGAAAAAGAAAACTTAAAAAAATGTAAAATTTAATTTGCTATAATTATTGCTGTCTGCCTTCCCAATTATATTAAAGTTGAACAGCATACTAGCAAAGTCTTTTTGAGCCATTTATAAGAAAGTATTTCTACCAGTGCGATTTCCCCTCCAGCTGTCAGAGAGAATATATTCCCTCTGTGTAAATTTAAGAAGTCTGGTGGTAACATGAATGGTGGCAGTAAATAACACCACCACCTCCTGCACCTAAATGAATTTCTGATGTCTTGTTTTTCATTGCTGTCAGTGTATTTCTCCTTAAGACATTATTCCATCAAACTTATAATGAAAATAATGGTTTATTTATTTCTAGTGGTAGGATTGAATTTTCATTGTATTAATCAAACAAAAAATTGATTTTAGTGTAACACGTGAAACTCTTCAGCAATATTTTTTCAAAGTTAATACTTTTGTTTATTCTTAATTTTTTGAAATTACAGTTGACATTCAATACCACATTAGTTTCAGGTGTACAGCATTGTGGTTAGACATTTATATAACTTAGGAATTGCCCAAAGTAAGTACTTTAAAAAAATTACAACTTTAAAGTCATAAAAATGTTTCAGTATAATATCAAATAGAACAGTGCATTTTCTTTGATTGACAATTTTGGTGAGAAAAAAATTTCCAGGAAATTCAAGACAGTATGGCTATATTTACCCAGATGAAATTACAATTACTCCTAGATAAATTTTCTGAAAAGAGTAAGATGATCAAAAGGATGAAATCTTTAACCACTGCCCATCTTCACATAGGTTGAGAGACTATACCAGATATGCTATCTGGTTAATTAAAATTTATTTTGATTGTAATAATTCTAGGGCCTTTTTTCAAACATAACATGTTAGTAAACATGCTGCCTTCTATGAGATAAAATTCAAATAATAGCATCTGTGTGCTTAATATTAAATTTACATTCATCTTTCATATTCATAATTCATATCACAAATTCATATTTTGAATCTTGGGCAAGTTATTTAAAGCCTCTAGTCAATGTCTTCATCTGTAAAATGGGTATAATAGTAGTATCTAGTTAATGAGGTTACTATGAAAGTGATAAGTTAACATTTATAAAGTGCTGAGATAAGGCCTAGCGTACAATAAGGGTTAGATGAGCATTTTTTAAGTTTAAATAAATAAATGGGACCAAACAAGTTGGGGAAAATAACCCTTTCTCCTCATTTCAAAATATTTCTAATGGAATCTCTAAAAGAAAGCAATGCACTGCTATCCACGAGTAAAAATGTCATTCATTAGAAAATTAGCGAATTCAATAAGAATAAGTTTAATGTTCATAATAATTGCATTTCTTATAACAGAGCATTTGTCAAGCTGAAAATTGAGTTCTAAGTATATTGCATTTACGTGACAAATAGGGTAAACAATGAAACAAATACAAGTGCCCAAGATAGAGTAAAACTTTGGGCATAGGAAGTAATGCTAATTCTCAAAAGGCAAAATATAAATTTGGTCCCCTCATCCTTCTTGCTTGACTAATCCGCATTTCTCTTCTAATCATATGTTAGTAGTACTTTAGGATGCTAGATTACCTCCAGACCAGTTGAGAAAGACAAGTTAGCCTACTGAGAAGGATCATGGGATTTTCCAAACCATTTCTTAGATAAACCATTTTTTTTTTTTGCAAATAAGGAAACAATAATTTGATCTGCCATTTGTCTTAGAACAAGAACAGAGGCTATATTAAGATGTACTATGTCCATTCAAGTTGTCAATACTTCCTAGAGCAGTAGTTGGCAAAACTGCAGCTCGTGAGCCACATGCAGCTCTTCGGCCCTTTGAGTGTGGCTCTTCCACAAAATACCACAGCCTGGGCGAGTCTATTCTGAAGAAGTGGCATTAGAAGAAGTTTAAGTTTAAAAAATTTGGCTCTCAAAAGAAATTTCAATCGTTGTACTGTTGATATTTGGCTCTGTTGACTAATGAGTTTGCCGACCCCTGACCTAGAGTATGGAATCACAGCAGAGGGAAACAAACCCTCTACAGGGAGAGCAACTGCCCAGCTTGTGTGTCCGAGGCCCGATGCTGGAATTGCGTGTCACTGTGGAGCATCAGGATGAGTGGATGATCAAGTGCTGGAATAATTTGAAACTTGAGTGGGGGGCGAGGGGGCTAAGACTTGACTATGCCCAAATTAAATTCCGACCTCCAGGGGCAAGAGGAGCACTCCAGCACTGGAGCTGAGTATTCTCAGCTCTGCAAGCAGACAGGAATAAAACAGTGGCTCTCACTTTAAGGCGGCAGAATCACAGGACAGATGGTCTAAACACAATGTGCTAAGCCCCACCTCCGGAGTATCTGATTCAGGAGCTCTGAGGTAGGACCTAAGAATTTGGATTTCTTTCTTTAAAAAAATAAAAATAATAATAATAATAAAAAAATATATATATATTATTGATTTTTTTTTTTACAGAGTGGAAGGGAGAGGGATAGAGAGTTAGAAACATCAATGAGAGAGAATCATTGATCAGCTGCCTCCTGCACACTCCCTACTGGGGATGTGCCCGCAACCAAGGTACATGCCCTTAATCAGAGTCGAACCTGGACTCTTCAGTCTGCAGGCTAATGCTCTATCCACTGAGCAAAACCAATTAGGGCAAGAATTTGCATTTCTAATCAGGGCCTGGTGCTTGCTGATGGTGCTGGCGGGAAGCAGCCTTTGAGAAGCACTGAAGTGGAGTCATTTTCCCTAATGTTGTCCAATAGACTCACTGCCATGGGCCTTCTGGGAAAATACCAAACCAGGAGATAATACATTTTGTATGGTTACAAAAACTATGAAATTCTGAGTAAAAATCATTTATTTTTACATAATGTATCATATGCTAATTTAATCATATGAATTTTTAATCTCAAAATATGGTCTGTATAATCTATGGACACAGACAATAGTGCAGTGAAGGCCTGGGGTGGGGTGGGTACTGAATGGAGGGGGGCAATGGGGGAAAATGGGGAGCATCTGTAATACTCTCAACAATAAAGATAAAATATAGATGGTATGTAATACACAGTGGTTTATAAATCCTTTGACCATAAAATTTCTTCAGAAAACCATCTATTTGTTTCACCCAGATCTAGCATTTAATGGAACACTCTCTAGGGTATTCTTGAAAAGATGGTTTTAAGATTGCTTGCAGTTCATACATTCTAATGAGATTCAGAATTTCTTCATAGTCTTAGAGGATGTCTGATAAAGGACATATGGTTAAGTAGGAAATTACAAATTCTCTCAAGGGAGTACCTGATTCTGTTACATCTGAGTACTGATTAATTGCTGACTGATGGGGATATTCAGTCTGGCCATCTCAGTGGATAATTATGGTGGGACTCATGACAGAATTTAAAATTCTTTTACTCCTGACTGATTTTCAAACCCCATCTCTCACCCCTTTTTAATCTGAATTTTCTGTTCCTGCCAAATTGAACTATTGCTTTTTCCTGGACATCCTATACTCTTAAATCTTGTCTGCCTTTGTATATGCTCCTTCCTTCCCCTTAGCCTGCAATCTTCCTTCTCCTACCTACTTTATCTGCTGGGGATTATATACTCCTTTAGTCCTTCCTTCTTCTAAGAATAATTCATTCTCTGAAGCTTTCCCTGACTAAATCTCTTTAGCTCCTCAGCACAATATGTCATACTATAAGAATTAGTTTGTCTGTTTTGATTCTAGGGCTCCTTAAGGGCAATGAAAATAAGTGTTCTGTTATCCCGTGTTTCTTAAAACCAGCATACTGCCCCAATAGTAACAGATGAATGCCACTACAAGTTTTTTTTGGCTGTATAGCCTGCTACAGATTCATTGTGATAGCAACAGAATTTTTGAGAGCTTATTCAAACCAGTCTGAATTTATTTACTAGCTGTCGTAGGCTGAATAATAATTGCCCCACAATGATGCCAATTTCCAAATCCCCAAGACTTGTAATGTTACTGTACCTGGTAAAAAAGACTTTGAATATGTGACTAAATGTAGAGGGGGAAATTACCTCGGGTTATACCTGGTACAGCTCAGCTCAATGTAATTACAATGGTCCTTATTAGAAGAAGGAGGAGGGAGATTTGACTGTAGTGGTGGCATATCAGTATAACTTGAGGAAGATTTGTCAAACTGTTCGCTGACTTTGAAATGAGGATGAGGCCACAAACCAAGGAATGCAGGTGCTCTCTAGAAATCGGGAAAGGGAAAGAATTAGGCATTATCCCTTAATGCCTCCTAAACGAACGCAGCCCTGCAGACCCATTTTAGACTTTTGAACTGTAAGATAATAAAATTGTGTTACGTTAAGCCACTAAATTTATGGCAATTTGTTTCAGCAGCAATAAGAAACTAGTAAACTGATGGGAACAAAGTTACAAAACATATGGATACTAATGAATTAGTATCCCCCAAAGAATCACATATTCTAAATTCCACCATTCAATTATTATAAAGACTAGAGACTGCAGTGCACAGAATTTGTGCATGGGGGTAGGGGTCCCCTCAGTCCAGCCTGCACCCTCTCCAACCCAGGACCCCTTGGAAGATGTCCAACTGCCAGTTTACCAGCAGTCAGACATCCCTCTCACAATCTGGCACCACTGGCTCCTAACTGCTCACCTGCTTGCCTGCCTGATTTCCCCTAACTTCCCACCCCACCGGCCCTGTCGCCCCCTATTGTCCCCCCTGCCAGCCTGATCACCCCCAACTGCCTCTCTCTGTCAGTCTGGTGGCCCCTCCCTGCCAGCTGGTTGCCCCACATAGTCTGCTGTTCAGTTATTTGGTCGCTCCTCACTAATCCCCCTGCTGGCCCATGCAGCCTGCTGTTTGGTTGTTACTGTTGCTATGATGGTGTCTTGGACAATTGACATATTCTTCTATTATTAGTATAGATAGTACCAGAAAATACTTATATATTGCTTACTATGTGTTGAGTGCTTTATTTTATTTTTAAAATAAAAATAATTTAAAAATTATTAAATTATTAATAATAATTTAATAATTTCACTGGAGGATATGTTTTTATTCATTTTAGAAAAAGAGGGATATGGCTGTGAGGTGGGGAGACATCAATCGGTTATCTCCTGTTAAGTGCCCCAACTGGGATCTAGCCTGCAACCCGAGTACGTGCCCTGAGTTGGAATTGAACCCTCAATCTTTTGGTATATGGGACAATGCTCCAGCCAACTGAACCACCTGTCCAGGGTGTGTTGAATGTTTTCCATGCATTAAGCATCTGAACTAACTTATGTTCAGTGTCTCTATTTACTGATGTGGAAAGAAAAACAGTGGCTTTAAGTAGGTTGTACCTGATCATACATTACTAAGTGGTTGAGACATATTTTGCATTATGTCTGTCCGCTCCAAACCACTGTGCTATTTATTGCAGCAACATATGACTTTCATCCACAGTTAAGGACAAGGTGATAGCTATCGTCATGTTCTATTGGTGGTACTATGGTTCCATGTAATGCTCAGCAGAAGTATGTGCTTTTAAAACAATTAGTTTTTTTTTTTTTATGGCCTAGCTAGAAAGCCGACCCTTTTAAAAAGTAACTTCTATAAAACTTAGTATACATCCAGATGTAAAATTTGCATCATGCACCTTGATATAGATATATCTTTTTTAGGGATTACACATAATACAGCCTTGACAAGCTGAGTGAATTCTCCATGCCTGGAGCACTGACTTGTTTCAAACATAGTCTTGCCATTTCCTTCCGTGGCCTGTTTATACAAATTTCAGCATTCTTAAAGGCATACATTCTATGATGAACCGTGGTAATACTTATGGTTAGAAAACAGATATTTAAAAGCAAATTATTTTAAGTGACTCAAGAAGTACAGTTGGGGAAAGCATGAAAATAAAATCATTACCTAGCATAGTATATGGAACATAATGGTCATTCAAATACTTGTTAATTAAATAAGACAATCTGAAATATTAGTCAAAGTAACTCCTCATCCTTTCTTCATTTTACATGCATACACACATCTTCCCCATGTACATCTGCTCCCAGAATGCATTGTTACACCTTATTCTGTGATTTCTTGTATATTTTTTGTTTGCTTGTTTGCTTGTGGTTTTTGATTGATTCTCCTTAACAGGACAGTGTGAACTTTCTTTTTCTTATGTATAGTTTTGCTTTATTTTGGAAAGCTCTGCTTCAGAGTCCATGGGTGACTCTGCCCCTGTTTAGCCAGTCTCATTCTGACGGATGTTCAGATTGACTCCATGTTTATTGCTAATAAAAGTAATGCTACTACAAAATGCTGTAATCATCTTTATTCGCTTGAGTGATAATATTCATAGACTAGCCATCTTGAAATGCAATTCCTGATTCAGAGGTAGGTACACTTTAACATTTTGACAGATTTTTAAAGGCATTTTAACAACAAGATGTCTGCATGAATGGTTGCAATGATTTACATCGACACCAAATTTATGAGCGTTTCTCCCCCCAACCTCTATACTCGCCCTGATTCTGGGTGTGAAAAAAGCCTTTCAAGTTTTTCAATGAGGTAGATTTCGCATACACTAGAGAGTGTTTTCCAATATTCCCAGACTCGTGAAAGTGATATATATATAAAAAAACACTGAAGAGGTGGAATGCATAGCACTTACTCTCATGCTCCTGTTCTTACCGGGGAAAGAACCCCTAGTAAGATTTCCTCCTGACTAGGAGGAAACACTTTGTAAGTACAAAGCAGCGCGTGTGGAACACGCAGGGTAAAGCTGTGGGACTCAGCTATTGGGTGCTCTCAGGGTCCAGTAGGCACAGCGATCGATGGGACTGAATTTGTTTGGTGAGAGGTCCTAGTCATCATTATGAAAAGTAGGCTGGGTCTAGGGGAGGAGGAGAAAAGACATTAAACATTTCGGAAGCATGTCTGATGTTGGAAACAGCTGAGCTTGTGGGGCTTACCTGTGGTTTCTAGAAAGGGTTGTTTTATTTCTGTGGCCCCTGCACCGCTGTCATTCGCCAGGAAACTTCTGTGAGGATGATAAAAGAGCAGCCTCTGTGGTGACCTAAATCTGGGTTTCGAAACTTCAGCACGTGCATTCTGGGGGATGACATTTTATTAATTTGTATGAATGCAGGGAGGAAATCAGAGGCATGGAGGCTGCCACCAGCTGTAAATAAGAGCTGAGCTGACAGGCAGCCCGCGCAACTGGCACATGGTAGCCCCAAGCCATGGCTGCCCAGGCCACTCAGAAGCAGCTGGAACACTTCTTTGGTGATGAGTGCCTAAAAGCAAACAAGAAGAAAAACAGCAGGAACTACTCAACCTGAGGAGAAACAGCCACAGGTGGCTTCCGAGTGCACACAGTATATTTGGAAAAAATAGGCAATTATACTTAAGAATCATTATTTCTGAGGGAAGGCTTACTAATACAGTGGATCAAAATTCTGATGACAATCTTGGTGGGAGGTGCCCAGAGAGAAAAGCATCAAGATGTCCCTTCCCAGCCCGGCTTAGTGGCTGATTATTGACCTGTGAGTCAGGAGGTCACAGGTCAATTCCCAGTCAGCATACGTGCCCAGGTTGTGGGCTTGATCCCCAGTGCGGGGTGTGCAGGAGGCAGCCAATCAGTGATTCTCTCATTACTGATGTTTCTCTCCCCCTCCTTTCATCTCTGAAGTCAATAAAAATATTTTTAAAATGTTTCTCTTTTCAGGTACCAAGCAAATCGGCACTGGAAGAGGACAGGTACCCTGAACTCCAGAAAAGTAATACATAAATAAGAAGAATAGCTTCCATAATCAAATTCTATATCTTACAAACACCTGTTCCAATTGAAAAGAGGGACATGTACAATGTGATGATTGGACTATTTAAAATGGAATCATTCATAAGCAGTCCCAGGTGTGTATATATATATATATATATATATATATATATATATGTACATGTAGTGTTTGATATATATATGTATGTTAATATTTGATATATGTATCATCAGTGGTAGTCTTTCTAACTAAATATTGATATATATTTACTTGCCAATGATTATTCAGCTGCTCAAGGCCAGTGTATGAGTTCTTCAGGCTTCCTCTGAGGAATGTATACCTACCTCCCTTCAAGAATCCATCAACATTTTCTCCTTCTTCTGACATTTACATTCCAAACATGAGTAGCCCTGGAATATACTCCAAACCTTATAGAAAACCTTGTTTCTTTATCTTCTACTATTCTACTAAAGTTGGCAAAGGGCAACATACTTGCGTTGTGTTTTTATTGAGGATGTTATGTTGAGGATGCCTGTTACTTCAGAAGATACCAATAAAGAAGACATGGTATGTGCCTTGAAATTAGATAAAATCAACCAGATGCTTTATTTTGAATAAAAAGTTAATACAGGCTGCAATTTAGTGCCAAAAAGATACAGTGCCCTGCAATTACTTCAAATATGTCAGAAAGGTAGACATCATACTCAGTCAAGTTTAGCTAGTATAGTTCTAAGATCCTATACCATTAGCATTTTTAAAAGAATATTACATTTCTAAAGTACAGGTGAAAAATCAATGATGGATGGGTATGAAGAACACATCAAAAGAGAATGTGGCATGTCTGGGACAGAATGAGATTACACACTCAGGTTTCTTGATTCCTAGTTCCACCTGAATATAATAATTAATATTTTCTCAACACAATTACAGTTGTTATTACATTTGTGTTGAGCCTGTAATATAAAATTAGAAGATTAAAGGAGAAATATCCACTCAACAGACACGCAGAGGATAGATTGGGTCTGCATTCCTTGTTCTTGTCCAGTTCGATCACTCACTGTGTGGCATAAGGCAAGAGACACCCTGCCCAATGCATTCCACCTATACATTTGTAATAATAATAATCACAGCTCATAGTCTTGTTGGGGGATACTATAAACACACACACACACATAAGTGACTGATTTATAACAAGGTCTGGCATGAAGTAATTGCTCAAGGAGCTATTATTCTTATCAGAGGAGTCTTCTAGCCACTAAGTTTTCACCAACTGTAGGTCTGTGAATATCAATAGAAAACATAATGTAAAACAGTGGTTTTCTTCCAAAACCCATGGCAAGGTATGCTTCTTATTCAGATTAGAAAACAGAAGTCTGCAGTTTCAGAATTGCAGATAAGCTTTTTTTGACTGTAAATAATCTGGAATGGGATAGGTTGGCCAACCCCCAACTTTAACAATTTCTTTGACTCATGTTTCCATTTGTAGTGTTGCTGGGTCTGCTGTATTATTTACTTTTTTTCTTCTTTATTTCAAAATATAGGGGTCTATTTAAGTTTGTACCATGAAACCAGAAATGTTATGAATAAAAAAGAGATATAACTACTTTCAGTATTCTCTTATTCTTGTTCTTTTCCTAAAAAATTCCATCTGTTGAAAGGGGAATATATATGCTAGTGGCCTGGTGCATGAAATCTGTGCACTCGGGGGGAGGGGGTCCCCCCAGCCTCGCCTGTGCACTGTGACAGTGCAGGAGCCCTGCCCACCCATCCAGGGTTCCTGGATGGATTGCCCCTAAGAGGTACGCCAGAACCAGAGGAAGCTTGAGGACCTCTGTGTGTGGCAGGAACCCTGGCGCAGGCACGTGGAAGCCTCTGCCATTGCCCTGCCCCACCCCCAATACTGCACGTCCCTGCCCACTTGCACCTGCTGTGTACCCAGCCTGCTGATCAGTAGTTACCTGATGGCATCCCAACCAATTTGCATATTACCATATTATTAGTATATTAATCGATCTGTCACCCACTAAAACTTTTGTCTTCCCTTAAAGTTTTCTGTATTAAACTGTGCAAACCAACCACTTTCTACCATTTCTTCATGGCTGCTTACTAGGAATAAACTCTAACTAGTGACTTGGATTGCCTCTGTTCTCCTTCTGTTGCCTTTTGTTGCCTCCGTACCCCAGGACTCCAAGGCTTCAGCATGGACCCTGTGGGGTCCACTCTCCTCAGCATGGACCATCCTCTCTGTTCCTTTCCTTTAGGCTCTGAAAGTCTCTGTTTCCTCTTGCTCTAATAGAGTCATCATTCTTCACCAATGAAAAGGCTTTACCTTCCCGGGCTTTACTTTGAAAATGCATCTAGAAGCCCAGCGGCAGATGAATGAGGTAGGCAGTCTTTGGCAAGTGGGTCTATCCGTTCCCTTTAGGTCACATTCTGTACAGCTGCACCATTTCCACTTACTCCATTCCTTTCTAGAACCATCGTTGGCCTCATACAGAATTATGAAACTATTTGTGATGTGTTGGTAACATTATACTTTTTTTCTACATAAATTTGAAATACTGTAGAGGTATCTAAAATAATAGGACCTAGAGATATTAGAGGTCCAGTTAAAGATTTTTTTTAAGAGAATATAAATAGATTGCTTGTATCCTTTTAGATGAAATGTGTAAGATACACATTTCATCTTAATTAATTAGTAAAAAAATAATGTTTTTCTTTGTGATCTTCTACCATTTTCATTAAATAAGTACAGTTTCATATTTGTGCTAATTTTCTGGCCTAGCAAGTCTTCCAAACCTCTAAGTAAAACCTCTCTATAATTCAAAAACTTAAATTCTATGGCTCATGGAAGGCTTTAAAAAAAATGTATGTAGGGTAACCTACAGCCCTCCACAGTATTTTACAGTTATCTCCCCTTTAAGAGCTAACATGCCTACTGCCATTATATATTCATTTCCTTGCTTCAACCATCGGGCTCTGAGGGGTTTATTATTTTCCCATTTCTTGCACAGAACTGGTTCAGATTAAATGCTTAACTAATGTCTTATAATAGAAAAATAGCTTTAAGGGAACCATTGAAAGCTTCATTTTTATATAGTTTAATGTTTTTTTTAAAAACACATGATTTTCCCCAAGAAACAATAAAACAAACTGTTTTGCACAGGGGTTTGAGATGATCATACATAAGTTTGAAAAGGGAGCTACAATTATGACTGGAGATGAAATGAGACTTTTAGATCTTTGAGAACATTTAACAAAAAGTCTACAGGAATGGCCATCTAAATACTTGGGTTTCAGTCTTTGTTTTGCCTTTAAGTTGCTAGGAGAATTTTTTGAAACCAGAGGTTAAATGCCTGGTATAAATGAGGACACTTTCCTTTGTAAATAATAGAGAACTTAAACTGTCTTAAACACAATGGGAAATTTCCTATTCATGCAATTGAAGCCTTAAATGAGGGCTTACTCAGAGGCTTAAAATGTTAACGGAACCTGGGCCAGCTTGGCTCAGTGGCTGGGGGTCGACTTATGAACCAGGCAGCCAAGATTTGATTCCTGTGAGTTCAGTCCCTAGTGTGGGGCATGCAGGAGGCAGCGGATCAAACATTCTCATTATTAATGTTTCTATCTCTCTCTCCCTCTCCCTTCTTCTCTGAAATCAATAAAAATATATTTTAAAAATGTCAGCAGAGACTGGTTTGCTCATGTATTTTAGTTCTAACTTTCAGTATGGTGGTACTCATCAATGAAATCTACGACAAAAGTAGCAAGGATATACAGTGGGCAAAATACAGTCCCTTCAATAAATGGTGTTGGGAAAACTGGAAAGATACCTTCAAATAAAACTAGATGATTTTTCCACTATGTACAAAAATACACTCAAAATGTATTAAAGACAAATCTAAGACTTGAAACCATAAACTATTAGAAGAAAACATAGGCTGTGAGCTCTTTAGCATCACTCTTAGCAATATTTTATAGAGATGTCGTCTCAGGTAAAGATAACAAAAGCAAGTATAAACAAATAAAACTACATCAAACTAAAGAGCTTTGCACAGTGAAGGAAATCTATATTATATATATATATATATATATATATATATTATATATATATATTATATGTATAAAAGACTAAGAGACCATTATGACTGAGTAAACAGAATGTCCAGTCAACCAGTTGCTATGGTGTGTACTGACCACCAGGGGGCAGATGCTCAATGCAGGACCTGCCCTCTGGTGTTCAGTGCTCTCCCACAGCCAACCTCCCACAACCAGCCAACCTGCTGCAGTTCCTACCCCTGGGCAGCAGGCCCTGGCCAGCCTGGCCCAGATCAGGCCTGAAAGGCCCTGATCACCAGCCAGGCTTAGGGACCCCACCCATGCACAAATTTTGTGCACCAGGCCTCTAGTCATTAATAAAAGGCAACCTACTGAACAGAGGAATATATTGGCTAATGAAATATCCAATAAGGGGTTAACATTCAAATAATACTTAAAAACTCATGCAACCCAAAAGAAAAAACAGTCTGATTAAAAATGGGCAGAAGGCCTTGGCCGGTGTGGCTCAGTTGGTTGGAATGTCATCTTGTGCACCAAAAGGTCACGGGTTTGATTTGAGGCCAGGGCACGTACTCAGGTTGTACGTTCCGTCCCTGGTCAGGGTTCAATCCTGCAACCTGTGTATGTGCATCAACATGCTGGAGTTGTGGTACAGAGTAAGATAATATATGGAAGCATCTAAAACAAAGTCTGACAAATAGGTGGAACTCAGTTATCTACTTACAGACTTTTAAAACATAAAAATAGTATGTATTTAAATGTCATTATCTAATTTTAAATGTGCTTAATAAATAAATCAAGAAACTATCCAAACAAGGTTTTTAAAAAAATGATACTGATGATTTTTAAAAAACTTCAACCTTTAAAAAAATCTACAGAGCTCAAAAATATATGTGAACATGTTTCAATGACGGACTCTTTTTCTGTCTCTAACCATAAATTCTATACTCGTGAGAGTTCAAAGTATATGATCAGCTGAGTTTTAGTACAAATTCTATAGTATTAAACTAGTTAAAGGTATGTAAAAATTTGTCATATAGCCTAAACAAATTTGACTGGGTCATTTACACTTATTTGTTTTTGCAAAATATGGCATGCCCGAAGAAAAAGTCAGCAGTGAGACCCGGGTGTCAGTACTTTAAAAACATTTTCCTTTCTCTCAGAAGCTATGACTCACTGGTTTGGGCTGTTTGGAGAACACCGAATATGTGTTCTTTGACCTCTGTGTAATTTATTTAAACTCGGGCTCAATAACGTTAAATGCGGTTATCGTCACAATGCTTCAAGCAATGGTCAGCGATCTATGAACACGCACTACACTGTCTCATTGAAGCCAAAGGAAAACAGAAAAGCCCCGACAGTCTGAAATAAGCACAATCTGACTGCCTAACAATGAGATAGCGTATCTTACAGAAACATGTGCAGCACAGCCTGACCTCTGTTCTAATTAAAACTCCCTGGCAACTGACTCTTCTTCCCCTGATACACCTCCTTAAATAGCCTTGCGCATGAAATAACTGATTATTTACAAAGCCAGCCCTGTCAAATACCCACTAGTAATGCCCTTTCCTTCCCCGAAAATCTCTCTGTTTCCCATGGCAGGCTTTGTGCTCTCACAGTTTTGACTTGTTAAGCAAGATGTCAAAGTTAGCTAGAAGATAAGTCTGAGAATCCCAGAGGAGCCACAGAGTAAGAAAATAGGAAAAGAAGCCCTAACTGGTTTGTTTCAGTGGATAGAGCGTTGGCCTGCAGACTGAAAGATCCCAGGTTTGATTCTAGTCAAGGGCATGTACATTGGTGGCAGGCAGATCCCCAGTGGGAGGTGTGCAGGAGGCAGCTGATGGATGCTTCTCTCTCATCAGTGTTTCTAACTCTCTGTTCTTCTCCCTCTCTTTCTGTAAAAAAACAATAAAATATATTTAAAAATATGGGAAAAGAAGGACCCATCAGGGAGGGGTATTCTGTGTGTGTCCACACTGGCATGGGAGCCTACATGGAGACAGGTGGGGATGTGAAGGTGCGAGCTGGGAAAGAGATGAAATTTGAAAGTTTAACAATAGTTCATACCAGGGTTAAGATTATTCTTTGGGTAGTGGTCCGGTGCACAAAACCTGTGCATGGGGAGGGGGTTATCCCTCAGCCCAGCTTGCACCCTGTCCAATCTGGGACCCCTCGAAGAATGTCCTTCTGCCAATTTACAGGGATCAAGCCTAAATTGGCAGTGGGACATTTCTCTCACAATCCAGGACTGCTGGCTCCTAACTGCTTACATGCCTGCCTGCCTGATTGCCCCTAACAACTCTGCATGCCGGCCTGCTTGCCCCCAACCGCCCCCCCCACCAGCCTGATCACCCCCAACTGTCCCCAGTGCCAGTGTGCTTGCTCCCAACTGCCCTCCCTGCTATCCTGCTTGCTCCCAACTTCCCTTCCCGCTGCCCTGCTCACCTCCAACTGCCCCTCTGCTGGCCTCCTCACTCCAAACTGCTCCTCCCCTGCTGTCCTGATCACCTCCAACTGATCCCCACTGATGGCCTGCTCACCCCCAACTGGGCCCCATGCTGGTCTGCTCACCCCCAACTGCCCCCCCCCCATCAGCCTGATAACCCCCAACAGCAGCCCCACTGGCCTGATCACTCACAACTGCCCTTCCCTCTTGGCCTTTAACCACCTCTACCTCAGCCCTGCCACCATGGCTTTGTCCAAAAGAACATCCAGAAGGTCTCCTGGGAGGTCTCACAGTCTAATTAGCATATTAACCTTTTATTGGTATAGATAGAGGCCTGGTGCATGGGTGGGGGCCAGCTGGTTTGCCCTGAAGGGTGTCCCAGATCAGGGTAGGGGTTCCTTTGGGGCATGGGGTTGCCTGGGCGAGGGGCCTGTGGTAGTTTGCAGGTTGGCCACCCCCCCATGGTGTGGGTTCCCTGATGGGGATGCATGGCCAGCTTGTATGAGGGGCTGAGGGTTGTTTTCAGGGTGGCCACACCCCCTTCAGGCTGGGGGTCCCCACTGGGGTGTCTGGCCAGCCTGGGTGAGGAGATAATGGTCTTTGCAGACTGGCCAAGCCCCCCAGTTGAAACCCTTCCCCAATGGGGGTGTGGCCAGCCTGGGTAAGGGGCTGAGAGCCATTTTCAGGCTGGCCATGCCCCCTAGTGACCAAGGCCCCTAGCCCCAACCCCTTCTTTTTTTTCCTCAGCCCCTCCTTGAGTATAGGCCAGGGTGGGTGGGAAATTTGGCTTCCTTCATCGCTGGGGGAAACCCAAGCCTCCTGCTATCTCCATCTCCATGACCATTGCCATCTTTGTTGGGTTAATTTGCATACTTGCTCCTGATTGGCTTGTCGGAGTATCAGAGGGATGGTCAATTTGCATGTTTCTCTTTTATTAGTGTAGATGTTTATTCTTGGTAGATATTTATTGAACACATAGACATGTATGAAGCACTCTGCTAGCTGCTAAGAATGCTGTGTTAAGCAAAGCACACATGGGTGCTCCCTAAATGAGATTCTCCTTCTTTTTTTTAATCAACAATTTCCCTTTCCTTTCCTTTCCTTTCCTTTCTCTCTATCTTTCTTTTTATTGATTATGGTATTACATATGTATCCTTATCCCCCTACTACCCCCCACACCTTCCCACTCAGGCCTTCACCCTCCTAGTGTCTATGTCCATTGGTTAGACTTATATGCCTGCATACAAGTCATTTGGTTGATCTCTTTCCCTTCTCCCCACCCTCCCCTGCCTTCCCTCTGAGATTTGATGGTCTGATCCGTGCTTATCTGTCTCTGGATCTGTTTTTGTTAATCAGTTTATGCTGTTCATTATATTCCACAAGTGAGTGAGATCATGTGATATTTATCTTTCTCCAGCTGACTTACTTCACTTAGCTGAAATTACTCTTAAAGGCATCAAAGAGTGGGAATGAAAAGCAATAGAGGTTCATGTCCAGGAGGTAAATGGAACATCCAATAACTGGTAGTGACATCCTATAGAGGGCATGCCAGAGATGGGCTTGAAAAATAGCTAGGAAAGTTACAGTCCATAGAAGGTGCTGAAATAATGAAAGCTTATTGAATAAGTAAATGAGTTTAGGTCCAAGTAGACTCCAATGAAACAACCTCAGGGGTTAACTGTTGGGGTTTTCCTCTCTTCTCCACGTCCAGTGTGGAGAGAGAAGTAGGGTCCAGTTACTGAGTAGAGGAGCTGGGGATTGAGGAATATAGAAAAGAATAGACAACACAGAAGTAGAAATAAAGCTGGGGCTGGGTGGAATCTCTGCTCTTTGATGGAGAGACCAGGAATTCTAACTCAAACACAGTGTGTTTATTTATACTAAAACAGAAAGGGGCCCCACATGAAAAGACTTAAAATCAAAGGCACTTAAGTGGTCCCAGGCCCCACTCATTCCCTCATTCCCAGGGCTCCACTAAATCTACATTTCAAAGTCCCTCCCCCTGACACCTGAAGCAAATTAAAGTCAGTACTGAGAAACGCATCCAACCCTTTTGGTGGATGCATTTCCAAGATATGGCTTTGCCTGGCACCTTGGATTCAGCTGACGCTGATTTTAAAAAAAAAAGCTCAGGTGCCTTCCCTGGGGACCAGCCCTCTACAGTTAACTAGTGAAAAATTCTCCTAGCCTCCTTGCCTTGGACCAAAGGGTCTTTGGGTCTGGGGCACAGTTGGCTTTCACTGAGAGCCTGCCACTAGCAGACTTGTGAAATAAATAGCAGCTGTGCCATTAATAGATACATAAATAAATGCAATGACTGTTTTTCAGAGAGAATCACATCATTCCCTTGTGCAGTACAGATTTTTTCCTCCTTTCTTTTTGAATAGTAGATCCAATCCAAATTAGGGTGAAGTGGCTTCAAACAGAAAGTCAGATAAGCCCGGCTGACATGGCTCAATGGCTGAGAGCATTAACCTACAAACCAGAAGGTCAGGGTTGGATTGCAGTTCAGGTCACATGCTTGGATTGTGGGCTAGATCCCCACTGTGGGGCATGCTGGATGCAGCCAATCAATGATTTTTCTCTCATCATTGATGTTTCCTATCTCTCTCTCCCTCTCTGAAATTAATATAATATTAAAAAGAAAAAAGAAATAAAAAAAGATAAAGGTAAAGAAGTGTCAACGTTATTCACACAGATCTTATTCCGTGTATTTTGCAGGTCTGCTGAAAAGAGGCAATCAAGAAAACTTGGGAGTCTTGCAATCAGGAATAATCTAGACATAGAATTAAAAAAAGGAAAAACAAAAAAGAGGCCTTCTCGTTCCATGGAATCTGGCCTTTGGAGCAGCTTCCTGAGAAGTATTATTTGAGGCTCTGCTATCAAACCAGTAGTTTCATAAATGGCTGAGATTGTAGGTTAAATAAAGTAGTTGAATTTTTGATAAGTTTCACATCAGGGAACTGTCCCTATCACCCTTAGCAGTTTCAAAAATAGCAACACACACATTCTTCCTATCCAAGAGGTGCCAAAGTGCAGACAGGCTGACCTGAAGCACTCACCAACAGCAGCTGGAAATGGTAGAAGTCATGTGCTTTAAATCTAACCTAGATTTAAAGCCATTAATTTCTCCTTCAATTCTGAAGCTATTTTGCCTTTAGTGTCCCCTTTATCTGATATAATAAAGAAAATACTACCTTCAAATGATTTTCTTATTTTTCCATTTATTGTTTAATGTATTTTAGTACATCTACCACATAATAATGCCATGTATGAACTGAAGAAGTAATAGAATATAATACAAAAAAATGGGATAATACATATAAAACTCTTAGTATAGTACTTGATACAAACTGGGCATTCATTCAATTGATTATTATTAAAGACAACAGGGAATTTTGAATCAGGTGACCTGTGTTTGTTTGTTCAGTTTTTTTTTTTTTTTTTTTTTTAGTTTTGGCTCCATCTCTTATTAGTTGGGTGACCTTTAGATACATTTTTCAGCCTTGCCTTAGCTTCCTCATATAAAACAAGCAAAGGTATGAAAGTAAAAAGTGTAAATCAAGAAAATGCAAATTGGAAAGTGCAAATATAGAAAACAGTATGGAGATACCTCAAAAAGTTAAAAATAGAATTTAATACCGAAACCAGTTTGGCTCAGTGGAAAGAGTGTCGGACTGCGGACTGAAGGGTCCCGGGTTCAATTCCGGTCAAGGGCATGTACATTGGCTGCTGGCATATCCCCAGTAGGGGGAGTGCAGGAGGCGGCTGATCGATGTTTCTCTCTCATCGATGTTTTTGACTTTCTATCCCTCTCCCTTCCGCTCTGTAAAAAATCAGTAAATACATATTTAAAAAAAATAGAATTTATAACCCTGAAATTTCACTTTAGTGTATATTTATCTAAGGAAATCTAAAACATTAATTTGAAAAGATATATGCATCCGTATGTTCATTGCAGCATCCTATATAATAAAGACCATTATACCCTTGCACAAGATGGCTGCCCTATTATGGTCACAAGATGGCTGCCACAAGATGACCAGCAGGGGAGAGCGTTGTGGGCAATCAGGCCAGCAGGGGAGAGCAGTTGGGGATCACTGAGCCTTCAGGGGAGGGAGGGCAGTTGGGGCAGACCAGGCCTGCAGGGGAGGGCATTTGAGGGAGGACCAGGACTGCAGGAGAGGGTAGCTGGGGGCAACCGGGCTAGTAGGGGAGGGCAATTAGAGGTGACCAGGCTGGCAGAGGAGGGCAGTTGGGGGGTACCAGGACCAAAGGAATCGGGCCTAAATGGGCAGTTGGACATCCCTCATGGGGTCCCAAATTAAAGAGGGTGCAGGCTGGGCTGAGGAACACCCCCTCATCCCCAGTGCATGAATTGCATACACTGGGCCTCTAGTCCATATAATAAAAACCTAAGTGACCATTATGGCAGAACAGCTCTAATGGCCAGTCACTATGATGTTCACTGACCACCAGGGGGCAGATACTCAATGTAGGATCTGCTCCTTGGTGGTCAGTGAGCTCCCACAGGGGGAGCACTGTTCAGCCAGAAGTCCCGCTCAAAGCTGGAGAGTGCAGTGGAGGTGGTAGGACCCTATTGCACCTCTGTGGCAGCGCTAAGGAGCAGCAAGCAGAGAAGTAAGGGGCAGTGAGCAGGAAGGTGGTGAGGAGTGAGGGATCCTGAATTGTGAGAGGGATGTCCTAAGGAGTGGGCCTAAGCTGGCAGATGGACATCCCCAAGGGGTCCTGGACTGTGAGAGCTCAGGCTGGGCTGAGGGACACCCCCCACCCTCAGTGCATGAATTTTGTGCACCAGACTTCTAGTTATTTATAATAGCCAATATATGGAGGCAACCTGAGTGTCCATCAATAGACAATAAGGTATAGAGGATGTGGTACATATATACAATGGAATATTACTTAGCTATAGAAAAGAATGAAATCTTACCATTTGTGACAACATGGATGTACCTAGGTGGATTATGCTAAGTGAAGAAAGGAGATACAGGTAAGAAGTGAAATTAATGAAATAGAAAACAGAACTAAAATAGCATGAAAAAAGACAAAAGTTGAGACTTTGCAAAATTTAAAAAAAGAGAAACTTTGTGAAATTGCTAAAAAAAAAAAAAAAACCCACAAAAAACAAACTAAATACTAGGAATGAAAAATAGATAAATACACAGATAGAGGAGATGAGAACGTATTATGAACAACTTTATGACAAAATGTTTGAGAATTTAACAAACATATATATGTATTAGAGGCCTGGTGTATGAAATTTGTGCAAAGGGGGTGTGTGTGGGGGTGGGTATCGCCCCAGCCCGGCCTGGATGCTCTCCGATCCAGGACCCCTTGGGGGATATCTGAAACCAGCAGTTGGACATCTCTCTTACAATCTGGGACTGCTGGCTCCTAATTGCTTACCTGCTTGCCTGCCTGATTGCCCCTAACTGCTCCTCCTGCCAGCCTGATCACCACCAACTGCCCCCCTCTGCCAGCCTGGTTGCCCCTAACTGCTCCCCCTACTGGCCTGGTCAACCCTCACTGTCCCCCTCTGCTGGCTTGGTCACCCCTAACCCCCTCACCCTGCTGTCTTGGTTGCCCCACTCAGCCTGTTGGTCAGTCATTTGGTCATCCCTCACTAACCCCCCTCCTGGCCTTGTTGCCCCATGCAGCATGCTGTTCAGTTGTTACTGTGAGGGTGTCATGCCCAACTTGCATGTTACCCTTTAATTAGTATAGATACTATATATGAGTCTAAACCTACCTGTCTATATGCTGAAATGCTTTTAAAATCACAAATCACCATACAAATATATGCAATGACATGATATTGGAGGGACAAGGTTGGATCACAGATTCTCCCCTTATTCAGTATTTGTCACATTGAACATAAATTAGTAACACTGCTGTTGGACTTGGACAAGGACCTACGCCAGTCTGCCAGACCATTCTGGAAATAGGATTCTTCCACAGTTTCACAGGAAGAGCACGTCAGGGATCCACGCAGAGAAAGATTTGAGGCACAGGGGTAAGATTTGCTGGAGTGAAAACAAAGGACTGCCTCATCCGTGACCAGGTGCCATAGCCCCATTTGCTTTTGAAGAAGCCCAGCCTCTGGGGAGGCAGGCCTGCCCTTGGCCACTCCAGGCCCAGAAGGAGGCCCAGGTCCCAGAGACGCTGTCATGACTCAACATCTGCATCGGAAACTCCAATAGTCTACCTTACTCTCTGTACCACTCTGGCCTTTTGGTACTGCACTGTGGCCCCTAGGACTGCCACACACAGGCCCACAGACCTTTCGTAAGCTTTGATTATATCTCCTTGGGTTTGGGAAGGAGTAAGCTTTCTTTCAAACTAACCAACCCTTTTTCTAATTCTTC
Organism: Antrozous pallidus; assembly: GCA_027563665.1. NCBI lineage: Eukaryota > Metazoa > Chordata > Mammalia > Chiroptera > Vespertilionidae > Antrozous > Antrozous pallidus. Next base: position 90,777,454 of record CM050517.1, read on the forward strand.
CGGGGCTATTCTGGTGCCTATCCCTATCCAATCCTTTTTCTGGATCTTCCCGTCTTTTGTGCATTTAGTGTCCTGTCTTTTTCCCAGATTTTCCCAAGCTAGACTCTCCCTCCCCCCCCACACACATCCTCATGAAGGGCACCATTTGCTGTCCACTGTGCATGCCTCAGAGTTCTGCTACTTCATCTGCCTTCTACTGCACATACATTTAGTAAAAAGTCCTTCCCCTGCGCTACCTTGGCCTCTACTGCACATGCATCCAGCGGAGGAATTTCCCCTTTACTGTTTATCCCTCCCAGGGTGATCCAGGTGAAGGGCTGGTTATACCCTGGGGAGATTGGAAAGCTGTCTTTCCTGCCTGCTGGGGACTTAATTTCTCTTTGGCGGAGGATGCAGCTGTCCCCTGGGGTGTCTGAAGCTGCAGCTTCCTAGCTAATCTGGCTTAATTAGATGTCTGGCTCCCTTCTCTTTAGCTAATATTTAACTCGCTGCCCACTGCAACAAAACGAGCAGATTTTTAGAACTATGTTTGACTTCATGTGGTAAAAAGTCTCACATAGTAGTCTACTTACTAAGGCACTGTTTATTTTCTCCCACGTAAGAGAATTTTGGTGGTTTATGGGATTCCCATTGCCCAAGCTTATTCCAGCTTTTCACCACTTCATCTGAGTGTGACTTTTGTTTTCAGGGTTTAAGTTGGTGGCTGGAGTCCTATCATCTCCTTGTATTAGCTCAGAAGTAGGTAGAAGAGGAGAAAAAATGGCAAAGATAGCATGATTGCTATCACATCAGCTGCCACATGTGATTTCAGTGATGAGCAGCCGTTACCCTACCGAAGAACAAATGCTTTGCTGTTAGGGAAGAAAGGAAGAAGATGGGACAAGGGTGGACGATTGCCACCCTCTGATACAACCAGCAATGAATTCACTGGCAGCATCCACACATGCAAAGTACCTTATAATACACATTTTGAGAAGGGACTGATTCCGGTATGCGGTTGAATCCTCGTCTTTCTCTTCACTCCTCAAATGCCATAGACAGGACAGAGGATGAATTGAGGACATTTGAAAAATTCTCAGAATAGGAGCTTAAGAGGGTACTAAGGCAGCCCGCAGAAAGAAAAGCTCCTTAAGAACAGCGTCTTCTCTCTGCTGTACCAGCAGGCTCTCAGGCCCCCAGCAGAGGCGGGAAGAACCACCAGGGGGCACTGTGTTCCAGGAGAATAAAGGGTGTCCTTCCACAGGAAGAATACACACCTGAGCTGCGAGAAATGAATTCTGCTGAAGACACTTAACACAATCTCAAAAAGGAGAGCAGAGACCTGGCTGTTCCAACAAGACTGCACTCAAACAATTGGGAGCATTTCTCTCTCACACCTTAAAAACACCCAAAGTGCATATAATAGCAAAACTCCAGTTCTCAAACTGGAGCTTATGAAAGAGAGGGTGCCAGCCTCGTTATCCTGTAACGTGTGAATAGTGTCAAGGAAAATCCGTCCTCATATAGAGGGGAAAACAGAAATTCTGGACACAGCGGCCAGTGTCAAGCACGAGAGAGAAGAAAATAAGTTCCAGGAAACAACTGGGCATAGAGTTTGAAACTCAGGAAAGGTCACAAAGCGTGAGTTACTAGGGATCCTCTAAATGCTTCTAAAGGGGTGCGAGTGAATGTGAGTGTAAGTGGAGAAGAGGCCCCAGCACGTGGGTCTTAGAGCACCACAGTGTTACAAGTTCAAAGTGAAGGTGCACGGACATGAGAAGGAAAGAAAGTTCGTGTCCTTAAAGCCCGTGAAGAAGTGTTTCCACGATGGAAGGATCGGTTGTGTTAAATGCTATGTGGGTGCATGTCAAATAAAAGAAATAATATAATATATACTGTATTTGGGTGGTGCATTTCTTCACTTCTTTTTCTAAGTAGAGGGTAAATCAATAGTGTCTGAAATTGATAAAGTGTTTAAACACCAAGATTCCATTGATTAGTGTTTTTATTAAGCTTTTATTAGTGTGTTTTTAGAAAACCTTTTTGTTTTTACAAAGAATTATTAATTCTATATAAACTAGTACCTGAAGTTTAGAAGTTTTCTCAGCTTTTCTAAGATTTTTTTTTTAATGAAACTCAGGTAATATTAATTGCATTATTTTATATTATAGCATTTACAGCCTGCCAAATTTATTTCTTTTTAAAAAAATATATTTTAATGATTTTGATTTTCTTACAGAGAGGAAGAGATGAGGGATAGAGAGTTAGAAACATCAATGAGAGAGAAACATGGATCAGCTACCTCCTGCACACCCCCTACTGGGGATGTGCCTGCAATCAAGAATAGAACCTGGGACCATTCAGTCTGTAGCCAAACTGGTTAGGCCCTACCTAATTTCTATCTCTCTCTGTACTGTGTGGGTGGAAAAATAGGTTTGTAGTTATTGATATAGAAAATGATACTATAAACCTATATAATAAAAGCCTAATATGCTAAGTGTCTGGTTGTCCAGTTGGCCGTTCAACTAATCAAAAGTATAATATACTAATAATATGCTAAGGCCACTCAACTGCTTGCTATGATGTGCACTGACTGCCAGGGGGAAGATGTTGTGACTGGTAGATGAGCTTGCTGCTGGGGTCTGGCCAATCAGGACTTAGTAAGATGGGCTGGACATACCCTGGAGCCCCCCCACAATTGCTCCCCAGCTGACCAATCTCCCATATCCCTCCCCAGCCTCAATTGTGCACTAGTAAGGTCCCTCAGCCTGCACCTGCTCGCAATCTGGATCCCCTCAGGGGGTGTTGGAGAGCTGGTTTCACCTGAGGGATCCCGCTGGTACACGAATTTGTGCACTGGGCCTCTAGTTAATAAATAATAATATAAAATAAACTGTGTTTTGTGTAGTCACAACTGTAAACCTATATTTGCCACACACTGTCTAAACAGGTGTATGGAATGATGTTCACTTTTATTTGATTTACTATGCTGGTCCAATAATAGAGAGTATAGGCAAATATTACACCATGAGGCAATCTTATATATGTTATTAAATCCTGCTTCAAGGATCTTTAGGTGAATGAAGCTTAATTTGCTGTCCTTCCAACTCTTTTCTTATTCCAAATGTGTTTGGTAACTGCTTGTGCTCAATTAAAAACAGGCAGGATTGTATTCTTGGTTCCATACTACTACATTTTAACTTTTTACCCAATACTGGCTGGATAGTAGTAATGATGGCTAGCCTCTGAATTTTCCAGAACTCTTTTCTGAAAAGGGACATGATTTAAATAATAGCATTAAGTATTGAATCATTTATAAGTACCTAACTCATCCAAGTATATTTACAGTTAAAAAGAGTTTGTTAATGGTATGTACATATCTATGACAATGAAATTTCAGCAGAGATATATTGAAATAATATACTCTGGGTGAGATAAAGGGAATTATTTGAATTATATCTCTATCTCTATCTATCTATCATCTATCTATCTATCTATCTATCATCTATCTATCTATCTATCTATCTATCTATCTATCTATCTGATGTGTTAAGTATCCATCTGGGAAATGACATCACACTGCAACACCTGACTTCCTCTTCCTAGTGATTAGCCTCCTTGCAGTTTCTTTAGCCCAGGAATATGAATTGCTTTATAGCCAGTGGAAACATTTCACACTATAACCAAATGTCTGTGAAGTGTTTTCCCATGTCTCATCTTATTTGATCCGCACAGAAGTCTGGAAAAAGTAGATAAGAGAATTGGTGGGATCCTATTTTCTTTTCATTAGCAGGAAAACAAAGGTTTAGAAGGCTTAGAAATTTGACCCAACTGAAAGAAGTAAGAAATGGTGGACCTTGAAAATGACTTCAGGTTTTCTTACTGTGCAAAATATAGTCAAACACTGCTACAGTTAAATATTTCACCTTTTGTTCTCCCTGCATGATCTACAATAATAATCTGCTTCATGTTAATATTTACTGCTGTGTGGCTGACAATTACCTAAAAGAGAAGTTGGGGTGCTTCACTGGGCTAGAAAAAGTTTTGAAAGAAGGTCTAATTAAGCAACTTTATTCTATATCTATAAAAGGCTAAGTTGACTCATGCATGCACGATACATATAAAGCTCTCACTGATGCCAATCACATGCATATGTTCCCATCTGTCATTGTCGATTGTGAATTTAGTTGACACTTCTATTATAGAGAAAGGGTGAATAGCAATATTAAAATATTTCTTCTAATTTATTTTTTTCAATGTGCACAAATTCATGCACCGGGCCACTAGTTATTATATAAAATCAGCCCAGTGTGGAATAGCTATCAATTTGTTATGTCTATGACAGTACTACTAAAACATGACATATTTTCAGGTTGAAGAACCTGAGTGTCTAGAGTTTATACAAATGTCACTGTATTTATAATTCTCTATTGTGAATATAAAGTAGATTCAATTGTGTGAATAATTAAGTATTAGAGGCCCAGTGCACGAAATTTGTGCATGGGGGTGTGTGTCCCTCAGCTCAGCCTGCACCCTCTCCAATCTGGGAGCCCTTGAGGGATGTCCAACTGCCTGTTTAGGCCAGATCCAGGTGGAATGGGGCCTAAACAGGCAGTCAGACATCCCTCTCACAATACAGAACTGTTGGCTCCCAACTGCTTGCCTCACTGCCTTCTGATTGCCCCTAACTGCTTTTGCCTGCCAGCTGGATAACTCCCTAACCATTCCCCTGCCAGCCTGATTGATGCCTAACTGCTTCCCTGCCAGTTGGTTTGACCCTAACTTCCCTCCTCTGAAGGTCTGGTCACCCCTAACTGCCCTCTCCTGCAGGCCTGGTCATCCTTAACTGCCCTCTCCTGCAGGCTTGATCACCCCCAACTGCCCTCTTCTGCCAGCCTGGTCATCCCTAACTGCCCTCACCTGCAGGCTTGATTGCCCTCAATTGCCCTCCCTTGCAGGCCTGGTCCCTCCCAACTGCCCTCCTCTGCTGGCTACCTTGTGGTGGTCATCTTGTGTCCACATGGGGGCAGTCATCTATGACCACATGGGGGTAGCCATCTTGTTTGCTGGAGTGATAGTCAATTTGTATATTATTCTTTTATTAGATAGGATTAGATAGGATAGAGGCTTGGTACATGGGTGGGGGCCAGCTGGTTTGCCCTGAAGGGTGTCCCAGATCAGGATGAGGGTTTTCTTGGGGTGTGGCATAGCCTGGGTGAGGGGCCTGTGGTGGTTTGCAAGCTGGCCATGCCCCCGCCCCCCCCCAGCAACCCAAGTGGAGGCCCTGGTATCTGGGATTTATTTAAATTCTATAATTGAAATTTTGTAGTCTTGAGCAGAGCCAAGCCTCCTCCTCACTTTGTGGCCACAGCTATTTTTGTTGGGATTTATGTATCTTCTATAATTGAAACTTTATAGCCTTAAGTAAAGACCAAGGCAGGACAGGGCTGCAGAAGCTTGGCTTCCTGCATTGCTGGGGAGCAACTCAAGACTCCTGCTCTCTCCAGCTCTGTGACTGCCACCATTTTTGTTGGGATTTATTTATCTTCAATAATTGAAACTTTGTAGTCTTGGGTGGAGGCCTGGGCCCAGCAGGGCAGGCAGAAAGTTTGGCTTTTTCCATTACCAGGGAAACCCAAACCTCCTGCTCTCTCCATGGCTGCAGCTATCTAAGTTGGGTTAATTTGCATGCTTGCCCCTGATTCACTGGTGGGCATGGTTTGTAGAGGTAGTGGAGGTATGGTCAATTTGCATATTATTCTTTTATTAGATAGGATAAGACAATTCAATGATATAGTTTTGATATAAGGGATAATTGCCATCAAGCTGAATATAATGAGGGGATATACTGAAACCTTTGAAAATTAAACACCAGTGAATTTAATTTGTAAGGGGAAAAAAAATAGCATCCAAAATTATTTTTTAAAATTTATCAGAGCATCAGTAATTCAAAATGTATCTATAATTTACTTATATGGAGCTCATAGTTAACTTCTATAGAGCTAAATGGTTAGTGAAATTTTACTTAAAACTTCTATTGAACATTTTTAGGATAAAAATGTGCCATGGGTAGGCAAATTGTCTTGGTTTAAAAAGAACAATATATATGTAAAGAATTTCTGAAAAACAAGGTCTCACCAAGGAAATGTCCTTTTATCCTGTTCTTTGAATGTATTAATATTATGTGCCATTACAATTTTTTAGTATTTCAAAGGATGACACTTTTAGTTGTAAGTCTTGACAAGTTACTATGGGAACTGCAGGGGTTCTATGATTTGACAGAAATGAACAAGAGATGAGCAGTGCTATAAATTTCACAGAAGATGCTAGAAGGTTTAAAGAAACAAACTTTTGTAACAATTTTGAAATAGTCCAAACAGTATTCTAAACCAGTGGCTCTCAATCTTTTTAATGCCGTGACCCTTTAATACAGTTCCTCATATTGTGGTGACCCCCAATCATAAAATTATTTTCGTTGCTCCTTCATAACTTTAATTTTGCGACCCACGGGTTGAGAACTGCTACTGTAGAGCCTAAGACCATCAGAAAATACAGATATTTACATTATGATTCATTAACAGTAGCAATATTACAGTTATGAAGTAGCAACAAAAATAATTTTATGGTTGGGGGTCACCACAACATGAAGAACTGAATTAAAGGGTCACAGCACTAGAAAGGTTGAGAACCACTGTTCAAAACTCTCATTAAATCTGTTTTCTGCATTTTTTCTTCTACTTTTCCAGTCAATATTAAAATGTTAACATCAAACTTAAATAGCAAAAAGATTCCATTTTTATTTAAAATACATGTCTACACTTCCTTCTATTTCTTTGAGCTTAGAAAATATTACCTAGACTAAGAAAATAATATCTGACTGACAAGATTCTATATTGATATGTGAGCAGTCAGAAAAACACTTGACTGACTTGCCATTTGAGATCAGGATTGAGCACATTATGAAGAGCCCTAAAGTTGCCTTTTGAAGGAGCAATATTTGAAGAAAGAAGATTGTTGTTTTTTTTTTTTTTAAAAGTAAAAATTAACATATTTCTAAAATTTAGAACATTTTAAAAACTTATAAAATATTTTTTCTGTTTACCATGGAGAATAACCTTTTCAAAGCACCAATGTCATAAAGACACGTGGTATACTAGAACTGAATTATAATTCTAGGCTCCATCATATTGAACTTTTGTGTATTATTTATCTGCTCAGGCTTGCCATTAAATCCCTTTCCCAATAGGTTATATAGGCTATAAACAACAAAAGTAAGATACAAGCTTCAATCATTTTTCAAATGAAGAGCACATTTCCATATGCCATATATCATCAAGGAAATATGCTTTCCCTTACATTCCCAAATCTGCAGTGTCACATGTTTCATGTTCTTTGGGTTAAAGACAACTGAAATCCCCCCAAAGAGTAGCAAAAGAATGCTCAAAGTATTAACTTGTTTTCCCATATCAGTATTACAAAGACTGGGTGTACATGAGCAAAATAATAAAAGTACCTATGGTATCTCAGATACAGTATCTGCAAAATGCTGAGAGTACTAGTAGACTATAGTGTGATCATGTGAATTCTATTTATCTTGCTATTTAATTTCTGCATTCTTTCCAGATTAAAATTCTAAGATTCTTAATTTTTGTTGAAAATACAAAATACTGTTCTTTTATGTAGGGATTTTCTCTCCTTCCCATGTCCAGCGTGGAGAGAAGAGTGGGTCCAATATCTGAGTAGAAGAGCTGGGGATTGAGAAATAAAAGAAAGAATAGAGGACACATAAATAGAAACAAAAGCTGGGGCTGGGTGAAATCTCTGTTCTCTCTGATGGAGAGACAGGAGTCTAAACCCAACAGCAGCATGTTTATTTGTGCAAAACTAAAAAGGGGTTTCATCTGAAAAAACCCAGGATCAAAGGAGCTTAAGCGAGCCCAGGCCCTACCCATTTCCTCATTCCCAGGGCTAGGCTGAATCTACATTTCAAAGTTCTCTCCCCGACACCTGGAGCAAATGAAGAGTCAGAACTGATAACGCATCCAGCCCTCTTGGTGGATATGTTTCCTGGACGGTGGCTCTGCCTGGCACCTTGGATTCAGCTGACAATAATTTAAAGAATGCTCAGGTATCTTTCCTGGGGGCCCTCTACACTTTTATAATATAATTTATTCACTAAATAGTACCTAATAACTATTAGGATATTCAATTCCAAACACATGTTTTTTATTTTTTTATTTTATCTTTATTGTTCAGTTTATTAATTACATTGTTCCCCCTTTTGTATCCCCCTATAGCTCCCCTCCACCCGGTACCCATCCCACCCTCCGCCCTCTCCTCTCCCCGACTGTCCTCTCCCATAGTTGCATGATTTTTGTCCAGTCTCTTGCTGCACTTCCCACACCCTTTTTCTCCCCAAGAATTGTCAGTCCATTCCCTCTCTATGTCCATGATTCTGTTATATTCACCAGTTTATCCTATTCATCAGATTATTAATTCACTTGATTTTTAGATTCATTTGTTGATAGATGTGTATTTGTTATTCATAATTTATATTTTTACCTTTTTCTTCTTCCTCTTCTTAAAGAATATCTTTTAGCATTTCATATAATATTGGTTTAGTGGTGATGAACTCCTTTAGCTTTTTCTTATCTGCGAAGCACTTTATCTAACCTTCAATTCTGAATGATAGCTTTGCTGGATAGAGTAATCTTGGTTGTAGATTCTTGCTATTCATCACTTTGAATATTTCTTGCCACTCCCATCTGGCCTGCATCATTTCTGTTGAGAAATCTGCTGACAGTCGTATGGGTGCTCCCTTATAAGTAACTAACAAACACGTGTTTTTTTTTTGTTGTTGTTGTTGTTGTTTTGATCAATGATTAAAACCTATTGCTCCTGTCTTGCCTGTGTTGCTCAATGGTTGAGTTGTCTACCTCTAAACTAGAAGGTCACGATTCAATTTCCCGTCAGGGCACATGCTCCAGTTATGGGCTTAAACCCCAGTGTGGGGCATGCAGGAGGTATCTGACCAATGATTCTTTCTCATCATTGATATTTCTGTCTATCCCTCTCTCTTCCTTTTTGAAATACATTAAAAAAAACCCTCCCCTTCTTGCTTACAATCTTAAAAATTCCATGACCAAGCTAAATAAGAGAAATTCAGCACAAATACTTTATAAGGTAAGAAAATCTTGCTTTTAAAAGGGTAAGTTGTTTTTACGTTACCCACAAACAAAAGCATAAAGGAATGGAGTGAGCAAACCAGTAGGAGAGAATCTGGATAACACAGTATTGCAGAAGTGGAGAGAAAAGTGGTGAGTAGTCAGTGTGCACATTTTTACAAGTTCCGTTTTTATTTAATCACCATTTTATCTCTCAGAACATTCCGTTTCCAGTTGCTAAGTTGTTGAGTATGTCCATCATGGTTTGGAGATGTAAATAACCATACCCACGGTGTGCCAAACGTGACAGAATTTAGTTAGGGGCTTAACCTGTGTGATGCTGTTATTTGTTATTCCAGGCATAGTCTTATTTTGTGGGCACAGCTATTCCTGTTTCACACATAAGGAAACTGCAATGCTGAGAATGTAATAGAAAAGTGAGCATTAGAATTGGTTCTAATTGTAAACTCTGATCCTACCCACTGAACCATGCTATCTCAACAGTGTGGCGTAATGACAGTAGCACTGGACCAGTGATCCACACGCGCAGCCATAAGCAGTCACGTGATTTTGCAATCTTGCTTTTAAAAGCAAGGTGGATCCTGCAAGTGATAGCACGTGGAGTAAAGAAAAGGTTTGTTCGACTAGAAGTTGTTCTAAGGAAGAGGTGGTTGAGAAGTTGTGTCCGATGCTGTAAGAGCTGAAAAGCTCATGACATTTCAAGTTCAGAAACTAGCGATTTCTGAAAAGGCAGTTCATCAGAGGCATGGAGACAGTCTTCTGTAGCAGTGGAGTAATGAGCATGCTTGAAACTTCTCCCTGCTGTTTGTTTCAGCAAAGCTGGGTTCAGACAGTAGCTCTGGTCTCTGTCCCATAGAGCAATAGGCTTGAATAAAGTCCTGCTAACCTGTTTAAAAGCCTGGTGCAATCTTTTAATATATATTTTTATTGATTGCAGAGAGAAAGGGAGAAGGAGAGAGAGTGATAGAAACATCAGTGATGAGAGAGAATTATTGATCGACTACTTCCTCTACTTCCTATAAATATGCCCTGACCAAGAATCAAACAGTGACCTCCTGGTTCATAGGTCAATGCTCAACCACTGAGCTATGCTGGCAGGGCTATTTGGTGTAATTTTTGCTTTGCCTGACCTTATGAGCCCTTGTCTAATATCAAATATTCTCTGATATCTTTGTGGTTACACAAGTTTCTTGGAGATTGAACACTGTAAAAAATTCTTATTCAAGACAATTATATTAGTAACTCTTTAGGCAAAAACTTCACCAGTAAGAATTGGTAGAAATTAAAATATGCAATACTCTGTATTGTAAATTTCATATTAAAAATGGTGGAAATAAACCTTGAATCTTGTACCATTGAGCATTTGGGAAAATAACTGAAATTTAGAAAATAAAGTAATTCTAAGAGTCACTATCTTCAAATTCATTACCATCCTACTTTCTTCAAATCTGTCCTTTGGTTGTCCAATTCTTTATAGTAAACCTTTAAACAAGGATACTCACAGAGGAAACATACATTTCCCTTCCTTTTTCTTGTCTTTATTTTTGTTTATCTGATATATCAGATTATTAAACCTAGTATTGGTCATCTTGTGTACTGAAAACTTATTCACTGATTTTTTTTTTACTTCTCATCTAGATGTTTGAAGTAACCGCTATATTTTCAGCTGGCCTGTCAGAAAGTCAGTAGTTAATATTGTTAGATTTTCATGAAACTATTCTTTGCTTGCGATTTGCTCATTTCCTTTGATATCACAGTGGTATATGAGTTTAATGGATGTTAAAATGCAAGTCTGTCACCGGCCTACTGCATCTAGCCCTATGCTCGCTGGTGCTTATGCAGCAGTATTAGCAGATTTTCAGAGATTGTCCCTTCCTTTTAGTTTTAGAGGACAACATTTTCTGCTTTTAAGTTTCCGATATTTGCACATTTATGTGTTTTTACTGAAGCATTTCCCCTTTGAAGAGATGATTCTCAACCTTTGCACAAGTGGCCCCTCTGTTTACTGTCATTTCTGTAGGCAACAGAGAATAGGCTCTTCTGACTGAATAAAAAAAAAAAAGTATAGTAAATATCTTTAAACAGACTCATTGACACACTTTTTCTACAAATGTATGTATTCCCCCCCCCCCACAGTCTTTGCTGTGTAAGTGGCTCAGTCAATAAGATTTTATTTTTCATGTAAAATAAAAAAGAAGATGAATGAGTCGATGTTAGAATGCTTGGGCATCATAGAACCTGGGGTTTCATTCCTGTCCTCCAAAACCTATTAGCTACATGACCTTGGACAACGTTACATTTCTTGAGTATTAGTTTTTTTTATTTGTAAGGGGGGTAATTGATGAGGTCATTTCCGTTAAACATTTTCAGCAATGGGGCTGGGCTCTCAATAAGTGTTAATTCTTCCTCCTGTTGGGAAAAGATAACTAGTACCTCTGAGAAAATTAACTGCCTCGATCGTCACATTGCCCATCCATCCTCGTCCCTGGAATTCATCATGGAAACTGTCACTTGTGCAGGTCCCCCGCACTGAAGATCACGTTGAGTGACAGAGGTGTGTTTGCTCTACCTCCACCCAGCAAGTCTATGATTTGTAACACAGCCCCGGATCGATGACTTTGTCACCATTAACTATCAGTTGTCACACGGAGTTCATCAGACGGCACCCCGCCGAGTGCCCGGAGCTGCTGAGCCGTGGCAGGTCAGCAGTGGCTCCCCGCTGAGGAGGCTGCGGGAGGAGGCAGAGGGAACGCTGTCACTCCCCGAAGGGAAACGACACCGGTGAATTGCTGAGCCTGAGACTGGCAGGCCAGCACCGCTCCGCAGCCCCGTGTCATCATCTCCCCTGGAGCAGGAGCCACAGCCCCACCCTTCTGGGACCAGAGCAGGCCCCTCACTCTCTAGAGGGCCTTGTGGACCACATAATTGTCTCTCTGACGATGTAATCGTTTGGTTTGCAGACACAGAACAGGAATAAAGGCTTTCCGAGTTTGAGTTTAAATAGGCATTTAAAACAGAGTAGTAGCTGACACCGATTTGGCTCAGTGGATAGTGTCGGCCTGTGCACTGGAAGGTCCCAGGTTCGACTGCGGTCAAGGGCACGTACCCCGGTTGCGGGCAGATCCCCAGTAGGGGGTGTGCAAGAGGTGGCTGATGGATGCTTCTCTCTCTTAGATGTTTCTGACTTTCTATCCCTGTCCCTGCCTCTCTGTAAAAAGCCAATAAAACATATTTTAAAAAATAATAAAACAGAGTATTAGCAACCATCTCTTTTTCCTTTTCCTTTTATTAGGTTCTTATATGCTTTTGTTCCCAAAAGAATATATTTGCTTTCTTTTTACATGGTTGAATAGTAAAATGAATTCAGAAAGTGAGGATGAACTATATGAAACAAACGGGAAGCAACTTACAATCATACATTTGGGAAACCTCTGTAAGAATGAGATTTACACTGAGACTAGAGCCCAGAGTACTTTCTACCCTGTCCTGTCTAGCTCAGGGCTGGGAACTCCTGGCCTCTGGAAACAGTTGTCTGTTTCCATTTGTTTGTTTGTAATAGATGAAGGTGTAATGTTGAATGAAAGCTTGAATGTCCTAGTGAACGCTCGATTCCAATAATTACAGGCTGTTGTTGTTCCTTGTGATTAAGCCCCTATCCCAGTGGTCTGCAAACTCATTAGTCAACAGGGCAGCAAACGCCGCTCGTGAGCCACAGTTTGCTGACCACTGTCCTAGCCCATCTTTTGTCCAAATAATCAAATTCATATTAAAAAAATCAGAGTTATTATGATGATAAAACAGTTTTGCATAAGCCTCTTTTTTTAGACATGCATTTTCATTCGTCTTTGATAAATATCTAAGAATTTCCAGGCCTTATGATAGATGTATGCTTAATTTTTAAAAGGAAATTGATAAACCATTTTCCAAAGTGATTACACCTTTTCCCATTCCAACTAGCAATGTATGAGATTTTCACTTTCTCTTCATCCTTCTCACATTTGGAGTTGCCAGTCTTTTCCATTTTAGTAATTCTAGTGTTTATGTAACGGTATTTCACTGTGGTTTTAATATTTGTTTCCCTAATGATATTGAAGACCTTTTCATGTGACTATCTGTCATGTATATGCCTTCCTTTGTGAAGTGTTTCAGTCTTTAACCGTTTTTAAAAACTTCATATTATTATTGAGTTGCAGGACTTTTTTGTATATTATAAAAACAAGTTCTTTGCCAAATATATCTTTTATTAATCTTTCTCTAGTCTTTTGTTTACCTATTCATTTTTAAATGATGCCTTTTGATGAGTACAATTTTTTTAATTTTGAAGAAGTCTATACAATTCCTATTCTTCTCTTTCATAGTTCTTCCTATTTGTGATATGGCAAAATAACCTGTGGCTATACTACGCTCTGAAGACATTTATATCTTCTAAACATTTTATGCTTTTAGTGTTTATATTTTGTTCGATAACTCATATCAAGTCAATTTTCAAGTGTACTGTAAGGTAAGTATTGAGGTTCAATTTCTATCTGTATAAATATTTACTTGTTTTAGCATCATTTAATGGAGACATTCCTTTCTCTCGTGAATTGCATTGACATCCTTGTTAAAATTAAGTGAATATGTTTTCTAAAATGTTTTATTGATCTATTTACTTTTGTGATAATACCGCATTGTCTTGATTACTGCAGCTTTGTAGTAAGTCTTGAAGTCAGGTAGTACAAGTCCTGAAACTTTGTTTTGCTTTATTAAGATTTTTTTTTTTGGTCTACTCTTGATCTTTTGCATTATTATGTAAATTTTAGCATTAACTAGTCAATTTCTATAAACTCCTGCTGGGATTATGATTAGAATTACAATAAATCTTTATAACTATGTACAGTACTTTCTTTTTGTTGTTGTTGTTAATCCTAAATAGAGGATATTTTTCATATATGCACACTAGAGGCCTGGTGCACGAAATTCATGCATAGGGGGTGGGGGATGCCTTTTAGGCCAGCCTGTACCCTCTCCAATCTGGTCACTTGAGGTATGTCCGACTGCCCGGCTAGGCCTGAAACTCCTTGATGGGCAGTTGGACATCCTTCTCACAATCCAGGACTGCTGGCTCCAAACTGCTCACTTGCCTGACTCCCTGATTGCCCCTAACCGCTTCTGCCTGCCAGCCTGATCACACACTAACCACTACCCTGCCAGCCTAATTATTTTTAACTGCTCCCCTGCCAGCCTATTTGCCCTGAATTTCCCTCCTCTGCTGTCCTGGTCACCCCTAACTGCCCTCCCCTGCTGGCCTGATCACCCACAACTGCCCACCCTTGCAGGGCTTGTAAAATGGCCCTCCTCTGCTGGCCATCTTGTGTCCACATGGGGGCAGGATCTTTGACCACATGGGGGCAGCCCTCTTGTGTGTTGGAGTGATGGTCAATTTGCAAATTACTCTTTTATTAGATAGGAGAGAGGCTGGTGCATGGGTGGGGGCCAGCTGGTTTGCCCTGAAGAGTGTCCCAGATCAGGGTGGGGGTTCCCTTGGGGTGAGGGGCAGCATGAGCGAGGGGGCTGTGGAGGTTTGCAGGCCAGCCATGCCCCCCAGTGACCCAAGCTATGGCCCTGCTATCTGGGATTAATCTATGTCTACAATTGAAACTTTGTAGCCTGGAGTGGAGCCAAGCCTTCTGCTCACTCCAGGGTAGCAGCCATTTCTGTGTGAAACATTGTAGTCTAGAGTGGATGCCTAGGCCAGCAACAGTAGACTGAAAGCTTGCTTCCTCCATTGTCAGGGAAACCCAAGCCTCTGTTCTCTCCAGCTCAGTGGCTGCCGCCATTTCTGTATCTTTTATAATTGAAACTTTGTAACATTGGCAGCCTAGGGAGGCAGAAAGCTTGGCTTCCTCTGTTGCCAGGGAAACTCAAGCCTTCCTCTTGCTCTCAGTGGTGGCAGCCATCTTGGTTGGGGTTTATTTTCATAATTTGCTCCCAATTGGCTGGTGGGTGTGGCTGTGGCGAAGGTACAGTCAAATTTGCATATTACTCTTTTATTAGATAGGAGATATATATATATATATATATATATATTTTTTTTTTTTAGAGAGAGAGAGAAACATCGGTGTGAGAGAGACACATTGATTGCTTGCCTTCTGCACAGGCCCCTGACCAGGGCCTGGTATCGAACCTGCAACCCACACACATGCCCTCGTTCTGAACTGACCCTTCAGTTTGTGGGCTGATGCTCTCTCTACCAAGCCAAACTGGCTAGGGCTATAGAGCTATCTTAGTGATATTGAATATGTCAATCCATGGCCATGTTCTATTTATCAATTTATTTTGGTCTTCTTTAATTTATCTTAGGGCCATATTGAATATTTTAGTTTAGAAATGTTGCACAACTTATATTTAAGTATTTTTGTAGTTGCTGATGCTATTGAAAATGGAGTTTTTTACATTTCATTTTTAAAATTTGTTTTATTTAATTATGTAGAAACAGATTGTTTTGTATATTGCCTTTGTATTCTGTGACATTGAAAAATTCACTAATTCTAGTATTTGCTTTATGGTTTAGTCATTCTTCTATGAATATAGTTTATTTTCCCCCTTTCAATATTTTTAAAAAACATTTTTATTGATTTCAGAGAGGGAGGGAGGGATGGAGAGAGAGGGAGAAACATCAGTGATGAGAGAGTATCATAGATCGGCTGCCTTCTGTACATTCCACACTGGGGATTGAGCCTGCAACCTGGGTATGTGCCCTGACTGGGAATGGAACCGTGACCTGATTCAGAGATCGATGCTCAGCCACTGAGCTCACCCACTGGACTCCTCCTTTAAACTTTGTGCCTTTAATTATTTTCTTGCCTTTCTTCAATGTCTAGAATGGCTCGTGAAACTTAATTGGTGAGAGTAAATAATCTTCCTTTGTTCTAGATAGTGTATAAAGGTACAAATGTTCATTATTTTGCCTTTTATTTAGATTTTAACTGAGGCCTTTCTAGGTGCCCATTTTCAGGGTGAGTAAGATAATTTTAAGTCCTGGTTTACATAGTGTTTAGATTTTGTTACAATGCTTTTTTCTGAATTTATAGACTAAGATAAGTGTTGGTGAGGACACGAATAAAAGGGAACCCTGGTAAACTGTTAGTGGGAATGTAAAGGAGCAGCTTTTTGGAAAACAATATGGAGATTTCCTCACAAAAACAGAACTACTACTGACCCAATAATCCCACTCTGGGTACTTCCATGTTCATTGCACCATTATTCCCAATAACCAAGTGGCAGAAACAACCTTAATGCCCATTAATAGGTAAACGGATAAAGAAGATGTAGTCTACACATACAATGAGATATAATTCAGCTTTGAAAAAAGAAGGAAATCCTGCCATTTGGAAATGGCATGAGTGGACCTGGAAACATTATGCTAAATGAAATGATCTCACTTAACAAGTGAGAATCTAAACAAGCTGAACTCATAGAAGCAGAGAGTAAGATGCTAATTTTTAGGGGCTTTAAAAGGGGGGATGGGGAGGTGATGCCTAAAAGGTTCAAAGTTTCAGTTATGCAACACAGTACTGAAGATCTACTAGGCAGCATAGTGTCCATAGTTAACAATCTGTATTATATACTTAAAATTTTTTAAGATGGAAGATATTACCACACACACACACACACACACACACACACACACACACACAATAATGATGATGATAAAGGGGGAGGAGGAGGAAAACTTGGTTGTTATTGGACATGTCTATGACCTTGATGGTGGTGATTATTCCAAGATGCATATGTATCTCCACACTCATAAAATTATGTGCATTAAATATGTACAACTTGTACATGTTAATCATACCTCAATAAGGTAGCTTAAATGTATCTAAAAAATTTTAAATACATTTCAATGACACAAAGAAAGAATTTTCAGTTCTAAACATTTTAAATTTAATTGAAGAAGAGGGAGCAGAGATGGTGATTGTCCTTTATTATTTTCAAGAGGGAGAATTAAACATCTTATTTTTAATTTGTATTTACCATTCACAATCTCCTCTCTGTACTATTATTAAATAGTGACATGATAGTCTTCTAATAATTTTTATGGCTAATTCTATCTTTATCTATATAAATTGAAGCTATCAAATATCCAGCACATCTATAGCAAAGCCAAGTAATTATCAGAATTACTGTAGAAAAACAGAATTACTGAATTTTTAAGTCAGTACATTATTTTCCTTGGAAGAATAAATTTTGAATGTATTATAACAATTGTGAATGATTAAATCATATTTTTGATTAGCAATGCAAACATATTTTTCTTAGTCTGATTTTTACAAATAGTTGAGATGTTGTTATTGCTTTCATTTTAAATGATTAGTGTTAATATTATGATATGAATATTTTGTATATTTTCTTATGCGGTATACAGTATTACCCAATCTGAGTCTAAAAAGTAGCTTCCTAATGCTAGAGCCTGATGATCTGAATACTTTATTAAGAAAATTATTTGCTAAGGGTAATAACTTTCTCCTATGTTTCAGCCAATCAGATAAGTAGCAATCCTATTTATATGACAATTTAAGCCCTTTAGTAATTATTCTATCATCCCCAATAATTTTTCCCAAATACTACACAATAAAAGGCTAATATGCAAATTAACCATCACTCCAACAAACAAGATGGCCACCGCATGGGGTCAAAGATGGCTGACCCAATGTGGACACAAAATGGCCACCACAAGATGGCCAGCAGGGGAGGGCAGTCAGGGGAGGACCAGGTCTGTAAGGGAGGACAGTTGGGGGCAACCAGGCCTACAGTGGCAGGCAGTTGGAGTGACCAGGTCTGCAGGAGAGGGCAGTTAGGGGTGACCAGACTGTCAAGGGAGGGAAGTTAGGGGTGACTGAGCCAGCATGGTTGGGAAGTTGGAGGCAACCAGGCCAGCAGAGAGGGCAGTTGGGGTCAACCAGGTCTTCAGGGGAGGGCAGTTAAGGTTGACCAGATTGTCAAGGGAGGGAAGTTAGGGGTGACTGGGCCAGCAGGGGAGGGCAGTTAGGGGCAACCAGTCTGGCAAGAGAGGGCAGTTAAGGGCACTCAGGCTGGCAGGAGAGCAGTTAGCTGATTATCAGGCTGGCAGGGGAGTGGTTAGGAGGTGATCAGGCTGGCAGACAGAAGCAGTTTGGGTCAATCAGGCAACCAGTGTGGCCGGGACTAAACAGGCAGTTGGACATCCCTCAAGGCATCCCAGATTGGAGAGGGTGCAGGCTGGGCTGAGGGACACCCCTCCCCCATGCATGAATTTCATTTACCAGGCCTCTAGTATAAAATAAAAGTTACCTATGTCCATCATCTAGTGTCAAAGTTTTATTAAGAGGCATGCATTGAAAGGTGAAAATTGACTTCCAGAGGTTAAAATAAGTGACTCTAATTTTTATTTAAGTTTTGAGGACAAATCTACCCTAAGGACATTAACATATATATATATATATATATATATATATATATATATATATAAAATATTGATTTTTTACGGAGAGGAAGGGAGAGGAATAGAGAGTTAGAAACATCAATGAGAGAGAAACATCTATCAGCTGCCTCCTGTACACCTCCTACTAGGGATGTGCCCACAGCCAAGGTACATGCCCTTGACAGGAATCGAACCTGGGACTTCTCAGTTTGCAGGCCGATGCTCTATCCACTGAACCAAACTAGTTAGGGCAAGGGCATTTTTTTTGGATGTACATCAATCAGTATTTATACTCTTATAATAGTCATCTAAATCTATGGAGACATACTTGTCCTGTAGAAAACTTACATCCCAAAGTTAATAAAATTATATTAAATTTATTTTTTATAGTTTCTGTCTATAAATGTCAGATTTCTGTTTGTTAATTAGATTTTTTTCTACATCGTCCTTCCAATTAAGTGAGTTAAAACATTTTTGTGCCAAATTTAAATCTAGAGTTCTTTATGCATACTAGTTAATTTTATTACGTTATAAAAAAATGAAGATGAGTTTCTCTATACTTCTGTATGGTGGGGGATAGTCAGCTTCCCTTAGCTGTCCTATTTCTTGATGTGGTGACTTGTACTCTGGCATGCTTACTCCTTTAAAGGAGCAAAATCTGCCATTTGTAGAACTGAATACAGCACCCATTTTACTTCTCCATGCCTGAATACATGCTTTGAGGTACCTCTGCAAAGTTTCTGGAACACAGGGAGAAGAAGTCATTACATGAGTAATTTCACTGGGCAAAAAAGGTGTGTGGAAGATTGGGAGTCCAATGTGATCCAAATAGGAAGGGCTGGCTTTCCTCACATTGAGATAAGAAAAATTGAAATCACAAGGTACTTTGGTTTCTCTTCATTCATCAGCTTAACAGCTGTTTGCTTGGCTTTTTCCAAGTGATTAGTGTTGCCTTTACAGAAGGACACAATCTTTTATCTAATGCTCAGCTAGACAGGTCTCTGATCAGGCCTCTTTATCATGTCTGCTCCTTTGGCTACATGGTGTGTGGCTGATAAGGGACTCTTGCAGGTGGAATGGGGCTAAGACGTCAAGCGGACTCAGGGCAGGGCCATAGGGCACATAAGCCTGTGTCCTCACACAGAACAGGTAATTTCCCTACCAGCTAAAGGCATTGTGCTCTTAGTCTTCTTTAGAGCGAAACCCATTAATAGAAGGAATCACCTGTTTAAAAGACCATTACCTCGCCTTCACCAAAATCAGTGTGAGGCAAGAAGGAACAGAGACATACAGGAGGAGAGAGGAAGCAACGGAAAAAGGAGGAGGAGGTTCTGTGAAAGGCAAAGAGCCTTGTATTCTCATGTCTTCTCTTCCATTTTTTCAATGTTTTCTTCTAACTATCCAAATCATTTTGATTTTTTGTCTTAGAATGATATCCATCTCATAAATAAATACCAATGATTTACTTACTTAGGATGAGGCCCACAAGCCCCAGAAAATACATCCAAATCAAAAGAACCATCCTCAGGCCACTACAAGGCTGGAATCTGATATATCCACCCCAAATGTGACAGCAAGATAACACCACCTTAACAGAAAGACCTGCAGGACACTTTCCCAGCTTCCCATCTTGTTTGACGTTCTGGTGACCCTGACAGGATTTTAGAGTCTATATTACCCATGCTGCTCGGCAGTAATGATGAATGTGCAGAGGGTAGTTCCTCTGGCTAGTATTTCAAACAGCAGAGAACTAGAAGGGAGAGTGTAGATTTCAGGGTCACTTACCTGACTCTTGCGTGCCCACAGAACTTCAGAAGGTTCACTAAATTCAGGAACTGCCAGACATAGGAAGAGTACACTGACGTTTCTGTTACCTCAGTGAGCACTTCATTTCAGTTAAGAGATGGAGTGGAACAATCCCCATTTCCTCTAGGAATAAGGTATAGTCTTCCTTTAGCCCAATTCCTCTTGTTTTGCTTTTAAAAAATATATTTTTATTGATATCAGAGAGGAAGGGAGAGAGCAATAGAAACACTGATGATGAGAGAGAACCATTGATGGATTGATTGTCTCCTGCATGTCCCCTACTGGGAAATGAGCCCAAAACCTGGGCACATGTCCTTGACTGGAATCGAACCCTCTACCCTTTAATTTGCAAGCCGACACTCTATCCACTGAACCAAATTGGCTAGGAATGTGTGTCCCTCTTGTGAAGGTCTGACGTGTGTGAAAGTGGATAGCAATTGTGAGCCTTATGTTGCAACTAGTGAGCACCCAGAGGCTGGTGAACGGCTCTTTATCACTAATTCTGACAGCCCTCGTAAAGGCTCCCAAAGGAGCTGTTATGAATGGAGAAACAAACTAACTCAGTACCGAACCATCTAGTCTTAGTTTCTGACTTTTTAATGTCGATAAACTATTTGGGCTCTCTTGCATTTCAGCCACTGCAGCTTCAGCCTGGACATTACCTTCATCACTAGCTATAAGGTGGTGCAATTTTATGGCTTAGGTTGTTTTTCTTCTCTCAAGAAGTCAGTACTGTGCTGCCTGAAAACCATTCATGGGTGGGAAGGAATATTTAATTCCTGCCACTCCGTCTTGGTCATTGACTAGTAATGTAGACAGGACTTTGCTTACACAATGAAAATAATCATATTCTCTTAGTGAATAAATTTTATGAAAATAAGATAGGAAACTTTACAATGTTTTTCATAGATTTAGGAGGCATTGCACAGCTATTACTTGGGATATAAGTTAACCTTGATTGGGAGGGTGGTATAAAAAAGTTAATCATATATATATATATATATATATTGCTTATATACTTATAAAATCTAACTTAAAGTCTTTTGTCTATTATTTAGATGATTTCAAGAGCTGACTTAGTCAAAGAACTTTACATCTTAAATATTGTTTTGATTTTTCTCAGACTAATTCCTAAGAAATGTAAATGCATTACTCCCCTACTTTCAGTAGATAAATATCTTTCATGATTAATGCCAATTCAGTTAAAGAGATATTGATTAACTTTTACAAGGGAAAGCCTTAATAAAAAAGTGTCTGAAAATGGGCATAAGTAACATCCATGCCTAAAATAAGGCATGGAACCCTGTGAGTCCATTCATCTTATATCATCTTTTTGGTTAATAAGAAAAAACAGTCATGGAGAAAGCAATACTGTAGAGTAAACTAACAGCCTAGTTCTAAAGGAAGACAAATCGCTCCTGCTGTTACAGAATTACCTCTTAACATGATTTAGCTTAATTCTGACTCTTCAGCTTAAGCAGAAATTCTAGCGAAGCAGAGTGATTCCATTTTAATTATGACCTACTTTCAAAAAGAGTAGATTGGCAGAACTCCATGAACATAATAAGTAGTTGTATCCCCTGGAATACGTCTGAGCTAGCCATAGTTATTGCACACACATTCGATGAATATTTCAAATCAAAACAGCTTGCTCCATGAATAGGTTAAGTGAAGATCAATTTACATCATTTCACTACTCTTCTCCTGCAGTTCTCAAATATGAGAGCAAAATGGGTAATTTCTCACTGTAAATAGGGCGAATCCAGATGTTGCAACCCAAACCATTTCAAAAGCATTGTATATTCTTGCCTAGCCTTGGACTGATTATCAGACATATGGCTTCTACAGTTATCTTACATTTTAGGTGACTTGCTTATATTAAATTGAGAAACAAGGAGAGTAAAATTTACACTTGTCTTTTTCTCAGCAGCTCAGCCAGAAAACAATTCATATTGGAGGAAGTATATTCAAAATAATATGATTTTTAACTTTATTTTTGAGTGTCAATGACCCATGCTATTTCTCTTCTCATAGTGGATAATTAAGATCTGATTTTCTTACTATTAAGGTGACTAATCACTTTGGTGCATAAATAAACCAAGATTATAAAGAGAAGTAAGATGAAGTGTTGAGTAAACACTATTTTAGGAAAAATCAATATAAAACTGTTCATTGAGTTCAATCAAGTGAACTTTTAAACAAGAATTAGCTAATCAATAAATACACAAAGATATTTTCATACAGCAGTGAAGATGAGGAAAAGATTTGACCTGATAAACTTAAGAATTTATCTGCCTAAAGTTGAACATGATGTCAAGAAAAGTATGCCTGATAATTTTTTAATATAAGCAGATTATTCTTTTCTAAAAAAATGATCAACTAAAGAAAATTGCCTTTCAGTTTTTAATCTTCATTTCAGATCAAGGAGCAAAGCTTAAACATAATATAAACTCAGTAACCTCTTAAAAAAGCCTCAGTTAGCTGAAATTCTGCCCTAAACCTTCACAGACCAGATAACCTTGACAATCCTTTACTGAGAATTGATGTTCAGCCATATCTCCCTTTCCCCTTCTTTAAATACCTGTCAACCTATCTGTTTATTCCTGTTCTCATATGTTAGTAACGGAGCTCAGTTGCTATAATGCTAGTAGCCGTCAAACATGTTGCCAGGACAATGGTCCTAACACACAGCTAGAGCATGAAAATGACTGATGCAACTCTTTCATTGGCTCCTAACTATTCATGGGATGAACTCCATCGTCATAAATGTGATATACATTTGATGAGGGTAGCCTCATCTTTTCTTAACAGATTTTTCATTTGCCACAATTTTTTAAAAAAATGTATTTTATTGATTTTTTACAGAGAGAAAGGGAGAGGGACAGAAAGCTAGAAACATTAATCAGCTGCCTCCTGCACACCCCCTACTGGGAATGTGCCCGCAACCAAGATACATGCCCTTAACCAGAATTGAACCCGGGACCCCTGAGTCCACAGGCGAACGCTCTATCCACTGAGCCAAACTGGTTCCCGCTATTTGCCACAATTTTTCACATATACCTGTACACACAAACACAGCCTCTCTACTCAAGTCACACTGAATGATTGCTTTTTATCCAAATCATAGTAATTCTGCCACAGAACCAATTTGGGGGCAGAACGCCTTGCGGGTTAAACACCATAGTATACTAATTTGAAAAAGGTTTTTCAAACTTTTTGGGGAAAATTTCTGGCTTGATATAAAAATATTTAGAATGACAAATTAAAATGATTTATACATATTACTTCATAGTCCCTCTTGGCTGACTCAAGACGCCCTGGATAAAGTTTTATAAATATTTTCATTTCTTTAGTGTATTTTTAAAAAAATATATTTTTATTAATTTCAGAGAGGAAGGGAGAGGGAGAGAGAGATAGAAATATCAACGATGAGAGAGAACCATTGATCAGCTGCCTCCTGAACATCCCCTTTTGGGAATCAAACCTGCAACCCCGGGCATGTGTCCTGAGCAGGAATCGAACTGTGACCTCCTGGTTTATAGGTCGACGCTCAACCAGTGAGCCACGCTGGCCGAGCTATTTAGTGCATATTATAGCTGAGAAATTGGTTTTACCCTAAACAGATTAGTGTCTTTTCTCATAAACATTACTTGTAAACTTTACTGGAAAGGTATTAAATTAACAGGTTTGGCTTAAAAAAAAGTTTAATATTAATTAATTAATATTGCTGATAGAAAGCTAGAGGTCTCCTCTCTGTTTTTCTCTTTCAAGTGCCTCCATGTGTCTGTTGGTCCTGAGGACTCATTTCCTTGCTGAGACTTGCTGAGAGGGAGAGAAGAAGGCGAGCGCTTCTGAATCTTGACACAGCAAGGAATTGCTTTTGCTAATGCTTTTGATGAACTTCGATCTCTTTCCCACTTTGCAGAAATCAGAAAGTTACTCTGTTAATTATCAGCAGCCAGAGCTCTGTGGAGTTACCTTTCCTTCTCAGAGAAAAGCAGGGATTAAATGCAAAATCCTTTCACTGTTGGGAAAGAAACATTTATTTTAGTCCTCTTTTTATTGTCAACTTAAAAATTTTCTTCTCTTTATAGTTTTTTTTTCCTTTATTGATCTGAAACTTCTTCTGACCTTTACACATTTATCTCTTAGTCAAGCTTCTAATCCTTAGCCTGTGGTTATTGCCTTTATTTATGAAAATTCCTCTATGCAGATAAAGTATATACTGATATAAGAGATTCGGGCAGCATGTAGGTGAGCTATGATCTTATGTGCAGTAATTCAATAACCAGTCATCTACATGTTGTAGCACTGAGACTCAGCAGGTGGACTGAGACCATCCACAACTAATCATGGGGATTCGGACATTTTTCTCCAACTACCATAATTTCCACCATCTGCTTTATATATGTGATGATTTGTAAGGTGTCATTTACTTTCCATCTGAGTCTCAATACTTCCTTTATCACAACGTATTAAAATTTATAACAATAATCCTGCTTGTATAGAATATTGCCCCAGATACCTGCTGCATCATTGTATTTCTTTAGAAAGTTTCTATTGCTTTCAAGAAAAAGAAATCTCTTCAAATAAAAGTTTGTCAGTTTTTAAGCCAGATGCTTATGAGAATACCAAACTGTCCTTGTATTTCAACCTGCAGTAAATTGGATTCAGGACTGATAATGATTTTGCACATAGAAGGCTGCCTCCTGGAAATAAGCATCTTTTTGAAGCATCTGCAATCTGTCATTTGAAAAAGACAGCTCTTTCCCTTTGCCTGTAGTCCTTGCATATCAATCTAATCTCAAGGTATTGCCACAGAGTTGTACTCCCAGTGGTATTTTAACTATAGATCCATGAAAATGAAATTATTATAATTATAAAAAAATACTCAAGAGGTCATTTAATTGAATACATTCTGATTAGATCTTTAGAAGATTGAAGAGTAGGGAAGGTAAAGGGGACGCAGGAGTCTGGTAGAGTGAATGATCTCTTATTTCTTGTCTTGGTTTGCAAGGTACTGTTTTGACAGCAAGCCACTGATAAATAAAAGCATAGAAACAGATGTGAAAGTGTGAACCAGCGCTGAGAAAAATAAGAAACATTGCAGCAAGCTAAGTTTTCACTGATTCAACAATTTTTGTTTATTTTTCACCACACATGGCTCATAGTTGAAATTATAATCTTTGTGTGTTTTTTTTTCCCATTTGTGGTACATACTTTATTTTTATGGGAAACTCAAAAATTAGCACAAGCGGTGAAAATGCCTCAAGCTTCATAGGGCCCAGTCTTTACATCAGAACAGTGTTTTTGTTTCAGATCTCCAGAACTCTCCTAAACAAACAAAACCGGCGGTGATAACGTAATGCTTTATTCTTCAGAAAAACTAGGGGTAATAAATAATTCTCATATGTTGCTTTTTAAAAAATAACGCTTTTATGAGAAACATTGCTCACTTTAAAACATGTTCTCACAAACTGCTATTTAGATTGTTAGTTGCCAACAAACAGTAACTATGAACTCTGCATGCAATCTATGTGATCTTTCCCCAAAACTGAAGCTCTTAGATAAAAATTCTACATTAAAGATCAAGATTTTTTAAACCATTTATTACATTTTTAAAATATATTTTATTGACTTTTTACAGAGAGGAAGGAAGAGGGATAGAAAATCGGAAACATCAATTAGTTGCCTTCTGCACACCCCCCACTGGGGATCTGCCTGCAATCAAGGTACACGCCTTTGACCAGAATCAAACTTGGGACCTTTCAGTTCGCAGGCCGATGCTCTATCCACTGAGCCAAAGCAGTTTCGGCAGTCTATTACATTTTGTATGTGTTCAATTTCTTTCTCTAAATGTTATCTAAGTCACTCTTTTATAATATTTACATTATAATCTGTTTGGCTGGAAATACAGTCACTTCCTGTTGTTTCATATTGAATGGCCAGCCAGCAAAAGTCTCCTTTCCCACCACTCTTGGATACCTACATCTCAGGATGGGTTCCCCCAACTTTTGGCTTTGCCTTTCAGTTATATTATAGATTTAGTGTTGTTCTTAATAATTCTATTATTATTGATAATTATGTTATCAATATCATGCCAATATATTGATCAACTTATTTTATTACTAATAAGTATTGATAATTTTTGTTATAATTAATATCATAATAATAAGAACTGATAATGGTAATGAACACCAGTACATGAATACTTGCAATGGGGCAGGCACCATACTGATCATATATGATGTTTTAGTTAACCCTTAAAATGATCCTATGAAATACATATTTTCTTTTTTTTTTAAATTTGGAAACTGAGAATTAGAAAATTAATTAATATGCCCCAAGTCACTCATTTTATAAGTAGCTATACAGGACTTATTTATTTAAACATTTAAAAAATATATATTTTTATTGATTTTAGAGAGGGAAGGAGAGAGAAACATCAATTATAAGAGATAATCATTAATTGGCTGCCTCCTGCATGCCCCACCCCAGGGATCAAGCTCATAACCCAGGCAGCCCTCACCGGGAATCGAACCATGACTTCCTGGCTCATAGGTCTATGCTCAACCACTGAACCATGCAAGCTGGGCTGCTGTGCAGGATTTAAATGCAGTTTTGTTTGATGTTCTATGGTGCCTTGATTGCCTTTCCTTTTAAATTTTTATTATTATTATTTTTTGTTTTTTATCCTTTACTAGAGACCCAGTGAATGAAATTTGTGCACGGGTGTATGTCCCTCAGCCAGGTCTGTACCCTCTCCAATCTGGGGTCTCTCAGGGAATGTCTAACTGTTGATTTAGGCACAATCCAAGCAGTTGGACATTCTTCTCACAATCTGAGACCATTGGCTCCTACTGCTCGCATGCCTGCCTGATTGCTCCTAACCACCTCTGCTTATCTACTTGATAGCCCCTAATTGCCTCTGCCTGCTGGCCTGATAGCCCCCTAACCACTCCCCTGATAGTCTGATAGTCCCCAACTGCCTTCCCCTCCTGGCCTGATCACCCCCAACTGCCCTCCTCTGACAGCCTGATTGCCCTCTAACTGCTTACTTCCTTCCCTGCTGGCCTGATCACCTTTAACTGCCTCTGCCAAGGCCCCCACCTCCATAGTTTTGTCTGGAAGGAAGTTGGACGTCTGTAAGATGTCCAATCAACCCAGTCTAATTGGCATATTACTCTTTTATTAGTATAGATTGATCCTTTATAACATAGGAAGGGATGAATATATATGAAAATTTCCAGTAAACTTTGTTAATAGTAAAAATATCCTGTTTCCCCAAAAGTAAGACATTCCCTGATGATATTTTTATTCTTGAAACTAAAAAAACCTGGGCGACACAAGCAGTTATAAGGAAGTGGGTCGATTTAATGCTGCTGCTTGTTATTCGAGGGAGCCAAAGAGGTCTGCTAGTCTGGGATGCAGCCAGCACTCACTGCGCTAAAGACATGAAGAAATTTCTTCACGAAAGAAAAATAGACCAAATAATGATTCCCGCAGGAATGATGGCCTATCTCCAGACTCTTGATATTGCAATAAACAAGCCATTCAAGGACAATTTGTGCATGGAAATTAATGACTACATTGAAATAGAATGGAGAGAAATCAGCGTGGAAACTTTGTGAAACCTAAACTGCAAGAGGTTGTGACTTGGGTGAAGAATTCATGAGAGAAAATCACTGACAGTTGCATTGCAAATTCACTACGAGCAGGCTACCTTGACAAGAAGTACTCCTTTAAGGACAGTGCTATTGCTAAACATGTGAGATTTGGTCCACTGATTCTGAAAGAAATGGAGTCACAAGAAATTCACCAGGAAATTCAGGGTTTGGATTGTTATGATGATGTTCCAGAAGATGATGACATGACTGTCATTGAATAAATCTTACTTTATGTTCATACCGGTAAATATCAGTATCAGTAAATGTACCATAGATTGTTGTACATGGAAATAATGGTAGTAACAAGAAATTCTTGATACCATAGGATTCACAGTTTGTTTGGTTATGCTGGTTTGTAATGATAAGTACTACTATACCATATACATGTAATAAATTTCCTGTTTTTTTGTTCAACAATAAATGTGTACTGTATTTTTCTTCATGGAAAAATAAGACATCCCCTGAAAATAAGACCTAGCACATCTTTGGGAGCAAAAATTAATATAAGACACTGTCTTATTTTCGGGGAAACTGTGTAGGTTGATTCTGAGTTTAAGACATAATTGAAATAGGGAATAAAGACTCTGCCAAAGATAGATATCTCACAGAAAGATAAAATTTCACACAAAAAAGGAAAGCTAGAGAAATGCATAGAATTTTTTTTTGTGCTTTTAAAATCACAATGTTATAGAGTGCAATTTAAAACAATTTTTATTCATTCTTTCCATGATGACTTTATTCAATTATTTTGTACGTCTAATATACAAACCATTCTGATGGACATTTAAAATGAAACAAAAATGCATTAAACTTGATTTCTCAAGTAACACGTTTCTGTGGGAGGAATCAGACAAGAGAAGACAAAGGTCACTGTGCAATCACTTCTCTCGGATGGCGCTGAGTGCCTCACACAATCCTAAGTAGAAGGGCTGGGTCATCATAAAAACAAAAGGTTTCTACATTCATTCATTACTTTTTCCTGTTTCTACTGAAATGAGGATTAAAGAAATAATCTGCAAGAATAAAGTTTTTCCAGCTACGGCCTACAGATTAGGTGTGCGATGTAGAGATGACATGAATAATATGCAGCAGAGGTAAGATTATAGTGAGGAAAGAGTGGTCAGTTCTCAGAGGTAAAGTGAATAGGATGCTTTCCCAGCATTGTGCCACTCTCTTTCATTTCTTGCCACTAAAATGAAGACTATTTCCTTGCAGAACACTTGTTTTTCTACTTTATTCTCTTAACTTCTACTTAAAAATAACCACCATTATCCCCATGTCCAAGGCCAGAAATCAAATGAGTTGAAATGGAAAAAAAACAACAACAAAAAACCCCCCAAACATATGCTACGTTTTAAATAGTTGTATACTTTAGTTCAGTTTTGCTAAAAAGATTACTTTTGAAAGAGAAGAAGTGCTGGAGTGCTCAGATATGAGTCATACTTCACAGGTGATGGCAATTTTCTAATCGCACAAACAGAAAGTAAATCCCTAAGTATTCTTAAACTTCCTCTCCCTGCATTGTACCTTTTAAGATGTACTCCCCACCTCACTTTTTTTCTATTAATCCTTAGCCAAGGATATTTTTCCATTTATTTTTAGAGAGAGTGGAAGGGAGAGAGATACACAGAGAGAAACATAGCTGTGAGAAAGACACATCAATTGGTTGCCTCCCACACACACCCCAATCTGGGGGTAGGGATGAACCTGCAACCAAGATACATTGACCAGAATTGAACCTGGGACCTTTCAGTCTATGGGCCAATGCTCTATCCACTGAGCCAAAATGGCTAGGACAAGATGTAACCCTTTTTGAATATTAAACCCTCCTGTGACAACAATCATGTTTATCTAATACAGGCTCTGATAAAGAAACATAGATTGCACTTAATAATTAGAGAAACAATTAGAAAATGTGAAATGTGTATGTGTGTAAAGATGAAGATGATTGTTAAGTGTTTGTCCATATTGAACAATATTTTTATCAAATATTTTTATTTGATTACTGCAATTTCAAAGAAAAATATTTGTGAATGAAACCATGTTACAGGTAATAATTAGCTATAAATAGCCCAGTGGTTGTAAGAATAGACTCTGGATATATAATAATTGAATTTGAATCCAACTCTTTTATTCCTATACTTGTGATCAAGGACAAATTACTCAATCCATTTGTATATCAGTGTACTTATTTGTAAAACAGGAAAAACAGCAATACCTCTTAGAGAATTTTTAAGCTTAAGTTATTAAACACGTATTTCTTAGTGACTATCTCATAGCAGTTACAGGTATTATATAAATCATATCTATTACTAATATTTATATTGACGTCGATATTATTAACAGATTATCCAGAAAACTAAACATTCTAATCTTTTAACCTTCTCAAGGTTCTAGTCTCAAAGAGAGTGGCAGTTTTTAAATTTTGTGTTTTGCCTGTTTATTATATATACAACAGTCTGATAATACAAGAAGCATTTAAAAGCAGCCTGGCCAGCCATACTAATGTTTTGACTGCAAACAGGACTGCATTGTAGGGATAGATGATATATGTGATATTTCAAACTTGATAAGAATAAACATGCTGAAAATTATAATATAGTATTACAGAGCAAGGTACACTGATATATTTTATTGCATTGCATACAGATAGATCTTCATTTTTCAAATATATCAGGTGAAGTGAAAATAATACACCCAAGAAGTCTAGGTAATTAAAATGAACTTGAAAGTATGCAAGCAGATAGAAATAGCCTTATTTCAATTCAAGTCAGAACTTTATTAAAGTATAAGAAGGAAGTAAGTACATGAGTGATTGTTCCATCCCCAATAAATATTTATTTCACAGGTAGCAATAGAAATGATACGTGGTCTTGAGACCTGTCTCCTTATCCTGACTACAATGATCTCTGTTGTCGGAATTAAAAGGATGCCAGGCAGTACTGGAGGTTTAAGGGGATTTCATTTACCTGATGGGCCACTGTGAATTCCAACAGAGAATCTTTGCTATAAATCAGAGAGTCAGGTAATAAAACATGAAATATGTTTAGTCACTCTTATCTAAATGCCCTGATTATTAGAATCACTTGGGGAAAAATTTGGAAAATGCAGATTCCTCATTCCCACCTTGAGTGAATTTACTTAAAATATTCAAAAATTATTTTGTGAATGCTCTAACCAGTGGCCGGCAAACTCATTAGTCAAGAGCCAAATATCAACAGGACAGCGATTGAAAAATTTTTTGAGAGCCAAATTTTTTAAACTTAAACTTCTTCTAATGCCACTTCTTCAAAACAGACTTGCCCAGCCCATGATATTTTGTGGAAGAGCCACAATCAAGGGGCCAAAGAGCCTCATGTGGCTCACCAGCCGCAGTTTGCTGACCACTGCTCTAACCAAACTGAGCTAGAAGTATATTTTTTCTTAATTAATTAAATTTAAAATATGCCTAGTGTAACAAGCAAAACACCCAAATATAAATTAAGAAACAGTTACAAATCTTCCGTACCTCTCTCTTCATATTTCTTGGGGTATATGCCTCCATATCATTCTCTGTGTCAGGTGATATTCTGGAGTGTGAAAATACAGTGGTGAAAGGGATGGTGTCCGTATATCTTTAGAGCTTAAATTCCAGTAGTGTGTGTGTGTGTGTGTGTGTGTGTGTGTGTGTGTGAGAGAGAGAGAGAGAGAGAGAGAGAGAGAGAGAGAGAGAGAGAGAAATACATAAAACACAAGCTCAAAGAAAATAAAACAGAATAGTAGGATGGCTGATCACTATTTTTTATTTTGGTTGTTAGAGAAGACTTCTCTGAATAGGTGACACACAAGCTAATAAAGAGAAACTTTAGGAAGATTGAGGAAAGAGAATTTCCAGTGAGAGGAAGGAACTGAGAGTGCACATATCCTGAAGTAATCAATGGGGAATTTTTGGAGGAACCAAAAGAAGATTAGTGTGAGAAACAAGATGCTATGAAATGTGGTCAAAGAAGGAGAAATGGAGGCTCTGGAAGTCATAGGAAGGAGAGTTTTAGATACAATGCATTCATAGTCTATCCCTGTTTTCTTCTTGGCCTACAGAAAAATCACATAAATACCCCTTCATCTGGACCTTCAGACCTGTTCCTTGATTGTTCTTCCTGGTAATATTCTAGGAGAATCTTTATTTTGTCTTACTTTAAATTCATTGTTAATATTATAAAATGTTTTATTATAAAGTTATATATATATATATATCCTATATAACATATATATATATATATATCCTATATAATCCTATATAATAAAAGAATAATATGCAAATCGACTGAATGGCAGAATAACTGTTCGCTATGATGCGTAATGACCACCAGGAAGCAGATGCTCAAAGCAGGAGCTGCCCCCTGGTGGTCAGTGCACTCCCACAGGGAGAGTGCCACTCAACCACAAGCCAGGCTGGCGAGCACAGCAGTGGTGGTGGGAAACTCTCCTGCCTCCGCGGGCAGCACTAACGATGTCTGACTGACGGCATAAGAGTGGGCCTAAGCCATCAGTTGGATATCCCCAGAGGGCTCCTGGACTGCAAGAGAATGCAGGCCAGGCTGAGGGACCCCGTAGTGCACACATTTTCATGCACTGGGCCTATAGTATACATCTATAAAATCTATTGTTTCCAATGTTTTCTGATGCAAATATTGCAACTATTAACATTCTTATGAATATCTTCTAGTGAACATTTCCAAGGAGATGTATTAGGGAGTATGCCTATGAGCAGAATTGCTAGATTATAGGCAGTGCCTTCGCTTTTCTTGGTCATGCCTCAGTTGGAGGTGAGGATTATAGTATACGTATTTCTCCAATATCTTCCAGACCACACTGAAGGCTGTCCACTTTACAATGATAATTTGGGTGGATTTCTGAGCACTTATCATCTCTGGCTTCTGTACCACCAGGGGGTAGATGCTCAGAGTGCTTTGCTTTGTTTTCTGGACAGATAATTCTGTCTCTGGTTGCTGGTAAAACTTTAGAAAATGTGTCCTAGCTCATCTAGTCTTTCCTTATTTGTCTATACTAGCCCCTTTACCTCACTGGTCAGGTGGAACTTCATAGGAGCGGTGACAGAGAGACATGTCAGAATGAGCCCTCTCACTCACTGGTATATCATTCTTGACCTGACTTTATTTGCCTATACCCGCTTCCCTTGCTATATTTTCTTTCTGGTGAATATTTCTTGTCCTAAATAAATACAGAGTTCTCAGATCTAGTTCTCTATCCTTTCAGCTAGGTTTCTATATCACAGACCAAACTTAAGCTAGTTCCCTTGCTCAGTAAAATGTGGTTTTAGATGCCTTTTATCAAATTATTATTTTATCAGGGTAAAATTTGAATTTAATAAATCATTTTTAGGATTTAGAAATATAATCAATATAATGAAGTGATACCTAGGTATGCATTTTAAATTTGTTATCCTTGCAAGGCACCTCAGAAGTCCCACCAGTAATTTTGTTGAAATTTATATTTCCCTGAGTTTTCATAACTCCTTTCTTTCTTTAAAGAACATGTTCTTATTGATAATTTAGAGGGAGAGGAATATAGAGGGAGAGAAAGAAACATCAATCAGTGTTTGCACCCTGACTGGGGGTCGAATCTGCAACCTGGGTATATGCCCTGACCTGGAATCAAACCGGGACCTTCCGTGCATGGGATAACGCTCCACCAGCTGAGCCATATAAGGCAGGACTCCACAACTCTTTCCAAGTTTTCTTATCGAAGAGAACTTGCAAACTGGTGAAATTACCTGCCCCTTTTTTTATTTTGCCATGTGTTTATTTCCATATATTATTTTTTATTTTCTTTCCATTTTTATTTATTGATTTTCTTTTTTTAATTTTTAAAGTTATTATTTTTTAAAAAAATTCTTTATTGTTGGGATTATTACAGGATGTCCCTCTTTTTCTCACCTATATTTCCTCTCCACCAGGTTCCCGTCTGGCCCCAGGCCTTTGCCACCCTATTTTCTGTATTCATAGGTAATGAATTTATGTAAGATCTTTGTTTAACCTCTTCCCACCCCCCACTTCCCCTTCCTTCTGAGAATCATTAGTCTCTTCCATTTCCATTTCTATGATTCTATTTTATTCTTCAGTTTATTCTGTTCATTAGATTTCTTATTTGTTTAATTTTTAGATTCAATTGTTGATAGATATGTACTTGTGGCCATTTTGTTGTTCATAATTTTTATATTTTTCTTTTTATTCTTTCTCTCCTTCACATTTCATATAATACTGGTTTGGTGGTGATGAACTCCTTTAGCTTTTTCTTGTTTGTAAAACTCTTTATATGACCTTCAGTCTAAATGATGGTTTTGATGGGTAGAATAATCTTTGTTGTAGGTCCTTGCTATTCATCACTTTGAATATTTCTTGCCATTCCCTTCTGCCCTGCATAGTTTCTGTTGAGAAGTCAGATGACAGCCATATGGGCACTGCCTTGTAGGTAACTAACTGCTTTTTTCTTGATGCTTTGAAGATTCTTTCTTTGTCTTTAGCCCTTGACATTTTAATTATGTGTCTTGGTATCATCCTCTTTGGATTCCTTTTGCTTGGGGTTCTCTGTGCTTCTTGGACTTGTAAGTCTATTTCTTTCTCCAGGTAGGGGAAGTTTTCTGTCATTGTTCCTTCAAATAGGTTTTCAATATTTTGCTCTCTCTCTCTCTTCTTCTGGCACCCTCATAATTTGAATGTTGGTATGCTTGAAGTTGTCCAAGAGGCTCCTTAAACTATTTTCATCTTTTTATATTCTTTTTTTCTTTTTGCTCTTCTGGGTGTTTATTTCTTCCTCATATTTCAAATCATTGATTTGATTCTCAGGATACTCTAGTCTACTGATTAATCCCCATATATTATTCTTTATTTCAGTCAGTGTATGCTTAATTTCTGATTGGTTCTTTTCCATTTTTTTTTTTTGGCATTCCCACTAAGGTTCTTGAAAATCTCACTAAGTCCCTTGGAGGCTTATAGAAGATTTTTGAGTAACCTTAAAACTGTGGTTTTGAACTCTATATCCAGTAGTTTGCTTTCTTCCATTTCTCTCATTTGTGACATGTTTCTTTGCCTCCACATTTTGGCTCCTTTCCTGTGTTGTTTCTATGTATTAGGTAGAGCTGCTAAGTCTACTTGAGTTGATAGAGTGTCTTGTGTAGTAGATGTCCTATACGGCCCAGTGGCTCAGTCTCCATAGTCACCTGAGCTGGGTGTTGCAGGTAAACCCTTCATTGTGGGCTGTGTGCACAGTCTTGTAGTTGAGCCTTGATGGCTGTTGGTGTCACTGGGAGGAATTGACGTCCAGGCCAATTGGCTGTGAAGACCAGCTGAGACTACAGAGGGAGAGCTGCTGTGCAGGAGACACCCTTATGGAGCAGGACTTGCTTCAGTGGGCTTTGGTACTCACTGAGTCTGCCCCTTGAGTGTGTTGCTTATGGATGTGGAGAGTTGTAATCTGGTATGGTCTGACATTGACCACTGGGTACACTGGCTCTTGGGTTTCCAGAGAGGTGTAAAGTCAGCCACTGCCTGGGGCCACCCAGCAGCTGCTAAAGAGAAATATGCAGATTCCTCCTCTTTGTATTGGGTTTGGAAATGCTCAGACAAGGCCCAGCTGTGAAGCAAGGCAGGCTGGTGCTGGTGCTGTGTCTTAGGTCTTTTATTGATAGGTTTGGGGATCCCCGACCCATCTGCAGCTTGTTTGACAGGTTTTAGTCAGAGCAAGGACAGGCCATTCATATGCCAAAGCTGCTGCACAGCTTGAGTGGGGTTGTAAATTGGATGGGGTATGGTCTTAGGGAATCACCAGGATGGAGCAAACAGAAATGGCTGCCAGTCAGCCCTGCCACTGGGAAGGTCCCAGAATAGAAACAATGGTGTCTGTGAGCACCTCCTTCTGGGAGAAAGCTGCCCCCTGAGTTCCTGTCCCAGAGCCAGACAGTCCAGTTTCTTCTCATTTGTGTCTGTGTTCCCGAGAGCCCCTCCCTGGGGCTGGAGCTTATACTTCAGTTCATGGTGCCGGCCTTTTAAGAGGAACAGCTGGGTCTCCAGCAGCCTGTGTGTCACGGAGCCCCAATCTGCACTGGTTTTTACAGCCATAGTTCTTACTGCCTGTAGGGGCCCAGGGCTTCTTTCTGAGGCCCTGGGCCCCAGGACTGGGGGTGTGGTGTGGGGCTCTGGTGTGCTCCTTCAGGTGGCCTCTGCAGAGACAATTTCCCTCCTGGTTAAGACGCAGCACATGTGGGTGTCTAACCAGCAGTTCTGGATGACAGTGGTTCTGTATTTTAGTTGTAATTTTGATGTGTTGTGGGAGGCGGCGAGTAGAGGTGTTTGCTTATGCCACCAGCTTGGTTCTTCCTGATTTTCTTTTTAGAGAGAAAGAAGAAGACAGAAAGGGAGATTTGTTGTTCTACTTATTTATGTATTCACTAGAGGCCCAAAGCATGAAATTCGTGAAAGGGTAGGCCTTCCTTCCCCGGCCTGCCAGCACCGGCTTCTCTCTGGCATCCAGGACCTGGGCTTCTCTCACAGTCCCAGCTTTGTCCAGAAGGTGGTCCAGAAAGACGTCCAGCCTAATTAGCATATTGTGCTTTTATTATCATAGATTAGTTGATTCTTGTGTGTGCCCTGACTAGGAATTAAATCTGCAACTTTGGCGTATCAAGGAGATGCTCTAACCAACTGACCTACCCGTATGTTTTTAAGTAATTAAATTTAAAATATGCTGAGGGTAACAAGCACCACACCTAAAGATAAACTAACAAACAGTTGAAAATCTTTCATGCCTCTCTCTTCATGCTTCCTTGGGTTATATCCCTCCATACTATTCTCTGTGTGCAAGCGAACCTATAAAGTGCTCTTTGAGTTTGAGAAGAGAACATTCTTCATTTCGTCATGATATTCTTCATGGTAGAAGATTTTTGTGTTCTAACAAAATAGTTTCAAATGCAATAAAAAGCCTTCTTGATGTTTCTTTGGGGAAATGGAGTCATTTCGCCTTCGGAGGTGGATGGAACCATCCCACCGACTTAGCGGTTTCCAGGTTCCTGTGAAAGGGGTCATGGAATTGACAGACGGGCAAGGGACTGGCTGGGAGAGAGGAGTCTTAGCACGAGTCAGGAGGGGAAGACTTAGGTTCGACTACCTTTAGCTCGTTAGCCATAAAAAACCTCGTGGATGTAGATTCAGCTGTGCCAAGAGAATGCTACTCTGGAATAAAAATTATACTAAGCTATTATTTGTCACTGAAAGGTACACTAAAAATACATCTAACCTGATAACCCCATTCCTTTTTTTTTCTTGTAAGAAGTAAGAATAAAAGAACACTGTTCTTAGATGATACTCTCAAAGTACAACTATGTAACACGGAATTTTTTAGAGCATTTCAAGTGTCAATGATAGTGGTTCCAAATTTAAAACGTATTTTAAATATGACTGTGTGTGCATTTGTAGTTTGCATACAAATCTCCGTATCTGTAATCAAAGACTCTTATCCTGCCTCTCAGTGTGGAATGCATACTCTCCTCGGACCACTGATATCGTCAAGATTCTGAAGCTGTTTACTAAAAATATGATGCTTGTTTTCTGCCTGATGTGTAATCAGTGGCAGATTTCTAACTGGTGTTAAAGGTGTTTACTACCTCACTCTCCATATTTACAAACATGATTTGGTTTATACATATTCAGTTATTCTTATACTTGGATGGATGTCTCCATAATGTTGATTTACAGGTGCAGTGGTAAAGAAATATGTGTCTGCATGGAAATCAAAGTAACACACGATTTAAGTATTAAATTTCAATTTTGATTGCAAGTTTGTTTCCAAGTAGCATTACTTATTTAATAGAAACATAATTTACAAAATGGCAGAGTGCCTGTGATTTTATAAAGTTCAGTAAGGATAAGTTTAAAAGAGCGGCATATAAGAAAATTTAAGGAAAGAAATCTTGGGAGAATGTATATATAGCATTCTGCAAAAACAAAACAAACATAAACGAACATAAAACGGAGAGCTTATAGTAAATTACAAGCTGAACTTTGGTCTTACAAAACTCACTGTTTGAAAAATGAAAAGAGTAAGCATGACATCGAGAGACAGTAAAAAACCGAATCCTGACAGGGCCCATCTATCAAAGGTCCGAGGAAACCCTTTTTCCATGATTACTGCAAGCAAAATGAAACATTTTAGAAAAAGTAGGACAATGTTGCCTTATCGTGCTAGGCCCTCACCACCAGTGACTACTGTTCCTTGTCTTACAGAAAAGTTAAGTTTTATATAATGCGACATTTACCTTCTGCATCTTGGGAATGTGCTATCTGCATTAATCATTTCTTATAATCCGCACCCTCCTTTCCTCTTTTTCTTTCCATGTCTCTCTTCTTCCTGAACACTTCAGAGATCCCTGATTGCTCACAACTTTCATAACATTAGGAGTCTGTTTCTTGCCTTTCTTTAGTCACTGCAAGAGGCCCTGTGAAGGTTGTCAGATAAAAATAAAAGACGCCAGTATTTTAGTATAAGTATATCCTATGCTATATTGGGGATCCAGTTATAGTGAAAGTACGCATTCTTTACTTTCCTGCAATTCACATTTAACCCGGAGTCCTTTGTTTTATTTGCTAACTGTGACAGCTGTTCCTCGAAGGCCATTGCCAAATGCAGTGTGGAAAGGCCACTCAGAGCAAGCCTCAACCATGACATACATTGACTTATGAACGACTTTCCTCAAGAGAGGGTGTTTCCAATGATGATGACTATTCTTTTGTGGAAGAAGCAGAAATGGTCGCAACACCTTAGATAAAATCTAGGGTAATTTCTCACTATTTTTAATGAGAAAATTTTAAAATATATATTTTTATTGATCCCAGAGCGGAAAGGAGAGGGACAGAGAAATAGAAACATCAGTGATGACAGAAAATCATTGATTGGCTGCCTCCTGCACGCCCCACACTGGGAATGCTGTTTGCAGCCCTGGCATGTGCCCTGACCAGGAATCAAACTGTGACCTCCTGGTTCACAGGCCGGTGCTCCACCACTGAGCTACACTGGCTGGGCATTAATCAACATTTTGATGACCATTATTCGATAAAAGCGCAGTCTCAGTTCAGTAATTACTATGTTCAGTCTAGAATAAGAATCAAGTATCTACTGCTTTTTTCATTTTTGTTTATTTATTTACTTATTTTTATTATTTTTATTGTTGACACTATTACAGACATCCCCAATGCCTATAGCTTTTTAAAAAAACATATTTTATTGATTTTTTCGCAGAGAGGAAGGGACGGGGATAGAGTGTTAGAAGGATCAATGAGAGAGAAACATTAATCAGCTGCCTCCTGCACACCCTCCAGGGG
Organism: Antrozous pallidus; assembly: GCA_027563665.1. Lineage (NCBI taxonomy): Eukaryota > Metazoa > Chordata > Mammalia > Chiroptera > Vespertilionidae > Antrozous > Antrozous pallidus. Next base: position 90,816,905 of record CM050517.1, read on the forward strand.
GGATTATGCCCTCAGCCAAGGTACATGCCCTTGACCCGAATCGAACCTGGGACCTTTCAGTCTGCAGGCTGATGCTCTATCCACTGAGCCAAAACAGCTAGGGCTAGTTTTTAAATTTATGGCTGTTATAGTAATAGTAATAAGGATAAAATACAACATAGAATAAGTATTAAAGTGTGGAATCAAAGTGTGATATCTGAAAGTGAAATGTAATGTAATGAAATGTAATGTAAACAAATTCAGTGTGAAATGTAATGTAAACAAATTGATAAGAACCTTTGAGTGCCCTATGTGTAGAAAATAGATAAAGTGACCTGTATCCCATATGTAAGACTGGATAGCAAGGTTCCTGAGACCCGCTGATAAGACACACTGAAGACCCCCAGCACATAAAAAGAGGAAGGAAACAGAGGAGGTCTGCTCCTCCACAGTCGGTCACTCTCCACCCCCCTGCCTGCATCTGCCCGAGCTCTGCTGCCAACTGTGAGCCGTGAAGGAGAGGCCTTAAACAAGACACGGAGCTGTAGCTGCAACACCCAACGTCCAGCCTGTGTGTGTGTCTGTCAGTACAGGTATCCGGGTGGCCTGCTGAAGTCTGGAAACCACCAGGACTCTGGTAAATAAACTGTGTATGACTCGTGCATTGCATGTCTGTGTCCTGTGTAATTTATGCTCGGTCAATATTGATTGAGTAAGTACCTTGGGTCGTATGTGTCAGTGTCTGTTTAGAGACTGGCTGTGGCACCCTTGGTCACCTGTGCTTATGTCCCTAAAGGAGAAATTGGGACAGTGGCTTCACTCCTCTAGCCTGGGCCTTCTGAAGACTACCCTCCTGAGATACAAAGGTCAGAGAGCTTCTCTATTTGTTTACCTCTCCTTCCCATTCTAAGGGCTTCTCTGGTTTGAATATGGGTGGAGTGGGACCAGTGGAGGAAAATAAATGGTTGTAGGGAGTAAAAGATTTATGAATTTTCCAGTACTAAGTGGTCTGGCCATGGATTCTCTGGGGCTGGAACATGTTCTAGTTAGGCACATTATTTTTAATTTTTTTAACATTTTTTTTAATCTTTATTGTTCAGTTTATTAATTACATTGTTCCTTTTTTTTTCTCCACCCTATAGTTCCCCTCCACCTGGTACCCATCCCACCCTCCGCCCTCACCCCCCTCCACTGTCCTCTCCCATAGTTGCATGATTTTTGTCCAGTCTCTTGCTGCACTTCCCACACCCCCTTTCTCCCCAAGAGTTGTCAGTCCATTCCCTCTCTATGTCCGTGCTTCTGTTATATTCACCAGTTTATCCTGTTCATCAGCTTATTACTTGACTTGATTTTTAGATTCATTTGTTGATAGATGTGTATTTGCTGTTCCTAATTTACACTGTTATCTTTTTCTTCTTCCTCTTCTTAAAGAATATCTTTCAGCATTTCATATAATATTGGTTTGGTGGTGATGAACTCCTTTAGCATTTTCTTGTCTGCAAAGCACTTCATCTGACCTTCAATTCTGCATGATAGCCTTGCTGGATAGAGTAATCTTGGTTGTAGATTCTTGCTGTTCATCACATTGAATATTTCTTGCCACTCCCGTCTGGCCTGCATTGTTTCTGTTGAGAAATCCGCTGACAATCGTATGGGTGCTCCCTTATAGGTAACCAACTGTTTCTCTCTTGCTGCTTTTATTATTCTCTCTTTGTCTTTTGCTCTTGGCATTTTAATTATGATGTGCCTTGGTGTGGTCCTCTTAGGATTCCTATATATTGGGGTTCGGTGTGCTTCTTGGACTCCTAAGTCAATTTCTTTCACCAGGTGTGGGAAGTTTTCGGTAACTATTTCTTCAAATAGGTTTTCATTGTCTTGCTCTCTCTCTTTTTCTGGCACCCCTATAATTCGGATGTTGGTATGCTTGAGGTTGTCCCAGAGGCCCCTTACACTATCTTCAATTTTTTGGATTCTTTTGGTTTCTTGCTTTTTCAGCTGAGTGGATTTTACCTCTTTGTATTTCAAATCTTTAACTTGGTTCTTGGGGTGCTCCAGAGCACTTTTAGGTCTTTGTATAATATTTTTTATTTCAGTCAGTGTATGCTTAATTTCTGGTTGGTCCTTTTTCATATCCTTGAGAGTCTCCTTTATATCATTGAGGGTCTCCTTCATTTCCTTGTAGGACTCATTCATTTCCACGTTGGTCTTGATCATTTCCTTTGCGGTCTTGCTTATTTCCTTATAGGCCTTGACCTTTTGTTGGAGCCTCTTGAAAAGCCCTATAACCGTGGTTTTGAATTCCATGTCCAGTCGTTTTTTTCCCTCCATTTCTTTCACATCTGATTTCTTTCCATGTCTATGCATGGTGGCTACTTCTCTGAGTTGGTCAATTAGCTTTGTGTGGTAGACTTCCTACTAGGGACAGTGGCTCAGCCTCCCCAGTTACCTGAGGTGGATATGGGTTGCACAGTCTTGCTGTAGTTAAGCTCAGGTTAATCGTTGTTATCACTTGGAGGGGTTGACCTCCAGGCCAATTGGCTATGAAGCTCAGCTGTGCTAAGGTTGGATGGGCAGAGTCTCCGGGCCAAGCAGACAGCATTAGCTCTGCCCTATGCGGCCCCAGGGACTCTGTTCCAGGGGCAATGGCCACCAGCACTTCTGAGAGAGAGCCGCTGCCGAGCTCCACCGGCTGCCGGGGAATTGAAATTCTCCCCAAATGAGTCTGCACGCCCAATGTCTCACCCAAGGTTGTAAAACAAAGCAGTCTGACGTTTTTCCGAATGAGAGAGCGAGTCGCAGAGCGCTCTCTGCGCGGTCGCGCAGCTGAGCTATTCGCGCAAGCTGCCTTCTCCACAGCCAGCAGACCTGGCAGTACCCGAGCTTTGGCGTGCCCTCCCACTGTCCAGTTTTCACCCCGTATGATAGTGGGTTGGTTCCCTGGACTTCGCCCAGAGCTGGAATCAGTCCAGTGGGACGTCTTTGTCTCCCCATTTGAGAAAACTGGGTGGTTTTCAGCACCCGCCCTTTCCACTGGCGCGCGCTCTAAACCTCTCTATGCAGGAATCTTTCAATGCTGTCCACCACCGCTCCTCCGAGTCACAGTGTCTTATTTTCACTTTTATTTGTGGAATTTTCACTCGACCAGCTTTCTGGTGATTCTGGAAGGTGTTTGTTCTTTCGTTAAGTTGTAGTATTAAAATTGCTGAGTATGACAGCAAGATAGGTGTTTTACCTATGCTGCCATCTTGGTTCTCCCTCTAGTTAGGCACTTTATTTTTTTAAATTTTTTAAATCTTTATTGTTCAATTTATTAATTACATTGTTCTCCCTTTTTTATCCCCCTATAGCTCCCCTCCACCTTGTACCCATCCCACCCTCCACCCTCACCTCCCCCTCCCCAATGTCCTCTCCCATTGTTGCAAGATTTTTGTCCAATCTCTTGCTGTACTTCCCACAACTCTTTTCTACCCAAGAATTGTCAGTCCATTCCCTCTTTATGTCTATGATTCTGTTATATTCACCAGTTTATCCTGTTCATCAGATTATTAGTTTACTTGATTTTTATATTCATTTGTTGATAGATGTGTATTTGTTGTTCATAATTTATATTTTTACCTTTTTCTTCTTCCTCTTCTTAAAGAATATCTTTCAGCACTTCATATAATTCTGGTTTGGTGGTGACGAACTCCTTTAGTTTTTTCTTATCTGCGAAGCACTTTATCTGATCTTCAATTCTGAATGATAGCTTTGCTGGATAGAGTAATCTTGGTTGTAGATTCTTGCTATTCATTATTTTGAATATTTCTTGCCACTTGCATCTGGCCTGCATCGTTTCTGTTGAGAAATCCGCTGACAGTCGTATGGGTACTCCCCTGTAGGTAACCAACTGTTTTTCTCTTGCTGCTTTTAATTTTGTCTCTTTATCTTTTGCTCTTAGCATTTTAATTATGATATGTCTTCGTGTGGTCCTCTTTAGATTCCTATATTTTGGGGTTCTGTGTACTTCTTGGGCTTTTAAGTCAGTTTCTTTCACCAGGTGCAGGAAGTTTTCAGTCACTATTTCTTCAAGTAGGTTTTCATTGTCTTGTTCTCTCTCTTTTTCTGGGATCCCAATAATTCGGATGTTGGCATGCTTGAGGTTGTCCCAGAGACCCCTTATGCTATCTTCAATTATCTGAATTCTTTTTGTTTCTTGCTTTTCCAGCTGAGTGGATTTTGCTTCTTTGTATTTCAAATCTTTGACTTGGTTCTTATGGCCCTCTGGACTGCTTTTAGGACTTTGTGTAATATTTTTTATTTCAGTCTGTGTATGCTTGATTTCTAGTTGGTCCTCTTTTTTATCCGTGAGGGTCTGGTTCGTATCCTCAGAGGTCTTGTTCATTTCCTTGAGGGTCTCATTCATTTCCTTGTAATTCTCATTCATTTCCTGGTTGGTCTTGTTTATTTCCTGGTAATTCTCATTAAGTTGATTGGCCTTTCCTAGGAGCCTCTTGAAAAGCCTTATAACCATGGTTTTGAACTCTATGTCTTGTCGTCTTTTCTCCTCCATTTCTTTCACTCCTGATTTCTTTCCATATCTCTGCATGGTGGCTGCTTTATGTGGTAGATATCCTCAAAGGGACAGTGGCTCAGCTTCCCCAGTTACCTGAGGTGGGTACTCTTACTGCAATCCTTTATGGGTTATACAGTATTTTTTAATTTAAACCCAGCTTGTTGTTGTTAGCCCTAGGAGGGTTTGACCTCCAGGCCAATTGGCTGTGAAGGGAGACTGTGTTCAGGTTGGATGGGCGGAGTCTCTGAGCTGCACAGGCAGCCTCAGTGTCAGCTATGTCCTATGCGGCGCTTGCGCTCGCGGGGGGTCTCTGTTGGATGGGGATGGCTGCAGGCACCTCCAAGAGAAAGCCGCTAGTCTCTTCCCCTTGCCAGACAACTTTGCCTTTCCCCAAATGTGTCTGCACACCAAAAGTCTAGCCCAGGGTTGTAAAATAGATGGTTTCCGGAACCAGGAGACAAGTTTCCAGGGGGCAAGTCGCGGGTTTGCGCGACCTTTGCGTGCAAACTTCTTTCTCCCAGCCTCCTCCGGGTTTCTTGCAGACTAGGAGCCTCTGCCGCGCCCCGCTTCCAGGGTGCATCCCCCGGACCTCGGACCTCGCCTGGCACTGGGGAATCTGTGCAGTGGGACATCTCCATGTACCCCAGATCTCGGACCTTGCCTGAAGCTGGGGAATCCGTGTAGTGGGACGTCTCCGCCCTCCCCGTAGGTGAAATCCGGCCAGGGTTGCTGCTCCAACCCCAGCCCGCGCAGGAGACCAGGAGGGCTCCTAACCTGTTTCCGTCTGAAAGGCTGCGCTCCCGCTGCTTCTCTGAGTCTCAGTGTCCCACCTTACTCTTATTTGTGGAGTCTTCACTCAGCCAGCTTTCTGGCGATTCTGGGTGCTGTCTGTTCTGCTGTTATGTTGTAGTTCTTAAATCGTTGCGCGGGGCAGAACAATAGGTGTTTACCTATGCCGCCATCTTGGTGTTCCCCCTAGTTAGGCACTTTAAAGAACACCTTGAGACTCCTTGGTTGATATGAATTCCTAACTTTAAGCTCTCCATATCACTGGCTCTCCATCTGTCTAGTTGTTTCCTCGTACCTGACCTTTGAGCACTGAGCAAGACATAATCTACTCTGAGCTGCTTTCTTCTGAATTATTCCTTTCATTCTAGGTGGTCTTTTTGGAGAACAATGAATATTAGCATCATTTCATCATACTGTGAACACATTGTATCCAGGGGAACACTCATCTATGCTTATCCCTGACAAAGGCTCCAAGTAAAGCCGAGTCCCACTTCCTTTCTGAGTAGCTACAATGATCATCCTTTAGGTTCTGAGGCATGAGTCACTATCAGTCTCCTCTGACCCACAGCAAGGATCGCAATGCAGGCCTTTTCCGTCACCTCATTGAGCCCCTCCCCTTCCTTTGGCCAGCGATGGGGAGAAGTCACTGTAGCCAACCCTTGCCCCATGATGTGAAACGTGTGCTTCATTCTCTTAACTCAAATGTTAAGCTCTTCATGTGAGTAAACATTGTGAAATCGGGTTAAAATAAGTAACTAAGACAGTGCCCTTGGGTATAAAGCAGATTGTCACTGACCCATGATTTAGTCTAATGAAAATGTATTTGGATGGCCTCAGCTCCATTTCTGAATCTGTAGCTTTTGCAAAAGTGGCGAGAAGAGAAATATATTACATGTTAGTGCTTACATATACACAGACCCATTTTTAAAGAAAGGATACTTACACAGTGGTCGGCAAACTCATTAGTCAACAGAGCCAACAGTACGAAAATTGAGAAATTTCTTTTGAGAGCCAAATTGTTTAAACTTAAAGTTCTAACACCACTTCTTCAAAATAGACACGCCCAGGCCGTGTTATTTTGTGGAAGAGCCACACTCAAGGGGCCAAAGAGCCGCATGTGGCTCGCGAGCCGCAGTTTGCCGACCAATGTACTAGTAGATGGCGTCATAATATATAGGCCAAGACTTGATCCATTTGCCCTTTATTCTAGAAAAGGGAAAAATTCAGAGTGTAAAAATATCAAATAGTGCATTGGCATTCATAGCAGGATGCTGGCATTAACAAAATTTACAATGTTTTTGAAGAGAAATAATAAGTACTTCTCTGCAGCTTCAGAAGCAATGTATAACACAGCACGATGAAAAATGGTATTTTAATTTTTATGCATGACCTTCACCAGAGGTGTTAATCCTATACTAGACCCTATAATTCTCCAACAATTTGAGATGAAAGAAAAATGATATTCTGGGTCTTTCATAGAAAGATCATATATTTTGGTGAATCTAGAGACTGGGAGAAACTGTTCATGTATTAAAGAGCAAGAACCAAGTGGAAAATCCAACTGTTTTGCAACAGGATAAGACAGTAAACAATGGATTATTTTATCAAGTTATACATTTAAGAGCATATCGTGCCTTTAAAAATAGATTAAAATGTAAATTATTATAATTTTACCACACACACCTGAGACATTATTGCAGTGATTAAATTTTTGAAGATATTTAAAATCCTGAAAGCATTTGCCAATAAAGTTTTTACAAAAGCTGAATTTAGAGGGTGGGTGAGAGTTTCTGGGTAAATAGGAAAGTCAGGCTTATACATAAGAGACGTTAGTGCTGAGAGACCTGCTGTGAGACTTGGCAGAGGAGGACAGTAAGAGGTCACTGTAGGGCTTAAAGTAGGACATCAAACAGGCAACAGGATTGCTTAGAATGTCCCTCATATCAAAAGTATCAGGAGATGGGATGTGAGGGCCTGAGGAGTTTGCAATGTAAGTGGCAGGAGGACAGGATAACCGGAAGGATAGAAAGAAAGGAAAAAGTCAGCAACTGGAATTATTGTGGAAAAAGTAACAAGGGACTGTTTTTATGGAAGGTCTCCTGGTGATTCCAATGTGAACCTAGGGGTGAGAACCACTGCTCTAGTTGAGAATAAAAATGGATGTGAAAATTGTCTCTCCCTGAGCAGACAGATAAAGCAACTCAAACTGTTGGCTTTTGTTTTTTTTCCTGGTTAATCCTCACCTGAGGATATTTTTCCAATGATGTTTCTTATAGAAAATGGAAGGGAGGGGGAGAAACAGAGAGAGAGAGAAACATCAATTGATTGGTTGCCTCCCACATGTGTACCAGGGAGCCTGCAACCAAGGTATGTGTCCGCAGGCCCCGGCTCTCTCCACTGAGGCAAACCGGTTGGTGCTCAAACTGTTGGCTTCTAAATCTCTGCTATACCTAAGATATATCCTCTTTCCCCAGGATGATATCAAGGTGATAAAGAAAATGAATCAGAGAGACACCCAACTCACCCCAAGCGTGGTTATCTTAAAAACACTGGTGCAGGAATGCCGGATGAAGATTATGAACTCCAACCCAGGCCGTTTGAGAGAAATTAACAAACCAAGCCGTCTGATATTTTTTCAAGAAAGACAATAAATTTATTGTAAGTCCTTCTAAATATGCTCTTTCATACCATATAGAAACAAAATATAAAAAAATTAATCCCCTCTCCAAAACAAACAAACAAACAAACAAACAAATAAATAAAATAATCCCTCTCCAGGACTTGGAGCTTAATTCAGCTCCCTTGGAGCAGAGGGTGGGCTGGGTGACTGGCTTCTACCAATCAGAGCACAGAAAGGAAACACTTGTCAGACACGGCCTTGGCCAAGTGGTAAAGGTGAAGGACACCTTCCCCTCTGCAGCATGGAATCATGAGAAACATCACAGGCAGCCAGATGAATGAACATCCTACAAAATGCTTGGCTGGTAGTCTTATTTAAAAGTTATAGAAATATAAGAAATATATTAAAAATGTAAAAACAAACAAAAGTGTGAAAGTTCTGAAGAGGAAGGAGAGACGGAGAAGCACTCCCAGACCAGAGGAGACCAAGGGGATCTGGCGATTCAGTGTCACGTGGCATCCTGGATTAAGTCTTTGCAGCGAAAAACTGGGGCAAGCTGAGTGAAATCTGTAATTTAGTTATTAGTATTCTGCTCAAGTTAATTTCTTATTTTAGTTTTAACAAATGTGCTGATGTTGGTTATATAGTAGGTTAATAGCAGGGTAAGTTGAATGAAGGGGATAGGGAACTTTCTGTACTACCTTTATAGCTTATTAGTCAAAATTTTTCCAAAATTAAGAGTTTATTACTAAATAATATTCTCACTATTTTTAAATACAGGAGTATGCTTAAAGATCAAGCAGCAGTTACATAGTTGAATTTTATAGTGCCAATAGTTTAACCTTCAGAGCATATGGTGATGGTGTTTACTGAAAGAAAGCACATTTTGAATTGTTAATGCTCAGCACTGTCTAGTTTAGAGTAGTTGCTAAATAAACACTTGATGCATGAATAGTCAGATCATATTTGGTATCTTTTTAAGTTGCAAATTCAGCACTGAGGCTCTTTCCATATAGTTTATATGCATAATCTGGATCATCAGGCTTCATTCTGAAGGTGTGTGAACTACCAGAAACAAATAGCACTCTTTCACATGAATTACCCTTTCAAATGCATGCTTAAGCCTTATGAAAATAACCCAAGCAACATAATATTTAGGATCATTATGTTTAGAAATCAACATAAAATCTCAATAAGTTTTAAACAAATGAACTAATTATACGAACAGAACACTTTCCCCTATGATGTATACGAATCACAAATTTATTTCCAGGCATAAAGGAAGAAAGTGATTATTTCTAATAATTTATTATTCTTATCTTGGAGTAAATCCCATAGAAGGATAACCCTGCCATGAACCAACTTGATATTAAAATCTTTCCCTGTGTTTTGGCATTATATACCAACAGCTTTTATGTGTGTTTCAGTTGTCACAGGCTTTTAATAAAAGTAAAGCTTTAGCTCATTATTTCCCTCTAGACTTGTTCTCATTATGGATGGAAAAAATGGGGAGATTAAAAACATATACGGCATCAGCAGCTGGACCTCCCCTTCCCTCCCCCTGCCCCACTGTTCATTTTGGGGAGGTAATTAATAGGACCTTTTGTAATTCTCCCTTGTTTTTTTTTTATTTCTTTTAAGAAATAAAAGGTTTATTTCTTTGCTTGCTCTTTGTAAAATGGCATTAGCACTGATTTTTTCAATGCTCTTTAGATACTATTTGCAACATAATCTGAAAGCATGGGAAAAAATTTCCAGAGCGATTTGTATTTTTTACACACAATTTTAAGCAGTTATGAGGATATTACTGCTTTGTATTTTTTTAAGTTTTCTGTTTTGCCATATCCAAGATATATGTTTAAGTCATGAAAAGAAAATGGTCAGTCCCTTTGAAAGCCAGTATGTCAGCAAAAATACTTAAATTGCAAGAAAGCTAAAACTGTTAGACTACCAGCTGAAAAGAAACTTAACTAATACTAATTAAACTATTAAGTAAGTAGTAAGGTAAGGAACTCAATAGTGTGGACAGTCTGAAAGAAAACTATCATGTTACAAATGTGCAGTTTCTTTTTAACTAGCAACTGGAAATCCCAGGCAACTTGTTCATACTTGGAAGTTGAGAGTCATGAGATGAAGACTGAGAAGACAAATGGTACTAAGAGTTATTTTTTTAATGGATTTGTAGTGCGTTTAAGCCCAAAAAGTATTTTTTGCTTTTTCTTTTTCTTAAATGTTAACCTCAAAACAGACAAATAAACAAGAAAAGAAAAAAAAGGAGGAAAAAGGTGATTTGAGCATGGTATGAACACCTGGAGATCAGCTCTGAGATGGCTGTAGGAGAGAGGACAGGACATTAAATCCTGGGAAGACCTTGGCCCACAGAGCTTTGTGGTTTCATACTGAGGAGAGTTGACATCAACCTAAGCTCCCTCCATGAAGGTGCCTTGTTTTAATTGGCTCCCAACGGACCAATTAAATGCTGGTGTGTGGGTGTCCTCATAGCCCAAATGCTTAGAGAACTAGGAGACCAGGGAGCAATGGAATCGCTATTTTCTGCATCTAGACCAGAAATCCCTAGGGGTCGAGAGCACTTCACCTTCTGAACCCTGGGAGGTAGCCATTAGTTTTGGAACTCAATAACATCTGTCAACTTACAGAGAAAAAAGGCATCATATTAAGGTTCTATTTGTTAAAGTGAGGAAATTTAGGTAGAGCAAACTACATTCATCCAGTAAAATAAGGTTGTGGGGGACATATATGGAAGATTGAGTAAAAAAAACAACAATATTAGAATCACTTCAGTGATTCATATTCAAGCATAGAATGGACAGGATGTTTTGTAACCTAAAATATAATTCCCCACTGAAGAGTTAAATAAAATAATTCAAGGAAAAAAAATGAACTTTGAGTTCTAATTAACGGCCTAAAATATCAAGTACAAAATATATTCTTAATGCACTGAGCCAAAAAAAAAGAAAAAAAGATGATAAATATAGTGGAAAATATGGTAATGTGGATAGTGGATCCAGAAGACCAGAGTTCTGGAAAGAAGCAAATTAAAAAAAAAGATGTTAAAATCCATAAACTTTCAAAAAAGTTGGTCAATAAAATTGTATTTAGTAAGAGTTCATTGTGCATAGCATAGTTCACAAACTGGGAGGCTTTAAATCAACAGTGGAATGAAGCTCAGAGGCATGCAATAGGAAAACTTGTATAGTGGAAATCTGGAAGCTTTTAAAGCTTTATAATGATTAGTTACAGGATTGAGATTTTTTGCACAACAGGCGACTGGTTAAAAGTGGTTATCTTAAAAAACAGCTAAAAATGCAACTAAATAATTAATTTTCTCCATTTCCTCCTCAAATTTTGGAAAAGCTCAAACTTTTCAGTGCCTCGTAGCTTCATCTTCTCTCCCTTGAAGCATCAGACTCCATCTTTAATGCTTTCCAATAGTCCTGAGACATAGAAACTCTTTACCTCTGACAACTAGTTGCTACCTCTCTTATCATTACCCCGATCCATGATAGCATAAGACCAAGTAACATCCTTAAGATACAAAAGCTAGCTATTTTCTGGGGTGGAGCTGGAGGAAGGGGTTGGTAACAGCAGCTGATTTCTTTCTTAATAACTCATTTTGTTGGATGTGAGTAGGATCAATGAATCTAATTTGTGCAGAAGAAAGCTCTGAACAAATTGGCAGACTCAGCATTTAGGGATGCACTTTCTATTTGTCTTCAATTCCCTGCGGAATGTAACAGAGGGAAGCTTCAGTTAATTGGAATGTATGGAGTATGGTAATTAACAAACATTTTGATTTTAATATTTACTAATTTTTTTATTTTTTGCCATCTTAATCTTAATAATACATTGTAGTGAAAATGTATTTAATCTCTCCTTGGTGCTTGGTTACTATCTATCCTTAGATTTACTGCTCTTAATTTTATAGCTGAATATATATAGATTCCAACATAGCCTAAAAAGTTAACCTAAAATATATTATCATGGAGTCGTACAATATTTTTCAATTAAAGAAGGATAAGGATCCCGCAGAAATGATAGAGAAGAATTATGTGCTTGTGAACAAAACTATGGACTTCTCCAGGGAAAGTGTTTTAGAAGGCTTTATTTTCAGTTTGTAACTCCTGGGAGGTCATAGAGATGGAGAAGCCAAATGAATTTGGTGGCCTTTTCTAAAAGCAGGTTTTTCTTTTTCTTTTTGTTTTAAAAGAAGTTAGCAGTCCTTCTCCCTTTCTTGTTTTAGGAAGCACAGACCATTTGTACAAAATTGGGAATGGCCAATCATCCTCCCTCTGGTTTTAACCCAAGGACCAGTGGATAACTGTTTCCCATATAAAAGCCCTGAGCTCTTGTGTTGGACTCTGCCAGCACGTAGAGAAAGGGGCTGGAAAGAGATGACAAAGGTGAGACAAGGGGTGTAGAAGCACATGTCAAAAATAGATGAGCTTTCTATGCTTCTGGGAAACACTGTAAAAGGCTGGCTGTGGTTAAACAATCATCGGGATACTTAGTTTAAAAATGAAGAGGATTGAGTCTTAAGAACTGGAATGACACTTTTAATTACTAGATATGACAGGAAAAAAAATGAACCAGGAGACTGAACTGTCGCAAAAGATGACTGCCATTCACCAGAAGAGGATTGAGGGGTGGATAACAGACCAGAGTTGGTAGAAGTTATTGGGAAAATAAAACTGTTCCATGTTTATACCCTTTAGAGTCAACTATTCAGTCAAACGGATTATACTTATTTGCACACTGTCTCTTTGCCCTAAAAACGAGTGTCAAAACAACTCTGATTAATTGCAGTCTGGTGAATGGGTTCTATTTCCTAGAGATTTTATTGGTCAGTGATGTGTGAAGATGGCACCTTCAATATATAGGCTAATTGTTTCCATTATTCATGGAATAAACTAAGACCTAGGGAAGGACAAAATGTAGCTATTTATATTTAATGCTAGCAAACATCTATAAAAATTACGGCAGTGGGGAAAGAGTTGAATTAAATATAAAACTAGTAAAACTTTATAGGTCAGCATTGTGGCTGTGTGTGAGAGCCTAATGATATTTTTAAGCAATCTTCAGGTAAATGAGCTAAACAAGAAACAGATTTTTAAGATGTGTTTGTCAGCTAATGTAGCACCAAATGACTCAATTTAAAATCTAAGGTTAAAGATGCATGTGTCTATATTGGTAATATATTGTGGGCCTGATTTTAGTAGTTTTTATCTGAATTCAATAAATATTTTAAACTCCAAATATTTTGAAAAAATTGTGTCATACTAGCATAACTCCTTGATGTTTCAAAACATCTGATTTCAAAGCATTTATTTTGATATCCCCATGAATTTACTCATCCCTACTGTTTCAGGTATCCTAGTTTTCAGATAAACCTGCTTCTAGGAAGGTCTTTTAATTAGGTATTTTAGCAATTATATTGTCCTATATAATAATCCTATATAATAAAAGGCTAATATGCAAATTGACCAAACAGCAGAACGACCAGTTGCTATGCTGTGCACTGACGACCAGGGGGAAGATGCTCAATGCAGGAGCATAGCAGCAGTAGTGGGAGCCTCTCTTGCCTCCACAGCAGCACTAAGGATGTCCAACTGATGGCTTATGTCCTTTCCTCAGGAGGAGTGGATCTAAGCTGTTAGTTGGACCTGCCCCCGCAGGACTCCCAGACTGCGAGAGGGTTTAGGTTGGGCTGAGGAAACCCCCTCCCAAGTGCACAAATTTCATGCACAGGGCCCTCTAGTTTTAATATAAGAGGTTCTCTATCAAAATCCCATCTTATGCCTAGGTTAATAAATGCTACTTTAGAAATACTTATTCATATAAGTTAATAATAATTATAGAAAAGGATTAAGTAAAACTATTTTCTTGTAATTTATTAATTTATTATATCTGTTGACATGCACTAATTCCCAAATTATGAATTTTTCAGTGATAATACTTTTATATAAAATATTTTAAAATAAAAAAATAAAAACATAAAGATTTGCCATTATGACTTGGTGAAGGATAGCCACTTGTACATCATTCTTTGTAGTAAGGATCAATATTTTAGTCATTCATTTTTAAGTGTATACTAATAATACTTATAATTTTTCAAGATACATTTCTACAGATATACTACTTTATCTTCAGTGTATCCAACATTATCTGTGGTCTAAAGCCTCAAATAAAGCCTCAAAAGAATTTATTGTTGAATTTCCTCTGATAACTTCATTTAAATTCAATATAGCCAATGGGAAAAATGAAAGAATTCTCCTAAACAATTAGAAATAACTTACCAAAGTTCACTGGAATAAAAGTGCGCAACTTTGGGTGATCATAAGAAATAAGAGATATTTTATTAATATTGTTTAGTTAGAAATTTGTAAAGCAAGAAGACTTTCTAAAGTAATTTGAAAAATAGGGTAGTCCAACCGTCCTTTTTTTTTACATAATCATAATTAGTGTTTGAAAATGATCAGAAACAATATAATAATGGTTAACATAATTGAGTCCTCAATATATAGTAAGTGCTTTTCATGTATTTGCACATTTAATCTAACAATTGACTTATGAGTAGATGCAGAGATGTGCAAGAGTAGGCTTGCACTGGCTTCTGAGAATCAGTAGTTAAAATTTCAGGAATTTTCTACATCAGTTGCTATAAAGTTGTATTAATTTGAATGTGGCTATGATAGAATTATTTACACCAAAGAAATCAATTAACATTGCAAAGTATGGTTTTTCAAACATTTACCTGCATGTCACTGGATAGATGCTAATGTCATCCCTATTTACAAATGAGGAGACTGAGGTATAGATGGTTAAGTTTCCTAAAGACTCTAAACTAAAAACGCAGAGAGAACCAAGATAGCGGCAGAGGTAAAACACCTATCTTGCCGTCATACTCAGTAATTTTAATACTACAACTTAACGAAAGAACAAACACCTTCCAGAATCACCAGAAAGCTGGCCCAGTGAAAATTCCACAAAAAAAGTGAAAATAAGACACTGTGACTCGGGGGAGTGGCGGCGGACAGCGATGAAAGATTCGTGCAGAGAGAGGTTTGGAGCGCACGCAAGCGGAGAGGGCAGGCGGCTGAAAACCAGCCAGTTTTCTCGAACGGGGAGACAAAGATGTCCCACTGGACTGATTCTCCAGCTCTGGGCGAAGTCCAGGGAACCCAAGATCATACGGGGTGAAAACTGGACAGTGGGAGGGCACGCCGAAGCTTGGGTGCTGCAGGGTCTCCCGGCTTGTGGAGAAGGCAGCTTGCGTGTGACCTTGGGAACAGCTCAGCTGCGTGACCGCGCAGAAAGCACTCTGCTACTCGCCCTCTCATTCGGGAAACCGTCAGACTGCTTTGTTTTACGACCCTGGGTGAGATATTGGGTGTGCAGATTCATTTGGGGAGAGTCTGAATTCCCCGGCAGCCAGTGGAGCTTGGCAGCGGCTCGCTCTCAGAGGTGCTGGTGGCCATTGCCACTGACACAGAGTCACTGGGGCCACATAGGGCAGAGCTAACGCTGTCTGCTTGGCCTGGAGACTCTGCCCATCCAACCTGAGCACAGCTGAACTTCACAGACAATTGGCCTGGAGGTCAACCCCTCCAAGTGCTAACAACGATTAACCTGAGCTTAACTTCAGCAAGACTGTGCAATCCATATCCACCTCAGGCAACTGGGGAGGCTGAGCCACTGTCCCTTGTAGGACGTCTACCACACAAAGCTAATTGACTAACTCAGGGAAGCAGCCACCATGCAGAGACATGGAAAGAAATCAGATGTGAAAGAAATGGAGGAAAAAAAACTACTGGACATGTAATTCAAAACCACGGTTATAGGGCTTTTCAAGAGGCTTCAACAAAAGGTCAAGGCCTATAAGGAAATAAGCAAGACCGCAAAGGAAATGAATGAGTCCTACAAGGAAATGAAGGAGACCCTCAAGGATGTAAAGGAGACTCTCAAGGATATGAAAAAGGACCAACCAGAAATTAAGCATACACTGACTGAAATAAAAAATATTATACAAAGACCTAAAAGTGCTCTGGAGCACCCCAAGAACCAAGTTAAAGATTTGAAATACAAAGAGGCAAAATCCACTCAGCTGAAAAAGCAAGAAACCAAAAGAATCCAAAAAATTGAAGATAGTGTAAGGGGCCTCTGGGACAACCTCAAGCATACCAACATCCGAATTATAGGGGTTCCAGAAAAAGAGAGAGAGCAAGACAATGAAAACCTACTTGAAGAAATAGTGACCAAAAACTTCCCACACCTGGTGAAAGAAATTGACTTAGGAGTCCAAGAAGCACACCGAACCCCAATATATAGGAACCCTAAGAGGACCACACCAAGGCACATCATAATTAAAATGCCAAGAGCAAAAGACAAAGAGAGAATATTAAAAGCAGCAAGAGAAAAACAGATGGTTACCTATAAGGGAGCACCCATACGATTGTCAGCGGATTTCTCAACAGAAACAATGCATGCCAGATGGGAGTGGCAAGAAATATTCAAAGTGATGAACAGCAAGAATCTACAACCAAGATTACTCTATCCAGCAAAGCTATCATGCAGAATTGAAGGTCAGATAAAGTGCTTCGCAGACAAGAAAATGCTAAAGGAGTTCATCACCACCAAACCAATATTATATGAAATGCTGAAATATATTCTTTAAGAAGAGGAATAAGAAAAAGATAAAAGTGTAAATTAGGAACAACAAATACACATCTATCAACAAATGAATCTAAAAATCAAGTGAATTAATAAGCTGATGAACAGGATAAACTGGTGAATGTAACAGAATCCTGGACATAGAGAGGGAATGGACTGACAACTCTTAGGGAGAAAGGGGGTGTGGGAAGTGCAGCAAGAGACTGGACAAAAATCATGCAACTATGGGAGAGGACAGTGGAGGGGGGTGAGGGCAGAGGGTGGGATGGGTACCAGGTGGAGGGGAACTATAGGGTGAAAAAAAAAGGGAACAATGTAATTAATAAACTGAACAATAAAGATTAAAAAACAAACAAACTAAAAACGCATGGTAAATGTAGATTCAATCCAAGTGGCCTGCTCTTCTGCTTTTATATGTAGGAGGCTTAAGACATTCTGAGAAAAGATCTAGTCAATTTAGCCTGTAGCCAACTCATTGTGGAGAAATCTGTCTTCCCAATCTCTGTGGATAGCTGTTGTTGCCAACACATGGTAAGACCTTCCTGCTACTCAGACTAATATTCCACAGCTGTGCAGGCTTCCTCCTCACAGCCACAGTTTAAGGCAGCGTCCTCTCTCTGCTGGAAGATGACAACAGCTGTTTCTAGGTTTACTTCCTCAAATCCATTATTTTCCCTGCAGCCAATGGACCATTCAAATCATAAATCTGGTCATGTCATTTGATATTTAAATACTTTCAAAGCCTTTTTGTTGCTCTCAGTATCAAGTCTGAATATTTGGTCATTGGTGTTCTGGCTCCTGCTTACCTTTCTAGTTTATTGTCTGCTATTGAGATCCCACCTGCTTTGTTCTTTCTCAGGATTGCTGAGCTATTTGAGGTATTTCTTAATTCCAGATGAATTTTTGGAAAGTTTGTTGTAGATCTGTGAAATATGCCATGGGTATTTTAATGGGGGAGTGCATTGAATATATAGATTGCTTTGGGTAGTCTGGACATTTTGATGATGTTGATTCTACCAATCCATGAACATGGTATGTTCTTCCATCTGTTTATGTCTTCCTTTATATCTTTTTTTCAATGTCCTGTAGTTTTCTGTGTATAGGTTGTTTACCTCCTTAATTAAGTTTATTCCTAGGTATCTGAATTTTTTTTGGTGTGATGTAAACGGGATTGATTTTTTAGTCTCTTTCTTTAAGTTCTAGCTTATTTCTTAAAGTCCTATATAGTTTTCTGCACACTGAACTACCTGTAATTCCTCTAATGTGTGCCTCTGCTTCTGTACCTCTGACTGTATCTCACATTTCAGTGTCTTGGTACCTTTCATTTCAGTCTGGAAGTTCTTGAGCATACCGATTTTTTCAGCAACATTGGAATTAGCAGCATGGGAACACTTTCTGCATATTAAAAAAATAGCTTGAGCTTGGCTGGTGTGGCTCAGGGGATTGGACATTATCTCATGACCAAGAGGTTGCTGGCTCAATTCCCTGTCAGGGCATATGGCTGGGTTGCAGCCTCAATCCCCAGTAAGGGTTGTGCAAGGGGCAGCTGATCAGTGTTTCTATCTTCTGTCATAGATGTTTCTATCTTCTCTCCCTCTCTCTTCCTCTCTTTCTCTTTCTCTCTCAAAAAAAAAAATCAATAAAAATAGAGTTTGGTAGATAGATATTAGACATTTTGTATATCTATCATATACTCATATTCATATAAAGTCCTTTTCTTCTTTTATATTGATAGATCATTGATAAATGACTTGATAAATAGCATAGCAGCCAACACTTTCTCATTCATAAGTACTGATTTCTATTTAGGTAATTTGCATTTATATATACTTGTTATATTTCCTTCTCTCTATTGACCCTCTACATTCAATAAATTAAATTTCAGATGAATGTGGGAACATGCAATACTAGGGAAAATTATTTGCTATTATTTATTTCTTATGACTGCATTTCATTTTTAATATTGGAACTATAAAAAACAGACCTTTGAGCCTGAGCTACATTTTAGCATTTTAATGCAACTGATAATATTGTTCAGCAAATATCTACGGACCACATGAAACACTAAAACCCCCATTTAAGAAGCTGAAAAATTTGTTGAATTCCTCTGTGTTTTATTTTTTACACTGCCGTCTAAAATGTCCAGGTATCTAAGTACTAGTTTCTTATTAAATACATGAACAGAAATTGCAAGCTGTTAATAAAAAATATCCATAGAAAATATCTGCATGGCTCAAAAAAATATCAGATTAACGCAATCACAGTGAGTCCATAGTCACTCCAATTTGGTCACAGTTGAGGGAGAGGATATGTTGAGTAAAGGAAATGAAAAAATAGTCAAATGTGAGTTTCAATTACGCCTGGGTCATGGGAGTACTAAGAACTACAATGTGCTTAGTGATTTTCAAGAACAAATATTTTTCTGTTGCCATCTGTAAACAATTAAACACAAGTTTTAATTATACATATGAAAAAACAATATTTTTCATTAAATGAAAGGAAGACAACATGAAAAAATTGGAAAACTGCTTACTCAGATTTTCACCCATTGCTATTTATATGAAGTCAAAATTAAGCAATAAGTTAAGCCTTTAACTCCAATGCAAAGAACTCCTCTTAACTTGAGAATTGTGGAACATTAGAATATTAAAGAATCTTTAAAGCATTAACCGCTATTATGTAATGATGAGAAATTTGAGTTTTGAGGACAGGAAACTGAGATTCTAAGCTTAATGGTGGTTAAAAAAAGATGGTGTATGATTTATCCAGATAATATTCAGCCTGGAAGATAATTTCTCCCCCTAAATTCAATAAGGTGTTTAATATTCTTTCCATTCCACCTGCAGAACAAAAGACTGAAAGGTTTTTGCAGAGCACATTTGAATCTAAGGGATTTTGCATATCTTGAGGTTTTAACTTGCCGGAGGTGAAATAGAAAAATAGGAAAAGAACAGCTAAAGCAATAAAATACAGTTGATCAAAGCCTGTATTCAATGTATAAAGTTTTTACAGTATAAGGAATAGAAAAGCATTTGTAGAGTCTCTCCAATTAACATATCATTTCTGATATTGCCATAGGACAGTGTCCTCAAGTTTAAAAAAGGGAGAGAAAAAGACCAGAAGAATTAGAATGCAGAACCAATACATATAAAAAGTTATCTTACTTACCCCTGAGCCTTCACCACTATTGTATTTAGCAGCTGATAAGTTCTATTTAGCAAACATTTGCACACATATATTTGGATTTTTATATATTTACATAGGTAGGTGTGTGCATGTGTGGATGTGGAAAGAGATGAACCTATGTCTTTGAACAGAGACCTGTCATTCATCTATTCCTTCTGTTACCAGAATAGCATGCAGGGAGGGGATATGTTGCTCAACTTTAGGACAGTTTGCTTATTTCCATAGTCTGTGAAGAAAATATGACTTAGGGTTAAATCTAAACTATAATGGGGGTATAATTTCAAAGAGAATAGTTTTGAGGTACTTAAGATGTAAAATCAATAGAATTGAGTGATTGGTACAGAAGAACTCCTTTGTGATTTTCATGTTCTATGTTTTAGAAATGGATGACTAGATATTTGTCCTAAATGTGCCATTCTGAAGTCATGATAGAATATGTTCCAGTGAATAGTCAATGCACATATCATTTTACATTGGATGGTTGAATGTCCCTCTTAAAATTGTTCTAAATGACACCTTTATAAAATTATTAATGAGAAAGAATGTGTAGCGGAACTGACTCTCTTTACTTCTTAATTTTCCTCTGTAACTTTTGCATCTTGAATTTCCTTAGCATTCTGAGCCAGAAATCATAATATATACATGGAACATGAGTATGGGAGTACTCCACATTTTTCTTTGGCTACCCAACAATCAATATTATTTTTGGTAGACCAAGGGAATGCTTTTACTTTTTCAAATATATTGTAAAATAGCACTTTCAGATGACTGAGATAATTATTAATCCCTTAAAATTAAGTTATCTTTTGTTTTAAACAAGGTAACTTAAAACTACAACTTAAATATGAGCTATGATATATAAAAATGATAAATTGTTGGCTGGGAGAATAAATTGCCACAGAATTTACAAAGTTAAATGCTTAACCACTTAACCTGTATTTATATTACTATTGTATGCAACAAATAGCATCAAAGAAGGGTAAATTGACTTATCAATAAAAAGAGAAATTTGTATCCTAAATTTGTAAAATTCACCTATTTATGTGAATAGGGAAACTGTCATTGTGTATTAAAATAATGAACCTTTTATGGGCTAAAATATTGTTAGCAGGTTAAAAAAGAAAAAATTTGCCCCAAACATATTCTTTCTAATTCCCTTAAATAAAGTCAGCAAAATAAAGTTAGTGAAAAGGTTATAAGACATTTTCCTAGCAGCAGAAAATTCCTCAATAGACAACCCCAACTTTGATCTAGGAAACACATGCATAACATAGCATTCCCCACTCTTAAAAAATCAAGTTCTTATTAACCAAGACAGGAGGATCACAACATTTTAAGACTATACATTAACCAAAATAATTTGATAAAGATAATATTCATCTTAACCAAGAATAACGAGTATAAATTGCAATAAAATAATAAAAACGAGTAATGCAATCGCAGGAACACCTACTTTGTATTTCCTTTGGCTGTAATGATGTATAAGTTTAACTTCCATCTTCCCAAAGCCTGTCATTTGTTCAAGTCACATCTCTTTTCTCCTTTTCTCTTTTGTTTAGCCCTTATTTCTTTCTCTTTGTAAAGCCATACACTACAATACAGATTTTATTGATCACTCATTTTTGCTTGTAGTGTTTTTTTCCCTTCTCAATAAGGTTGTGAACTCTTTCAGAACAAAGGTGAAGCCATGTATCTTTCTCCTTCGCAGTTTCATCAGAACATTGACCAAAAAATAGGTACCCAATAAATTCTGTTGATTATCACTGTGAGTATTAAAGATTCATCAGAAGTAATTGTAAAATATCACTGGCCTATAACTCAGGAGGATAATGTAAAGTGAGAAAATAAACTATTAGGAACAAGTGAACTCTGTGGCTCCAGGATTTCTAAGCAAACTTTTACCAGCTGCTCGTGTATTAAAATAAGAAATGCAAAACAGGAATAACTTTCAAAGAGCAAAGCAGATGTTGATGAGGTAATCCCTGAGGGTTTACAATAAGCAGTAAAAAGGAAACAAAAACAAAGGAAGCACAACTAATACGAAAGGCAAAATATACCTTTATCAAATATGCCCGTTTTCAGTTTAACAGGTTAAATTTCTCAAGCTAGAACCCAGTAATCACTTTCTAGGGAAAACAAAGGGGTGAGATGAGTCACATTTGCATGCCCATGTGATTTTATATAATCTACTAGTGGTCCAGTGCACGAAATTTGTGCATGGGGGGGTGGTCCCTCAGCCCAACCTGCCCCCTCTCACATACTGGGAGCACTTAGGCGATGTCCCCAGCCAGGCTTTAGGCCTTGGGCACTCAGCCATCTCTCTGCTCAGCTCAGCTCTAGCTGCCTATGACCACCTGGCCCCAGGGGCTGGGCTCTCCCCTCCCCTCCCATGCCCTGGCCGCTTGCCCCGCCCCCGGCTGCCTCCAAGCTTGGGTGGCAGTGCTCTTGTGCTCGCCCCGCCCCACCCCACGCTCTGGCCTCCTCCAACTCAGTCGTCCCAGGCTCTCTTGTACTCGCCGTGTCCCGGCCGCCTCCAAGCTCAGGTGGCCTGGGCACTGTGGTGCTCGCCTCTGCTACTGCTTCGTCTCCACCCCTCGGGTCCAGCCCTCATGCTGCTCAGTCCCACCCCTCAGCCCCGCCCCTGCTCCTGATTGGCTGGTAGCATAGCCAATCAGGAGCCAAGGTATGGTCACATTTGCATGTTATTCTTTTATTATAATCTATATATGTCCATGGATTACACTATTTAGTTGGTTTAAAATTCAAGATTTTATCGTATCCATTCTAGAGATTTTTGAAAGTTATTCTATTTCATTAACTAAGACTACTTACTGTCTTTCATACACATTACCTTTCAGTCACTAAATACCTACATTATTCTTTTCTTTACTATCATGCGTTCCTCTCTCTTTCCACAGCATTAATCATGGCCAAGGCTTCTTTCCTAAGTTTGAACCACTGCCATTTTCTTTCCATCTCTATTACATAATTTTTGCTACCTGTGGCATTGTCCAATTGGCCTTTTAAAATAACACCTTTATCCTTTTAGTGACATCTCAGATTCCCTTTACAGGTGGACATATAAAATGTATGCATCAAATTCTTATACTTTGGCTTGACATGCAAATATCTCAATTACATGGCACTGCCTGACTGCTTCAACTTAATTTTTCACTGTCCCAATGCGATACTTTATAAACATGCCATGCATATCCCCAACTATATAAATTTACTCAATTTTTTTCTTTATATCTAAATTGCTCTTTAGGATTCATTTCAACTTTATGATCCACTCATGGAGTATAATTGGTGAAATCACTTTGGAAGTTCTTACAGTCTCATAAAATTATATTTTCCTTAACCCATTACCAAGCAATACTAAACACAGGAGCTGACTTAAGTGAATTAAAAATAGTCCCTCCAAAATAGCCCTGGCCAGGTGGCTCAATTGGTTGTGGCATTATCCTCTGCACCTGAAGGGTCAAGGGTTACTTTAATTCAGGTCAAAGCAAATACCCAGTTGTGGGTTCATCCCTGGTGGGGGTTTGTTAGGGAGGCAACTGATCCATGTTTCTCTATCACCTCTTTCTCTCATTCTCTTTCTCTCTCCTACCCTTTCTCTCACACAATTTCTTAAAAATAAAACTACCATATGAACCAGCAATTCTACATCTATGTAGCTAGAGAATGTAAACATATGCTCACACAAAGACTTGTACTGAATATTTATAGCAGCATTATTAAGAGTAACCAAAATTTATAAATAACTGAAATGTCCATCAATTGGTGAATAGATATACAAAATGTGGTATATTCATGAAAGGAAATACTACTACTCAGCAATAAAATTAATACATACTTTCAAAGCTGCTGCAATAATCAGCTAGCTCTCAAAGGTCAGCAGACTCACGCATTATTTTTTCAGACGATCATTATTCTGTAATGATGAACTTAGATTTCTATAAATTATACATCTTTTATTTTACTGCCCCATCAGGACATTTAAAATACTTTTTCAATTTAAAAATGGGAAACCAAAATTTTAAATTTATCATTAAATGTGCAATAAGAAAGAGCGAACTGGGGAGTTATTTAGGCTTTTATGTAAAAGTCCAAACAGTGAAACATCTCTCATTTTAGAAGATACCATAAGAGGCATGACAATATAGAAGTCCCCGGCCCTTTATTTGTACATGCTGATTCCATTCAGCTTTCGTCTAGAGGAGAGCTTCCCACACCTGGCTACACACGGGAAGCTCCTGGAGTGTTTGTGTAACTCCCAGGGCTTCAGCCCCAGAGATTCTGATGAGTGTGGCCGACATGGAAGCCAGCAAGCTGTGATGCTAATAATCACCACAGGCAATTCTAATTCAGACAGTCTGTGGCGAGTGGGAGGCATGCTCTAAATGAAGAACCATCAGGGGCATGCTTCCAGGGAGGACTAACATCACGCAGAACTCCAACCACTAAGACTCAGTCAGGTGCTGCTTTAAATATTCTAGATGGAGTATGAAGGAAAGCTGATTATGACCAAAGAGTTTCTAATTATTTTTGGGCATTATATACAGCATATACTGTTAGAAGAAAAAAGAACTGCATGGCCATTCAGGTTTATGAATTTTCTACACAATAGGAGCTAATTACAGTTTCCAGTTTCTGGAAAAAAACACACAGACAAGGCTTCATTTTGAAAAATGTGCTCTTTAATCAATGCAATCAGTCAAGTCAACAAGTATTAATTGAATACCTTCTCTACACAAGAGATTGTGGAACATGATCAGAATAAGATATTTTTCTAGATTTTTAGAAAATGTATAATCTCTTTGTAGTTTCCTTATCTTTTCTAATAATAGAGAAACATGTAAATTGACCATACCTCTGCTATGCCCATAGCCAATCAGAGTGAGTATGCAAATTAACCCAATAAAAATGGTGGTTAATTTGCATACACACCTGGGTCCCAGGAACCTCCTCAGAACCCAGCTCACTCCCAGCTGGCCATCCTGTAGAGGCTTTAGGCTTGGGGGTGGAGGGTACCTGCTTTCCAAGCCTACAATCTGGGGAGGAGGCTGTAGGCTTGGGAAGTGGCCGAGCCTGGAATCGGAGGGAATGGGAAGAAATCAATGGAAATATATCCTCAGGTGAGGGTAAAAAGAAAAACAAAGAAATATCATATCTTATGAAAGGCACATCTTGAAAATGCCCTAAAGAAAGTTGTCATGTTTCCATGGTGAAGGGACTGGAGTCCATGTTGATGAAAGTACCTTGGTGGCTGTGGTGACTGGCAGTGGCTGCGGTACCAGGGTGATGGGGCTGGTGCCTTCCCCTCATCAGCCTGGACGCCCCTTGCCCAGGGAAGCCTGACTGTTCCAACAAGAAGCAGGCCTAAGCCATCAGTAGGATATCCTCTGAGGGCTCCCAATATGTGAGAGGGGGCAGGCCTGGCTGAGGGATCCCTCTCCAGTGCACAAATTTTGTGCACCAGGCTCCGAGTCTATAATAATAAAAGTGTAATATGCAAATTGACCAAACAGCCAGATAGCTGAACAACTGTCCAGATGACCATGCTGTGACACCCAGTGGTGCCAGGCCAGCTAAGGCGAATGCAATGCGATTGGTCAGGCGCCCTGCCATCACCCCATGATCACCCTGCAGAGGAGGCCCAGGCCACCTACCTGTGGGTTGTGGCAGATAGGTGGGGTTTCCCTCTGTGGGGTGATCCATTGTGGAGCTCTGGCCAGGTGGGCAAGGCCTACCTACCTCTTTGGGGGTGCTCAGCTGTGGGGTTCCCTGACTATGAGAGGGCACAGGCTGGGCTGAGGGACCCCACTCAGGTGTAAGAATTTCATGTACTGGGCCTCTAGTACTGTATACTTTATTTTGTGAGATGGGAGCTGAAGCTTGACTTTCCTAGTTGACCCCAATCCTGTTGGTAGCCTCCCTCTAATGCCAGGCATCTGCTTTTGTCTTACAGTAAAAAAGATACAGTTGATATTTTCTTCAAGGTAGTGTATTCTGATTAGTACATTTTAGTGGTTACATATTCGTCATCTGTCTGAGATTTTTAATAGGCACAAGATCTTTGCCAAAGTGTAATCTTTTCACAAGACCTTTTTGCTAATTAAGGGCAGTCCAGGTTTAAACGCCACCTCTCCATAAACTCTACCTTATTGTGGGGACTAAATGCAACAAAACAGCTGCTCACAATGGCAGCATATCCAAAAGTTTATGGGACCCTTAATTTATGGAATTTTATTTTAAAAATTGCACACTGTGTGTGGTGACTGTAAAGTCTGTTTTCCATCTCCCAGTGGAAACATATAGTCACTGAGGTTTGAAATATCTTAATCTCTAAGTGTCATAAAATGCCTATAGCACAGGGACTGCATGAAACAACACAGAGGAGACAAATTCAGAGATAGTGAAAGTTATAATATTGACTTCAATAGAAAGTTTGAAGAAGATGGCAATTTTGTCCTATGTCCTATAACACTAAATTCAATGGGACATATAAAGAAAATACATATAATATTTTCCAGAAGAAAATATACTTTCAAAAGAGTTTAATTTGAAGACGTGTATTATGTGGGAAGAATAAACCATATTTTATATTGAATTCACTATAGGCATTATCTATAGTAATAAAAAGGTAATATGCTAATTACACTGGACAGCCAAAAACCCTTCCAGACATCCTTCCGATGAGGCCATGGCACTG
This sequence comes from Antrozous pallidus, assembly GCA_027563665.1. Classification (NCBI taxonomy): domain Eukaryota; kingdom Metazoa; phylum Chordata; class Mammalia; order Chiroptera; family Vespertilionidae; genus Antrozous; species Antrozous pallidus. The sequence continues at coordinate 90,843,437 of CM050517.1, forward strand.
CAGCAGAGGGGGAACCGAGGCAGAGGTGGTTAGGGGTGATCAGGGAGGCTGCTGAGCTGTTAGGGGCAATCAGGCAGGCAGGCGAATGGTTAGGAGCCACGGGTCCCGGTTTATAAGAGGGATGTCTGACTACCAGTTTAGGCACAATTCCTCTGAAACTGGACCTAAACCAGCAGTCAGACATCCCCTGAGTGGTCTCACATTGTGAGAGGGTGCAGGCTGGGCTGAGAGACTTCTTCTGTTCATGAATTTCATGCACCAGGCCTCTAGTATCTACACTAATAAAAGAGAAATATGCAAATTTTAATCATCACTCTGCTATGACCACCAGCCAATCAGGAGGGAATATGCAAATTAGAAGGTCAAAGAGGTGGCCACCCAACTGCTCTAGGAGTGGAGTGGCTAGGTGAGGCATGATGCCTGCTATGAGAGGGAGGGTGGGAGGCGAAGGGATCTACAGGAGTGGCACTCTGGTGAAGACGAAGACTGCAGACTCTGGAATCTGCAGTGAAGATGAAGATGGCAGATTCTGGCCAGAGTGAAGGCCTGGCTTCTGGGTGCCAGAGGAAAATCTGTGCTGAAAGCCAAGGGAAGGAAGGCCTATTGTATGAATCTCTTCATGCAACAGGCCTCTAGTATTAATATAATGTTTTTAGGAGAAGATAGGGCCTAGTAAAATAACCAACATTCTTTCATTCTTTTACTTTTTAAAAAAATTGACTTTGAGAGAGAGAGAAGAGAGGGAAAAACATTGATCATCTGCTTCTGTCCCATTTTTAAAAACATGAAAATATGAGTAAATGCATAAAAATATTGTTGACAAAATTAACTTAATGTATTTAAGGCACTTATAAAAATGTCTAATAAATATGCTGAGGTCTAAATAGATGTTAATTATTATTGTGGCTAAATTGTTTATTTTACAGTTGATTGATTTTCTAAGATTTATAGGCTTCAAAAAGAGATTGTAACTTTTCATTGGCTGGTAGTAATTTACTCTAATTCAGAGTTGTCCATAGCTGAAAGGAAACTGGAGACATTTAAGAGGACTGTTAAAACACACTACTGTCTAGCTCAGCGGTCGGCAAACCATGGCTCCCAAGCCACATGTGGCTCTTTGGCCCCTTGAGTGTGGCTCTTCCACAAAATACCACAGCCTGGGGGAATCTATTTTGAAGAAGTGGCCTTCGAAGAAGTTTAAGTTTAAAAATTTGGCTCTGAAAAGAAATTTCAGTTGCTGTACTGTTGATATTTGGCTCTGTTGATGAGTTTGTAGACCACTGGTCTAGCCCAACTGGTGCGGCTCAGTGGTTGAACATTGACCTATGAACCAGGAGGTCATGGTTCAATTTCCTGGCAGGGCATATTCCTGGGTTGCGGGCTCAAGCCCCAATGTGGGGTGTGCAAGAGACAGCTGATCAATGATTCTATTTCATCACTGATGTTTGTATCTGTTTCTCCCTCTCCCTTCTTCTCTAAAATCTGCAGAAATATTAACAACAACACACTGTTGTCTAGACACACCCAAGACCATTTGAAACAGAATCTTTGTGGTAAGGCTACTGACTGTGTCTTATAGAGATACCTATTTGGTACTAAGGCAGTGAGGATTGAGACTCATTCACCAAACTACATTGTTCTTACTTCAGATTAATCCCACTTTCCCCATTGTCATCACTGAATATAGTGAATAAGTATATTGAGCTTTTATAGGATATCTTTACACATGCTTAAAATTCATAGTAATCAGTAGTTTCTCAGTTGCCCATATTTTTCTCATTCAGACCCCATAAACTCTGAGACCTACTTAGAAACTGTGAAGATGATTTTACAAATGTTTTATATGACCAATGAGGATAGTAAGGCTGAGAGGCAGGAGGTGCCTGGACTATGGCCTCTGGTAATGAGTGACATAGCCCTAACCTCAAGAGTAGATACTTCCGCCCTCACAGTCCAGCTCTTTTCACAGCGCTGTATTACCTGGATTTGTTTATCATTTCCTGAATGTTCTACTTCCTAATCCTTTTCAAAATTCAGCATCTGTGCTGAGCTATAGATGAATAGTATAGTTAGAGAATTACCATATGGCTTCTCTAATCCATGCAGTATATTTCCTTACTTATCAATTCTGCTGATTCAGACTACAATCTGTAATGATTGCTACATCTTCCTCTGATAGCTTAGCATTTTACTCTTTAGTGCTCATTTTGTGTATATTTTCTACTTCTTTAAAAAACTTTAAACAATGGTGTATTTCACATTTACCTTCCTGTATGTGTCTACATATTTTTATACTTATGACCTTAACCAAATGTCATTTGATATCACAGTCAATGATTTCTACATTTCCTTTGCTAAACAATAAGTATGTTAATATTTTTCTGATGTTTAATTTTATGAATTCAAGTCATCTGGAATATATGAGGTTTAAACTTCTTATTTAAATCAATGGCATCTCTATAAACCAAACATGATTTTAATAAAAATCTCTGACAGGCACAAGAGACTTAGTGGTTTTTTATTTTTATTTTTTCAATTTAAAGCCCCTTCATTTCTTTATCCAAACTTAATTTTACTTTGTTTCTCACTGTATTTCTGTAATTTCAGAAGTGCTTATAAGTGACCCCTGGTAATCAAAATAGGTAACTAAAAATCCTACTTTTATTAAATCAAAGATAACAGAAGCTATCATATCTATCTTGGCAGACCTAGTTCTACATATATTTCAGTAAAATTAAATACTCAAATATTTTATTGAAATATGTTCAAAATATATTTAATGTAAAAGAACCTAACATATTAACATGATAACATTGGATTTTCAGACCAAAAACAATCTGTAATTAAATAATAGTATTACATAAATGGAAAATAATATTTAAGGAAATATAATTATTTCTGTTTTAGTATTTCTGTAGTTTAGCAGAGACATTGTTGCTGCTATTAACCAGACATAACTGAATAAATTCTCCAGATGTAAATGAATGTTAGTCTGAAGAATAATCTCAACTACAAATCTACAATTTGGACCTGTGTTCAAAAGTTTGGTGTCAAAATCTTGCTAACATACATTAAAAAAAGAATTAATTATGCTGAGAGAAAATGGGCCTTGGTAATAAAAGGAGGAGCAAAGACGTGCCTCAAGGACAGGTTTCGCTGAGATAGACAAAAGAGGAAGGATGGAAAGAAGAGAACTTCTAGGAAAATTAAGGAATGAAAAGGGCCAAGAGAAAGTGATGGCTTCCATCAGCATCAAAAGACAGGAGTAAAGTGAGAAGAAGCATAGGGCTTATCACATTGAAAACTCAAGAGATGAAGGAAGAAATAATTCTGAGGCAATTCTAGACATTCTAGCAAAATCCTTTCAAACAAAGTACAAGTATATGAATGTATAAGAGAAACAGCATCAGCATAAGAGGTATGTTTTTACTTTGAGAGAGGGAGAATTGAGTGCATTTTATTAGGAAACTTTAAATATTCCCATTGGCAATATTTCCTTAGAATTGACAACTGCATTTATCTGTATTACTGTGATTAAAATAAAGTTGGAGTAGTGACTTTTAAATCTTGATAATTTGTGTCAAGTGCTGCTCAGGCAGCAGAAAATTTCAAGTGTTTTTTGTTAGTCCCAGTTATATTTTTAGTTATTTCTCCCAGATTGCAGTTTTCTGGGATCTTTATTTATGTAAGTTTTCTGGCCACAAATACATAGGGTACATAATGTAGGAATTTACCCTTCTATTTTTGGATATATCAAACTTTTTAAAAAATGTCTTTCTTGATTTTTAGAGAGAGTTGGGGAGAGAGACAGAGATGGAAACAGTGGTGAGATAGAAACATAATAGATTAGCTGCCTCCCCGTGCTCCCCACAGGGGATGGAGCCTGCACCCTGGGCACGTTTCCTGACCAGGAGTCAAACTGGTGACCACTGAGCTACACGGGCTGGGCTCAAGCTATTTTTTTTTAAACCAACTCACATTTTTCCATCTTTCTCACCCCCAGCGGAAGATCTTGAACTCTCTTATATTGTGACTACCGAACTATTCAACTTGCAAACATTTGTGTCTTTGGCTTTTGTTCTCTCCTTTGATGAGCGGATTTTCCTGCCTATGCAGCTATGTTGAGTCTCTGTTGCATCTGCGTAATCCCCATTTTCTTTTCTTTCTTTTATGAATTTCTCTGTCGCTACTAAATCATCCCTATAAATATGAGAGCACATTATTCTCCCAACTTATAGAAAAAGCAAACAAATAATATTTATGTGCTTCCTCCCTGTCCCCCACTTACCTCATTGGGTATTGTGTTTCACAGTCAAGGCTACAAAGTTAAATATTAAATTACCTCTCTAATTACCAGTTTATCCTTTCCCTAGCTCATTCCTTGGTCTTCCTACCATGAGGCCAACAGGAGAGGAAACCACCAGGAAACTACCTGAAAACCATCATCTCAAATTTTGTGATTATTTTTCTCTTTATTAGAATTATGATTTTTATCGTATGTGCATTTCAGCACCTCATCTCATATAATCCTATATTATAAAGAGTTAATATGAAAATTGACCACCAATCCAAAACACAAGATGGCCACCCCATGTGGCCAAAGATGGCCCCCATGTGGACCAAAGATGGCCACCACAAGATGGCCAGCAGAGGAGAGCAGTTGTGGATGATCAGGCCTGCAGGGGAGGGCAGTTGTGGGCAATCAGGGCTGTAGGAGAGGACAGTTGGGGGGACTCAGGCCAGCAGGGGAGGGCAGTTGGGGGCAATCAGGTCTGCAGGGGAGGGCAGTTGGGAGTGACCAGGCCTGCAAAGGAGGACAGTTGGGGGTGACCAGCCTGGGAATAGAGGGAAATTAGGGGTGACCAGGCCAACAGGGGAGGGCAGTTAGGGGTGACTGGGCTGGCAGGGCAGGGCAGTTAGGGCCAATCAGCTGGCAGGGGAGCAGTTAGGCATTGATCAGGCTGGTAGGGGAGTGGTTAGGGGGCAATCAGGCAGGTAGTCAGGTGAGTGGTTGGGAGCCAGAAGTCCTGGATTGTGAGAGGGATCTCTGACTGCCCATTTAGGCCTGATCCCAGAGCAGTCAGACATTGCTTGAGGGGTCCCAAATTGGAGATGGTGCAGGCTGGGCTGAGGGACACATACACACATACACACACACATGTGCACGAATTTCATGTACCAGGCCTCTAGTTCCTTCATAAATGTTTAGTTTTAAGTTAAGTAAATAACAATTCCTTTTTTTTATGGCTATCTGATATATAATTCATTATAATAACTTCTAGCCACATTTTTTTTTAATGGAGAGAGTGCAGTGTCTCAAAAAACAAACAAAAAAACCCTTTTAAAGCACAGCTGTTGTTAGTGTCTCAAAAGTTTAATTTAAATCTGTTAATTTGACATCTTATAAATAGCTTCTGTTTTTCTGTAAACTGGGACCCCATAGTTAGCTACACAACAAATTTGCCTAAAATTATAAATCAACAGTGCAAAACATTTATATTTTTATCCCTTGTCATAATAGACAGACATACAAGTTTAAAGAACTCACTGAATACTTAAGTAAAAATCTGCAAAGATTTTCACTGACCCAATACAAACTCAGTACAATATATTCTACTTCATTTTATAGTATTAATTGTGGTAAATATTTTATTTAGCTTTAAGAAAGGTTTTTTTAAAAAATTATAGGTACTCCTAGTACTTATACTCCTAATAGTACTATTGCATAGTACTACTTATAAGTTAATGTTTTCAGGGTAATATGATGAGTCTTAACACTATACTTGATTCATGTTAATCTTTTAAATTTTGTAAAAGATTCATTCAGTCTTTTAAAGTTGTCACTTAATTTCCAAGTTCAAGGATTGTGCTAAGAGTTACAAACAATATAAAAAGGTGTTTCCTTGAATAATAAATGTGCTTAAGAATGTAAAACAAGTAAATTAAAATAATAATAATATTTAATAGTACTACAATTTGTTTATCTCACATTTTTATCTATTGTGTTCATATTGTGTGCTAGTTTTATATAAGTGGAAATTGTGCTTGTCATTGAGGAGGTCCCATAAAGAGAGGCAAAGAAGTAAAAAACAGCTAAATAAAATGTGAAATCACTATAATTATTACTATAAACACAGCTGTATAAAGAGCAATGTAAGAGAAGGTATGGAGACACTAAAGAGCATAGATTAAAATCCTGTGAGTTTGAGCTCTGAGAATATGTAGAAGTTTGAAATGATGTTCAGCAGAGACAAATGGAAAAAAATTCTTTGCTTTGGATATTAGATAGAATTGAAGAATAATTTGGATTTACTCAGATGTAGATGAGGAAGTAACATAGAAGGTGGGTGAATGTATGGAATACTATGAAGTGGTTTTGTTACTGGTGGAGAGTGGTCCTTGTCCCTGCCAGTTGCTCGTGGGGATAGATTTCATATGATATATTATGAAAAAAATTTTTCTGAGACTTGCATGGGAGGATGGGATATCATGGAAAGTTTTATTTCTGTGGAATTACACCCCTGAGTTTCCAAGGTCTCATTTCCCTTTGCCCAGTCAGAGAAGACCTGTAGCTGGAGCTCCAATAGAGCTGAAATCAGAGCCAGTGTCCAGAGTTTCCTTCCTTCGTTGGAGTAGCGTCCATTCCCGCAGCCAGCTAGCTTAGCCTGTGCTTTTCTAGTTGTAGTCTATTAGTCCATTGAGTGTGGGATCCTTCTGGTCATGGGCAATATGAACGAATGCAAGAGAGCCAATAGCCAAGAACAATAAGAGCCACAAGAGCAACCAGAGAGACCTTCCTTTGTTTAGGGGACTACGGATATCCGAATTTTCACTGGCTTGCATTGGCTCCACCCATGCTGGCCAATGCATAGCTCACCAGGTTTAACCTTCCCTAGTCACACCAACTTCACTGTGTATGAATCTAGCTCCCCTTTGTTTCACCCCCTCTCCCCAGTGATCTGCAGAGAATGGGCCAGTGGTTCTCTAGGGAGCACAATATTTCAGCTTCTCAGTGAAGCTGCCCAAGTGGTTATGCTTATATTTGGTCTCCTTTTCTCCTTTCCTATTATTAATAAGAAGTATATATCATCACCTGAATCAACTTGTCACAACTTAAATATTATGAAGAAAAAAAGAAGAAAAGAGCATGAAGATTATTCAAGATTAAAAGTAATTACATATATATATATATATGTATACTAAATGCAATTAATAAAGCTTCATGGATCCTGAATCTAAGGAAAAGAAACATATAAAAGACATTTTTTGAGAGCTAATGAGAAATTTAAATGTGGACTTTGGAGTAGATGATTTTTTAAATTAGTATTTTTTATTTTTTTATTGCAGTATAACTTAGATTTAATAGTAGTACATATGTTTTCCTTTCCCCCCTATTATCCTCCCCCCAGCCTCCTCTACCCCCCAGCACATGTCCCCACCTGCCCCCCCACCCCAGTGTCTTTCTAGAGTAGATGATATTATTGAATGAATGCTAATTTTCTTAGATGGATTAATGACAGTGTGTTAGTATAGAGAATGTCTTTATTTTGATACTTTGCACACTGAGGAGGAGTGTCATAATTTGTACAACTTAAATGGTTTAACAAAAAAAGTTAGATATATAGTTAAGGCCAAAATTGATCATTGTACTGTTCTTTCCATTTTTTTTTTGGTTTTTTTTTTTTTTTTGGCATACTAAAACTGATCCAAAGTTGCAGGAAAAGAAAAAGTACAGATGAATTTCAGCTAACCAGTCCTGTTCGTTCCCTTGGTATAAGAGCTTGGAAATATTACTGAATATCTTCATGCCTCTGGAGATCTCTAAAATAGAGATGATAATGAAACAAGAAGGGATTTTGGCAGAGATATAAATGACATAACATAAAAAAACTAATCGAACACTGCCTGGCATATAGTAAGTCCTCAATAAGTGCTTGTTCATATTATTAGACTTACTAGTAATATTATCTCCAGATTGGAGTTTTATTGGTTGAGGATTTATAGATAATGAGGCTTGAAAGTTAGTATACTGAAATCAACCTTTAGTGCTGTAAATATGCACAACTACCAGTATCACAGCTACAGAAGAAAATATAAAAAGCATAGAATTGATTTTATATACGTCTATAAATAAGTTGCAATGTCTTGTATAAGGTTGCCAGGGAAAGATTAAATCATTTCCAGCTAGCCTGCTAAGTATGCCTCATCATCTTAAGATGAACTTTAACAATACAAGTAGTGAAACCATTGCCATCGGCTTATTGGAATCTGTCAAGAATAGAAGGCGCTGTCAGCAACCCAAGAAACTACTTGCAGAAATGACCCAACTAGAGGCCTGGGAGCCAAAGGCTAATTAAAGTTGGGCTCTAAGCCACATATGGAAAGTCTGCCTTATTCTTTTAATTAACGACTGCATTACTGCCTCATCCCGCTGTGGCGCGGGACCCCTGCAGAATTCCACATTAAGACAAGTTTCCATGAGCAGCATAGCTAACACATAGCTGGTTTAACACTATGAGGCAACAAAGTACACACATTATTAAATATCAACATCGACATTTATGCCAGCAAGAAAGCAGTTCACAAAATAGGAATTTACAGCACATTTGGAGGAGACTCACTTTGAAAGATGCTGATAACTGAGGAAGCTTCAGCTGCACATACCTATTTTCTATTGCACAGATTCTGGACAATTTGAATTTATGTTGCATAAAATTGGCCCACACAAAATAAGTGTTTTCATTGGTGAAGGGTAAGGTAGGGAATCTGGGATTTCTCTATATATTTCATTTTTAGTGGTTCCATTTGATTCAAAACCATTCACCTTAGCACAAAGACTGCATTATCTTTATGTATATAATTAAGGAGTATATTTATCAGAAGATTCTTTTTGTTGTTTTCAGTATGGTTGGTTGGTTGGTTTTTGCTCCTTTCAAGCATATCGTGTTCAACCAATTCATGCAAATCTGAAACATTATATCTTTCCTTATTAATCTAGGTTTTTCAAACCGAGTATTATTTTTGAATTTCAAGCTCAGCTGACATTTAGAATTAATGCTTTACCTGAAACAAAAACTTAGAATGGTATTGCTTAAAAGAAAGATTAACATGTACAGTCAAGTCTGTATACACAGTTCATGCTTATTTTAAAAACATGAATTTGTTCTAATGAAATTGATATATTAGAACACAAAGCATTACCAAAATTTCAATTTTTAATGTACCATTTCATCCAGAAGAAACACTGGATGAATGTAGAAATCTTAACCCAGATGAACCAAGCTCGGTAGAAGTACATAATATGCACACACATCTACCTCTGGCATCTATCAGATATATCAAAGTACACGTGAAAGTAGTGTGTGTTTAATACAGAAGGTAATATAGCATGTGAAAATGCTTATTGAAAGGGAACAGTGCAGATAGGAAGAAGTGGGAGGAAAAGAAGAAATTCAAATAGAGAGGGAATAGAATAAAAATTCAGAAAGATGACAGAATATGGGATCCAGATCATATAGGAGGATTAACCCCCATCAGAGAAAGTCATTCTATTCCTTGTTAGAGAAAAGGAGGATGTGTAGGACCCACTGATGACTTATCACCTTTGAGGGAAATGTTGTGGTGTAGCTTGTTTTACATCTTTGGCTATCTTTGTAGAATAGAAATAAAATTGCAGAGAATTGAGACAAAAGGGAGAGTCAGAAATTCAGAGAGTGAAACAGTTCTGAACCACTGAAAATGATGATTAGGGGGAGAATGTTGTAACTGCTGGGCCGGGCCCAGCTGAAATTGATAAATGAAGGGTAGTACATATATTGAGGGTTATTGTCATAGTTTAAAATTATATATACATACATATAAAATATATAATTATGTAAATACCATGTATTTATTTATATAATTTAAAATCACATACCCGTATGTATCCATATACTAATTTAAAACAATTTAAATTTTTATTTGGTTTGCAGTTTAGTTAGTTCAACTCAAACTCCAAACAGTATCCCTTGTAGCAGTTGAACACTATGAGGCCATAAATACACATATTATGAAATATCAACATCAACATTTTCACTGTATAGCAAGAAAGCAGTTCACATAACAGGAATTTACAGCATATTTGTCTGAAGTCAACTGCCAAACCAATATAAAACAGAGAAAATAAAACAATAGCTACAAAGCCCTTCAACAATTAACATAAATTACACACACTTACTTTCCCACAATTTAGTAAAAATATTTAACTTGCAATTATCTTGGCACTTCTCCTTGAGAAAGTTATGAGGGAATAACTTCTCTAAGGCAAATAAATAAAGAAAAAAAATCCAACATAGGCATAAAGCTTTGACTTACCTAGTTTCTACTCTCCTAAAGCAAATAAATCATCAATGTCTAAAAATGATGATTTTAGTTATTCTTCATAGAAGGTAGCGTATTTCCAAGGTTGGCATAATCAGACATGGCAATACCTGGCAAGTACTTTAAGAAATTGCATTTTTCTCTGTAAAACTCTTTATGAATGTGTTAAGATGGAGGTATTAAATTTCATCCTTGGTAATTCTATGATGATATATACACACCTACACATATGAACACACACATATATTGTTTTTCAATACAAAAAAATCAGATATTGTGCTGTCTCAGTGTCAATACGTTTTCTTGGGAGTAGTTCCTACATAGCATTTTATGTTTCGAGTGGCAGAGAAACTCACTTGCCTGGTTTTTAAGTTTTTCAACTGTTGGTTTTGTACTTGAGAGCAGAGAGAAATTCGGTGTAATGTCAGTTTGACAGCTTTTCTTTTGGTGATAAAATGAAATTGATCAAATGTACATTAGAGCTTTTAGACTCTGAAACCTTCAGTAACCTACAGGGAATTCCGAATAGTATATGATTTATCAAAACCACAGCATCTTTAGTTCACCTGGATCCTGTTGTATTTATTTTCTTTCTTTTTATTTTTCCACAGTCGCTTATAATGCCTCTGAATTGAGGTTCTATTCTCATGAGAATTTGACATTTTTACTGTGCAGTGTACAGATGCTTAAAGGACTGAAGTCAGGATCTTCAAACTCAGAAATAGGGTGATTTAATTTCACACAATAGTAATTCAGCTCTCTAATAATTTCTCTTAGATTCCTCTAGATGCACACATTTATTACCCAGAGAGAGGTAAAGAAAAAGTACCCAATTATATCTGTGATTGCATTTGACGATATTGCTAGGGTATAATATAAACTTTATCATTTACAAATAACCCACTTCATTCATATAAAACTTCTACTCCTAGCATAATTATGTGGTACATTTTTAAATAATATAAAATAAAATGAGAACTGGGTTAGATGGTGGTATCATTTCTGTCAATAGATACACTTAAACTCACTTTTTTTACACTATTTTCTGTGAACTTTTCATGAACAAAGTATTATTAGTGTGAAATGATAACAGTGTGTGGAGTTTTTCAGGATAAATTTATAACTTACATTTCTAATACACACAGCCTTTGAAAGAAAGATGGAAGGTCTATTATTTGTTAAGATTTCCTCCATTTATACTGTCATCTCAGCATTTTTCTATCCTATTATGCTGACCGAATCACCACATTAAAACAGTAGTCTGCATTATGAAAATAAGATAACAGTATTGTATCGAGTAGACCAATAAATATAGTTCTACTAGTGAAACTATTTTTTTTTTACAAATTAGAATTCTTTATTACCTTTTGTAGAAAGTATCTATTACATGGAAATATAGCAAAGTACTTCCAAATCTACCAATGTTCTTTACTGGTGTTTAACTGAGTGATTATTTCCGTCGTAAGAGTAACAATAACAGCTCTTCAGTTTTTATAAGCCTTATAATGTCATTTATTTGTACACAGCTTTAAAGATGATACATCAATTGTCACACCATCCAAAAGACAAGTACTGTTCTATTTTTTTCCACACCAATATTTCTCTCACGACCCTCAAGAGAAATATGTATGAACACCAGGACACAATAATCTTGGATCCTATTGCATTATGGTCCTTAGAGAGCATATAGAAAGCATCTGATTTAGAAAGAGATCCGGAGGGAGACAGTCTGAGCCTTCCAGTTTGCAAGTGAATATAAAAATGTCTCTTCTTTCTAAAAAAGATTATCCATATTCATAGAAACCCTGGGCAGTACAGTTTAATGATGCCTAAAGAACTGGACACCCTATACTAGCGTGAGGATGCGTCAGAAGACAATCTTTTTTCCTGGACTAATGGCATCTCACCGCACTCAGTTATCTGTAGCTGCAGCTGCTGCAACTGCCCGGAACATCCTCTTTGCAGATGTTTGGGTTTGACAGAAATAAATGTAAACATTCTGCAGTTCCCTTAGGTGTCTGTGCCAGAGATTTCACTTTTGCTTCTGCTCAGCCAGCCTGCTGCCCTGGTTTCTGACAGATAAACTGTGATCTGGACAAAGGTAAAACCACAAGATAACTACTAATCATCCTTGAATTTTCCTCACATTTATAATTGGGTGGTGCTCAATTAATAATATGATGTATCCTTTTTAATTTATATTTTCAAATAAAATTTTATATAATTATAGAAAACTTTCTTAGAAGCAAATATGTTTTGGGAAAAAATGCAATATCCTTAGAGTCAAAACGGAGTAATAAAATAAATTTTATTAAAACATTTTCTTAACTTTCTAAAGATATAATGAAAATACTAAAGACTTTGCACATATTATTAATGTGCTTTAGAAGTTTTAAGAAGGGATACATTTGATGTTGTCCAAATTGCTCTTGCTAGTCCATCAATTTCCAGGCCCTCTTCTTAGAAAGAAAATTTATCTTACTCTCAGAACACTGGATGAGCAGAAATAAGATGCTACTAATTCCAGCCTAGTTTACTTTGTTTTTGCATTTATCACAGATATATCCAGTGCTGAATATTTATTAAGTGTAATGTTGGGTATTTTGACATGTGAAGATTCAAAAGACAAGATTCCTAAACTGGGAATTCCCAATTCAGTGGAAAAGATAGACATTTTAAAAATAATATTAACATAATAATGGCAATTACATAGGATAATATAAGCATAGGATAATATAAGTGAAGGAAAGATTTATTTCAATAGGAAATGGGCAAAAGCTTATTCAAGAATATGAGCTGAACTCTAAACTGAAATTTTAGGGAATAATAGATTGGAAGTGTGGAAGCTCAGTTGGAGAATACAGTTTGGGTGAAGGATTTATGTAGAATAGTGAGAGGAATGTAAGGAAACTGATGTGGTTAAGGCACACACCATACAAGTGAGGTATTTACAGGAAACAAAGTTGGGAGAATAAATATAAATTTATGAAAGTCTAAATGTCAGGTGTTCCCTTTACATTGAAGACAACCTAAAAATTTGGGGTTAGGGCTTTCTTTTTTTTAAACCTATCTATTATAAAAAAAACAAACAAACTCATATTGCTGCAATTGGTCAAAAGAATTGTCGTGGCGAGAAATTATAGGTAAGAAAATGAAGCTAAAGTTTGAGAGAGAGGTTTTGAAACTGTGCAACAGTAGTAATATATATATATAAATATGAAAGAGACTTTATTATGTAAGTAGCAGAATTTGGTGACTAAGTGATTCTAGTGGTGAAGAGAGAAGCAAACAAAATAATGATTATTTTTGAGTAAATGCACCTGGAAGGATGGACATATTTAATGACATAAGGAATGCAAGTTCGCTATTGTTACTGACAGTAGGGTTGGAGAAACATAGACTCTTGCCTTAAGTGATCTTTATTTTTTTAAAGCAACCTCTGGATATTAACCCCTTATTGGACATATGATATGTAAATATCATCTTTTCAGGTTTTCTTTTTGTTTTTGTTGATGGTTTGCTAACAATTAAAAGCTTTTTAGTTTGATGTAGTCCCTGTTTCCCCCCACTGGTAATTTCCCATGTTATGTTTTATAGAGTAATTTAGATTTGTGATTAATGTCTTTCTTACTCATGATATAGAATAAAGGCCAATCAACCTAATCATCAGCAGTACATTAAACTGTTTCAATTTTGGCTAAATTAGTAAATCAAGGTGGAGATAGATCTGAAGTTAAAGTACCCTATGGGGAAATCAGCCATGAGGCAGGATAAAAATTTAAAATCCAAATAATATGCATATTTGGTAAGGTACAAATATAGAAAAGATTGAAATATTAAAATAAAAAAGTAGCATTTAAGTTTCTAATCCAAAAAGCTTGAGAAAATCACTGTGAAGGTTAAAGGAAGCTTTGGGAGAAATAAATGACAATGTGTTAACCCCAGGGGATGCTTGAACTTGTTTTATTTCAAGGGTACCCTTCACCTATATGAATTGAAAGTGTGTCTTTTTCTATTACTGGAACTCTCCTCAACAGCAATACTGTAGGAGGAAAAACAGTGATAAAAAATAGATGAGAGAAAAGAGGTTTTTTGAGACACAAATAGTTCTAGAGATAAAGGTCAACAGCTTGTGAAAGAAAATCACTTGGGGTTCTGAAAGAGTATCACAAATTTGTTTCAAATAATTTCCTTTTATGTATATAAGGCTCATCTTAATCTTTATTGTCCATAGAAAACAGAAAGCAAATTATCTCCTTTCCTCCAGGAATATTTGATAAGAGACAGTAAAAACAGAAAATGCTTTCCAGAACAAAGTATTTTAATATTGAACAGCTTGGCTGATTCTCTAAAGGGCTTGACCAAATATCCTCAGATTTTCTGAGCAATTCTGCACTTCAATAATTCTGGTTTGTTCCATAATTATGGCAATTTGATAAGAATGATTGATAACTTTTTCGAGTATGGTTTACCCAAATAATAAAAACAGTGAAGGATACATACTACATATATGTTTATGTTCTATGATGTAGTAGGTTTCTTCCACTATTTAATAACTTGGGTAAATCATACTTGAATAAGTTATTATGTTATTCTTAATATAGTAAAACTCACTATATCATTTTTTCAAAGAAAAAGTATTTTTCTTCTACTACTCTATCAAGAGGTTAATTATTACAGTAAAGAAAATTTCTCCTGACTGCTTACAAAGAAGGTTCAATAGTCATTGTCATGGAATTTGAAATCCCACTCGATTTAACCTTGGATTTCTTTACTAAATGATGTTTCAGACCTACTGTCTCTTTCTTTCTGTATACATTTCTATTTCACTAAAACTCACTATAATTTTCTCACTGTATATTTTGAGGAAGTGTAGTTCTCCCAACGGTCCTCCTATTGAACCCTACCTATCCATCAAGGCCTCACTCAAGTTTAACTATTTCTTTGCTATTACCTCAGTATAATACTTTCTTCCATACTTTTGTCACAGAGCCCCTTGCATTTGTGTCATATTTCATGCACTCTTTCTGTGTTGTGGTTACTCATGCTCATGCTTGTTGCTGCTGGTGAATGCACTGTCTGAGAGTAGAGAAAGTTATCTATGTGAATCTCTCACAGCATTTAGTTCAGTGCCCAGAGTAGTCAATAAATTCATTGTTGTATATAATTATTCAGTTGTTGAAGAAAAAAATGAATTTTTTTTCTTAGCATGATGTTCCTGGTTTTGCACCGTTCTCTATTTGAAAACACTTTTATTTCTGAAGAAATTAGGAGAATACTATTTAAATTATTTTGACTCCTGAGATGCACTGGTGAAATGTTTAGTTACAGATTAGATTTAAAAGATTAGAGAAAAACTACTTTGGATTATCTGTAAATTATATGTAATTCTGTGTAGCAAGGAATTTAGCCTTGCCTAGAAAAGTCTTTCCTTTTTTTTTTTTCCCCAACTCCTGAGAGATAACTTCTAAACACTTGCAATTTCCCAAGGGATTGGCCTGCCTTTGTAATTTATGTCTGGAATGCACCTGATAATTTATGCTAAAGAGATAACTCTGGATGGAGCCATACACAATTTAGGATGAAGATTAGCCATGCAGAAAGACAAACTTTATGATAAGAGGTTTTGGGCTTTGTTCTATGTTAGTTTAGCTCAGAAAGAGGAGTATGGGGATACTAGTGGGAATCTTCCAGGGTTCTTGTTCCAGCATTAAGAAGTTTTCAGCAATCTGGAAAAAGGCTGTGCATAGTTTAAGTAAGAGTCCAAAGATGAAAGATAATTTTGAAGCATTGAGGGTCAGAGGAGCCTGGCTGAAGAAGCCAAGTTCTCCTGGTCTCAGGACCCTTGCTTTTTATTAACACAATTTGTCATAAGACAAGGTGGAGATAATACCCTTCAAAGGGTAGGGTTTTGTACAGAAGCATTGTGAGATTGAGATATAGTCTATTGCTGTTCAGGTGTTTGGCCAACAGAAGGCAATAACATATGGATTAATATGCCCTGAGCTGTCTGGCAGCAAAAAATCATCCCATTCAGATTTGGGGGAAATGCACTCAGCCATTCCAACAGGTGATAACATATGTGACTCAGCCCTTGTTGAGTCCCCAAGTTCCATCAACCTTTTGATGAAACTCTTGCAATTATGACATACCGGAATAGGCTTCCAGCAGGAATCCAACCACATGCATGCTGAATCAGTCCATCAATAAAAGCTCTGGACACTCAAGCTTGGTTGAGCTTCTTGAGTTGGGAATAGTCCATCACATCACACACATCAACATGAGAGAGTAATGTGTATTGTGGACCACTGAAGCTTGGTGTTTGGAATCTTATGACTTTGGCCTAAGTATCTCTTCTGTTGGCTGGTTCTAATTTCTATCTTTTCCCTGAAATAAATGTAATCATGAGTATAATACATTTCATTGAATTCTATTAATCTTTCTAGAGAATGCAACCCGAGGGCAGTTTGGAGAAAACACCAAACTCTCTTTTGGTGTCAGAAGTGAAGGTTGTTCTTTGTATACTCTTCTAACTTTGTGGCTGGGCCCTCACTCATTGTAGTTGGGGCCAGAAGTCTTGGGCAGACTTGACAATCTAGAGGACTATACCCTGAACCTATCAGTTTAGTCAACTACGGGTAATTCTACAAAACCAGAGTATCTCTGAAAAAAAATATACATATACACATTTTAAAAATTTTCTGTTCTCCCTTTCTACTCATAACATTTATCACTATGATCTTGTTCTATGATTTACCTGTAGATATATCTGTCCATTTTATTAAACCATGACTCATTTAAAGCAAAAGACTATTTTATAGTTACTTCCATAATGAGTGTCTAACTCAATATTGGTGGTTAATAAGTGTTTACTGAATAAATAAATTATTGACTATCTGGAATGGTACAATTGTAACATAATTTATTTAACCTTGCTACACTTAGGGTCCATTATTAGCAGAGGATGTTGATATTTTGTAGATTGCATTCACAACATGCCCTCTCTTAAATAAAATTGTTTCACATAATTTTAGAATGTTTACTGCAGAGCTAAGTGTCATCTTTTAATTAAGGTGGCACTGATTTGGGATTCAGAATAATAGGAAATATTGAATTCTGTTACTTAGCTATGTAGCCCTGAGGAAATCACTTTACCCATTTGAGCTCATATTTTCTTATCTGTAGAGAGAAAATGGCTTTAGTTTCCTATTATTATAGATGTGTCTTTTAAATGTCTGAGAAATATTAGTATTCTGTTTTATTTTACTCTAATTACTGAAAGTAATGAGAATATACATGCATTACTGAACATGCATTTTGAATGCATGTAAGTTTAAAAATTTAATGCATATACATTTATACAAAAATCAGCTATTTCTCAGTGTTGTAAACAGGATGGTTAAGGTAGATAATTGGCTACTTGTTAGACCTGATCAAGGGTGATTGAACTTATTACCATTTTCTGATGGCCTCTTTCAAAAAGGTATGAAATTTGAGGAGTCATTTTCCATCCAAAAGATATGTGTGACCAAGACTTTTAATAACAATGAGTTTAAATTAATTTCAGATGTAGGCAAATCGCAGTTCTTAGTAATATAAATATGGCATATTTGAGAGCACAGCCTTATTTTGTATTCTCATGAACTTTAATGCCTATTTATTTATGCATTTGCTTATTGGTACACTTATGTATTCATCCATTCAACAAAAACATATCCAGCATTCAATGTGCCTCAGGTGTTATGCTAGGTGGCGAGGTTACAGAGATGAATTACATGGCTTTGAGCTTCAGGAAATAACCAAGTTCCAGCTCATTTTGCTGATTTTTATTAAGTTTAGATACATTAAAAAAATGATGGTTTGTACAGATGCAAATAAACCTGCTTTAGAATTTGTAGCCTTTTATGAGCTGTTTGGGGGAAGAAAGACTGAGAGAAAAATGCCCAGAATAACAAAGTTGAGCTCCCATTGCAAGACTCAGGGTTAAACTTTCTTTAAGGCTGATAAAATCTTGAGTTGTTAATAAATATTAAATATGTGGATGGTATCTCTATGAGACCAAGTTGAAATAAAAGAGTATTGCTTATAGATGTATAATTCATGAGAGCAGTTCTCCAAATGACCTTTAATAAAATCTAATGAATTAAGCTAATTCACTAGCTGACTTCTTAGACCCTGAATGTGTGCTGTGGGACTCATGTGAGCAAAAACTAGCCCAGAGCCCAGCCAAAGTAGATTGAGATAATGCAGCAGCCTATGAGGGCATGTGGGAGGGCAACCAATACAAAAAATACAACCACCATTTCTCTCTTTGCCTAGGGCTGGCCCTTGCAGGTAGTACCAATCGGTATGGCTGGGAAAGTGAATGACACATAGAGGAAACATAAATGTTGGAATTTAAAGCATTATATTTTTTTCACCCTGTCTCCCAAAGATACTTGTATTCCAGTTTCTAAGCCAAACAAAATTATATGACTCTAGTAGCCCTGTACACAAATTCATGCATGAGTAGTTCCCTGCCACTTGCCTCAGCTGGCCACCTGCCCACCACCACTGGTAGCTCTCCACTACTCATAGCTCGCTGCCCTGCCCTCCAGTAGCTCTCCATCACTTGTAGATTGGTTGTGCTGTAATGGCGTAATGGATAATTAGCATATTCCTCTTGTATTATATAGGATACTCACCTCTGTGCAACTGTGTATATAACTAAAAATTTTTGAAACATAGTCAATAGTGTCGCTCATGTTATCATGATGAAAAAGTATACTATTTCACAAGTCAAAATTCTTTATGTAATAAAATGAGATTTTTTTGAAATTTTTATATTTATTATAGCATTCCAAGCCAAAACATATATAGTTAGAGTTTAAAAAATATGTTACATGAAAATATTTGACTAAGTAGTATTTAAATGGCCATGAAGTCAAATATTAACATGTTATAAACCCACCAGAAAAATTTTAAAAAGATAAAAGTAAACTATAAAATGTAATTAGATATATCAGACTTTTAAAAAGCTCCATGGATGTTTTAAATTGTTCTTAAAGCTTCCACACATAACTAGGCTACTGAGAATTATTTCATGGTAAATATGTTTTAATAAAAGGTGAAAAAAGATGATACATCTTCTTTCATCTCATTTACCATGTAGAATGGCATTGCAAAGATCATGACTTGCTGTGGTTTACACAGTGCTAAAAGGAAAAGGTCATTTTTCCTAGGGAAGAAAGATTCACTTGTCTCAAGAAGAATTAGCCCACTGCTTTAGAGTTGAAGATATGCTTATCTGAAACCAGAAATATTCACTATTTGACAGGAGAACATAACCATCCTGTCTTGGTTGCCTTACTTGAACCAAATATTTAGAAACATCTCCATTATTACACGGCATAATTTCTTTCACTTACCACACACAAATGTGTGGTGTACAAAGTAATATGCAGGTCATTAGTCACTTTATAAAACAATATAATTTGACTCTGTGTCAAGATCATTATTTGCACCATCTAGTTCTAAGATACACTTACTGTATTTTATTAATTCTATTCTTTAGTTGGACTAATTTAAGTAGGAAGTAAAATAGTTCATGCAGTTATTGATGTAAATTCTGTTAGGCTATGAAATAAAAACTTGCAAAACCCCATGAGAACATGAGCTTTCAGGTATATTTGTTGCCACTTGCTAAATTTTATTCATATCTTCTGATTGTGATTTTAATATTGATTTTATTATTGTTATTTGAAATTTATATTTGGAGAACACTAGATGTTAGACTTTTCATTATCTGCTCTTGCTGAGTGTTCTCGGACAAGTCATTTAAACTCTCTGAACCTTTACTTATAAAAATGTCAATGTGACTGGTTTATTATTAGTAACACAAGAAAAAAGTGAATAGAATATAAACATGATACTGTTTTAACAAATTAATTATTATTCTATATAATAAAGAGGGAATATGTTAATTTACGGTCACACCCTCACAAAGATGGTGGTGCCCTGAGCCAATAAGGAGGTGATATGCTAATTGCTGCCATGCCCTCAAATATGGACTGGGCAGTATCCAGTCCCCTCAGTCCTGCTGGGGAGGCAGGCATACGGCATGGCCTCCCCCACCCCCCCCCCAGGTGGGTCTGGCTGCTCCACATGCCTGTCTCCAGAGTCCCCCAGTCTCCTCAACCTCCCAGCTGCCTAGGGTCACCTGAGGCTCAGGGAACCAGGGCTGGCCAAGTCTTGTGCTGCTGGCAGTGGCAGCAGCAGAGGTGTGATAGGGGCATCATATTCTCCTGATTTCCATGTTGCCTCCCACCCCTGAGGGCTCCCAGACTGTGAGAGGGGACAGGCCAGGCTGAGGGACCCCCCCTCCAGTGCATGAATTTTCACACACTGGGCCTCTAGTTAAAAATAAATTTAAATAATTTAAATATTGTACATATATCTTCTAATGTGATATGATATGTTTCATCAGAAAAGCTACATAGGGATACAAAATAATTGAAAGTTAATAAATATGCCAACCATGTAGAGGGAAACATAAATTCATTCATCACTTGAGCTAGTATAATTTTTACCAATGTTTTTATTGCTGTTAGAGAGAGAGGAAGGCAAAGAGGGAGAAACATGAACAAGAGAAAACCATCCATCAGCTGTCCCCAGCACATCCCTCACCGGGTATCAAATCCACAACCTCAGCATGTGCCCTAGACCAGGAATCAAATCAGTGTCCCTTGGGTAGATGGACAATACTTAACCAACTAAGGCACACCGGCCCGACCACTAATATAGTTTTAAACATTTAAGTTTAAATATTTTTCTGTGCTTCCTGGAAGTTAAAACAACATAATATGGAAATTCTCATTCCATTTTTTAGTGAGAAACAGTGTTTCTTGATCTTTAAACATATTTTTACAGATAGTACATACTTTATTCATCTGACTACCTCCTATTAGGGGCAAAGTATTAATAATCCTACCCAATGAATAGTTTTTAAAGATAAACTCCAACCAGGCAATGTTCTTGTTCTAATTTGCTGGAAAAATATTACATAGTTACCTGTCTACTCTCTATGAACAAATAAATGTTAACTATTTCTTTTGTCAGCCAGAGCTTGGATAAAAACTTTCTCTTAGATAATTCAAATTTAATTTCTCTGCTGAGATCCCAGTCCCCTGGTAACCCCATAATTTATAGTACTTTTAATATTTTTTCTGCCTGCTCTCTTACTAAAGACAAAATAAACAAAAAGACAATGTCTAAAAAAACATGAAAGAGAAAAAGGATAAAATGGTAACATCCTATTAGCCAGAGTACAAAGCTGAGTCACCTGAGTCTTAGTCGAAGTGGCTATGAGATTTGCTACAAAATGGGTGGAGAGGCTGTGGTTGAAGTGCCCTGTCAGAGACTCCAAAGCATGGAGACTCTCAACTCTCACCTGTGCTGGCACAGAGGTCTTGCCTGAGATTTTTGTATGTGTTTAATACCCACCAAGGAGTGGTGTCTAAGCAGCTTAGGCACATCCTGCTAAGCCTTTCTCAGCAGCTTTCCAGCAGGACAGTACCTTTCACTCGAATAGGATGTTGCCAAGAGCGCAGGGGACAGGTTTTTGTTTCTGTTTTTGGTAGGGAATATTTTGAGGTAGGCTAGGATAAGTTATGTGAATAAAAAAGAAAAGGCTAGTTAGTAATTTTGGGGAATAGACTATGGAAATCCAAGTGTAGAAGAAGTACCATAGCTGGACAAAGACAGACTGCAGAATATGCCTGACTCTACCATGACCACTGTGTCAGGGGCAGAACCACCTACATATTAGAACATTGTACATCAATTTACATCCATGCCCCTATCCATTGTCCCACTCCAGACTGCCAGCCTACCCCCGAGTGATGGCCCTTGCAATCAGGAGCCCAAAGGAGCTCTTTCTGTTGCCTGTGATCTGAATGCCTTGGGTCTGCTGAGATAGGACAGAGTAAAAGCTGGGCAGGTCTCCTGGGAAGCCACGGACCCATCTTGATTTGGGCTGTGTGACCAAACAGACAGACTTCCTGGGCAGTCAAGAGTCGGTGTGCTTACTATCTACTCACTTTATTTTTTATTTTTTTAATTGTTCAGTTTATTAATTAAATTGTTTCCCCTTTTTTATCCCCCTATATCTTCCCTCCACCCTGTACCTATCCCACCCTCCGCCCTCACCTCCCCCTCCCCCAATGTCCTCTCCCATTGTTGCAAGATTTTTGTCCAATCTCTTGCTGTACCTCCAACAACACTTTTCTCCCCAAGAATTGTCAGTCCATTCCCTCTCTATGTCCATGTTTCTGTTATATTCACCAGTTTATCTTGTTCATCAGCCTATCAGTTCACTTGATTTTTATGTTCATTTGTTGATAGATGTGTATTTGTTGTTCATAATTTATATTTTTACCTTTTTCTTCTTCCTCTTCTTAAAGAATACCTTTCAGCATTTCATATAATACTGGTTTGGTGGTGATGAACTCCTTTAGCTTTTTCTTATCTGCGAAGCACTTTATCTGATCCTCAATTCTGAATGATAGCTTTGCTGGATAGAGTAATCTTGGTTGTAGATTCTTGCTCTTCATTATTTTGAATATTTCTTGCCACTCGTGTCTGGCCTGCATCATTTCTGTTGAGAAATCCGCTGACAATCGTATGGGTGCTCCCCTGTAGGTAACCAACTGCTTTTCTCTTGCTGCTTTTAATATTCTCTCTTTATCTTTTGCTCTTGGCATTTTAATTATGATATGTCTTGGTGTGGTCCTCTTTAGATTCCTATATTTTGGGGTTCTGTGTACTTCTTGGGCTTTTAAGTCAGTTTCTTTCACCAGGTGGGGAAAGTTTTCAGTCACTATTTCTTCAAGTAGGTTTTCATTAACTTGCTCTCTCTCTTTTTCTGGCACCCCAATAATTCGGATGTTGGCTTGCTTGAGGTTGTCCCAGAGGCCCCTTACGCTATCTTCAATTATCTGAATTCTTTTTGTTTCTTGCTTTTCCAGCTGAGTGGATTTTGGTTCTTTGTATTTCAAATCTTTGACTTGGTTCTTGTGGCCCTCTGGACTGCTTTTAGGACTTTGTGTAATATTTTTTATTTCAGTCTGTGTATGCTTGATTTCTAGTTGGTCCTTTTTTTATCTGTGAGGGTCTGGTTCGTATCCTCCCTGAGGCTCTCATTCATTTCTTTGTAAGTATCAGTCATCTCCTTGTAAGTCTCATTCATTTGCTGGTTGGTCTTGTTTATTTCCTGGTTGGTCTTGTTTATTTCCTGGTAATTCTCATTAAGTTGATCAGCCTTTTGTAGGAGCCTCTTGAAAAGCCTTATAACCATGGTTTTGAACTCTATGTCTTGTCGTCTTTTCTCCTCCATTTCTTTCACACCTGATTTCTTTCCATGTCTCTGCATGGTGGCTGCTTTATGTGGTGGCTATCCTCAAAGGGAGGGTGGCTCAGTCTCCCCAGTTACCTGAGGTGGGTACTCTTACTGCAGTCCTTTATGGGTTGTATTCAGTGTTTTTGAATTTAAACCCAGCTTTTTGTTGTTAGCCCTAGGAGGGTTTGACCTCCAGGCCAATTGTCTGTGAAGCTCAGCTGTGCTCAGGTTGGATGAGCGGAGTCTCCGGGCCAAGCAGACAGCGTTAGCTCCGCCCTATGCAGCCCCAGGGGCTCTGTGCCGGGGGCAATGGCTGCCAGCACCTCTGAGAGAGAGCCGCTGTGGAGCTCCACAGGCTGCCGGGGAATTCAGACTCTCCCCAAATGACTTTGCATGCGCAATGTCTCACCCAGGGTCGTAAAACAAAGCAGACTGATGGTTTTCCGAATGAGAGACAAGCCGCAGAGCGCTCTCTGCGCCGTCACGCAGCGGAGCTGTTCGTGCGAGAGCTGCCTTCTCCACAAGCCGGAAGACCCAGCAGCACCCGAGCTTCGGCGTGCCCTCCCACTGTCCAGTTTTCACCCCGTGTGATAGTGGGTTCTCTGGACTTGGCCCAGAGCTGGAGAATCTGTCCAGTGGGACGCTCCTGTCTCCCCGTTCGAGAAAACTGGCCGGTTTTCAGCCGCCCGCCCTCTCCGCGGCGCGCACTCCAAACCTCTCTCTGCGCGAATCTTTCAACGCTGTCCGCCGCCGCTCCTCCGGGTCACAGTGTCTTATCTTTACTTTTATTTGCGGAATTTTCACTCGGCAAGCGTTCTGGTGATTCTGGAAGGTGTTTGTTCCTTCGTTAAGTTGTAGTATTAAAATTGCTGATTATGACGGCAAGATAGGTGTTTCACCTTTGCCGCCATCTTAGTTCTGACTCACTTTATTTTTTTAAAGCTCAAAATTTCAGATTGTCCTACATGCCTCCCCAACCAAGACAATCAAAGCAGAGGAGAGGGCGACACAGTTTTGTAGCTGGCAGCAAGGCACCCATCATTTGATGCTTTGGAGAACCAACTTTATATAAATTCCCCAGTTTCCAAAGGCAGAAGTAATCCCCCCCCCCACCCCCCCACCTCACTCCCTTGTATTCAGGCACTCAGCTGGCATTATTTGGCTTCAGGTCTCAGTTCAGGTAACCCTCTCAATTTATTAAGCAGTTACTGAACTAAACAAACAGCCGCCCCCCCCAACAAACAAACAATACACTTGTAAGATGAATAAAAATGTCCCTCGGTGTCTTATCTTTGTGATATGAGGGTACATTGAGGTGGCAGGCACAAGAGGGAGAAGCCCTACTTGTCCAGATCTAAGGTCAGTGCCTTGCAGCCAAGCATCCATCTTCACTTTCATTTTGCTTGTGTTTTTATTTTTTTAATTTTTTTTTGGTGTGTGTGTTTGCCTTGTCTTACAATGTTGATTTATTTTCAAGAAACCCTGTCATGAAAATAAAGAATGCATTTGGTCCCTTGCAAAAGGTGGCTTTATTCCACATATTTTCTTACAGGGCAAGCCTGCAGGTTCGATGTCCTTACTTTTTGTTTTTTTGAGGTCAACAAGAAACAACTACAGGGAAGTGAACCTAAGCGATGTCAAACTGTTATTAAATCCTAATCCCATGTTTGAGTTGGAGAGCTCAGATAACCAGGGTAATTTAATGTGGAAACTCTCCTGTTCATTCATAATAGTGAATGCTCTAAAGGGAGAATTTTAATGTCATTGTTTGTTGTTTACCTTTGTAATTGTCAATACTAAGGGAAGATTTATAAGGAAGAAAATATTGATGGAACCCTACCTTATTTTTAATAATAAGTTATAAATAGAGTGTTTGTCCTTATTTTTTTAAACTAGATATCCAGTACATAAAATTTGTGCATGGAAGCGGGGGTGGTCTCCTCAGCCTGCCTGCACCCACTCCAATCTGAGACCTCTTGGGGGATTTTTGACTGCTAGTTTTGTCAGTAGGACATCCCTCTCACAATCCAGGACCCCTGGCTCCTAAGTGCTCGCCTGCCTGCCTGATTAACGCTTAACTGCTCCCCTACCAGCCTGATCACCCCTAACTTCCCTACTCTGCCAGTCTGATCACCCACAACTGTCCCCCCTGCTGGCCTGATCATCCACAACTGACCATCTTTGTGATGGCCATCTTGTGATGATGTCAAACGTGAGAACCACCTAGGCTTTTATTAGTACAGATAATATATTTTTTCTGTAAAATTTATAGTCTTTAATACAAACATAAGAAGAACAGTGAGTAAAACGCTCTTTCTTGAATTTCTTTTTCCTAAACTCTTTTGCCTCATAATGCTCTTCACCATAAAAATACTTAAAAAATATGGTAAGAACACTTAATGCAAAATCTATCCCCATAGATTTTTAAGTGCATACTGCTGCTAACTGCAGGCACAGTGTGGTTCAGCAGATCTCTAGTTTATTCATCTTGCATAACCAAAACTTTACACCTGTTGAACAATTCCCTGTTTCTCCTGCCAACCCCCCTGCCCCTGTCTAGTCCCAGAAATGACCATTCTGCTTTCTGTTTCTGTGAGTGTGGCTATTATAAAGACCACGTATAAGTGGAGTCATGCAGCATTTGTTCTTCCGGGGCTGGCTTGTTTCATTTAACATAATGTTTTCTAGATTCATCCACATTGTCGCAAATAGCAGGATTTCCTTCTTTCTTAAGTTTGAGTAATAACTCACTGTATGTTTGTCCAGATCATTTTCCTGATCCATTCATACATCAAGGCACAGGTAAGTCATTTCAATATCATGGCTGCTCTGAATATTGCTGCAATGAATATGGGGGTGTAGATACCTCTCTGAAACCCTGATTTTTATCTTTATTTTTAGGTAAATGTACCCAGAAGTGAGATTGTAAGGAATATGGTAGTTTTATTTTTAAGTCTTGAGGAACCTCTAATAATGTTTCCATAGCAGCTTAACCATTTTATATTACCACCAACTGTATGTCAGGGTTCACTTCTGTCCACATCCTTGTCAACATGTCTTATCTATTTTTTTAAAATATTTTTATTGATTTCAGAGAGGGAGAGATAGAAACATCTATGTCTATAATAATAAAAGCATAATATGCTAATTAGATTGGATAGCTGAACAACCTTCTGGATGTCATTCTGGATGTCCTTCTGGAAAAGCCATGGCGGGCAGGGGCCGAGGCAGTTAGGGGTAATTAGGCAGACAGGTAAGTGGTTAGAAGCCAGCGGTTCTAGATTGAGAGAGGGTGCAGGCTGGGCTGAAGGACCCCGTACATGAATTTCATGTACCAGGCCACTAGTCCTATATAATAAAAGGCTAATGACTGAATGGTGGAATGACCAGTCACTATGATGTGCACTGACCACCAGGGGGCAGTCACTCAACACAGGAGCTGGTTCTTGGTGGTTGGTGTGCTCCCACAGGTTGAGCGCTGCTCAGCCAGAAGCCGGGCTCATGGCTGGCTAGCACAGTGACAGTAGTAGGCTCCTGGACTGTGAGAGGGCACAGGCTGAGGGACCCCCCCAAGTGCACAAATTTCGTGCACTGGGCCTCTAGTTAATGATAAGAGAGAACCATTGACTGGCTGTCTCCTGCATGCCCCCTCACTCAGGATTGAGTCTACAACCCTGGGCATGTGCCCTGACTGGGAATTGAACTATGTCCTTCTGGTTCATAGGTTGACACTTAACCACTGAGCCACATCGGCTGGGCTAGTATTTGTTTTTTTGATAATAAAACTACTGCCATATGTAAGGTGATATCTCATTGTGTTTTTAATTTGCATTTCCTGATGATTAGTGATGTTGAACAGCTTTTTATATACCATTTTATCTCATTATGTGTCTTTGAAGAAATGTTCTCTTTAAGTTTTTTGCCCATTTTTAAATTGGCTTATTATTATTATTATTATTATTATTATTTTGCAATTGAGTTTCAGGAATTTCTCATATGTTTTGCATACTTTTATTTTTTATCTAATATATGGTTGGTAAATCTTTTCTCTCATTCTGTAGGTCACATTTTTCACTCTGCTGATTATTTCATAGGCTATACAAAAGCTTTTCAGTTTGATGCAGTCCCACTTTTCTATGTTTTTTTTTTCTTTTTCTTGCCTGTACTTCTGGCAGAGTATCTGAAAAATCATTGCTAAAATCAACTTCATGAAGTTTTTCTCCCAAATTTTCTTTTGGAAGTTTATGGTTCCTGAATGTTGTTTAAGTATTTAATCCATTTTGAGTTGAGTTTTGTGTATAACGTATGATAAAAGTCCAAAATAATTCTTTTTCATGTTTATGTCCAATTTTTCTTGCATCACTTCTTTAAGAGATTATCCTTTTTCCAGTGTGTATTCTTGGCACCCCGTGGAACATAAGTGGATTATGTATGTGTGGGTTTATTTTTCTAAATTGTCCCACTGTTATGTATGTCTATTTTTATATAAGTACCATACTGATTTAATGACTATAACTTTGTAATACATTTTAAAATCATGAAGAACAAAGCTAAAAACATCACACTTTCTGATTTTGAAATAATCTTCATCATTTAAATAGGCAAACATCCCAACTCTCTACCAATGTTTAGAAGGTCTGCAGGGTTTTACCTAAACATTGGATGAAGAATGGAGTAAAATAGTATTTATTTTGAAAGATGATATTCCAAGGTCAACCAATATTTTTATTCAACCAATATTTTTAATACAAGTTTTTCAAGGTTTGATAAAGCAAAATGTGGGCTTTATACATTCATAGTCTTTAGAGTACATACTCTTTTCATACCAAGCTGTGTTCCTTTTAAGACTGAGGTGCTCCTTGGAGCAGTGTATAAATGGGGAGGCTCTGTGCCATATATCGGGTTATGATAATGGTGTATAGCCACATTAATCTTTAAGATGAGCTCTGAATTTAGTCATTTGGAGGTAAATGCTCTCTAGAGAGATTATCATCAAGTAATAAGTGGGAATAATGACGCCATCTCAAAGGAATTGTATTTGATTGTCTATGTAAAGCATTTTCACCTTCCCTAACACTCAGGAAACACATAATATATAGAACCTGCAAATATTTATCAGGATATATGTGCTGTGTAGGTTTGCCTCTATACTACCAAAAAAAATCACAAACTGCAAAATGAAATTAAAATTTTAAACAAACAATTTAAATGGTATGAGGTAGTTTAAAAAGCAACAGGTTTTAATGCCTAAATAGTATGTAAAAAGAAAGAAAAAAAACACTAAGCAATTATTTAAAACTGAAGGCTATTTCTTGAGTTAATAAGGTGAGTTTCATTATAGACAATCTGAAAATTGTAGGCTATTTACTATTTATCTGTTGATGCCTTTTAATGAGTGTATAATATGAGAAACAGGGGATGGGGGTGTTTGAAACAGGAGGGTTTACAACTTTTAAATTTACCTAAAATCATAACCACAATATAGAAAGTCAAAATGAGCTTATTTAGTATTTTAAATAAATATTTCTACAAATTAAACCTGTTATTTTTCTCATGGGTATATATATGATATTATATAAGTTTCATCTACCTTGCCAAAATGAGTCAATTCTTTCTACCTGTTAAGGGCTAATATTAAAACTTTAGCATTAGTTTTTTTTTTAAAGGCACTAGAGTACATGATTTTAAAATTATTTGTACATATTAACTCTAGCAATGGGAATTTGTTTCTCTAAATATGTGTATATCCAGGAGATCCTTCCACTTGCCTGTATTGATTATCTTTCTTCTTTTACAGAAATGACCTTTTAGTTTTCAAATTTAGATTACGTCCATTTCATTTTTTATAATTAGGGACACAAAAATATTTTATTGTTTTCTGTTACAGATTTACCTTTTCATTTTACTTTCATGACAATGATTAATTTCTTCTAAATGTTTATCTACAGTTCTTTCATTTCGTACTGATAAGAAAATCTTTTAAAACTCAGTTGGAAGAAAAATACACTTTCCCCAAACATTTAATTGTGAAACAATTTATAAGTCCCTAACATATTAATCATACTTTTTTAAAATTTATTGAGTCACAACGATCTACTCAATTTTAAATTTTACCGACATTTATCACTCTTGCACCTTTGACCACATTATTCTACTCAAATTATTTCTAAGTATCTTTCCTTGTTTCTGAATTTTTACTGAGATCCTCAGATTTCTTCATCAAAACTACATATTACTGTTATGTATTTTCATCACAAATTCTCTGAAAAACTACAGTCATAGTAGGGAATCAAAAGTGACCACTAACCATCATGTCCCAAACTGGCTCTTTATGTGAGCCACAACTTTCACTCAAAATAACAAGTAAATAAAAAATACACTTTGTACAGCTAATCTCTTATTTTTTCCCCTCATCTCTGTTCCACTGAGATTTGTATCATCTATGCAGAACCACCCAGGGCTTTTTCGTTGCTTCCCACATGTGTTATGTGGAAGCTGTCACAGTTATTTTGCCCAAGTCTATGTGAATTCCATTTTATTGTTACAAACTTCAGAGCTCTGTGTTGCTTTTGGTTAAACAGATCAACACTTCTAGTGTGACAGAATTAAATTGAGAAAAAAACACACTTGAATTTTTCTCTTTTCCATTTTCATCATAGGCAATGTAGTCGTTAATAAAGTAGAGAGAGCATGGAAAAGTTCAGAGCTTTAGGCTCAACGTAGTAATTGAAATGGAAAGCCATGTAGAACCTCCAAGGATGTGTTCTTCCAAGAAGGGCAGAGAACTGTGCAGACACTTTACATGAGGGGATGTATAAGTAGGGCCCTGGAGGTTCAGATGTGAAAGCAAACTACTGGAGTTAAGCACTTAGCTGAAAATTGCTTTCTATCATCTGAGCTAGAAATAATCAGAAGCCCAGCATGAAGGATTAAAGCAAAATACTTTAGATATATATTTGGCTCTTCTAAAAAAAGTCTTTATTGTTGAAAGTATTACATATGTCCCCGTTCTCACCCCCATTGACCTCTTCTAGCCCCCCTCCACCAACCCCCCCCCCCCGCCCCTCTCCGGCCTTCACCACCTATTGTCTGTGTCCATGCTTCTTAGGTGGACTTTTATTTTTCTTCTATTAATGCCCAGGCTAACACCTGATTCTCTTCACAATATGCATAATTCAAGTGTTCCCACAGTAATGTGTTTTTAAAAATCAGGGAAAAGGATGTAGTCACAATAAAAACAACTCTCTGGAACTTGGACTGTTGTAGAATGTAGGGCGATGCTGGCAGCTTTCAGCTTTCAGCTAGATTCTAGACTCATGTTGCTAGGAGATTACCAGGGGCATTTGGTCCCAAGTTGCCAGGTGATTGAAAAGAGACACGAGACCTGGAAAAGGAAATTAAAATGCTCCATATCAAAAGCTCTTTGTCTTTAATCCTGTGCCCATTGCTTTTCATCCTTTGGCCTCACTATTGAGATGATGTTATCAGAGCTAGTTCAGATGTTGCCTAGCAGGGAAGAATAAACAGGAGATAACTTATAAGGGGTCATGGTTATGGTAGCCAAGTACTTTTCTGGTCAATTCTGATGTTGAGTATTTGTCTCTGCTATCAGTACACTTGTGAATTGAAAACAAGTCACTCTGTATTCTTGAATAACCATGACCATAAGACATTGATTAAATAATGTGGCATTCTCTATTATAGCTTCTTACTTTCTCTTATAGTTTTTAATTTTAAGATCCTGTTTTCCCTTGGGGAGAAAAAATATTACTCTACTATATAATTGAAAAGTAGTAATTTTTCTAATTAATGCATCATAGTATATATTAGACTTTCCAAAGGCATCCGTTACTATGTTACAGCGATAATGCATATCATTTGGTGGCTGTTTAGGAAGAGTACTTTGCTAACATTTTCTAATTTGTTTCAACAATCCTCTGAAGTAAGGCATCATTTTTCCCAATTTACTGATGAGAAGACTGAGGCTTAGAGAGATGATGTAACATTTCCACGGTCACGCAATATTGGCAGAACTCTCTAACTCTTCGAAAGCCCCGTGTTTCTTTCTTTTCGGACTCTCTTCTATGCCATGTGATGGAGACGAGCTGTCGTTGTACTGGTCCAGGTTACTGACGATGGCGCTGGGCACATGACCCTATCGAAACCATTGGGGCCTTTATGGGAGAAGCGATACGGATACAGGAAAGGGAGGTTTCTCCTTTTCTGAAATTGCTAGCCGCAAGGACTACATAAGCCATGGGGTCCATCCCTCCCACATATGACTTCAGGAGAAAAACAGCCAACTGAGAAGAAAACAAAGCCAAGATAGAAGAAAAAGAAAACAAAATTCTGGTCACAGCATTTTCGTTTTTAGAAATGCCACAGTTTTCCATGCGGCTGTACCAGTCTGCATTCCCACCGGCAGTGTACTAGGGTTCCGCCTCTTACTGTTTGTTGAATTTATTGATGGTAGCCATTCTGACAGGTATGAAGTGATACATTATTGCCATTTTAATTTGCAACTCTCTGATAATTAGTGACATTAACCCATTTCAAACCTGGGACATCACAGTCATGTAAGAACAAAAGCCAAAGTTCTATCAATTTTTAATTTTGACTTAGCCACGGTGTCATTTTGTAATCATAGGAGAGTAAAAGCCAAGTATGGCAATGGTTTACTTCACCCCCTACAATGGGATGGCTGCACGCTCTGCTCTGCTCTTCCTCACCAGCTCATACTGGTTTTAATGTGCCGCACACATGCCCGGCTGGCTCCTGCTTTAGAAACCTGACGTTGCTTATTTATTCTACATGAGACATTTTTCTATATGAAACCTCCTGGCTCATTCCCTCACTATCATTATGGTTCAAAATATCATCTTCTCTGTTGGCTTGACCCAACAACACTATTTGTTATTGCACCCTCCCTCATTCTCTCCGGCTTCCCCTGTCATGCTCTCATTCCCCTTTCTGCTTTATTTTTCCTCACAACATCCATCATCACATCTTAGCTTATTTATCATACCTATTGCCCCTATCTCACCACTACCTAGTGAAATGCAATCTTTAAGAGGGTAGGGCTTTTGTGCAAGATGTTAAGGATTTACTGGTAGCAGAGAAACTTAGGAAAAAACATAAGCATTCAGACCATGGCAAAGATGGGAAGATTATGTTAACTTCATGCTCCTAACGTTTAAGTTACTTTGACATCTGAAGACATGGTACAACTCCTAACGTCTAAGTTACTTTGACATCTGAAGACATGGTACAACTTGGAATGGAGGGTTCCCTGTCAGAAGGCCCCAGGAAGTAGGATAGAAAAAAAAAAGGCAGGAGTCAATATTTCAAACAAAATGCACTTGATATTGACTTGAATTTGCTAGTTTTGTTTTTATTTTATGTTAGTGGATATAAAAGATATGAAAAGTAGTTATGAAAAATTTCACTTCATTGCCCATTCCCATTTTTCTCATAAAGTCTTACATGATTTAAATCTCAGTAGGTTTAAACAAGAAAAACAACTAGGATGCTTCAAGGGGACCAAGGAAAGGGATATTATTATAATGCTACCAGGGGATGCCTTATAATTCTAGACTCCATAGGGAGGCATATTCCCAAGGCACAGCGTGGGATGGGGAGAGGAGCTGGGAATAATTAGGGTCATGGGTACAGAAAGTGTTTCCACTTCTTTCATCTGCTTACTTGTTGTTTTCACTCAACACACCAGTTTTCTCCTCCACTTTTCCACCTTCACAGTAGAATATAACTGCACTATAGCTCCCTTGACTACTTGTTAAAGTTCTTATCGCATGCAAAGACTAGCCATCTGTTTTGAATACCTGATAAAAATTTAATAGACTATACTTAATCACCTGTAGCTGGGAAAGTGACATTGCAAAGTGCTTGAGTAGCTGTAAGAAGCCCAACTCTGAGTGGGTAAGAAATTCAGAACAAAGAAAACCTGGGAAGACAACCCATAAGGCACCATGCCAAAAGTTTCTAATTATTTTTCAACAGGGATTTCACCCACATAATCCTAATTGGTGATATCAACCTTTACAGTGTCCTTTTCTTTACTGT
The DNA here is from genome assembly GCA_027563665.1 of Antrozous pallidus. Classification (NCBI taxonomy): domain Eukaryota; kingdom Metazoa; phylum Chordata; class Mammalia; order Chiroptera; family Vespertilionidae; genus Antrozous; species Antrozous pallidus. The sequence continues at coordinate 90,877,251 of CM050517.1, forward strand.
TTATATGTTTCTTAACCCAAACTATTAATTTATTAGAAAACTAGTTTGGAGCAGAAGACATTTATTAGTAAAACCTATTTCAATTGAGACAATAAAAAGTTTTAAATCAGTATGAATTCAGAAAAGAATAGTTTTGTTAAACAATTTATCTTGAAACTCCAAGATAAAGAAATTTTAAAAAACAGCACATATATTAAATATAGATAAGTTGTTGTCACTTGTTATCATAACATTTTTTTTTACATTTAGTATCGTAGGCACTCAGATTTTTAAATTAATACATTATGGAAGTATATGCATATTAATTTAACATGTATTTTTTAGCAATATTGGCTATTTATGTCTAGTTTATGAAGTTGAAAATGAGTGTAAATGCTCAACTCACATTTCAAAGGTAAATTTAAATAACTGTCCCTAGCTTCGGGGGAAAAAAAAGATTTACCAGAAGCTAAGGTTCTTTTTAATATTTCACTAATATATGTAACCCAGATATGTCATGCATTTTGACACAATTCCCTTTCTCAACTATTGGTTCTGATTTTGAATTACCAGTACAGAACATAGTGGTCAGTTCCACCAAAGTTTTGCATGAAGACCTCTGGTTCTTTTTAAATTAATGTGTTTTGTTAAGATTAATTTGTTTTGTTAAGATAAATCTTAAATTTAGAACTGATACATAAAAAGTTAATGAAAGTGCATATGTGAGAGTCTGTTTTATAAAGGTAAATTATGATTCAATTAAATATTGCATATGCTTCATTAGATCTTGAAATTATCTTATTTAAATATTGAACATCTTTTAAGAATATTGAGATGGCAATTTCCCCATGATTAAAAATGCTATCTCCATTCTTAAAACTTTAATTTCAATCATCAGCTGTTTCAATCATCATTAGTTCTTTTTTCTTCAGGGAACACAAAGTTTATGAAGAACTTCTCAGATAAAGCTCAGAATCCATCAGGTCATTGTGTAGAACAGTCCTGCTTTAGTGAGTGTTCATAATTTTTAATAATTTCCCGCAGGACAAAGTGTTCTGTGAGCAATAGCATCAGCATCTCATTAATTCTTCAGCAATGTGTATAAAGAGGTCATCATAGATATATGAGATTATTTGTAAAACAAGTGAATAATAAATTTGTTCTGACTCCGGGGCAATATTGCTTGATAATACTGAGATGGCCAATGTTGTCCCAGCCTCAGGGAACCTTTGAGAGAAGCAAGAGATACAAATAAATATGTAATTTTATTTTTCATATCTCCTTTCCTTAAGCTATTTAGGAAAATAGCTTTATTATTTAGGTTGCTTTAGTTTCATTTCTTATTTTTCTAAAAAGACAGATCTCTTTCCTTAATTTACCTCTCACGCACATTCCCTGCATTTTCTCTGAGGTCTCCCACATTGGAACACGCTGTCTTCATGCACCTGGGCAGGTGACGAGTGATGACACAGCTGGATCAAAAGGCCACTGAGTACCAAAACCAAAGAAGAGTTAATTTCAACCTTCTTGACCAGTTCTTTCTAACTCTTGAAAATCTCTTAACAATTGAGGCAGTATTTTCTTACACATTAGGTACAGGATTTTAAATAGAGCTATCATCAGAGAACCAACTTTTTTGTTCGTTTGTTTGTCAATCCTCACCCAAGAATATTTTTCCATTGACCTTTTAGAGGGAGTGAAAGAAAGAGAGATACATTGATGTGAGAGAAACACATCGATTGGTTGGTTGCCTTCTGCTTGCCCCCGACCAGGGCCTGAGCCGGGGGGAGCCTGAAACCAAGGTACATGCCCTTGAGCTGAATCAAACCTGGGATCTTTTGGTCCACAGGGTTTTGCCCTATCCAACTGAGCCAAATCAGCTAGGGCTACAGCCAACTTTTTAAAAAATATGTTTTTGTTAATTTTTAGAGAGAGAGGAAGTAAGAGCAATAGAGAGATAGAAACATCAATGGGCTGGCTCCTGCATGCCCTCTACTGGGGATTGAGCCAGCAACCTGCACAGGAATCAAACCAGTGACCTCTTGTTTCCTGGGTTGACACTCAACCACTAAGTCTCACCAGCTAGGCCAAGAGAGTCATCTTTTGAGCCAAGGCATGCATGACTGATAACAGCCCTTTCCTTAGAAATAAGGAACATTGTTTACTTAATCAAGGTGTCCCAGGCCCATGCTAGGATAATGCTATCACAGTATCTGAAATGATAATTTTATTCTTTCTCCATAAATATATGAATAGTTTGTTTGTTTTCATTACTGTAGTCTCTCCAGAAAAATCAGAATCTTCTCATGGGCCATTTAACCCACATTTACTAGTAAACTACTGAAACAGCCAAACACAGACTGCAGGGGTTGTTTGGATAACAGACACCAAATTTTACCTGTTGAGGTTATTATTCCCAGACAGTGCTGTTGGTTTATTTTTGATCGAGAGAGTGAGCTCTACACTGAGAATTCAAAGACAACTGACGCTCTGGCACCTAGCTATCCGAGGCGCCAATCTTTTTGAACCTTGGCTTCTTTATTTTAAAACAGAGATTCAGAACATTTACTCTCTTACCTTATGAGTTTGTGATTATTCCTTAACAGGCATGGAAGGGCAGTCTGAGATATCAAATATGACTTAAGGTAGGACATAGTTAAAGCAGCTGGACAGAAATGAATTTACTCATTTTACTATATAGGGAGAAAAAAAGAGAGAGAGCAGGTAACCTGGTCCAATGGTCTTGTCCACAGGACCTCTGGGTAAATAGACTAATGATTTTTGCCGGAAGGAAGAGGCCTCCTCTCGGAAATGCCCATGGCAGAAGTCCCTGGAGAAGATTAGCCCTAGTAAATAGAACACAAAATCCGTGAGGCCTGGCTCCCTGGAGGATGCCACAAGGACAGAACAGTACTCTGGGGAAAATAAAACAGAGATGTTACACAAATTAAATGTTCTATGGTGGGAAGGGCCCTGCCAACCTCACTGAGCCTGCATTTATTCTGGGCAATGGTTTCCTGACCTTGCAGGAAGAAAGGGCCTGGGAGAGCCTATCAATGTCCCAGACCCCTCTCTGTTTCTACTGAGCTATTTGATTATTGGCGTCCTTAAAATTATTTAGTAAAGCTTGATGGGTGAAATCTCTGATTCGTATGAATTTGATTTGAAAACATTGCCCTACACATTTGCTCAATGAAGAATATGCTGTGTTAATAATGCATGTAGGATTTTTTTCTTACATTATTACAAGGCCGTAAAATTTTATGTAGGTAGCATTTCAAATAAGTGGAATTTTGATCTGGAGCTTTAAATTTAGGGCTGTTTGTGGAGTTGCTTTAGAGAGAACTCTTTTTGTTACCTTCAGTCTGTATTATCTCTAATATATCTTACAGAATTTTATTGAAATTATTGCATGTAGTAGTTGGCTTCTTTGATTTCTTGTTCTTTTTTAGATTATTTCTACTCTTTTTAATACTATTGTCATTTTAGTTGGTGTTGTGGTAGGTGGGGATCTGCAAAGAGAAGTGTGTATAGTTAAACTCTTTTTGTTCACTATTTTGAATTAAATATTTTAATTCCATTATATCAGCCAGAAAAATAAAGCTCAAAAATGTTCTAAAAGACTCAAAATAAAACAGCTATAAATAGTGGACCTAGAAATCAAATTGAAAATGTATGTTCTTTTCATTATGTTACATTATTTCTCTCCAGTTAAAAAATAATCCAGGGAATAATTATTCTTTAAAGAAGAAGAATAGTTTGATAAGTTAAAAGGGAAGAGGGATGTTAGGATATTTTAGTGAATAAGAAAAATAAAATAAAAATTATAATTTTTCATGTTTACAGATAAAAATCTAAAATAATAACAATCTTCAGTCCTTACATCATTCTTATTATGTGCTAAGAGCTACCCTCAGGTCTTCACATGTTTACTTTAGTTAACTGCCTTATGATTTAGTTTTATTATTATTTCCACCCTAAACATTAGGATTGAGTCATGGAGAAGTTACCTCAGCAGATCACATAGCTAGTAAAACAACAGAGAAGGGATTAAAATCTAAGAAGTCTAGCTCCAGAGTTGATGCTTCTAATGATATGAACATTTATTTGAGATTAAAATTAAGCAATTGATATTTATATGAAATATAGTTTTTTAAAAACTTGGATTTATTTCTTTTAGTATTTAGTTATACTTCCTTATGTCTATTTGTAAATGAGATGTTCCTTGCGGAGTATTGTGTGTGAACTATTAGCTAGGGACTTCCTGAGAACTGGAGTTTGAAAGCATGGCCTTCCAAAGTTAGCCATACACTCAAATTCCTCTCTCTGTACCAGTCTATCCATAATACACACATGGATGCCAGGTATAGACAGCATTAGGATGGGCACAGATGGTGTAATATGTACAGAGGCAGAGTTTAATAGACTATATGGAGTATTGAGAGGCTAAGACAACTCATGGCATTGCTTCTATATTGGATCTATGTATGGTGACAGGAATCTTGGGAGATGACACAGATGTTGGCAATAAAAGATCTACCTGACCAATCTACCTAATTTATTTATTACTGATTCTATCTATCATCTGTCATCTCTATTTCTATTGTAGTCCTCCTTCTTCCCATTTGGCAATGACTCAATTTACAAAACGGAAACCTATGTGAAATTACAAGAGATTTTGGCATAGTAAATTTCACAGTCTATACTGTCCTCTTTGTTCCCAGTCAAAAACTAATCAAGGAAAAAAGGAAGTAAGGAAGGATTATGGGATAAAAATTCCTTTTACAGTTATCAAAATATCAAATACCTGACTGCCTTATTACCACTTTATACAGGGCTTTGATCTGGTGTTGTTTGTCACTGTGCAATGCCAATCAATATCAGATTACCTCAGTTCCTTGACTGAACACTCACTGGCTGGCAATTCTGAAGAGGAGCCTCTGAGAAATGACATCCATATATACCATATGCCAGAGAGAACGTCTTGTTTGTGTGCAAGTTCAGAACAGCTGGAGAATGAAAGATAAGCTGTTTACGTCTGAGTAAATACTAGTATTGTAAAGCAATCCCTGGAAACAAAGAAAGGAAGAAAGGAAGACATGAGGATATCAAAGATTAGAATGGTGACTTAACTAAGTGATTTTTGATTTTGAATGTTTGATAACATCACATGCATTTACGTAGCATTAGAAAATCTAATGTCACAAAGAGCAAGTGAGGCACAATAAGATTAGCTTGTGCTTCAAACTCTGCATTCAAGACATTGACATTCTAGACCTGCAGTCACATTACCATTGCATAATATAACGTAGTTATATACCTGTGTTATATTTTTAATAAATTGATAAATTGAGTAATCAATAAATTATTATACTAAAAAAGTTCTTTGACTTTTTGTCAGTTACTTAGGGCATTTTTTTGCATTGGTGAAGGCTATTTTCTCAGGAGAAATATAGCAGAATGCTTAAACGTAGTCAGTAGTATTAGGAGCAATATCTTTCTGGATAATATCCTTAGGCAAGCTCCAATTATTCTTGACCTATCCTGGATGACCCAAGGGGCCTGTAACCTCCTCAGGTAAGATGTTCCACGCTGAATTCCTAGGAGAACAGAATGTAGCTGAGTATTTTAGAGCTTGTATCTTACAGACAGTAACTGGAAAGTTCCATATATAAACATGTGCTCTATTTTTTTCTTTCCTCCCCCCTTACTTCTCTCTTCCTCCTCCTTTTCTTCACCCTCTCTTTCCCTGTCCTCCTCCTTTTACAGGTTATTCTATACCAATCTGACTATTTACCTGTTAACAAGATACAGAGGACTTTCCCCCATCTCAAAGTTATTTCCTCTGGGTCTTTTCAGCTATTGATATAAATGGCCTATATTCAAAGACTGGAATTGCTCTATGTCTTAAAAGGCAGACTGTATCTCCTACCTATTTCCCCTAATTTTTTAACCAAATGATTTACATGCAGAAACTGGAAAATAACTTCTATATATATAAAAGCCTAAGAGACTGGCCACCTGGCTGACCTCTCGATGAGCCGACCATCCGGTAGCTATGACACACAATGACCACCAGGAGGGCAGAGGCTCAACATACAGGCATAGAAACATGGAACAGACTGATGAATCTCAGAGAGAAGGAGGCAGCGGGGTGGGTGGGAAGAGATTAACCAAAGATTTTATATGCATACTATATGCCCTCAGCCTGGCCTGTGGGGATTGGGTTGAAACCAGCTCTCTGACATCCCCTGAGGGGTCCCAGATTACAACAGGGTGCAGGCTAGGCCAAGGGACCCCATTGGTGCACATATCTGTGCATGGACCTCTAGTATGTGTGTGTGTGTGTGTGTGTGTGTGTGTGTGTGTGTGTGTATATATATATATATATATATATATATATATATATATATAATTTTGGTTTTGTCAAATAGAATATATTTTTTTGTTGGTAATCCTTACTCAAGGATATTTTTTTTCATTGTTTTTTAGAGAGTGGAAGGGATGGGGAGAGATTTATAGAGAGAAACATCAATGTGAAGAGAGATACAGAGACACATGAGCCCCAACTGGGGCTGGGGATCAAGCCTGCAACTGGGGTAAATGCTCTTTACCAGAATCGAACCAGGACTCTTTCTTCCTTGGGCCAATGCTCTATCCACTGAGCAAAACAGGCCAGGGCTAGTAGAATTTTTATGAATCAATTCAATTCTTCCTATTTATTTAATGGCACTACTGTCACAAAGGCAAGATAATTTATACATTTTGTATAAACACACAGATGCATTAAAATTCAACCTTTTCTTGGTCTTTAAGGATTAATTACTTAAAACAAAATCTGGAACAGTTTTCATTCTAATGCAGCCAGAATTTCTAATGCAGAAGGTGGAGAAATCACAGAATGGCATAAGAGGGGAGGAGGCCATTCGATCTATTCCAACATTGGAATACATTCTGAGATCTGTCCTATAGAATTTGACTCATCATTTCTTAAGCATTTCATATATTTTTTAATACTTGCATTTGTATTTTTCACATGGAGTAAATTCCTCCATTTGGTAAACTTTTACCTGTCATCTAAAAATAGGAAAAAACTCTATCTCCAATATTTCCAGCCCCACGGAAAATGACGAGCATTCTTTTATTATATGTCATTTACTTATGCTACAGCCTTCCTTAGAGAGTAGTAGTTTGTCCATAAGTGAAGTAATTATGAATAATAGAAATACACTTTCTTATTCACAAAGTGTTAATTACCATTGTTTGGTAAATTTCTTATATATGAAAAACAAATAGGCCATCTTTACTAAAACCTGTACTTGATTATATATCCTAATATTTCCTGAATTTAAATATTCATAAATATAAGAATCATGGGTTTTCATTGAGTTTTTTAAAAGCTTTATTGAGATACTAGTGCCCTGGTGCATGGATTCATGCACATTGAAGGGTAATTAATTAGAAGGTGCCAATGGGGCGGGACTGGACCAGAAGGACCAAACATGACTGGAGCCAACCTCCCATGGTTCCTACCCTGCTGGCTGCACCTGAGGTGGTGTCTGCAGAGTGAGCAGCGTCCCTCTGGCAGGTGGGGTCCCTAGACCCGGCCTGCAGGGATTAAGTTGAAACTGCCTCTCAGACATCCCCCAAAGGGTCTTGGATTACACGAAAGTAGTTTTTGGGTGAAGCACCCCAGAATCGGGCTCCCTCCTCTCTGGTTCCAGGTGAGTCACCTGAGAACTGCATTTGCCACATTACTACAGCTTGGCAGCACCTGTGTTGAGGGTCTGACCCCTCATGGTCAGTGCACATCATGGCTACCAATCATAGCATCTGGCCCCTGGTGATCATTATGCATCATAGCTACCAGTTGGATGGCTAAATGGTAGGATGGTTGCTTAGGCTTTTATTTTATAGACTAGAGGCCTGGTGCTCAAAATTTGTGCACTTGGGGGGGGGGGTGTCCCTCAGCCCAGTCTGCACCCTTTCCAATCAGGGACCACTTGAAGGCAGTCAGACATCCCTCTCACAATCCAGCTGCTCACCTGCCTGCCTTCCTGATTATCCCTAACCACTTCTGCCTACCAGACTGATTACTCCCTAATACTCCCCTGCCAGCCTCATTGATGCCTAACTGCTCCCCTGTCAGCCTGTTTGCTCCTAAATTCCCTCCCCTGCAGGCCTGGTGACCCCTAACCGCCCTCCCCTGCAGGTCTGGTAGCCCCCAACTGCTCTCCCCTGCAGGCCTGGGTGCCCCACAACTGCCCTCTCCTGCTGGCCATCTTGTGGTGGCCATCTTTATGTCCACATGGGGGCAGGATCTTTGACCACATGGGGGCAGCCATCTTGTGTGTTAAAGTGACAGTCAATCTGCATATTACTCTTTTATTAGATAGGATAGAGGTTTGGTGCACAGGTGGGGCCAGATGGCTTGCCCTGACAGGTGTCCCGAATCAGGGGGAGAGGGTTCCCTTGGTATTGTGGTGGCCTGGGCAAGAGGCCTATGGTGGTTTGAAGGTTGGCCATACCCCCTGGTGACCCAAGCGGAGGCCCTGGTATCTGTGATTTATTTATCTTCTACAACTGAAACTTTGTAGCCTAGAGCGGAGCCAAGCCTTCTGCTTGCTCTATAGTGATAGGCACTTCTGTTTGGATTTATTTATCTTCTGTATTTGAAACTTTGTAGCCTGGATTGAAGGCCTAGCCTGGCCAGAGTTGCAGAAGCTTGGCTTCCTCCATCACCAGAGGCAACCCTAGCCTCCTGCCTCTCTCCAGTTCTGTGGCTGCCACCATTTCTGTTGGGATATTATTGAAACGTTGTAGCCTGGTGTGGAAGCCTGGGCAGGAAGGGCAGGTGGAAAGCTTGGCTTCCTCCATTGCCGGGGAAACCCAAGCCTTCCTCCTGCTCTCTGTGGCTGCAGCCATCTTGATTGGGTTTATTTGCATATTCACTACTGATTGGCTGATGGGCATGGCTGGTGAGTATAGTGGAGGTATGGCCAATTTATATATTACTCTTTTATTAGCTAGGATAATTTACATACTATAAAATTTGCTCTTTTAAAATGTACAATGCGATAGGTTTTAGTATATTCCTAAAGTTGAGCAACTATCCCTGCTACCTAATTTCAGATTACTTAATCATCAAATAAAGCAGGGGCCAGGAACCTTTTTTTCTGGCAAGTGAAATTTGAATATTTATAACATCACTTGAGGGCCATATAAAATTATCAACTTAAAAATTATCCTGCTATATATGCTCAAACATTTAATTAACTCACCTCTAGGGCCTAGGCAGACCAAATGATTTCATGGGCCTTATATGGCCTGGGGGACAGACATTCCCCACCCCTGAAATAAAGAGAGCTGTACTCATAGCAGCCATGCTGCATTTTCCCCATTACCCAGACACTAAAAATCACTAACTTTTGTCTTTATGGATTTACCTTTTCTGTATATTATATATAAATGGAATTATATAGTATCTGACATTGTGTCTGGCTTCTTTCACTTAGCACAATACTTTCAAGGCTCATCTTTGCTATAGCATATATCAATATTTCATTTCTTTTTTTTATGGCTAAATGATATTTCATGTATATACCGGAATTCCCCCTTATTGTGGTTTCACTTTCTGAAGAATCAGTTACTTGCAATCAACTGTGGTCTGAAAATATTAAATGGAAAAATCTCAGAAATAACAATTTACAAGTTTCATTTCCATTCTTTCTGAATAGCATGGTGAAATCTCACACTGTCCTGATGCTTTGTCCTGCCAAGACATGAATTATTCCTTTACCCAGTGTATTCATGCTCTGTACCTACCCTCTCATTAGTCACTTGGCAGTTGTCTGATGGTCTGAGCTGTGTACTAGAAACACTGCGACAGAATTTTAAGTTTAAAGGCAAGGAAAAGGCAAACACGACCACACACACATCTTTTTGAAATATATTAAGCTTGCAATGAACCAAGATTGTGAAAGGCAGAGGGAAAAAGCACAGGGAGGATAACATCAGGTTTCCACATTCAAGGGAGTGCCAATTTAGTCCAGGAGACATATAAAATCACATGCCAAACAGTACAAATGCCATAGAATTTCTTAGTAAATTATGGGTAGTTACCACAAGTGCTGTGGAAGTAAGGAGGTTCATGAAGGTTGGCACACTCTGGTGAAGTACAGTAGTTAAAACTATTTTCTTCAGTTCCTAGTAGAAAACTGACGAACTAAAGCACTTAAATAATAAAAACACTCATCGTAAGGAAAAGTCTATACTAGACAAGCCTGGTTCGTTAAACCGTGTGGCTCTTGATAAAAACCTTTAACATTATTCTGTTGTTTCTCTTCAGTGGCTGGAAGATATACTGATAAAAGCCTGTCCTGTTCTTCCATTAAGAAAGGAAAGGCATGAACAAGAGGTTTCTGCAGTAAGAGACAGAGGGATCCTCTCCAAAGGTTATCCGAGGGCTTATTGTGCCCCATTGTTCATGCAGATGACACCCCTAAATGCAAGGGATCCTCTGACAGTATCTGGCAAAGGTGACACCATGTTTGGCTTCCACAACTCAAAATCCTCCCCTGAGGATTCAGGAGGGTCCCATTTTGTAGAACATTAGAAAATATCTGCACAGTTACCTAAACATAAAATAAGAAATCTATTAGCAGGAAAGAAAAGGTAGTCTTGGGAAGATGTGGTGTTCGTCCATGTCAGTAGTCATGTTTCTTATATTTTATATAAAAATGACTACACTAATAAAAGAGAAAAATGCTAATTGATCACAGCCAATCAGGAGTGATATGCAAATTAATCGAGCAAAGATGGTGAGTTAATTTGCATATGCAGGCAGGTGGTGTGGGGGGGCAGTGCCCTATACCTCTGGATCAAGGAGACCTGAGCTGGTGGCAGTTGGCAGCGCCTTAATCCGACCACCACCCTGCCACCTGCCTGGGTCCAAACCATAGGGATCACCTGGTGAAGAGGCCAGGCCCAGCAGAGACCCACCATCACGATCATGGGGCGAACTGGACAGGCAGAACCTAGACCCATGATCACAGGGCAAACTGGACAGGCAGAGCCAAGACCTGGATCATGGTCACGGTGCAAATAGGAAGGCAGAGCCCAGACACGAGATTGTGGTCAGAGGGTGAACGGGACAGGCAGAGCCGAGACCCTGGATCACGGGTGAACAGGAGAGGCAGAGTAGCCCGGCAATCCCAGATGAAGAAGCTGTTCTGCTTACCAACCTGCACTAGGGACCTATTTGGATGCATGGTGTGGAGTCCAGGGCCTCTAGCCTGCAGCCATGGGAAGTCTCCCTCTCCCCAGAGTTAGGAACACCAGCTCAGATCTACCCAGTAGGCTGGTCCTGACTGCAGGGGTGGGTTCCTGCAGGCTGGGGTTTGATCTTCATGCATTACCGGTAGGAGACCAGTGCCTTTGTTATTCCTGTGTGTCTGGATTTTAATTGGACAAATGCCCTGTGGTACCGGTGGCCAGCTTAGCAAAATATTTCAGGAGGAGAATTCTGTCTGGGTTTCCTCAAATTCCTTCAACCCCTACTCATCCCTCTGTAAAGGCACAGAGCAAGTGAGACCCTTAAATAAAATCAGAGGTCTCCAGTAACGCTGAATGTAAGGCAACAATACAGAGAGAAACAGAGGCAATTGCTAGGATGATTTTCCAATAATTAGTACAAAGAGTATTTGCTATGAATTAAACAAACAAATATGTGTGGAAGTAACTGCTTCATGAATATGTCACCTCTTCTCATTTTAAAGGAAACTGAGTTCCACGTGAATTGTGTACTATGCTATACTATCTGAGGCACAGGACAAGGGAGGCCCTAAGTATACCATGCTTTGATGTTTGAGACATTTTTTATTGTTCAATGTAATTTATTTCTGTATGCCTCAGTTTTGTAATAGTTAAATTACTAGAATAATACATCTTGCTATAAAATATTACTAGAAGGTCAAATGATCAGGTGACATTTATTGTTATTTTCTATAAATGCCCACAATCTCTGGTATGTTAATGTGATAGGTATTATAGAAATATTCAGATAGAGAGACCTACAGGCTTGATTACAAGTGAGGCTTACTATCACAACTCAAATTTATTGCTTAAAAAAAAAGCAGGGAGCCAACTAGAAACTAAACCAAATATAAGCCGTTGCAGGGCAAATGCAAATTGGATAAGCTTTGCTATTACAAGAGCAAGAAGAAAAAATTGAGATGCAAGAATGAAAACCACATTGCATCCACTTTAAGTAGCTGTTAAAAAAAAGAATGGTATACTATGAAAATACTTAATACAGATAGTAAAGACACTTGTCAAAGAGGATTTCCTAGAGTAGGTGATATTTCAGTTAATTTTTTTTTAAATGTGAAGAGGTTAGCTAAATAAGAAAAAGGTGTAGGGGTCCTGAATTACAGAGGGTGCAGGCAGGACTGAGGGGAACCCCCTGCTCTGTGCATGAATTTTGTGCACTGGGCCTTTAGTGCTATCTAATAAAAGAGTAATATGCAAATTGACCATACCTCCACTACACCCACCAGCCCATCAGGAACAATATGCAAATTAACCCCCAACCAAGATGGCTGCTGCCCAAGGCTGGGGGTGAGCTGTCAGTAGAACAACCCCTGAGGGTTCCCAGTATGTAAGAGAAGGCAGGTTGGGCTGAGAGATCACCCACCCCCCAGTGCACAAATTTTGTGCTCTGGGCCCCTAGTATGTACGTGTCTGTGTGTGTGTGTGTGTGTGTGTGTGTGTATAAATAAAACCCTAAGCAATTGGTCGACCACTCGAGCATTTGACAAGTTGCTATGATGCGGCACTGACCACTAGTGTGCAGACACTCAATGCAGGAGCTGTCCCCTAGTGGTCAGTGTGCTGCCACAATGGGAATGCTGCTCAGCTGACTGACAGGCACCAGATGCACGGCTCAAGGATGGTGAGTGCAAATGCGACAGTGTGAGTCTCTCCCCCCTCCATGCAGCTGCTGCAGCAGTGTCAGGTGCAGTGGGGGCCAGGGATGAGGGAGAGCAGCACAGCACCTGGCCCAGGGTTGGGCTCCTCCCTGGCTGCCTGCTGCTCTGCATACTGTATCCCTCAGGAGATGTCGGACTGCCAGGCTGAAACTAGCAGTCCAACATCCCCTGAGGAGTCCCAGATTGCAAGAGGGCACTGGCCAGGCTGAGAGACCCCATCAGTGCACGAATCCATGCACTGGGCCTCCATTATTTTAATAAGAATCACTTTATATATTCAATATGAAAGCATGCACAGTTTTTATTCAATATATGTGAAACCCAATTCATGTTACATAGTAATTATAAACTTTATAAAAGGAAAACAGAACTATTTTAAGCAAAGATGAACCAGCTTATAAATAAAAACCTGAAGGGTTTTAGTCCAGCAAAAGAGAACAGTTATTTCAAATTCGATTTTTGTAAATTAAGCAAAGTTGAAGAGTGGACTTTTATTGAAAAAGATTAATAAACCTATGTTATAGTTTTCCCAAAAGAAAAACAAAATAAAGCAGATACTGTTTGCTAGTTGAAAATGGCATTATGTGAAATGTGTAAAAATGCTACACACAAAGAAAATCCTCAATAATTCAAAGTAAAGGAGAATTGGTGAATAAGAATAAAATTGTTAGTTTTGTGGCATTTTGAAAAACGTTTAACTCTTGTGACCTTTACAACAGAAGAATAAAACATTTTTCATTTTTACTGTTTTCTGTTGTCGTTCTGGTATTTGCTGGCCCGACACTGCATTTATTATTAAATTGTCTGCATGGTTCAGGGAGTAAGCCTCAGAGAATGACTAAGCTAAGGCTAGATAGATAGCAATAAATAATAAATAACAATAATAATAATTTAAAAATTTGCATTTCTCCAACAACCTCTAGTTGCAGAAGCCAAAGTGGTTTACAAATCTTAATTAAGATTCACAAGATTCCAGTGAGGGAAGCAAATGATGTTGTCTAGATGGGAAATAAAAAACTAAAAAGTTAAGTAAGTATGTGAAGGTCACACATAAATTAATAACAGATTCAGGAATACTCCACATGATTTCTTCAAGATTCTCTTTCCAATCTCCTTAATTTTTGATTGTATCTTTTAATATATATATTATCCCTCAGGGATTTTAGAAAAAATTCTCTAAACTGATTTAACTATTGAAATCTATGAGCTACAGATTTTGGGACTTATTCTCAAATTTTTATTTGTTTATAATGGTCTATGTACCAGTTTCCATTGCTACTGAAACATATAATATCATTACTCCCTACTCTGTAGGTGGTAGACTCTGAACCTGGAAGGAAATGATAAATTATGTTTGCTATGTTCCTACTGCCAATGAGCTCAGCTGTTGTAAAACTACTGAGACTGACAGGAGTACTACTAAGTTAACCTTAAAAAAAACCACGGAGACTTTGAATAAGCTGAATTTTCATTACCAGATAACTCAGCCAATGTATCAACTAACAACATATAGTGTGTCCCAAAAAATGTATGCATACATTTTAAATAATTTTAAAGGTTGTGTCTATTAAAATACATTTCATTTTGAAAATTAAGCTATCATATATTAAAGTGTGTGTACATTTATTGGGACACCTTGTGTATTTCATACTTCATGATTAGGTACTAATCTTCTGAACTGGTCAGATCTAAATGAAATACTTTTATAGATTCATTTAGATATTTCAGAATAACACTTATTTGGGGTAGAGGAAGTTCTTTGTTTAGCTGTCAACTTTTTTAAAAATTCTTGTATCTTGGATATTGGAATTCAGCTTTAAATAGGAAATTAGTGTGCTTAACTTTGAACTATGGTTTGGGAAGTAAGAAGTGTGGTATCTGTCATTATACATTTTGTCCTTGTCGATACAATCCTATACGATAAAAGAGGAAAATGTAAATTGACCAGACCTTTGCTATGCTCACCAGCCAATCAGAAGTGGGTATGCAAATTAACCGGACAAATATGGAGGGCTAATTTGCATATACAGGCACCCAGTGGAAAGCAGAGCAGAAGAACTGTCAGAGAGTGGAGTGGCTTGGGGAACTTGGCTCCCCAAGCTGCCAGATGGAGAGCAGAGAGGGAGAGTGGGTGGCTTGAAAGATTTGGCAGAGTGAGAGCCTATGTGACAGGAACAGAGCAGGAAGGGAAAACCAAGAGTGTGGGGAGCACCAGGAATTCTGGGGATAGTAGTTCTGGTGGCAGCTCCAGGACCAGAAGTGGAAGTCCAGAGCACAGGGAGCACCAACAATGCTGAGAATCGTAGTTCTGGTGGCAGATGGATCTCCTAGATACAGAGCAAAATGAGCCTGGAGCAAGTTACTGTTGTGGTGGGGAGGGAGGGAAAGCAAAGGTGAGAGACATAAGTAAAATCAGAGTTTCTAGAAAAAATTAAAGGGAAGATATCCTAAGACTTCCAGGATATCTCCACCAATGAAACAAAGAAAAAAAAAAGCCTCTATTATTCTGTGAGCAACAAACCAAACTGGGTAGGGGTCTCAGACAATTCACTCATATGATTGCAAAGACAAACAGAAACTCCCAGATTGGAGAGGGCTCCCCTGAGGGTTCCCTGATTGGAGAGCGTGCAAGTCGGGCTGAGGGACCCACCCCTGTGCACAAATCTTTGTGCACCAGGCCCCTAGTGCTAAATAATTACACAAATATAACAAGAAACTAAAAAAAATTCAGGTAGATACTAGATAGAATCTTTAATGTTTTAGTGTTCTATGAGTAGTCTACTGAGTTAACTAAGACATGATTCCTATATAGGCTGAGTCTTTTATCAATAAAAAATTCTATTCTTTAACCAAAGTCACCATAAACCCAGCCACATACGTGAGATATTTGGTGCTAAGAGAGGCTGATAAAGTACATGAGGAGCTTTGATCAGGCATTTCCCAAAATTGTAAAAATATAATGAGTCAGCCAGCCAGCCATCTTCCTATATCTGAACTACCTTCTTAAATCATGATCATAGATTTGATCAAAGAGGAAGAGAGAGTGATAGAGAGTTAGAAACATCGATGAGAGAGAAACGCTAATCAGCTGCTATCCTGCACATCTCCTAATGGGGATGTGCCTGCAACCAAGGTACATGTCCTAGACGGGAATCAAACCTGGGACCTTTCAGTCTACAGGCCGATGCTCCATCCACTGAGCCAAGCCAGTGAGGGCCTGATCGCAGATTTTTTAAAAAAGTATTTTGTAAAGGTTTATTTCCTAAGGTCAAGGAATGAGGAATTAAGTGGGATTGGGGAAAACGGATAATGCTTGTTAGCAAGGGTGGAGGTAAGAAGATGCAAAATCAAGGGCAGTGAAATGAGTGAGAGAAGCATCACAGATTAAAGAAGCAAAAGTAAAGGAATTCAGCAAATGTTACAAGTTAAAAAGAGTTCAAAGGAGCTTCCACATGCCCATTCCTATTTAGTCTTCAACTCTTGCTAATGAGGAATGCAGTAATTCAGGGGGAGAACAGCTTCTGAGACTTAAATCACTTCTTTTCTTCTAATATGTGCTAACTAAGTATACATCAATTAAAAAATCTAAACAGAAAATATGTGGATAAGTTATAAATATCTCTAGTTGTTCAAAATCATGAGATTTTCATTGGAAACAGCAGACCTGAATTTTATGATCTACTCATTTTTGTCATTGGTGGCAAATATATAACAGGAATCTCGAGATACATCCCTGATACTAAACAATAAAACAGAACAATGTTCTTCTAATGCCTACATATATACACAAAATATCCTCACAGCTTTAGCAATTAGTACATACCTAATTAAGAAAAATGGAGATAAAATAAACACCTGTCAAGCGAGATTGTGCAATATTTATAATTACATTTCACATTATTCTAAAAGATGTCATAATATTTTCTAAATGGGTTTTAGCACTAGCCTGTCTAATATTTTATAGAAAATAAATCTCCAATTTCTTTAAACATTATTGCACAAAGGTCTTATAGGTTATCAAAGAAGGCCCAATTTTAACAGATTATTTTTTTCCAAGTGACAGTATGTAATGTCATTGATCTAACAGGCTAAAATTGGAAAATTACACCATTTTCACTCAGTGTGAACTTTTCCAAACATGTTCAGAAATGAAAATCTTTGACTTATAATGTATTTGGTCATCTATTGTGTTGTCCAACATGTAACCTAAATGGTTAGCTAATCAGATGTTGCTGAAATTCAGGAAATACTGGATGATAAAGCATATTATTATTATTAGTGTATTTGCAACATTTGAAGATAGATAACTTATAGGTAGATATACAGATAAATATAAATATACTAGAGGCCCAATGCATGAAATTCCTGAAGGAGTAGTTCTTCTTTCCCCTTGCTGCCGGCACCGGCTTCCTTCTGGCACCTGGGACTGGGCTTCCTTCTCAGTCACAGCGTTATCTGGGAGGTCGCCCAGAAGGGCGTCTGGTCTAATTAGCATATTACATTTTTATTAGTATAGATATATATAAGCTATAAATAAAATAAATACGTAATAATAAATTTATGTAATAAATGTGCACATTCCTGGAAAGTTAAAGGGAGATGTAGCACTAAAATTCAAATTTTTGAAAGCTTTGATCTTCAAAAGTGCTGAGAAAAGGTTCAGTGCAATACCATACTTTATCTAGAAATCTTTGATTACACATCTGTTACTTGACCTCATTCAGTAGATTTTACTTCTTTTTCTGTGTTTATTCCTCAAAATATAAACATTAAAACCATATTCTTGGCCTCTGAAAGCATATCTTCACCCCTGGACATAGTGGTCTCACATCAATGACCACAGGAACTGCTCACTTATCACCACTGAGTTATTTTCTCTATTCACTTTATCCAATGAACAGCACAGCAAGCATGTCAATTTTCATACTGAGGTAGCCACCTCGAACACCATACTTTATTATTATTATTATTATTATTATTATTATTATTATTATTACTAGAGGCCCGATGCATGAAATTTGTGCACAAGGGGTGGGAGGTGTCCCTCAGCCCAGCCTGCATCCTCTCCAATCTGGGACCCCTCGAGGGATGTCTGACTGCCCATTTAGCCCTGATCCCAGTAGAATCAGGCCTAAATGGGTGACATCCTTCTAACAATCTAGAACTGCTAGCTCCAAACTGCTTGCTTGCCTGCCTCCTGTTTGGCCCTAACCACTTCTGCCTGCCAGCCTAATTGATGTCTAACTGCTCCCCTGCCAGCCTGTTTGCCCACAACTTCCCTCCTCTGCTGGCCTGGTCCCTCCCAACTCCCTTCCCCTGCTGGCCTGATGGCCCAACAACTGACCTCCCTTGCAGGCCTGGAACCTCCCACTATCCTCCCCTTCTGGCCATTTTGTGTCCACCTGGGGGCAGGACCTTTGACCACATTGGGGCAGCCCTCTTGTGTGTTGGAATGATGGTCAATCTGCATATTACTTTTATTAGATAGGATAGAGGCCTGGTGCATGGATGGGGACTAGCTGATTTACCCTGAAGGGTGTCCTGGATCAGGGTGGGGATTCCCTTAGAGTGTGGGGTGGCCTGGGTGAGGGGCCCATGGTGGTTTGGAGGCTGGCCATGCCCCCTAGTGACCCAAGCAGAGGTCCTGGGACCTGGGATTAATTTATGTTCTACAATAGAAACTTTGTAGCCTGGAGCAGAGCCAAGCCTTCTCCTCACTCCGAGGTGACAGCCATTTCTGTTTGAAACTTTGTAGCTTAGATTGGAGACCTGGGCTAGGGTTGCAGAAGTTTGGCTTCCTCCATTGCCCTGGAAACCCTTGTCTCTGCTCTCTCTAGCTCCGTGGCTGCCGCCATTTCTGTTGGGATTATATATCTTCTATAATTAAAACTTTGTAGCTGGGATTGGAGGCCTAGGCCAGCAACAGCAGGCAGAAAGCTTGGCTTCCTCTGTTGCCAAGGAAACCCAAGACTCCCTCCTGCTCTCAGTGGTGGCCACCATCTTGGTTGAGATTTATTTGGATAATTTACTCCTGATTGGCTGGTGATCATGGCTGTGTGTGTGGCTTCATCAGAGGTATGATCAATTTGCATATTGCTCTTTTATTAGATAGGATTATATGAAATTTGGAGTCATACAACATTTCCATGTACTGGATGATTCTCCAACCAACCAAATCACACTTAATAGGGCTTTCAGAGGTTTTTAATAAACAAAATGGGGATAGCCAGGCTACCATAATAAATGTTGACTGTTAAAATCATAATAATGATTTTCAATAAAGTATCCCAATGGCAAAAAAAAAAAAAAAATCTAGTTGAGTTAAATATTTTGCATTATTTTTGACAAAATCACTGTGTGCTTTTTGGGTGTATATAAATCCATATGTCATCATGTTTATTAAAAAATAGAAGAATCCATACTTATTTTTGTATTTATGTTATTAATTTGTTATACAGTTGCTTTTTTGTTGCAAGATACTGTATAGATAAGAAACATTTTTACTGTTTGCAATGACATTTTATTGTTATTCAACAATATGCATTTATTTGTATGTATTCCCATTTAAAGACTGATTTGGTTTCTGCGACAGCCTTAATCTGCTTATCACCAAATGATGGGTCTGCTTAAGGGAGAGCCATGCTCATCTGCCAGTCTACACCCTGACCTCAAAGAAATAATAACTGACCTTAGATGAAAGATATGAATCTTCATATTCCGGAAAATAAATCCTGCCTGCTTTGGTTCAATCACTAGAGTCCTGTCGTGGTTGTTTGTTTTGAATTTTTATCCAGAGTTTATAGTCATTTAGAGGATAATAGTCCCACTCATGGGTTAGAGGCAATGCATAGCTATATCCTCCACCCCTTCCCAGAGGACCAATCAATTTGGCATTTGTTGAGTGTTTAGAAAATTTTCTTCTATTTCATTGTCGCCACAGGGAAGGAATTATAACATTCCCACTTGGCTTTCCACTATCTTGCCAGTAGTTCTACTGCCCTCCAAGTCACTTCATCCTGCTTTGTGGCATCCTCACCCACACACATCATGAAAGGATCATGGCTCCTTTCAAGTAGAGAGGCGCCTAAAACCATTTTTTTCTTAAAGTTTTAGTTCTCATAGGCCATTGTATTATCCTAACCCTCTTGGAAATAAGAAAATAAAGCATTTCCCATCTGACACAGATAACTCTCTAGGAACTGAGAGGCATAACTAAGCAGTCTTTTTTCCTTGATTAAATTTGGGAAATCTATTACTCTCCTGTAGGTATAACAAATCCTGCCCCTCTGCCTTACTTACTGTCTCCAATTTTTCAGTAGACATGGCTTGGGCATAATGATCCTATTTTCCTCCCTTCACATTATACTCCTATGCAGAGAAGCATAGTTTGCTTCTGCAGCATAATCTCATTTCTTAGTTGAATCAATTCAGTGGTATCCATAGTTGACTTAAATATCCCATTCATCTCAAGGAAAACAATACTATATTAAACACTTCTCCCCCTTTAAAATGAAGATAAACCCAATCCTATTTCTCTGGCAATGATTAACAACAGCTTTGTAGCATTTAGTTTGAAGTACCCAGCCCAGGGAAAGTTCTTTGAAATATTTAACTATTCAGTGCATAACTTTCTTTTCTAGCCCTGTTTATGAGGTCTTGGTTTCAATTTCTTTCCCCTTAGTCACAACTCGTAACTCCTTTCTAGCTTGTTAATCTGCTTTCTCATTCTTCTCCTGTATACCTTCTGCTTTTACTATAAATCAGCTCAACCTTGTTTCTCCTCACTTTAGCCAATCAAAATCTGTTGTGTGTTTTTTTGTTTTGTGGTGATGGTGCGGGGTTAGCTTCATTAGTAATTAATGTGCATAAAATCAGTCCTATCTAGAAGCATGAGAATGTATAAAAATTGATATATTTTTTTCCAAAGATAAAACAACTAAAGAGCCCGTATTCACTTATGTGAATTTTTTTTTTTTTTGAGTTAGGAACCATTCAGGACATTTTAACATTCTTTGCTCATGTCTTCAATTCTGGTGTCAAAATAAATGCTAGATCAGTAATAGAGCCCTTTGTATCAGTATGCCGAAGTTTGCTTCCACTGATATTTGAAATTTTCCAGTCTAGGCTTTTGTAAAATCATATTTAGAGACATTGAAATCACATTATGATAATCACACCAGCACTGAACTTTTCAATTGAATATGGAATGCCAGCTTATACTCCCATAATAGTTGCTTTTTACAGAGAAAATAGAGTGTAATGAATTTTAGTCACTGAAAAACCAAATTATAATAAACTAAAATAATATAAAATATACTATATTGAAAATAAAAATAGTTTTTAGACAACTGAGAAAATGTTGACGCCATTATTGAATGAATGCTATGACAAGAAAGTTGGCATTTACCTCAGGCTACAGATCTCCCAAACATTTTAATGATGTGGCTGCCTTCTCTGGATTAGTATCAAACAGCATGTTCAAGCATAATGAGAACACAATAAAACAGCCTTCAATGTTATCTGAGTAAAGGATAAAAATGAGCAGATGATATCAATGGCTTCTCCCAGGCAAACTTTCCATCAACAACATCACTTATCTGAGTTGTCTGTGCATTACCTACTAAATAATATTAGGTTGACTGTTCAATAAGAAAATGAGAAATATGATCTCATAAAGTTTAAATTACATAAACCAAATAGAACTTTGTATTCTGAGTTATGAGTCTTACTATCATAGATCATTTCTATACACCATTACAAGCTCTTAAAATTTGTACCATTAGGTGATCTAAGTTAGGGAGTTCTTCGGTGATTTATAACAAACTATGCTTTGCACGGTTTTTATATAAATACATACACAAAAGTAAATTTTAAAGTAATACTAGACTCCCATGATTCTTTTAACTCCTGTGCAGTCATGAGATTTTTTTCAAGGGATCCTCTAATATCGTCTGGAACATATTATTGAAATTTGTAATAATTTCTCTACCAAATCTCTTTAAAAAAGAAAAAGCTTCTATGACAGCCGATGTATCTATTTTGTCTGAACCCTCTTTGGAGTTTCTTTCTGATCACCTCTAAGATTTTTTCACCTTCCTGATTTGTAGACATCTCCAAATTACAAAGTTCACTTGACCTCATTTTCTTTCCCTACCCAACCAACTCTCATTCCTCCTGGTCATCCCATTTTAGTGAATGTTCGAAACATTCACTCAGCCATTCAGTTGAAAACCTGGAAGTTATCCTGGCTTCTTCTTCTTCTTTCAGATCCCATTAGTAATGAATTCTGTCACTTTTATATATTAAATATTTAAATCATTTATCCTGTTTCCTGTACCCATTGCTCTTGTCTTGGTCCAGTTATTTGTCCTCTATCACCTATATTACTGCGATGGAAATGAAACTGTAACTGTGCAGGTTCACTCATTTACATACCAAATATTCATTGAGCATCCATGTTGTTTCGAATTCTGAAGAAAGTCTGGGGATAAGATAAGGAAATTAATGCTGTACCTATTGTCAACACTATAATTTTCTATGTGAGACAATAAGTAGGATTTACCCTTCATACAACATAAGCCAGAAGCATGCATTACATTTAGTCTCACTAATCATCACAATGGTTTTACAAGATAGGCATGATGATTAACCCCTAAGGAGAGATTAAGTAATGTTCTCTGATTCAGAGATAACATTCAAACACTAATGTGTCTTCAAGGATTTTTGCTTTTCTACAACACTACTCAAGCTCAAATTGCAATGCTTCTCCATGCCATTGGACATTTGAATAAACCATTCAGACAGCCTGGAAAACTGTCATGACATTGGTCACCCAGTGAACTCCGGTTTGTCTGTCAAAGCTCAGGCAGTATCTTATATGCTCTAATTAGCCTTTCACGATTGAGCCAGGAAAATTTACACACATTCTTCTAAGTGTTCCCTAGCAACTTGAGCTTGTACATAGAAAACCCTCCACAAAAATATAGTATAATACATTACAATTATGTGCTTGTTTGTCTCATTCTCAATACTGTGAACTCTGAGAGGGCAGAGGCATTTTCTTACTTAACTATCTGTTAGGATGGAACAGAAAGTAATCAATTATTTTAGCAGAGTATGATCCAAGGGAGCTGTTCTAAAATGTACATGAACTGTTTTTTGCCACTCTAGTGTTTTTCTGATCTTATTTCCTGCTTCTCTTTCCTCAGCTCATTCAACCCAGCCACGCTGATGTTCTTGCCTTTTTTTTTCAAACATGCCAAATTCACTCCCACCTCATTCATGATCACCATACTGGCTGCTCTCATTGCCTGGAATATCCTCTCCTCTTTTTTTTTTTTTTTTTTGCATGTCTTCTTTCATCACTCATTCAGCTATGTTCACATATCTTGTCACTTTCTGAGAAAACCTTCCCTGAAGACCCTACATAGTAAACACACCTGCTTTTCCCCTTTCATCCTTATCCTTGCTGTACATATATTCTTACAGTTTATTAGCATTTGATATGGGCATAGTTATTTATATGTTTTCCTTATTGTCTGCCTTTCCAAATAGAATGTATACTTCAGGCAGCAGAGTTTTAAATCTGTGGTGTATTGCTTATTGCCAAAGTCTAGAGGAGAGCCTAGCACATAGCAGGTGCTCAGTAATATTTGTTCCATGAATGTTGAATAAGCATGCATAATACTCAGACAGTGAACATACATTATATCCAGCAAGGTTTATGTGGAGGATTCCACTGCCCTCATGTGCTGACATATGGTGTACCCTTATTTTAACTAGATTTTATAGATAGTCCAGCATTTGCTTTCTCTGCTTCATCCACCCATAGATGACAAGATCCAAGAGACACAGTTCCAGGGGCAGTTTCCTACAAGACCAAACATGTACATTTTATTATGGGCTAGGAGAGTTTTTGCCAATAAAGTTTTATTGAAAGGCTAATTCAGTGAGAATTTCAGAGGAGGTGGAACATTAATAAAGGCCCCTGAGGAAACAGCTGAAGGAGAATAAGTCACATCTCCCTCGTATTAACCAGATATGATACCAGAAGTAGCACTAACTTTATAGAAAGGAGAAGAGGGGGAAGACTTTGGGCCTCTCCTCTTTGCTGATCTTCCTATGACATATTGGCCTCAGGTTATGATTCCATAGCCCTTTGAAGTATATTCTGGGATTCAAAGTAGTGATTTTTAAAAATCTATGTGTATGACTACAGTTTTGATAACATTTAATAAAAAATCTTTGTAACTCTAAATTCTGTCATCTATCTATCTGTTTGTCTGTCTATCTGTCTATCTATCTATCTATCTATCTATCTATCTATCTATCTATCTATCTATCTATCTAAAAGCCTGAGCAACCAAACGACCGAATGACTGAACAACCAAAGGACTGGTCAACCAGTCGCTATGATATGCACTGTTTTTCAAGGAAATATTTATAGCAAAATATTCATTAGTTAATTCAGTGAGCATAATTAACAATTCTCACATAACTAAATCATTTCATCTTTTCTCAGTTGATTGTAAACAAATTTTCTAACTTATTATTTCTTTAAAGTTATTTTTTGAGTTGTATGACTATTCAGAGTGAACATAACTGGAAGTCACTTGGTCAGTTTCAGAGAATAGTTAATCTCTTCATAAAATTCTCCAGGAAAACAAATCCTCTTCTGGCCCCAGACAAACATACTATAGCACAAAATTGCTCCCCCTTTAAAAAAATATTTTATTGATTTTTTACAGAGAGGAATGGAGAGGGTTAGAGAGTCAGAAACATCAATGAGAGAGAAACATCAATCAGCTGCCTACTCCACACCTCCTTTGGGGATGTGCCCGCAACCAAGGTACATGCCCTTGACTGGAATCGAACCTGGAACCTTTCAGTCCACAGGCTGATGCTCTATCCAATGAGACACACTGGTTAGGGCAAATTGGCCCTTTTTTGAACAGTGTCCCAGCTCCATTCCTTCCTCATGTGCGACCTAGGATAACAATGAGTGATCATCAACACATTCCTTCACCTCATGCCTGAAACCGATCATTGCCGCATTAATAGAGAGATGTAGACAGGGAATTAGAAGGGCTGGTTAACCTTAATCGCTCTGAAAGGTCAGAGCTGATCACTCATTGTTTAGCTGAGATACTGATAGTTGAAGTAGTCTCCACCTGTTAGTCTTATGTAAATCTTGTTGATTGACTATTATTGGAATTGCCTGCCTAAAGGATATGAGTGTATCCCATAGTCTTAATAATAGAGCCAGAGCTGGTGTTGTCCTCCCCCTAGAGGTGGACTCCTGCCTGGCCCCCAATATTCCCAAATTAATGCTTTTCTAGTCTCATTTGGGCCTTCTGCAGAACCCGAACCCTGACCCTGGAACCCTGAACCACGTGGGACGTGAAAGGGGTTCCCACAATGTCATAAAGTATTTTCACTGATTACTGCAACACAAATTGGCCACTAAAAATAGGCTCTCATAATAGCTTTGCTGGAACAACTACAGGATGGACCATCAGCTGGCAAGACCATTTCATTCACGTTCCCATTGTAAGCACTGTGTAGATGAGATCCTTTCTCTAGTTCTACAAAGCTGGGAAAAAGGGGGAGGATCACAGAGCTTCCTTGTAATGAAACCAAGGCAACATAGTGCTGAAAGCAAAGATGAATAGCCCGTATCTGTAACTATCCCAAATGTACCTCATGGTACAATGCAGTACCATGATGGAGAGATTTCACATCAGGAGGGAGAAATAGCAGAGAAGTCAGGAAAAAGTACTGGCTTATTGTCTGTGATAACTTCCCTGGAGAGAAGTAGTACTCATGTGAGGTGTCTTTCCTCCACAACACAGCACCTTCTCTCAGCTGCCAGAGCTGGAGAGCACTAACCGTGCTGGGATGAAAAGCATTCACACTGGCTGCTTTCTTCATATTCTTGAAAGTGCTATTCATTTTACTCCACACGCTATGAATTCCCTCAACCTGATTTATACAGAAAATGTGAGAAGCTAAAAATGCATAAGCACTAAAAAAAATTGCATAAAACTAACTTGTCCTTTCTGATTTTGGAAGATTTTTTTTTTAACGTGGTATAAAAAAATGATTTTGAAATCTCTTTTGTTTGCTTGTCAAGGGCAGATGCAATTTTTAAACATTTCACACAGCTGTTTCCATCTCCTTTGTTTAAAAAAAGAAAAACAGATTAATCATGAGACCTGATGGAACAGAAGCAAACCAGATGGGAGTTACCATCACTCCGTGCCTCCTCCCTGTTGCACACCCACACCTGGTACACGGGGGAACTGTTAGGAACTGGAAATACAGGTCTCAGTTGCCAATAACATATGTACATGGTCCTCACTAACTTCATTTTGCCACTACTCAGTCCTCTAGGGTGGATGAAAATGGACATTTTATGGAATTGGCTTTATGGACATTTAGGAGATAGAAATATGTTTGGCATTTTGCAGGTTTGCTGACCATTTATTTTTTGCCAAATATATTCTGTACCATGATCATTTTCTAGCCACAGTGAATATCATATTTTAAATATATGGAAAATAGCATCACAAAAGATAATAGCTTACAATAACAATAAGAAGATGTTCTGTAAACATCAGGGACCTACAATAACAACAAGATGTTCTGTAAACATCAGGCACATATCAAGAATGAGGCCAATGCCTGGCCAGTGTGGCTCAATGGTTGGGCATCAATCTGTAAACCAAGAGGTCACTGTTTGATTTGGCACATGCCTGGGTTGTGGGCTCTAACCCCAGTAGGAGGCGTGCAGGAGGCAGCTGATCAATGATTCTCTCTCATCATTGATATTTCTATCTCCCTCTTCTTTCATCTCTAAAATCAATATATATATATATTAAAAAAAGAATGAGGCCATGATGCTGGTTCACTACAACACAAGCAATAAAGGAATGGATTTCATGTAGAGCATTTTAAAATAGTAATAAAACTGACTAAAATAAGTATTTTTTATTATTAGCATTTACCAAAAATTCAAAACAATATCAATAATAATTCTCATCCAAATTTTCTGGTTGATGGTGGTTAAAGTTCCAAATAATAGCCCATATCCAGAATTGACTACTCCCACTGTCCTGTCCTACCTGGTAACCACCAAATAAAGGGTTACATTATTACGATTTCTTATACCTTTTAACTTTCAGACTTTCAATTATCAAAGTCAGCGCTTTCCAAATTTTAATGAGTATACAAATCATCTATTGTTAATGTGCAATTTCTTATTTAGTTGGACTGAGATGGGAATAAGATTCTGCATTCTAATAAGGTTCTGGATGATGTCACTGGCCCATGGGCCACTGTTTGAGTAGCCAGGGTCCAGGAAACATGCACTAGGAACATTAGTGGACAAATTAATCATTGCTTAAGCTTAAGGTGTACAACATGATGATTTGATACGTACTTATACTGTGTAATGATCACCAAGGTAAGGTTAGTTAATTCACGCATCACATAAGAGTTACTTTTTTTTGTATATGTGTGTGTATGTGAGAACATTTAAGATCTACTCTCTTAGTAAATTCCAACTATACAATATGATTTTGTTAACTATAGTTGCCATGCTGTACATTAGATTTCAAGAACTTATGCATCTTATTATGGAGGGTGTATACCCCTTGAAATCCTCTCCCATTTCCACTCCCCCCAACTTTGTGTTAACTATCAATCAATCTACTCTGTTTCAATGAGTTAGAATTTTTTAGATTTCAGGTTGAGGTTCTTAGGTTGTTTCCATGTCGAGGCTACTGTGAATAATGCTACAGCAAACATGGAAGTACAGATACCTCCTTAAGATCCTGTTTTCATTTCCTTAGATGTTGAATCACATGATAATTCTACTTATAGTTTTTAATGCACGTGCATACTGTTTCCCATGGTGGCTGCACCAATTTACTTTCCCAACAGCAGTGTACACAGGTTCCCCTTTCTCTACATCCTCACCAACACTTATCTTTTACCTTCTTGGTAACAGCCCTTCTAAAGGGTTTGAGGTAATATTTGGTGGTGGTTTTGGTTTGCATTTCCCTGAGATTAGTGACATTCAGCTATTTTTTAATATACCTTCTGACCATTTTTATGGCTATTTTGGAAAAACGTCTACTTAGTTTATCTGGCCACTTTTTAATGCGATTTTTAAAAGTTGTTTTTCTATTGAGTTGTATGAATTTCCTATATATTTTATATTAACCCTTTCTCATATAAATGATTCGCAAATATTTTCTGTCATTCTGTAGGTTGCTTTTTCATTTTGTTGGTGGTTTCCTTTACTATTTAGAAGCTTTCTAGTTTGATGTAGTCCCACTTGTTGATTTTTGCTTTTGTTGCTTATACATTTGGTGTCATATTCAAAAATAGCATTGCTAAGACCAATGTCAAAAAGCATTTCCTATGGTTTCTTATATGCATTTTAAAGATTTTAGGTTCTACACCTAAGTGTTTAATCTATTTTGAATTAATTTTTTTTAGTGATGCAAGGTAAGGGTCTGATTTCCTTCTTTCACATGAGAATGTGCAGTTTTTAAGCACAATTTATTGAACATATTATAATTTATCCATTGAATATTCTTGTCTACCTTGTCAAATATTAGTTGACCATATAGGCATGGGTTTATTTCTGAGTTCTCTATTCAGTTCCATTAGTTTATGTGCCAGATTTCATGCCAGTACATTCCTGTTTACTATAATTTTGTAATG
Source organism: Antrozous pallidus (assembly GCA_027563665.1). Classification (NCBI taxonomy): domain Eukaryota; kingdom Metazoa; phylum Chordata; class Mammalia; order Chiroptera; family Vespertilionidae; genus Antrozous; species Antrozous pallidus. The sequence continues at coordinate 90,905,951 of CM050517.1, forward strand.
TAGTTTGAATCAGAAAGTTAATGCTTTGTTCTTCTTTCTCAAGATTTCTATGGCTATTTGGAGTCTTTTGTGGCTCTCTCTCTCTCTCTCTCTCTCTCTCTCTCTCTCTCTCTCTCTCTCTGTGTATGTGTGTGTATGTTTTATTTCTGTAAAACACACCATTGGAATTTTGATAGGGATTTTATTGTATTGAATCTGTAGGTTGCTTTGGGTATAATGAATATTTTAACATTATTAATTCTTCTGATCCATGAATTTGAGGCATTTTCCCATTTATTTGTGTTATCTTCCATTTCTTTCATTGCTGTCTTATAGTTTTCAGTGTACAGATCTTTAATTTTCTTGGTTAAATTTATTCCTATGCATTTTATTACTTTTCATATTATTATGAGTGGGATAGCTTTCTATATTTCATTTTCAGATATTCATTGTTAGTGTGTAGAAGCACAACTGATTTTTTTTTGTATCTTTCTGGCTCACTTCTGCAGATGAGCAGTGTACTTGGGTCAGCTCTTGCTTAGGCACCTCCAGCAGCAGGAAAACAATCTGCCAAGACCCACAGGCTCCACTCCACTTCTGTGTGCTCCACTCCACTTCTCCATCTTTAGCTAATCTTTGATGGTCTAGCCTGCTATTCCTCTTGTGATCCCCCATGAAGTGAGACTTAAATGTCGTGGAACTTGGGGAGTTTTATGCCCATCTTGGATGTTCTTATTCCTATTGAAAAACTGTAGAAGCAAGAGGTCTCACTAGGCAGGGTATTATTCTTGCTAAGAGGAAAAGCAATATAGACTAAGTGAAATTGCTCTTATTACCATTCTTATGCTGTATTACATGATTGATCAATATTAAAAAATAAACTCGGGAATCAAGAATTTTTAAAAGTTGTTTAGCCTTCACAGAAAAGGCAAGCAAGAGACAAGAGAACTGGATAGATGATGGGATATCTCAACCTAAGACGTTTGTTGCAAAGACCTACAGGAAAGTGGGTAATCACTGATATGGAAGCCTTGAACAGATGGGAAGGGATATGTGATGTACAGGCAGAATGATTAGCCTTAACATAATGTGGGGCATGTCTTCCATTGACATAGAAGATATGGGTACAGATACAGTCTAAAACAATTAAAGAAACCTAACACAGTATATTCTCTAACTACATTGAGTATCTACTATTAGTGCTAGCAATGGCTAGAAAAAGATAGTGAAAGCATTTGTGATAAAGCATATATACATAACACTCAGTCACAGACAGTGTGATGAAAGCTAGAGGTAAAGGATATTTGGAGTGAAGTGGAGGTGTTCAAAGGAGGGGGTGTTGAGACGAAAGAGACTTTGCTTGGGACAATGACACACAGGATGCTGTGGGCAGATGATCTTTTATTGAGTTGTACACTAGAGACATGTATGGGTTTGTAACCAATGTCACCACAATAAACTTAATTTAAAAAATAAACTAAAATGTTAAGGGAAGAGGAAAAAAATAAATTCACTGCAATGATCACCCCTAGTTTCCTCCTTATTTTTATCACTTTCCTATGCTTATGTAAAGGCATGCTACTATTAGCATGGTACACTAAGATAATACAATTTTTCTTCACTTCATTACACATGCATAGATAATTCTCCTAATATATAGCATTTTGCTTACATAAAATCAACTATATGCAAAGTTTTGCATAAAGCACATACAATGGATTTAGATATGTGGGAAGTTTTTGCATTATATAAGGAAAGCAAAGTCACAAAATAGTACAAACTAAACGCAATGTGACTCATATCCCTTGGTGATGTGTAACCTGGAGGCACTGAAAACACACACACACACACACACACACACACACACACACACACACACACAGTGGTTGGATCTCTAGAGGGAAAAGGCCCTTGCTTTTAATATCAAGAATTTCTATGTTTTCTGTTGGTTAGTTCATGTCATTTTGGTATTATTTGTTTCATTTATTCTTTTATTACATGATAATTTGAACCTGAAAGGAAAGGTTTGAAATCTGTTCAAAAACATAAAAGAAAGCATATCTAATCCTAACACATTGTTGGTAGGTAGCCATGGGCTATTCTAAAGATTTAAGCACATACCAGTTTGTGATAGAAAGTATTTAGTGCTGTTGCTAGTGCTATTAATATGTTTAAGAGAGACATTTTTCTGAGTGCACATCACTGAAAATCTCTTTTCATCAATTTCACATATAACAAGTGTTGCTTCTTTTCCAGCGTAAAGAAAGATTTTGGAAAGGATTCTATATTGGGCAAAAAAGACTTGAAAGATTTCAGAAATCTACAAATGAACAAGACAATAGTCTCCCTGCAATGAATTAAAAAAAAAAGTAAACAAAAACTAAAATAAAAACCCAAGAGCACTAGTTTTTTCTTTAGCAGTTTTTCAAGTATCTATCTTATTATAGACCTTTGAATTATGAGAAATGATTTAAGATCTTTGATATGCCAAGAAGTATACAACTAAATGGGGAAGAGTCAATGGGGGAAAAAGAGAGACATCTGTAATACTTTCAACAATAAAGATAAATCTAAAAAACAAATATATCTTCAAACTGTTTTACAAATATAAAATCGAATGGAGCGGTTCTGTGAACCTTGCTAAAATAGATTTATTTTCAAGTTTATTTTTCATTAAAGGGTATAAGTGCATACATTCATGGTTTAACACAGCCCACTGAGAATCAGACCAAGTGCTCTGTAGGCAGCCAGTTCCTTTCTTCCTCAGCGGGGTCTCATTCCTTAGTCCCCCAGGAAATTCCTTTGTTTTTGCGCCCTGGCTTCCCAAGCTCTGCTAAACATGACATAATACCTGGGTTCTTTAGAAGAGGAAGTTAAAAGTACAAATGGAACTAACACCAAAGATATACTTAATCTGCTTTCATAAAGGTGATTTGATAGAGCTAACAAAAAAGTGAGATAAATTTGATTTTTTTAGGCTTGTGACTAATCAAAGCTCACAAAGTACATGGTCTCATTCTACAACAAAAAGAAACCTGCTTTTTGATATACAACACATTTAGAGATAACTGATGACCTATGAAGTCTTGATATTCACCTATAACAACAATTGTGTGTACCTTAATTTAATCTTTCAACTAACTGAGATACTCAAATCTTAGTTTGATGCTTTTTGTGAAGATATCTAAATGAAATTGAAGAGGATTAGGTGAGGCAGATTTGACTGAAGTTTGTCTATAGTAAAAGAAAATGAATAGTATTTAAGACCTTTGAGTTGCGGCTATATACTTTGTATAAAGTTAACCTATACCATGCTGAAAATTCTAATAGCTAGAATTATTATTGAGATCAAGGCTAAATAAAGCAAATTTCCTTCTTTTATTTCACATCTCTACATACAAAAACAACATCTGATTACATTTATAACACCATAGGGTCAGGGACTTGTTTAAATCCCAGACTTACAAAGTACAAATTGTGTGTCTTTAGACAATTTACCTAAGCTTTCTGTGACTCATTTGGAAAATAGCAATAACATTTGTGTTACATCATAGGTTTACTCTGCTAGTAAAATCTGTTCAAGTGCATATAGTGTTTAGACCTGTTTCATAAACATGTGTAGTATTAATGTTAACTGACACTGGTTCTATGGTAAATTTTCCATAATTGAGAACATACTTTAAGAAAAATTCCTGCACAGGGAACTAACAGACTTTCTTTTTGGCTCATTTGTATGTCCCCTTCTTTTTAATTATAGGTGTTGATCCCCAGCAGTAATGTCAATAATGTGACACACACTAAATTCCATCACTGCTTCTATCACTACTTCCAAATCCCTTTTCTTTAGAGGTATAATAAAAATAAAACATTCTAGTTTAAGTCTAAAATGATATTTTGAAAGGAAAATTTAAAAAGAAGAGGTAATCCTCACCAGCATAGCTCATTGCTTGAGTGTCTACCTATGAACCAGGAGGTCACGGTTCAATTCCTGGTCAGGGCACATGCCTGGCTCGCAGGTTCGTTCCCTTGTATGGGGCATGCAGGAGGCAGCTAATCAAAGATACTCTCTCATCAGTGATGTTTCTATCTCTCTCTTCTCTCACTTCCTCTTTGAAATTAATAAAAATATATTTAAAATAAGAATAGTTAACGGAGCAATGTTTTACTCTGCATATAGATTGAGTACAGAGTTAGTCTTATAAGAGAAGACTGAGACAGTTTTTCAGGGAGAGTAGATAGGGAGAGCAAGATAAGAAATTTAATAGCTGTACTGTATTGGTTTCTAGTTTATATAGAAAGTTGAGTTGTATTTTCCCCTTCACTTATTTCTCTACACAATATGACCTGAAGAATTGGTTCCTGTAATTTGCAAAATAAGCCTCTTACTATTTACATCATCCAATGAGGGTGGGAAATGGATTAAATAAAGGTGTAAATGTTCTTCTCTGAGCATTTAATAATCTAATGTATTTTGTAAGTCTAAAAAAAGCATTAGCTCTGCTGTTCATCGCAAACATAATTGCCCATGGAATTTTATTTTCCCCTTCAAAGAGTATGTCCAGAGGAATAATCGACCCTGGCATGACTGCAGTTAATATCGCCGTGTGAAGAATAAATGTGTGACATTTCTCTTTGAATAGCAGAGAGCTATGTTACAGCACTGGGCAGGCCGAATCTTAGAATGTCTGCCATGCCTTCTGGTAAAATCTAACTCTAATCCATCCTATGATGCTCAAGTAAGAATTTGTTGTGCCTCAAGACTCCAGCACAGGAGCTGTTGAGTCACAGACAGGCTAGTGATGCAGTGCCTAGCAGGCTATAAGAAATAAATTTATTTTTTTAAAAATATACCTAATTGATTTCTTACAGAGAGGAAGGGAGAGGGATAGAGAGTTACAGACATCGATGAGAGAGGAATATTGATTAGCTGCCTCCTGCATACCTCCTACTGGGGATGTGCCCATAACCAAGGCACTTGCCCTTGACTGGAATCAAACCCAGGACCCTTGAGTCTGCAGGCCAATGCTCTATCCACTGAGCCAAACTGGCTAGGGCAAGAAAAAATAAATATTTTGACATGGCATTCACTCTTTCTGAAATTTAAATTAGAAAATACACACTTAAGGTAACTGGGGAGGCTGAGCCACTGTCCCTTAGAGGACATCTACCACACAAAGCTAATTGACCAACTCAGGAAAGCAGCCAAAATGCAGAGAAATGGAAAGAAATCAGGTGTGAAAGAAATGGAGGAAAAAAGACGACTAGACATAGAGTTCAAAACCACTGTAATTAGGATTTTCAAGAGGCTCCTCAAAAAGGCCGATGAACTTAATGAGAACTACGAGGAAATGAACAAGACCTATGAGGAAATGAACAAGACCTATGAGGAAATGAACAAGACCAATGAGGAAATGAGCAGGACCTATGAGGAAATGAACAAGACCCTCAAGGATATGAAAAAGGATCAACTAGAAATTAAGCATAAACTGACTGAAATAAAAAATATTACATGAAGTCCTAAAAGCAGTCCAGAGGGCCACAAGAACTAAGTCAAATATTTGAAATACAAAGAAGCAAAATCCACTCGGCTGGAAAAGTAAGAAACAAAAAGAATCCAGATAATTGAAGATAGTGTAAGGGGCCTCTGGGACAACCTCAAACATGCCAACATCCGAATTATGGGGGTGCCAGAAAAAAGACAGCAAGGAAATGAAAACCTGCTTGAAGAAATAGTGACTGAAAATTTCCCCCACCTGGTGAAAGAAATTGATTTAAAAGCCCAAGAAGTGCACTAAACCCCAAAATATAGGAATCTAAAGAGGACCACACCAAGACATATCATAATTAAAATGCCAAGAGCAAAAGACAAAGAGAGAATATTAAAAGGAGCAAGAGAAAAACAGTTGGTTACCTACAAGGGAGCACCCATACTATTGTTAGCGGATTTCTCAACAGAAACGATGCAGGCCAGACACGAGTGGCAAGAAATATTCATAGTGATGAATAGCAGGAATCTACAACCAAGATTACTCTATCCAGCAAAGCTATCATTCAGAATTGAAGGTCAGATAAAGTGCTTTGCAGGTAAGAAAAAGCTAAAGGAGTTCATCACCACCAAACCAATATTATATGAAATGCTGAAAGATATTCTTTAAGAAGAGGAAGAAGAAAAAGGTAAAAATACAAATTATGAACAACAAATACACATCTATTAACAAATGAATCTAAAAATCAAGTGAATTAATAATCTGATGAACAGGATAAACTGGTGAATATAACAGAATCATGGACATAGAGAGGGAATGGACTGACAATTCTTGGGGAGAAAAGGGGTGTGGTAAGTATAGCAAGAGACTGGACAGAAATCCAAAAATCCTGCAACAATGGGAGAGGACAGTGGCGGGGGATGAGGGTGGAGGGTGGGATGGGTACAGGGTAGAGGGGAGCTAAAGGGGGTTAAAAAAGGGGAACAATGTAATTAATAAACTGAACAATAAAGATAAAAAAGAGAAAATACACACTTAATTGTTGTAAGCTAAACGATTCAAAGAGGAGGCAGCCTTGGAAAAGAGTTGCAGCCATTGGAGTTACTACATGCTGACATCTGCAATGACTTGCTTTGCTGCTTAGTCTCCCCTGGAATTACCTGCCCTTTGTCAGGGGTGAGGTCAGCAGCCATGTTTCACTGGAAGTACTGCTCTGTGCTTATATTTGCAATTGGACAATTGCTCCCAAGATGGAATTAGAACTAAGAGAAAAGAAAGTTCTTCATAACATTTGACTTTGAGTGTAGGCTTAGGAACTGTTGTGAACATATTTCACCATGCTGATAAGGGACCAGGGAGAACTGGCCTCAAGAGAGGGGACAAAGTAAAAGAAACATGCATGAGGAGTAGAAATGTATGTTTGAGGCAAAATACTGTTGGTTCCCTTTCTTAAAAACCACCTGCATATCTGTCCTTGGAGTCTTAGCAGTGCAAACCTTTTTAAAAAAATTAAACTCATTGAGATGATGTTAGCTAAACATTTTGGACTTTGATGGGGGTTGCATTAAATGTATATATCACTTTGGGTAATATGGCCATTTTATCTATGTTGATTCTCCCATCCCCAAACACAGATCTTTCCATTTCATTGTCATTTTCAAACTCTTTTAATAATGCTTTGTAGTTTTCAGTATATAAGTCCTTCACGTCCTGTGTTAAGTGTATATCTAAATGTTTTATTCTTTTTTTCAATTGCAAAAGAAATTATTTTAACTTTAATAATCCTCCTACCCTAAAATTAAGTTGTCTTTAGCTGGTTTTTGTTAAATGCAATCAGGAATCTTAAAATAAAAATCACTGTTTGTAGGGAACATAGACTCTATATAAGAAAAAACAAAACAAAACAAAAAAACAAACAAAAACTAGGAGATAAAGACCAGAAAGAGGGAATTATCAGCATCCAGAAGAGAGGGAGAGTTTGTGCCCACAAGCAGGAATATTATGGTAAAGCTCATAAAGCCCAAGAGCAAGAGAGAATAACTGGTCCTCAGAGCTGTGTCCTTCTATCTCATTTTCCTTTCCTAATTCCAGAACACAGATTTTTGTTAAGATGCTTGCCAACTTTTCTTGAGGTAACTTTAGGAGGGAATTTTTTTCCTTAATGCAAAGCAAGTAATTAAAAAAGTTACCAACCAGAGGGCATTTAAAGAGGAGGAGAGCTTGTTCAAGTGCATTGATGCCCTTACATTTGCCGGAGTGGGTCAGTCAAATTGGATGTATAAGCCACGATTGCATGCATGCCTTATTAGCAATATTGAAATAAGTATGCTCAGACACTCTCTGGGCAAAGCATATCACAAACGTGGAGATATTTTTATAAGAAGGAACATTTTCAGATTAAGATGAATGAAACATAAAATGTGTTATTTCAAATTTTGTTCATGAGGGATTCATTTTATGCACATATTTGCTTCCCAGTTTCTGCCTAATAAATGTGTGAATCATGCTATTAACTTCCTTCTGATATTAGGAAAAAATACAGAAGAAAAAATTTTCACAAGAATCTGAATTATTTTACCTAGAGTCTATATTAATAAATAAGTAAAAAGTAGAAATTTTGAATTAATGTCTCCTTTTCTTCCACATAGGTTTAGCATTTTTAAATGTCAGTTATCTGACAAAAGAATAATGTTTTGTTTCTGAGGGCACAGATAATTGCATTCAATTGTATTAAAATAAAGAGCTAATTAGATTTCTAATTGTTGCAATTTCTTCTCTTCTTCTCTTGAAATCTATTTTTCCCCTCCAGTATCAATTTAAAGTTTGCCAGGAAAGAAACCATGGGGGCTGCTTGAAATAATAAATATATTTAGGCTGGACTCCTCTGCATTCAAGATTTTATTCCAGATTTTTAAATTTGTTCTGTTGAAGCATAACACACACAGGCACAATTGTTGGAATACAGCTCAATGGATCTTGACAAGTTGAGAATAAACACAACCACAAACAAGATCAAAGATAGAATAGTACTCCTCTAATCCTTCTAATTGTCCATCTTCAGACACAATTTACCCTACTCCCCAGAGTTAAGAACTGTTCTGTCTAAACACTATAGGTTAATCTTGTCTGGTTTATTGTCATATAAATGTATCCATTTGCTATGTATATATTTCTTGGTGTCTGGCTTATTTCTCTCAATATTATGTTTGTTAGAGTCATCTTTACTTAAAAAAAATATATATATATGCTATTATTTATTTATTTATTTATTTATTTATTTATTTAATTTCAGGGGGAGGGAGAGGGGTAGAGAAATAGAAACATCCATGACCGTGAAACAGCAATCGGCTGTCTCCTCTATGCCCCCTACTGAGATCGAGCCGGCCACCTAGGTATACGCCCTATCTAGTGAGCTCCTGGTGCACAGCACAATGCTCAACTAACAGTCTCACCAGCCAGGTGAGTCAGCTGCATTCTTGAATGTAATTGTAACATGTTTATTCTCATCACCACTATTCATACTGCAACTACTGTCTGTCCCTCAGGTGAAGAGCCCACAATTTATTTCTTTATTTACTGATGATGGCATCTTTTTTTTTAAAATCAGTTTTTAAATCTACGTGGCTATATACACATTTTCATTCGTTTCATATAAGGCAGAATCTCATGTTTGAGGTAGCTAGTTTTTATAATTTTTTGAGTAGGTGAACAATTGAGCACTACCTTTTAGGATATTGATCAGATCTGGCTCAGATAGATATATAAATGTCCACAGTTCAGTACTTCTCACGGCCGCCTCTTCAAACTATTTCTTTCCTTAAAGAAAAAAATCTTCTTTGATTTGAAAATTATTGATTTTTTTTTTCTGGTTGCGTTTTAAATCCAGGGGTTTGACTTTCGTCCTCTTTCAAAGAACAGTTTCCTCTTGCTTTCTGGAGTTAGACATTGGACCCGTTTTGAGTCTGTGTAGCCTGGAGTGTTTCCTGAGCAATGAGATAACCTCTTCATGACTCCCAGGATCTCCATGAGCCTTCTCACTGGAGCTCACTTCTGGCCACTGAGTCCTGGAAACTCTAGGCTGTTGCCATGTCTGTGCTGAAACTTGTGAGAAGAAAATTAGGTTAAGGCCACCTTTCACTACGACACTTTTAATTCATCAGCTCCCTCAACAAGTGAACTTTTAAAGAATGGCTCCAGGTAGAACAATTTGAGAGAGCCATCACAATGACACAAGAAGCATCATTAGAAGAGGAAAGGCTGGGTACAAAGTGGCTCGGGCAGTAGGGTCTAAACTCAGACTACCTGGGTTTGAAACCAAACTCAACCTTGGAGAAGGAATTCTACTTTACTATGTTTCAGGCTGCCGTTCTGTTTTACAGACAAAGGCAATTAAAGATTAATGATTCATAAGGACAGGTCTCTCTCCTTGTGCCCCTGCTGTTGTGAGATATGCCAGTCCTTAGTTACTTATCTTCTTCCTTATGAAAACCTCTTTTTTTCATGTGATTTTCCTGAAAATATTTTTTAAAATATATTTTATTGATTTTTTACAGAGCAGAAGGGAGAGGGATAGGAAGTCAGAAATATCGATGAGAGAGAGACATCGATCAGCTGCCTCTTGCACACTCCCTGCTGGGGATGTGCCCCCAGCCAAAGTACATGCCCTTGCTGGAATCGAACCCGGGACCCTTCAGTCCACAGTCCGACGCTCTATCCACTGAGCCAAACTGATCTTGGCAATTTTCCTGAAAATATTTACTCCACCAGAAAACAACACAGCCGCCAACTGAACACAACCTTAGTCATAACTAGTGGCTCACTTGCTAGCTCCATTCTAACACCCTGAGATGTTGTTCATTTGTAATTCATTCAGTCTGAAGGAGTTACTTTTAGAAATCACCTGGAAGGCCGGTGATGAGTAGTGCTGGGGTGGGGCGGGGGGGGTGGGGGGGGGAGGAGGAGTATGGTACCCAGGTCCCAGTGACTGACTCTGGGGTTAAGGGCAGCTGTAATACCTTGCTGGATTTCATTGTTAGTCATACCATTGTTATGTTCCTTAGGGAAATTGATTTTGCTGTTGTTCTGTCAAATTAAGCACGTGCAGTTCACAAAAAAGCATTACTTTGCAATAGTTGTATAATTTAAATTCATTTAGAAAAGGGAATATCTATTTCTTCTTTTAACAAATTGATCCATACTTTCCATTGAACTAAGTAATCTTCATTTATTGGAAAAAATATTGTATTTTCTGTCAAACATAGTAATAAAAGCACTAAAAAACCCTACTTTTGTTTCTCCAGGGAGAGAGTTAGACCTTATTATTTTTTTCTTTTTTTTCTTTTATTTTTTTTATCTTTATTGTTCAGTTTATTAATTATATTGTTCCCTTATTTTTCACCCTATAGTTTCCCTCCACCTGGTACCCATCCCACCCTCCACCCGCACCCCCCCTACACTGTCCTCTCCCATAGTTGGATGATTTTTGTCCAGACTCTTGCTGCACTTCCCACACCCCCTTTCTCCCCAAGAGTTGGCAGTCCATTCCCTCTCTATGTCCGTGATTCTGTTACATTCACCAGTTTATCCTGTTCATCAGCTTATTAATTCACTTGATTTTTAGATTCATTTGTTGATAGATGTGTATTTGTTGTTCCTAATTTACACTTTTATCTTTTTCTTCTTCCTCTTCTTAAAGAATATCTTTCAGCATTTCATATAATATTGGTTTGGTGGTGATGAACTCCTTTAGCTTTTTCTTATCTGCGAAGCACTTTATCTGACCTTCAATTCTGCATGATAGCTTTGCTGGATAGAGTAATCTTGGTTGTAGATTCTTGCTGTTCATCACCTTGAATATTTCTTGCCACTCCCGTCTGGCCTGCGTCGTTTCTGTTGAGAAATCCGCTGACAATCGTATGGGTGCTCCCTTATAGGTAACCATCTGTTTTTCTCTTGCTCTTTTTAATATTCTCTCTTTGTCTTTTGCTCTTGGCATTTTAATTATGATGTGCCTTGGTGTGGTCCTCTTAGGGTTCCTATATATTGGGGTTCGGTGCGCTTCTTGGACTCCTAAGTCAATTTCTTTCACCAGGTGTGGGAAGTTTTCGGTCACTATTTCTTCAAATAGGTTTTCACTGTCTTGCTCTCTCTCTTTTTCTGGTACTCCTATAATTCGGATGTTGGTATGCTTGAGGTTGTCCCAGAGGCCCCTTACACTATCTTCAATTTTTTGGATTCTTTTGGTTTCTTGCTTTTTCAGCTGAGTGGATTTTACCTCTTTGTATTTCAAATCTTTAACTTGGTTCTTGGGGTGCTCCAGGGCACTTTTAGGTCTTTGTATAATATTTTTTATTTCAGTCAGGGTATGCTTAATTTCTGGTTGGTCCTTTTTCATATCTTTGAGAGTCTCCTTTATATCCTTGAGGGTCTCCTTCATTTCCACGTTGGTCTTGATCATTTCCACACTGGTCTTGATAATTTCCTTGCAGGTCTTGTTCATATTCTTGAGGGTCTCGTTCATTTCCTTGTAGGACTCATTCATTTCCTTTGCAGTCTTGCTTATTTCCTTATAGGCCTCGACCTTTTGTAGGAGCCTCTTGAAAAACCCTATAACCGTGATTTGGAATTCCATGTCCAGTCGTTTTTTTTCCTCCATTTCTTTCACATCTGATTTCTTTCCATGTTGCTGCATGGTGGCTGCTTCCCTGAGGTGGTCAATTAGCTTTGTGTGGTAGACTTCCTACTAGGGACAGTGGCTCAGCATCCCCATTTCCCTGAGGTGGATATGGGTTGCACAGTCTTGCTGAAGTTAAGCTCAGGTTAATCGTTGTTAGCAATTGGAGGTGTTGACCTCCAGGCCAATTGTCTGTGAAGCTCAGCTGTGCTCAGGTTGGATGGGCAGAGTCTCCGGGCCAAGCAGACAGCATTAGCTCCGCCCTATGTGGCCCCAGGGACTCTGTGCCAGGGGCAATGGCTGCCAGCACCTCTGAGAGAGAGCCGCTGTGGAGCTCCACCGGCTGCCGGGGAATTCAGACTCTCCCCAAATGACTCTGCACATCCAACGTCTCACCCAGGATCGTAAAACAAAGCAGACTGACAGTTTTCTGAATGAGAGACAAGTCGCAGAGCGCTCTCTATGCAGTCATGCAGCTGAGCTGTTCGCGGGCAAGCTGCCTTCTCCACAAGCCGGGAGAGCCCTGCAGCGCCCAAGCTTCGGCGTGCCCTCCCACTGTCCAGTTTTCACCCCGTATGATAGTGGGTTCCCTGGACTTCGCCCAGAGTTTGAGAATCAGTCCAGTGGGAGGCCTTTGTCTCCCCGTTCGAGAAAACTGGCCGGTTTTCAGCCGCCCGCCCTCTCCGCTGGCGCGCGCTCCAAACCTCTCTCTGTGCGAATCTTCCAACGCTGTCCGCCGCCGCTCCTCCAAGTCACAGTGTCTTATTTTCACTTTTATTTTTGGAATTTTCACTCGGCCAGCTTTCTGGTGATTCTGGAATGTGTTTGTTCTTTCGTTAAGTTGTAGTATTAAAATTGCTGAGTATGACGGCAAGATAGGTGTTTTACCTATGCCACCATCTTGGTTCTCTCTAGACCTTATTTTTAAAGTTCTAGAGCCTCCATTGATTGCCAATTCTTCTCATTGCATTTTAAACCATATTGCTATTATTATTAATCTCTTATATTATACTAGAGGCCCACTGTATGAAATTCGTGCACAGGTAGGGTCCCTTAGCCCAGGTTGCTAAGCCCTGGATGGGGCCTCCCTTTGTTCTGCGCCGCTCCTTGGTGGTTAGCGAAAGTCATAACATGCAATCAAACTCCTGGTTGGTCGAACTCCTGAGGGAATGCTTTGCATATTAGACTTTTATATATATACTATTGGCCCAGTGCATGAAATTCATGCACAGGGGGGCATGTTCCTCAGCCCAGCCTGCACACTCTCCAATATGAACCCCTCAAAGGATGTTCTACTGCTGGTTTACAGGGTTTGGGCCTAAACTGGTATTCAGACATCCCTCTCACAATTCAGGACTGCTGGCTCCTAACCACCTGCCTGCTTACCTAATTGTCCCTAACCACTCTGCCTGCCAGCCTGCTCATCTCCAACTGGCCCCTGCTGCTGACCTGCTTGTCCCCAAATGCTGCCCTCTCGCCAGCCTGATCACCCCCAACCGCCCCCCATCTGCTCTCCCTGCCAGCCTGATCACCCCCAACTCCCCACCCCTGCTGGCCTGCTCACCTCTACCTTCCCTCCCCACTGGCCTGCTTAGCCTCAACTGCCCCCTGCTGGCCTGCTCACTCCAAACTGCCCCCCCCTGTCATCCTGCTCAACCCCAACTGGCCCCCCTGCTGGTCTGCTTACCCTCAACAGCCCCTCCCCCCACTAATCTGATCTCCCTCAACTGCCATCCCATCCTGGCCTGATCACCCACAACTGCCCTCCCCTCTTAGCCTCTAACTGGCTCTATCTTAGCCCTGCTACCATGACTTTGTTCAGAAAAACATCTGGAAGGTCTCCTGGAAGGTCTCTCAGTATAAGAGCATATTATCCTTTTATTAGTATAGATAGAGTCCTGGTGCACTGGTGGGGGGTGGCTGGTTTGCCTTGAAGGGGGAACCAGATCAGGGTGGGGAACCACTGGAGTGCCTGACCAGCCTGGGTGAGGGGCTGAGGGTTATTTTCAGGCTGGCCAGACCCCCTTCAGGGTAAAGGACCTGCTGGGGTGCCTGGCCAGCCTGGGTGAGGGCTGTTTGCAGGCCGGCCATGGCCCCTGGCGACCCAAGCTCCCAGGTCCTCCTTTTTGCTTTTTTTTTTTTTCAGCACCCTCTTGAGTGGAGTCCAGGGCTGGCTGGAAGCAGGTATCTGGGATTTATTTATCTTCTATAATTGAAACTTTGTAGCCTTGAGCACCTGCCAAAGCAGGCAGGAAGTTTGGCTTCCTCCATCACTAGGGGCAACCCAAGCCTCCTGCTTGATCCAGCTTCGTGGCTGCCACCATCTTGGTTGGGTTAATTTGCTTACTGGTTCCTTATTGGCTGTTGGGCATGGCTTGTGGGCATAGCAGAGGTATGGACAATTTGCATGTTTCTCTTTTATTAGGTAGGTTATATATATATATATATATATATATATATATATATATATATATATGATAGATAATTTTCAAATGTTGATGAGTTGAATATCCATACAAATTTAAAAGTTGTGAATTATATTGTCATTTTTAAAATCTATTAGTGCCATGTAGAATGTAGGCACTCAATATCCATTGGCTGATTGGTCTGTTCAGTTTTCTTCTCTCACTAATTGGTGAAACTGCATCAAAATACATAAATTTATGTTATTTGCATACTTTAAAAAATATAAGTGAATCAATTTTAAAATTATAAGTGAATCATTTTAAAAATGATATAAAGTAATAAATATGCAACTTAAATATTTTTGTTCAAACATTAATCTCACTTGTTGGTTATTAGATGGAAATGCATACAGGTGAATAATTTCCTTTCAGTAGTCTGCTCTCTGGATCAGGAAATAAAAATATTTTCACAGAACATCCAAAGCAAGAAATACTTTTTTTTTTTAAACATCTACTCTGAGCTACCACTGTGGTGTTGCAGAAGTATAGAAAGATTAAAAGGCTAGATTCCTGACACCAACCACATGGGATATAGCTTGAGGACAAGTAATCAGTTTCATTAATTAAGTGAATCTACATGATGTCAGCCTGGTCAATAGAACACCTGTGTTTGTTGGAAGAATAGAGCTTTCACAACATAAGTGAACTTTTTCACTGAGAATTGAGGGATGAAGAATGACATGCAGGTGAACCGGGGGGAGACTGTATTCCAGCCAGAGGCAAGAGACTTTAGGAAGGCACAGGGGCATGAGAGAACATGGTGTCCTCAAGGGATCGCTTGAAATTCATGAGAACTGATCAACACTATTTAGTGAGCCTCTGGTGCTTGTTAAGCAGCTTCTTGTGTTCAGAGACTAAAAGGTTAGATTCTGGGGAGAGCTTAAAGCTTCAATTTGGCATCATTCTTAATATACATTTTTCCCCGCTAATGCTTGGGAACTACACTATTTGGGATTATAAATTCCCACATTATTTGCATAATTGATTAAAAACATAGCATTCTTATTTGGTTAGCCGTCTTTATTCTCCATCCATCAGCTTTGTGGTAGGAAAGGAATTACTGGTATTCTACAGGCCCCTGATGTGGGAAAAAAGAAATGCGTTGGTTGCAGCCAGACCACAGAGTTGAGGAGTTTGTAAAGGTAATCAATCTGCTGGTGATAACCAAATGGTTCTGCCCCCTTAAAGGGCAGTTCTTTATGGTAGGAGCTGGCAGTGAGGTCATAATATCATGAATATGTGAACACCTGATGCACTTAGCACAAGTGGGCTTTATTTTATCCAATAAGTCTGATATCAAGCCCTATCAGATCATGATACTAGAGCCCCCAGTACTGACCATAGATACAGTTTGAGCAAACTACAGTATGTATTTGCTAACTTCCAAGCTATGTCTCAGTTCTTTGGACATCATGAGTTACTTTCTTCCTTATGCATCTTCCCCTATTTGAAGTTGACTATGAATTTTGGTTACTTGCAACTCAAAGTATCCAAGGCAATCAATGCAGTCAATTTTCATTGATGAAAAGTGGGTGGTTGCTTCTGCAACTGGGACTGGCCTCAGTGCTGGGAGGCAGAGTAGACTAAGACTAGCTACTGCACCAAACTCATTTACAAAATAAAATGTCCAAAGGTTGAAGGAGAAAAGTGAAAAATCCACAAACTTTGGAATATGTAATAATAGGGAAAGAATATTAACCAATTTTCTAGTTTTTTTCAATCATTATATTGCCTGCCATCTTTTAACTTCCTGTTACTATTATTAATGTTGTTATGTTTGTTGCTATTATCATTATTACATTTATGGAGAACATTTTGTATTTGTAGATCAGTGTTTGTGTACTTTGTTAACAAAATATTGATGAAAAATAGTTATTGAATTTTTACTTTTTTAGATTCTATACCACCTGCTTGTTAAAAGTGAGTTAAAATATTTATAATTTGAACTTCCTGTTCAAAAACAATTCCTTCTCATTCTTTTCCATATTTTATCACAACTAATACTTAAACAACATTATGCTTTAGAAAAATTTCTCCAGTGTTGTGATTATTTGTTCATCTATAACATAGGATGTTTTGGCAAATATATGTCTACCTCATTCTTTTGAGTACAAAACTGCATCAGTGATGTGTCTTTAATATCCCTTTTCCCAAAGGTAATGAAAAGTAGTAATCCATCACGTACTCTCATTTGCTGCCCTCACTAACTTAATTTCCCATTCCAACTCAGAATGGTTTAATTTCTTTCTTCATTGATCCCTTGTTCTTAAAGAAAATGGATTTAACTTCACTGGAGGTAGGTTTTATATATTTCAATTGTCATTTATTAACTATTTACCATTTAAACCATTTTCTTCCTGAAACTCAAAATAAGTTCTTATTCTTTTGTGTCTTGTAGTTTTTAAACATTTAATAGAACTCTATTTCATTTTACTTCTCCACTTTTATAGCTGAGCCCAAATGTCCAGTATATCACACAGGTACAATAACACACATGAGGGTTAAGCTGTAGCTTTGTCCTGCAACTCTTATTGAAATAAACCATTTTCTCCTTTTAGCCTGAAACACTTTTTGTTTTTTTTCAGTGCATGAGCAGTTTGTCAAGATGACTTTGTCTTCAAGGTTGATCTTTCTAAAGTTATAAGATTTGTTTTGGTGCTAACTAGTTTGCAGTTTTGATTTCTACATTACTGTAAGTCAAATTTAATCATAATGCCGTCAGCTGTTCCCATGGCTCAACTCCATTTATCCACTCCACTGATTTCTCCTTCACTCTGGCTAAGTCATCATTTCCTGCGGGGGATTTGACAGACTAATTCCAGAGGTAAGTATTTCCCTAAGTCATTATTTTTGTGTCTGTTTCACGACGTGTCTCAACTGGTTTTGCATTCATGTTTAGCTGATTTTGTTACTTACAATATCTGTGTTTATATTTTTGCTTGCTTTAATTATTTAAAGTTGTTGGGGAAAAAACAGAAATTTCTTGGTAAATAATAAATTTTAATCCCTCTTCTGACACATTGGTGTTGATGAAAGTAATTTGGGGGTTGTTAAAAAAGATAAATTTGTAGATTTTATTTGCTTTTCTATAATAAACATCGAGGAAAGTATAATCGTGTATTTATTGTAGTCTGTGTATATTTTAAATGGTATTATTCATGACATCTACTACTAAATTATGAGGAATTTATTTCCAACACATTGCAGCAGGTAGTATAATTTCCCCCTCATTAAATCATCACTAGAACTTTGAGCAGACAGTAGGAAAATTCTGACTGACTTTCCTTTTAGAATGAATCCGTCGAGTATTTGCGGTGCATGCAATGAAGTAAATATTTAGTGATGCTTTGGTGCTCTATTGCTTTTGTGTTACCTTATCCCCAACAGTAGACTACTATACCTTGCTTAGGGACTATCTAATTTAATGTTAGTGTAGTCATTGTTTATAACCTGAGGCTTTAAACCTAAGGGAAGTTAGAAATGGCTTCCAACAATTGTAAAAAGATGCAGAAGTAGTTTCTGGCCCATCAGCAGACACTTGGAATACCAGAGAGAAAGCAGAATGAAATTCTACTTGCTGTAGGCACAGAATTGAGCAAGGAAGAAATTCCCAATTTCTTATTCTTTCCAAGGGTAACACAATCAGAACTGGTAGGTGGGAGATCCCTGTATTGGATCAGGGCAACTCAGCAACTCAACTCAGCATTCTGCCAGGGAAGCCAAATATTACACAGAAATTAGCATTCCTAATAGGTGGCTTTGTAACAACACTGATCCACACCCATGATCTGAGGTATACTCAGCTGTCCAGAACTCTTGGCCATTTTCTTCAATCTTTTTGTTGGTTCTGTGAACAGTCCAATGGGTTCTACACAAACCCCTCTGTACTGGATAACCAGAGTCAGTTTGGGGTGCTTTAAAATAAAAAAACTACCTTTACAGATGTAAGTAAACTTCTGAACGCTCCCGTCCCACCCTCTTATGCTGGCTTGGCCATCTTATTTTTATCCTTGTCTCTCTGTTTTAACTGCATGTGGCAGACACTCTAATTTTGCAGCAGATCTCCTTTGATTTGTGCTTTAAGAAAAATTATTTCTTAGTTGCAGGAGCATAGTGTTTTAGCCAGGTAAACACATATTCACAATAAAGACCAGAATTCTCAGATTCCAGTACATATGTCCAGTACATGTTCATATGTCTAAGCGCTAACCATTAAGAGGTGAGTAGAGTGATGTGTACAACATCTGGTTCCTTCCCATCACAAGGGAGGGCTTCTCTTTGTCCTTTTCCACACTTGCTGGAATGAATGTGTGGTAGTGGGTCATCCTGAAAATGTGTGTGAGCCTGGCATACTAGGAGTAGTGAAGCAACAAGTTCAGCAAGCTTAGGCCTTGTTGATTTAGCAGGACAGAATTCCCATACACACTCAACTTTTGAAATGAGTTAGCAGGATACATAATAACTGATACACACCCTCACCAAAATTTACTTCCACACCTATTATTTCTGATGAAGACTTTCAATTCTCCTGTCTGGGTTCAACGCTATCTTAAGTGCATTAATACACACTTTGTATGTATTTTCATTTGGTTCTACATTTTAGATAATAAGGCTGTAACCTGAGGAAGTGTACAATTTATAAGGTATCAAGAATGGCATGAAAGCTAAAAAAAATTATGACCAATACACATACATGTCTGATATTATTTACTCTCATCCAACTATATATTTTGACATATGCTAAGTCTTTCATTTTCTAGGATGAGAGCAGGGTAATCATAATAAGAGAAATCTAAATCTCTGTGCAAGGAAAAGATTTGGACTAATGATGATTCTGATAGGCTTCTTACTAGCTAAGAATTACTGAGATTGTCTTCTTAGGACGATTAATAATACTTCTCCCAGATGAC
The DNA here is from genome assembly GCA_027563665.1 of Antrozous pallidus. NCBI lineage: Eukaryota > Metazoa > Chordata > Mammalia > Chiroptera > Vespertilionidae > Antrozous > Antrozous pallidus. The sequence goes on from CM050517.1 coordinate 90,925,464, forward strand.
ATGTGTTCTTTCCTAAGCTTTTGATCAGATTATTAATGAGAACTATCCCCAGACTGAAAAGGTTTTACTGCTTAATTATAAGGCCCAATCATTATTATGATAATCTGGTACTGCTGAGTTTTTAATATTATGTACATAAATTTAGGTGGTCTGGTTCCATGCATGCAGATGGAGGGGATGGTATACACAAATACCCATGTTCTACTGGAAATTAAAAGTCACTTTTTAATAAGAGGCAATCTTATTCAATTCAGGTTAGAAGATTTCCTGAATACTTCAAGATCATTATCTAATGAACATTTTAAAAATGAAAATCTCTGATAGTTTTTTAAAAAAAATCCATATTTATTTTGGTGACAGTCTCTGATGAAGTTTAAATGTGACAGAGAGTTTAATTTTTCAGGATAATGGTTAGCATGGATAATTCATAATAAGTTTAACAATTCAAGGCTCAAAGCTATTAAATAATTGCAACTAGATTACCAATTGACTTTACTCAAATCTAAAAGGGACTTTTAATGTACTTAATATTTTGCTGAAACATAACTCAGTCTCAATGACTTTGAAAGGGACATTAATAGTTTTCTGAAAATATAACCTTGAAAATTAAATCCATTATATATTTCTGAGATTATAGATGAAACTGCTCTGTCAAATAAGTCATTACATTAGCATAATGAGGTATGAGAGGAAGTAATAAGTGAGAAACAGCAAGTAAAAGGTACCGTGTACCACAATTTGCTTACACTTAACCACAATGACCTTTAAAAGCAGAGCTGAAGGGTCAGGTTTATCATCACTCTTCCAGCCTTCAAGTAATATATTTCTATTTAGCAGAACAATTTGCTGAAAACTGCTGTAGTAAGAATTATGCTAGGTCCAACTCCCTACCTGCAAAACACAGGGTTTTAGTGGGAGCAGCCCCTGAGAACAGCAGCTAGCCAGCTGACACTTCCCTGAAGCAAAATACCTGAAGTGTGCATGGTGACTGGCAATCACTTTGCTTGGAAAAAGTAAGCAAATCAAAATGCAAAGTCATTAAAAACATATCCCAGGTCCTAACTGGTTTGGCTTAGTGGACTGAGTGTGGGCCTGTGGACTGAAAGGTCCCACGTTCCATTCTGATCAAGGGCATAAGCCTGGGTTGTGGGATTGATCCCCAGTGGGGGGCGTGCAGGAGGCAGCTGGTCAATGATTCTCATCATTGATGTTTTTATCTTTCATTACCTTTCCCTTCCTCACTCTGAAATCAATAGAAATAAAAATGAATGCAAATATATTTAAAAAACAACATATCCTGGAACAAATAGATGTCAAACAAACAAAAATACAGCAAAATTTAAAATTCTAGGGAAACTAGCATGGCATGCATACATCTGTCACAGTGAGGATGGCGAGTGTTAATTTGCCTGGTCATCCAGTTTTGGATGTGATTTAAAAAAATTATATATACATATATATATATTTCAAAGAGCAAGAGAGAGATAGAAACATAAATGATGAGAAAGAATCACTGATCAGCTGCCTCCTGCATGCCCCACACTGAGGATTGAGCCCGCAATCCAAGCATGTGCCCTGAGCGGGAACTGAACCATGACCTCCTGCTTCATAGGTCGATGCTCAACCACTGAGCACACCATCCAGGCTGGATGTGATTTTTAAATGTTTATGCAAAGAAGGGTATGCATGCAAAATGACATGAAAAAATATTTGATCAAAGATAATAAAGTTTCCATATTCATTTATTCATTTTTTGTATTCAAATGATTCTTCTTACCCCTCCACTTGCCTGAATACCCTTTAGCTAGAGAAATTCTCCAGCTCAGAGACAGTGGATGGAAATAATGGCCAGCAGAATATCTGAGCCACAGCAGGATACAGATATTTGTATGAGTACTGAGCAACTTGAAATGCAGGCCTTCTTGTTCACAGGGCATTGGTTAAGTAAATGATTGACAGAATCCTCTTTGACAATGATTCAAATTTCTTTTTAATATATCTTCATTCTTTCTTTTAAATATATTTTATTGATTTTTTTTTTTACAGAGAGGAAGAAATAGAGATAGAGAGTTAGAAACATCGATGAGAGAGAAACATCGATCAGCTGCCTCCTGCACACTCCCTACTGTGGATGTGCAAGCATCCAAGGTACATGCCTTTGACCGGAATCAAACTTGGGACCCTTCAGTCCACAGGCCAATGTTCAATCCACTGAGCCAAACCTGTTAGGGCTATATCTTCATTCTTTAAAAATGATGTGAGGAGTGTCTTTTCTTCTTTGGTAGCTATAGTGTTCTATGCTCATCAAAATGTCATTTTTTTTTTTTTTGGTTATTGTTGTATCAGTGACTTTTAAAGGAGGGCAGAATTGAAACTGATTTGGCACACAGTAATAGTGTTGATGATAAGGGTAAAAGAATCCAGCAGAGTTATTCTCCTTGATCTTTACTGGAAAGTTTTAAAATTAAGACAGTCACTACGGAAGCAATATTATCAAGTCTACTAAGAGCTCATAGTCAGAGGCAGAATGACTCACATTGTGAATACATACATTGGACTTACATGGAGTGGGGTATTCACTTTTTTATTAAATTTGTTCTAGAATTCAACATTGGTCCAGAGGTAGTGGAAGAGCTAAATGAAAACTTTAAAAATACAACACAGACTGGGTGAGATATAAGTACCTCAGGAATTAAGGGAATATGTAATTCCAGGGAGTTGTCACTAGGATGCCACTCTTTTCAGTAGGTCATATACCTAAACAGGCTGAGTGGCTTCAGGAAAATAAAATCATAGTGATAATTCCATAAACTATAGAAACATTGCTGTTTTCAGTCCTCATTAAAAAATAATGATGAAATGAAATGATACAAAGGGTAAGATTTTAAAATTAGATGACACTGAATATACCCTCTTTTAAGTAGTGGTGTTTAACTGTGGCATTATACTCTATTGTGGGCTTGATCAAATAATATTGTTACAATATAGTTACGTTATTGAACTGTTTGAATGGTTTTAATATTTTTAATTAGAATACTTCTAAGGTGGTTCATATAATAACCCCACTAGCTATTATGCAGATTTTTATAAACTTTCTTTGATATGAAAGAAGAGATGAAGAACAAGAGATTAATATAACTGTGGTCATTTTGAACTTCTTTAATATCTTGTAATCTGGCAAATCCGTAGGACTATTTGATTCACACATGTAAATAGTTGGTGTTCTAAGAGAAAAAAAATAAGGTGCTTTATGTGCCTGTTGTTTTCATGCTACCATGTTCAGTCAAGAAGTGGACAGTGCCAAGTTCAATTTGGAGCTCACTGACAAGTCAGGGTAAGATTTATCAGCTTTTAAAAATCTCTCTTTTATTGCTCCTGATGTCACTCTATTTCCATTTGAATATTGTCAGCCTCTTTTAAGGTGAGCCATTTGTGAGGCTAAATTCAAATTATTATAACATTCATTGCAACTTATTGACTATTTTTTAATCACTAGTAAACAAAACAGAAATGTTATAAATTAACCTGATACTTTTAAAATTTTCATTTGCTCTAATCTAGACTTTATTCTTGTGCTTTCAACCACTTTTTAAACCAGCATAATGACCATATGATATAAATAAAATTACATTAGTTTTTGGTTGAAACATTTGAGAGACAGATTTATCCAAGGTCACAAAGACTAATAGACTTGGTATTAAAATTCATTTTTCTGTGGGTGATAGAGGCCAAGATTTTTTTCAACAACCACAGTGTCAGGAATAAAATGTCTTTTGAAATTTCTGATTACTTCTGTAAAACTAGAAAACCAAAAATACGAATCTTGAGAATTTTCTGTTCATTAAAAATAGTAAGAACAGGCAGAAAGGTGAGGGGAACATGCCCAGGTTGCAGGCTCAATCCCCACTAAGGGACATGTAGGAGGCAGCCCCATCAATGTTTCTCTCCCCTCTCCCCACCTTTCTTCCTGTCTCTAAAAATCAGTTATGAAAATCTTTGAAAGAATCCATATATTTACTGTATGACTCAGTCATACCACTCCTATTTACATTAGAGAAATACAAACTTATGAGCACTAAAACAACTGTACATAAATGTCTATGATACCTCCACCCCTAATTATAGTAAATTGGGACCATGTCTACATGTCTTTTTAAAAAGTATGTATTTTTTAAATTTCAGAGAGGAAGGGAACGGGAGAGAGCGATAGAAACAGTAATGAAGAGAGAGAATCATTGACCAGCTGTTTCCCACATGCCCCGCACTGGGGATAGAGCCTGCGGCCTGGGCATGTGCCCCAATAGGGAATGAACCATGACTTCCTGGCTCCCAGGTCAATGCTCAACCACCGACCCACACCAGCCAGGCTCTCCATGCCTTTTAATGGGTTAAAGGATAAACAACATGTGGTAAATCTCTAAAGGAATACAAGTGAGCAGATAAGAATCATCACCACAACAGAACTGCACAAACCACTAATATGTGCAGCGATCTAAAATGCATGAGACAGTCCTTGCTTTGGCAGCACATATACTAAAATTGGAATGATACGAAGATTAGCACGGCCCCTGTGCAAAGATGACACGCAAAATTCGTGAAGCGTTCTATACAAACGCTCCAAAAATTCATATGGAATAAAAAAAGACCCCAAATAGCCGCAGCAATCCTAAGAAAGAAGAACAAAGTAGGAGAGCTCTCAATACCATATATCAAGCTGTATTAGAAAGCCACTGTCTTCAACACTGTCTGGTACCGGCACAAGAACAGACATATAGACCAAAGGAACACAACAGAGAACTCAGAAATCAACCCAAGCTATTTTGCTCAATTAATAATTTTGACGAAGGAGGCAAGAGCATACAATAGAGTCAAGATAGTCTCTTCAATAAATGGTGTTGGGGAAATTGGACAGATACATGCAAAAAAAAATGAAAAGAAAAGAAAAAGAAACTAGATCACCAATTTATACCATACACAAAAATAAACTCAAAATGGATAAAGGACTTAAGATGGGAAATGATAAAGATCTCAGATAAATCCACAGGCAGCAAAATATCAGACATATATCGTAGCAATATCTTTAACAATACAGCTCATAGGGCAATGGAAACTAAGGAGAAAATCAACAAATGGGACTACATCAAAATAAAAAGCTTTTGTGCAGCAAAAGAAACCATCAATAAAACAAGGAAGCCTACTGCATGGGAGAACATATTTGCCAATATTATCTCTGATAAGGGTTTAATCTCCAGAATTTACTGGGAACTCATACAACTTGACAAAAGGAAGATAAACCAATCAACAAATGGGCAATGGACCTAAATTGGCGCTTTTTAAAAGAGGACATACAAAAGGCCAAGAGACGTATGAAAACACGCCCAAAGTCACTAATTATCTGAGAGATGCAATCAAAATGACAATGAGATACCATCTCACACCTGTCAGAATGGCTATCATCAAAACATCAACAAGCAACAAGTGTGCCTTAACCATTTTGCCTTGGTGGATAGAGTGTCGGCCTGTGGAATGAAAGGTCCCAGGTTCGATTCCTGTCAAGGGCATGTACCTTGGTTGTGGGCACATCTCCAGTAGGGAGTGTGTAGAAGGCAGCTGATTGATGTTTCTCTCTCATCAATGTTTCTAATTCTCTATCTCTCTCCCTTCCTCTCTGTAAAAAATCAATAAAATATATTTAAAAAAACAAACAAAAAAACAAACAAGTGCTGGTGAGAATGTGGAGTAAAGGAACCCTCGTGCACTGTTGGTGGGAATGCAGACTGATGCAGCCACTGTGGAGAACAGTATGGCATTCCTCAAAAAATTAAAAATGGAACTCTCATTTGACCTAGTAAGCACCCTTCTAAAAATATATTCCAAGAAATTAGAAACACCAATTAGAAAGGATATATCCCCCGCTATGTTCATAGCTAAGATGTGGAAACAATCTAAGTGCTCATCATCAGATGAGTGGATTTAAAAAAGTGGTACATCTACACAATGGAATACTAAGTTGCTATAAAGAAGAAAGGACTCTTACCATTCACAATAGCATGAAAGGACATGGAGAGCATTATGCTAAGGGAAATAAGCCAGTTGGAGGAAGAAAAATATTATATGATCTCACTCATTTGTTTAATTTAATGAACAATATAAATTGATGAACAAAAACAGATCCAGAGACAGAGAAGCATTGAAGAGACAGTCAAGCCTCAGAGGGAAGGCAGGGAAGTGAGGGGTGGTAAGAGATCAACCAAAGGACTTGTCTGCATGTATATAAGCATAACCAATGGACACAGACACAAGCGAGTGAGGGCATGTGCTGGGGGGTGTAAGTTGCTGGGGATAGGTCAATGCGGGAAAAGGGAGACATATGTAATACTTTAATCAATAAAGAATAAAAAAATAAATAAAATTCATTATACAAATAAGAAACGAGCATCAAATGTTTGCACAATCAATTTTTTGATGTGTTTGATTTATATGACATTTTTGAATAGATACAACTATAGTGATGCAAACTATTTGATAAGGAGAGGTGTATGTTGGACCATAAAGGCGAAATACAAGATAGTTTTTGGAGATTATGGGATAACGGATCCATTTGGTATCCCAATGTTTAACTTGGACAATAAAATAAGAGTCAATTTTACTGTATGATATTAAAAATATAAAATTAAAATAAAAGGTGTTCCATATTGAAAACACATATATTTTTTAAACTAATGGGGCAGATTTGATATGCTTGAAATTTCATGGGAAGCTTTGCCAAAAAAGAAACACATAAAAAAAACCCAACCCAACCTGTGTTCTATTTGTAAACATCTATTTTTATTAAAATGGATGCCCTAGAGATTACATCCTGCCCTAGGGAGAAACTTGCAAAGATGCAGAGCCACAGGGAAACAGGGAGCTCTCGGGTAGCAGGTGTCCTGTTAGCAGGCAAGTAAAGAGTGATAGGTCCCTTGGGGGCATTGGGCAGTGGGTCCCCGGTCTTTGTGGCCCATCCATTGGGGTGTTTATGAATTGTCTCCAGTGCTCAAAACACACTCCCAATGAAACATTTGAAGAGTTTTGAAGTCATGCATATTGTTCTTTATATATTTGAACTGTGTGTTCAGTCTAAAATATCTAGACTTTGTATTGTTCTTTTATGTCATTTTATAGTAATTATTATTTACCAATAAATTGTTATCTTGGGATGCTATATATTATAGAAAAGCAAAGTTGCATTGTAATCATGCAAATATGTTACATCTTTAGAAAGATCCATAAAAAGACTCCCTAGAGATAACATAAAGGCCTCAGTTGTTTTACAGTTCCAGGCCCAGAAAAGCAGCAAAACCAGGTGGGTGATGCCAGGACCAGCTGCAATGACTAACAGCCCCCAGCCCTAGCGCTGACCAACCAGTGGAGACCGTGACCCTGAAAGAGCAAACCTGGAAAACTGATGACTATTCTGCTGAAGCTCTCCTAAAACTTCCATTATGATTCCCACCTGCAAGAAACAGATAGAAGTCTCAAGACAAAGGACCCAGCAAGAACTCCCCCTCCCAGGAGTATGTCTGCACCTTCCTTTCCTCCTCTTCTTCCCCCACAACCATGTATCTCCTAAATTCTAAGGGACCCCAAGAGGCTTGCCAGCAGGGAGCAATGGGCAGCAGCAGCTCATCCTGAACCTGCCCCCAAGGTTCTCCTTACTCTGACTTCTCAGTGCACCAAAATAGCCCAGCTGAGGCTCATTTCCCCACCTACTACCTCCCCGGTTGCTTCTATCTTAACTCCTTCCTTGTTTCACTGCCCCCAGCTTTAATAAACATCCTCTAAAAATCACCCAGACTTGTGAAATCTTTCCTGTGCGAAGTTAAGAACCCACACACCATTAGCAGCCCTAGGCAGACCCGCTCAGGGCCAGGTCCCCTTTCCAGTAACATCCTTCCTTTAGGAGCTGAGCACTGGTGGGAAGAGAGGGTAAGTAGCAGCCTGAAGTCCACTCCTCTTTCCTTTCCTGGTGTGAAACCACTGCAGTAATCAGAGCCTCAGAATCCTCAACACACTGTTCCCAAGGTAGACCCTCCATTCCATGAGTGGGGGCTGGAAGAAGGGATCCCCCACCTCTCAACCATAATCACTTGGACTTAACCTCTTCAACAGGTAGATGGATGGGGCAGGGAGAGAAACATGGCTTCTTTTATTTCCCAAGGAGAAAGCCCTTTCAATGAGACAGGGGGAGAGGGAGCCCTGTGCTTTTGGTCTTGGGGGAGAGTCGCCCTATGCTCTTGGTCTGGGGGGAAGATTCTGTGTCCTTAGTCTTGGGGGAGAGGCCTTGTGTTTTTGATCTGAAGGGATGTTACTTGAAAGGAGATCTGGTCCTGAGTGGGTCTGCCCCAGGCCAGCCAGCCGTGTGTGGGTTCTTCATGCAGGAAAGATTTCACAATATGAGTCCAGGCGATTATTAGAGGATGTTTATTAAAGTGAGGGACAGTGATCCCCAGAGGGAGAGTGCACCTCAAAACACATATTTTTTAAAAGGAATTATTTTAGGGCAAGTTATCAGGATTTAAGGTACAAATAAAAGAAGTGAATTTTATGTTGTTTCAAATCCACAGACACGTATTCTACATGACAGCATTGTAGAAATTATTACAGATAAATCTCCAATTATTATTTAAAGAGAGAGGATTCTGGATTGATGTCTTTATTTCCTTAATCCTGCCTTAAACGCCTGAAGTTGATTTACAGATTGCATTATCAGTAGGTTTCATAATTTGATTCTGTCTCTTTTGAAGCCAGGGACTGGCTGACCCTCAGCAAGGCCATGGAGCTTATTCATATGATCTTTTTTTCAAAGGGATGAATGCTAAATAAGCATCATTTAAAGAGCCAACTGGGAAATGTCAAAACTGTAAAATGTGAGCTTTGTTCCTTTAACAGAGCATATTTCATGTTGTATTCTATTGATTACTCAATTGTGTTGATGTGAGACTTTTCATTTGTCTAAGTTTTGATTCTTTTTCTAATTTAATTACGTTGAGAACAGAAATTTTCATTGCATCTCTATTTCCAACAACACAGTTATATGCTCTGTAGAAAGCAATAAACGTATTAAAAGTAAGTAAAGGTGGAAAGCCCTTTCAACTGAGGGGAAGGAATTCTGTGTGTTTCTTAGGTTGAGATCTCTGTATTGTGGGAATGTTCTACATAGGGATCTGCACCATTGTTTCCCATTTTCATTGCTTCAGTATACAAAGGTAAAAGAAAAAAAATCAGTTAAATTGTACATTTTTATGAGCAAGAAATTAGAAAGTGAAGAAAAGTTTAGTCTGGTTCTTTGATGTTAGGCCAACTTCTGTTATTGCAATATCTCCAAGAAGTAATAACATGTAACTAATGTGCCAGGGAAAATCAAAATGGCAGTATCTGTTAATAATTATCAGAGGACATCTAGTATCAGTGATGTGAAGAGGAAATAAAATCATGTAATTAGTGACATAATGATTCCATTAAAATAGAGAGAACAGCTTAAATGTTTAATGTCTTTATCCATAAAATATTTCTTTTCTTCAAACTATTCTCTGTTACCAGATTTCTGTTTAAAAAGTGTCAAAAATGCAGGGAAAATATATATGAGTTGAAATCGAGGTTCAGTTTCAAAGATGATCATCTATAGTGTGTGGATACTGGTTTTGCTTTACCTTCCCACAGGTAAATTTTCTATGCTTCTTCAACCTCTTTTGAGGTCAGAAATCCTAATATTTAGGGTACCCTTTACTCTTATTTCCCATTGGGTCTAGTTAGTGAAATTTGTCATAAGGGAGAAAGAGTCTTTGAACTTTATTGTTCCCCCATTCTGTTCACTAGCCATGGTTTCATAGTGATTGTGTGCCTTTGCTTGCAGTCAGGATTTCTACCATGAGGCCTCTTTCCCAGGGCTACAGCGTTTGCCAGTTCTAGTTATATCACGGTGTCCTCTTATCCCCATAAGTCTGGAGACAGTCACAGTTTACCACTTTCTCAGTCATTGTGTTCTTCATAGCATCTCATTGATGCTCTCATTCTTGGCCACATCGTGGTAAATAGTTTTTATTTGTAGTCTCTTCAATTAATCCTTCGAGTGTACTGTTTCCTGTTGGATTCTAGACTGATAGACCCTATCTCCACCCTGTTTAATGATTTCTTCCCTTACACTTCCAAACTGAATTGTTTTAAATAAAAATATTTTAATATAAGAATATATGTCATTTAATTATGAATATAACTCTGGTCTATTATTTGGTATTTCAAACCTACATTATGGGGAAATTATTGCAACATATTTTGACATGAAAATACTTTTAAGCAGCAAGGAGTGACTTTATATGAATTGCCAGCCTTTTCTTTTACACTGGGGTAAAGCTGACCTTTCCTCAAACCTTTCTCTAGTAGATGACATTATGAAGAAGGACATCGTAAACCTCAAAGGGCACTGATAGGTCTGGTCTTCATTCAAAGAGTATAGAGTCCAAGATGAAAGTAAACCTGGCACTTTTACCTGAGTCAGTTGGGGGAAGATGTCATTTAATCTATTGGGTAATAATGGGAAGAAGTCCCAGAGTCATTTCCTAGAATTAATGAGAAAATGGCATGAGGGCACAAGAAGTTCCTCCCTTTTTTATATTGCTTAATTGGCAGACATGTTTGTTTGGGAACTTTAAAAAAGCAACTTGGCAATAGATATATGACCACATCAAAAGACTACAGTTTGGACTGCCTACTCATCCACGAGAATTAAGGTTGGCAAAGGCACTAGGTTTATTTTTCTGCAATTAGTTGGAGCCAAACTAAGAAAATAAACCTTCCTTTATGTTGTTCCAGTTTTGTGTGTTCTCCTGTTAATGAGCCTCAAAGACTACCACTACCCTCAGGGTGACAACATAAATGTTTAATTATTAATTAAATTGCTGAATTTGAATAACATATAAATTCAACACAATGCATACAATGGTATTTCTGAGATCTTAATGCGACTTTTTACTGTTTTTTTAAATCTACGTGCCACCCATTCGACCAAGGAAACATGTAACATGCTATTGATAGTCAGTTCCTCAGTAGAAATCAGGTGTAAAGAAATTAAACATGTGTTTATAGCCTTTATGATATATACTAGAGGCCTGCTGCATGAGATTTGTACACAGAGGGTGGGGGATGTTCCTCAGCCCAGCCTGCACCCTCTCCAATCTGGGACTTCTTAAAGGATGTCTGACTGCCCGTTTAGGCGCGATCCCAGTAGGATCGAGCCTAAACGGGCAGTCAGACATTCTTCTCACACTCCAGAACTGCTGGCTCCCAACTTTTCACCTGCCTGCCTCCCTGATTGCCCCTAACTGTTTCTGCTTGCCAGCCTGATCACCCCCTAACCACTACCCTGCCAGCCTAATTGATGTCTAACTGCTCCCCTGCCAGCCTGTTTACCCCCAACTTCCCTGCTCTGCTGGCCTGGTCCCTCCCAACTACCCTTCCCTGCTGGCCTAATCGCCCACAACTGTCCTCCCTTACAGACCTGGAACCTCCCAAGCGCCCTCCTCTGCTGGCCATCTCATGGTGGCCATCTTGTGTCCTCATGGGGTTAGGATCTTTGACCACATGGGGGCAGCCCACTTGTGTATTGGAGTGATAGCCAATCTGCAAATTACTTTTTTATTAGATAGGATAGAGGCCTGGTGCATGGGTGGGAGCCAGCTGGTTTGCCCTGAAGAGTGTCCTGGATCAGGGTGGGTGTTCCCTTGGAGCATGGGGTGGCTTGGGCAAGGGGCCTGTTGTGGTTTTCAGGCCAGCCACGCTCTCCAGCAACCCAAGTGGAGGCCCTGGGACCTGAGATTAGTTTATGTTCTACAATTGAAACTTTGTAGCCTGGAGCAGAGCCAAGCCTTCTGCTCGCTCTGTGGTGACAGCCATTTCTGTTTGTTTATTTATCTTCTATAATTAAAACTTTGTAGCCTAGAGTAGAGGCCTTAGGTGCTAGGGCTGCAGAAGCTTGGATTCCTTCATCACCTGGGCAACCCTAGCCTCTGCTCTCTTCAGCTCTGTGGCTGCCGCCATTTCTGTTGGGATATATCTTCTATAATTGAAACTTTGTAGCATTGAGTGGAGTCCTAGGCCGAGAATGGCAGGCAGAAAGCTTGGCTTCCTAGATTGCCAGAGAAACCCAAGCCTCCCTCCTGTTCTCAGTGACTGCAGCCGTCTTGGTTGGGTTTATTTGCATAATTTGTTCCTGATTGGCTGATGGGCATGGCTGCGGGCATGGCTTGATTGGAGGTATGGTCAATTTGCATATTATTCTTTTATTAGGTAGGATGTGTGTGTGTGTGTGTTTGTGTGTGTAAAAATAATCAAGGTGTAAGAGGTTTTTTTGGTTATTTTTAAACAGATTGTATCTTAGGTTTTTTTAAAAAAATATATAAATAGCACAGTAGGGCATCAGCCCCGTGTAGACAGCAGCCCAGGGGTCCCCCTAGCCCTTCTGGCCTCAAATAGGCAGACAGAGAGGCCTATTGGAGCCTTGGTTGGGGGGGACACCTTTGGGATCATGAGCCTGAGCTGCAGTCTGGGCCTTGGGTAGAACCCAGGCCTAGACTCTGCCCAGTAGATCCTGGGACTCTTGGCAATTCGGGAATGAGCTCATTTCCCAGCTTGGAGTGAGCAATGTAGGCAAGTCATTGGTATCTTGGTCTTGACCTCTTTGGACTTTACAAGTGCTGTGGTAGCCTTGGTTTGTTGGGCTGCATTTCCTTCAGGCCTTTTAGTGATTCTTGGCAAAATGCATGTTCTTCAGGAACTTGAGGGTCCACTCCCTTAAGATACCTATATCTTTGTAATCAGGGTCTCTTGATTCTGATTCTGTGCCATTTGGGGGACTGGCTGTGTGTGGTATGGTTCTATATAATTTTGAGAACATCCAGGTTCATTGTTAAAAGAAAGCAATAATTTCAATAATTATCAACAACTTTTCTTTAGTGACCCCGGTTTCCCTGCTATATATATCTAACCAAGCTAATTAAACTCATAAGTATGAGACTGGAATATTAATACTGCTGGTTGAATTCTCTGCCAGTGTGATTAAAAGGTTCTGTCAGAGACTAACCTTCAAATATTAAGCTGGGGACATCCTTTCAGAGAAATGATAGTGATAAGCCTTTGAAACAGAGAGAGAGAAAAAAACAACAGTAGAATAAAAGTTCAACATGCCCCAAAGGATTCTGCAGTGCACGATGACTGGAGACCTAAGAGCTAATAAAAGATAAACTTTCCACAAAAGTGCTGTCAAAAAAAAAAAAGGTAACTAAGAAATAGACAGCCCTAAGAAACAAAGCTGGGGCAAGCTGTCTTTTTACAGACATACAGAAAAAAGATGAGAATGAAGATACATTCAACTAGCATACAGTTTTCTGCCTTTTAGAATGAATTTTCTGGAACTGACCTTTACAAAGTTGATTTCTAGTTTTTGGCAAACTGAAGAATGAAAGAACATTGATAGAGCTCTCCTAATCCTTCAGTCTTTTGTGTAGGAGGAAATAATGAGAAAAGGTTTTCAATACCATCTTTGGAAAACAGGTTTTTATGAAGTCTTAGAGAAAGTGGTTGAGCTGAGGACTGGATTATTCTCTTTCAGGCCTTCCTAGACAAGCAGACCTGAGCCTAGGAAGGAATGGGCTGCTGGCCTGGCTCGGTTCTACAGCCCCGATAGGAGCACTCAGAGTCTAGGGTGGTGTGCCGGAGCCTTGGATGGGATGGAGCCCATGTTTCTGATCTCAATTCTTAGAAGTATCAGTTCCATTGGAGAAGGATGTGTGCTGCTCTATCTGATGCAGTGGTTCTCAACCTTTCTAATGCCACCATCCTTTAATACAGTTCCTCACGTTGTGGTGACCCCAACCATAAAATTATTTTCGTTGCTACTTCATAACTGTAATTTTGCTAATGTGATGAATCGTAATGTAAATATCTGTGTTTTCCGACGGTCTTAGGTGACCCTGCTCGCGCTTCTCAACTTGTGGGTCGCGACAGCAAGAGCAGAACATTAAACCAAGCGTGGGATCCTTCTGAGCTCAGTCCTGCACAACTGCACAGGTCACACACTCATGAAGCCTACCTGGCCCTCTGCCATCTCTAAACGTTGATTTCATTCATCTGAGAGCAGAGGCCAGCCTCACTCACTCAACTCTAATGCAGCTTCTCCTGAGGCCCTGAGCACTGAGTTGCGACCCGAAGGATGAGAACCGCTGCTGGAGAACCGAAGACCGTCGGAAAACACAGACATTTACATTTACAATGTAAAATTACAGTTATGAAGTAGCAACAAAAATACTTTCATGGTTTGGGGTCACCACAACATGAGGAACTGTGCTAAAGGGTGGCGGCATTAGAAAGGTGGAGAACCGCTGGATTAGAGGAACAGACAGCACCGCAGGAGAAGCTGCATTAGAGTTGAGTGAGTGAGGCTGGTCTCTGCTCTCAGGTGAGTGAAATCAGCGTTTAGAAATGGCAGAGGGCCAGGTAGGCCTCATGGGTGTGTGACCTGTGCAGTTCCGCAAGACACTGTGCTCAGAAGGGTTCCATGCTCGGGTTAATGTTCTGCTCTTGCTGCCTTGAAATCCTTAATATTGAACAATTTTCATTTTTAACGTGGCTGTGCAAACGTTTATGAGGCAGGTGCTGGGATGGCGGAGTTATACGCTTTTGTTAGTTTATCATATCCAAAGCATCTCTAACTGTTTAAGAGGGATAACATTATTATATTTAAAATTATTTTTCTTGAAATATTAATGTTTATTGCATGTAACATTATATTTAAAATCGTTTTTCTTGAAATATTAAAAAAAGGGGGGATAATTCTTTCTTCCCCTCAACTTGGAAGAATGTGTCCCAAGTATGTCCCAATACTTGTGTCTCAGACTTTATTCAGAGCTCCAGCCTCTCCCTAGTGCTGCATTGGCCAAGGATACACCAGGAAATATAATCTTTAGGCACTTACACTAAACCTTCGGACCTAAGCCATTTGCCTTTCTTTATCACATTGCAGTGAGCATGTGATGAGGATCTGATAAATCACAACATCCTCCGAGGAAAGTCACATTCCTTTTAAAGCTAAATGAGAGAAGAGGCAGTCAATAAGAAATTACTGCTCCCCCCGGGCTGTTCTGTAGTGTAGGAAGTGCTATCTCTACCTGTTTATTCTTCTTTTTACTATGGCCCTTTTCCTATGAATGTTTTATAGTTCCATAAAGATCCCACTGGCAATGAGTCAGTAGAGCATATTGGTCTGGAGGCTAACTCTGAGCCAAATTTTTTGAACCAGCACTTCCTCACTGTGTAACTTTGAGGAAATACACGTGACTCTGTGCCTCGGGTTCCCCAGGTGTCAAAGAGAGTGAATATCAGTACCTACTTTGTAAGTGTATTGCAAGATTTGGAAGGTCTTAATAGGTTAACTGCATTTTAAAAATGTAGTTAGGTTTTACATGTGGTTTTTCTTCTTTCTGTCAGAGAGTTTAAACAGGAGCTTTCGATGCTCTTGATGCCTAAGAACATGTGAAAAATATGCCTGCTTACCAAAACAAACAAACAAACAAACAAACAAACAAAAAAACATCCAGCTCCAATCACAAGAATTAGAGTTAGGAAACATCACAATTCTTAGCAGCTCATTACAATATTAAAGACAACCATATATCTTCAAGTTATTAGTAGCTTCAGGCCCAGAAATGGAAGAGTTATAGTTTGACTATAAAATTAATTCATAGGCCTCTGTAAAAAAAAAAAAAAAAAAAGGTATCTCTTTCACCACTCTCTAGCCTATAATTGATTGTAATTACCAGTTTGCACAGGACTGTATGGGTAGGAGGGTCAAAGATTACAAAGAACTTTCCCATTGCTCAGTAGCTAATGGGACACAGCTGCAAGGGAAATAAAACTGTATAATTAAACTTTAGTCCTTTAAGCAACATAGTTACAATTTTCATGTCACTGAAGAACTAGAGAAGAAATCTTCATGTGCTATAGGGGGAATGGTGTTTTTTATTTTTGTACAATCTTGGACCCTTGGACTGGTCTCCACTGTCTTCTTATTGATTCAAATCTGATCTTAGCTAACTGTTACTTGATTGGGAGATGCTCCTTACGTACATTAATATTTAAGGGGACCATGAAAAAGATGAAGAAGGAAAGGAAAATCTTAATATTCCAATAGATCTGCCCTATTCTACACTGTTTATCATGCAAATTGTACCTAATTTTTACTTTTCTTGATTTATAGAATAAAGGGCAAAAGAACTATATCTGTGTTAGATAGTTTTTTTTTAAGTGTTGTCTTGTTGTGATTTTTTTCTTAATGTATATGTATATGTCTCCTCTCATACCATGGGAAATTTTTTCAGAATAATGTAAGATGTACTCACATTCATTAATAATTAAAACCTCTATGCTCAAAGAAGTATATTATACAATTTATCAGTGTTACATATGCATTGTCCAAAGACATAGACAATAGGATAGGAAATGGTGGAGGGAATAATGGGGGAAAAGGGGAAACATCTATAATACTCTCACCAATAAAGATTAAAAAATCACCGGGCACTAGTCAGTTTGGCTCAATGGATAGAGCATCAGTCTGGGGACCAAAGGGTCCCAGGTTTGATTCTGGGCAAGGCAAGTACTTGGTTGAGTTGCTGGCTCCTCCCCAGCCTGTGTCCACATAAGGGCTCATATGGGAGGCAACTAGTCAATGTGTTTCTCTCACACTGATATTTCTTCCTTCTCTCTTTCATTCTCACTAAAAATCAATGGAAAAATATCCTCAGGTCAGCATTAAAAAGAAACAAAATAAGTCTTAAAACATCAGTGTTCTTTCCAGATATATCTTATCTTCATAATCAAATATGAGGTTACAGAACAAATCAGTTAATATCTAAACTGTATTTCACACAGAGTTGGCTATGTGAGAAAAATATTCTATGTAATAACTTACAGTATTTATAGGATATTCACTTTGTAACAATATATCCATTGTTGTAAATTTAGAAATTCTCCATTTCAAAAAAGAAAAAAATAAGAAAATCATTGTTAAGTTTCCCACCTGAGAAAATCATTTTATTGTTGAATATATATTTTTATATATACACAATTATATACAACCATATGCACACTCACACACAGGGCTTATAATGGGTGTAATATATATATATATATATATATATATATATATATATATACTTCAAAAGGATTGTGATTCTATTCTGTCTCTGGTTTTGATAATTAGAGGTTATAGTAATTCTATCTAGTAAAAGAGTAATACAAAAACTGATTGTACCTCCACTACACTCACAAGCCATGCCCACAAGCCACACCCACAAGCAAATCAGGAGCAAATATGCAAATAAACTCAAAAAAGATGGCTTCAGCCACTGAGAGTAGGAGGGAGGCTTGGGTTTTCCTGGCAAAGGAGGAAGCCAAGCTTTCTCCCTGCCCTTGCTGGCCTAGGTCTCCACTCAATGTCACAAAGTTTCAATGATAGGAGATAAATAAATCCCAACAGAAATGGCGGCAGCCATGAAGCTGGAGAGAGCAGGAAGCTATGGTTGCCCCTGGTGATGGAGGAAGCCAAGCTTCTGCAGCCCTGGTAGGCCCAAGCCTCCACTCCAGGCTACAAAGTTTCAATTATAGAATATAAATAAATCCCAGATACCAGAGACTCCACTTGGGTCGCTGGGGGCCATGTCTATCCTGCAAACTACCACAGGCCCTTTGCCCAGGCCACCTCATGCCCCAAGGGAACCCCAGCCCTGATCCAAGACACTCTTCAAGGCAAACAAGCTGGCCCCCACCCATGCACCAGTCCTCTATCCTATCTAAGAAAAGAGTAATATGCAGATTGACCATCACTCCAATACACAAGATGGCTGCCCCCAAGTGGTCAAAGATCCTGCCCCCATGTGAACACAAGATGGCCAGCAGGGAAGAGCAGTTGGGAGGTTCCAGGCCTGCAAGGGAGGGCAGCTGTGAGTGATCAGGCCAGGAAGGGAGGGCAGTTGGGAGGGTCCAGGCCTGCAAGGGAGGGCAGCTGGGGGTGATCAAGCCTGCAGGGGAGGGCAGTTAGGGGTGACCAGACCAGCAGAGGAGGGAAGTTGGGGGTGACCAGGACTGCAGGGAAGGGCAGTTGGGGGCATGCAGGCCTCTAGGGGAGAGCAGATGGGGGACCATGCCCGCCGGGGAGGGCAGTTTGGGGTGACCAGGCCTGCAGGAGAGCGGAGTTAGGGGCAATTAGGCTGGCAGGGGAGCAGTTAGGCATCAATCAGGCTGGAAGGAGAGTGGTTAGGGGGTGATCAGGCTTGCAGGCAGAAGAGGTTAGGGGCAATCAGCAAGGCAGGCAGGTGAGCAGTTGGGATCTAGCAGTCCTGGATTGTGAGAGGGATGTCCTACTGTGCCAGTAGAATCGGGCCTAGATGGGCAGTTGACATCCCTCAAGGGGTCCCAGATTGGAGAGGGTGCAGGCTGGGCTGTGAACACCCCCCATGCAAAAATTTCATGCACCAGTCCTCTAGTTTTGAAATATTACATGAAAAGTTATAAAAAAGCAATATCCAAATTTTCTTTGTGAAGCTATACAAGCAGAAATACAGGTTACATAATTTTTCATTCTTGGAATTGAACATCATGAATTATTAACTCAGTCTCAATAGAACCTCAATCAGGATAAATACTTTCACTTTAAAGGCCTGAGGGTTTCAGGCAGGCTGATTCCTCTGAAGAACCTGATAAAATTTTAGTGAGATTTAAGTTGCTTTTGTGACATCCTATACCTAATATGGTAGCCAATTCTCATTATTTTTGCTTTACAACTCAGCCCTAGTTTCCATTTTTAGGTAGGGGTTTGATTCTATCTCTTACTTTCTTTAAGTCCCAATAAGTCCACTCCTGGTTTCTCACTGACTTGCCTTTTTAAATACAGCACTGTACATGTTTACCTCTACTATTTCTACATCAAAATTTGCATAGTTCTCATTTGCAACAGCATTGATTAAACTAGAGGCTATGATGCTAAATGAAATAAGTCAGTCAGGAAAAGGAAAATGCCATATAATTTCTCTTATATGTGGAACATGAAGAACAATATAAACAAACAAAATAGAAACAGGGTCACAGATATAGAGAACAGACTTACTGTTGCTGGAAGGAATGAGGAGTTGGTGGTGGGAAATGGGTAAAAATGTTGACAAGATTGAGAAGTACAGATTGGTAGCTACAAAATAGTCATGGGTATGTAAAGTACAGCATAGGAAATATAGTCAATACAGAAATAAGTAAGTATGATGTCAGTTGAGTACTGGAAATGAAGTATATATGATTATTGAACTGCTATGCTATAAATCTGAAATTAATACAAAATAATATTGAATGTAAACTGAAATTGAAACAATTAAACATTTAAAGACAATTATATGCTTTTTTCTTATCCAGTTATTCATTGATACATAATCACATTAAAATGTGCATCTCTTCATAGAATTAACAAGGTGCTTCATCAAATGACATTTTCAGAGATAAAATAGGCACAGTCCTCTTTACAATAAGCATGGATGAGCATAATAGAGAAAAGGTTCTGATCAGAGTAACAAAGAAGGAAAAATACATTTTTATGGGAATCACAAAACAGAGATTGACTTCAGTTTGGTGAATGTGATAGGAGATTTTCATGTAAGATGTACCTTTCCATTGCTACATATCAACTTGTTCTCTTTAGATTCAATTATGTTTTATACTTACTAAAACCAGGATTTACATTCATGTATTATACTCTTCCCCAAACTGTTTAATAAGGTTATTGATGAACTTCAGGTGTATAAATCCTGCTGTTATAAATCATTCCTCATCATGTTGATCTTTCAGCAGCTTTTGGGTTAGATCAATACTTTTCTATTAATCTGCACACTCATTCTCTTGGTGATCTCATCCAGTGTAAGGCTTTGAATATCATTTATGTAGTCACATCTCCCAAATTTATTCCTCTAGCCTATATTTCTACTCCAAATGACAGATTTGCATTTAAATCTCCTACTCTACTTATAATTAGAGGTCTATTAGGCATCTCAAATGGAACTTACTTAAAACTAAGTTCCAGCTATGTTCCTCCATGTCTGTCGTATTCGCTGCCTTCACCTCTTAGTTAATGGAAACTGTCCTTCCAAGTGTAAGGCCAAAATGGTCATTTTTTTTTTGTTCTTCCTAGATGTAAGTAAAAATATAAGTCATATCCAATATGACCAGAAACTTACTGGTTTTAGCTCCAACATCTATGGAGAACTTGATCAGCTCTCAATAATTGCTATCCATACTCTTTCACTTGGAATTATTGTGATAGTCTCTTTACTTCCCTTCCATCTGCCCTTGCCTTTATAGATCAGTAGCTAGGGCTATGGCCAGAATAGCCTTGTTAGAACTTGAATTAGATTACATCATTCTTCTGCACAAAACCCTCCAAGGCTTCCCATCTCATTTGAAGTGAACACAAATTTTTTTCACAAGGTCCTTCAAGGCCCTGCATTATCTGTCCATCATCTCTCTGACCTCATCTTTTCACAGGTTCCCCCACGCTCATTTCATCTTCATAAACACAGAAGGCCGGTGCTCGCTTCAGAGCCTTTCCAATTTCCAGTGATTCTTCCTGGCATGTTCTGGTCCCAAATAAACACATGGCCGCTCTCACACAATCTCAAATTTTGATTCAAATGCCGTTTCCTCTACGATTTCCCCCCTTACACTATGAATTAAAATGGCAAACATTTACTTTCTTTCCCCCTTCCTGGTGTTATTTTCCTTGGTAATAATTAACACCATCTAAAATGTTATGGTAAATGAAAATTACTTGAGAAAAGTTTTATATGTATATAAGAAGAAAATTTGTATTTTAGAATATAAATTATAATTTTAAACTATATCTGATTCGAATCTAGAATTAATACATATGGGAAAAAGGTTGGACATGGAAGGTAGTTGGAAAAGGGAAGTTGAACTTGGATTAAGGGAAGCTAAAGAAATGTGACTTCATTTTAGCAGCCACTCATGCACAACTGCATGTTGGAGAACAGAGGCAAAGGAGGAAATCTTCACTAATATGCTACTTTAGAAATATCTCTATTAAGATATCAATAGCTGCAGAATGGTGCAAGACCATCCTTCCAGATGTGATTTACTGAAAATGTTGAAAATAGACTAGTGGCACTATTTCAGCTATTTTTATGAGCCAGTGTGAGAAAGACAGTTTGAGAAAGATACTTTCTGACATTCTTCAAGTCATGTCCCAGTTGAAGAAAATGACAGAATGATTTAATTCTGATGGTGACAGAGACAGCGAGCAGGATATTGCCTCCAAATATAAAATATCCCCTCACCATCACCTATGTTCATTTTTGCAGTTAGTCCCTTACATGTGACTTATTCTAAAAATGTTGAGTTGATAAGGCTTTACTTCCCAGAAGAATGAAAAGCCCACCACAGATTCTGTGAGCACAGGGCCACGTACAATGCCACCCACCCTTGATGTGATTTGCTCTCTTGACATCAGAAGAACCAACCTTTCATTACCTACCTTTCTATTTCTCCATTATTAGAAAGAATGGCAACTTGCTTACTCTTTTTAAAAAATATATATATGTATTTCAGAGAGGAAGGGAGAAGGGGAGAGATGATAGAAACATTAATATTGAGAGAGAATCATTGATTGGCTGCCTCCTGCACTCCCCACACTGGGGATCAAGTCCACAGCCCAGGCATATGATCTGACCTGGAATCGAACCCTGACCTCCTGATTCATAGATCGACACTCAATCACTGAGCCACACCAGCCGGGCTTACTCTTACTGACTTGTCTGTGCTATTCTGCTAAATTGTACCATGACTTGAGCAAATCACCTCTGATTAGCTGCCATATATATATATATATATACATATATATATATATACACACACACACACACACACACACACACACACACTTATGTTTCATTGAGATAAAATGGAGGGAATGGAGTAGTGGTGAGGCGGTTGAGGATCTTACCTTTAGCATCCTGCCCTGGGATATGGACTTTGTGTTCTCACACAATCAAGTAGGGAGTCTTAGCAAAGATCATAATGCAAGCAATCACAGAATATTGCAACTAAAGGTATTTCAGAGATAATCTTTTCTGGCCTTTCCTTTGAGGCTCATAGATTCAAAATGATGTTCAAGGTCACTGATGTTTCAGGTTCTTCAAAGGTAGAACTGAAAAAATACAGCAGCTTATTTCCAGACAAGCCTCATTTTTTTTCCTGAGCCTAATCAATCTGCCTTGGAGATTTTTAAGGCTTTTTTGAGGAAAAGACTTGATATATTTTTTGTGGTATCAGAATATATTGTGGGTATAAAAGAGGTAGAATATTAAGATTTAAGGGACTGGTCTATTGTATTAGTCTGCTATTAGAATAAAAAAATCATTCTAAATCTCAGTGACTTGTCACAACCACTCTTGATTTTTATTGCAAATCTGTGGGCTGATTTGGGCAAATCTGCTTCCGTATGGGGGCCAGCTGGGCTTTCTGTGAGGTACACTGCTCTCTTCCCCATGTCCCTTCATTCTCTTTGGACCAGAAGTTCTGAGGCACATAATGTTTCCATGGCAATAGTCCTTATTTCATTAACATTTTTCTTCCTTTTCCCTATTATACAAGTTAAGTTTATATCTAAAATAAATGAACCTATAAGGTAGTTTTAAAAAATGAACAGCCATCATATTGTCTACCAAAAGGTCAGTGATTGTAAATAAATTTTAGGACATCTACAAGACTTTTTATATGATGTTGAAACAATATTTTAATTTTCTACTAAATATGTCTTTTTTTTCAGTATTAACAAGGAATAGTGCCTATTCTTTTTTTTTAAATCTTTATTGTTCAGTTTATTAATTACATTGTTTTCCCTTTTTATCCCCCTATAGCTCCCCTCCACCCTGTACCTATCCCACCCTCCACCCTCACCTCCCCCTCCCCACTGTCCTCTCCCATTGTTGCTAGATTTTTGTCCAGTCTCTTGCTGCACTTCCCACAACCCTTTTCTCCCCAAGAATTGTCAGTCCATTCCCTCTCTATGTCCATGTCTCTGTTATATTCACCAGTCTATCCTGTTCAACAGCCTATCAATTCACTTGATTTTTAGATTCATTTGTTGATAGATGTGTATTTGTTGTTCATAATTTTCATCTTTACCTTTTTCTTCTTCCTCTTCTTAAAGAATATCTTTCAGCATTTCATATAATGTTGGTTTGGTGGTGATGAACTCCTTTAGCTTTTTCTTATCTGTGAAGCACTTCATCTGACCTTCAATTCTGAATGATATCTTTGCTGGATAGAGTAATCTTGGTTGTAGATTCTTGCTGTTCATCACTTTGAATATTTCTTGCCACTCCAGTCTGGCCTGCATCGTTTCTGTTGAGAAATCCCCTGACAGTGGTATGGGTGCTCCCTTATAGGTAACCAACTGTTTCTCTCTTGCTGCTTTTAATATTCTCTCTTTGTCTTTTGCTCTTGGCATTTTAATTATGATGTGCCTTGGTGTGGTCCTCTTAGGGTTCCTATATATTGGGGTTCGGTGTGCTTCTTGGACTCCTAAGTCAATTTCTTTCACCAGGTGTGGGAAGTTTTCAGTCACTATTTCTTCAAATAGGTTTTCATTGTCTTGGCCTCTCGCTTTTTCTGGCACCCCTATAATTCGGATGTTGGTATGCTTGAGGTTGTCCCAGAGGCCCCTTACACTATCTTCAATTTTTTGGATTCTTTTGGTTTCTTGCTTATTCAGCTGAATGGATTTTACCTCTTTGTATTTCAAATCTTTAACTTGGTTCTTGGGGTGCTCCAGGGCACTTTTAGGTCTTTGTATAATATTTTTTATTTCAGTCAGTGTATGCTTAATTTCTGGTTGGTCCTTTTTCATATCCTTGAGAGTCTGCTTTATATCCTTGAGGGTTTTTTTCATTTCCTTGTAGGACTCATTCATTTCCACATTGGTCTCGATCATTTCCACGTTGGTCTTGATTATTTCTTTGCAGCTCTCGTTTATATCCTTGAGGGTGTTGTTCATTTTCTTGTAGGACTCATTCATTTCCTTTGTGGTCTTGCTTATTTCCTTATAGGCCTCGATCTTTTGTTGGAGCCTCTTAAAAAACCCTATAACCGTGGTTCTGAATTCCATGTCCAGTCGTTTTTTTTCCTCCATTTCTTTCACATCTGATTTTTTTCCATTTTGCTGCATGGTGGCTGCTTCCCTGAGTTGGTCAGTTAGCTTTGTGTGGTAGACTTCCTACTAGGGATAGTGGCTCAGCCTCCCCGGTTACCTGAGGTGGATATGGGCTGCACAGTCTAGCTGAAGTTAAGCTCAGTTAATCGTTGTTAGCACTTGGAGGGTTGACCTCCAGGCCAATTGTCTGTGAAGCTCAGCTGTGCTCAGGTTGGGTGGGAGGAGTCTCCAGGCCAAGCAGACAGTGTTAGCTCCACCCTATGCGGCCCCAGGGACTCTGTGCCAGGGGCAATGGCCGCCAGCACCTCTGAGAGAAAGCCGCTGGGGAGCTACACCAGCTGCCAGTTGCCGGGGAATTCTGACTTTCCCAAAATGAGTCTGCATGCGCAATGTCTCACCCAGGATCATAAAACAAAGCAGTCTGATGGTTTTCTGAATGAGAGGCAAGTCGCGGTGCGCTCTCTGTGCCGTCACGCAGCCGAGCTGTTTGCGAAAGCTGCCTTCTCCACAAGCTGGGAGACCCGGCAGCACCCGAGCTTTGGCGTGCCCTCCCACTGTCCAGTTTTCACCCCGTGTGATAGTGGGTTCTCTGGACTTCGCCCAGAGCTGGAGAATCAGTCCAGTGGGACGCCTTTGTCTCCCCTGTTCGAGAAAACTGGCCGGTTTTCAGCCGCCCGCCCTCTCCGCGACGCGCACTCCAAACCTCTCTCTGTGCGAATCTTTCAACGCTGTTCGCCACCGCTCCTCTGAGTCACAGTGTCTTATTTTCACTTTTATTTGTGGAATTTTCACTCCGCGAGCTTTCTGGTGATTCTGGAAGGTGTTTGTTCTTTTGTTAAGTTGTAGTATTAAAATTGCTGATTATGACGGCAAGATAGGTGTTCTACCTTTGCCGCCATCTTAGTTCTCAATAGTGCCTATTCTTTAGGCCCTCATTTCTCCTCATCTGATTACTTTATTTATCTTTTTTTTTTTCCTGAAGAAATCTACCTGTGTCTTTTCCTACTTTCAATCCTCATCTTGTTTTCTTGGGAAGCCATTTACTAAATGTTTTAGTGCATAGAATTAATCAGGTCTTAATTGTATAAAGCCTTTACTTTGAAGAACAAAAAAAAAAATCTGTTCCGTAGCTGCAGCTTGCATACCGAGACTCAGCTCTATGCTTATCACCCACACTTTTGCTTATAAATCATGAATGGCTTAATCTTAACATAAACCCGTCAGAACAACTGGAAAAGCACACATTCCACTGAAAATAGATGGAGATGGTCACATTGGAACCAATCGACAGTGTACTCATGATTGCCAGGATCATCCCTTGCAACTTGTAAATTTACCTCACTCTGAATGTAGAAGTAATTTTCTATGTAACCCACAGAGCATAATAGAAGGGGGCTTGTAGTTGATACTGTCCAGGCTCCACATACACACCCTAGAACATTTTTATGCACAGTATACAATAGGGCTTTCATTTTAAAAAGCAACATGAGTATTTTTTGGTCAGGCTGCTAGAAACCACTTTACCTTTGTCCACAGAGAGCCAAATATGCCTGAAAATTTACATATTTCTTTTAATTAAAAGAGGCAACTTTTAACCAATACCTGTGGGGCATAGGAGTATAAATAATTCATGTCTTTTCCCTCTAGGGCAGACAATTTGGAGAGGGGAACTATACTATTTCCAAAGCTCTTCACTCAATTTGAGTCAGAGTTACTAGTAACTTTAACAAAACTGTTTGATAATGCAGCCTTACTTGTCCTCGATCCTTCCTGGCCCTACTTCCCTATTCCTCTGAGAAAGACATCCTCAAGATCCATTCTCAAGCATGTGGTTCTATTACTCTTTCCATAAATAATTCCTTTTTTTAAAAACAAGGTTTATTTTTCCCAACTGGTCATGCTGCAACTTGACCTTGTTATTATTTCTATAGCCAGGAGAGGTAGCTATCCGGTCTTAAGAAAGGAAAAGTATCAGTTTGCAAGGCATCTGCCACATTGAATCTTCTGTATAGCCCTCAAATTTATTCTATCCTTACTCTCTTATAGCAAGTCGTAATAGTAGAACAGGAGGGTTGACATTCCTTAGTGAAGTTACTCAGAAGTCTCTCTCCCAGGTCTCAGAGTCCCGATCCCTCCCTCTCTGGCCTGTAATCCCAGCACAGGAGACATGCTGAGGCTCTGAGCTTAGGCCTTTTTCTGTAGTTCTGTTACTCTAACCGCCAAACCTATGCTTAATTAAGATTATTGACCCGGTTATAATAATTGACTACAATGCAGATGACTCTTTAAAGCTTAGAGAAAGTAAAAGTCTATATTAAGTGAAGCAGTGTTGCCAGAATGTCCTAGCAGAGGAGTATAAAGATGGCCTCAGAGAGGTGGTTAAGATGGATCAATTAGGAAAGACCTAATAACCTCAACCTTCTCCTCCACTTGCCTTTTTTCTCTGTAATAGGGCTCAGAAGATACAACCTTCACTAGGGTTATAAGGTTTACTTTAATGGTAAAAGCATTTTAAAGAAGCTCAGTGTGAGCTGTCCTCAATAGATTAGGGTTAATGATAAAGGTTGTACTTATAAAACCGGGCTCTCTAGTAATAATGAGTATAATAAGATTCCAGAATAGTAGACACTAAATGACAACATTAAACTTGTAGAGAACAGGAACACTGAATTACTGAAACACAAACAGGACACTAACCCCTAGGTTGTTCTAAGAAAAAGAGCCCACACATTAAAAGGATATGTGCCTTAGGAAGGACCGTCACACAATGGTAAGTGTATATGGTAGTGATTCCTCCAATCTTTCCTCAAAAGATTCTGTGCTCCTTCTCCCACATTATTCTTTTAGATGTGGTATCTTTGCTAAAACAGATCATCAGGACCTCTGGCACTTGGTGTACAAATTGTTCTACAAATGAGTGTTCTCTTTAACACTGATTAGAAAAAAACGAATAGGAAGTAGTCTGACTTCATGTGGAATGAACTAGTGTACAGATTTATAGACTTCACTTGATATTACACTCTTATTAGATCTTATTCATTTCCAAGTCCCATTTCCCCTCCTTCCTAGTGTTCTTTTCTTAAGAACATTTTCTAATAATTCACTTTCATTTAAACATTTATCTCAACATCTGTTTCTGAGGAAGCCAACTAAAGATGTTCTACTCCATTTGGGTCTTTTTACAAAATAACGTAGCAATTTTGGAAAAAAAAAAAAAGTTGGGCAATGGTGAATAACTGAAACATGCAGGAAAACAAAAGACCCCACCTACAGTGAGATATTTCTGCTCACACAAAATGTATTCATCTCTGGCTTTCTGACAGAACTCTCACGCTCTGGTTTTTCTCTGGAAATGTAGTCTCAGAACCCAGGCAATAGGTCTCTCCTTGTGTATTGTACATCGGAGTTGAAGGCTTTCTTCTCTCACGTATATACACACAAAGATAGACACCAACAAACAAAACATTTAAATCGTCTATGAGTTCTTTTAGGAAGCAACCAAATCCCGCAATTTACAGGAAAGGCCACCACTGCTTAATGAGAGAACTGATAGTGCTTCCCTGGGGCCCTGCGGGGCTCATCAAGTTTAATGTGTCAGCGTAGATAATCGCTCTCTGAGGACTGACTGATCATTCTAAAGTGGAAAACTGAAGACAAAAGGGCAGAAGCGGGAAATGATGGTGTCCTCCCAGTGGCCCACAACCATCATTGCTTTATTTGAGCAGGACCTCAACAGTCCATTGGAAGTCAACCAGTGTGTATAGAATCAGCCTGAATGCCTCCAGCAGAATCTTGAGTAAAGGCTTCTGGCCAAGAACCAGGGAATGTTAAATGAGGCCACTTTTTCCCCTTCTCATCATTTATTTTTCTTTTGCATTGCCTTCACCTAACCTCAGAGAGACCCCGTTTTCTTTCATTTGGCCTAGCAAGAAAGATTGCAATGGGAAATAAAGGGTTATCTAGAGGGGCTTGCGGAGGAAATGTTTTGTTGTCTAATTTAGCTGCCTTTTAAAAATGTAATTATACTGGGCTTTTTATGGAAAAGTGTCATGTAATTCAGAATGTTCTCCTTGCCTCCTTCAAAATACTAATAGTTTACACAGTGTGATTGGGATTAACGGAAATCCTATAGCTGGGTGGCTGCTGAGCTTCAAAATAAAGTGAATGTACTGCTTTCTGGAAGTTTCAGAAACAAAATGGGGTTGCAATTATTTTTAGAAACTAAAGCAAGTTGCAAAAACTGGGCATTATTACATTGTACCTGAAGGTACTCCTGGTGTTTTATAATGACAGTGCTAGAATCCAAAGAATGTGTCTCAGAAGAGGATAAAGGGGAGGATAAATGATGATGGAGGAGACTTGACAATATGCAGATGATGTTTTATAGAGTTGTACAGATGAACTCTATATAATTTTATTCACTAATGTCACACCAATATATTCAATAAAATTTTTAAAAATAATGTTTTTTCAGAAGAGGAGGTATGTTCTTTCTTCCTGTCTTTCCCTGTTGCTTTTTATTAGCTATTTATGAACCTGCAGATTCAGTTACATAGACCTTCATAGAATTTGTGGATATGTTTCCACTGAATCGGACTGGTATAAAATCAAGCTTATTTAAAAGGGCTCAATCACTCACTCCGTCTGTGACTCGGTGGTTTCTTTCTGGCTTAAAAGAAAAATGTGAACATTTACCCCGGAAAGCAATGGCAACAGTAAATCCACACTGAAGCCAGTTTATCCTTTTTCTTATAAGGAATTATTTTCTCACAGGAAAGAAAATCCTAGTGTATTTCCAACTTTGATGCACAAATGCACATGGGTCATACTTCATATCTACTTGTGTTCAGAGATATAAAATACTGGTACCTGGGCATGCGTTTTGCTTTGACAGCAGTAATTCTAGCTTCCTGGAAACTATTTGCTACAATTTCATCTCCCTATAAAACTTAGAAAAAAAAGAGGCTTTCTGCTTTTCTCTATTAGCTTTGAGGGTAATGGTCAGCGAAGGAAAAGTAAAAAATACACACATGAAAACCCTTTATTTGCTGCTGATACCACCTCAGCTACTGCTTTTGTCTAACTAAATGTTCGATGGCTCAAAACACAAGAAACAAAGCAACTTTCAGTACTAATGCAGTGGCCAGCCAATTCAGTGAACAGAGCCAACTATCAACAGGACAACGATTGAAGTTTCTTTGGAGAGCCACATTTTTTAAAACTTAAACTTCTAACACCACTACTTCAAAACAGACTCGCCCAGGCCATGGTAGAGCCACACTCAAGGTGCCAAAGAGCCGCATGTGACTCTAGAGCTGCAGTTTGCCAACCCCGGTACTAATGGAACAGATATTAAAATGCGTGGATTGTATATCATGCAATATTTACATACAGCCTTAATTGAGTTTTGCTTATAGTAAGGATACTCTTTTGCATGCATTACCTTATTCTTATACCCTTGTGTGGGAAGTAGATACACCTATGCCTCAGAATGTTTGTGGAAGGCATTGCTGGTCAGCCATGAAGTACAAAGGAAAGGCAAAGTACGCCATGCAATCACCAGGCCTCTCTCCAAAGCAATGCCCTGCATCAGAATGGAGTGGAGCATCTGCCTCCATCACAAAATGTGCAAAAATATCCAAGCAACAACTCATCCTTGTTTTCCTTGCAGATTGCACAATTTATCTCCAATAACACACACATCCCCCGTCACCAAAGCTCCGTGGAATAATTATGAGTATTTACTGAATAGCCCATGCAAAGCCATATGCTGTCGGTGGAAAAAAAAATGTGGAAGAGATACTGAAAACTAGAATAAATAATAAGACTGCAAAGTCAGCCACTTACAGTTGAACAGCCTTAGAAAAATCATAGATGCAATGAGAGTGGCTGAGGGCTGTAAACAGAGTAGGGATTTCTGTGAAGCAGAACTTGTTTGACAGGAGAGGACAGGAACTCCAGAATTTCTGTTAAAAGTCATAGAATTAAAAAAAAAGTTATTAAAGGGAACTGTTAATATAAATTATGGCACTTCATACATATAAATATATTTATATGTCACTGCATCTTTTTAAACCTGCAATGCTGAAATTTTAAAAAGAAAATAGGATTCTAAGGATGCAGGAAGTAAACCATATTCAGTAGCATTGGCATTAAGAAACGGGCACGCCACTGCAAGGTAACACTAAAAAAAAGACACCTGTTAAGTTTCTTTGGATTTTGCAGTTCACAAAACACTTTTCTACATTTGTTGTTGTTTGACCCTTTCCCCTATTTTATGGATGATAAGATAGATTCCAAGTGTTTAAAGGATTTGTCCAAGATTATAAATACGTTAGTGGGGAAAATTGGGCAGAGTTCTAACTTGCACCCAGATTTGGCAGATGCATGGTAGCCGAGATAGAAAAAGAAATGAAGGCTGTCAAAACCACAAAACTAAATTCAATGCAAATCAAAACTCTGAGAAACCAAGCTCAGAGGATGTGATTGAGGACACTACATAACATGGAAGACAGAAAACGTGAACTTCTAAGACAAACTATTGGGATCAGTGGCCCAGGGGAACATTTATAGCCTGAGGCAATACCTTTGTTCAGACTCTTCTTATTTTTTAGAGAATTTTGGTGAGTTTATTTGCACCAAACTGTCAACAGTTATAGGGAAGCAAAATATCATTGATTGAGATAATGCTCCAGAGAATGGCAGCACCTTATTTTATATAATACAATCAAAAGAGAAGATTCAAATGGGTTACATTAAATCTACTGGTGATAGAATAGGGAAGTGGAAGAAAACAAAGCAGGGAGATCTCTGGATCTTATTTTCTATGTTAATTTGATTAAAAATTACAATGTTTAATTGCCTTTGATCTTTTCTTAATTTTAAACCAATTCCAATTTCTTTCAGAGTCTTAAACCCAATTATTTCAAAAATAAACCAGACAGTTTAAGAAACTCTTTTAGTTCCTGAGACATTTATCTTATTTCTTCTTCATCACTATCTCTCCAACTTCCTTACACTTTTCATCTTCTAACTTACTTTCAATTATCTGTCCACTGTCTGTTCTTTCTATAATGATGTAAGCACCATAAAGATAAGAAATTTGTTTTTTATCTTTTTAACTACTGCTATAGCCTCAGCACCTCGGGGCATTCCTGGTATGGAGTAGAAACTCATTAAATATTTCTTTAAGTTATTAATATATTCACAATTAGTTGAATTATGATTTCCCTCATATTCTTTACTAGCTCCTTCTTTTCCTTCTTCAGTTCCTTTACTGTGTGGATTCTATAACACTTAATTGTTTGGATTTTACTCTTAGGATTTTCTTTCTCATTTATCTTTGCCAGTGTTAATTCATGATTCATTATACTGCATTTTATTTGCAGTATCTTTCCTATTTCCACTGCCTACTCTTAATCAATGTTCATGCCCCATGATAACAAATTCTTTATTTTTTTCCTTGACTGGCTCTCTCTAATTATTCAATGCAGCCTGCAATTTATTTCCACATTACTATTCTTAGAATGCCATTTTAATCAACCCATTCCATTTTTTTTCAGGAATGTCTATTGGCTCCTGATTGTTATTAAATAAATTACAATTGAGAAAAGAGTACATGTCATAGCTTATTTTTCTGCGAACACACATCTTTAAAATATTAGTTTGCTCTCTTGATTTATCAACATTTTACCAGAATCAAAGAAGTACCAGGGCAGACTCAGCATAAATAGATTCCTGAAAATATCTTACACTACCCACCTTCCATTTGAGTGAATATATCAAAACATTAGGTTCGTGTCATAATTAGAAAGAGAAAAATAGACTCAATGCCCAGGTGACGTTGAAAAATAAATTTTCGTATTCTAAAATGCTATTTGACTGAAGATCCTTATTATCTGTAAAAAAAATTGACACTATTCTGTCTCCCTTTAAAAACCTTTATTTTATCAACTAAACAAGTGTTGAGGATAATCTACTAATTGACTTCTTAAATAACCACTTTTTTTTCTTATGAATTTCTAAGTTAGCAATTAATCTAAGGATTTTAGGAAAACCTAAAAAAATATTTTTAAAAAGCTAAGCAAAATCAATTTACATATTTAACTTCTTTTTGTAATAACATGGGAGTGCATTCTGTTTTAAGTATATTGACATATTAGCTATTCTTCCTTCTCCCTAAAATACAAACAACAACACAAAATCTTCCACTTAAAAAACACCTAAATTAAAATACTTTAATTTTTTTTTATTGATTTGAGACAAGGAAAGAGATAGAGATGAGAGAGAGAGAGAGAGAGAGAGAGAGAGAGAGAGAGAGAGATTACTTTGTTGTTCCACTTATTTATGCGTTTATTGGTTGTTTCTTGTATAATTCCCTGACCAGGGGTGAGACCCACAACCTTGGCATTTCAGGACAACACACTAACTGAGCTACCAGCAAGGCAATAAATTTTATACTTACCTTTAAAAAAAGTTAAACATTTTTTATAAGAGAAATTTTCATTAAACTTTGGCAATATATTATTGGACACTGAAAAATTGTTATGCATTTTTGGGGGGGTTGCAAGTTGGCTCACTATCCGTAGTCAAAAATTAGCTCATTAATTTGTTCACTCATGCGCTTAATTTGTTTCATATTAATTTATTTGGAATATGTTGAGGATTCCACTATTAATAATATACTTAATAATAATTCTTAAAACATATATATTTATTGAAGGAAGAGGGAGAGAGAGATAGAAACATCAATGATGAGAGAATCTTTGATTGCCTCCTGCATGCCCCCTTTTGGGGATCTGGCCAGCAACCCAGGCATGTACTCTGAATGGGAATCGAACCAGGACCTCCTGGTTCATAGGTTGATGCTCAACCACTGAGCAACACTGGTCAGGCATTAATAACAATTTTTAACTAATATTGTGTAAAACCTTAATTTATTAATGGACTTATATATACTCTTGCCATTTGCTGTTAATTTCCATTGAACCTTGGTCTATTCTAGCAATAAGTCTTATTCATCTATAAGTACTTGAATTTTTAAGAGACCTACCCATTTTATTAACTAATACATTTCCAGTAAAATTTTATTTTTTATGTTTTAATCAATTGTGTACTATTAATAACCATACAGTAATTTAATACAAAGGAACTTTGTTAATATTTAGAGCTTTATAGGGGTTGAAAAATCAATTTCAATTTATAAATGTAATTGACTCGAAGAGAAGTATAATAGGAAGAGCCACAAAATTTCATGTATAAAATATAGCATAATGGGGTGAATTTCTGTGTAGGAGACACCATGCAACTATGAGTTGGTGAAAGAAGGCACAAAGTTAACTGAAAATGACCAAGGTGCTCACATAGGATTGCTTGGATCATTACCTGAGTAAAATTCTTTCTTTCTTTTCTCAGAGGTGGCTGCATCAGAAATGAGTTTCCATGGGGACGGGTGCTTTTTACTCCTTACAGGGGCTCTATAATTTCCTCTTGGCCTCAGGACTTCCAGGTGATAAGCAGCTGGTATTTCAGGTACTTTTTGTAAAACGCTGTCATTCACATCTAGACTTGCAGTGTACAAGTTATTCATGTGACTCTTCACTAATAAGGCCGCTCTCATGCTTAACCTACAAAGAGAAAAAATGGGAGAGAATGTACATCCACTGGAATATAACCTATTCTGTATGGTCCTCTCAATGGGGCAATGGGAATATAGGAGCTCATGCCTTCTCAGTGGCTGACTTTGGCCTTGTTAGCTTCCCAAATAAAATGTATTGCTAACCCACATCATGGATTGTGGAATCTTTGCACAAGAGTTTGGACTACTCATGGGGCCGTCTTAGCATAGAAAATAATGTAATAATATTTATGAATGCTAAAATAGAACATTATAATATACTTTTACATAGATAATAGTGGGTATTAAATCAATATTTATTGAACACATTTTAAAGAGTAAAGTAAAAGTTTTATTCTAAAATTTCAATATTAAAACATAAGAAATTGGGTATTTGACAAGTATTTAAAATTTAGGTTAAACATTTTAGATATCATAGATTTACAACTTATCAAAATTCCTCTAATATATATGCAAACAAAAATAAAATTTCATGAACAATAATCCAGATATATAATTTTAACTGATCATGCAAGGCAGGAAGTGTGGGTATGGGAGTTTTATAAACTGGGGAGAGAGTCAGAACTGAAAGGACCACATGTTCAATGAAATATGAATTAGAACAAAACAGGAACCAAAAGAGAAGACTCCAAGGTAACCTGCCTGACTTAGCTCTGTTGTTGCGTGTAAGCTTACCCTCTTAAATTCATAACCACAGGCTACCTCTCATGTAGTTTTGGAACTACAATCATGTTACCAATGTAATCCCCAAATCTCCAGGCTAAGGATGTTGCTGAAAGTGATTTGAAGTTGATGGTACTCCAGGCACACAGCAGAAACAAATGGAAACACTCTCTAGGGAAGCATACTTTAAAACCAGTCTCAAAGAATTTTCTCTTATAAATCTCTAAGGAATCTGGGCTTTCAATATGAAGGGGTGAGATATCAATATCAGAAGTCAATAGAAACAACTCAAAATGGAGTGATTTGGTAATAGTGAAAATATTTATTTACATTACTGAAAAGCAAAAAAACATGTTTATTATCATTAAAGAAATAAAGTTGACTCTTAAGAGTATAATGTAAAATAAGTGATTATATTTCCTAGGGCAAGGGAAACAAAGAAAAAGATAAACAAATGGGACTACATAAAGGCATCTGCACAGAAAAATATTAACAAATGAAAAGGGAGCCCACTATATGGGAGAACATACACATGTTTGCCATGATACATCTAATAAAGGGTTAATTAAAAAATTATTTTATGTGGGTCACATAAGACGAAAGGTCAAAGAACAGAATAGAGCCCACAAATAGTTCTATATAAAATGCCCATTGATTTTTGACAAAGGTGTGAAATTAAATGGGAAAGATACTCGATTCAAATGATGTTCAAACATTTGTTAGTAGAGGACTTTTGTAAAAACCAAAACTTCACACAAATATAGAAATTGACTCAAGACGAATCATAGGCTTCAATGTAAGATGAAAAACAAAAACTTCTGGAAGAAAATATAAGAACAAATATTAAAAATCTTGGGTTTGGAAAAGATTTTATAAGTGTACAAAAAAAAAAGCAGATTTATAAAAAAATTCAGTGAATTGTTAATCCAATTTTAAACCTTTTGCTTCTCCATAGAGACCACTAAGAATAAAAAGATATGTGCGGCCCGAAAGAAAATATTTGCAAAACACATATCTAGATATTAAATAAAGAACATACAAATAAAGAACATATTCACCAAAGAAATTATATGAATGGTGCTACACACTGAACTGTGTCTCTCCAAGATTCTTATGTTGAGTCTTAATTCTCAGTGTGGGTGCACTAAACATAAATAAGTAAGTAGCATTAAGTAAGATCATGAAGGAGGATCCCTGATCTGATGGGATTAGTGCTCTGAGGAGATATCAGAGAGCTCAAGCTGTCTCTCTCTGCCATGTGAGGACACAGCAAGAAAACTCTTCTGTGCAAGCCATAAAAGAGAGCTCTCACTGGAAACCATGCAGCTGGTACTTTGATCTTGGACTTTGCAGCCTTCAGACTGTGAGAAATAAATTTCTGTTGTTTAATCCACCCAGTTTATGATATACTACTATGGCACTGAACTGACTAAGACAGATGGAAAAAAAGCACATCGTGGCATTGTTAGCATTTTTTGTCATTAGGAAAATAAAAATTAAAACTACAAGAGATATCAGTACACAGATGGAAATGGCTAAAATTAAAACACGGACTATGCCAAGTGTGGAAAAGGTTGTAAAGTAAATGGAACTCTCATGCACCACTGATGGGAATATAAAATACTACTGCCACTTTGATAGATACATTGAAAATTGCTTAAAATGTTAAACATATACCTAGGAGCCGTTCCTCTCCTAGTATTTACCCAAAAGAAGTAAAGTCATGTGTCTTCACAAAGACTTAAACAAAATGTTCATAGATCTTTTTATAATATTAAAGGCTAGGGAAAAAAATCTCAAATGCTTATCAATCAGAGAATTAATAAACAAATTATGGTATATATATTACTCATCAGTAAAAAGGAGTAAGCTGTTGACACATACAACATGGATGAATCTTACAATAATTACACTAAATGAAAGAAGGCGGATAAAAAATAGTACAAATAGGGATAAAAAAAAAGAGTATGCACATGCAATTCAATTTATACACAACTCTGGAAATTGCAGGTCAGTGAGGATAGGGGATGGGAAGCTAAGGTAGGAAGGAGCCACTATGAAATGATAAGAGGACATTCTGAGGAGTGATGTGATATTGATTTTAGTGATGTATAAATATGTTAAAATTTATCAAAGTATAAAATTTAAATATGTCAAAGTTTACTGTATACTCATTGTAAATAAAGATGTACAAAATCAATCTACCAAAAAATCCCCATAGACACAGACAACAGTATGGTGGTTACCAGAGGGAGGGAGGGAGGAGATTACTGAAGGGTGAAGGAGATTAAATATAAGGCGATGGAAGAAGATTTGACTATGGGTAGTGGGCACACAATACACTATGCAGATGATGTATTATAGAATTGTACGCTTAATGCCTATATAATCTTATTAACCAATGTCACCCCAATAAATCCAATTTAAAGATTAAACTAAAGAAAACAAAAAGTAAGTTTAAAAATCATAGCACAACCTAAATCTCACTATTCGATAAACTGGTAACAAGTCCAGGCAAATGTAAATTTAAATTAAATAAATTAATTAAAAAATAAATATATTTTTATTTTTAAAAAATATTTTTAATAATTTCAGAGAGGAAGGGAGAGGGATAGAGAGATAAAAACATTAATGATGAGAGAAAATCATTGATCAGCTGCCTCCTGCACTACTCCTATTGGGGACTGAGTCTGCGATCCAGGCATGTGCCCTGACAGAATCAAACTGTGACCTCCTGGTTCAAAAGTTGCTACTCAGTCACTGGCCAGGCAATAAATACATTTTTAAAGGTTGTATTATGTGGGCAATTTGTCTTCCCACATTTCTGGTCTATTTGTTTGATATTCACTGTCTTTCTTAACCTCTAAAACAAGCCCTATATTAAGGTCTTCTATTATCTACCAACAGTGTGTATTAATAAGAATTTATGGGAGCAAATATAGGTTAATTAATTCTATCACTCAGCTTCTTCTTGCTGTTCTGAAAGTGGAACTGCTTCTCTTCAGTTCTTGTTACTCAAAGTGTGAATTTTGAATAAACAATGTCAATATCACCTCAGAACTTGTTATAAATACAAAATACCAGGCCCTACTTAATACTTAATGAGTCAGAATCTACAACTTACTAGAATGCCCTGTTTATTCTTATTCAGTTTAAAATTTGACAACATTGCCCTGAGTACACCCTCAGGTTCCCAGATGCCAGCCAAGGTCAAATCTTAGGAGCAGTCTTTCTAAGGCTAGCAGTCTAAGTCCCTCTTAACTCTTCTAAGCCCAAACCAAAGAACTTGAAAAGCCAATGGCTTAATTAGTGAGTTTTTCCCATAAGAGCATGCATATATTAATGTATTTATATTCTACTAGAGGCCTGATGCACGAAATTTGTGCAAGAGTAGGTCTTCCTTCTTCAGCTGCTGGGCACCAGCTTCTAGCACTCAGGACCCAGGCTTCCCTCGCAGGAAGGATATCCAGTCTAATTAGCATAGTACACTTTTATTATTATAGATATTAGAGACCTGGTGCACAAAAATTTGTGCACTTTGGGGGGGGGGTTTCCTCAGCCCAGCCTATGCCCTCTTGCTGTGGCTGAGTGGAGCTCCACCTGTGGGAGCGCACTGACCACCAGGGGGCAGCTTCTGCACTGAGCGTCTGCCACCTGGTGGTCAGTATGTCACCAGTTGTTCCACTGTTAGGGTTAATTTGCATACTACCCTTTTATTATATAGGATGATAATTATATTACTTAAAACTATGGCTTTAAGTAAGTTAAATGTTATTCTTAATTTACCACACTCAACAATTTAACACTTTAGACCAATGGACAAGTACAGATATAAAGGCAGATTAAAGATAGCAGATACGTAACATGTATTGATCTCTTTATGGGGTTTTGATGACACTTTTTGTACTTCTAGTGGGATATTTTAGTATTAGTTTTAGAATTTTTGGTTTTGAAACAAAATCAGAAATCTTTGATGAGTAGTGATTCAGACAAACCTTGATGGTATTCAGCATTCATATCCTGTCCTTCCAGAAAACTTTCATCTATATTATATGCTGGAATGCATTGTTGTAATATGCAAGGTAACTTATGTCTACTTCCAAGAGTGGGCCATGTTTTCTGAAATTTCTTGCATATTATTATTATTCCCCTAGGTGGGAGTGGCCACTAAAAATCTTATTTATAAGAGCTGTCAAGTTCCAGGTTTTGTAGGAGAAGAGAATTAGGAAGAGAAATTTTACTGGAAAAAAATGGGAAGTACTAAAAGCAAATAATAGTTTGGAACCCCAAAGGTATGCCTGTCATGATTTTTACTTCTTCAAAAAAGGTCAAAGATATATAGGGATTAATGTTAAGTATGTGCAAAGTAATTTAGGTGATAAGAGGATAACCTTTATATACATCCTTTACGATACTTAATGAAGTAAAATTCAGCTCATAAAGGTGAATGTAAATGATACAAGTGCAATATTGTTTACAAATTTCCTCTAGCAATTGAAAATGTTTAAATAGCAAACAAGTCATGGGATCCAAATAAGCCAGAGAATTAATGTGATAGTTGGGAATAGTTTACTTTCACCTTATATCAGCAGACAGAACCATGAAAAACTTTAGAGAAAAATCACTGTGTATACATTTGTTGTGTAAAATTCAAAACATTTTAATACATATAATTTTCAATGGCTAAGCATGATAAATTATATTGAATACATTTTAATTATTATAAAGTCTTCATCCAACAATTACCAATAAAAATCTATCATACAGCTGAACTTTATGAAAAACTGTTAAATGATTATAATAAATATACTAAAATATACACAATTTTTATCAGAATAAAATCACAAGTAAGGACTATTTAGCATTAACAATATGTAATTAGGTAAAAGTTTGAAATGAAATTAAGAATAAAATTAAATCTCCATGTATCTTAATAGTTTAAAAGCACCAAAATCAACAGATACACAGAGTATAAAATTCAGAATAAATTCAGCTGAACTTAATGGTGTATTTGATGGGGGTCTGAATTTAGCAGAATACACATTTAAGTGTTAATTTTTCAATAATGTCTAGTTTAATCAAACTAATTTTAGAAATTTTAATGTTTTCCCTCCTTAATCACATTAACCACCCTAAAAATTGTTTTCATTTTGTTTCTCCAAAATATATTCATATGAAAGCTTTAACAAGTTTAAATATCTTCACATGCAGTTGTTTATACTTCCCAGTCTAAATACTCATAACTTCACCATTAGTGGGAAAAATGATAATGTTTAACTATTGTGTATTTTAAAGAATTACTTAGTGGGGAGAAATACAATTTCTCTTAAAGTGGTAGATAATTAAAAGTGTGGCATATATCAGTCAATAATAATCATTGAACTTTAGAAAGTGAAACAAGGGGAAGACAAACCTTTTAAATAAAAATATATAAATTACTTAGAAGTAACTATAATTGGTATTGCAAGTGGTATTGGAATTCAATGAAATAATTTTTTTAAACATTGTGAAGCGTTTGAATGGCTAAAGTTAAGTGGATGTTGGGGCAGTCTTTATAAAAGTGTGTAAGACTTATGCATCTTCTGAAGAAATTTATTTTCTGAGAAAATTTTGCATTGTGGAAGCATGAAAATATCTATAATGTTTCAAATCAATGACTGTCCACTTACAAGTCAACTTAAAAGATTCTTTTTGCTCTGTGTCGTTAATTACTTTGGGGATGGCTGAAGGCCATTAAGTTAGTCACATTTTAAATCCCTAGTAAGCTTCTAATTATCTCTGCTCTCTCAATTGTTGCACTTTTCAAACATATTGTAATCCCTTTACTTTTCCAGTGTTACCATAAAGCAGTGTCCACGTTTACAATGCTGTAATGAGAGAGTAGATTTATTCTAGTTAAATTAGAGATTTTATTTTAAAACTACTCAAACCTATCACATAATCTCTAAATCACTTTATACACAACCCTAGCAAATGTTATGTCATGGCATGATATTGTATTTTTACGTTAAAATTATGCAAATTTTAATTTGAATGCTAAATGAGAGAACCTCCCAGTTGCCATAAGCAGTTTGGACTTCCACTGTAATTTAGTCATACAATTGAGCTATTTGAAATAGGTCTTTTAAATGAATGCTAACGCTGTCTTATTATATGGTTCCAAATAATGTGACAGGCTATCATTTGTTTTAATAAGTTGCTGGCATTATGAATGACAAGCAGATTAGAATAAGGCCAGAAACATAAATTTCTGGTAAACACGCACTTTTTGTTGCTAATGGATATAATTGTATAGTTTTTAGTTTCCAGTAACCCAAGGACTAGAAGAACAGACACAGGAGCTTGGTGAGCAAGAAGTTCATCATAAAAGGTGTCATTTTGTTATTGCATCTGGAGGCACAAGCCAATTTTTTCCGTGACAATACCTCTATGTAATATGAAGTGTTGTATAATAAAAATAATAAATTGCTCTGTTGTCTTTCTATCACCAGGTCACAGCAAGAAATAAAACCAGAGGAGCCCGAGTAAAAAATAGAAACCATATTGTTCCAAAGGTCATATAATCTCCTTCATTCTCTTTAAAAATTGCTCATGTTAAAATAAAGTTGATTTGTATTACAGTCAATAAACTTTCTTTAAAGAAGAATTAAAGCTATGTGGAGGCTGCTTGTTTGAACACATTAAGTGCCTTACTTACTGTCCAGATATTTTATTTCTTGGTTAAATTCCCATTTTTTCATGATCACTAATGATATTTTCTTCTTCTGATGGTGGCTTTGAAAGGGCCAGAAAACTAAAAAATCAGTTAGCTTTATCATTAACTCCTTAAAAATATTCTGTGGCGTTACTGATCATTTATAGAAATAATTTTGAAGCCTAAACATTGTGCTCTTAAGATTTCATACTTAGAACATATTAAACAATATGAATACATGTCATGCACATAGCATGTATGTGTCTTGGAAGATATTAAAAAGTTATTTGCAATGATTATTTCTAATATAAATGGGCATAATAAAAAATAAATGTCTTTGTAGCACTTAAACCATTGTAAAATAACTTAAGTAGTTTAATGTCTACCTCCCTATCAGAGTGCACGTTTTATGAGTGTAGAACAGTATGCCCTTCACCTCATTATCTCCATTGCATGAGATTGGAGGACAGCATTTGTTAATATATCCTAAATAAATGTTAATTTAATTAATGAATAAAAAAGTTAGTATTGACTGAATCCTCATTATGAGTAAGCTGACTACTCTGTTTCACATCTTGTTTCTCATATCATGCAGTCTCCTATTTTGTGGACAGAGTATTATAATGTGTTTGTTAATTTACCATGTACAGAAATCCTATAGAGTCAGATAATTGCTAAGAATCAACACAATATACTCCCATGCACTTTAATGATGGTAAAGGATATGACACAACATGCAAAAGAAAGAGCAAGTAAAGAGAATGTTCAAAAACTTTTCAGGCACAACTTCCTGGGTCCTTTGCACAGGATTCACTTCCTCTTGGGATTATGAATTAGCAAAATATGTGCAAGTTACTTAGTTCTCAGGAAAGCCAAGGTGTGAGTGTACTGAGGAGTTTCCATATTCCACTGGTGGCACAAAGCACTATTCAATATGATATCAAAAACAATGCAAACTGTGCTGCTATGAAGATAGGGGTGCATATGTCCTTTCTAATTGGTGGTGGTATGCGTGGGAACAAGAGGGGAGAGGTCAATGAGGGAAAAATAAATCATATGTAATACTTTAAACAATAAAGGATTAAAAAAATTCTATGTAATGAAAGCCTAATATGCAAATTGTCCTCTCAACCTGGAGTTCTATCAGGAGTGGGGCTGGCCTTCCAACTGCCTGCAGCCCTCCCTCCTGCTGGCCCCACCCACAATCAGTCTTCCCTCCTCTGGTGTCCCCCCGCAATCATGGCAGGTCAGCCAGACCCTACTTGTGTACGAATTCATGCACTAGGCCTCTAATAAATAAATAAAATGGAGTATAAAAAATAAACCATGTAAACAATGTCTGTGCAGGGAGCCTCTGGGGACTTTCAGACTTTTAACAGATCATTGTAAATCACCACTAGCTACATCAGTTCGTATTTTGGCCACCTGTCAGTACCATGACTCGAGGCATCCCTCGAGATAAGAATCCATCCAAAAGGACCAGCCTCCTTGCCCCCAGTGCCCACCCCATCCTGAAGGACACTTCCCAGGCTTGCAGGGTGTCATTTCCAAGCCGATACTTCACAGGAAAGACCATCAGATACATTTTATTTGAGTTTCTGCTTTTCTTCAAAGTCTGTCGTGTAGACACATATTTAGATAATATTTTGGTTTTGTTTTTACTGGCTGCTAATCTTACTTATAATATAGGAATCTTATTCTTAAACTCC
Organism: Antrozous pallidus; assembly: GCA_027563665.1. Lineage (NCBI taxonomy): Eukaryota > Metazoa > Chordata > Mammalia > Chiroptera > Vespertilionidae > Antrozous > Antrozous pallidus. Next base: position 90,968,462 of record CM050517.1, read on the forward strand.
AAGAGGAAACTTTATCTTTGTTATAGAATCTCCATTACAATTTCCCTTATAAAGGGGCAGTTCAGATTCATTCAGTGAGACAAGTTTTGTGTGCCGATGTATAGTCTCTCCTTTTCAACAGAAATCACTGAAATATATTTTTTGATTTCTTGAGTATTGAGAAGTAAGGTGTAAGCTTCTCTACGATTTATTTTACATTAAATATGGTCTGTGCCAGACTGTCTCTCTAACCTATGCCATACAACTTTCCACTCACTCAGCACTAGCCACACTGGAAACACCAAGCATGTTCCTATTACATGGACTTTGCACTGGATCTCATCTGCAGCTTTTCCCACATATTTGTCTACCTTGGACCTCCTTTCACTCAGGCCTCTGCTGGAATGCACCTTATTAAGAGAATCTCCCTGACAAGTCTGCCTGAAATAGCACATTGCAATCATTCCTCAACCCCTTACTATGCTGCTTTCTTTTTATTGACATGTTTTGGGGAGTGTTCCATGACCAACTATTCATTTAGTAATTAAAAAAAATATTTTTATTGATTTTTTACAGAAAGAAAGGGAAAGGGATAGAAAGTTAGAAACATCGATAAGAGAAAAACATTGATCAGCCACCTCCTGCACCCACCCCTCCCCCCACTGGGGATATGCCCACAACTAAGATACATGCACTTGACTGGAATTGAACCCGGGACCCTTGAGTCTGCAAGCTGATGCTCTATCCACTGAACAAAACTGGCTAAGGCCATTTAATAATTTGGTAAATGGACTCAGATGCATCATTCTCAAGGTTACCGTTGATTACATAAGGGTTTACAGAGCAGGATCAATAAGGGGAAATGATGAATCAGGGGGAGTCTGGAGAAGATGAGGTGCAGGTTGCTGACGGCCTCTCCCTTAAGGATCAGACATTTCATACAGATCTCCTAACAACAAACTGCTACATACAACACATAGATGGTTTTGCCCAGGAGGATCAGTGTGAGTCTCAAAGTCCAGGCCTTAACGTTGAGGGCTGCTCACGCAGGCACATACCAGCCAGCCACGATTACTGAAACTCCGGACCCAGAAGAAAAACAGGTGTCCACCGTATATCATGCTGTTTTCACAGATTGGAAAGACAAGCAAGAAGTATGGTTTAGTGCCTGCAGGCATTGAAATATCCTGACCCAGTTAGTAATGCAGGGAATTTTGCAAAGGCTAAGTTCCCAGGGTCACCCGTGGGAAAGGGGGGCACAGTATCAGGTCTTTACATTACCTCTTTCCTGCCCACCTTATCATCAATTGATCTATTGCATGTGTATCAGTTTATTGGACTAAATCGTCTACTTCTCCTACTGGACTAAACTCTGTGAGGACAGAGACTTTGTCACTTTGTTTGTTACCATATCGTTTTGTTGTTGTTTTTTCCTGATGTAAAACAACACAAGTTATTATCTCAAGCTCAGTAGCTCAGAAGTCACAAATAGATCTCCCTGGGCTAACCTCTAGGTGTCAGCAGGGCTGCATTTCCTTCTGGAGGCTGTAGGGGAGGATCTTTTTCCTTGTTCATTTGGATTGTTAGCCCAATTCAGTCCTTGAGGTTGCAGGACTGAAGTCACCTTTTCCTTGCTGTCAGCTGATGGCCATTACAGTTTCTAGAGCCTAGCCACATTACTTCATTCATGGCCTCCTTTCTCCATCTTCAGAGCCAGTAATGGTTGTTCAAGTCCCACTTATGCTTTGGCTTTCTTGGGTCTCTTATGTCACAGCTCTGTGATTGCAGCCAGGAAAGGTTTTCCACTTCAAAGGTATTACACTTGGACCCATTTATACAGATAAAAGACTAATATGCAAAGTGTCCCCTTGGGAGTTCGATTGCTCGCTCTGATGTGTGTTGACCATCAGGTGGTGGCACAGAATGAAGGAAGGCCCTGGCCAGCAGCCAGAAAGCTCCAATAGGCTCTAATTCCAGGCCAGGCCTAGGGACCCTACCTGTGCACAAATTTTGTGCACCGGGCCCCTAGTATGGATAATATAGGATAATCTTCTTATTTTAAAGTCAGCTGGTTGAGCATTGGCTATGCATCAAAAGGTCTCCAGTTAAATTCTGGTCAGGGCACATGCCAGGGTTGTGAGGTGATCCCCAGTAGGAGACATGCAGGAGGCAGCCAATCAATCTTTCTCTCTCACATTAATGTTTCTCTCTCTTTCTCTCCTTCTCCCTTCCTCTCTCTCGTTTTCCCTTTTCCCTTCCTCTTCCAGGTATTTCTCCAATAGTGCAGATTTGGAAATCGGACGGCCTCATGTCAGACCCAGGAGATGGAGGATGGAGTTGTGCACTGATTTAAGAAAAGCATCTTTGGCTTGGAAGTGAGAAGGCAGCGTGGACTAGAGTAGACACGGAATCTGTTTGGGTCTTGATCTTGGATTTTCCAACTTCCAGATCTTCTTTCCCTCCTGACCAATTTTTATCATTTCACAGACAGCAATGAATTTGGCCATAACATCACTGCACTTCCAGTTCCCAATGTGAGGAGCTACTAGGACGAAAGGGTGTTGTTGACGGAGGGCATCTAGGTTCTGACAGCGACCAGCAGCCTTCCAGGCACAGTTAGTGCTGACAATGTCTTTCCAGGGTCTTGTCCCTGTTCTCCAGGTGACTACAGCCACCTGGCCAGGCAGCGAGACCCGGTGCTCTGCTTCCCCTTAGGAAGAAGCTCCAGACTCTTAGGAATACGCCCCGCAGGTCCCACCCAGGGACTCGGGGGGTGGGGTCGGCTGTTACTACATCTTTTATGTTTAGTGTAGTGACCGGTATAGAAGAGTCACTTCAAACCATTTGCTAAATGCAAACATGGATGAACAATCATTGACCTCGGCCTGGTGGGGTTAAAGCATGCATCGGTGAATCAGAAAAGGATGAGAGGGTCACAGAATAAGGACATATTGGGGATGATATGTTATGGCTGTGGGGATGGAAAATGAAATACTACTGTGCCTCATTTTTCCTCCCCTTCCTGAAAAAAAAAAAAAAAGGAAAATACAGTCCCAGATAGAAATTTAAACAGAGCAGGTCACATTTACAAAATGCTAGAAAATGCACAGTGATCATAATAAAAAAGGGGAAGTTGTTCACCACCTTTTCTAAAAAGGCTTAAATTGTGAATTACATTCAGATATGACATAAGGAAGATGGTTAGGTAGGTCAGGCAGCGAAAGGACTTACAGTGAAAGGCTTTGAGATCTTTATAGAAACCATTACAAAAGGAAAAAAATCACTTTTTATCCTGAGTTCTTTGGCTCTGATTATGCCACAATATGAAGTGGACTAACTGATCCTTTTCAGGGCTTCTTCAGATCATAGGATTATTGCTAGACTTCCCATTCTATTCTCCGCCATGGCTGCCTGTGTGGTAACTGTTATTCTGGACTGTATTAGGCATAAGAAAACACAAAATGCATATTTTATCATAGTCTGAGATAAAAATAATTTTTTTTTTGCACAGACATTTCTTTGTTTTTTCAAAGTAATGTAATTTAAGCTTACTGAAACAAAATTATGATCTTGAATTTAAGGATGTGAGGTGTGTGTGACAGAAAAAACTGAATGACACAAAATAAGGATGGGATAAGGAATAATGACATACATTGCCCAAAGAATCACATACTTAAAAAAATAAGAAAGGCTAAATTACAAATCTTGGGAAAAATAACTTTTATAATTATTGTAGTTGAAAAGTATGATATTTATCAAAAATATGAAAATTCACGTGCTCAATAAACATTTATTGATATTGCTGTATATATTTTTTAATCTGTAAAGATGATCTCAATGAAATTTTACCAGGAACTTTTGAAATAACTATGCTTAGATAAAATAACAATACAAATCATCTTTTAAACACCTTACGAGTGTCTAGATTTTGTGATTTACCTGTGTGGATTCTTCTTAAAGTTGCTAAAAACCAAACAAAAACTCTGCAAATCTTTGACAAAAGCATGCATTGTAAGTGATAAAAGGCAAAACCACCTGGGCCGTTTTGTAGGCCTCTCTAATCTTTAAACACAATGACACAGAATAAATGAACTTGCAGCCTCTGTTTGGAAAGAACGAACGATCAGTGATGAGCAATTTTTCACAGAAAATACATTTATAGTAAGAGAGCAAAGAATGCGAGTCTCCTAGAGCCCTCAAGCATTCACTCAGCACTTTTCATCCATTATACAATACCTTCCGTTTCACTCCTTTAGTCACAGTTTAAACTATTTCCTTAAAAGATGGTGCAGAGCCTAGGAACACAGAGCATAAATACAGATTTCTCAAATTAACAAAATAAAAACTTCCCAGCATCCCGCCTAAAGTTGTATAGTTTATAAAGACAGTGGGAATTCAAATTTGTGGTGTGTATTTCCTGGATACAGGCTGCCTCTTAAATGTTAATCCGAATGAATGCGCTGATTTAGAAACACAGAAAGGTGTAATGCACATTTTATGTTGCCTTGCTCATTAAACCTGTGTGCCTTATCACCAGTTCTGGTTTGGGGATAAAATGCAGTCAAGAAAAATAACTAGAATTTTGCACAAAGTCATTGTTTGTTTTCACATGTTGCTGGAACATAGGATGCTGTTGTAGGAAAGAATCTGTTTACAGGTGACATGGAAAACTCAAATACGTTTGATTGTGATAATTAAAAACACCATTGGGTTCTCCTGAGAATAAAGATTTGCCCCAGGGAGTGATTCTAATGAGGATAATTGAATTCTACATATCTAAGGCACTTCTCAGATTCCACCTTGGAGAAGTCATTTCTTTTCTATTACATACTGTTTGTTCTAGGATCTGAAACTAGCTGTCCTTCAGCCCAAAACTGCATGTTAGTGGTGGGCAAAGTGTTAACTTATATGCGAAGTAGAAAAATGCTTCCATATGAGAATTTTTAGCATAAATTTGCATTATTAATATGGATCCTTTATTTTTTGGAATGATATGATTGAAAATATGTATTTAATACCATTTTGAGGAAATAAAAATCAGCTAGAAGAGCAATATGATAAATATTTTATAACTGTCATCTATATTTGATATAACTAAAATAAGTTATATTAAAAACACATAAAGTAGAAATCACTTTTCTAAAAATTTAATATATCATATATTGTATGATATTATTTTTTCTACAGCAATGTTGAATTTCAGAGTCTCACCCCTCCAACATCACTGGTATAGCATGGAGTTTGTAACTAACTGCTTGTGTCCATGTTTAATTTAAACCAAGACTATTTCAAGAGAGAAACAAATTTCTCTTTCCAGCAGGTCTCTCTCTCATTTCTACTTAAACCAGAAGCTGTCATTCTCAGCCTAGTAAAAGCAGACGAGGAGAGAAGAATCTGAAAAGTTGGTTCTTTGTGTTTCTATTAAGCAGTTCTGTTAGTAGTGCCTTGTCTGCCATTCACCCACCTATCGCTATACGCCAGGATCTAATTGTGATGCTTCTCTGTCTAAATCCTTGGTATTATTGGGAATGCACCTTATGTCTGGGAACACTCTAGTGTCGCTCAATCAATCAACCAGGTTCATCTCATTAGGATGATTGGCAGCTGGCCCTGGCCGGTGTGGCTCCCTTGTTGGAGTGTCCTCCTGTACACCAAAAGGTGGTGGGTTCATTTCTGGTCAGGGCACATACCTGGGTTATGGGTTCAATCCATGCTTTGGGTGTATACGGGAGACAACAAATTGATGTTTCTCTCAGACATAACATCTCTCTCTCTCTCCCCCCACTTCCTCTCTCTAAAATAAATTTTTATAAAATGATTGATAGGTGAATGAGGAAGCTTTGATGGAAACAGTGGTAATAAAGAAGGCTAGCCACCCTTAGAACAGAACAAGTTCTTCTGTCTATGGCACTTGTATCTTATCACCCAAGGCGTGCACTGAGCAGGTCACTGGAAGGTCTGCCTCTTGTTGGAAGGAAATATCCAGAATTAGACTACCAAAAATGGTGTAAAGTTTAATTGCTTATGTAAGTGTAATTAAATAGAAGTTTTGTGATTATACTTGCTCTTCTCCCCAAGTGTATTACCCCTGAACTATTGCAAGTCTGATAGTCAACATGGCATGAAATTACACTGTGGTCTTAATTCCACAAATGCATGTGTTGTCTAGTTTCAATTCCATTTTACTCTGAATTTCAGTTTCATCTAAATCATAGGTTAAAGGGAATACTCAAAAGCAGTTTTATAAGTTTCCAACAAGGTTAATGAAGTTCAACACTTCAGTTGAATCAGAAATTGAAGGAAAAAAGTATGATGATTATAGTTTCATTTTGAAATTACTGCATAGGGCCAGGAAAAATCATTATAATATCTATATCCTGTAAACAAATCCAGAGCAATTATGTAGAATGTCTTTCTTAAAAAATTTTTTTTGTACTTTTATTTAGTGCCTGCTGTCTGGAGGCAAAGCAGTTTTGAATGCAAATGACTTGTAGAATGAGATGCACGTTCTCAAAACATTTATTCAGAATAGTGAATAATCATCCTCTGCTACTTTTTTCAAATCAATTTCTAATGGGGCTTCTGGGAATATATGCTTGTCCTATGTTTGTGGTAAAAAAATACTTTTATACTTAATGTAACTGATTTTTTTGAAGAATTAGAAAATTCATGTACATATAGTATTTCACAACATGAGTTGGAACTAACAGTGAATTATATTCAAGTTTAACCAACTCTTTTTGAAATTTTTTGTCTTTATTGATTTCAGAGAGAAAGGAAGAAACAAGATTGAAACATCAATGATGAGAATTACTGATTGGTTGCCTCCTGATCGCCCCCTCTTGAGGACTGAGCCTGCAATTTGGGCATGTGCTCTAACCAGGAATCAAACCATAATCTCCTGTTTTGTAGGTTGATGCTCAATCACTGACCCACATTGGCTAGGCAAGTTAACCAACTCCTTACAGACAACTTTAAAAACATTAGAACTTAGAAGAGTATTGATTTTTTTAAAAATCATATTTCAAACCATTATGTTAGATTTAAGCAGGGCTAATTTTAGAAGCAAAACTACAGAAGGGTTTAATTGTTTTGTATGTGATAGTTACCAGTTCAGTGAGGTCTCTAAATATCACTCTTATGTCAGTAGTACATAAGTAGATATTCTCTTTTTATAATGAGTTCTAGTCTTGCTTGCCTAGATGCCAATAGAATACTAGAATTTTCAGTATTAATCTTGACAACTATCATAAACTAGTGGCCTGGTGCACAAAATTCATGCACATTAAAAGGGTATTAATTAGAGGAAATATTTTAATAGTGCTATTTGCCCTTTCTCTATAATAATCTCTATAATAAAAGTGTGACAGATAAAAGGTAATAAGTATAATGTATATGAAAATAATACATAATTTATTAATAAATCAATAATAACAAAATGATATAACAACAACAAACTCATGATTTAAAAACAACATTGATGTAAAGTGATAAAGTGATTAAACTTATTCTAATATCTCCCTGTATACCACATTAACAGTGAAAACACTTTCAGAGAGCTTGAATAATTTCCCTTGGGATAAAGTATTTACAACTTTTAACTTTAACATCATCACATTCTCTTTGAACTCAAAAGAAAGCAACATAATAACTGACCATGTGTGAAAACGGGTTCAGATAGGAATATTCCTACTCTGTCTAGAGTTTGTTCTTGTGATTTATTAATAGTCATTGCAAATGCTGGCATCACGGGAAACTGTTGTCGAATTAATTTAAATGGGAGGCCAGTGTCAGATGGTGACAAATCAATTTTTGGAATCAGAACAACCTCTCCCTCTGCAGATCCTGTTAATATTTCAGCTTCAATAATGTTAGGTAGTTATCTTTTGAGAATAAATCTGGTACCATTACAAAGACCCCATTTACTACTAAGATTTCTCAATAGCATGATGATTACAGCCACTTTCAATTTTAATTCATGACACAGCATTCCTGAAGGAGTAATACTATTAAGAAATTCAATGGGAAAATTTTCCTTTTCAGCATCATCTATTGAGTCAATGGAATCATCACTCAAATGTGTGAAAATCTCCATCAAGTATATCCAAAATTTCTTCATTTAATTTTTGAACATGCTCATTTTTTGGACAAAGAATTGCACGTTTATATATATTTTTAATATTATCTATAGAGGATATACTATTTCCAAAGGCAGCTTCAATCATAGATCCATTATAAATCATTTCATGGAGAATTTCAATAATATCCATTCCTAAATGAAAACTGCTATCAAGTTTGCTATCTCCAAGTTTTATTAACCATTCTCTATAAGCACAATCCTCTGATATCATATTTGTTTTAAGAGACAACTTTCTGAAACATCTCCAAACATCACAGTACTTTAAACTCGTTTGTACTATGGCTAATCGCATAGCATGTGGCACGATACTGACACATTGTTGAAAATCCCCTCCAAGAAGGAGAACTTTCCCACCAGATGCAACATTCAAATTCATAATTTCTCTTAGTAATCTGTCTATGGCATTTATAGCATGACTGGATGCCATGGTGCATTCATCAATAATAAGAAGTTGGGCCTTTTTAATGGTTTTAGCAACTTTGCCACACATGGCAGCAGCCACCATGGGTCCATCAGCCTGACTTGCACCCTCTCTAATCTGGGAACCCTCAGGGGACCCCCTCCAATCTGGAATTTTCTGTCTGTCTTTGCAATCACATGAGCGAATTGTCTGAGACCCCAACCTTTGCTTTTCCTCCATCCACCACCCACAACAGTAACTTCTTCCAGACTCACTTTGATATAGTGTCTAGGAGATCCAGCAGTGCATCTGCCACCAGAACTACATTTGCCAGCATTCTTAGTGCTCCCTGCACTCTGCACGAACCAAGAGGACTGTGAACTTCCTCCACCTGGTGGTGGTCACTGGGGTCTCTGCACACCCCAGAAACTGGTAGCCAGCTCCCCCGACCCCCATTGTGGGTGCTGGGCTGGGGGCATGGGCTGCTTGGGGCCAGAGCACGTGCAAGTGGTTGGGGGCAGGGCGGGAACATCCCTGTCTCCCAAGGCCCCCAGATGCCAGCAGCCAACCTCATCATGGGCACTGGGCTGGGGGGCATGTAGGGACCCCTGAGCCTCACACAGCAGCGGCCACCAGGGTATCCACATGCTCCAAAGGCCAGCAGCCAGCTCCCTGTTGTTGGCGCTTGGCTGGGGCATGGACCCAAATTGCAGCTTGGATTCAGAGCTCCCGACCCTGATGACTCACAGCCATGCCTCGCACCTGGCACTCATTACCGAAGGTGCCCTGGGCACTCATTTGTATGTCCCACATGACAGGTAAACCCCACAGCTCAATCACAGCCTAACTATCAGAGCAACCAACATGTGAGCCTCATGAGGGGATCCCATGGCATCAAATTCCCCTAATCATCCTGAGGTCACCACAAAAGGATGCAACTCAGTCACAGTAACTGTAAGGAGGGATCTTGCCGGCCCTTAAGTACCATGTGGGCAGAGCTTATAGCGTGCTTGCTTCCACGGCACTGTGGCCATGCCCCCGCCAGCCTTGCTGGCTTCGCCGCTGGCCATGCCCCCTGTCTGCTGGCCACACCTGCTGGCCATGCTCCCTGTTCGCTGCCCACGCCCCCTGTCTGATGGCCACACCCCTTGCTCCTGATTGGCTGGTAGTGTAGCGGAGGTACAATCAATTTGTATATTACTCTTTTATTAGATAGGATGAGACAGAATATGGAATCTCAATGATAGAGTCTTTTTTCAAAAGTTTTACCCAAGGCAGTGCCAAAATCAACATATTTCATTCTCACTGGCATGAGAGAGCAGGATAAGATAGGAGTCCAAAAGGCCAACCATATCATTGTTGCTTGCTTTTTAGGAATTATATTGAGTTTTTGAGTAATTTTTGGTGCCAAGAAAGTTTTTAACTATCCGATTTATCACTTTTGTTCATGTGAGATGGTAGAAATCTTTATATTGTGAAATATATGACCATTTTATTTGCCTAAAAACAATTCTAATATAGTCTGAGGTACTTATAAATCATGTGACTTGCCATTTGGGATTTGCTTCTAAACAATGCAGATGGTGATTTGGGGAAGGCATGTAGATGGGAAAGAATTATTCAGAGACTGATGTTTGTTGGGCACAGGGGAATTTTTTGTACTAGTCTGTCCACTTTTATGTATGTTTGAAATCTTCCTTAATACACATTAAAAATATTTTCTTCCTTAGGTGTTGCAAACTAGTGGTCTGAAGGCTGGATCCAGTCAGCCAACAATTGACCCACACAGTGCTAAAAAACTGGAAAAGGCCACTTAGTAATCTGAGATTCCAGATATTCTTGAAAAGTCGGATGTGGTGGCAACATTGAGATAATGTTCCCTCATAATAAACAGTGCAGAGTAATAGCTGTGTCCTGTAAGAAAATACATGCATTTGCCCTGGCCCTGGAGCACTCCTAAAGCATTATGTTTGGCTGACTTTACTTATTTACTTTGCCTTCTTGAATCGTGAAAATATTTAAAATGTTTAAGTTATGGATAGGTTTTCACTTTCTTATTGAAAGATACTGTTACTAAAAACTATTCAGTTATTTATTATGAAGAATACTAGAGAACTGGTGTACGAATTGGGGGGGGGGCATTCCTCAACCCATCCTGCCTCCTCTCCAATCTAGGATTCCTCTCACAATCAGGAACCACTGGCTCCTATTCACTCACCTGCTTGCCTGCCTGATGCCCCTACTGCTCCCTGCCAGCCTGATGGCCCTAATTGCTCTCCCCTGCTGGCCTAATCCCTCTAAGTGCTCTCCCCTCCTGGCCTGATCCCCCTAATTACCGAATTGCTCCCCCTGCCAACCTGGTCCCCCTAACTGCTCTCCCCTCCTGGCCTGATTGCCCTAACTGCCTAACTGCTCACCCCTGCTGGCCTGATCCCCATAACTGCCCTATCTGCCTAACTACTTTCTCCTGCTAGTCTGATCCCCCCTAACTGCCTATCTACTCTCCCTTCCTCTTTGGACCCCCAGCTCAGGAGTGCTGAGAGCTCTCCGCAGTGGCCTCATCCCCATCCTGATTGGTCATTATGTGACGGTGTCCCAGCCAATTTGCTTATTCCTCTATTATTAGTATAGATGGGCTCAATATTGACATCTTCTGATTTTTCAATAAAATCTCAAACCTCATCTTATAGGAAATTTCCCAATTTACAAATAGTCTAAATTAGTGGTCGGCAAACTCATTAGTCAACAGAGCCAAATATCAACAGTATAATGATTGAAATTTCTTTTGAGAGCCAAATTTTTTTTCTTTCTTTTTTTAATCTTTATTGTTCAGTTTATTAATTACATTGTTTCCCCTTTTTATCCCCCTATAGCTCCCCTCCACCCTGTACCTATCCTACCCTCCACCCTCACCTCCCCCTCCCCTGTCCTCTCCCATTGTTGCTAGATTTTTGTCCAGTCTCTTGCTGCACTTCCCACAACCCTTTTCTCCCCAAGAATTGTCAGTCCATTCCCTCTCTATTTCCATGTCTCTGTTATATTCACCAGTCTATCATGTTCAACAGCCTATCAATTCACTTGATTTTTATGTTCATTTGTTGATAGATGTGTATTTGTTGTTCATAATTTTCATCTTTACCTTTTTCTTCTTCCTCTTCTTAAAGGATATCTTTCAGCATTTCATATAATGTTGGTTTGGTGGTGATGAACTCCTTTAGCTTTTTCTTATCTGCGAAGCACTTCATCTGACCTTCAATTCTGAATGATATCTTTGCTGGATAGAGTAATCTTGGTTGTAGATTCTTGCTGTTCATCACTTTGAATATTTCTTGCCACTCCCGTCTGGCCTGCATCGTTTCTGTTGAGAAATCTGCTGACAGTCGTATGGGTGCTCCTTCATAGGTAACCAACTGTTTCTCTCTTGCTTGCTTTTAATATTCTCTCTTTGTCTTTTGCTCTTGGCATTTTAATTATGATGTGCCTTGGTGTGGTCCTCTTAGGGTTCCTATATATTGGGGTTCGGTGCACTTCTTGGACTCCTAAGTCAATTTCTTTCACCAGGTGTGGGAAGTTTTCAGTCACTATTTCTTCAAATAGGTTTTCATTTTCTTGCTCACTCTCTTTTTCTGGCACCCCTATAATTCGGATGTTGGTATGCTTGAGGTTGTCCCAGAGGCCCCTTACACTATCTTCAATTTTTTGGATTCTTTTGGTTTCTTGCTTTTTCAGCTGAGTGGATTTTACCTCTTTGTATTTCAAATCTTTAACTTGGTTCTTGGGGTGCTCCAGGGCACTTTTAGGTCTTTGTATAATATTTTTTGTTTCAGTCAGTGTATGCTTAATTTCTGGTTGGTCCTTTATCATATCCTTGAGAGTCTGCTTTATATCCTTGAAGGTTTCTTTCATTTCCTTGTAGGACTCATTCATTTCCACGTTGGTCTCGATCATTTCCACGTTGGTCCTGATTATTTCTTTGCAGCTCTCGTTTATATCCTTGAGGGTGTTGTTCATTTTCTTATAGGACTCATTCATTTCCTTTGTGGTCTTGCTTATTTTCTTATAGGCCTTGATCTTTTGTTGGAGCCTCTTAAAAAACCCTATAACCGTGGTTCTGAATTCCATGTCCAGTCGTTTTTTTCCCTCCATTTCTTTCACATCTGATTTTTTTCCATGTTGCTGCATGGTGGCTGCTTCCCTGAGTTGGTCAGTTAGCTTTGTGTGGTAGACTTCCTACTAGGGATAGTGGCTCAGCTTCCCCGGTTACCTGAAGTGGATATGGGCTGCACAGTCTTGCTGAAGTTAAGCTCAGTTAATCGTTGTTAGCACTTGGAGGGTTGACCTCCAGGCCAATTGTCTGTGAAGCTCAGCTGTGCTCAGGTTGGGTGGGCGGAGTCTCCGGGCCAAGCAGACAGCGTTAGCTCCGCCCTATGCGGCCCCAGGGACTCTGTGCAGGGGGCAATGGCCGCCAGCACCTCTGAGAGAGAGCCGCTGGGGAGCTCCACCGGCTGCTGGTTGCCGGGGAATTCAGACTTTCCCAAAATGAGTCTGCATGCGCAATGTCTCACCCAGGGTCATAAAACAAAGCAGTCTGACGGTTTTCCGAATGAGAGGCAAGTCGCGGTGCGCTCTCTGCGCCGTCATGCAGCCGAGCTGTTCGCGAAAGCTGCCTTCTCCACAAGCCGGGAAACCCGGCAGCACCCGAGCTTCGGTGTGCCCTCCCACTGTCCAGTTTTCACCCCATGTGATAGTGGGTTCTCTGGACTTCGCCCAGAGCTGGAGAATCAGTCCAGTGGGACGCCTTTGTCTCCCCATTCGAGAAAACTGGCCGGTTTTCAGCCACCCGCCCTCTCCGCAGCGCGCGCTCCAAACCTCTCTCTGTGCGAATCTTTCAATGCTGTTTGCCGCCGCTCCTCCGAGTCACAGTGTCTTATCTTCACTTTTATTTGTGGAATTTTCACTCGGCGAGCTTTCTGGTGATTCTGGAAGGTGTTTGTTCTTTCGTTAAGTTGTAGTATTAAAATTGCTGATTATGACGGCAAGATAGGTGTTCTACCTTTGCCACCATCTTAGTTCTCCTGAGAGCCAAATTTTTTAAACTTAATCTTCTTCTAACGCCACTTCTTCAAAATAGACTCGCCCAGACCGTGATATTTTGTGGAAGAGTCACACTCAAGGGACCAAAGAGCCACATGTGGCTTGAGAGCCACAGTTTGCTGACCACAGGTCTAGATCAAATATGAATAGCAAAGTGACCAATAAATCAAAATGTTTTCCAATGTTCTTATAGATGTTCCTGAAGCAATTTGTCTGTGAAATACAATGAAGGATACCAAGAATATATTTCAGGACCTGAAAGATAAAGGAGAAAATCCTGCCCTGGCTGGTGTGGTTCAGTGGTTAAAACATTAGACTGCTCATGGAAGAGTCTTGGGTTCAATTCCCAGCCAAGGGCACATACCTGGGTTGCATGTTCGATTCCTGGTACTGGTTGAAGCACTTTTGGGAGGTAACCAATTGATGTGTCTCTCTCACAATGATGTTTCTTTTTCTCTCTCTTTTCCCTTCCACTCCCCCTTCCACTCTCTCTGAAGAAGAAGAAGAAGAAGAAGAAGAAGAAGAAGAAGAAGAAGAAGAAGAAGAAGAAGAAGAAGAAGAAGAAGAAGGAGAAGAAGAAGAAGAAGGAGGAGAAGGAGAAGGAGAAGGAGAAGGAGAAGGAGAAGGAGAGGGGGAAGGAGAAGGAGAAGGAGAGGGGGAGGAGGAGGAGGAGGAGGAGGAGGAGGAGGAGGAGGAGGAAGAAGAAGAAGAAGAAGAAGAAGAAGAAGAAGAAGAAGAAGAAGAAGAAGAAGGAGGAGGAGGAGGAGGAGAAGAAGAAGGAGGAGGAGGAGGGGAAGAAGAAGGAGGGGAAGAAGAAGAAGAGGAGGAGGAGGAGGAGGAGGAGGAGGAAGAAGAAATATCCTTGGGTGAGGATTAAAAACAACAACAAAATAATAAAAGGAGAAAAACCTTCCTTCTTATCATCCAAAATTTACACTGTGGGCGTGTGAGCTTTTATATCGATTATTTACTCGTTTAGGATTTGTGATCACTGCATTGAAGTGTTTATTCCTAAATTCAAAGGTTAATCTTCCTTTGCTCCAGTCAAAATCTAATAAGCTACTCTGATTACATCGATATAATCACACACATATATTAGCACACATAACATGCACACACCTTACTCCATGTTAAAATATATTTTCCATCTTAAGAAATTGTAAATCAAGCATATAAAAGTGAAAGGAGAAGAAAGATATATACCAATGTTTCAGTGAGCAGAAGTAAAAGAAGAAAAATGAGTTATGGGTGTCATTATATATCATTCATGTTTAAAAGACCTTTTTGTAACATGAATATTCAATTTACAAAGCCCTGTTATAAATCAGTCATCATCAGTAAGAGATTTATCTTGCTTGCCTGTGTGATATAATAACTCATTGCTTTATGAGGAGAAAGCCATAGAGCAAATTGCTAAATTCATTAAAAACTTATATATTACTGTCTAGGAAAAGATCAACTGATTGAAAACTGCTAAACCATCTAATAGTCAATTATTCCACATAGAACTACTTTAATGAACCTTTATTAGAATAGGTATTTCAGATGCAATTACAAGAGAGAAAATGTTGCCGTGTCAGTTTACGATTTGTTATAGTTCACAGCAAAAAACTTTCTGGGTGGGAGTTCAACATAAAAAGAATGTGTTCTAAAATTTGATGATGAGGATTTTTATCCCATCTACACTGAAGGCCTTTTTACCACAGACGAGGTATGCAGTGCACAGGGAATTTCAGCACCAAAACAATAACCCCAAACAACAGTTTCACATTTGGAGTAGGCCTAATAAAGGTGCATTTTAAGTTGTGTGCTCTGGCCTTTCGGATTCAGGGAAACCCATTAGTATCCTGATGTAGGAGAGTGAAAAAGCTGCAGGGTAGGTTCCTCTGTCTTCATTCAAGGAAATGAATGACGTGCCAACTGTGAAAACTTTCCCTCCAAGTTTACATAGTACAAATGGCATTTATAGGGGAGATGTGTAACTTTTTTGAATGTCATGTATATTCCAGAACATATTTTCTAAATAGCCATTCACTTCACAATAGCTATTCTCTCTTATTAGACCATTACATAAAATATTAATAATTGACTCAGACTGTAGTATAAATGATTGTTTTATGCTTACTTGGAATTAAATTAGTAATATATTTAGTAAATAAAAATTATGGGGCCCAATATATATATACTGGTATATAACTTCATATCTATAGGAAAAAAATTCTTATCTTCCACTGACCTCAGGAAACTGAGAGCCCAGGTAATTTTTTAAATTAAATTTTATTTTTAAAATGCACTTTTATTTTTGGTTGGGGATGCTGGGCAGGATAAGAGGAAAACATACCTAGAAATACAACTTGTCTGTAGACGGAAGTCAAAGGAAATGTTTCTTTTGTACTTCTCTACTTGACTATTTCTAACATTGCTTTCTGTTTTTCAGATATTTCTGTTTGGGAATCTGATGGGTTGAGGGCAGTATTATAAAGACAGAATGATAGGTATTTCATATTCTCCTTTGAGCTTATTAATAGACTGCAAACTATGGAGGGCAAGATCAGTGGCTCCCTCTCGTATGTATCTTCATCTTCTAGCACAATGCTGGGTACCTGTCAAACACTAATTAATTAAATGTGAGTTGAATGGATGGCTAGAAGAATAAATGAACAAACTGTAATGGCAATGACTGCATTGTCAGATGTTCTTAAGACTGGGGACTGAGCTTGGTGTTTGTAAAGGCTGTGATGTCTATCAAGACATAAATAATGGTTGTCTAAGTATTGTCATGTCAGTAATTTACGATGATATTTTATGTATTATATCAAGGATATGTTTCTAATAAACTCGAACTCCCATGCACTCTGGTTAACTCCTGAGATAAACAGGAAGAACTAGAGTTTCAGTTAGTGAAGACTGTCCAATAGTGTGTCTGACATGGTTATCTTCTGCTCTGGATATCACACTGCCTATGAGATGAGCACTTAGAATGAAAACACACATAACTCTACAAACCAGCAGAAGAACAGTGGCTCAGAGAGGAAGCTGACAGCAGACGGAAAAAAGGAAGTTCCCAACTCTGATCTAAAAATATTTCTGAATCTCCCTCCTGTTTATATACCGATAGCTGAAAACCTACTCTTCCATCTCATAAAGACTAATCAGAACAGTTGGGAAAACTTCTAAAGAATATACAGTTCTCTTGTTGATGAGCTACATTTTATGTAATTTCAGGATAATTTTTAAGACAGTAATGGTACCCAGCTCATGTAACCCTGTAGCTTCCTTACTCCTTCCTGCTTTGTGTCTTTAACGTGGTTAACTTTTACTCCTGGTTATGATTGAACCGTGCCTGTCCCAAAAAGATATGATCAACTTCTAACCCCCAGTACTCAGAAATAGGGCCTTCACAGAACTAAATCAAGTGATAGTGAGACCATTAAGTTGGAATTAATTGAATATGACCAGTGTTTTCATAAAAAGGAACAATCTGGATACAGACATGCACAGAGGGAGGACTATGTGAAGAGCCACAGGGATAAGACGGCCATGTGACAGGAGCATTCATAAGCCAAGGAATGCAAGGACTGCCTGCAAACTCCAGAAGCTAGAAGAGGAAAGGAAGGATTCTCATGGCCCTGATTCTCATGGACTGCCTGCAAACTCCAGAAGCTAGAAGAGGAAAGGAAGGATTCTCATGGCCCTGCTAGAAGAGGAAAGGAAGGATTCTCATGTCATTGCAGACTTCTAGCCTCCAGACTGTGAAACAATGCATTTCTATTATTTTCAGCCATCCAGCTGTTGATACCTGTGACAAAAGCCCTTAGAAAACTTACACACTCCTTCTAGTTTCGCTTCAACGCTACTTTCTCCGGTAAAATTTCCCTGACACCATTTGCCCCCAATAATAGGCATATGTTGTCCTCTGGGGAGCATCATACTGACATACTGTATGTAGTAGACACTCAACAATTATGAAATGAATGAATAAATTATTAAAAATAAATGAATACAGAATAATTGGTTAATTCTTGGAGAAGCTGGGAATACTTGTGGAAAACATTTGTGTGTTAAGCCTTATTCCTCTTAGATATTTTCGAGAAGTCAAGAACTGTGTAGTACTTGAAGTAAAACGTAGTTCCATTAAGTTAAACTGTAATTTTAATAATTATGTTTTTTCTACCAAGTAAAATAGAGACAGGTTCAAAGGAAGCAGGCAGACAGCTCTAGTGGTGATGGTGTGTGTATACTGGGGAATGCATGGAGGGGTTGAGCAATAAAGAAAAAAAGAAAACTCATGGACGTGAACAACAGTATGGTGGTTGCAGGAATTAAATCAGGGAGAATATATGAGTTGCAGGGAGGTGAGTAAAAATGGAAGAAAGCATAGAGGGAATAAATGGTGATGGAAAAATAAATAAAATAAAATAAGAGTTACTTTTTATCACCTATATTTTAATTTAAAATAGCAATAATCATATTGCTATAATTTAGCATTAAATCTAATTTTAGGTGGAGAATTTTTTTTTGGGGGGGAGTAGGGGTTCACTCTAAACTATCTCAAGGAAATAAATAATATAATAAGGCAAAGATATTGACTGAAAACCAAAAATGAAGATATTGTTGATATTTTATGGAAGCATGTATAGTGGAATTTCTGGAAATCTTGTTTGAGTGTTAAGTCTTGAAAAGTCACTTTCCTAAAGCAAAATCAAACAGTACTGTAGATCCACCACTCGTTTTCAGCAAAAGTAAGCGACAGTCTTATGCTATGAAACCATATCAGAACTTACATATACTCAAGGCTGCCCCTGTTTTCCTTATGAGGAATTGGGGAACACAATGTGAGAGTTTTATTCAGGGGACAAGTCAATGGGCCTCCCAGGGCTAGAGCATGAGTTCTTTTAATGCATCTCACTCAAGTTTTCCATTTCAAGGTATTTCCTATTCTAGGAGTATAATGCTTGATACACACCCTAATCATATTAGCAATCTTGTATCTTAAACCTTTTATTACAGGAGCAAAAGAGTCATCCCATTAAAAAAAATGAGGGGGTAAATTTAAATAAATTTATAACATAAATTTATTAAAAAGCAGCCATTAATTCCCAATATGTTCTGACTATACCTATGTCTCTCTCTCTGGCTGTCACTGTAGTTTCAGATGTCACTTTTTTTTCTCAGTTGGCTTCCTATAAAGCTCCTACCCAGCTGCCTGCTCACACTTTTGTGTCCACCACAGCCACCCTCCAACCCAATCCCATTGAATTCACATGGCAGCCAGTGTCCTTTCTAAAATCTAAATTTGATCATGTGAATATATTGCGTAAAATCTTTCCCATTATTTTTGGAAAGACAATCAAAATCCTTCACCTGATTTTCAAAGCCTGAATGATTTCGTGCCCTCCCCCGACCCCTACACACACACACACACACACACACACACACACACACACACACACACACAGAGACTGAAACTCATCTGCACTAATGTCCATTCAGAGGTATCTGAAATGCTCAGAGTGGCAAGCTGAGTCTTGCTACCTCAGAGCCTGGATGAATTCCCTTCTACATGCTATGCTTTTTTTTTGTCACCTAATTCCCGTGCTATCTTCCATTTATTTTTCTATAGTACCTCCTCAAATGTCATTTTTCAGAAAAGCTTTTCTTGCCACTTGAAAACATTGGTTAGGTCCCTCATATTTTCTTTCACAGCACTTACTCCCAATTATAATTACATTTTTATTAATGTGATCATTTGGAATCTGTCACCATGAGACTATTATCTCCTTGAGAGTAAGCACCAGGACTATTTTGTTCACTGATACTCCCCTAGCATCTTGCAAGTGCCAGACTGGATAAGTATGTATTGAGTGAAAAAGAAAAAAGGAAGATAATATGAATTAATTGGTAGTTTTTACAATAGCATTATTCTCAGCCATTGCTCCCGCAGTCCACTGCATGAAAATGACAAGATATCTGAGTTAAAATACAGATCATCAGCTCCCCACTAGTCTACCAACTCAGATTCTCTGGCCCCAGGGTCCTATAGCAAAGAAGTGATTCTGATATGCCGCTTAGTCTGTGGAATCAATCAGCTAAACAACGTTTCTAGCAGTCATAATATGTGAAACTGTATAAGCTCCAAATTTAATCTCTCTACAGAAAAAGTTTAACTATAAAATTACCCCGCCTTCTTAAATGCATGATGCATGAAGAATTACTAGACTAGGTTTACATGATATAAAAATGAGTAAGATAAGACTACTTTACTTGAAAAAAAAAAAAAGACTGCTTTACTTGGAGGAGATCACAAGAGATCACAAACTAGTATAAATCACATTCTATGTAATAAAAAGCTAATATGCTAATTAGACCAAATAGCAGAATGACCTTTAGGATGACCTTTCAACCTTTTGAATGAAACTGGGGCTGCAAGGGGATGTGAGGGCTGAGCCCCTTGCAAGAATTCTGTGCGTTAGACCTCTAGTATATTTATAATTGGACAGATTATAACAAATTAAATATATTTTTAATATATTGAGATTTGATTTTTAGTTCTGATTAGAAAGTTTGAAGTAGAAACTTTAGAATGTTAAGGCCACGATTTGAATTGAATCTTAATAGATAAGTAGGGATAGAGTGAGGAGATTTCTGGAAGATAAAATAGTTCAAAGTTGTAGAATCATGAGAGAGTATGGTTGCCTCGGGCCTTGGAATCAGAATGCATAAGAGTTTAGTTTGAAGGGCCTTATAAGCCAAACCAAAGAACTTTGATATGAAAGTTTTAATCAGTATAATAACATTTACAAAGAAAATGGCACTGCTTTTTAGGACTTTGTGATGAACAAAAAGATCCCTTAGTTGATTTCAGAAGCTTAGTTATTTTTCCTGACAACTCTGAGACAAGTTACCTTCTAAGCTGAAAAACATTCTGTTTGCCAACAATAACATTTTTATTACTATGTATATTCAGTCTTCTGAATTCTCTCTGTGAAATGTCATGCTGGAATTTAAAGTGATATTTAAGAATATCTGTACAATAGCATGCATGGTTTTCTTAAAAGTTATAATATATTTTATTTTATACAGATTGCTATCTAGCCATAGCAAATGCACATTGGTATTATTGACATAGAAGTGTATTACAATTGTTAGCTGGAAAAGGTCCTAGTAATCAAGGAATGGGCAACCTCTAATTTTGTGGCTCTCAGCTCTACCTACACCTTAAAACAGCTAGAAAGCTTTTAAATCAATTGATAGTAAGCATTCAGTATATGTTTTTTGGTATTGATTTAGAGTTCTTTTATTAGTTTGAGACTAACAATCCTATCTAATAAAAGAGTAATATGCAAATTGACCATACCTTTGCCACACCCACAAGCCAATCAGTGGGAGCATTCAAATTAACCCAACCAAGATGGCGGTTAATTTGCGTATCTGTGCACAGAAGATGGTGTAGAAGGAAGCCAAGCACTGCAGAAGGGAGCAAAGCTGTGGAGAAGTAAGCAAGTGGGGCAGGGGAGAAGGGAGGGAGCAAGGCAGAGGAGATGACAGGAAGGGAGGCAGTGAAGAAGGAAGTGAAGCAGCAGAGAAGGGAGGAAGTGAGGCAGCAGAGGTGGGAGGGAGCTTTGCTCAGACCACAGGAAGTTCTATTCTTGCATGAATCTTCCTGCAACAGATCTCTAGTAAGTAATAAAATCTGTGCTAACTATGAAAATCTTCTAACATTGAGGGGGGGGGGGAATGTTAGAAAGGAAATCTATATTAATATTTTCTGAAACTGAAGGTTTCTGTAAAAGCACACTCCTTGTTATACATTCTTAGCCAACCTTTTTCAGCTGATGAAAGGGATGCTTAAGGCCCCTCCAGGATAATATTTAAATTTTTAGTTCTTATCAATTTTTTGTGATTATTCCAAGGATTATAAAAAATTATTTTGTTCACAAAATACATGATATTTTGTTGTTGCAAAATTACATTAATTGTTGGGTTAAACTCCACCATTTTCTTTTTCTTTATATTATTGTGCACAAATATCAGCATTTTAGTATTACAATGAAAAAATAAAACACAAAACAAAGCCAAGGATGAATGAATGTGTTTCTTTGAGAACCATGAAGTTCAAGCCTGCTGCACATTAGTGGCTCTTGCCTTGATGTGATATGTGAGCAGATCAGAATGTGGTAGATTAATATTCACTCCTGAAGAACAGAGTCTAGAGAAGCTTTCTTACTCACTGACCTGCTTTCTAAAAGTGATAACTTACGTTTAATCCTTGGAGCTTTATCTTCCTCCAAAATTGTAAGTAGTTTCCCTGTCTCAGACAGTCCTTGGGCCTACTCATTAAAACACTTGAAAACCATAGTTGTAATGGCAGACATATATTGCCTGGTAGAGAAAGAAAGCATGGAACGAGTCCTGAAGTTTATTTAAATTTTAAGTGATAATAAATAGATATATATTTCTATACAGTTTGGCTCTTGATTTTCCTCTTCTGCTGAATAGGATGAATAATTTTCACCTTACTTAATTCAAGTTGCAGTAAGAATAGAGAACTCTACCCGATATACTGCAATATTAAATAAGATGGTACCTCAGCCCCAGTTCACATAGCATCCACTCACTCAGTAAATATATTTTGAAGATGTACCATGTGGATATATTTTAATGACTAAAATTTTGACTTAGAAGTCAAACCTTACTATCATTGCCTGGTTATGTGACCATTAAAAAATTGATTCTCTCCCTCCAATTATCAGTTTTCTCATCAGAAAAGTAGAAGGGACTACTAATATTTACCTCAATAAGTTGTTGAGAGAATTTAGTAGAACAACATGCATTAAAGACTTAACTTACTGTCACCTAGCTGGTGAGAACTGAGCAATGGCAGCATGGGAGGCTGTTCAGCATAGCAAACCTGATGCCTGGAAGGCTGTTAGCCTAGCTGGCCCTTGTTTGGTTCAGGAAACTTGGCTTTGGAACATCTGTAAACTGATCAGGTCTCTGGACCACTCAGACTACAATGTTTGTACAGAAATTTGATTTATGGTGAACATCTACTTTTCTTCTGGGAATCTTAAATTTTGGTAGTGGTGGCTAGGCAGAGCGCCTACATGACCAGTCCCCATAAGACCTTGGATTCTGAGTGGCCAACAGGCTTTCCTGCGCAGAACTGGTATATTTCACTGGAAGAGGAAGGAATGTGCTGTGGATGGTCCTACAAGGAGCACACACGAAGCCTGTAGCAGGATTCCTCCAGACTCGGCCCGATGTGTCGTTTCCCCTTGCTGATCACGTGTGTATCCCTTTTCTATAATAGTTCACAGCCTCTACATCTCCTGAGTCCTTTTAGAAAATAACCAAATATGTGAGTGGGTTTTCAATCCCAACCCAAGTAGTAGTAATGGTAGAAAAATCTCCATTCACAGAAGATTGTTGACTAGAGTGTTGTTTACAGAAAAGAGAGAGGGAAAGATGGGCATACTGAAGCCCTAGTCCTAAATATCTACGGAATCACAAATATATAAAACAGAATGTGAGCTCAGCCACAGTGGCTCAGTGGTTAAGCACTGACCTATGAACCAGGAGGTCATGGTTTGATTCCTGGTCAGGGAACATGCCCAGGTTTCGGGCTGGATCCCCAGTGTACTAGTAAGGTGTGAAGGAGGCAGTTAATGGATGATTCTCTCTCATTATTGATGTTCCTATCTTTTTCTACTTCTCCTTTCCTTTCCAAAACGAATGAAAATATATTAAAAAAATAAAACAATGTGAATACTGATCTGTTAAAAAAGGTAAAAGTTATTAATGAAATGGAAAAATCTGCTCTTAGGAAAATTGTTGCAATGAATGCCTTAGTTTCTTTTTGCAGCACTAGTCAAGGTGGCAAAAGAAAAGTCAAGAAAAAAGAAAAGAACAGAAAGAGCTCAAAAATATCTAAGATTACAGTTTTTAATGTGGGAAGGAAACACTTTCTCAATGTCTACAATGCCTCTGTATTTAGAAGAACTGAGTGAGTGTATATCTGATCTAGAAATGTGATGAATAAATGCATATAATAATCCCTACAGCAGCCAGTAGAAAAATAACTCAGAATATGTGGAAAAAATCAACAAGAGAATTAAAGTGATATATTAGATATCTGTTTAATAAATATATAGTTATGTATAATGCATATTTTATATATATATATGTATGCTATGGGAGATAGGATTAAATACAATTGCTCTTCAAATTATACAACATTAATATAAAACAGAACTATATAAAAAATACAACTTAAAATTCATGGATAATATATATGGGCAATATAAAAACAAATTATTTATTAAGCAGTTTTTCAAAGTTTACATCACACTCACACAAGACATAAAGTTGTATCTATTCATAATATGTATGAATTTAAAATGTTAAAATATCTGTGTAAAAATTAAGATAGTAATTTTATAACTGGAAGGGACCTTAGCAAAAAGCTCTACATTTGCAAATGAGGACTCTCAGAGACTATTAGTGCATCCATATTTTCCTAAAATCAATTTGTCTCCTTCCACATCTTTCCAAAAAAAAAGTATGTACTTGTGCTTCACAATAAGCAGATTTCTTAAAATACCTGCATGTCTAATTTATTTTTTTAAATATTTTTATGAAGTTATTATTTCAGCATTAAAATTCTCAATGCCTTAGGCTCTTTGCCAAAGGGTTAATCATATGCAAACATCTTCACCATTAAATTTTTGCTTTTAAATAATCCTGAAAATTTTTTCATTTTGAGTTCTAGCCATTTTGGCTCTGTGGATAGATCATCAGCCTGTGGATCAAAGGGTTTTGGGGTCCCAGATTTGATTCTGGTCAAGGGCACATACCTTAGTTGCCAGGCCTGGGCAGAGGCCAATCGGTGTAAGAGAAACACATCGATATTTCTGTGTCTTCCCCTTTCTCTTCCACTCTCTCTTAATAATTAATGGAAAAATATCCTCGGTGAGGATAAATTTTTTTCTTTATTTTGAAAATAGTGAAACTTTTATGTGGCTGTTTTATAAAATTCATATTATGAACTAGAATAAAGTAACCTGTACAAATTTAGAACTGAGCAAATGCTAAATACTGGTTGCAACTCTTTAATTAAAAAAAAAAAAACTAATATAGAACTCATCAAATTACCTTCAACAACTGACAGCATTTTTTTTTGCCTTTACGATGTTTGAGAACATGATTTAAAGTATAAATCGCCCTTTGAGCTACAGCTACATGAACATTTAGGACCCGAACTTAATGGGGCAGGATAATTTGGGGTTGGTGCGAGAGCAGCAGTGTGTGTGTAGATATACACTGGCCCAGACTCATGATGAAATACCACTCAGAATGTGACCATTTCTTCCCTCACAAACTATGCAATTTCTAGTGCCATCCTTCGGGTGGATGGCACTGCTCAGTTGGATTGTCACTCATGAAACTTTTGTAAAAAAATGGTTCTTGAGAGTTAATAAAGTTCAAGAGGCTGCACAAAATATGAAGGAGGAAAAGAGGAGAAAGGAAAAGCTTTAGAGTTTGTGAAGCCCTCTCTAGGCTGCTTAGATGTAGCCAGAGTGAGAACCATGCATTTCACTGTGACTCCTGATGAAAGAGGTCCCTGGGGTGGACAATAGAAATGTGTGCATGGGTAGGGTGAGGTGTGCGCTGCCAATCTGTAATGACGATGCTGCTTTCGTTCATCCAGTCTTAAGTTTAATGTGTTTTTTTTTTAACAATAAATGAGATTGTGGAATTATAATTGTATCTAAAGGTTAACGAATAGAATCCATGTTTGAAATCAATAGCATCTGGTAAGATTTCATAATACCTAATAGATAAGGCAGAAAAAGCCATGCATGGAGAAATGTATAGCTTTTATATACTTGCATTAGAAAATAAATAATCTTCAATCAATAATCTAAAATTTCTATGACTAAATAAGAACTAAAGAGAAAAATTAGGCTACATTGCCCTTTCTGTCTTCTTTGTAAGTGTTTGGTACTTCCATGTAGTTCTGGTAAGTCAATTCTGTGTATAATCTTTAGGCCTAATATTTAATTGTCTGTAGGAGACTGACACAGAGAGGGAAACATTCAAGATGTGGACACTGAATCTGGCTAAATTCCTAAGTAACTACAATAGTAGAGATTCCTGTCAATTCGTGACAAAATATAGTTGAAAAAAAATGAAAACTATATTGCTTTAAGGCACACACCTTTATAGTTGCTCATTAACAGTAAAATCTAAATAGATTATATGTTTTTGATAAAGCTATACTAAAAAGTATAAACAAAACATGATAATAAATTTTAATTCTTCTAGAACTTTCTTCAGTTTAAAAATGACAATTAATTTTATCATGTAATTATATATTTATTTCAATACTATGTGTCTCATTACCCTTCTTGATTTTTATCACCATTACTGAAATAAAAACTAAAATGTATAATGGCAAAACTATAGAATAGGTAGATGGTTTATCAGAAGATAAACTCACTTAAAGCACAATACAATTTTTATAATTTAATGTTATAACTTATCAATCAACAAATATGTATTAGCCACCTAATATATGTTCATTACTATGGTTTTAAGAATTCATACAGATTCTCAAAAAGAGAATTTTTAGAAAAGTATACACATATCCATAATCCCTCCCAATCATATTTTATAGATGAATATTACATATGATGCATCTAAGTTTAGAAAACAGTTTCTGGAGCCAATATCTTTATCACTGATAACTCAATATGTCATTGTATTTTGAAATATTCTGTTACTACTGGTTTTAAGTAATTTAAAAATGCGATATGCATTTGTTTAATTTTAAATGTTAGCTTCATATAAGTCATTGAACAGGTTATTTTTTCATAATGAAGTAAAAAGATGAATGTCTTCTCTCAAGCACTTTCATCCCCAAATGTCTATATTTTATTACTAAAGATAAATAATTATAAATATGTCAACATTTCTTTGGCTTTTTAAACACTTATTCATGGGGGAATATGTTGAAGAAATTTTGTTGAAAACAATTTCCTCGTAACACAGTTTATGGAAAGTCATATTTCTTATCTCCTTAGGATATCTGTCAGCTAATAATTTTTGTGGCCAGAGATAATTTAAGTCAAGCACTGATAAAATTCTGGACCACATAATCATCCAAATAAGACAGTAGTTTAGTTTTCTAAGGGAAAACTGTTGGCAACCAAACATTATATTAACAGGCTTTCCAAACCCACAGGGAAAACAATGACTGTGTTTGCTGTGTAAATAAGAAGAGCTTTCCAATTTCCGACAGCTCTGTTGTCATTTAGAGCTGAGAGCTTTATGTGTAACAGCAAAGCCATTTCCTTAAATTCTTTTATAACATTTACTTTACAGACAGTGGAATATATTCTACTTTTTTTAAAGAGAGAAACATATGATAACAAGAGTAAAATTGATGAAGCTGGATTGATATAATTAAAGAGAAGATAGACTTGAACTAAGTTATAGAAATGTGAATATTGAGCATCTCTATTTAGTGGAAATTAGGATGACATATTTGTATTTATTGTTAGACTAGGGGCCCACTGCACGAATTTGTGCACCTGGGAGGGAACTGTGGGTTGTGAGGCTGTGGTGGGCACAGGGGTGGGTCTCAGTCTATCCTGCCTGGCCCCTCCTGCCATGGCTCCTGGATTGATCTCTGTTGGCAGCCCTGCTCCGGCTGCCGTTGCTCCCATGCTCTCATGGTGTCAGCCCCACTCACACCTGCTGGTGGTTCCAGAGACACCACTCGCACCCACTATCAGTGCTGGCCCCACTCACACCTGCAGCTAGCACCAAAGTCACTACTCGCACCCGCTGCCAGTACCTGGTGCTGGTCCTGATCACTCATCGTCGTCAGCAGGTACAAGCAGCGGTTGCCGGCCCTGATTGTGCCTGAGGGCTTTTCCACCTCCCCCTGTTCCTGAGGGGCCATCTGGACTGGCGCTGAGTTCTGGCAATGGGTGTGAGCAGCGGCTCTGGTGCCAGTTGCAGGTGCAAGCACCAGGTGGGACCACAGCGCACAGGAGCAAAGGATTTTCAGTAACCACTAGAGGCTCTGGTGCCCCGCCTTGATCTGGCACCCATGTTCACCTGCTCCACCATCTTACTGTGCTTGATGTCCACCATGCTCTGTGCATGCCCCCTGATGGTCAGTGCACGTCATAGCAACTGGTTGTACGGTTGTCCCGGTTGTTCCGTCATTTGGTTTATTTGCATATTAGCCTTTTGTTATATAGGATACTTATACAATGGAAGGAAATTATTTATGAAATATTTTTAAATGATACTTTAAAACATCAGAAAGATGAAATGTTTCCACTCTTTTTAATTTTTTAAATTAAAAAATGTTTTAAATTATTTCAGAGAAAAAGAGAGAGGGAGAAAGAGATATAAACATCAATGATGGGAGAGAATCATCGATTGGCTGCTTCTTGCATGCCCCCTACTGGGAATTGAGCCTGCAACCGGAGCATGTGCCCTGACCAGGAATCAAATAGTGACCTGGTTCATAGGTTGATCCTCAACCACTGAGCCATGCCCGCCAGGGAACAGATTCTGTTAAATTCACATTTTATTTATTTATTTATTTAGGCTCACTGGACAAAGTGTTAGTCTGCAGACTGAAAGGTCCCAGTTCAATTTTGATCAAGGGCACATGTTCAGGTTGCAGGTTTAATTCCGGGTAGGGCGATGCAGGGGGCAGCCAATTAATGATTCTCTCTCATCTATCTCTCTCTCCCTCTCCCTTCCTCTCTGAAATCAATAAAATATATATTTTAAAATAATCCACAAAATTTTAGAGCTAGACTTAAGTGGCAATCTAATTTAATCACTCATTTTGCAATAAAATAGGTTTTATGAGAGATGTCCAAGGTTACACAACCAGTTCGAGTTAAAGCCTGAACTATAGTCTCTATCACTGGGTTCCCAATTTCATGCTTTTCCCGTTATCCAACATGCAAGATGAGAGGACAGAGATGCGTGCTCTGGATGTTTCCGAAAGCACATGATTTCATGAGTTTCATGGTTCTCAGTCCTCAATCTCACTATCGCCAAACATTTCAGGGGACCTGGTAGTATAGAAACAGCATTTACACTAAAAAATGCCCACTGTAGCCACAATTTCTTTTCAGAAGGAATAGGAATAGAGAGCACTCCCAATATCATGCATCCATTATCTAAAACTATTTAATATAATTGCAATGTAACCAGAACATCTTATGGGTTACCAGAAATGCCTGAGATCTAAGTAAATTAAATTTTCTGTTAATCATGTCATTCATCATCCTTTCTTTCTGAGATATTTACTTGGAATAGCCAAAGCTGTCAATATAAGAGGCATTATCTAATTAGTGTGTGATCACTCAGACAATCAGATACATTAAAGTTTTCTGTGTCCACCTGGGGTAAGCTGAAAGTGGTCTACTTTTTAAAATGCAAAATATTATCTTATTCTTTCCAAAGAGCTATTTTGGGTTTATATATTGGCTTATAAAGAAGACATATTGGAAATTGTCATTTTAAATTAGTTTTGATAGTTAAAATACAATTTGTCATCAGCCAAGTAAATACTTTGTTTCTAATCCTCATTGTGCAACACAATGCTCCATTTAAATATATTATACTAGGGGCCTGATGCACAAAATTCGTGCAAGAGTAGTAGGCCTTCCTTTCCTCAGCTGCTGGCACCAGCTTCCTCCAGCACCTGAGACCCAGGCTTCCCTTGCAGTCCCAGCTTCATACAGAAGTTTGTCTGGAAGGACGCCTGGAAGGATGTCTGGTCTAATCAGCATATTACACTTTTATTATTGTAGATTTAAAATTTTGTTTTTTTTCTCTCCTGTGTTCATGGAGGAAGAGTCTATACATAGAGTACTATTTCTTTATATTAGCTGCCCTTCTGAGTAGAATATACCCATAGGTTATATTATAGATGGATGCATACATACACAATTTTCCTTTTCTCTCTATTTGTTAGTTTACTTACTATTTCTTTCAAATTACATTTAAGAACTATTCTCTTAGAGAGCAGAAGGACTAAATGAAAATTATTTTAAAGTGGAATGGTCAAACTGAATATAAAATAGTAATAGGAAATGAGAAACAGCCCCAGTTGAGCGAAAATGAACAAAACAGAGGGAGATTATTTATCGCTTAGAAAAAGCCCACCAGTGACCTCATATACTTCCACTTGCACAATTCAGAGAGATGGTTTTCAAACCTTTTCTGTATTTTCATTGATAGGAGACATTGTTTAAAATTTGTATTTTAATGTTTATCAATCTCTATTATAAGAAATAGGTCATTATGAACCCAACACATGGATTTATAATTTTCGTCTTCTTCTTCTTTTTTGGCTTTTAATAAAATCTAATCACATTATTAATATGGTAACAGACAATTTAGAAATCTTTCCTCTAACTTGCCTAGAGTAAAGAAAACTCTATTAATCCTTATTTATCTCAACCCCATTAAAAACCAGCATTTTTGTGGAGGATGTTTCTCATTTGTTACAACTAAGCAAATTTTACTACAACTTGCGAGATCCAACTGTGTTTTTATCCCAAAGTATTAGAATGTTAAACCTTCCAATAAAACAAGTATTTAAATAAGAGCCTACTTAATGGCTGGAAATAATTGGTGAACTTTATCTGGGTTCATTCATTCACTGCTTTATTTTAAAATGTTTACTGAGGGTCTATTACACACAGAACACTGTTTAGAAAGTATGAAGGTTGCAAATATAAATAAGACATGTTCTTTGTATAATAAACTAACAAATTAAGAACATAATTACAATATATAGTCAGATAGGAAGCTAGAGGTGATTGCAGTAAGAGAGGCAAGCCTTCTTGAGCTGACTGGGGAACATATTCAATGCAGTGGGAGGTCACGCAGCCATCATCCTCAGTGATTGAGGATAGTACTATGAACCAGGAGGTCATGGTTCAATTCCCAGGCAGGGCACATGCTTAGGTTGCAGACTCGATCCCCAGTGGAGGGGTGCAGGAGGCAGGCAATTAATGATTCTCTCTCATCATTGATGATTCTTTCTCTCTCTCTCCCTCCCTCTCCCTTCCTCTCTGAAATCAATAAATAAATTAACAAATTAATAAATACATACAGTGGAAGGTTAGAAAGAATTTTCAAAGAATGAAAGTAAAGGTCCCAGTTACATTAGGAAAAAATGTGTAAGGCTAAATATATAGACTGGGAAGATTAAAGTTTGTGCAAAATGTTAGGGGACACAGGTTGTAGGGAAAAGAAACTAGTTTGTATGAGTTTTACCATAACATGGAAGGATCTCCATCGACTATGATTTTTCTAATTGTGAATGTTTTGTTTAAAATAAAGTTTGTAGATGAATATTTTCATATAAAAATGAGTTTTCAGTTCCTGATAAATTACAAACGCTATTGCTGAATTCCCTCCCCCCAGTTTTGAACAGTTGTTCCTCCTAGAAGTCCTCCTAGATACAACTGAAGCTTCTCAGTCTGTTCTTTGAATCTCTCATCTTTCAAAACCTACCATCTCTATTTCTATCTGAAAGCTCTGTGGTAAATCTTTACTTATAAATCTAGTAATTCATTTTCTCTTCAAGACTGTCTACAAGTCTACTATTTAATTTACATACCGATTTTTTTTTAATTTCCAAGATTTCTATGAAAAAAGAGATTGTGTGTGCTTGGTCTTTTGCCTTACAAGATCCTCCCATTGATTTGTAAAAAAATTTACCTTTACCATTGAAAATATTACAGATGTCTCCCTCATTGACTCTTTCTAGCCCTCCCTGCCTCTCCCCTCGCCCCCATCTCAAGCCTTCATCACCCTATTGTCTGTGTCCATGCATATAAGTTCTTTGGTTAATCTCTTCCCATCCACTCACCAGTGAATGGGAAGTTCAAGTGCTATAAAAGTCATCTGGTTTGTCAGGTCACTATGAACTAGTGCCCTGCCTTCTGATTTGTCACCTAATATTTTTCACATTAGTTTCCTTCAGACATTCACTAATTATGTTCTTTGTTTTATTTTATGGGAAAAATAACATAAGATAAATTGATTATATTGTTATTCAGTTCTTATATTGTTCTAGGATATCTCTATCATGTTATGGCTGACATTTTATAGGCATTATACTTTATTAAGATTATGTTGAAAATTAGATTTAAAAAGAAAACACACACACACACTGTTCTCCAAAAATATTAAATAATTATACAGCAGCCACTGAACTCACAAGCAGAGTTTAAAGAAAATGGTGTGCTATAAAACTTGCCTGAGTACAATCATATTCAGTGACTCACTGTTGTGCCTTTTAACCTATGCTCTTAAAAACAAGCCCTTAGAAGTTCATTGCAACCTTAAATGATGTTGATTTTCTTCAGATTATGCTGTAACTTGACAGGAGCCATAAGAAGGCCACATTGCACATGATACATCTTGGGAACTAATGTCCATTTCTGCTGGCACTCAGACAGCTCTGGTCAAAGCACTTACACCAGATATTGCTTTCTTTCTTACGCCCTTGAGGGATGATCTGAAAGTGTTACCCAGAGTGCTATCCAAGTCCCAGAGTTGTTTTTCTGTAGATAAGTTATGTCATGAAAAAACTCCACAAAAACTATAGAAAGATTTCTCTTTTACTGGTGTGGGAATATGGTCCATATAATATACACACATACATGTGTATGTGCTCATACATATAAAAAGTAAGAAGTTCTAATCTCATAACATTTTGTTGTTGTTGAGGCAGTTTTCCTTGCTTGCTTTTATTTCTATAATTTAAACTAATTTAAGTCCAACACAAGATGTGGTCCTATTTTTATTCCTGAAAATTAAGGTTTAAACCTAAAAGGATGGTGGGAAGGGAGTTTATGATCCTCTACCTAGTTCATGGAGAACTTTTAAAAATGCCGGGGACCCTAGCAAGTGGCTCAGTTGTTTGGAGCACGGTCCCCTACACCAGATGGTTGCAGATTCATTTCCAGGTCAGGACTCACACCTAATGGGAGGCGACCAATTGATATTTCTCCCTCACATTGATCTCTCTCTCTCTCTCTCAAAATCAATATCCTCCAGCGAGGAATACAATTTTTTTTTTAATTTAAAGATAATAAAAATTATTTTCAAATGTTAGGTTCATCATCTGTCCTTATTTTTTGTGTATATGGAACTAAACATTCATAAATTTTAACATTGATACCCACAAAATTTAACAAGCAACATGGTCAGAAAGAACAATAACTAATTTTTAAATAAATGATTATTTGACAATTCCTTACTACAAAAAAGCCCTTACTTTCTAAGTTGACAGGGCACGTTTTTGAGAATTTTTTTCATAATATCAAAGGTCAGAACTTATGCTATTTAACACTGCAAGCTTTCATAATGTCTTTAGCCCTTAGAAGGTAAAATATTTGATGGCAGTAATACTCTCATTCATTTTGTGTACCCAGAGGAAGGTTAGGTAGAGTTAGTGTAAAATAAATGCTATTTGATGAATTGAGCAAAGGAAATAACCTTCCAGTTTACTACATTATTCAAACATAATTAAAGGTGTTTCTCACTAATGTGATATTTTTATGAAAAAGGTAAAAGAGCATAGTCTGTATCATTCTAAGAGGGAATTAAGAGAACATAATGAAATTAATTGCCACTGAACAGGTATAAGCTGAGTTTTTCAGGATGAACAATAAATCTATAGAAAGCTTACAGACATTTAAGAAGAATATGCCACAAAACTGCAAGTCATCCTATATAGTAAAAGCCCAGCTCATTCTGGTCTCTGGTGGATTGAACAGAATGATGAGACCAGAATGATCACGGCTCTTTGCCCAGGCCAGCCTTGCCCCCAGCAGGGATCCTCACCCCAATCGGGGGTGTGGCCAGTCTGCAAATTGCTCCGTGGCCCCTCACCCAGTCTGGCCCCACCCTCCAGCAGGGACACTCACCGCAATCGGAGGCATTCTGACCTGCAAACCTCCAGTGGCCCCTTGTCCCGGCCAGCCTGCCCCCCCCGCCCCCAGTAGGGTCCTTTACCCTGATCTGGGGCTCCTATCAGGGTAGGCCAGCCAACCCCCACCCATGCAACAGGCCTCTATCATCATCCTATCTAACAAAAGAATAATATGCAAATTGCCAATACCTCCAACACACCCACAAACTACACCCACTAGCCATGCCCAGCCATGCTCACCAGCCAATCAGGAATGAATATGCAAATAAACCCAACCAAGATGGCTGCAGTCACAGAGAGCAGGAGGGAGGCTTGGTTTTCCCTGGCAATGGAGGAAGCCAAGCTTTCCACCTGCCCTTGCTGCTTGAGTCTTGACACCAGGTTACAAAGTTTTAATTATAGAATTCCAACAGAAATGGCAGTAGCTATGGAGCTGGAAAGAGGCAGGAGGCTAGGGTTGCCTGCAGTAATGGAGGAAACCAAGCTACTTCAGCCCTGGCCAGCCTAGGATTCCATTCCAGGCTACAATGTTTCAATTATAGAAGATACATAAATTGCAACCGAAATGGCTGCCACCATGGAGCAGGCAGAAAGCTTGCCTCCGCTCTAGGCTACAAAGTTTTCAGTTGTAGAAGATAAATTAATCCCAGATCTGAGGGCCTCCACTTGGGTCACCAGGGTGCATGGCTGGCCTGCAAACCACCACAGACCTCTTGCTCAGACCACCCCACACCCCAAGGGAACCCCCACCCTGATCCGGGACACCCTTCAGGGCAAATAATCTGGCCCTCATCCATGTACCAGGCCTCTATCCTATCTAATAAAAGAGTAATATGCAGATTAACCATCATTCCAACACACAAGATGGCTGCCCCCATGTGGTCAAAGATCCTGCCCTCATGTGGACATAAGATGGCCACGACAAGATGGCTAGCAGGGGAAGGCAATTGGGAGGGATCAGGCCTACAAGAGAGGGAAGTTGTGGGCAATAAAACCTGCAAAGGAGGGAAGTTAGGGGTGACCAGGCCTGCAGGGTAGGGCAGTTAGGGACAAACAGGCTGGCAGGGGAGCAGTTAGGCATCAATCAGGCTGGCAGGGGAGTGGTTAATGGTGATTAGGCTGGTAGTTGGAAGTGGTTAGGGGCAATCAGGAAGGCAGGCAAGTAAGCAGTTGGATTGTGAGAGGGATGTCTGACTGCCCGTTCAGGCCCGATCCTACGGGCAGTCAGCCATCCTTTGAGAGATCCCAGATTGGAGAGGTTTCGCAGACTGGGCTGAGGGGCACCTGCCTCATGCACGAATTTCATGCCCTGGGCCTCTAGTATATAATAAAAGGGTAATATGCAAATTGATCCTAATGGCAAAATGACCAGCAGGACCGCTGGATCACTAACCACCTCTCAGTCCCTTTCTGCAGCTGGCAGGCTCTGACCACCTGATGGCAAATGGGAAACTGGGATTGGATGGCAGGGGATGTGGGCGGTGCCAGACTAAGGCCCTCACTCAGCTGGTTGCCCTACACACAGAGGGCAACCTGCAGTGAGGGTGGGGCCGGCTGCAGGCAGCGTGGAAGATGGCTCTGATTGCAGGCCAAGCCTAGGGATTGTACCCCTGTACGAATTTTGTGTGCTGGGCCTCTAATAGGATTATAAAAAAGTAATAACAACCTTTATAGACAAATGAGTCTATAAAGCACTGTTTCAAGCACCTGGAAGGCCTATGTTGAATCTGATCTAGCACATAAATTGAGCATTGCTAAGAGGTCAAATTACACTCTGGTGAAGTCAGAAGGTGTGATGAAATAATAATGATTGCACTTTACAAATGTGCAGCAGTATATGCCATTTAATCTCCTTTTAGATCCATAGCTTTAGAGCTAATTGCAAAGATTTCTTTAATATCAAAATTGTGATCCAGCCTTGGCTTCCAACTATCTACACTATGCAGCTTATGTGCTTTCTATACTGAGTGTCTCCTTTTCCTGGAATGCCAGGAATTTTCAATACTCAAATTAGTGCAGGACTCAAAAATCAAATATGTAGTCATAAATATTTAATATCATCTCTGAGACCAAATATTTCTCAATATAAACAGTGATCTTCAGATTGAAATAGATATATTTGTATTGGTTTTTATGATAAAAAATCAAAGCAAGGACCATTTAAAATTTCACATCATATGTACTCTGTAATGTAGCCCCAAAGTATATCTGAAAATATAAAGACAATATTTTGAGATCTTTCTCTAAAACTAGAAACACAGCAGCGATTATGCTAATGCTCCTTTGCTTCTGCCCACTGCCAGTACTCAAGCAATGTCTGAATAGTTACTTCTCTGGATGCTGTGCTAAAATTTATAAAAGAGAAATAATGGGGATCAGACAATGATAGTTACTCATAATGCTAACCCAAACATATATGTGTGTTAAAACTCCCATAACTGTGTAACAAGAGAAAAACATCACTTTTCCTATCTAACAAAAGTATAATGTGCAAACTGACCATCCCTCCAACACATAAGATGGCTGGCCCTATGTGGATACAAGATAGCTACCACAAGATAGTAAGCAGGGGACGGCAGTTGGTTGGGACCAGGCCTCCAAGGGAGAGAAGTTAGGGGAAAACAGGTTGGCAGGGGAGCAGTTAGGCATCAATCAGGCTGGCAGGGGAGTGGGTAGGGAGTGATCAGGCAGGCAGAAGCGATTAGGGGCAATCAGGAAGGCTGGCAGGTGAGCGGTTGAGAGCCAGCAGTCCTGGACTGGCAGAGGGATGTTTGTCTGCCCATTTAGACCTGATCTTACCGGGATTGGGCCTAAATAGGCAGCCGAACATCCCTCGAGGGGTTCCAGATTGGAGAGGGTGCAGGCTGGGCTGAGGGACACATCCTACTGTGCACAAATTTTGTGCACAGAGCCTCTAGTATGTATAATAATCACAAAACAAAATAAAAGAATGTAACACTAAAAAAATCATTATCAAAAAATTAGAATAGTAATTACTTCTGGGAAAGTATGGAAATGTGATCAGCATGGAGTCTAATGGAGCTCCTAAGTTCCTGATAACATTGTTTCTTAACCTGGGTATTTGACATGTATTTGACATATATACCTATGCAATTTTAGATAATAATTTATAGACAACTGGTAAGACGAGGGCATATATTCAATAATTTTATACATTCTTTTAAGTAAATTTTGGTACATTTCCTTAGGAAACCATATATGAATGTGTTTATTGCAACATTTTTGTGAAGATAATATTTAGACATGACCTATGCATAAAGAGCAAAGGTTATTCATAAAGGGTGATTTTTTATCATAAAATAGTATACATATAATTGAATATATATATATATATACATACATATACATTATATGTATCAACATAGATATAGCTAAAAAAAAAACTAGTGCAAGCAATAAAATAGGTTACATGATGATACATAACATTTATTAATGTTTATCATTCAAAAACAAATCCTCATAAAAACGTGCAAAAAATAACATCAACTACACATAGAGCTTGTCTCATGGGGAAGAAGAGGAATAAAATGAGTAAGGGAATAGAGGAAATTTTAACTTCCTCTGTAATGTTTTATTTACAAGAAGAAATGCCTGAATCAAATATAGAACCAATGAAAATATATTGATTAGAGCATTATCATCTGATCTTTGAACTATGTAATAATTTAAGGGCATGTTGATGATATTTCTGTCAACTGATTTTTCTTAAGGGTGGACTGCATCGGCCATTTCAATTTGTAATCCCTGCACTTCATAGAGATTTCAAAAATATTTCTTAGGCCTCTGCCACCCAAGGACCTCTGTAAACACGGGGAGGATTGGACCTCAACCCCTTCTCCTCTATTTTTTTTTTTTTTTTGGTATACTGTATTCACTGTCATCATGATTTCCCACAATGCTCCTGTGCTAACGCCTGTGGCCTGCTCTGCAAGGTCACCCGGACTCAGAAGGGACAGCTTTTTCCTTTGGGGCTGCTTTTCTGAATGCTGCTGCTCCACCCTCTCCAAGTCCCTGAGAGAGAGACTGGGAATGTCACCCGTAGGGTGGGTTAAGGGAGTGAATAACCTCATCTCTGGTTGCTCTAAATGTTTCTCTATCAATGAGAAAGAAATCTCCCTCTCTGGCTGAAGGAAGGTGGAGCGGTTCCGGTAGTTGTACAAGTGAGGCTGTGCTTGCCAAACGCTGGCAGACCTACAGCCCCTCTCTCCCCACAACCCCATCCATCAAACTGTTATTTCTCCCGAGCTCTCCCTGAGAAATCTTACCATGTTCTGCAAAACTAGGTCTAAAATCATCTTTAAAAAAGTAAAACCCTAAAACTCTATGAAAAAGAAAAAGAGGAACATTTACTAAACAAACCTCTAGGATTTGGTAGACCTATCCATATCTGCAACATATCTCTCTTTTACATTTCTACAAAAAAATAACATTAAAAAAACTCTCTATATAAAACCTCTACCCCACATCGGCTTGAGGGAAAGTAATTGGTTTCTTAAAGTGAGTTAGACTTTGGCTTATGAATCTGAAATGATCCGTTTTTTTTTTAAATCACCCCTTACTTTGTACATTTAATGAGTTCATCAATATGAATTTCGCTTAAAAAGTTCAGTGTTATTAAAAAAATAAGTAATAGATTCTAAGATTAAGTTAATAGAGTATCAATGTGTGCTGGTAAAATGGGAATCTATTCACTTATGCCAGAAACACTTATGAAAATGTGTTTGAAAGATATTTCAGAATTTGGGTGAAGTTAATTAGCATCTAAGCACCACTTAAGAAAATACTTCCTTTGAAGAGGCTACTTCTGTATGACAGCTTTGAGAAAAATATAACAGAAAGATTCAGATGGTGCTTGTCTCATCGAATAAAAAAATTTCAAAAAAGACCTCACTCCTTTTCTAGAAATGATGGATTTCCACTTAGAAAATATATTACTTTTTTAAACTCATCTGATAAAGATTACTTGGTCTCTCGAGTATTTTTAAATAGAGCAAGAAAATGTTAATAATTTATCTTGTAAAAAAGAAACTGTGTACTGTATGATATAAAAATATGGTTGGAGGAGGGAGAATATTATTTGTCCTGTTTGTTATGTACTTATTTATGGCTTTATGTGTTTATTGTATGGTCCTTTTCTGCTGTGTGTGTGTGTGTGTGTGTGTGTGTGTGTGTGTGTATGTAAAGCCTTCATGTAACCACATTGCTCTACTGACAGAAGCAAATGGGAATCTCGAGATGCAGAATTTTGTATCCCATAGGACCTAGAATGCTAGGTGCATACAGGATATTTAATATGACTTAAGGAAAAGTTTTGTTTTCTAAATTAGGCTGATTGAAAATAATACTTAACATGTACCTGGGAGATGATTGTCCTGTAGAAAATTTTTTCCATGCATAAT
The DNA here is from genome assembly GCA_027563665.1 of Antrozous pallidus. Classification (NCBI taxonomy): domain Eukaryota; kingdom Metazoa; phylum Chordata; class Mammalia; order Chiroptera; family Vespertilionidae; genus Antrozous; species Antrozous pallidus. The sequence continues at coordinate 91,007,488 of CM050517.1, forward strand.
AGCTCAAGGAACATTTTTATCCTGAGGAGGCCATGCCTTATAATGCATACTGCTTTGGAGCCAGGGAGACCTGTCTTCCAACCTCTTCCTCTATTCTGCCAGCCATTTGGTCTTAAAGAATTCACAAACTTATGTTTCTGTGTTGTTTTCATTGTTTATCATCTGTTCCTTAAGGACAATGAAACTTGCAAGATGGCTAGAATAATTAAAGACAATGCTTCTAAGTTTCTTGTAGGATGGCTAGAGAAGTGCCTAGCATATACTAGTAAGTTATTTTAAACAACTTATTGATACATAATTCATGCACAACAAAATTTATCCTTGTAAAGTGTACACTCAATGGTCTTTAGTATATAAAAGAGTTGAGCATTCATCACCATAATCTGAATTTAGAATCATTCCCATTACCCCAAGAGAAACCATACACCCATTAACAGTAACTCTCCATTATCTATTCTGCACTCAAGTCCTAGGTAACCATTAACCTACTTTCTATCTATATAGATCTGCCTAATCTGGACATTTCATATAAATAGAATCACTAAATATGTGATTTTTGTGACTGGCTTCCTTAACATGTTTTTGAGGTTCAGTAGCCTGACATATATGGATAATTAACAGGTGGGAATGAAGCAGGCGGCATGAAGAAAAAGAAGCAAATGGATTCCAATTAAATATAGTTAATGGGAAAAAATAAAATAATAATAAAACAGCCTCGGAAGTTACTGTATAAATCAGGATTGGTCTCTCTTCCTCTTGGAAATGATTCAATAGCATTAAGGAGATTAATGCAAAAAATGCCACATACTTATATTTCAGAAAAAAAAGGAGGACAAATATAAAATTAAGACTCCAAAATACAGGTAAGGTGTTTAAAAGAAACTTGGGGTCAGTACAGAAAAACATATAGGAAAATCTCAGCAGTAAGAGAACCCAATGGCAGTAGGATTCAGAATGCACCAACAACAAAAAAGAAAAGTATGTCACCTAAAGTCATGTTTAGATGAATGATATGGAATGCCAAATCCAAATCCTATGCTTGCAACAACTGACAAACACCTGTTTTGTTCATTGAAGTAAAGTCCACCTGACTACACAAAGAATTACATGAATAAAACTACTTAAAATAAGAAAAGTATCTTAGCAATAGAGAATAGAACCTCTGAGTTTTGAAAACACCTGGTTAGGAACAATGGTATACACTCTCCTAACCCCCCTCTTCCGCCCTCTCCCCACACACACCACCCTTGCTAGCCTCACCCACACAGGAAGTGTGCAGATAATTTTTCCAGGTAAACATACACATTCAATGATACATAAATACGAACACAAAAATTGCATAATAAATGTTAGTCATTCTGCTTATTAAAATGTCTCACAAGAACATTGTAATTATGTCACAATAATTTTGTCCAAAGAATAACAGCTGAAGCTAGACTTTCCCATACTTTATAATTCAGAAATTTCACTTGTAAAAATAACCAACAGAAATGTGGATATATATTTATCAAATTTCACATATAAAAGATTATTTTTGCCAATCTTCCTTCATGCTCATATTTATAGTTTGTTTTCCTGGTTATCAAAGGATAACCTCTTAAAAAATAAAGAAAAAATGCCAAATCATTTCCATTAACTTTACACATAGATTAGGAATTAATTTGGCAAACTCCAAGGACATAAAGTTTTAAAGTTTATGGCCAGCCTTTCATTTACTAAAGCTAATTATTTTTAACAAAGCACTCAATATCAATTTGTTGTTATTTGTTTCCATTAATTAAAGCTATTATCCTAATTTGTATTAATTGACTATTGGTTAAACTGAACTACAATTTTTAAAAAATAAAGTAAATTATTTTATTTTTTCTCTTTTATTTCACTCCTTCTTTACAGCTATAATTTTCAGAAAATTTTACAGTTGAACTACTAGTTAGATTTTCAAAATTCTGCACACCAGTTGAAGAAAAAAATTATGTTTTAAGTCATTTTGCATGAAGGCAATTATACATTATGTTACTTTTCTCTATTTGGTAGTCTAGTAATAGAGTTTAATAGTTTTGAAAAATTATCATTATTCTTTCTGACAACCATTCTGGTGATTTTTTTGTATCAGCCAATTTTATTTGCTCAGTCTTTCCATTGAGTCGATGGCTTTGGCGGATGTGACAAGACACAAAAGGAATAGGCGAGGGCTCAGCAACAGATTTTATAAAGGTTAAAAAAGCCTAGCGCTCATTTCAACTCCTAGTCATGAACCATGCTCTATCAGGCACGCTCATTCAGAAATCCTTTCCCTGGTGCCAGACAGTTAAAATGAATATATTATCATGAACAGTTATGATTATATTGAGAATAAAAAAATCTTTGATATTTAACTTTTCATAGTTGCTTTCCAAAAATTGTACCTGCATGGCTCTCCTTCCTTAGGTATTATTACTTGAAAAGCTAAATTGGAATGGCCTATTCTCATTTTTTAGAAAATGTATCTTTATTATTGGAAGTGTTATGGATGTCCCCGTATTTCCCAAATTGACCTCTTCACATAGAATCTTCCACAGGACGTAGGTGATCTGATGTTTCCACCAGTTCTGTGACCTACGGAAGGCCGTCTCCTCTCGTTACAACCTCTCAGCATAAAGTAAAAACATATTTCTACAGAGAGAGACCCCTGTGTAAGCGTAATGAATTAGCCCATTTTACCTCATTTTCAGTATTTGCTTTAGGACAGAGCATGTAAGAAAAACTCTTGTGGTAAAGTAACAATAAATCACTACTCTGGTAGCTTGAAGGAAGTGGAAGAGATCTCATATTATTTTTATCCTGATTAAACACATATTTAGGCCAAAGTTATCAATTAAGTAGACTCAGGGTAACATCTTTGAATAACAAGAAGGCCAGTACGAAGGGATTTTTTATAATTACACCATTTACTTGCTTCCATTTGACTCATTCTTCTTGTTTGAAGATAATTGTTTATTTACTTTCTACGTGACATAGAATCCATAAGCCTCAGCTGGCAACAAATAAACAAAAAGATGGGTCTTGTGTCTCATGTCCTTCTTAATAAACGTCATTTAACTTAAGAACAAACATTACTTCTGAATGTATGTGCAGTTAGTGTCTCAAAGAAATCTATACAGAAGAACAGAAATAATTCATCCACCATATTCCTCTGTCAAATAGGCATTAGGTAGTGTTTAAGCAGCTTTGACAGGGCATGACTAAGGCTGCTTGTGACATATTTCAAATGTTTTCAATAATGAAAAATAGAAAAAAAAGCAACTCATCGCTTTACCTATTAGGGAAAAACAGTCTATTTGTGAGGTAAATTATTAGTAGAATGGACAAAGACAAACTCATGTGCAGACTTGTTAACTAATAATGTAAAAGGTAAATTTAAGATATTCAGAACTGCAATCACAGAGAAAATCATATTAGATTAAGTCAGTACATTCAAAATAAATTAAAGTATCAGCTGGTAATATATAATATATTCTGTACTGTTATTGGTTTAGCAATTGAAATTTACAAAATGAAAATTACAAGAGTATAATTACATTTGGATATTAAATATGGATTTCTGCCTTACAACTTGTAAAATTTAATAAGTATCCTATTTTGGAACTACATTTGACTATTGGAATTCCTAATTTTTTAAAACCTGGGTTTCTAAATATTTAGCACATCATTTTCTTCTAGATTGTCCCTAATTCTTTCCTCCCAATTCAAGATAAACCACTCTAGTTAAATGGTTTAAGCCCAGTCCCATGATCATTAATTAACTAAATATAAAGCCTATAACATATGACTCAGAGCGATTCTCCTTTTACTCTCTGTCCAGGAAAAAGGTTTAGTACCTTTTGTTTTGAGATTGAATGGATGATTAGATGACATTTGGTACTTAACATGAATCTATTTCTTAACAGCAGTTACTTTTCAACACTAAGTACCACAAATCATTACATTAAAACTTGTAGGACTAGCAAAATAACAGTTATTTATTTATGAGAAGACACTTTTGGTAATACCTAAAACTCGAAATCTGATTAATGCAGGCACCTTGTTTTTCTACTGGCTGAGCCCCAGCATTTTTCCTGAAGGCATCCAGCTATGGCTGGATATGTTCACATGAAATCAGGGATTGGAAGGCTCTTCAGTAATTTGTCTTCGGTTAGTACAGAACCTAAGGAGATGATCACCTTTTTGTTTCCTGATTCTTTAAACTCAAACATTTCAGTGTCTTTAACAAAGAGAGCGCCAAACATTATATGAAGCTTGGAGATTTAAACTATAGTATTTTCTGATGAACATGTTCCTATACAAGCTTGTCCTGCATTAAGCGCTATATTTGGTAAATATTCAGTAGTAGAAAATTAGAATTATGACCTAATGTAATAGAAAAATCCTGTTGACATTAGGTCATCTCTAATTATGTAGGTTTGTATATGATACTAGTTTTTTGGTTCTGGTAGTAGCAACTTCAAAAATAAAGCAATATTAATCACATGAAGGAGAAAAGGATGAATTTAGTGCTTTTCTGTATGCTGTATCCTAAAAAGGGGGTATAAATCATGATTATCTCTTCTATATTTTCTACTTTTATTTGTATTGCCACATTCTTTTCATCCACTACTTCTACAAGTTTATTTTCCTGTTTCTTACAGATCCTTATCATTCCATTTCCACAAGGATGTCTTGATTCGTGTGCTTTCAACTATTTTAGTTTCCCTTGAGGATTCAAATGTTGATTAAATATCCACAGAAAAGGAGTTTAGTTATTAAGTCACTTTTAATGAGAATAATGTGATTTTGATGATCTATTTGTTTTGATCACTGATTTTTTAAAAAGTTCTCATCTACTCACAAGTGCCCAATTACAAGCCAATGACTCAGTGTCAAAAGAGGTTTTTAATGAATACTGGGCCTTGGTTTCTCGTTGATTTAAAGATTTTCCTATTTGCTTCTCTGATACTTTGTGCCAGGTTTCCAAAAGCATCCTCATAAATAGCAAGCTACTCAGGGTCCTTTAGAAACCTCTAGACCAGCTTTTATAAAAGAGGGTTCATTGCCAAGAGTCATATATCCTTTTTTCCTCTCAAAGTTTTGTGGCTGTTCCTAGGGTAGAAGTGTGCTAGAGCAGGAGATGAAAGATGCAGGGGTAGGCTGGAAGATGAGCATGTGAAGTATAGGGTAGCAATGAATGAAGCAGAGAGTAATAATATAGGATGTATATTCTCTTCCTGGTAACTAAGATTTCTTAAGCAATGAAGAATGCCAAATAAATATCATCAAGTAAATAGAGAAAATTTTTCTTAGATTAATTTTCTTCTCACTTGTCAACACATCCTATGTAATAAAAGCTTAGGTGGCATTGCATGACATCATTACAAGATAGCCACTGTGACATCATCACAACATGGCTATATCCACATTGTGACAAGATGGCCACCACAAGATAGCTGGCAGAAAAGGGCAGTTGGTGGTGACCAGGCCTGCAGGGGAGGGCAGTTAGGGTCAATCAAGCTGGCAGGGGAGGGCAGTTGCGGGTGATTGGACCGGCAGGGAAGTGGTTAGGTGGTAATCAGGCAGCGGTTAGGAGCCAGCAGTCCGGGATTGTGAGAGGGATATCCAACTACCTGTGGGATCAGGCATAAACTGGAAGTCGGACATTTCTCAAATGTCTCTCAGGCTGAGCTGAGGGACATTCCTTGCATAATTTTCATGCACCAGGCCTCTAGTTTGGCTATAAAATACCACTGAATTAGACATATATCTGCTGCAGACATATGATTGCTTTCTATCTCCTGCATTCATGTAAATATTGTATTTAACACTTTACATATGTATTGCACATGTCTAAAGTGCAATTGGAGTGTCCATGACACAAAATAAGCAAAATAAAAGAGAAGAAAAACACGTTGTATTTATATTTCACTTAAATATCAAGATAAAATCATTCATTCATCAGATATGATGTTTTTCATCTCTGTTACCTGGAGCTGGGTTGCATTCTGGTGATAGGACGTGTGGCAGTGTATAAATATAAAGAAGCACCACAATCCTATCCAGTTTGGCTCAATGGATAGAATGTCGACGCGGGGACGGAAGGGTCCCAGGTTAGATTCTAGCCAAGGGCATGCATCTTGATTGCAGGATCTATCTCAGGCCCCAGTCAGTAGGGGCACATCTGGGAGCCAACCAATTGATGTGTTTCTCTCACATCAATGTTTCCATCTCTCTGTCTCTCCCCCTCCCACTCTCTCTAAAAATCTAAAATGGAAAAATATCCTCAGATGAAGATTAACAACATAAAAAGCAACACAAAGATATTTATTAGTTGTTGCTCATGATAAAGATGATAGCCTTACACTAAACATCTTCTCTAATGCATTAGATATTGGTCCAAAGTAAAGAAACTTGATGCCTCTAAGCAGAGCTCTTTGGAAGTAAATATTGTTCTAAAGAAGGTAATAGCTTTAAAGTTCAATGTGGAGGCCTTGGTTTTATTTCAAGTCGACAGGCACATGAGAGCTTGCTGCAGAATAGCAAGGCGAACTTCTGAAACAAATAGATTGAAAAGGGAAAAAACAAACATTTAAGTGTAACTTTTTAACTCATTCAATATGTCTGTTATGTGGAAATCAATCATGCAGTTCAATGGACTTTGTATATGATAAAAAAAACTGTCAGAATTTATTAGAAGAAAATGTGTATTATCAAATAACAGATTTGAAATAATTACAGCCAGGTGATAATTATACACAATATTAAAGGTTTTAAAAACTGCTTTTAAAAGCACTACCCTATAAACTCAGATCTCTATAGCTGTCAAGTATATTTCTACATAGAATAAAATTTGCTTAGTTTAATAGAGGATACTTTTATACTTTTACTATATGAGGAACATCTGAAAAAGTATATTCATCCTTGTGAATATTTCATTTTTAACATTATTCAAAAGCTATTCTTATTACAAAGTATATTCTTAGTTGTTAAAAGTTAGATGCTTTCTTGTATATAAACTCAATTTGCTAGTTAAAAAAGCTTGTATATAGCAGTGAGTATCCATGTGCTTCTGGTAAGAAATTAGTCAAATGTTAAAAAAAATCTAACACTGTGTTAGAGCAAGGCATTGATGCAGTTCTCTTTCTTGTATTAATTTTCATATGCTAACTTACAAGTCTCTTATTCTAAGGTTTGCCTTGCATACATATATGACTTTTATCATTTGCCCCTATTTTTTTTTTTTTAGTGATGATAATTTTAAAGGTAGATTCTAGTGCAGATTCAAGTGCAGATTCAAAGGTAGATTCTAGTGCAGTCTTTCCATGATATTCAATTAAACAAAATAAATAAAAATAAAGATATGTAAACCTCATCAAAATTAAAGTTAGCAAATAAATACAGCATCCTTCTATAAACTCTGAGGAGTATCTCCAATATCTAGTGAAATGAAAATCCGATGGGAAAAAAGAAATTGTGAATTGACAATTTTTTTTACTCAAGAGAGTGCGCCACAACATAAAATAACTGCATGTATTACTAAAATTCTCATTCGTCTTCTGTCATTAGGCAGGATACTGGAAAACTTGTCAAAACATAAGGATATGGAAATCATTGTAACCCACTTCCAAACTGTGAATCAGCATTAGCTTCAAGGACAACAAAGACATTATACAATTATATTAGTGTTATTTTCTGCCCCTACTTTTCTTGCAGAACTAAGGGGGAAGATGAGAGAGTCAGAGAGTAAATTATGACACAACATTATAGCTATAGAATAACTTTTGGGCACAAATGGATGCACAGAAAAATATTTTCTGGTCCCCAAATAAGACCACAGGTTGAGGGTCTTCATTCTAATTCAATTTCTTACTTAAGTTGCTAGTTCACTCAAAACAAAGGACAAAAAAAAAAAAAAAAAAAGAAGAAGAAGAAGAAAAAAACCCTCAAATGAGATATAAGATATTGGGACAGAGTAGAGCATAGCAGCAGAGAAACCCATGGGAAATAATTTCAGGATGTAGAGGAATAAGATAAAGAGAAAGTATATTGAAAACAATGGCCCACAGACAATAATAAATGTCCTTCCTCTAGGAATACTGAATGGCAGAAACAATGATTTAAACCTTGAATAACAGAAAAAAACAAGATATGTTAATTTTGTTTTTATTCTGTTTTTAATTGTTTATTTAGAGATAGTAGAGAGATAAAAACATCTATGAGAGAGAAACATCATTGATTGGCAACCTCCTACATGCTCCCTACAGGGGATTGAACCCACACCCTCTGCATGGGCCCTGACCAGATATCAAACTAGTGGCTTTTTGGTCCCTAGGTGGAAACTCCACCTCTGAGCTACCCTGGTGGGGCCAGGATTAATTTTAAATAATAGGTGAATAAGGCTAATAGGACCTAAATATATTTCCCTTTATTGAACTATGAAAAATATACAGGCCATAAAATATGTAGTTAAAAATAAGCAAACTTGAATTACAAAGAAATCGTTATCAGACTTAAAATTGCATACCTGAAGTAAATATTTCTATATTTCAATTTCTTATTTATTTCATTCAGTTATTTCATATATATTTTTGAGCATATTTTGCTATAATAATAGAATCTGATGATAACATAAGCAGAAAAATCAGATGTAGTCCTTGTCTGTGTATGACTTTCCTTCCATTCAAACATGTGAATGTAAAGAGCAACTGTGATAAATGCTATAAAGGAGAGATGCTAGTCTAAGTGCATAAAGGGGATTTAGTCTTCTTTGGGATAAGAGAAAGCTTCCCTAAAGAGGAGTTTTAAGCTGCAAAATAAGTGGGAATTAGTTATGCAACTGGGGGAATGAAAGAAATTTTCAGATATAAGCAAAACCACATAGTAGAGAGAGTATAAGACACATGGGATATTAGTGAAAAAAAAGGTCAGTATAGCTGAAGCTAATTTTTGAAGGCAGTTAATGGTAATAACACAAACAATAGCTTTGAAATTTCAAGGAAGTACTGAAAATATGAATCCTGATTTTCAAAGAATGTGGGCTACTTTACATAAAAGCCATTTCCTGTTGGATAAACAAAACATACTTCAAAATTCTAGATAAAATATTTTAAAAAGCATCTTAAAAATTAATTAAGAACCTGAAAGACAAATTAGCAAGACAAATAAGAGGAGAAAAAGAAAATCTTGAGATGCAAACAAAGCATGAAATCAAGTTGTAAAATTGAAATGTGGTTTTGATGAACTTGAAAGAAGGAAATGGGGTTTGGCATCAGATTCATGTCCATCCACAACTGGCTCCACCTTCAGGATAAGAATGAACCAGAAGTAAACCGCCAGCACTATCCCTTCCCCAGGGGACGATAAGGAGACTGGCCCTGACCTTAAAGAGCCATGGAAAATACATTTTTAAAATATATTTGACCTCTTGAACTAAAGTAAGTAATTTGTGTTTTTATGTCCCTGAAAAAGTTTATATAAAGTTATTAAAAAATTGGCAGCTAGTTTGAAATTGAATTGACATGGCCTAGAGCAAAGAATATCCTTACATGATATAATTCTACAATGTCATTATAATTTTTTTATATTTTACAACAGCATATCGTACAATTATCCCAAAGAAACTTACAAACTATTTTTTTGAATGTTTGGCAGCAATTTAAAAAAAAGAAATGAAAAGAGTTAATCCTTATCAGAAGAAAGTAAGGCACTGGGAAGGCACTTGAGCATTCTATATTGGCCCCTCTTGCCCTTTTTGCCAAGAGGGACCCTCTTCTCACAATCCAAGGGCACACAGCTGTTGCCTGAGCTTTCACTTCAAGCTGAGTTTGAAGCCTCTGGGTGGCTGGCACCATGGATCTGTCTCTCGCTCAATGGTGTGAGCTGGGCCCTCCCTGGAGAAGAAACCTGAGTCCCCTGAGATATGTGATCAGTACCAGGACCCTGCCAGCAGGCAAGGGGATTCCCAGGCAGGTGCTGGGTGTGGAGGCCATGGAGGCATAGACTACCAAGGAGACAGAACTGAACCTCACAGCACCCTGCTTGGCCCCCAAGGATGGCTGGTTAGCCAAAGATGGGCAAGATTCCTCAGGGAAGGAACAACCTAAGACAGGCACAGTTGCAAAGAGGCCATCAGGAGAGAACTTGAAGGTCAACAGAGGTGGGGCACAGACCTCACCCCCCAACTTTGCAGGGGTCTGAACTCTCACCCCTTCTGAGGGAGGTCTTCTACCCCAATGGCTGCTTTGCCTCCCATGCCTAGTTCAGATCAGGACCCAGGTTGAAGACAGAGACTTGGCCAGCAATAGTTGGCATATATCTAAATTCAGTCTAACACCAGTAATGCTCAGGGCCTACTCAAGAATGCAAATAATCCTTTCCACTAATATTTACAGGGTAAACTAAGATTATTGTTTGAGTATTAAATTTGACAGTAAAACAGTAATCAAGTTTTCAGATTAATTTAAATTGGCCAATTGAAATAAGGGAATACCCAAGAAAATTTAAGTGTACTGTACAAAAAACTGTTCCTAAAATATTAACTAAAATTTCTATTAGTAGTTCATCTCACCATAAAATTGCCTAACATGCAAAGAACCTAAAGCAGTCATATTTCTGTGCAAAAAATAAAACTTAAAGTTACCAAGACTGCAATATAAAATTTCCAAAAGCCTCCATTAATTAAAAAAAGGGAGGGAGGACAGTGGGGTAATATCATATAAGGAAAAGTATCCTGCAAGTAAATTACATCTAGAAAATTCTTACTTCAGAAAGTTAATTTCCATTTGTAATGCTAACAGCAGGACACCCATGAAAACCACACATGTTGTCAAAATAAGCCAAAGGAAAATAATTTGAGCAAAAATAAAAACAATCCCAAGTCTAATTTACAGAAAAGATTCCTTTATTAACTTTTGGTTGAGAATATGTTTGTATATTTTCAGAAAACTACTCCAATACCATATGGATTCCTGCAACAGAGAGGAACTGACAGGTCTGTTCCAACCAGTCCAGACAGTCCAGAGATGGAAGACACTTACGACACCTTGCCATGCTAGCAGTGAGCAGATGTGCATTGCTGCAGGTTGTCCCGTACCAAACCAGAGAGTGTGGGACCTGCATTGCTACCATTTGTCCACCATCCAGATTTCATTGCTGACATGTACACATAAGGAACTATTTGACATTGAAACTGGGACTCAGAACTGTTGGACATTGAAACTGAGACTCGACCATTTTTTTTGTTCTTATATGTTTATTTCTAGTATGCAGATGCAAGATTTTTTAAAGAAAAGAAGTGGGGGGAAAAATAGATCACAGAGGCAAAGAAGCATTGCATTGAACAGACTGTCAAACTACAGCAGGAAGGTAGGGGAGAGTGGGGGGCAGGGGCTGTAAGAGATCAACCAAAGGATTTGTATGCATGCATATAAGCATAACCAATGGATACAAGACACGGGGGCGGGGGCAGGTGAGGGTATGTTCTGGAGAGTAGGGGAGGCCTGGGGGAGGTCAATGGCGGGGGGGAGGAAGGAAACATATGTACTATTTGTAGTACTTTAAACAATAAAAATACTAAAAAAAATAAAAAAGCATATGAGATGTAACAATTTTAAATTTATATGCATCTTAAAACACAACCTTCATATATTTAGAGAAAAAAAAAGTTACAGTCCTACAAACATTAATAGGCAAATTAAAGCACAGAGTGAGAGATTTAACATACCTTTAATTGATAATGAACTAATAAAGAATACAAAACAAAGATTTCACAAATATGAACATGATTATCAAAATTGACTGGTAGACACTTATAGAAATCTCTTCCCAAGAATTTGAGCATATTTCCTTTTTCTAGAACAAATAATATCTTTAGAAAATTATACAATGCTATCACTTGAGGATATTTTTTTCCATTGATTTGTAGAGAGAGTGGAAGGGAGGAATGGAGGGGGTATGAGAGAGAGAGAGAGAGAGAGAGAGAGAGAGAGAGAGAGAGAGAGAGAGAGAGAAGGATTGGTTGACTTCTGCATGCGTCCTAACAGGGACTGGTATCCAAACCTACAACCAATTACCTGTCGTCAAACCATGACCCTTCCAAGCAAGGGCTGATGCTCTAACTACTGGAAAACACAGGCCAGGGGGCTAACAAATTTGAAATAATTGAAGTCATATACTTGTTCTCTGACCACAGTGTAATGAAGGTAGAAGTCAGCTACAAAGTGAGAACTAGAATATTCTTAAAAATTAATAAAATAAGCACTTTAGAAAATTGAGATTGGAGGGCAGCAGTAAGATGTTGGAACAAGAAGCCCTGTCTCTTCCTCCCTGCACAGAAACAATGATTCAACAATAATATAGGAACGAGCATCCTTTGTGAGAAGCCAGCCACATTTGTGGCATGTTCTCTCCATATCTCTCTCCCAAGCACAGTACCAGATAATTGGAAATAAACTCTTAGCTCCTAGTTTCTCTCTAGGGAGAGAGACAACTAGATAGCACATTCAACCTTCTGGCTTTGCAGTGGGCTGCCCAAGGTACTGGATGTGTCATGCCCAAATCTGAGCCAAGACAGGAAACAGCTGCTTAGCTGTAAGGTGCTGAGAGCAAGAAAAAAGTTTGGACTAGCATACACTTATTGGCTGTAATTCCTCCCTCCTTTTCATTCCAGAAACAGCAGGTGAGTAACTCCGAAACCCAGCATCTCCACAAGAAGGTAAAGAGTTGAATCTATTCACTATTTCTGCTTTTCAGACTTATATCAATAATGGTGGAAAACAGGATTAGCAAATTTTTAAATCAAAAGATGGCTTTTGAGTTGTGTCTTGAAGAGTGATAAAGCCAAACAAGAAAAATATCAGTGATATTTTCATGAATTGCAAAGTATTAATACATGCAAGTAGTTTTGAAGTTGTATAAGCCATGATTAAAAAGTTGTTTTCTAAGAGATCTTTTATTACTTATTTTCATAAATAATAATCCTGTAAACAATTTATTCTAAGTTTCTTTTCCCAACAATAGTTGAAATCAATACATAATGGGGCATTTTAAAATGACCCGTTAAGCCTTGGAGATGGAAGAAATTAAACTCAAATCAAGAAAACATTTAGTTTTGTTTTCTGACTTAATCTCAAATTTTAAAAAATAGATTGCAGAGAGAGGAAGGGAGAAGGAAAGAGGGATAGAAACATCACTGCACACCCACACTGGGGATTGTGTCTGAAATGTGGCCATACGGTCTGACCAAGAAACGAACATTGTCCCCCTGGTCCACGTGTTTATACTCAGCCACTGAGCCACACTGACTGGGGAGTCTGACTTAATCTTGCTCTCCAGGTGACACCATGACCCTACTGGCAAATGAGTGACAAATAAGCTTGATCCATGAATTAATCATTTAACTTACTTTTGCCCTTTTTTTTTGTGGTTTCCATTTAAGTGCTTTTCTAAATGGTCACAGATGCACTGAGCTTTTTGTTTTGTGTTGTTTGCTACTATTTATAAGGAATATCATATGAAAAAATTCATTTTCCATTAAAATTCTGATGTATATGAGTACGTTTGAGGATCAGAACATGGTAAAACAATTTAACTGAGACTCTCCATCCTGAGGGAATAGTTTACCTGATTAAAAATATTTAAAAAGTTCAGCAGTAATATATCAATGATGTAAACAGAATTCAAGGATTGCTTGAATATAGAATTCCACATCAAGAAAGTAATTTATTAGTAAACGACAGCTCTGTCTGTCTCCTTGGTTTCTGACCCACATTCTGTCAGCACGTAGAATAGCAGAAGAGCAGATATGATTTACTGGTTCACGACTGTGCCATTAAAGCAAGATGAAGGGGTGATTTAAATAAGACATTTTAAATATGGAAACTATATTCACAACCATGAGTGAGAAGATTTAGAAAACCCCAGTGGTTATCTAGTCACATCTCCTTCTTTTACAGATGAGGAAAGTAAAGTTCAAGACCATAAATGATTTCCAGTGAGTAAATCACACGGAACTTCAATCCCAGTGCTGCTTCATTTGCATCAATCTGCTTCTACTTTGCTTATAAAATATGTCTCATGATTTAAAACAGCACCATATGAAAATAGACATTCTAATTTGAAATGAAATGTAAACACATGCAAGTACTACAGTAATATTATTGGGCTCCATGATATTAAAGTTCCTATTAAAAATAAACAAACTTTTATTGACTAATCATCATTGCCTTTGCATTAGGTCAAAGGCAGTTCCACTTTACAGTACCCCCAAATTCTTCAGTTTATCTTAGCATTAGTTATTATATAGCACATTATTTTTTAGTAAGAGGGTTATTTTAGGTAAGGAAAGAACACAGAGGAGTCAAATAAATTGTCCAACATTATATAAACTAGAAATGGTACACCTGTTATTTAGAATCAAAATAATGCTTTTAGTCACTATTTTTTGGCCAATCTCTGAAAAAGTTTTCCTCAGCCTTGAAGCATAGAGCTCTGTCTACACATTAAGGATGGCTGCCTATTTCATTATTTTCTCCAATATCTCTTTATTCATCTAGGATGACTATAATGAGAAATGACACAATAGCTAATGTTGGTTGGGGTATGGAGGAATTGGCACAGTCACACATTGCAGGTGGGAATGTAAAGTGATGTAGCTCTTTGGAAAATATTTAGCAGTTCCATAAAATATTAAACAGAGAACTAACACATGACCCATAAATTCCTCTTATAGGGATTTCTTCACAAAAGAAATAAAAATATGTCAATATTAAAAATGTTGCAAATGTTTTAGTAGCATCCTATCTAATAAAAGAGTAATATGCTAATTTATTGTACCTCTGCTACATCCACAAGCTGTGCCCACCAGCCAACCAGGAGCGAGTATGCAAATTAACCCCAACCAAGATGGCTGTGGTCATGGAGAGATTAGGAGGGAGACTGGGGTTTCCCAAGCAATGGAGGAAGCCAAGCTTTCTGCCTGCCCTGGTTGGCCTAGGCCTCCACTCAATGCTACAAAGCTTCAATTATAGAAAATAAATAAATCCCAACAAAATGGCGGCAACCACTGAGCTGGAGAGAGCAGGAAGCTAGGGTTGCCTGCAGCGATGGAGGAAGTGAGGCTTTCCCAACACCCTGGCCTGCCTTGGCCTCTGCTTAAGTCTACAAAGTTTCAATTATAGAAGATAAATAGATCACAGATACCAGGGCCTCCACTTGGGTCACCCAGAAACGTGGCCAAACTGCAAACCACCATAGGCCCCTCGCCCAGGCCATCCCACTCCCCAAGCGAACCCCACCCTGATCTGGTACACCTGTCAGGGCAAACCAGCTGGCCCCTTCCCATGCACCAGGCCTCTATCCTATCTAATAAAAAAGTAATATTGCAGATTGACCATCACTCCAACATACAAGATGGCTGCTCCCATCTGGTCAAAGATCCTGCCCCCATGTGGAGACAAGATGGCCACCACAAGATGGCCAGCAGGGGAGGGCAGTTGTCGGGGGGGACTAGACCTGCAAGGAAGGGTAATTGGGGACAATCAAGCCTGCAGGGGAGGACAATTAGGGGTGACCAGGCCAGCAGAGGAGAGAAGATGGGGGTTACCAGGCCTGCAGGGAAGGGCAGTTGGGGGGGACCCAGGCCTACAGGGAAGAGCAGTTGGGGCAGACCAGGCCTGCAGGGGAGGGCAGTTAGGGGTGACCAGGCTGGCAGAGGAGGGAAGTTGGGGGCAAACAGGCTGGCAATGGAGCAGTTAGGCATTAATCAGGTTGTCAGAGGAGTACTTAAGGGGTGATCTGGCTAGCAGGTAGAAACAGTTAGGGGCAATTAGGAAGACAGGCAGGCAAGCAGTTGGTGCCCATATTGGAGAGGGTGCAGGCTTTACTGAGGGACACCTCTTCCCCCCCCCCATGCTCGAATTTTCTGCACTGGGCCTCTAGCTATTTATAATAACATTACAATAGAAACACCACAAATGCCTATTAACAAATAAATGGAAGCAAAATGTTGTATAATGGTACTGTAATGCCTAAGTTTATGTTAAGTTGATCAGCCTCTGGTGCCTAGTTGTGTTTGGTCCAACACTATTCTAGATATGGCTGACAACAATTAACATTTGTTTATACAATTAACAGTTACAATCATTTGAAAGTAAAGAGATGGGCAAATACATGATATGCAAATATTTCTATTTAAAAAAGGAGTGGCTATATTAGAATCTTCCAAAGCATATGTCAGAGCGAAGAAAATTACCACAGATAAAGAGATTTCATAATGATAAAATGGAAAGAAATGCAAATCGTAAATAACTATGCACCAAAAAAATAATCTCTAATACATGAAGCAAAAACTGATGATGCTGAAAAAAAAAGAACAAATACAGAATTGTAGTATGAACTCCAGAAGCTGCCTCTCACCAATTAATAGTTATATTTCTGAAATTTTAATTCAATTTCTTCTATGGTAATTCACCATATAGACACACTAAAATAACTATTAATGCATGCAAGAAGTTTGCACATCTCCAGGAAAGTATACTGAGTTAAAAGAGACTATCCAAAAGATTACATACTGTATTATTTCAGTCATAAAATGTTTTTGAAACGGAGAACAGATTAATGGTACCAGAATCAGGGTTATGGGAGGAGAAGGAGAAAGAAAGGATGCTGCTGTGATTATAAAAGTCAACAGGAGGGATTCTTATGATGATGGAACTATTCACATTCTTGACAGTGTTAGTAGATACAAAAACCTACACATGTAATGAAATTCTATATAACTGAATACAAATATACACTGAATAAAATCAATGCATTGAGTCAATGTCATTATCCTCATTGTACTGCACTGCAATACTTTTGCAAAATGCTGCTTTTGGGGAGGAAATGGATAAAGTGTATATGGATGTCTCTGTATTATTTCTTACAACTTTACGTCAACTTACAATTGTTTTAATAAACATTTTATTTTTAAAAAGGAATAACTTACTACTGAAACTGGATAATTCTTTAAATTTTTCTGCTATAAGAAAAAATCATTTATAAAAAGAGATATTAAGTTCTTTGCCCATACCAAAAAGAGAAACTACAACCATTAGCAAATCACTTTCCTTTCCTGCCCTGCCCCCTGAAATAGGTAAATACACATATAGCTCTCTTTTTTAAAAAATTATCTTTATTGCTGAAAGTATTACATAAGTCTCCTCCAGGCCTTCACCACACTATTGTCTGTTTCCCGGAGATATGCATATTTGCATATAAATTTGCTGGTTAATTCCTCCCTATCCACTCTTTTTCACCCCCCAGTTTTTCTTCTGGAATTCATCTGATTATTTGTCTTCCTTTTGTTAAGTTATTTGAGTTCCTTATATATTTTGGAAATTAATGCCTTATCAGATGTATCACTGGCAAATATGTTCTCCAATACAGTGGGATCCCTTTTAATTTTGTCAATGATTTCTTTTGCTATGCAGAAGCTTTTTATTTTGATGTCTCATTTGCATGTTTTTTCTTCTTTGTTTCTCTTGTCCTAGGACAGTGGTTGGCAAACTGCGGCTCCCGAGCCGCAGTTTGCTGCTCTGTTGACTAATGAGTTTGCTGACCACTGGGATAGGGGCTTAATCACAAGGAACAATAACAGCCTATAATTATTGGAATCAAGTGTCTAGACCTAGGAGATGTATCAGCAAACATATTGCTATGAGAGATATCTGAGATTTTGCTACCTATTGGTTTCTTCTAAGATTTTTATGCTTTCACAATTTACATTTAAATCTTTTATCCATTTTGAATTTATTCTTCTATATGGTATAAGTTGGTGATCTAGTTTCATTGTTTTTGTATGTATTTGTCTAATGAATTTTCCCAGCACCATTCATTGAAGAGACTATCCTTACTCCATTGTATATTCTTGCCTCCTTTGTCAAATATTAATTGAGTATAATAGCTTGGGGTCCATTTCTCCAAAGTGGACATACAGATGGCTATGAGACATATTAAAAATGCTCAAAGTCATTAATAATCAGAGAGATTCAAGTTAAAATGACAATGAGTGATCACCTCACACCTGTGAGAATAGTTACCATCAACAAATGACAAGTGATGGTGAGGACATCGAGAAAGGGGAATTGTAGTACACTGCTGGTGGGGACGCAGACTGATGCAACCATTATGGAAAACAGTGTGGAGATTCCTCAAAAAAATTAAATATGGAACTGCCATTTGATCCAGAAATTCCACTTATAGGAATATATCTTAAGAAATGTGAAACACCAATCAAAAAGAATATATGCACCTTTATGTTCATAGCAGCACAATTTACAATAGCTAAGATCTAGAAACAGCCCAAATGCCCATCAGTAGATGAATAGCTAAAAAAGCCATGGTATACTTACACCATGGAATATTATGTAGCTGTAAAAGGATAGCTTACCCTTTGAGGCAGCATGGAGGGACTTAGAGAGTTTCATGCTAAGTCTGTGGTCTGCAAACTGCGGCTCTCGACCACATGCAGATCTTTGGCCCCTTGAGTGTGGCTCTTCCACAAAATACCATGGCCTGGAAGAGTCTATTTTGAAGAAGTGGTGTTATAAGAAGTTTAATTTTAAAAAATTTTACTCTCAAAAGAAATTTCAGTCATTGTACTGAGGATATTTGGCTCTGTTGACTTTGCCACTGTGCTAAGTGAAATAAGCCAGTCAGAGAAAGATAAGTATCACATGATCTCACTCACATATAGAATCTAAAGAACAAAAAAAATTAATGAACGAAGTAAATCCAGAGACATAGAAGCATGCAATAGACTGATGAATCTCAGAGGAAAAATTGGGGGGTGAGGAGTGGATGGGGAAGGATTAACCAGCGAATTTATATGCAAATATGCATAGACCAGGAACACAGACTATAGTGTGGTAAAGGCTTGGAGGAGACTTATGTAATACTTTCAACAATAAAGATAATTAAAAAAAAAGATGTTATATGTGTATTTACTCATTTCAGGGGGCAGGGAAGGAAAGGAAAGTGATTTGCTAATGATTGTAGTTTCTTTTTTTTTTGGTATGTTTAATATGTTCTAAACTTAGATTGTGGTGAATATAGTAAAAACTATTGAATTGTAAATTTTAAATGGGTGACTTTTATGATGCAATAATCATATACTAGTAAAAGTCTTTAAAAAATTCAGATAAAACCCTGGCATTTAATTTGTGTTAGTGCTTTTTTGTTCTCTCAGTTCTATAAATGTTTCCCAAATGTAAGTAAGATTTTTGCCCATTTTAACTGACTTTTTATATGTAACATGTGCCTTAACAGTCTTTGACTTTCCAAGTGAGTCAACTGAACTGAATAAACCTCTTTGAGTGAATTATGAAGCCAGCTGCTCAATGTATGACAAACTCATAATGTGTCAATTCACACTTCCACAACTGGTCCATGTGTTACCAATCCCTGATAGAGAGAATGTAGAGGCTATAATGTTTATTACTCTCAACTCTCTTCTCAGATAGGTTTTCTGCTATTTTCTCCATTTTGATCCTGTTAGTTTTATAGCTCAAGAAAATTCCAAGCTTTTTCCTTCTCTTATGATTTTTTCTGTATTCCAAAATAGAAGTGTATTTGACATGAAAGTGAAAATACTTGGTGGGTGGGTTGATATCTGAAGTCTAATTCTTTTTTAAAAAAATTAAATTCTTTATTGGTTAAAGTATTAGGTAAGTCTCCTTGCCCTCCCCCATTGATCACTCTCCGGCCACCCTTACCCCCCCAGCACGTGCCTTACTCCCCACCCCTTGTCTGTGTCCATTGGTTATGCTCATATGCATGCATACAAATCCTTTGGTTAATCTCTTACCCTCTCACCTCATGTCTTCCTTCATAGTTTGGACATTCTGATGCTTCTATGACTCTGGTTCTATTTTTGTTCATCAGTTTATTTTGTTCATTATATTCCACAAATGAATGAAATCATGTGATATTTATCTTTCTCAGATTGGCTTATTTCACTTAGCACAATGCTCTCTAGTTTCATCCACGCTTTTGCAAATGGTAAGAACTCTTTTTTTTTTATAGCAGTGTAGTATCCACACTGTAGCACCACAGTTTTCTAATCCACTCATCTGCTGAGGGACACTTAGGCTGTTTCCAAATTTTAGCTATGATGAATTGTGCTGCTGTGAACATAGGGGTGCATATGTTCTTCCTGATCGAAGTTTCTGGTTTCTTGGGATATATTCCTAGAAGTGGGATTACTGAGTTGAATGGGAGTTCCATTTTTAACTTTTTGTGGAATCTCTATACGGTTTTCCACAGTGGCTGCACCAGTCTGCATTCCCACTAGCAGTGCATGAGGGAGGATTCCTTTTTCTCTACTTCCTCGCCAGCACTTGTCATTTGTTGATTTGTTGATGATAGCTATCCTGACAGGTGTGAGCTAGAACCTCATTGCTGTTTTGATTTGCGTCTCTCAGATGATTAGTGACTTTGAGTATGTTTTCATATGTCTGGCGGCCTTCAGTATATTTTTTTCCAAAAAATGTCTATTTAGGTCCTTTGCCCATTTTTTTTTATTGGATTAATCTTGATTCAAGAGTTTTCATGCAATAAATGGTGTTAAGATGTCAAAGGATTTTTCTCTGGAACACTCCATCCATTTTAAGTTGTGGAGGAATAGTAGAAACATTCAAAGAAGATTAAAAATGGGGCCACTGGTGAGTTAAAAGAAAGACAAACATTTTTTTTTTGTCTTAGAATCAAATTGAAGAACTTTTTTTTCAGGAGGTGGGGTGATAATTATGTCAAATGCTGATGATAGGATAAAAAAGGATTAGTATACATGTGGGGATTATGGTTAAAAATGTGACCACTAAGGATATAATTTAATGCTATTCTTGCAATGTCTGTAGAGGTAGTTTCTCATTAGGAGCACAACAAAGCAAGCTCCAGCTAGAAAAAAAATGTCCCTCAGTGGAACATGAAGTAGATAGAGAGCCAAAGGATGCTTTCAGGTGGAGATGAAAGTCATAAAGTGTGTGGATTAAAGAACAGATTCATTTATCTTTGTATTTTTAATACCTGGATGGAATGCTAACAGCCATCTATCAAAAGTGCATTCAATGCAATAAAGAGCATTTTGTTTATATGTGAATAAATTAAATGGACCTGGATAGGATTTTAATCGAAATATGTACAACTGAGCTTTTCAAACAATCGGGCCTGGCATTTTCATCAATAAGCTTTTGATGAGTCCTTTCGGAGGGCAACTCTCAGGGAAAATTGATATGAAAAGTAATGGCCTACCTATCACAGAGGTGTGATTGGCAGGCGGTAGCAGGTAGGGTTTTAAAAATAAAAACACAAGACATCCCCAGAGCATTTTCATTATTTGACCTGCCTGGTAGCTCCTTGGAAAAGCCATATTCTCATGGCATCTTTATTTGATCTCACTCAGAATTTTCCTAGTGAGAAAAAAAATATTTAAGGGCAATTATTTAATATTGCAACTACCTGAGACAGCAATATTAGTTGAGGAAAATAAATTTAAAAAGGAATATCTTATAAGGAAGATCTGAGAATGAGATGATGATTGCTTTGGTGTCAGACTCCAAAAGAAATTGTCAACATTCATTTTCAGCATAAAGACAAACGTAGGCCAGCTGGTATGGCTGAATCATTGAACATCAATCTATAAACCTGAAGGTCATAGATTGGTTCTCTGGTCAGGGCATATGCCTGGGTTACGGGCTCAGTTCTGGGTGTATGGTGTGTGGGAGGCAGCCGATCAATGATTCTCTCTTATCATTGATGTTTCTATCTCTCTCTCTTCTCCCTTCCTCCCTGTAATCAATAAAAAATATATTTAAGAAAAAAAGAAGCACAGACAATACTTTTATTGGTTGATTCTAACACCACAATTATAATAAAAACTAGTGGCCCAGTGCACAAATTTGTGCACCTTGAAAGGAACTGTGGACCACCAGGCTGTGGTGGAAACAGGGGCAGGTCATGGCCCATCCTCCATGTGCCACCTAGCCCCTCCTGCTGTGACCACCAGTCCCTTGTTTGCCAGCAGCCCAGCTCCTGCTGCCACTGCTCCCCGGCACTAAAGGCACAAGCCCTGCTCACACCCACTGAGGTGTGGAGTGATTGGGGCTGGCACCAGCAGCAGGTGTGAGCACTGGGCAGGTCCACAACACATGGGAGCAAAGAATTTTTAGTGACCACCAGAGGCTTGCCCCAGTGTCAGCGACTGGTGCCCCACCTTGGTCTGATGCCCCCACTCACCTGCTCCACCATCCCGCCATGGCCAATGCCCTTTATGTTCCATGCACACCCCCTGGTGGTCAGCACATGTCATAGCCACTAGTTGTTTGGTTATTCTGCCGTTTGGTTTATTTGCATTTTAGGGTTTTAGATATGTAGATTATATCAAATTAGAGCTGCTACAAAAAGGAAGACTCATCAGAGTGAATTTTATGCTAATTGACATTTAACATGAAAAATGATTTCTCCCTTGGAGTGAATCAGATGTTTGTTCTCACAAATATCAAATTGGAAAAAGTAAGTCAACTTATAGATCTATACATAAGAATTGATTCATAACTCTCCCCACTGCTCGCAGCAATAATTTACAAGGTAAATTTTATTCTAACTCTATAAAATCCTATTTATTAAGACATATAAGATTCTAATTATATTAGAATGAAGCATACAGATTAACCTGTTTAAAAATATAATTCCCTTTAGAAAAACAAATCTTAGAACAATTCCACACAATGTAATGCATAACCAGGTTAATTCTGTCCTCCAAAAGATGACCATAAATTTACAAAGTATGAAAACCTGTCTCAGTATTCAGTCTGTGTGGTGATTCTTAGTACCAAGTGCCCAGTTGCTCAATAGATGCTAATTGGCAAAGATAATAATGTTATGTTAATTCATTTCTCAAGGAGCCTTCTTACTCTCTTTTGGTTTCCACATCCATCTGCTTTACACATTGAAAGGAAAGAAAAAAGTCTTTATTCATAAGAAGTATATAATTTCCTACAATTTGTGATGTTTAAGAAATATCTCATTATAATTGGACTGCACACACACTTACACACACACACACATATACACACATACACGCACACAACATTCACTGCAATTAATTTGTTTATAATTATTAACTTTGGAAGCCTGTCTCCTTTTTGAATTATAACAGACACTTCAGAACTTACTTGACTTAGAAAAAAAAGTGGGAAGGGGCCTGATTTTCTGTTTATTACCTCTCTCATGATTGTTTCTTCTCTTGCACAGTACAACTATTTAGAGCTGGCCTTGCCTGGTTGACAGCCCATGATTTTTCTGGGTGGCCGTAGTGATAAAGGAAGCCACACAAACATTATTGACACTACTAGAAGCTGAGACCCCATCTTCAGCCACATTCACTTTATGTTCAGAGCTATTGATTGTCTGGTCTGTGTATGCAGGCTATTTTGTTTGTCTTCTCCTTGTCTCATCAGGGGGCCCAAAGCATGGGGAAACATTCCTATGTTAAGTGGCAGTATGAAGAAGAAGGTGGAGCACCTTTGTGCCATCTTCCTGCTTGATATTCATTACCAGGTGGGCATCTTTGCCTTTTAATATGATCTTTTCTGTGATTTGGAGGTAAAAGGAAAAGCAGGTATTGTTCTTGCTTAATCAATGACATGATCTAAGTCATTACTCTAGTTTTCCTATCTTCTCAGCTCTCTCAGTTTGCTCCCCCCATACCTATACACATATATGAGAAGGTTAAGGGGGCTATTTTGGTTATTCAGATATTTGAATTTTAATATTTTTTCCTAAGATAATGCACAAAAGTACTATAAAGATAATTATAATATTAATGTGAATTATCCAAAGCATTGCTTTAATTTTCTTACATGCCAGACACTCTATTAAGCATACCACATACCTCAATATTAATTGCAACATTTCTTTTTCTTTGAAAACCTCTCAATCATGGCTTGCTTATAGATCATCTGTATTGCTCATGATTCAGTTTTCCTAAAATAAAAATCACATGATATTTTGTAATAAAACTATGTGGTAAGTTCACATATCTTTTCTTCATCAAGGGATATATATGAATCTCCCAGAAATTTCTTTCATCTCTGCCTCCCTTACCCTTTCCCAGGAAGCCTAGAAATATCCATTTATCTATTTTGTCCCAAATTCTGAAGCTCTATTTCTAATTTAGTGTATATTCAGATTGCAAAAAAATTATCTTAGGAGTATTCATGTGCCCAAAACACCACAAAACAAAACAAACAAACAAACAAACAAACAAAAAAAAACAAGTGCTCTTGGAGGAGCATATGTTCATCCATGTATTTAACCCATGTAAAACCTAGTCTGTTCTCTAACCAATAATGTGCAATTTGGTTGCTTTTGCTGCACTTAGGGAAAGCAGATATATTCCTCAGGCAACAGTTTACTTTTCTTCTGAGAGTACTGTATAGGTAACAGTTCTGACATATTATGCTGAGGTATACACTCTAAGAGGTAAATGCTCAGTAGCTAATATTTTAGTGTTGTTTGCATATACCTAGATAAGTATTTCAGATCAATGACTTATTTATGTTATACTTATAATAATGCAGTTATTTAGAAACATTTTGTTTCTTTTTCTGTTTAGCAATAGAAACAAAAACAATGAAGAATACTATATGAAATAGATGTTTTATTTTAAAAGTCACAAAGTCACAAATTAAATTATTCTAAATGTTTACAAGTATATTAATTTTACTTTGTAGTTACAGAAGAAGGAAAAAGCAAGGAGGAAATATACATTTCAAGGACATAGCTTCATGATTTCTCAACAGAAGCTAGAATATAGTTATCTTTTAAAGGCTTTAAAATATCTCTAAGATGAAGAAAAGCAATATAACTGTTGGGCAAACTTTAAAGATAAAAAACTTTAAACACCCACTGTACTCCATTTAAAATCATTCTCACATTCTCACTTAAGTCTTGAGTGATAAAAAAAAAGGTCATTAAAAAGATGGCCTTTATCCCAAGTAAAAATTAGAAAGCTGAAAGAGTATAAACAATTTTAGGAATTAAAAAAAGAATGAATATTATTCATCAGAATCAACAACTCAAAATCCTATAACATTTGTCAAAAAGTCAAGGGGCAAAAGAATTCTGAAAAGAAAAGGGAATATTTTATATTTCTTGAAACAAGACATTAGTGCAGATAAACTTGAGGTTGATGTTTGATAATTTCAGTAAAGTAAATGAAGTGGACCACCAAGATTATCATACATGTGCATAATAAAAGAGAAAGAGAAATAATCCTAGTAGCTGAACTTCTTAAAAAGCTCTAAGTAATATAGTCAGAGAAGTTGAAGGTAACATTCATATCAAACGTAGGAATTAGGTTGTGAATAAGAAATAGTAAGGGACAAAAAAGAACCATTGAAAATAAAGCTGTTGATAATTCCTTTATGCATGAAATGTAAAAAATAAGCCAATAAATATAGAGAAAGTTAGAGAACTGATTGACATGTAACACAGAGAAATGTCCCTAATTCTTTTCCCAGTGCTAAATGTAGATCAAAATCTCTGAGTTTATTAATAAAAACAAAACAAACAAAAATAAGACATTGTAGACACTAGAAGAGTGTTTCTTTAAGTGTGATATGTGGGTTACTTGTAGCAGAAACTATGGGATGTCTTAAAAATAAACACAAATCCCCAGTCCCAGAATACACTCCCTACATCAGAATTTATATAAGTATAGCTAAGACAGATGCAATCTAAAAAGGATACTTAGGAGATATTAAGGTTAATACAGTTACTACTATATTAAAGCTATTTAAAATATTCAAAATTTAAATAACTTTCAGACATTTTAATACTTTTCTGAATTTTAGAAACACTTTAAAAGCTATACATAAAACTATCTACATAATGATAGTTACATATCTATCATCTACCTATCTATATCTTGCCACTGTAAAGAAAAGATTTTTTAGAAAGGAACCAAGATGGTGGCATAGGTAAACACCTATTGTGCTGCCCCGCGCAACAATTCCAAAACTGTAACATAACATCAAGACAAACATCATCCACAATCACCGGAAAGCTGGCTGAGTGAAAATTCCACAAATAAAGGTAAAGGAGGGACACTGAGACTTAGAAGAGCAGTGGAGCACAGCCTTGAAGAGATACGCCTGGAGACAGGTTCGGGGCGGTATGCGCGTATGGGCTGTAGGGCTGGTAGCAGCAATCCTGGCTGGATTTCTCCAACGTGGAGGGCGGAGACATCCCACTGCACAGATTCCCCAGTGCCAGGCGAGATCCAAGGTCCGGGGTACACACGCTAAAAGCTGGGAGTGGCAGAGGTCTCCAAGTTTGAGGAGAGTGCGCATAAAGTGCACAACAGCACATAGAGGACGTGTAGACCACGGGACTGCTTTGTTTTACAACCCTGGGCGAGACTTTGGGTGTGCAGACTCATTTGGGGAGAGACAGAGTTGTCTGGCAACAGGTGGAGACCAGTGGTGGCTTTCTCTTGGAGGTGTGCAGCCATTACCACCCAACACAGAGACCCACACGCTGTATAGGGCGTAGCTGACACTGTGAGCTCAGCCCAGAGACTCCGCCCATCCAACCTGAACACAGCTCACCTCCACACCCAATTGGCCTGGAGGTCAGACCGTCCTAGTGCTAACAACAATTAGCTGGGCTTAACTCCAACAATACTGTACAACCCATAAAGGATTGCAGTAAGAGTATCCACCTCAGGTAACTGGGGAGGCTGAGCCACTGTCCCTTAGAGGACACCTACCACACAAAGCTAATCCACCAACTCAGGAAAGCAGCCACAATGCAGAGAAATGGAAAGAAATCAGGTGTGAAAGAAATGGAGGAAAAAAGACGACGATTAGACATAGAGTTCAAAACCATAGTAATTAGGTTTTTCAAGAGGCTCTTAGAAAAGGCTGATGAACTTAATGAGAACTACGAGGAAATGAACAAGACCTACGAGGAAATTAACAAGACCATCGAGGAAATGAACAAGACTTATGAGGAAATGAATGAAACCTACAAGGAAAGGAACAAGACTTACAAGGATATGAATGAGACCCTCAAGGATATGGAAAAGGACCAACTGGAAATTAAGCATTCACTGACTGAAGTAAAAAATATTACACAAAGTCCTAAAAGCAATCCAGAGGGCTGCAAGAACCAAGTCAAAGATTTGAAATACAAAGAAGCAAAATCCACTCGGCTGGAAAAGCAAGAAACAAAAAGAATCCAGATAATTGAAGATAGTGTAAGGGGCCTCTGGAACAATCTCAAGCATGCCATCATCCAAATTATGAGGGTGCCAGAGAAAGAGAGAGAAAGGTAATGAAAACCTACTTGAAGAAATAGTGACTGAAAACTTTCCCCACCTAGTGAAAGAAACTGACTTAAAAGCCCAAGAAGTACACAGAACCCCAAAATATAGGAATCTAAAGAGGACCACACCAAGACACAAATTAAAATGCCAAGAGCAAAAGATAAAGAGAGAATATTAAAAACAGCAAGAGAAAAACAGTTGGTTACCTTTAGGGGAGCACCCATACAATTGTCAGCGGATTCTTCAACAGAAACAATGCAGTCCAGACGGGAGTGGCAAGAAATATTCAAAGTGATGAATAGCAAGAATCTACAACCAAGATTACTCTACCCAGCAAAGCTATCATTCAGAATTGAAGGTCAGATAAAGTGCTTTGCAGATAAGAAAACGCTAAAGGAATTCATCACCACCAAACCAAAATTATATGAAATGCTGAAAGATATTCTTTAAAAGAGAAAGAAGGTAAAAATATAAATTATGAACAACAAATACACATCTATCAACAAATGAATCTAAAAATCAAGTGAACTAATAATCTGATGAACAGGATAAACTGGTGAATATAACAGAATCATGGACATAGAGAGGGAATGGACTGACAATTCTTGGGGAGAAAAGGGGTGTGGGAAGTACAGCAAGAGACTGGACAAAAATCTTGCAACAATGGGAGAGGACAGTGGTGGGGAAGGTGAGGGAGGAGGGTAAGATGGGTACAGGATGGAGGGGAGCTTTAGGGGGATAAAAAAGGGGGAACAATGTAATTAATAAACTGAACAATAAAGATAAAAAAGAAAAGATTTTTTATCTCCTTATTATACTCACTTTCTATGAAAATATTTGTCTTATTTGAATTATTTGCTAACCCTTTTTCATTATACCAAATTTTAAATTCAAGAAGCTTATTTAATTAGGAGTTATTTTAGTGTTGGCTCATGTGTACTCATTAAGTGTTTTGTTGTTTTTTAATTAAGAATCTAGTTGTTTATTGTCCAACATAGCATTCTCTAGCAACATGTGTTTATTGAAAACTTGAAAGGCTGCTACTATGAATTTCTAAGAATTATAAAAAAGATAAAATATCTCAATAATTACATATTAAAGATGGCATACAAAAACAAACAAACAAAAATAAAACCTAGGCAAAATAATATTTTTTAGTGCGAGTTCTTCCAACTATCATTATTTTTTCATAGTTTCTCTAAATTACCTTTTATTTATTTATTTATTTATTTATTTATTTATTTTACACTTGAAAACTATATAATTTTATTAACCAGTGTCACTCCAATAAATGTAATGAAAATAGATCCCTTGGTGAATTCAACCTAATGGGAAGGTTAAAAATAATTTCATTTAAAATCTAATTTAAAATAAATCTTTGAAATATATTATAAGGAACATTGCAATAAATATTTTCCATAGTTATCAAGAGCAGAAAAATCAGTTTATTTTCCTTATGAAAAATGCACATTAGAAAATATAGATGTGCCAGCGTTAATTTTTTTTAATCTTTATTGTTCAGTTTATTAATTACATTGTTTCCCCTTTTTATCCTCCTATAGCTCCCCTCCACTCTGTACCTATCCCACCCTCCACCCTCACCTCCCCCTCCCCACTGTCCTCTCGCATTGTTGCTAGATTTTTGTCCAGTCTCTTGCTGCACTTCCCACACCCCTTTTCTCCCCAAGAATTGTCAGTCTATTCCCTCTCTATGTCCATGTCTCTGTTATATTCACCAGTCTATCCTGTTCAACAGCCTATCAATTCACTTGATTTTTATGTTCATTTGTTGATAGATGTGTATTTGTTGTTCATAATTTATATTTTTACCTTTTTCTTCTTCCTCTTCTTAAAGAATATCTTTCAGCATTTCATATAATGTTGGTTTGGTGGCGATGAACTCCTTTAGCTTTTTCTTATCTGCGAAGCACTTCATCTGACCTTCAATTCTGAATGATAGCTTTGCTGGATAGAGTAATCTTGGTTGTAGATTCTTGCTGTTCATCACTTTGAATATTTCTTGCCACTCACGTCTGGCCTGCATCGTTTCTGTTGAGAAATCCGCTGACAATCGTATGGGTGCTCCCTTATAGGTAACCAACTGTTTCTCTCTTGCTGCTTTTAATATTCTCTCTTTGTCTTTTGCTCTTGGCATTTTAATTATGATGTGCCTCGGTGTGGTCCTCTTAGGGTTCCTATATATTGGGGTTCAGTGCAATTCTTGGACTCCTAAGTCAATTTCTTTCACCAGGTGTGGGAAGTTTTCAGTCACTATTTCTTCAAATAGGTTTTCATTGTCTTGGCCTCTCACTTTTTCTGGCACCCCTATAATTCGGATGTTGGTATGCTTGAGGTTGTCCCAGAGGCCCCTTACACTATCTTCAATTTTTTGGATTCCTTTGGTTTCTTGCTTTTTCAGCTGAGTGGATTTTACCTCTTTGTATTTCAAATCTTTAACTTGGTTCTTGGGGTGCTCCAGAGCACTTTTAGGTCTTTGTATAATATTTTTTGTTTCAGTCAGTGTATGCTTAATTTCTGGTTGGTCCTTTTTCATATCCTTGAGAGTCTCCTTTATATCCTTGAGGGTCTCTTTCATTTCCTTGTAGGACTCATTCATTTCCACGTTGGTCTTGATCATTTCTTTGCAGCTCTCGTTTATATCTTTGAGGGTGTTGTTCATTTTCTTGTAGGACTCATTCATTTCCTTTGTGGTCTTGCTTATTTCCTTATAGGCCTCGATCTTTTGTTGGAGCCTCTTGAAAAATCCTATAACCGTGGTTTTGAATTCCATGTCCAGTCGTTTTTTTTCCTCCATTTCTTTCACATCTGATTTCTTTCCATGTTGCTGCATGGTGGCTGCTTCCCTGAGTTGGTCAATTTGCTTTGTGTGGTAGATGTCCTACAAGGGACAGTGGCTCAGCCTCCCCAGTTACCTGAGATGGATATGGGTTGCACAGTTAACCTGAAGTTAAGCTCAGGTTAATCGTTGTTAGCTCTTGGAGGGTTGACCTACAGGCCAATTGTCTGTGAAGCTCAGCTGTGCTCAGGTTGGGTGGGCGGAGTCTCCGGGCCAAGCAGACAGTGTTAGCTCTGCCCTATGCAGCCCCGGGGACTCCGCGCAGGGGGCAATGGCTGCCAGCACCTCCGAGAGAGAGCTGCTGCCGAGCTCCACCGGCTGCCGGGGAGTTCAGACTTTCCCAAAATGAGTCTGCATGTGCAATGTCTCACCCAGGGTCATAAAACAAAGCAGTCTGAGGGTTTCTCGAATGAGAAACAAGTCGCGGTGCGCTCTCTGCGATGTCACGCAGCCGAGCCGCTCGCGCGCAAGCTGCCTTCTCCACAAGCCGGGAGACCCGGCAGCACCCGAGCTTCGCGTGCCCTCCCACTGTCCAGTTTTCACCCCGTGCGATAGTGGGTTCTCTGGACTTCGCCCAGAGCTGGAGAATCAGTCCAGTGGGATGCCTTTTTCTCCCCGTTCGAGAAAACTGGCCAGTTTTCAGGCGCCCGCCCTCTCCGCAGCCCGCACTCCAAACCTCTCTCCGTGAGAATCTTTCAACGCTGTTCGCCGCAGCTCCTCTGAGTCACAGTGTCTTATCTTCACTTTTATTTGTGGAATTTTCACTCAGCGAGCTTTCTGGTGATTCTGGAAGGTGTTTTTTCTTTCGTTAAGTTGTAGTATTAAAATTGCTGATTATGACGGCAAGATAGGTGTTTTACCTTTGCCGCCATCTTAGTTCTCCCCTCTAAATTACCTTTTAATGTTGTATTAGAATCTGCTCTAAAGTTGTAGATTTTATGTTTTTGCTTCCTAATCAGTAAAAGCTTCTCATTAAGAATTAAGTCCCTAGAGTTTGAAGAAACAGATTTCCAAGAGACACATGTGAGATGATTAGGGAATGAGGATCATCTAAAAGTTTACCTTTGTATTCACTCTTTCTTATCTATGGGGATTCAAGTCGAGTTTTAATTAATTTCTATTTTTAACCAAGGAAACTGTGAAAAGTCTCCCTAAATTTTTTTGTTGTTGTTTGTATTTGTTTTCAAAATTAGGTAAAATAAGGAAGTATTGGGCCAGCATTCTCACAGGAAAGCATTAGTATTTTAAAATTTTTTCAAGTATAAAGAAAGAAATATGATCTCCTTTGGGAAAAAAAGATACTAGGAAAAATATATATGATATTGATTTATTTTGTCACATATATTTATTTGTACTTTTAATACAAACATAGATATTTCTTTTATTTTTTCAATTGAATATCACATTTCATAAATTGTAGGTGAAAAACAAATATATTTTTTAATTCTAACATAATAATATTGATTGATCACTCTTTTTCCTCCCATTAAGTTTCCCAGTTCCATTTGATTCATTTTACTTTTGGATAACTTCAATCTGAAAATATTGAATACATAATATTACTACAAGTTATAATCATGTATGCATGAACATACATGATTTCTAAATATTCAAATTCAGATTGGTATTAATAGATTTTCATAATGACATTAATTTTCACCATATATCAGAATAAAAAAAAAAAGTGGGTCTACAGGCTGTTCTGATCAACTACCATCAAACACCAATATGGGATTTCATTTATAATTATCCTTAATAGACAGGAATATATTACTATGAAACTAAATAAAATTTAGTTTCCTTTGCAGCCATTTATCATTTTTTTAACTTAATACTAAAAAAATAATTTTTAAATATAATTTATTCTCTCTCTTTCATTTATTCCTAATCAATAAGGGTGATGGACAAATACTTGTTATTTGAATAGTCTTTCACCACTACCCTTTCAACTGCTTTAGTATTATTATTATTATTATTATTATTATTATTATTATTTTGAAGAATACTGACACTAGAACATTTTGGAAGAAAGGTGAATTATAAGCAAAAGACAATGCAAAAAGATCCAATTGTTACTAGAACAACTAGAACAGGATTTGGAGAGAAGACTGTTGAAGGATCAAAGACGATATACGCGGTCCCTCTCTGCACACAACCGTTTCGGGAATACGCGTATGAAGCGGAGGTGTGAATCCAGGGCAGGGATGCCCCAGCACCGGTTTTGGAAAGTTTCTTTAAAAAGTAACGCAGCATTCCCATCGCACGTTTCCAGGAGCGCCACCGGGCACTGCTTCGACGGGAAACCCGTGCATGTTTCGCCAGTTTTCGTCTGTTCTGTCCTAATGATCAGGTGAGCTCCGTTCCTAACCGCTGTCCAGGGTCCGTCTCTTAAAGCCAATTCGCGATGCCGGGCGGGCGGTCCCCTTTAGAGCAAACATTCACAATTGCCGCTCACGCTCCCTCCTTCCTCCCTCCTCCCCGTCTCATCGGCCTGCTTTCTGATTGGCCCGCGCCTCTGGAACCAGACCCCTTGGAAACCCGGCGGTTACATCCCCGGCGGGGACGGGGCCACGGCAGACCGGAGCGGGGCCCCTGCTGCAGCGGGGTCATGCAAGAACAGGCCAAGGGGATTCCTGTCCGAGTGGCCCTGCGGTGCCGCCCTCTGGTCCCCAAAGAGATCAGGGAAGGCTGCCAGATGTGCCTTTCCTTCCGGCCCGGGGAGCCGCAGGTGGTGGTGGGGACGGACAAATCCTTCACCTACGATTTCGTGTTTGACCCCTCCACCGAGCAGGAGGAGGTCTTTGACACGGCAGTGGCGCCGCTCCTAGAAGGCCTATTTGAAGGCTACAACGCAACTATTCTGGCCTATGGACAGACCGGCTCGGGGAAAACCTATTCCATGGGAGGTGCGTACACTGCAGAGCAAGGCATCGAGCCAACAGTGGGGGTCATTCCCAGGGTCATACAACTGCTCTTCAAAGAAACCCATAGGAAGAGTGACTTCGAATTTACTCTGAAAGTCTCCTATTTGGAGATTTACAATGAAGAAATCGTGGATCTTCTATGCCCATCCCGTGAGAAAGCCTCTCAAATAAACATACGAGAGGACCCAAAGGAAGGCATAAAGATCGTGGGACTCACTGAGAAGACTATTTTGGTTGCCCCGGATATGATTTCTTATTTGGAGCAGGGCAACCACTGTAGGGCTGTGGCCTCCACAGCCATGAACTCCCAGTCATCCCGGTCTCATGCCATCTTCACCATCTCCATGGAGCAAAGGAAGAAGAGTGACAAGAATAGCAGCTTCCACTCCAAGCTTCACCTTGTAGATCTTGCTGGATCAGAAAGACAGAAAAAAACCAAGGCTGAAGGGGATCGGCTAAAAGAGGGTATTAATATTAACCGAGGCCTCCTATGCTTGGGAAATGTAATCAGTGCCCTCGGAGATGACAAAAAGGGTGGCTTTGTGCCCTATAGAGACTCCAAGTTGACTCGGCTGCTTCAAGATTCCCTAGGAGGTAATAGCCACACTCTTATGATAGCCTGTGTCAGTCCTGCAGACTCCAATCTAGAAGAAACATTAAATACCCTTCGCTATGCTGACAGAGCCAGAAAAATAAAGAACAAACCTGTTGTTAATATTGATCCCCAGAGAGCTGAACTTAATCATCTGAAGCAACAAGTACAACAGCTACAGGTCTTATTGCTACAAGCCCGTGGCGGTAACGTGCCTGGATCTGTAACTGTGGAACCATCAGAGAATCTACAATCTTTGATGGAGAAGAATCATTCCCTGATTGAGAAGAATGAAAAATTAAGTCACGGTCTGAGTGAGGCCGCTGATCAGACAGCCCAGATGCTGGAGAGAATTATTTTGACAGAACAAGCCAACGAGAGAATGAATGCCAAACTAGAAGAGCTCAGGCAGCATGCAGCTTGCAAAGTGGATCTTCAAAAGCTGGTGGGCACTTCAGAAAACCAGGAATTAAGAGAAAATGTAGAGATGATTCGTAACCTGCAGCAACTGATTATCCAGCTGTCGGGTGACACCGTTTCTTGCGTGGCCGCAGCCACTGGCACTGCAGTGGAACCAGAAGCTCAGGTGGAAAGCAGTTCACAGACCAGAAGGTCTTCTGATGGCTTCACCACGCCACACGCGCTGCGTCAAGCTCAAATGTCTAAGGAGCTGGGTGAGTTGAATAAAGCCCTCGCACTGAAAGAGGCCCTGGCCAGGAAGATGACTCAGGATGGCAGCCAACTTCAGCCCACTCAGTCGCAGTACCAGGAAAACATCAAACATCTAGAGCTGGAAGCCATCAGCCTGCAAAAGGAAAGGGAGGAATTGCTGCTTGAACTTCAGACAACAAAGAAGCATGTCAACCAAGCCATGTTGGGTGAGCGCCGCCACCGACGTCTACAGGAGCTGGAGTGTCAGATAGCTGATCTGAAGAAGAAACTGAGCGAACAGTCCAAACTTCTGAAGCTGAAAGAATCCACAGAGCATACCATCTCCAAGCTGAACCAGGACATACAGGCGATGAAAAACCAGCGGGTGCAGTTGATGCGTCGGATGAAAGAGGATGCTGAGAAGTTCAGACAGTGGAAGCAACAAAAAGACAAAGAAGTAACCCAGTTAAAAGAACGAGACCGAAAAAGGCAGTATGAGATGCTCAAACTGGAACGAAATTTTCAGAGACAGTCTAATGTGCTAAGACGTAAAACTGAGGAGGCAGCAGCTGCCAACAAGAGGCTCAAGGATGCTCTTCAAAAGCAACGGGAGATCGCAGATAGGAGGAAAGAAACGAAGAGCCACGGGGTGGAAGGCACTGCAGCCCGAGTCAAGTGCTGGCTTGGAAATGAAATTGAAGTTATGGTCAGTACTGAGGAAGCCAAATTCCACCTGAATGACCTTCTGGAAGATAGAAAGATCCTGGCTCAGGATCTGGCTCAACTCAAGGAACAAAGGGAATCTGGGGAGAATCCACCTCCTAAACTCCGGAGGCACACAGTCTTACTTGCTGAACGACATGGCCAAGTTTCTGAGTCAGAAGATCCCACTACTAAGCAGATTGAGAGCCTCGAGACTGAAATGGAGCTCAGGAGTGCTCAGATTGCCGACCTACAGCAGAAGCTGCTGGATGCAGAATGCGAAGACAGGCCAAGACCCCGCTGGGAGAATATTGCTACCATTCTGGAAGCCAAGTGTGCCATGAAATTTTTAATCGCAGAGCTGGTCTCCTCCAAAATACAGGTCGGCAAGCTTGAAAGTATTCTGAAACAGAACAAGGCCAGCTGTGCTGACATGCAGAGGATGCTGCTTGAGGAACGACATCATTTTGCTGAAATAGAGGCAGACTTGCAGGCAGAGCGATTCAGGGCGGAACAGCAGCATCAAGAGAAGGTGCTGTGTCTTCTGGGCCAGCTCCAGCAAAGCCAAGTGGCAGAGAAGCAGCTCAAGCTCTCAGACAGGGAAAAGAAGCAATGGAACACACAGCAGTGTGAGGAAGAACTGGAGAAGAAGCAAGAAGTGTATGTGCAAAATCAGCAGCTTCTCCGAGAGAACGAGATCACGAAGCAAGTAGCCATAAAACAGAAACCCCATCTTCTGAAGGATACCCTTCTGTCCCCAGGCTCTCCTTTCGAATATATCCCACCTAAGCCAAGTCCTTCCCATTTTAAAGAAAAGTCACTGGAGCAAAGCATGGATGTCGAGGATCTAAAATACTGTTCGGATCATTCTGTGAGTGAGCCTGAGGGAGGGGACATGGATGCTGGGGATGACGAGGAATGGAAACCAACCAAATTATTTAAGATGTCCAAGAGGACCAGCCAACGATGCTCCTGCAAGGGCTGGTGTGGGAATAAGCATTGTGGATGCAGGAGACAGACATCCAACTGTGGGGTGCACTGCAGCTGTGATCCCATAAAGTGTAGGAACCGTAAGCAAGACAAAGATAGCTCGGACACTGTTGAGCGGATCCAGGATCCCGAAGGCTCCTTCACACTGGAGGATCCCACAGAGGTGACCCCAGGATTGAGCTTCTTCAACCCTGTCTGTGCCACTCCGAATAGCAGAATCCTGGAGGAGCTGCGTGAGGTGAAGCAGGTTCTCTGGAAGACCACTCCGGCTGCCTCCTTCCTGGGCCTCCCTGAGCTGAAACATGTAGCTGCAGATTCCCAAGGAAATAAAGCTCCAGGGAGGAAAAGGAAACGAGCTCTGGCCAACAATGTCAGCTTCTTCTCAGGCTGCTCCCCAATGGCAGAAGAGGCCCCCTGAACTGGGCTCGTCATCTCTGCCCCAGCCTGGCCTGGAAGATGCCAGAGGGGATTTCTAATGACTTCTTTAGAATTAAGGTTTCTTGCTGTTGTAAAGGGCAAAGCATGTTGCTGAAAGGTTAGGAACTTGAGTTGGATGTCGGCCCTCAGCCTCCAGGTCTCCAGCCCTGGACAGTGGTCTCCAGCTAAGCCACCTGCTGGAGAGAGTACCAGCTGCCCTTCCTGCTGACTTCAGGAGCCAGCCCCCAGGAGAGTGGAGCTTTCTAGGAATTGCCAGCAGTCAAGGTTGTCTCCCACGGGGAACGAGGCCATGGCTGTCTTATCCCAGGGTTGTCTCAGCTTAATGCCAGAGCCTGGACTGGGTGGGGGGCCTGGCACCAGTTTTCACCCCTTCTCAGGAATGGGGTCTCTGTGGTGCTGAGGTAAATAAAATCTTTTAAAATGTTAATGTTTCAATGATATAAATAAATAACAATGAAAAAATACTAACAATTATATGGAGACCAAACAGAAACTGGATGTCCAATAGCTACTTGACCAAAGAAATGTTGAAAATAAAAGGTGTTGAAAGAACACCTTAATATCCCATTACTCAGGTTCAAGTAAAAATAAACTAATTTGTGTTTTAAAACTAATGTCTAACGTGCTATATTTCAGTGTAATCAGAAACAACTACCTTGATTTTGCTTTTTAGTAGGATAGAGAAAGTCTATGACTTTTATTCCCAACCTTCACTACAGAACAAACCAGACTATAGTATCATATTATTTTCTTATGAGAGAGTTGACGATTTAATAAACTTAAATTAATTAAAATATAGAGCCAAGACATTTCTAGAAAAGAAGGTAGTCAAAATGCTTTTGTCCTGATCAAAGAGGCATGAGGAGAAGGGATCTGCAATACATGTTAGCAATAATAATAAAAAAAAAACACATTTAAAATAAACTGTAGCATTCCTATATAAACTGCTGTAACAGATGAAATATGCCAGGAGCTCTGTCAGAGAGTTTGTACCCATCCTCTGTTCTTTCCCGAAGATCAGCTCTGCTTCGGAACAGTACAAAGACAGCTGGGCTCAACAGAAACAGAGAATATCCACAGCATTGAGTAAAAGGGAGTGGGGGAGCAGGGCCAGAGAGGTGAAAGAGATTTCTCCCACAAATTCAAGAACTTTGCTGAGAGCAAGCCAATGCCTGTTGGCTGCTGGGCTTTGACAGTATAAAAGAAGATCTGCAAAAAATAACTTTGAAGCTTTCTGCATTTGCACTGGGTATAAAGCAGAGGTCCTTCAAATGTTGGAGATAGGACAGCAGGATAGAAAGAGTTGATGCCAAGATTAAAATTAGAGTGTGCAAAAGAATCTACAACAACCCCCCAAGGTGGCAGCCATGCTATAAAGCACAGAGAAATATATTTATGATTCAGAAAACTAGCTGATAGGCTGGAGAGGAAAACATATCTGCAAAGTGTTTCTGGGACTCAGTCTCAAGCCAGGCTAACCATAAAAGACACACCCCACGATGAGAGAAAAACATTGATCAGCTGCATTCTGCACACTTCCCACTGGGGATGTGCCTGCAACCAAGGTACATGTTCTTGGCCAGAATCAAACCTTGGACTTTTCAGTCCCCAGGCCGATGCTCTATCCACTGAGTCAAACCAGTTTCAGCAAAACTTTGAATCACATGAGGAACATGTGCTGGGCTGTAGTTGAAGTTAAGGGACCATATACATAGCGTGAATTCAATTCAATTCATATTAGTAGGCTTAGAGAAGCTGAGTTGTTTCCTGTTATGAGTATAAGTATTATTTATCTCCCTTTATAGTGTTCTGTAACACACATTATCTGGCATTAGAAGATGAGGTAACTCATGGTCAAGAGAAAGTTTAATGAAAGCAGATAAAGAGATAAAATGTAGGGACTATCAAAAAGAACTTCAAAATAATTATGACAAATATGTAAAAATATTAGTGTAAGTAATGGAAAACATGCATAAATAACATCAGCAGAGATAAAATTGTGTAAAATTGAGCCAATTGAAATGTTAGAAAAATATGTGATATCAGAAGTGTCGATTTTAAGGTGTTAAAAGTTTATTTCACACAATAGAGAAAATAATCATTAACATGAAGGTAGGCCAATAAAAATTATAGCAAGTTAAACAAAGAGGAAAATAGTTTAAGATGGAACAGAGTAATTGTAATCCATAGAAAAATGCCATACAGTTTGTAATGTTAGTAGGGAAGAGAAAGGTGGGCAGAAGAAACACTTGAGTAGATAATGACTTTGAATTTTTATAAAACTGATAAAGGACACTAACCCAAAGATATGGAAATATTAATGTGTTCAAACTTGATATAAAAAAAACACAGAAATACACTGAAGTACATCAGATGTGAACTGCTGAAAATGAAAATTAAAGTAGCTTAAAAGCAGCCAGAGAATAAAAAACACATTGCATGCAGTAGGTAAAAGGATGTAAGTGACAGCTGTTTTCCCGTCACAAACAATGAAAGACAGGAGATAATAAGATACTATCTTGAAAGTGCTATAAGAATAAAACAGTGATCTAAGAATTGAGTTTGAGATCAAATATAGCTGTCAAAATGAAGCACTATTTAGAGGGAAATTTATAGATTTAAATGTATCTATCATAAAAGAAAAGTATAAATTATTTTAGCTTCTACCATAGGACACTAGATAAGACCAATTCTAGTTAGGTAGAAAATATTAGCGAATAAAAATAAGAGTGGCAGTTCTATTCTTAATTTTTTTTGGAGGAATTCCATACTGTTTTCCATAGTGGCTGCATTCCCAGCAGCAGTGCACTTGGGTTCCCTTTACTCCGCATTCTCACCAGCACTTGTCATTTGTTGATTTGTCTATGGTAGCTATTCTAGCAGATGTGATATCTCATTGTCATTTTAATTCTCATCTTTCTAATGATTAGTGACTTTGAGCATTTTTTCATATGTCTCTGGGGCATCTGTATGTCCTCTTTGGAGGAGTGTCTTAAGTCATTTGCTCATTTTTAAATTGGATTGTTTATCTTCCTTTTGTTAACATGAGTTCTTCAGCTATTTTAGAAATTAACCCAGTGATCACACTCTGGGAATATATCCTAAGAATTCTGAAACACCAATCAGAAAGGATATATGCACTTCTATGATCATAGCAGCACTATTTACAATAGCTAAGATCTGGAAATAGGCAAAATGACCATAAGTAAATCAGTGGATAAAAAAAGCTGTGTTACATTTATACAATGGAATACTATGCAAGCTATTATCCTTGAGACAGCATGGAGGGTCCTAGAGAGTGTTATGCTAAGCTATATAAGCCTGTTAGAGAAAGACAAATATTCCATGAACAAAATAAACTTTGTGTTGTTTTTTTTTGTCTTCCCATGTTTTACTGTAATGTTTTTATTGTAGATGCAATTGCTTTGCTACCCAGGTTCTTTTGGGGATGGTGCTACTGGCATAATCTCAGTTCTCCTGTGCTTGTTTATCTAGTGTAGTTCCCTACTGCAGCTATTTGGGCTCTCTTGAGGTGGGCCTGCAAGCTTGAGAGGCACAACTGTAGTGTCTAGAATTCAGCCGCCGAGGGGGAGGGGAGGATGGGGGAGGGTATGGAGGGGGGGGGGGAGTGTCCCAATTTTTCCTATCTTATACCCTTAATTGAAATCACACATGCCCAGCAGGAACTCTCAGTGGCACCAAGGGACTTCTGTTGGGATGATGGGCCTCAGGGGAGCTGTACTCCAGATTGGCGTGGCTGTCGTGCCCAGAGTTCTGCAGTTGCGGGGTGGCAGATCCAGCTTTTGCTGTTACACCTGTGGTGGATAGGTGGTTACTCCCAGTGTCAGTTCACAGGAGCACCTGAGGTTCGGTTGGCCAAGGAGACATCCTGAAGGACTTTGAAGAGCCCTGGCAGTGTGGCTGCGCAACTGAAGAGCCATGGGCTGGTATCCCAGATGAGAGAATTCAAAACTTCTACTGCTAGGCGGGAGTATGTCCCCGCTTGTTCAAGGTCGCACCCCAGGAGAGCTCTCAGTGGCTCCCACTAGCGCCCAGTGGTTAGATGGGTTCAGGGTGCCTGTCTATTGGCACCTTGTATCTGTGGAGTGCGCTGGTAGGGCATGGAGATCTGATGCACTCTGAGAGGTCCTGATAACGTGGTTGAGGCGTGGCGGGGGGAGGGAGGTGAATATGGATAGTTGTCCAGGAAGAGGAAGTTCAGAATTTCTATTGCAGGGCAACTCGCCCTTTTCTGTGAAGAATTTCACCCCCAGGGACACTCAGCAGCTCCCAAGAGCTGCCCAGGGAGTTGGGTGCCCTAGCTGCCTACAGGGCGACACTCGCGATTCTGGAGTGGGGTGCCCTGGCTGCCAGCGGGGCAGATATACACGAATTTTGAGTGGAGTGCGTGGGAATGGTTGTGTGTAAAAATGGGGTGGGAGCTTGTAGGGTTGGCCAAGTGTGTGTCCAGGATGAGGTGGTTGGGGCTATTTGCTGCCAAGCGCGGGACTGGATTGGGGCTCACTGGGCCAGTTGCAGTCAAGCTTTACACGACCAGGACGGGGCACTCAGGGCTGGCGGTGGAGTGAGAGATCAAGAGGCAAAGGTGGGTGCAAGGAGCTGGTTTTGCGTGCACCAGGAGCTCTGCCCTTGGGGAGGGGGAGGCTCCACTCACCACTGCAGTGCGGTTCACCCCTAGAGGTGGAGATCCCAGGATCTGCTGGTCTGCAGCTGGAATAGTGGGACTTTGGCCGGAGTGGTCCCTGGGTCACGGTGCAGTTCCAAGACCCTTCTGGTTGGTGGTGTTGATGAGTTCCCCAAAGAAGGGCCCCTCTCCCCTTCAAGATGGCGTGGGCTCCCTAATATAAAGTTTTTCTGAATAGAATTTTCTTGCTTTTGACTTTCTTGTGACTCTAGGATCAGCAAAGTTCTCTTATTATAACAGTCATGCATATTCAAAATGCTCATGCATATTCAAGAACTACAGATCTTTTTTTGCTTACACTAAAGAATTTCAAATATAATAAAGATTGATCTTTCTCTTGTCACCCTTTTTTGAATGTCACTTGGTGTCTGTTATGTTTACATAAACCTTATCTGTTATATAATACAGTTTCAAGGCATATTAATCACAGGTCAATTATGACAGGTTTTATGATTAAATATATATAACTCAATTTCCTTTCTCAATGCTGAGAAAAATGTGTTAGCAGAGAAAACACATTTGATTAGCTTTTGTTCTACACTGATTTGTGATTAATTTTAAAGATACTTTATTCTTTCAGGACTCATCTGCATTTTCTGCTGTGTTGTATTTTCTACTTCAGATTTCAGACGTTATGTTTTGAAGATAGAAATTAATGCCCCTCATGGCCCACTCTAGAATCAAAGCCTTCATAACTCTATGTTTTCCCTAAAAAATTTGAGTAAGGCATTCCTCAGT
Organism: Antrozous pallidus; assembly: GCA_027563665.1. Taxonomy (NCBI): domain Eukaryota; kingdom Metazoa; phylum Chordata; class Mammalia; order Chiroptera; family Vespertilionidae; genus Antrozous; species Antrozous pallidus. The sequence goes on from CM050517.1 coordinate 91,049,458, forward strand.
GTAAGTATACTTGCCTCCTTTCTACTTTTAGGGTTTGATATTTGCTAAAGTGATATTATGGACAAGTGTGTCCCTCTGCAAAAACCCAGGTGTTAAAATCCCAGTCCCTCAAGGTGACTGTATGTGGAGAGGCATTAAACCGATGATTACGGTTAAATAAAGTCATAAATGTCAGGTCCTAATTCCACAGGACTGGTATCCTTATAAGAAGAGGGAGAGACACCAGAGATCCTCCTCTCTCTCTGATGTGTGCACAGAGAATTCATGTCAGACACAGTAAGAAGGTGGCAACCTGTAAGCCCTAAAGAGAGGCCTCACCAGAAATGAATCTGCAGGCACCCTTGATCTGGAACTTCTGACCTGCAGACATGTGGTATAATAAAGTTCACTCATTTAAGCTACCCAGTTTGTGATATTTTGTCCTGGCAGTCCAGCAGACCAACACAGGAAAATACATGGTGACTGGAAGACTGGGGTCAAGTCTGTTCAAGTATAGGAGGTGCAGATGCTTTTGTTTTAATATTTTTTTTCTACTAAGTTCTCTCTCATTCTCTAAATCAAACTTCAAAACTCTACTGAAAATACTTTTATAGGAAGGTGATTGCAATATTATAATTGTTGTGGTTTTTGACACTGATCTATTACACTTATTCCTTTTGTTTTATAGTTTTCAGACATCTGTGTAGTTGTAGAATAAATAAATTAGTAATGTTCTGTGGGGAGGCATAGGACAATAATTGGCTTAAGGTGGCTCCTCCTGCCTCGATTTTTCCAAACAAGTCTTGAACCCGCGGGTGTTTACTAAAATCTTTATGCTTAGTCTTCAGACGTCCTTGCTTAAACTACACTGCAGGTGTATGTATCTTCTCAAAGACACTTACCCTGATGATAATATCTAATTGTTAATTTTAGTTCAAGTTGTTCTTACAATAAAAGCCTAAGGAGGCAGGTGAATAGGGCTGTTTGGTTTCTCAAGCCCAGCAGTCCCTTAGTCCTCTCTTTTACAGAAATGTGTATCAGAGTAATCATTCATCTGCTGCTCAGAGTCTGCCGGTCAGCTCCAGCAATGTTTTTTTAAATGAACATTGTTCACTTGTTGTTTTATCCAATTTTATATTTCACTTAAAAAGTAGACTTTATTTTGATTTTTTTTAGTAATTTCAAAGGAAATTACTAAACTACTGTGTTTTAGGAGAAATATTCGCAATCATTTATAATATAAATTTTAAAAATTTTTTTTCTTTCTGAAAATAAATCCAAATGAGAAATTTCCAATGTGTTTGGGCAATAATAACATGCTAGGAAAATGATAAACTTTATGACTTGGAGAAAAGTCAATATTGACAAATTCAGTAACACATAGATGTCGAAGAAAATAAAGCAGTATAAAATACTTGAACTAGAGAGCAATCCATGGTAAGCAGATGTATATAAGTTATCAACAATAGTGGTTTAGGGTAATACAGAGATGAAAGATTGAGCATTTGTCAAAAAAGTGATTGTAGCACTTAGTCATATAGCATCAATGGTGATTACCAACATTTATTGGATAGTGTGGACGCTTCTGCTGCCTTAGAGATCATACATAGTAAAGTACATATATAATGTCTTAAATTAATAAATTCAACAAGCATGATTAAAAATTAGAAAGATTAGGAAGCCTCTTAGACAATTTTAAAGTAATTCCTTATTTGATGTAGTTCTAAAGGTCAGATGTGGCTGAAATGAAGCCTAGAATATGAATGCAATCCCTGCAGAGTAGAAGCAGCACATATAATGATTTGACAGGTATCTTATGTGAAATAAAGGGCAGTGATAGGGAGCCTACCCCTGCAAAATGGAATTTTCAAATAGAAACAGACAACTTTGATAATGTTGGAATGTCCAATATGTCAGGACAGTGATTGAGAGTAGAAATATCTCCCAATGCCATCACCTCAAGTATCTGAAAGACCTTAGGTTTGTTCATTGCTTCCCACTGCCCCCAAGCTCATAAGGAGAGCTGAATCCCCGTCTACCCCTGAGTAAGGATTTATTTAGGAACAGATAGATTATACTTCAAGAATTTGAAGGTTTGACAACTTTCACTGGCAGAAATCTAAGGATGAAAGGCAAAGAAGAAAAATTGAGTTTAAGATGATTATTAACATAAGTATATTCCCCTAGGACTCAAAGCTTTTTATATTGAATTAGTTGTATGGCTATAATAGTCTTTAGGATTCTTCAAAAGGTAGATGATGAATAAGTTTAAAACTAACATAAAGGAAAAAGCTTCCTCATGCTAATGAGCTTATAATCAACTTCAAATAAAGCACTGATCATGGGCAAAGTTAAATCTCTATGCGATTATGTATGAAACATGCACACAGTTATTATTCGAATAAACTCCAAAGCTTCATCAAGCTTTTCCAATTATAGTCTAATATTTAATATACATTAACATCAATCAGATACCTAACTTTAATGTTTTAATTGAATTAATGTCATGAGGTATTGAAAGAGAAGAAATGATGTGTTCTTTAAATATCATGACTCCTCAGGCACAAATACATCAAATTTTCTCTTTAATTGTAAATACAATCTACAACAGATATTGCCTATTGCAGGGACGACTCCCTTCTCTAAGCATGAAGTGATATTTAATTAATCAAACAGCTATAAAATAAAGAATACTAGTAATCTATTTTGTATAGGCAGATATTTATTAGTCTGCTGATTCACTATCCACTACTTTTAAACAATTAAAGACAAAACAAAACATTCAAATTATTCCAGTATTATCACAGAATTTTGACCTTTGGTTATAGGATGCATAGAGTTTAATTTGTCTGTGCAGAACGAGATGGCCTACATTTTAAGGAGTTGGATACAAACCTTTTACCTCTAAAGGGGAGGGATTTGGAGTTCTTTTATAACATTTTTGAGGGGAGATATAATTAGCATTGATGATAACCAATGACAATTCCATTTACCTGATGTAAGGTGACTGTGATGGGGACATCTTTCTTCATGCATTATTAGCAACATTAACAAGTTCCCTGGAAAAATTCTAAAATAAATATTTTCAACTGCAACTTTGCAATCATAACATTTTCAGTTTATGATAATAATATGCAACATCTTCCTGATTAAGGAGAATATGAATTTTTGTTACAACTCTCATGAAAAAATAATGAACCCTAAAATTTTACTTCTAAAATTTGCCCCACAAATAAAACTGACAATAAATCATACTAGAATAAGTTGGGTTCCTTTTAAAGTACTCTGTATGAAATGGCAAAATTCAAAAATCCTGTCTGAATCAAAGCACAGGTTTATTAATTCAAACAAAAGAAAAACTGCTCACCCATGCATAACTAATTAGCCTCTGAACTTTGGAGAGTATTCTATGTCATTAGATAAGTAACAAAGGAAGTTGTTAAAGTGCAACTAGAATGAACATAAAATATTTAAAAAGTAAGTAAAGTTTATGTATGAACAGATATATTTTGGATTATATTACTATTTTTGTTGAAAACAGTAAATGTTTTCTCACATGGTAATTAGCACTATGAATTTCATCCACATTTCTCAATTTCATGAGCTTTATTTATATCCCCCAACTTTTTCTCAATAGCAATTAAGATATGGACTTTGTCACAAATTTCCCCTTCTGTGCCTGGCCCAGCGACTGTTGTCACCTCTCCTGACCCCATTAAGGCCTTTGGGCCCAGGCTGGGACAGGGAACGGGGAAGGGGGGCGGTGGCAGTGGACGTGGCCCCTTTCCCATGGGGCTGAGGGCCAGCTCCCTTTTTTGGGGCCAGTGGCCAACCTCCCGTGGTTCCTCCCACATCCAGCCAACCATCTGCAGTCCACCCCAAGCCCATGCACCAATTCATGCACTGGGCCTCTAGTTATTCCATATTCAGCAAACTAATATTGCCAAGTGCAAAACTTATCAGGTTGATTTTCCCCAAGTCTTCTATAGGTATTCTCATGATTCCTTCTCTAACCTTGAATGTGAGCCAGCATACAGCTTGGTGTTGACTGTCATTTGTTAATTTTCCTTGGGCAAAATCAATCCTTTTTTTTTTTTTATCTTTTATGAGTCCTTAAAAAAATGACTCCTTCCTTTTTATCTATAATTCACTTTCCTAAAACGCTATTCCATAGCATCTTTCTCTAGTGCTGAGACCATAAATAAACAAAGGGAAGTGAGCAGATAGGGGTTCCCAACTGTGGCCAGAGAAACTATACCTTCCAATGCATTGGTAAGAGTCTATTTTTTGCCTTCTGGGGAACATCTGTTATTAATTATTATTATTTAAATAAACATCATACATTCTCATGACGTATTCACAATAAAGAATGCAAAAATATATAAGAAATATAAAACCATATATGCATATACTCTTCAATATGTTTCATAAGAAAATTTAAACCTTGAGTTATTTCTTTCTTCCATGTGTATTTTGGAGTTCAAAGAAATATGGTTTGTATAGCTCTGACCTTTACTGTGTGACTAAGATGAATCACTTTTATCTCTGAGTTTTATGTTCTCTCTAAATATAATGAAAGCTTAGACTGTATGATGTTAAAAATCCCTTGATTTCAGATGAAAGCTGCTGACAGCCAGCGTTGCTGTGTTATAACCCACAGGCAGCATTTCCAACCGACTGCAACAGTGACGAAATAGTTTCTTTCTCTAATAACAATCAATAGCAACAGTAAGAATTATGGGCAGATATTATAAAGCATCTTGATTTTCTGCACATAGTATTTTAGTGGGATATATTATTGAATGAAAAGAAGTAGGAAGTGGCAAAAGACATTCAGTTATCATGGATACAGAAACAATGGCAATGTACAATTTTGTATAATTGGATGTAGGTGGCGTACATGGATAAATCCTTCATTTTAAAGCTACAGTTTACTCAAATACAAAAATAATAGTTCTTTCCTAACATGACATATTTCTATTATGATGATTATTAATATTTTCTATTTTTTAGCACTCAGTGATTCTTTAGAAAAATATAATTCTATATTTGATATCTATATTTTGTTCAATCCTTTTCTTTGTTTTGCTGTTATTTGTATTAAGGAATGTTCCAGGTACTTTTTTAAGCATTGAGAATATCAAACTGAATAATACAAGGGTCATATATTATTTTGTATTTTGTATATCTAAGTAATATTCTTTACTTAAATTTAAAAAATTAAAAGGAAAAATAGTAATATTCTGGGAATGTATATCTAAAATTATAGTAATCATTTTAGAAGAAGTCTAAAGACAGTTAAAATCATTTAATTTTGCATGATAATTTGCATGTAATTTGCACATACACTCCATATACCATGAAACAGGAGAACAATGACTAAACAAAACAAGACAATGACAACAATAAAGTAAAATCTTTAGGAGAGATATATTGTTATAAGAGATTTTTAAAATAAGTAATAAGCAAAATAATTAATGTAGAATGTTAATAAGATATGGCAAAAGTTTGAAAGAATGACCTAAATAATCCACAAAGAGGCAAAACCATGTGACTCAATCAGAGAGAAGTTTATTATTAGGAATAACAGACTTTATATGTTCTACATCAGCCTCTGTACTTAAAACAAGAGGAAAGAAAAGTACCAGAGACATCTACCTATATAGGTTGACATGAGAAGAGTACAAAGGTATCCTTATGGCATATTTCTAATACAGACCGGAAACTGTAGCAAAAGACATCCCAAAACCTGGGCTCCTGATTTCAGTGGAAAAAAACAGGATCCCAGACAGGGGTGAATATTAGTGTTAACCCTCAGGCAAAAGGTGCAGTGACGCTGGTGATCAGATCCCTTTGTTTTCTTCAGAGGTTTGTAAAGATAGCTAACTCATCTCAGGGTCCAAACAGATAGACAGTCTATTAAGGACTACACAAAGCCCGTAAATAGAAGAATTCAAGGTCTACTGAGCATACTAAAGAAGACTTATTCATTTACATTCCAGTCAAATAGTATTGAAGTCCACAAATATCATTATTTCCATTGGTTCCATGTTCCTTTGCTGGTGATCTCTTTATCAGGGACGTGGTAGCTTTTCTTTGAGCATATGAATGATCAGTGCGGCCACCAGTATGACCCTGGAAAATCACTATAAAAGTTCTTTAAAAGTTTGGCTGTGGTTTTGTTGTTGTTTTCACAAGCATGGATGCACTCTACTGTCTTCCTTTTCACTTAACCTGGATTCAAATAGCCTGGTATAGAACTCAAAGCACAGGCTCTGCAACTATAAATCACCTAAAATATGCAAATTATACATTTGTTTAAAAACTTGGGTGTTCAGTTAAGGATGCTAAATCATCTTTTTCATCCAAAGCTATTTGGCTTAATTACAAACTTGAGATGCACATATAAAACATTCCTACACCCAAATCATTCAGTTCCAACATATACTTTTTTGGCATCCTCTTAATTAAATCTGGATTCTAAACATTAATTATGAGCTCTATAGAGATAGACTGATTGAGGAAATGTAAAATATATGCCTGCACGCTGGCCATTTACTGTGAAAGTTTTTTATTTTTCTGCAGAAAAAAAAATCCCAACTTCTAAGTAGCTGTCACAAGAAAATTATACACATTTGTTATTATGTGATGTGTAGAATTAAAGTGAAAATGAGCTGATATGATTATGTAATCATATCCAGGAGACAACTATCTTCAAGTTGAATTTGTTATAAAAAATCACTTTTAAACATTTTCTAAATGTAATATATTACTCATTTAAGAAGTGCTTTTATGAATTGCTACATACTTAAGTTTATGTTCTTTCTTAAAAATATATTTTATTGATTTTTTTACAGAGAGGAAGGGAGAGGGATAGAAAGTCAGAAACATCGATGAGAGAGAAACATCTATCAGCTGTCTCTTGCACACCCCCTACTGGGATTGTGCCTGCAGTCCAGGTACATACCCTTGACCGGAATCGAACCTGGGACCTTCCAATCCGCAGGCTGATGCTCTATCCACTGAGCCAAACCGGTTTCGGCCAAGTTTATGTTCTTTGAGCATACAGATGCATTGCATTGAGACAATTAACTAGATAATAATAATATCATTGTCAAATCTGACTTAGTTTAAAAAGTCTCCATTAAACACTTCAAGTAAACATGTCACTCAATTTGAAGAAATGAAGTATAATGTGCTGTGTCTACCAGCAGGCCACCACCAGCCTATGGTGCTTCTGCACAAGAGATCAAGAAGTGACTCTTCCTCAAAACACCGTTTCTGTATGTCAGAACTTTGTCATATTACACTAATGTTGTAAAAAAGTTATTTTGTGCTTTCAGTTCAAAAATGGTTACAATATATATGCAAATTTACTTTATGACGCTAATGATGCTTTACAATTTTGGTTTGTTTCCTTTAGAAATATGTGTTATTTTACTTATTTAAAGAAAAGCTTTTCTTTATTTCATATTTGAATGTATTTTAAATTTTAATCATTAACTATCTCGTTTTTATTTTTATATGTTGTTAATTTCTTAAGAAAATTTCTAACAGGCTTTTAATATCTTAACATTTTCTTCTACATACAATTTTTTACTTTCATGTATTTTGAAATATAGTGTACAATTTTTGGTTATCATTTTTTCCTAACAGTTGCAGAATTCAGTTTCAATTTCCTCACTAACTTGAATTATTTAGAAATATTTTTTAATTTCCATATTGATGAATTTGTTTTCCCCACTGTGTATGTCAGTGTGTGTGTGTGGGGGGGAGGGGGTGTTATTTATGCTATATTTTCTTATTCTACAAAAATGTCATACTTTCCACAACAAATAATACAGACAATAAACCTTAAATTAGAAATACAAATAGCAAATCCATATCAGGGAAAACAAAACACATACATACATGCACATACACAAACACTATAATTCTAAAGTTCAACGAAATTATTATAATTAAGTTTTAAATGTATCTTGTTTACTGGCAGCCACGACAATAAGGAAAATACTGTCAATCATACATTGAAATATACCAGATAGGAAATAAATCAAAGATTATAAAGCAACAAAAATGGAACTTTTTTTCATATATAATCTGAAATAAAATTCTTATGTGTATCTAGACAATCTATTATGACATATTTAAAACCAATCTAATTAAAGTATATTTTTAATAATATATGTATAGGAAATATGGCATAAAAAGATCATGTAGTGTTTTTTAGATATGTGGTTAAACTATTTGTGTATGTGATGGTTATATATTCTACTTCTTGAATGTATCTGATTCTCATTCTTCTAGACACAGATCATGGCCCCACTTTTTGACTCCTGTGGTTGTCCAGTAATGTGGATGGTTAGTTAATGGTGGCTCAGTGTAACAACCATGTGTTATTTAATTGCCCGTGTGGGTTCTCCACAACAGTCTTGACTTGTCACAGTTCAATGACAATGTTCAAGATGGTAGCAATTCCTTAGCTTGTGTACCAAAGTGAGAATAATTTAAAGCGAAACCTTTGGTGACTTATAATGGACATAAAGCATGAAGAAGAAATAAAACTGATGCAGTTTAAAGTCTCTGAGATTGGGGAGTTGTTTACTACTCATCATAACCTAGCTTTGCATAGTGGATTTCAAAACTGAATTTATTAAAAGTACTTTTATCATGCACTAAAATGGTTAGAACAAATTACACTTTACTTGGTATCTTTTTGATCTGAAAATATATGTGAGTAGCACAAATTACATAAACATAAAATTTTCTCCAAATACCACTTCACATTTAACAAGAGATGAATAGATGATATTTCCAATTTGCTCTCTTATATAAGGATCAGAATCATAGGGGTCCTATAAAATAGAAGATAATTCAAATGCTCCCAAACTCAGAATGAGTCTATATATAATCTATTAGTGTGTGTGTGTGTGTGTGTGTGTGTGTGTGTATAACCTATCTAATAAAAGAGTAATATGCAAATTGACTGTACCTCCTATCAAGCTATGTTCACAGCCATGTCCACCAGCCAATCAGAAGAATATTATGCAAATAAACCCCAACCAAGATGGCTGCCACCACTGCAGGAGGGAGACTTGGGTTTCCTCGGCAATCGAGGAAGCCAGCTTTCTGCCTGCTGTTGCCGGCATAGGGCTCCACTCAACGCTATAAAGTTTCAATTATAGACGGTACATTATCCCAACAGAAATGGGGGCAGCCATGGAGCTGGAGAGAGAAGAGGCTAGGGTTGCCAGGGTGATGGAGGAAGTCAAACTTCTGTAGCCTAGCCTAGGCCTCCACTCTAGGCTACAAAGTTTCAAACAGAAATGGCTGTCAACACAGAGTGAGCAGAAGGCTTGGCTCCACTCCAGGCTAAAAAGTTTCAATTGTAGAACATAAATTAAACCCAGATCCCAGGGCCTTGACTTGGGTTGCTGGGGCATGTGGCTGGCCTGCAAACCACCATAGGCCCCTCGCACAGACTGCCCCCCACCCCAAGGGAAGCCCCACCCTGATCCAGGACACCCTTCAGGGCAAACCAGCCAGCCCCCACCCATGCACCAGGCCTCTATTCTATCTAATAAAAGAGTAATATGCAGATTGACCATCACTCCAACACACAAGAGGGCTGCCCCCAAGTGGTCAAAGATCCTGCCCCCATGTGGACACAAGATGGCCACCACAAGATGGCCAGCAGGAAAGACAGTGGGAGGTTCTAGGCCTGCAAGAGAGGGCAGTTGTGGGCCATCAGGCCAGCAGGGGAGGACAGTTGGAAGGGACCAGTCCTTCAAAGGAGGGCAGTTGGGGGCAATCAGGGGAGGACAGTTAGGGGTGACCAGGCCAGCAGAGGAGGGAAGTTGGGGACAAACAGGCTGGCAGGGGAGCAGTTAGACATCAATTAGGCTGACAGGGTAATGGTTAGGGGGTGATCAGGCTGGCGGGCAGAAGCGGTTAGGGGCAATCAGAGAGGCAGGCAGGTGAGCATTTGGGAGTCAGCAGTCTTGGATTGTGAGAGGGATCCCAGATTGGAGAGGGTGCAGGCTGGGCTGAGGGACAACCCCCTCAGCGCCCCCATGCATGAATTTTGTGCATGGGGTCTCAAGTGTTTATATATATGTATATTTGAGGCCTGGTGCATGAATTCATGGGATCCGGCTTGCCTGGCCAGGGAGAAGGGACATGGGTGGCTGGTCAGTCTGCTGCCAGTCAAACTCCTGGTCGATGGGACAATTTGCATATTAGCCTTTTATTATATAGAATATACACCGAGTGCCCAGATTATTATGTATTCAGAGATCATCATAATCTTGCCACTCAGTATATACTATCAGTTGATTCTTGTATATTAGAAATCTTTATCTGGCCTGGCCAGCATGGCTCAATGGTTGAGCATAGGCCTATGAACCAGGAGGTTGTGGTTTGATTACTGATCAGCGTACATGACAGGTTGAAGGCTTGAGTCCCAGTGTGGGATGTGCAGGAGGCAGCCAATCAATGATTCTCTCTCATCACTGATGTTTCTATCTCTCTTTCCCTCTCCCTTCCTCTCTGAAACCAATACAAAAATATTTTAAAGAAGTCTTTATCTGCAATATTTACTGCTCAATTCTAAAAGGAAAAAAATAAACTACAATTTAAAAAAAATTTGTCATACATCGTAAAGGATAATTACTCTAAAGTTGGAAACACTGCCCTCACATCTCCCATCTTGGTGCTTTTGCAATTCTTGTTTTTAGTTCTCTTCTGCTGTTCTCCTCTGGCTATGCAGAACCCAACTTTCAGTGGCACTACAGACAGGTCAGCCTCACTCAGAAGTTTCCTGATACTCAAGTATTTCTTCTTTTCTTTTCTTATTCTACAAAATGTAGATCTGAGCTCTCTCTTACATTTGAACACTCGCTCGCTGAAAGTATAAATCAACACTGAAACAAACAGTGGACTTCTATGGCTATATGTATCCTTAGCATAAGAGCAATCCTTGAGAACTTAGAGAAATTGCATGGAATAGAAAGCCGGTGCTTTCAGTATAGTTTAAATCACACTATGCATGTCAAAGCTCACTCCATCTGTTAGTTAAAAATAGTAGCTGCCTTTACAACACAGTATAAAGAAATTGGCTCCGTTTTTATCTGAAGTGCATTTATTTATCACATTAGCAGTTGGAGTAATAGTAGTGTTGTGTCACCTTAATACAATTCAGAATTCCACAAATCCTATGTATTTGAATATTCATGAAGATTGCATAAAACAAAATCTTAAATTTACAAAAGGTAACTTTTCAGTTACAAAACCCATTAAAACTAACAATAGTGTGTAAAAAGATCAGTTAGTAGACATATGGCTAAAATGTCAATTCAAGCCAAGCAAACATATACAAACACAATATGTAATGGATCTAATTCGTCATATCTATAGCCAAAATAATATTCTCTGGGAATGTTGATTAGATCAGCCAGTTTGTGAGGCTCACAGTCTGTGTCATTATGTAGTCAAACGTGTACGTATCAAATATGTCCCTGAACAAAACGTTTGGCTAATATATAGGCTGTCCATTTATATTTGTGCTAGTCCAACTCCTATATTTGTTCTCAGATTTAAAAAATTTAAAAAGATATGTAAAGATAGAGGGGAAAATAATTACAGATTTGAATTATAAAGACAGTAGCTGCAAAGGGAAGATTACTGAGGTTTGAGTAGGTGGGGAATTGAGAGAAGTAACAGCGTCAATGTAAAGTTGTCAAAAGTTACTGGAGAAGTAGACAGGTAGACATGGGGAAAATCAGAAAGGGGGAAATAAGAAGTACTCATTGGTGGAAATAAATTACCCCAGATTACCCTGCTAGTAATTTTTCTCCAGTGTACTCTTTATAAGCAGATAACTATTTGAGAGATTGAAAGCTGATAGTCATTAGTCAAAACCTCTAATTCAATGAACCTCCACAAATCACTTGGGCCATCAAGCCAATTAAAGGTAAAGTAGAATCCACATATCTCGATACTACACCAATCTGCTTTTACTTCTGCCACAGATAAACATGAACAAAACAAAATTTTAAAATAATAAAAATGATAGAATTTAGTGGTGATCAAACATCTGTTCAATGCATTTTCAATAAGAAACATATTTTAAATTGTCAACCACTTCTGTTCCTAAATTGCATACTACAGTCTTGTCATGAAATTGCATACCTAAGATGCCTATATTTGGATCAATCAATCAACAAAACTGTTCTTTTATAACCCACACATCTTTCTAGAAAATTTATTATCACCTTCCACATTCTATTGCAACAGATGTATTCTGAGCTAGCACTTTCAGTCCAATACTATTTTAGTCAAACTTATGAGTGAATTAGGATTGTTGGAGTATATAGATAATTAGATTCAATAACCTCATTTTTAAGAATACAGATATTTTATACTAAGTATGTATGTTAGGATCAATAATATATACTTCACTCTTAAATTAGTAATACTTTTAAATTTTGACTTAAACTTAGTGACTGTCAGTTTGTTCACTGTTTTTAGAAATAAATTATTGTACAGACATAAAAGTTTTAAAGTAAGTGAAGCTAATTGACTTTAATCACCAATACTTACTTCTATTTTTTCCATTTTTAATGGAATTTTCTTAGAATCCCTTCTCTGTAACATTGTCTCCTTCAACAAAATAGTAAACACATTTTAAATGTCTTCTGAGGAAATCGGCTCATAATCATTTACATTGTTGACCTTTAGAGGTGAAAGAAATTTAGTCTAGTTCAACTCCCTCTTTTTACAAAATATGAACTGAGGCTTAGTGAAAGAGTCACCTTTGCAAGGTATTGGAAGACTAGGGTCCTAACCCAGCTGCTGTGGCTGCTTCCTAGCCACCTCATGGCTTGATTCCTTTCTGCACTTTTCAGTTGTGAAGGTGAGCACACGCTTTTGTCGATCTATTTACACTATGCTGCTAAGTTCTATTGGGCATATTAGTCCTATGGTTGTATTTTGCCTTAACACCATGTCCTATATTTGATTGAATTTTAAAACACTGTAGCCTAGAAGCCTCCATTTGAAGTTAATGATAGGTTAGGAATGACAATCTACATAAGAAAACATTTTATAGTTGAGTATAAGCTAAGGGTAAGAAAACAGGGTTTGGGTCACCTCTAAGAGTCTCCTTTACAATTAAATATATACTTTCTTGTCTACTTACTTTAGGACATATTAGTAGATTCAAATTTTAGATTATGTTTCTTAATTCTTATATGGTCATTTTAGTGATTTGTAGTAAAATTTTGTCATGATGTTTTAAGTCAACTGTTAGGATAGATTTTCTATAATTCCTAATGCCCTTTCTAACTTCAATTTCAAATTTATTCTAGAAATTATTAGTACCTACATTTTTTAAAATACATTTTTATTGATTTCAGAGAGGAAGAGAGAAGGAGGAACATATAGAAATACCAATGATGAGAAAGAATCATTAATTGACTACCTCTTACATGTCACCTATTAGGAGTCAAGCCCACATGTGCCCTAAGAATTGAATTCTGACCTCCTGGTTCATATGTCGACATTCAATCACCGAGCCTTATCGGCTTATAGTACCTAAATTTAAAAAAAATATAATTGTTTTCAAAACGTAATTATCTAAACATTGTCTTAAGCTAAGAGATAGAGTTTGAATCTATTATGATAAAAGGCTAACATGCAAATCGACTGAACAGTGGAATGACTGGTTGCTATGATGTGCACTGACCTCCAGAGGGCAGACACTCAACACAGGAGCTCCCACAAGGGAAGTGCTACTCAGCCAGAAACCCTGAGTTGGGCTCACTGCTGGTGAGCGCAGCAGCGGAATCTCTCCCATCTCCACAGCAGTGCTAAGGGAGCAGGCCTAAGCCATCAGTCAGACATCCCCCATAGGCTACTAGACTGCAAGAGTATGCAACCTGGGCTGAGAGACACCCTCCCCCACAAGTGTACAAATTCCATGTACCAGGCCTCTAGTATGTACATAACAATCAAGGGCCAGAGTCTTAGGGACATATTGTACCCACCCAATGTCTTACATTTTAAAGGTAATCTTTTTTAAAAATATGTTTTTATTAATTTCAGAATGAGGGAGTGGGAGAGAAAGATAAAAACAACAATGTGAAACATCAATCAGCTGCCTCCTGCAAACCTCCAACTGGACATGTGCCCTGACCCAATTTCTTCTGGTGCATGGGAAGATACTCAACCAAATGAAGCAAACCCACTGGGCTAAGGGAAATCTTTAAAAGAAAGTGTAAAGGAAAACAACAAAGCATTTACCTTTATGTTTCTTTATATTCTAAATGACTCTAGACTAATTATGTTGAATTGTGAAAAAAGGCTAGGGCAATATTTCAGTTCACCAAGCAGTTAATAAGTCTTAGGGTTATTTTTTATGGTCTCTATACAATCTCTACCATTCAAACCTGTACCATTTCCCAGAGACTTTGAACCTAACTGACTCCTCTTAAGTGCCCAGGGAAGGAGAAACGTTTTAATTTTCTGTGCATCATGAAAGGCTCCCACTCCCCAATGACTCCATTCTTCATGTTTTGTTCCAGGCTTGCTTTCCTGTGGGGACTGGTAAGCTTTCCTCATAGGAAAGCCAATATCATTGGGATGCTTTGCTTAGGGTTGTTTGAAAGTTGAAAACCTTTCTGAGAAATTGTTTGTACAATGATTGCCTATTTTCTGCTTGAGAGGTTTATAATCAAATTGTCTTTGGTAGGAAATTTTAGTGGAGATTCTTTGTACAGCTGATGTTCCAGGACATTTGCTAGCACATGTTAAAAATTGTTTTCTACCGTAATTAACATTTATAATTTTTAGCACCCATATGGCTTAGAACTTGATACATTTAATTAAAAAAAGAGGAATAAGGCATATAGGATTTTTATATCAAAGGTGAGAAGACTGTGGGTAAACTATTTTTTTAAAAGATAGAAACAATAAGTTTCAAAAGAAGCTTCTAGATATAAAGAATTTGCCATAATATAAATAATATCTACTGGAATCTGGCAAACACATTTGGAAAGGTCTGATGTATTTATACTGCATAACAGTCACAGTTACGCACTTCAGTAAAAAAGATAACTGGGATAAAAATCTTATTTGATTTTGGTTTGTACCTCCCAAATATCACCTAAAATAAAACTTTCTTAAACTATTCTTATTTTCTATCAGTAGATAATATATGAATGGCAATATCCACAATGATCTTTAGTATTCGCAAAGGGTAAACATTACAGGAAATAAAGAATAACATTCTTTAGAAGATAACGTAACGATAGTAATACTGCTTCCTGCATGGAATTAACAGAGCTAATGTGGCACAGGTGACCCAATGATTTCTGTGAAAATGGACACTGCCTTACACACCAGAATGTTTGCATCTTTTTCAAAAACCACAATCACTATTTTTTTCATTATATTGATCTTTGAATTGTTCTAGGATACAGTAAATTAAATATAGAAATGGTTCCAGTTCAAAATATCAGGGTCATTCTAACACTTTGCTCAACTGTTTTATGTCACGAACACTTGTTCTGAATGACTGTCTAAAAAAGAAATAAATGGGGAGCATATGTGTAAATGTGACTCTAAATCCATTCCAGAGGATCCATTTCAGTCTAATCCTTCTAAAATAAAAAATTGCTAAGAATATTAGTGGAATCATTATTTAAATATTATAAATTATGGATAATTCACTAAGGTATAAAACACATTACAAAGACAATGATAATGATATTGAATTTCAAGATAACATGAAATTTAAAAAAATATCTCTCAATTATCTATACTGCACAAAAAAGGAGTACGCTATATTTTGGTAATTTTTATGTACCAAGTGGCTTATAATGTTGTGTTTTGTGCCCAGATAACAGTTTTGTTGAGCCCATTTTCATAAAAAAGATGAGAGAAACTTGAAATTATGATTTTAGAAAACCATGATTTAAAAAAGATCATGGTTTTAGGAAGGCATAAATTCCCTTTTTTAACTATAGGACCACCCTCTGATTCTCTCCATTGTATTCCTAAACTTGAATTAAATTTCAGAAATGTGTCTACTATATGGTAGCAAAATATTGAGATTTGAGTTTGTCAGCACTTTCTCTATAGCCAAAACCACCCAGTAGAAAATGAATTAAAGTATTATTATAGTCTTCTCAATCTTCTTAAATCAATTAAATGAATTTCACAAAAATTAATAAACTTCTGGCAAAGACAATAAAAAAGAGAATGGACACAAATCACTAATAGTAGAAATGAAAGAGGGCTATCATTAGAGATCCTGTGGGCATTAAAAAGACAACAAAGGTCTACTATGGACAACTTTGTGCTCACAGATTTGATAACCTAGATGAAAAGGATCAACCCCCTAAAAAAATTAACCAATATCACACAAGAAGAAATAGATCATCTAAATAGGCCTATAAAAATTAAATAAATTGAGTCAATAATTAACTTTCTAAAACAGAAAGCTCAGACAGAGAGGATTTATTGGTGAATTCTAACAACATTTAAGAAAGAAATTATACTAATCTTTCAGAGGGTAGAAGCAGAGGGATTTTTTTCTAAACCATTCTATGAGGTCAGCATTACCCTAATATCAAAATTGGAAAACCACAATACAAGAAAAGTTAGTTATAAATCAATATCTCTCACGAATATACGTGCAAATCTTCAACAAAATAATAGGAAATCCAATTAAATTATGTATAAAATAATTACACACAATGCTCAAGTGAGGTTTATTCCAGATATACAAAGCTGTTCCAACATTCAAAAACCAATTAATTCAATCTATCACACCAAACTAAAAAAAAATCACACGATCATACCAAAAGAGCACAATATAATGCCAATAAAGATCAATATCTTCAAAGGACAACTTTACTTGTCCCAAAAGTGGTCACCCACATGAAACTGATCTTAAAACAGGACAGCGTTATTCTCATATACTATTTTGACTTTTTTTGTTGTTGTTAAAAATGTTTTTTTTCTGAAGTAGTGGTTCCTCGGATGCACTTCTATTATATGTGTTTTTTTTTTCATCTAAAACACGTGTCTGACAATTTCTTTAACATATTTTTAACATAACAACCTATATTAACATATTTTCTCCCAATCCATGTTGTTCCTGTAAAGAAAATCATGAGCCATTTATATTGCCCTATTGGAGGCTTTTGTTTTACAGTTTAAACATTTCAGGAATGTGTTTATAACTTTATTTTATGGTTAAGAATGGGAGGTGTGCCTAACATAAAAATAAGGAATTTATTACAAGCATTTTGTCATATTTTATGGTTTCTATAACAGAGTATATTAAATAATCATCTTTTATTTTTGGCATACTAAAAGTACTATCAATTTATTGCTCTTTTTGAAAATATATAATGATGTGAAACTAAGTGGTCTCACTGGTCCTTGCGCTCGGATGATGTTCTGTAGCACAGTATTAGGAAGGCTTAAACATAGACACGTTTTACAATATCAAAAGCTTCTGCAAATGTAATTTTTATTAAGTATACCCTTTGTTCATTAAATTCTTGCTCTTCTTGGTGACTCTGTTATGGTTACTCATTTAAAATGCTTCCTGAGTGCTTTGATACTTTTTTCTTATGACATAAAGATCACAATAAAAATACATGTCACCATAATAGCGTATGGCAAGATATTTTTGCCAGGTAGTATGAACAATTTCTAAATGCCATTATGTGATTAAGCAGCGAGGCACAACAGGTTGTATTACATTTGAAGTTCTGTAATAGGTGTTGAAATTGCCTCTCAACATCACACTCTGGTGTATCTCTGAAATTTTTACATGACAATTTCACAGGGTTATAAAAAGAAGAACAAATGAAGCCATTAAAAAACATTTTTCTTAGGTAAATTTAAATGCATTCCATCACCCAGTGTGCAGTCATTAAAGTCTAATGCTTTTTCCTGGGAAAATATTTCATATAGATTTTTTTTCGCTTCCTTTACTGGGAACTCAAAATTTGTTAAATTTGACTTATTTAAATTTGGCTCCTATCTTGAAAAATAATGGAGGCAATTACCTTCAACTCAGTTTTCAAGGTGCCAGTTTATCAATCATGGTAATAAGTGCTTGGGTTTCTTTATAACATATTTGACTCTGATTTTTCCATTTTTCCCAACCCTCAGATTGCCTCTCATACTCTCTGCAATCTTCTTTCCTGTCTCAGAGGAGCGTGAGAAGTCCCACCCCCCTCCCCAGGGAATGACTGTGGAAGTTCCGGGGACAGAGAACTATTCACAGGGTGAGAGAGCCAAGATAATGTATATGCATCCTATAAATACATTCCCGATAGAAAAAGTCAATTAATTAAAAATTATAAGATTAAAATAAAACCACCTAACATTTAGTATGACTGATAAAAAAGCAACTATTTTATTTTATTTTATTTTTTAAATTATTTTTTTAACTGGGAGCTCATGGATACTCTGACTTTTTAAAAATACAGATATTTTTTATTGACTTCAGAGAGGAAGGGAGAGAGAAAGAGATGGAAACATCAATGATGAGAGAGAATAATTGATCGGCAGCTTCCTGCATGCCAACCCTACAGCCCATGCATGGACCCTGATCTGGAATGAACCCTTGACCTCCTGGTTCCTAGGTCATGTTCAACCACTGAGCCACAATGGCAAGGCTACTAAATGTTTTAGAATTCACAGATCCAGTTGCTTATGAGACTGACTATCTATCAGGAACTAGAAAACAACCCCAGAAGAACTAATATGTAAAAGTTAATACCATGACCAAAGTACCAGAAGTAGAATAGAAATAACAAAATGATCTTTTGGTTGAAACTAATTTGTAAAATATAAAACTTAAATGGAGTTTCATGAGTCAAACAGGATAGCATATATTTTCTTTGACCCTTTCCTGAATGACATCATTTTAAATACTCTAAAAGTGACTTTGTCTTAGTTAAAATAAGGTTTTAAATATGTGTAGTATTCTTATTTGATGTATTTGCCTTTTCAGTTATTTTAATTTTACTTGTCAAAAAAATTCTTCATGCAATTGCTTCCACTGCCATGCATTCTTTTGATAGTTTGAATTTACTTTTAAGAATAAACCTGAAACCATAAAACTCCTAGAGGAAAGCAGGCAATGCCACCACAATTCACTCAGTTGTTTAAACCATGCACAGCAAACTATGACCTTTTCCAGAAGTTTGCGGACCTCCAGTTTAAACTACTCTTCGATTTTCTCTCTTGTTCATCTCTTATGTTTAGTCAATTTTTCATGAAACTTTTCAGTTATTAGAAACACTTCAGTCATATAACTCACATATCCATCACACCTGCTTTTCCTTTATCCTCACTACCACTATTGTTCAAGTCTTTATCATCCTTCCCCTTGATTGTTATCAACTTTCCTAAGTGGGTTTTGGCTTCTATCTACTCTCTCCTATTCTTGGTATCAGCTGCTGCCTTTCTATTTCTAAATGCCCGTAAGAGTATGACTACTTAGAATTCTTCATTGTCTTTTTGTGATCCCCACTGTTAAAGTATATGCCCTTAGTATGACACATAAAATTCTTCGCAAACTGGCCTCTATAGTTTCTTCTGCTTCCTGCTTCACTTTCACTCAATCGATTGATTTTATATATATAAAGGAAATGAGAAATTGAGAGAGAAAAACATTGATTTGCGATTTCATTTGTTTATGCATTTACTGGTTGTTTCTTATATGGACCTTGACCAATGATCCAAGCCACATGATTTTCTTGTATGTGCCTTGACCAGGGATCAAACCTGTAACCTTGGTGTTTGGGGCCCAGACCCTAACCAATTGATCTGCTGGGCCAGGACCCCCACTATTCTGTTTGCCATGTGATCTCTGTCATGTTCCTACAGAATTATTTTGTCAATCAAATATTCTGTGATACATAATTTTCTTGGCTACACATGATGAATTGTTTCACCTTTAAATCAGTGAAAACATACAGAAAGTCTGAGAAAGATAACTAAAAAGAGAAATAAAAGATGACCATATTTACCTAGAAGATGGATTATGAAAATGATAGGAAAAGAATAAAATTATATAATTCCCAAGACAAAGAAAATAGGAGAGAAGAAAGCACCAGACAAAAGATGAATACAATAACATGCTCTGTTACTAGCTCATTTTCAGAATTAGGGAGATCTAATTAAGTTTCTCATCTCAAGAAAAATTCACCTAAAGAGATTTGAGAAAAACAGAGATAATGGTAACTTGCCTCATGATCATACTAATATTCAATGTTTAATATATTTCTTTGATTTAGGCTTTCTCATATATTTGACAAATAAAAGAGTTGAGAGTAGAAGAAAATAGTATATCTTAGATTTCTGTTTATTATCTCCACTATATCCTTTTATCAAGCCTTCTCTAGAGGTCAGCAAATAGTGGATGCTTATTAATTAATGGTGTTTTTTTGGAGGGGGGGCACTATCTAAGATTCCGATCTCTCTAGAATTTAGATGTTTCCACAGAGCAGCCACTGTATTTACATTGCTTTACATCATGAGAGTTTTCCTAAAAACAACCACCATTAGAACTGTTTCAATATCACTTGACAACTCTCATTGTTTCTTCTCAGCTACATATAAACCATTATTAAATCACTCTCATTTCAGAAAAATTTCATACATTGATGGCAGTTAGAATAGAGAAACCCATGGGTTTATCACTTTTAGTGTACCTTTTATTTCTTATTAAATATAGACAAGCTGTCTTAATGTTATCACTTTGCAATTTGTTTTCAGGGTAAATAAGTATGGCAGGGACAAAAGTCTGTAGAAAATATTTTCTGTCGTTTCCATCTTTTATAGAGCTGCAGTTACTCGAGACATAGTTTGTGGAATTAATGTATCACTAAATATTTTTATGATGAAATGTAAATGTGTTTTTGCTAATTTGTGAGCCAGCTTACAATTGCATTACATAGGCAACTCTGCATTCTCTAGAAAGTGTCTATGGTAATCAGCCATGAAAATACTAATGGAAGAATCAAAATATTGGCTTAGTGGGACATTTATCACTAATATGCAAATGCACAATTCCAAAATTTGAAGGTGCAGGCAAAATGATAAATGTTGTAAATAATAAATGAAAGTGTTGTTTTGAAAGGCACAAAGGAGTAAAAAATACATGTTTCAACATTAACATTTATGTCTTAAAGAAGAATAAGATGACTTGAGAGATTGGATTTAAAGTCTTCAAGGAAAGAGCATTTGAACTCTAGAAGGAGCAATTATTTCAAATGTTCAAGAAGTCAGGATCTGAAATATAAAGTGGCACACAATTTAAGAATTATGAGAAAAATTGGGGAATTAGCAAAAATAACAACAAGAAAAACAGAATTTTAAGTTATTACAGCTGCATAGAACTTGGAAGTTGTTTGTTGCGGGGGAGAGGGGAGGCAAAAAGACAATGACAGACACATTCAGTCATCACACTCATCTCTCATTGCCATATATTTATTTTTATTATCAAAATATTAAAATAAAGTCCAAAATTTGGAAAAGAGTGACTATAATTTAATAAATGTTTTAAACATTTTATCTTTTTTACTAAAAATGTAAGCAAATTTTTTTTTTAATTTGTGAAGGGATAGGTCCGGAAGAATTTACTCTATTTAATGAGAAGAACATCTGAAGATATACATTAAAATGTTGAGTTGGCTCTAATATCTTAATGTTTTATGTACTTTAAAACATTCAGGTACCTTAGTTTACAATGTTAAAAATTCAATATATGAAACTTTAGGTCATGGAATTGTACATTTCAGTGAAGTAAAACTTACTTTTAATTATGCTTTATTTTACCATGGAATCACTAAGATGGAAATGTTATAGTCCTAAAAATTCAGTCTCCCCTTTATCCAAACCAAGGGAGTGGCGCTTTTTAATGAACTTGGTGGTTAGGTATGGCGTTTCTGGACTGTCAGTGAAAACAAATATATAGAAAAGGAGAGGTATGCCATACTAATGGTTTGGGTGATTCAATATCATAAATATTTCACCTCCGCAAAAAAAGTTGATGTACAGCTTCAGTGAAATTTCAATCAAAATCCAAATATTTTTTTGTGTGAAAAATTTGTGACAAACTTCCTTCAATGAAATGTGAAGGGATATGATTTAGGACATTTCCAGGACTGGGTCTTAAGATTGTGTTCCTCCCAGCTGGCTTCCTCATTGTACTAACTGGTATCTGGGCATGCGATTCAGTTTCAATTATGTACCCAATGACAATACGCCGAGTAGACAAGATAGAATCAACTTGGAGCCCTGACTAACAATTGATTACAGATGCTTCCTACATACATGAATTGCTTAACTTGAGACTGTTACATAAAGTAATCCTCTTTTTTAAAAGTTATATTTGCTTTAGATTACTGTCTTACATTAGTGTGGATTTGTCATTTTCTTGGTCCCTTGAAGTTAGTATGACTTGCTCTGGCCAATGAAATGTGAGTGGGGATGGAACACTTTAAAAAAGAATGCTTTTAAGAGCCAGCTTCTTGGGTCTCATTTTCTATGTCACAAGAATATCAATGTTCCAGGTAGAGTTTTATCTGTTTAATTAGTTTCTGGACTAAAGACAACATGGAGCAATGCCTAGGTCATCGATTCTGGTTACTTAGTATGTGAGCAAGAAATAAGTCTTTGTTATAATAAGCCACTGACATTTAAAGGCTGTTTGTTACTACAGTATATGCAGCCATTCCTTGACTAATTTAAGAAGTTTATCCTGGCCTGTGGGTGTAACCTAGTGATTGAGTATTGACCTATGAACCAGGAGGTCACAGTTTGATTTCCCATCAGGGTACATGCCTGGGTTGTGGGCCCAATCCCCAGTAGTGGGTGTGCAGGAGGCAGTGAATCAGTGATTCTCTCTCCTTATTGATGTTTCTATTTCTTCCTTTTCCTTCCTCTCTGAAATCAATAATATATATTTAAAGAAGCTTATCCCGAACCTTGATTGATACAACCTCTCTCAGCCATTTCATCCTGTAATAAGCAATAATAAGTGAGTATAATAATGCAATAAAATAAAAGGAAATTTTCAGTTACAGCTTATATATGAAGTATAAAAGAAGAAAACACAATACAAAATGCAAAATATTTTTCAGAATTTTTGCAGGTATACAAGAATATGTTTTGTACAAATTTAATGAAGAAAAGGAAAAAAATAACTCAATTCTATATAATTGATAATATTTAAAGGTATTTTATCTAAATAAGCAAGACGGTAGAGTGAGGAGAGCTGAGATTTTAAGACAGAGTGCTGGTGAGCTTTTCATTTTAATTAGAAAGTACAGAGGAAGAGTTATTAAGGCACATATAAAAATATACCCAAAAGGCTAGTGAGTAAATACTGAGCTTAGGCAGAAAGGTTGAAGTTGAATGGCTGTTTGTGGCACGAACATTAGGATACTTTAGAAAGAGGGTATTGGAGATGCTTTTGAAGTGCTCCATAGACATCTTACTTGTGTGGCCTGAGACAAAGACAATTTAAAGTGAGCCTAGCAAAAACATGTGGTAAATAAGGGGAAAAGAGCATACACTAAGTATTTAGAATCAAAATGAGAACCATAAGTGAAAAGGGTAATTATGTCAAACAAGAGCGTTTCAAGGATCACTGGAAATGCTTGAAAGCAGAAAGAAAATGACCGAGTTGGATTACAAAGAGGAAAGTGATGAAGTTTGAAGTAGCCACTCCTCCACACGTGAAAAAAGACAGGAGCCGAAAGGTGAGTGAGGTGGGGCAAGCTGGGATTTCTGATAAAGAGTACAGAAAGGAAAAAGACAGCAAGGGGTGTACCAGAATCGGGGAAAAGCCACCAATTTAGAGCAAGGAATAAATAAAACTGATTTCATAGAAAATGTCACTTGTAATTCATTAAATCCCCTTACTATTCTGCTACCTTCTTTTATGAAATAATAGTATAAACACTTTCATATTATTATAATTTGATTGAAGTCAGCTAATTGTACAAATCTATTTTTAACAACTTTATTATGGCATGCAACACACACAGAAAAACACACACATCTGCATAAAATATCTATGCGCAGGTTCATAGTTACAAGGTAATCTTCCATGTAAACAACAGGCTGGCCAATAACAGAACACTGACAGCTACTTCAAAACCCTTTTATGACCCTTCCTTCACAACCTCTTCCATCCCTTCCCTAAAAGTAACAATTTTTCTGCATTGCATAGTAATAGTGACTAACACTTTCAGACAGTTTTACCATAATAATTGCATTCCTAAACTGTATAGGCAAGTTTTGGCAGCATTTAAACTTCATAGAAATAGAATCATTCACTATAAATTCTTTGGAGACATGCTTCTTTTACTCAGCTTATGTTTGTATAATGCAGTGATGTTAATGCCATCACTGTAGTGTACTCATTGCCTTACTGTATAATATCTTATTATATAAGTGTTCCACAATGCATCCACTTACATTGATAGAGCTTTGCATTATTTCTATTTGCAGCTCTTACAAGTAACTCAGTAATGCACTTTAGCCCATGTATATATAAGGAGAACTCATGCATGCACATTTAGGAATAGAATTGCTAGATTATAGTGTGGTTACCTATTTATTTATTTATTTATTTATTTATTTATTTATTTATTTATAAATCTTTATTGATGAAAGTATTACATACGCCCCCAAATTCCTCCCATTAACCTCCTCCAACGTACCCCTGCTCCTCCCCAGGTTTTCATCACTCTATTGTCTTTTTCTATAGGTCATGCATATATGCATACAAGGTCAGTGGTTGCTTACCTCTCACTCACTCACCCTCCACCTTCCCTCTGAGATTCTTCAATCTGTTTATTAGATAACAACAAACTGGATTTACACTCCCATAGCACCCGCCAAAGGTAGAAAAGTTGCTTGTTCAAGGAATTTAAGGGAATACCTGTTCAATTAGATGATAATAACCAAACCAAACAAAAACTTCAGTGGCGGCACAGGAGAGGAAATACAGAAATTCTATAATTAACCCTAAATAGTTACTACACAAATGAATAACAAATGAAACAACAAACCATGGGGGAAAAGTAAGTTATATTGCCATAGTTTTTCCAAGATATAATTTTGAAAGTTGAGTTTTCAATGAAAAAATAAGACAATGTAAATAAACAGAAAAATGTGGCCCATATTCACAAAAAAAGAAGTCAATGAAAACTGTCTTTAAGGACAGTTGGACTATGAAACAAAACATTAATTTTATTTGTTTATATTCAATATTGTAAATATGTTTGAGCTAAAAAATATGTCTAAAAATTAAAAGAATATATGATATGAGTGTCTCACCAAATAGAAAATAACAATAAAAAAGACATTTAAAATAGAACAAAATAGATATTCAGGAGTAATAAATATAATAATTTAAATAAAAAGAAATTATGAGAGTGGCTCAATGGCAGACCTGAGCAGTCAGAAGAAAGAATTAATTAACTCAAAGTTAACTTGAACAATTAGTTCAGTTGAGATCCAATTTGAGAAACAGAATAAAAAAGATATGAAGAGCCCTAGCCAGTGTTGCTCAGTGGATAGAGTGCCCACCATTTGACTGAAGAGTCCTGAGTTCAATTCTGGTCAAGGGCATGTACCTCATTTGCAGGCTCCATCCCTGACCATAGTGGGGCAGTGTGTGAGGCAATCAATCAATCTATGTGTCAGGTTTCTCTTCCTCTGTCTCTCCCTCTCCCTTCCACTCTCTGTAAAAACCAATGGAAAAATATCCACAGGTGCTGATTATCAACAACAAAAAATAATGAAGAAAAATGATCTATATGTTCCAGAGGTCATTAATAAAATTAAGGGCTTCTGTTTCAAAAGAAGTCATGGAGGCCAGAAGGCAATACATGGGACATTTTTAAAGTGCTGTAAGAGCCAGGGTGGTGTTGTTCAGTGGTTGAGCATCAACCTATGAACCAGGAGGTCATGGTTCAATTCCTGGTCAGGGCACATGCCCAGATTGCAGGCTCAATTCCCAATAGGGGATGTGCAGGAGGCAGCCCATTAATGATTCTCTCTCATCACTGATGTTTCTATCTCTCCCCTTTTCTCTCTCCTTCCTTCTCTAAAATCAATAAAAATATACAAGGTGCTATAAGAAAAAGACTCTTGACCATGACTCTGTAGTCTATATTTTATAAAACTATCCTTAAAAATTTAAGGAGAAATTAAGGCATTCCAAGATTTAAAAGAAACACAAAACAACAGAGGATTTATTTTCAGCACACCTGCTCTACAAGGGGTATTAAGTACTAGACAATAACTAAGATCCACATGAATAAATCGAGGGCACTGGTAAAGGTAACTATATAATACAGAAGACAACATGCTATTGTATTTTTGTTTGCAACTTCTTTTCCATTACCTGATTTAAAAAAAAAAACAGCTGCAAAAGCAATTATAAGCTTATAATGTCTAGAGTTGCAATTTGACTGAGCACAAATAAGTGGGGGAAAACAGAACTATATTGTTACTAAGTTTCTAAATACTATTAAAATTAAGTTGGTATTATTCCAAGATTCCTTTAAATTATAATGTATGCTAATTATAATCCAAGGGAAGTCACTAGGAAAAAAACCTAGAAAATATAGCATAAAAAACAATAAGTGGAATAAAGTAATACACAAACATGATGTATTTTACACACCACAGCAATAATAGAGGAATAGAGAAACAAAAAATGTATGAAATATAAAGAAAAAAATAACATAAAATTCTTTATCAGTAATTCAATTTTATATAAAAGGATTAAACACTGTAATCAAAAAGTAGAGATTGGCAGGCTGAATTAAAAAAGAAAAATGATCTAGCTATCATCTTCTCTATGAGATAGAGTTTAAATTCAAAGGCACCAATAGATTGAATGCAAAATGAATGCAAAAAAGATATATCATGCAAACAGTAGCCAAAAGATCATTGAAATAACCATTAAAATGTTTTCAAGGGAAAAAAGTGTTATAGAGGCAAAGGATATTTTGTAATGATAAAACTATCAGTCCAGCTGGAAGAGAAAAACTACATAAATATACAGATAAGTAACCAAAATATATGAAGAAAAAGTGACAGAACTTAAAGGGCAAATAATTCTACAATAATGGATTGACTACACAATTTTGGTAATAAAAAGGTCAACTGGGAAGATCAAAAAAGAGAAAAAGATAGCTATAGAGGTAGTAAAGCATTGTTAAATTATAGCGGGAAGGCTGGGGAGTGTTGGGGAGGGGGAAAGAGATCAATCGAAGGACATGCATGCGTGCGTATAAGCACAACTAATGAACACAAGACACTGGGGGGGTGGGATGAGGGCATGTGCCAGGGGGATAGGGGAGGCTGAGGGAGGGTCAATGGGGGGAAAAGGGAGATATATGTAATACTTTAAATAATATAATAAAATTTAAAATAAATAAATAACCCCCCCCCCCCGCCCCAAGAAAAAAGGAGATGGAAGGCCCAGCTGGCAGGGCTCAGTGGTTGAGCATTGACCTATGAACCAGGCTGTCCTGGTTTGAGTCCGTGATCGGGAAAGATGCCAGGTTGTGGGCTCCATCCCCAAAGTGGGGCACGCAGGAGGTAGTCGGTCAAAGAGTCTCATCATTGGTGTTTCTATCCCTCTATCCTTTCCTCTCTGAAATAAATAAAATATTTTTTTTAAAAAAGGAGATGGATATTAAAAAAACATTAGATCTACACTAGACTAACTTTACATAAAATCCCATTCTGTCTTGTTGTAAGAAACTTAACCATAACCAATACAAACACAATTCAGTTAATCTGATTAGGTGGCGATCGTATAAGAAAATGCAATTAAATTAAATGAAGAGACTTCCAGCTTTGGCTACAATGAGATATCTGGCATTATTCTACCCCTCTCACTGTAAGCAACAACAATCAGGCATTGGAGCATTGGCCTTAGAAGTTTGTGATCACTGAAAGAAGAGGAAATGGCAAAGGAGTTTCATCATCACTTTAGGTTGTAGTCTGGAGACAGTTTCCTGACCAGGTACAGCAAGGTGCTCCCCAAGCAGAAAAATGTAGTCAAGCTGAGCTGCAGACACAGATATCAGTATGCAAGTCAGCCACAGCAGGGAGAACCTATGGGGCAGGGCAAGGAAGAGAGCTGTGCAGACACTGAACCTCAGAAGTATAGAGGAGAATCCTCAGAGTTCTTGACTGAGAGATGGGGTGTACACACACACAAGACAAATCTCTCACACTGACTATAGTGTGTTGCTAAGAAGTGGTATTCAGAAAACTAGGATCAGTCAGTAAAGTAAACAGTTAATACCTTGGTTCCAACTGCTATTTATAATTAAGGACCACTTCCTAGAGTAAAAGTACTCTAGATTTAATATGAAAAAGCCTAAGACCATGTTAAAAGAGGATCTATAAGGGAGGCATAATTGGAAACTTGAATTGCAACAAGTTAGAGACACTTGGGAAATACCTGGTAATTTCCACAGACATGCCTCAATAAAATGTTTTAAAAAGCCTATACAAAAATAAGCTAGTTATTGAAGTAATAACCAAACACACACACACACACACACACACACACACACACACACACACACACACATACACACAAACACACACACTACTGAGGATTATAATAGAACCTGGCCTCTCCACAGCAACATGTAATCATAATATCCAATAACCAATTTAAAATTTCAAGACAGACAGACTTCCAGTTCCTGCTTGGCATGTAAAGGAACTAGAACGAGCATTGCTTCTAGTCTTTAACAAAATGGACACTTACGTGGAAATAAGTATGTGTCTGAAGCTTTTCCTCTATAAAATTGGCATCATTTTCTTCTAATATTTATTGTTAAAATGAAAAATCTGAAAGTTGGTTGTTTTTAATTATCTTTTTGAATATGAACGCTCCTTGTAGAACAGCTTCTGTAGAAATTTAATTTCAAAATGGTGTCAACATGCACAGAGCTGTGGGCCTCCTTTAATTCATTGCATGGGTGCTCCACATTCTCAGATCCATTTTAAGCA
Organism: Antrozous pallidus; assembly: GCA_027563665.1. Lineage (NCBI taxonomy): Eukaryota > Metazoa > Chordata > Mammalia > Chiroptera > Vespertilionidae > Antrozous > Antrozous pallidus. The sequence goes on from CM050517.1 coordinate 91,078,528, forward strand.
CAGCTGGTTTATTATTTTTCTATTATCTTCTGTCTCATATGTTCAAATCCACAACCTTGTTCCTCTGAAGCCTGGGGTAAATGTTTCTAAACTGTTCTCCACATCAGTGGTCTGTCTTTGTGCATCGTCCGTTCTTGTCACTATACAATACACTCTAGATTTTAGTTATCCTAGTAAATTTTAAGTGTAAAGCTTGGCGATGACAAGCTTATTTTAATCTAAAATTTTGCTGTTTTTCATTTGTGGACAAGCATTTTTTAAATTTTTATTTCTAATGAGTTTTTATTGATTTCAGAGAAGAAGGGAGAAAGAGACAGAAACATCAATGTTGAGAGAGAATCATTGATTGGCTGTCTCCACCACGCCACACACTGGAGATGGAGCCCACAACCTGAGCATGTGTCCTGACCACTAATCCAACCATGACGTCCTGGTTCACAGGTTGACAATCAGCCATTGAATCATGCCAGATGACTGGGCCAGGCAACCCATTTTATTTCTCAGAATATTTTATTGAAATTGTGATTTATATTGATTTTTGAAGGATCTGATTATAACCTGTGTAATAGGTACAAAAAATAATTACAAGAACAATAATACATGCTATTATTATTTTTCTTATTGTGTTAAAGTTATTAGAATGTTTTGTTTGGCAGAGTGAAGATTGCCTCTGAGAATACAGGAGATATTGCAATAAACCTTTATGGTTTGTCTCCCTCTGCTCACCCATTTCCTCCCACTGAGCAGCTATTTTAATTTGATTGAGGCGAGTCTGATATCCTCTGAGATATGTTTTCCACATGATCCTATACAACAATAAAGCCTCTTTCTGGCTGCTTTGTCCTTGTACCATCTGTGTTGCTGGCACCTGGACTTCTGAAGCACACAGCATATACATATAAACTCAGAATCTACTTTGCAGACTCAACTCTCTTCACATACAGATTCCAAAGTCTAGAGCAGAAATCCTTCCTTCCTTCCTTTCCTCCTTCCTTGCCTCCTTCCTTCCTCTTTCTCTCTCTTTCTTTCTCTCTCTTTTTTCCTCCTACCTCCCTCCCTTACTCTTTTCTTCCCTCCCTCCCTCCCTCCCTCCCTTCTTTCCTTCCTTTCTTCCCTTCCTTCCTTCTTCCCTCCCCTTCCTTCCTTCCTCCCTTCCTCCCTCCCTCCCTCCCTCCCTCCCTCCCTCCCTCCCTCCCTCCCTCCCTCCCTTCCTTCCTTCCTTCCTTCCTTCCTTTCTTTCCTTCAAGATATGGTAGTCATTTTCCCCCACAATTTCTTTATTGATTAAGATATTACATATGTGTCCTTATTCCTCTATTACCCCCCATCTTCCCCCCATTCATGCCCTCACACCCCTGGTATTCATGTCCATTGGTTATGCTTATATTCATGCATCCAAGTCCTTTGTTTAATCTCTCCTCCTTCCCCCGTCCCTCCTGTACTTTCCCCCTGAGGACCAGCATTCTGGTCAATGCTTCTCTGCCTCTGGGTCTGTCCCTGTTCATCAGTTTATGTTGTTCATTATATTCCAAAAATGAGTGAGATCAAGTGGTATTTGTCTTTCTCTGACTGGCTTATTTCACTTAGCATAATGCTATCCAATTCCATCCATGCTGGTGCAAATGGTAAGAACTCCTACTTTTTATTGCAGCATAGTATTCCATTGTGCAGATGTACCACAGTTTTTTAATTCAATCATCTGCTGATGGGCACTTATGCTGTTTCCAAATCTTAGCTATGGTGAATTGTGCTGCAATGAACATAGGGGTGCATAAATCCTTTCTGATTCATGCTTCTAGTTTCTTGGGATATATTCCTAAAGTGGGATTACTGGGTCAAATGGGAGTTCCATTTTTAGTTTTTTGAGGAAACTCCATACTGATCTCCACAGTGGCTACACCAGTCTGCATTCCCACCAGCAGTGCAAAAGAGTTTATGGTAGTTATTTTTAATAGTTAAGATGTTGTGGTAAAATATACATAAAATAAAACACCATTTAAATGTTTTTAAATGTTCAGTTCAGTGTTATTAAGTACATTCACATTATTGTGCAACCATCACCACCATTCATCTCCAGTTTGTTGTTTTTTTGTTTTTTTTAAATCTTCCATAACTGAAATTCTATACCCATTAAACAATAACTCCCCATTTTCTCCTCCCCAAGCCCCTGGCAACCACCATTCTACTTTCTGTTTCTTTAAATTTGACTTCTCTATGTACTTATAGGATGTTTTATCACTTAGTATAATGTCTTCAAGTTTCATCCAGATTGTAGCATGTGTCAGAATTTTCTTCCCTTTTAAGGTTGAATACTATTCTATGTATATATCACATAGTGTTTGTCCATTCATCTGTTGACAGAGGTAGTTTTTTTTTTTTTTTTGTGTGTGTGTGTGTGTGTGTGTGTATTTGCTTGTTTGTTTTTTTGCTTTAGTCTCTATACTCCTGTCCAGCAAACAGAGAGCTCCCTTTTATGGGAATATTGGATCACCAATAGCAATGTTTAATCCCTATTAGACCTCATGCCAGAAGAGGGGAGAGGAGAGCTGAGTAATTGATTTCTCTAAACTCCATGCTGTGAGAATTGATTTGGGAAAATTATCATTCCCCAACATTGTTATGCCTATTTTTAATGGAGGTTATTAAAATGACATCTTAACCAAAGGAATGTTTGGACATCATGACACTTTTTTCAATATTGCTTAGCAGGAATCTCATTGTGCTTATAAGAAAACTGACCTGACTACTTTGGTAAACTGTACTGAATTCAAATGCTTGTTTTCTCAGATAAGGAAGGACTCAGACCACCTAAACATTCAAAATTAAGGATTTTTAGTTTATAATCAGAGACAACTGTATTATGAACTATTTTATCTCAGTATTATTAAAAGTCCATAGATCAATGTTAAGAATCTCTGGCTTATATTGCTTAGGAAGTGTAAAATTTTATAACATGCCTAGCACTCAAGTAAATAGAAAAAAAGGCTTGGAAAATAAAAATACACCTTAAAATAATTACTTTAGGCATACCAACAAATTTTAGATATTTATCAAGTTGATGTTTCATACAGAATAAGTCATTTAATTTCAAGTTACTTCAACTGTGCAGAGAAAACTGGTTATATTAAATAACTAAGAATAATTCTAATACATGGTGAATAGTTATACCATAAAAGACAAAGCAGTAAGCATTTGTGGGAAATTTATAGCATAGAATTTGCATATTAGGCAAGGACTTCCCTTATAAATAAGAACCGTTTTTCTCTGTAAAATATTTAACTCAGGAAATGCTAAGTAATGATAATTGGCCTATAATTTCCTTTGCTATGACAATATCATGTTACTTTTAAAAGGAATTAAGAAGCTTACTCAGATTTCTTAATTAAAAAATTTCCAGGAACAATAAAGTTGCCTTAATATAAAATCAACTGACAGAAGGAAAGTCCTACTTTGACTTTCCCTTGTTATGTCAAACTGAATAAGGCGTTTTATGTGAGCAATCTATCATAGGAAACTTTTATCCCTTTTTCTTTTAGAAAACCCTGTTTGATAAAAGTATACTTGAGTCATATCTTTAAACAGGGAACTTAATACCTTGACTCTATTTTTGAAAACAGCAAATAAAGGTCTTAGAAGCTTCTAATAATATGCTTTAAAAATTGTAAATTTAAAAGTATAATTCATTGGTTTTCATGAAGAGCATAGGCAATACTCCATGGAAAATCCAAATTCTTGCTGCTCTTGCTTTTAGAAACAGTTTGTTTTTGCCTAGAAATAGTTATAATCTGGACCAAAGACACATAAGAGAAATATTTGAAATTAATATTCTTATAATAATATCCCATTTTAGCTCCTGAGATTTATAAGTTTATGAAATTTAAAGGAAAAATGTTATGCTCTTTAAAAAGTGATACTAACTAATATGTTCTCTAAGTTTTTGGTGAAAAAAGGAATTTATAGTAGGGATAAGATAAAGAGAATCTGATTTAGTGATTGAAAAATCAGGGGTAAATACATATGCTAATATATTTAACATATTCCTTGAATTATATAAATTATATACAAAACAGCTTTCTTTTTAAAAATGTATTTTTATTGCTTTCAGAGAGGAAGGGAGAGGGGGAGAGAGAGGAAGCATCAATGATGAGAGAAATAAATTGATAGGCTGCCTTTTGCATGCCCTACACTGGGGATCAAGCCTATATCTTGGACATATGCCCTGACTATGTTTGTTCATTCATTTTCACTCTTGCTTGCTTCTTTAGTTTGTCTCCCATTTGTCCAGGCTATTAAGATGCTTTTGAAAGTATTAGAAATCCCCACTTAAATTGGCTTAATAATAAGAAGAGATTGCAATAGTTAATTTTATTGTAAACCTGCTAGGCTGCAGTACCCAGTTGTTTAGTCAAATACCAGTCTAGATGTTTCAGTAAAGGTTTTTTTTTGTTTGTTTGTTTGTTTTGGTTTTTTTAATGTGATTAATGTCAGTAGACTCGAGGAGGGCAGATTACCCTTCCTCACCCAATCATTTGAAGGACTTCAGCGAAAAGACTGAGATGCCAAGTGGAGGAATTCTGCCTCCAAACTGTGTTTGGCTTCAAGACTTGCAGCAATGTCAGCTCTTGCCTAGATCTCCAACCTGCGGCATTGTAGATTTCACATTTTCCAGTCCCCAATACTGTGCAAACCAATTCCTAAAAATAGTTTTCTGTTACCCAAGCACTAAAGAAAAAGGTACTAACTTTAGAAAACTGTCTCCTCAATCTCACAGCTAAAGAATGGTTAATTTTCATAGTAGAAAATATATATATCCTAGAATAAATCCCAAATATTAAGGATAGCCATTTTACCTTAAACAACTTTGTCAGTGTCTTTTTAAAAATAATAATTGTAAATGTTTACTCCTATGCTCCTACCTTTTCACAAGAATGAAAGAAACAAGAACAGAATCATTTAACATTAAGTTGGTTCATTTCAAATTTAATCAATAAGAACACTGATTAATGTCTATTAGGATCTTAGAAAATAATATTTTTTTCAGGAATGAAGGATCTATATAAAAGCAGCCTTCTCCTATCAACAGTATTTTTGTTGTTGTTGTTGTTGTTGTTAAAATATGTTATTTAATTTTAATAGCTAATTTCTCTACTTGGTTTCAAAGAAGAGACTGTTATGAAGAGCTATGTTTCTTTAGCAGGAAAGTATTTCTCCCCAAAACATAGAGATATCTCAATCAAAAAAGTACCTTAGAGGCAAAAAGAGGCCTCAAAAGAGAAAAACAAAAAATGTAATACTATTGCACAGTAAGCATAGACTTCATATGTTACTACCCTCAAGGTTTAGTTAATAAACCTTGAAGTTTCAAATTTTGTATTCAGTATGAAGCAGCAAAGTTTCCTAAATACAATTCATTGCACATATTTACAAAATACCCTAGAGGATTTAAATTCTAAGCTTCAACTTTATTATTATACTTATTTTATCATATTTTGAATAAAGCTTAGATCATTTTATATTTTGGCAAGGTCCACTATTTTTTATTGTTCCTCTAACTGTCTAGTCAATGGTAACACATGTTTAAGAATAGTACTAAGGGATTCTTAAATCATTTAACACTAAGTTATTAATAATAAAATTTTAGACATAGTTATAGAGAAAAAAAAAGACATTGAACTAGATAATACTACACAAGAGTTGTATTAAAACTAGAGATCCCATGCACTCATGCACGGGAGGTGGGGGATGTCCCTCAGCCCAGCCTGCACCCTCTTCAATCTGGGAACCCTCGAGGGATGTCCAACTGCCCGTTTAGGCCTGATGCCCAGGCCTAAACAGGTAGTCAGATATCCTTCTCACAATCCAGGACTGTTTGCTCCAAATTGCTCACCAAATTGCCTGCATCCCTGATTGTCTCTAACTGTTTCTGCCTGCCAGCCTGATCACCCCCTGCCAGCATAATCGATGTCTGTTTTTCTGCCACCCTGGTCACCCCTAACTGCCTTCCCCTGCAGAGTTAATTGCCCCCAACTGCCCTCCCTTGTGGGCCTGGCCCCTACCAACTGCCCTCCCCTGCTGGCCATCTTGTGGTGGCCATCTTGTGTCCAGATGGGGGCAGGATCTTTGACCACGTGGGGGCAGCCCTCTTGTGTGTTGGAGTGATGGTCAATTGGCCAATTACTCTTTTATTAGATAGGATAGAGGCCTGGTGCATGTGTGGGGTCCAGCTGGTTTGCCCTGAAGAGTGTCCCAGATCAGGTGAGGGTTCCCTTGGGGTGTGGGGTGGTCTGGGTGAGGGGCCTGTGGTGGTTTGCAGACTGGCCATGCCCTTCAGAGACCCAACTGGAGGCCCTGGGATCTGAGGTTAATTTATGTTATACAATTGAAACTTTGTAGCCTGGAGCAGAGCCAAGCCTTCTGCTCGCTCTGTGGTGACAACCGTTTTTGTTTGGGTTTATTTAAATTTTATAATTGAAACTTTGTAGCCTAGAGTGGAGGCCCAGGTGCTAGGGCTGCAGAAGCTTGGCTAGCCTCTGCTCTTTCAAGCTCCATGGCTGCTGCCATTTCTGTTGGGATATATCTTCTATAATTGAAACTTTGTAGCATTGAGTGGACACCTAGGCCAGCAAGGGCAGGCAGTAAGCTTGGCTTCCTCCATTGCCAGGGAAACCCAAGCCTCCCTACTGCTCTTAGTGGCTGCAGCCATCTTGGTTGAGGTTTATTTGCTCCTGATTAGCTGATGGGCATGCCTGGTCGGCCTGGCTTGATCGGAGGTATGGTCAATTTGCATATTACTCTTTTATTAGATAGGATAATTCAATATATTTCATATAGCAATATTTTTTTTCTGATATATCTGCTTGGGCAAGAGGACTAAAATAAAAAAATGGATTTACGTCAAACTGAAAAGTTTGTGCAAAGCAAAAAACAACAACAAACAAACAAAGACAAAAATAAATTTGAAAAGACAACCCACTGAATGGGAAAACGTATTTACCAATAATGATAACATAACGGGTTAATATCTAAAATTTATAAAGAACTCCTACAACTTAATATAAATAACAAACAAACCCACAAACATACAATCTGAATAGACAATTCTCCAAAGATACATATCAAAAGATGCTCAGTATCACTAATCATCATATGAATGCAAAGAAAAGACCTCAAATATCCACAGGAATCTTAAGAGAGAAGAACAAAGTTGGAGAGATCACAATGCCCGATATCAAGCTATATTACAAAACCACTGTCATAAAAATAGTTGGGTACTGGCACAAGAACAGGCACATGGATCAATGCCTTTCTATTTAGTTGTTCTATTGCTCTATTCACCCTACCTGCTTTCTTATCACTAAATCACAGCCTTTTGCTACTCAAACTTATAAGAAAAAGTTAAGCATGCTACTGGTTTTCGCTATAGTTTAGATTATTTCATTTATTATTTTATTATTATTTTACTTATTTATTATTTATATTTCATTTATTTCCATAAATGCAAAACAATAATAAGATCTTTAATTCCTTAAGTCATATATTCATCTATGTATGGAGCATAGAAATAGATATAAAATAGCTACCTATCTATAGAAATAATTCTCAAGGAAGATAAATATTAACATTAATAAATGTCTTGGTGAAACCTTTCTAGTAATAGCTGAAATTTTACTGGGTGTGGCTAGACCTCCTCACACCCTGATAATACATTATCCTGAGAAGCCAGAAACACCAACCAGAAAGGATATATTCACGCCTATGTTCATAACATAGCTAAGACCTGGAAATAGCACAAATGCTCACAAGTAGATGAATGGACCAAAAAACTGGTACATTTACACAGAGAAATACTAGATAGCTGTAAAGAAAGGAATGATCTCTTACCCTTTGAGACAGTATGGAAAGATGTCATATAAGCCAGTCAGCGAAACACAAGTATCACATGATCTTACTTCTATTTGGAACTTAAAGGACAGAATAAACTGATGAACAAAAAAGATCCAGATACATTAAAGCATGGAACAGACTGACATATTTTAGAGGGAAAGGGAAGTGAGAGGGAAGAGGTTAACCAATGAACTTAAATGCATATATTCATGGTCCATGGACAGACAATAGTGTAGGGAAGGCCTGGGGAGGGCAAGATATTGGAGTGAATGGGGTCAATGGAGGGATAAAATGGGGACATCTGTAATACTTTCAACAATAAAGAAAAATTTAAAAATAAATAAATATAAACACAATTTTAGAAAATTTTATTAAAGATTAACTGGAAGATATTCAGTTCAATTTAACTAATTGTACTGAAACCCACTCTAACAGACAAATCTAAATGTGTACTGTATCACAGTAGATTTGTATTTCTTGTTCACACACACACATTCTAGTTTGGATGTGCAAGTTGATGGGTGACTCCCTTATGTGAGATTAGTCAGATGTGAGAAGAGGACAGAGATCTTCAAGAAGGAATATCTGTTTCTTTAGCCCATGTTCCAAAATGGCACATATCACTTCTTCACAGGATCTATTGCCAATATACGGAACTGCAGAAAAGGGATGGGGAGCTCAATGCAAGTGTAATCTCAGAAAAAGGGGAACTTACACTTTGATGAACATCTAACAGATTTCACTAGAAGACTATGTGAATGAAAAATCATACGAGTAGATCATTTTAGAATTTAACAACTCTTCACAACCATGTAAGATAAGTTAGATAGCATGCTTACCATATTCTTTTCATGGATAAGAAAGTTTAGTGACCTATGTAAAATTATCCCCTCACACAGCTTTGTTATGATTCCTAGAGAAAATTGGACCTGGTAAAAATAAGGAACTTATCAGTGTAATTCCCAAAAAGTTATCTTCTCATGTAACTAATCCAGCTATGACTCTGCATTTTATTTCACTTTATTTCGATATGTCTGAATTTCCGCTTTAATGATCTGTCTTAGACAAAATGCACAAAGATCTAGAACCTGGTCTTTGGGTTGCCAGTCTCCCAGAAATACATAAAATATTTCATTTGAACCTCACCCCAGAATGAGGCCTTCCTATTTACTAACAAACCACCATAAAAAGCCTGTCTATCTTCTTGGACAGTCTAGTCCTGCTTCCCCCAGGATTTTATACCGCAGGGCTCTGTCTTCTTATTGTTTATCAATATCCCAGCCTCAACTCTTAATAGATTTATCAATACCAGCTGCCAACTTCCATTCTGACAAGATTCAGATACTGTATTCTATTGCTGCCCTAAACTTCCCTCCAGCACCGCAGCTGAAGTTTCCCTTTCCATATTTCCACTATCTCAGAGGATGAATCTATTTCTAGGTCCCTGAACCATCTCCTCTATTCTGGCCTCCTTTGATACTTAAGTCCTAAGTGTATGACAAGATAGGGCAGAAATTTAATCACCCAGGACAGAAATGTAATTCACCCACATGCATCAATAGGTAGTCTGATTTAAAATTCAGAATATATAGTCAAATGATATTTGATTTATTCCAAGAATACATATGGGGATAGGATAGTCTTTGCGACAAATGGTATTAGAAAAACTGAATATCTATATGTTAAAAAAGAAAAGAAAATGAAATTAGATCCCTACCATATACCAAACACAAAAAAATCATCTCAAAATGCATTAAAGACTAACGTAAGACCCAAAACTGTAAAAGTCCTAGAATGAAATATAGGGAAAATTTTATTGACATTGATCATATCAAAATTTCTTGGATATGACACCAAAAATACAGGTAATAAAAGCAAAAATAGACAAGTGGAGAGAAGTGAAACTATATCAAACTAAAAAAATTCTGCACATCAAAGAAAATAACCAACAGAATGAAAATACAAACTACAAAATGACAAGACAATGCACTGTGAACCATATATCTGATAAGGGGTTAATATCTAAAATTTATAAGTAACTCACATGAGTTACTTATCAAATAACCCAATTGAAATTGGGTTAGGGACCTGAAACACATTTCTCCTAAAAACACATAGAAACAACCAACAGGTATATGAAAAGTTGTTCAACATCAACAGTTATCAGGAAAATGTAAATCAAAGCAAAATATCACCTCATAGTTTTTAGGATAGCTGTTATTATTATTTTTTAAGATAAGTGTTAATGAGGATGTGGAGAAATATGAACCCTCATACTTGATGTGATTGTAAAATGGTACAGCCGCTATAGAAAACAGATTCTTCAAAAAAAGTATAAATAAAACTACCATATTACCCAATCTAACTTTTAGGTGGTGTGAAGCAGCAGGCTGAGAGCAGAGGAGTGACTTGCCCCCAGGTCACACAGCTGGTAAGTGGCAGATTTGGGAGCTGGACACATGCCTCAGAGTCCAAAATGGAAGACTCTACCACTAGATTAGATGTCTGGTCCAGCAATCCTACTTTTGAGTATAGTCAAAAGGAAATATAACCAGTATCTCAAAGAGTAACATTTTACTATTACTATTTGATGTTATAAGGAGGGTGAAAACTAATAATGAGGTAGACAGTGAGATAATAAATTTAAAATCACTTGAGCTACTCAGTAAAAGATACAAAGTAAATCCAAACTATGATTTTATTAATGTAATAAGCTCAAGCACCAGAAAAGAAGAATGCATGTACAGACTTTTAAGTCCTGTTCATTAATCTGTTTAGCTCATTAATTTGTTTAACTTTCACAAATTAGACATCCCATTCATTTTTCATGGTCCCGATCATCTGAGTGCATGCAGTTATCATTGTCACCAGATAAATTCTTCTCAGTGAGGATGTTGAGAAGAGAAATGAGATCTTAACTGTCTCTGACAGTGAATCCAATTGACAATCACATTGAATAATACTTTAAATGACTAGAATACACTTACCAAGAGTGGTGTGAAGATTAAGTATGACACGGTAGAATTGAATGTAGTGCCTGATGTGGCGATAAGTCTTTAACATAAATATAAAATCCCAGTGAAAAGCTCCAATAAAGAATGTAACAGGAACACTAAAATTTAAATTTTATGTAAAGATTTTGCCTCAAACAAAGGATTCAAAGTTAAAAGTTTATTTTAAAGTATAAAGTTAAGGCATATCAGTAGAATTTAGAGTGAATAGGACTAGCAACTACCAAAAATCACAATGTTTCAGGAAATAGTCTAGGTTTGAGAAATACTAAGTGACAAAAATATAACCATGAACATAAATTATACATTCCAAAAGCATAATATGAAGCACAGAAGTAGCTGATAAAAAAACAAAAGCACGACGGCTATTGGATTCCTCCTACAACTATTTTATGAAACAATTTGATGATGATAAAAATAAATCTAATAATAATTTCTTAGCCTACCAACTAACAAGAAGCAAGAGAAAATACTGTATTGTTATCCTGTTGTTGTTTTTTTTTTGTTACAACAATCTATTTTGAGAAATTTCATGTGATCTTACCTATCAAATGCTGAATACACATAGTGTTTTTCATCAGACTTTGTTCTTATCACCTACAATATAAAGTTAGCATGTTAAATAGGTACATTTTTGAATATTCATTGTCACAGTTTAAAAAATAGGTATAACCAGATCATACCATGGAAAACAACATGCTTTTAGATATGCATACTTTTAGATGTTATCAATAGAGGTCTTATTTATAATTCCCTGAAATCATTTAACAAATAAATGATTGCATCACCACAGCTTTTTGGCAGCTTGGATCAACTTTGTCATTTCAGACAGCTAGTAGTTTTTATATTGATTCAGCCATTTTATTTGAGAATTAGCATACCAAAACTATTCTCAGTTATAGTGCTAATATATTGCATCAAAGACTAAATTAACATTTTACTGCTGTTAACCAGAGGCAATACTTCATAAAAAATTGATAGTTTTGCCAAAACTTTACATTTCAAACTGTTTAAATTTCAATATTTCTATTATACACCTATTAACGAATTGAGAAAGTACATTTCCTCTCCTTCCTTCTGGCAAAATATAATGCCAGGTTTCAAACGTCTGATACTTTTGAATTCCCATCAATCTAACTATGAGCTTAATAGCAATAAAAAAATCCAACAAGACCACTTAACTTCGTCAATAAAAATTTATATAGTAATTAGTGGGATCATAAGTTTACTTTTAAAAAAAGCAAAATATAAAGAACTGCCTATTTTTACTCCATCCAATATTCATGATTATTTTATGTAATTGGGAAAGTTCATTTCAAATTCTAATTTCATCCCTGACAGATAATAATTAACTGAAAAGAAGAGCAAAACTTTCTTGTTTATCTACATGAACATAATTTAGTTAACTTTTTGCTTAGCATCTTTTCTCAGGCAACGGTTTCGCATTAATGTTTATCCTCGAGAAATTCTGGTTCCAAGTCCTTAGAGTTTACACAGCAAATGTCACATTTTCCTCGTGCAGATAAATTCATAAATCAATGCATACAGCTCATACTGCCTGAATCTTTACAGCAAATTTTAATCAGCTACACACATACAAATTTTGCCACACTTCGTTCACTGCTTCCAAGAGATCAGAATATAGCAGATGTGGCTGCATGACAAAGAGACATTGCTATTAATGTGAGGCAGATTTGGGTAAATATCTTATGAAAATGTGAGCAACATTTTTTTTCACTGTGCCAACCATGTCTTCACATGGTGAATTTGAGAAAGAAGATAATTTTGCTATTCATCTGAGAACAATTTCAGATATAAGAAACAGATATCTTGCCCTAACCGGTTTGGCTCAGTAGATAGAGCATCGGCCTGCAGACTCAAAGGTCTCAGGTTTGATTCTGGTCAAGGGCATATACCTTGGTTGTGGGCACATCCCAGGTGGGGAGTGTGCAGGAGGCAGCTGATTGATGTGTCTCTCTCATTGATGTTTCTAACTCTCTATTCCTCCCCCTTCCTCTCTGTAAAAAATCAATAAAGATATATTTAAAAAAAAGAAAAAGAAACAGATATCTTGTCATGGTGACTCAGTCTAGGCGCTTTAGGAACCTGAGAGAAAACATACACAGGCTATAAAAATGGAGGAAGAGAAGAGAAGGAAGGACAAAGATTAGAGTATGCTTCATCTTGTCTCATGATTTTAAGAATATACATCTGGTTATATCTTTTGAGTAGAAGAAAGAGTTGAGAAAATATTCTCACAGGCTAAAAGAGAATAAGGAGATGTCTGACAAGATAGTGTAGGAGATTGGAGGATGAACATCTCAGAATGGGCAGAGTGTAAAGACAATCTATATCCCCAGGGGCTAACAGTGAGTCCTGTTTGACACTCTTCACTGGGGAAGGAGAGGTAATGTGCCACCTGGTGACAGGCTGATGTTGGCAGGCTGATGACACAAAGGTTTCCTTCCTGCAGGGGTAATAGGTTACACTCAATGACATAGAGAATCAGGAGATGAATCTGCCTCTACTGCCTCAGAGACTATGTGGATCTACAGAATGTCTCAGTCTTCAGCACACAGTACTATTGCTGACTAAAGGACATACTAGTAGTGTATATCAGGGAAGTACATCTATGGGCTTATACTAAAAGCATTCATTTGTCTTTCTATGTGCTCTTTACTCCAAAGCATGTAGCTTGATAGAATTATGTGACAGAATGGTGAAGGCTCAATTACAGAATATGCCAGAAGAAAACCTTTTAGTAGGCTGGAGCACTGTATGATAGGATACATTTTGTGTCAGTATGTGATGAAATTTTTCACATAGCCAGATTGCACAGGTTCCAGGACCATAAGATGGAAAAACAGAGTATCTCTCTCACAATTACAGTTAATAATAAAAAATAATGCACATAAGAAATTTATTTCACAATCCAAGTGGTAAATGCTTCTATCGGGGCAAAGAGTTGGTTCCAATGAATTGAAAAATTGAGAGCCACCTGGTAATTTTTCAGATCCTCACAGGATTGAACTAAAGAGATCTGAGACGGTAATTCTAACTACCAGTCATGCTACAAAATGGGGGCAAAGTGTCAGAATGCCTAAATCAGGCATTGCCACTAATAATACTATCAACAGAAAACTGTAGAACCTCAATGAAGACATGACTATTAAAAATTTTTGTCTTCTTAAGCTGAGGGCTCAGTTTTCTTCAACCAATGGACGAGAGAGGTTACTAAGATGTACAATTTGTCTAGTATACGGTATAACTTCTGTTTGCACCTCTCAATCTATTCTTGATCCTTCTCTGCCCTCCTCTGTGTACAAGAGAGCCTGACCTCTGGGGATTCCACTTCAGTTCAATCAATGGGAGTCTGGCTGGAGTGAGGTTAGGCATTCATTCCCTTGGATTTCTGCCTTATTAGTCTGCAGTCCAATTAATGTGAGGCAGATTTGGGTAAAACCTCTTATGAAATGTAAGCAGCATTTTCACCGTGTCTTCTCGCCAAGTCATAGCTTCTGTCTAGGCCCTCTCCCAGAAACCAGTCTTCACTGGATTGCAGCAAATGTTCTTTCCATTGGCCTTTTAGGGCTGGCATTGATGATCTTCCCCATTGTTGCTGGGTCCCAGCGGCTGTTTCGTTTCATTTGTTTGCTAATGCAGCTATTAATTCTGTTACAATCTTCAAATGTTTAAATATCTCACCAATTCCAGTCAAGTTTCTGACTAGTATGGCACAGTATGAAATGACCCTAGTGAAATGGTGCATTTTAGATAATCAAGAGCAGTTTAAGAAAATCAGAGAGAGAAGCTGGGAGGAATGTAGAAATAGGAGGGTCAGAATTAAATAATGAAGTTCAAGAAATCAAAAAGAACCTATCTTGAAATATAACTCAAAGTGAATCACAGACTTAAATGTAAGATGCAAAACTATAAAAATCCTATAAGATAATATAAGAGAAAACCTAGTTGTTCTTGAATATAGCAATGACATTTTAGATAAAGCACCAAAAGCACAGTCCATGAAAGAAGTAATTGATAAACTAGACATGATTAAAATTAAAACCTTCTTCTCTGCAAAAGACAATGTCTTTTTAGGGTAGTAAGATTTTTCTGTAGGTTATTATAATGACATATATATATATATATATATATATATATATATATATATCATTATACCTTTGTCCAAACCCTCAGACTGAATCCATAAGTCAGGGATTTTCAACCAGTGTGCCGCAAAATTTTTAAAAACATGCAATAGCTGACTTTAGTCAGGGGCACTGACCTTTTTCCCCTTTAAATTGTCAAACAAACAAAAACATAACAGGCAACACAACAGAAGCCATCTAGCATGACTGAATCAAAATTATACTTATTTTTTTGTCAGATTACAGTAATTAGTGTATGTGTGCTATGAGATGAAAATTGTTGAAAATCTCTGCTTTAGATAGTGAACTTTGGGTGATTACAAGTCAATATAGGTTCATCATTTTAACAAATGTCTCCCTCTGGTGTGGGATGTGGATAACAGTGGAGGCTATGCATGTGTCAGAGCAGAAGGTTATGAGAAATCTCTGAATCAATTTTGCTGGGAACCCAAAACTGTTCTGAAAATATAAAATCTTACTTAAAAATAGAAAAAGCTAATGTATTATCAAAATCCTGTTTTTAAGTATTAACCATAATGTTAAACCAAAACAAGTCCAACATTAAATTATGATATTTTAGAGAGGTTGTTCTAATTGTAATATGAAGAACTGATTTACATAAAAAGGATCTATGATTTTAATCTACCTTGTAGTTAATTTGTTCTCTTTAACTGCCAAATGGGAAGAGGTCCAAATCAATGACTACATTGACTTCTAGTGAACTCACTTCTAAACTTTGGAATATCAGCACTTTATAGTATTGTTATTCTTGGAGAAATCTCTAGAGATGGTGTATCTGATTAGCATACCTTACTTTGAAAAAATGTTCACACCACTGCTTTATTCTCCATACTACATTGTGCCTTCGGGCAATTATTCCGTCTTTCTTATAATACATTTTTTAATTGTGTCTCTGGTCAAAGCCCCTAGCACCTGTAAATTTTGTAAGTAGCAGTCAGATTGTAAATAAATAGGCTAGAATATGCATCCTTTTTGACATTTGGATGAGAAGCTCGGTGTCACTAGAAGGTCAATAACACAATAATAAGAACAGCTTCCTCAGAAATATACAAATGTTAAAATTATTTTAAGTCCAAACAGAATATTTGAAATATTCAATATTAACGGCAATAAGTTTTATTTACAACTTTAAAGTTAACATATAAATTAATACTTCATGTGTGTATATCTAGATAAATGGGTCTATATCCTTATTGTCTTTGTTCTATTTTATTAATGAAGATATAATTTCAATTCAGTAAGATTCCTCACCTCAGTGATATAGTTCTGGAGTTTGAAAAATAAATAAGTACAGTCACTACCACGACAATCAGGGTATATACAAATATTTTCATCACATTAAAGAATTTCCTTTTATTTCTTAACTAGAGGCCTGGTGCACAAATTTGTGCATGGGTGGGGTCTGGGCAGCCTGCCCTGATGGGGCCCATTGGACTAGTCTAGGCTGGTATGTGAGGGAGCATAGGCCATCTGGCCCCAACCCCAGTCAGGGTGTTGTGGGCCAACTGGGGGCAGGGCCAGCCAAAGTGGAGGAGTGATCAGGGCCTGAATCAGGCTGGTTGGCTGCTACAGTGTGCATCATAGCCACCAGTCATTCTGTCCGTTCTGCTGTTACAGTTGCTGAGATTTTATATATATAGATGTATTGTGAATTTCAAATCAGAAATTATGCTAAATATTGTATTGTCAAGTGAATTTTACTTTTATTGGGATGACCATATTATTTCTTTAAATTTGTTATAAGTTAATTTGTAAGTGACATGCATTAATTTTCAATTACTGGACTAAAACTGCACTCCTACATAAACCTGACTGTCCTGTTTTATATAATTTTAAATTTGATTTAATAATATATTGTTAAAGATTTTGTATCTGCTTTTTTTTTTTGCTGTTGTTATTAATCTTTCCCCAAGGATATTTTTCTATTGATTTTCAGGGACAGTGGAAGAGAGACGGAAAGACAAAGAGAAATATAAATGGGAGAGAAACACATCTATTGGTTGCCTCTTGCAGGAGCGCTGACCAGGGCTGCCTGGGCCAGGAGGAGTATGCAATCAAGGCATGTGCCCTTGACCAGAATTGAACTTGGGACCCTTTGGTCCACAGGCTGACGCTCTATCCACCAAGTCAAACTGACCAGGGTGCATGTGCATTTATAATAGACTAGAGGCCCAGTGCAAGGGATTCATGCATTGGTTGGGGGTGTGGCCTGCAGGGATCAGCCGCTGTGGGAGTACCACTCATTCCGTAGCCGAGTGGCACTCCCACTTGGGAGCATGCTGACCACTAGAGGGCAGCTCCTGTGTTGAGCATCTGTCTCCTGGTGGTCAGTGTGCATGCCATAGAGACAGGTCAACTGGTTGTTCTGCCATTTGGTCACTGGGCATATATATATATATATATATATATATATATATATATATATATATATGTATATATATATGTATATATATATATATTAGTCTCTAGTTTTCTTATATATGATTGTGGCATGAGAAAAAGTTTACTGATTTGAGAAATTTCTTTTAAGCTGTCTATATTAATACATTCAAGGTGAGATAGCCATGTTTGTTTTATCTGTTTTTGTTTGTTTGTTTCTGTTTTTCATTCTGACAATGTTTATTATTTCTGGATTAACAGTTTATGCCTTTAAACACTTTAAGAATATTATGTCACTTCTTTCTACCCTCCATAGTTTCTGATGAGAAATTTCTGTCAATCAAATCACTGTTCTTTTACAGGTAATGCATCATTTTTCTATTACTGCCTTCAAGAAGTCATCTTGAAAATGTTTCACTAGTTTGATTGTGATGTGTCTGGGCTTAAGTTTCTTTAAGTCTATTTTTGCTTGGAGCCTGGTTATATTTTTGAATCTTAGGTTTATGTCTTTCACTAATTTGAAAAGTTTATAAACATTTCTTCCAAATAATTTTTGGCATTGCAGTCCATGTATGTTTAGGTTATAGTAGCTATTTACAAAATGATGCAAATTTCTAGAAAACAAGTTCACACTATACCTGCTATATCAAGAATAGTAAAATAGTTCATATCATTTCATCTAATTATCTTTTTAGAAATCTATCTCAAGGAAATAATTAGAACAGTGATAAAATATTTATAAACAAAGTTACACTCCCTAATATTAAACTTGAGGATATAACATTCAACTACATATAAATGTTCAGTAATAAGGAATTTAGGCTAGATAACCTTGTTAGCAATAAGAAAAGCTTAAACATAATAAGCAGAGTTATTATACACAGTTAAATATTTAAAAGATGTGTGTGGCTTATGCTAAGTATTAGTATTATGGTGATCACTAAAACATACAAATACAAGATGTTTTTTGATTTCCAATTAGAAAAATAGTACAAACAAGTGTAACAATTAAATAAAATATTATTAAAATACTATTATTAAAGCAATTGAATCTTAAATTTGTGGAAGAACTTAGAGAAAACTACATATCAGGTTTCTTTGTTTCCTTTTCTTTATTTTGCATCACATTGGATAGTTCAAATTAAGTAATGAATGACATCATCAATGTTCAAGTTCAATTCTGAAGTATTTTCAAATGCTGAATATTTCAAATGCTGTAAATAGCATAAATAGTGTTAATTCTTTCCCATTAACTTGTAAAATGAAACCCTTTATTGTTATCTAGGTAAAATGATTCACAGAAATATTTGCTTTTATTATTATGTCTATCATTCCTATTAATATAATAACTACATGTCTTATGGTATATTCTTAAAGAGTTACAGGAAACACAAGTAGAAAGTATATTTATCTGTTCAAGACCAAAGACTGAAAGTAGCAAGGAAAATATAAATTGTTTATTATATTTATCTGTATTAAAAAATGTCTTCACAGAGGCAAGCCAGCTATGTGGTGTTCCACTATTATTGGATCCCATTTATCTTTCTGCTCTGTCATCTTTGTCTTCTATCTTTACTGTCCCCTTCTGTCTAACTTAACTGTGGGAGTTCCAGCCACCATATATACATTCAATATAAGACAGGAGAAAGGTTCAAAAAAATAAGACACAAGCTTTCTGCCCCAATATCTCACTTTGAGGACCTGTTAAGTTACACCAAATAATTTCTGCCTTACATCATTAGCTGGATCTTTTTCACAGGCACTCAACTTGTTATAAAAAAAAGGCACGGATATGGAGACTTGAACTGAGTTCTCCTTTTTTTAGGTTGCTTCTAAGAATAAAAAAATAATAAAAACAGAGACTTCAATTAGCAATCTCTACTACAACAAGTTGACTGATTTCCAGTGATTAGCAACTGAAACAAGTCCTAGACACTCACCAACAGTGAGAATACCATTTTTCTGGACGCTAAACTTTCATTAGGTTCATTGAAAACATAGAGAGGATAATGATAACATAGTCTTTCTAACCTTCCTAATGATAATGTTGTGTTCAACTAGTTATTAATAACAGGAAAGGAGCAGAGGGAAGGCCAGACATTATAGACATGTCATTTGGGCAGTTTCAGCAGAAAGCTAAAGCTTTACATTCTCTAGGAAGTCACCAGCCTATTCCCTGCAGATGCCTGGGGAAAGGGACTAGACAGAGGGAAGAGGGATACATGCGTAGTAAAATTGGGGATGGGGAATGGAGGAAAAATACTTGCCTGCCAGTCACTCCTGGAAACAGGTCATTGGGCAGAATGGGCATGGCCATTGCAAGGGCATGAAATTTGGGATATTTATTCCCTTAAACAAAGGTATTCTCTCTCTTGTCTCTAATGGACTCTTGTTGCAAAGAATGTGCTCTCTTGACTCTGCCTGACAGCCCCCACACACAATGGACTAACGGACTGTAATGATGCTGAACTGGACCCCACTAAAATATAGAACAGAAATTCTCTACTTTGGCTTTGCTTCCATATATACTGGAACCCAGTTACACTTCTAAAACTAGACTAAAGGAAATAGGACTTTGGAAACCTGGTGATTTAATTACACACAAATAAAAATCACTCATCCTCCCACGTAAGTCTTGAAAAATCCCTTTTCTCAAGATATCGTAAGGACTCCACCCCAGTACTCAGTGAAGAAAGGGATACCCCAATTTCCCCAATAACACTAATACCAATGTTAAAGAATTCTTATAAATAAGACTCTGGGCTTCAGCTTCAAATATCTTACCCTCCAGAATTGCAATTACCCAGATGATGGTTTAGCATTCAGTCAGAAGAAAAATGTATCACTTTCCTTCTCTTAAGATCATCATACTCATTTCTAGAAACTGCATTGAAACGAGCCATGTTTTAGATTTCCTTAAAGAATGTTTTCTCAAATCTCAAGTTAAACAGAAATTACAGAATAAAGTTTGGTTGGAAAATTAAATTACAAAATTCCGTTAACTTGGTTGGAGAATAAAGTGTACAAAAATACTTCTCTAAAAGCATTTCTTAATAAGAAATCCTCAGATCTATAATATCATTATTTAATTGACCACTACACCAATGATAACACAATGGTTAAGATTACTCACATTTCTGGTGACGTAGCTTCTTAAAACTTCAGTTTCATTCTATTAATTAAAGTTTCAAAACTCAGCTGCTACCACACACAATGCCTAAAGATTTAGTCACTTTTAGCCAGAAATAAAAATTTATCTCTTATTTATATGTGTCCACTGCAGGTTGACAGCGAGAAAGAGACAAAGGGGGGAGGAGAAGAGAGAGAGAGAGAGAGAGAGAGAGAGAGAGAGAGAGAGAGAGAGAGAGAGAGAGAGAGAGAGAGAGAGAGAGAGAGAGAGAGAGAGAGAGAGAGAGAGAGAGAGAGAGAGAGAGAGAGAGAGGAGGAAAGATTAGCAGGGAGGGAAAATCAGGTCTAGAGCAGTGTGTACGCAAAGGCCCAGGTTCTGTTAAACTTGAAGATGTGGTCTCAAAGTTTTCCAAACATTTTATGACATGAAGAAGGGAAAACAGGTTAAAGATGAAGAAGGCATATCTTCTCTCTACTGCTCTCAAATAGAAATGACCCAATTAGTAATTATTAAAAGCATCACCTTCCTTCATCTTAGAAAGGTGATTTTTTTTCTCTTGTCACCTGCCTCTAAACCTCATCTATCTCAACATATGCATTTTACAATGTTATCTCCTTTCGTTTCATAATTCCTGCTCACTCACCATGGAACATTTTAAAATATATATTTTTATTGATCTCAGAGAAAGAGAGAGGGAGAGACAGAAACATCAATGATGAGAATCATTAATCGGCTGCCTCCTACATGCCCCCTATTGGGGATAGAGCCCGCAACCCAAGCATGTGCCCTTGTCCACAATTGAACTTGGGATCTTTCAGTCCACAGGCCAACACTCTATCCATTGAACCAAACCAGCTACCAGGAATACTAAAACAATTATTTTGGTGTTTTGCATAAATTCATTTTCTAGATAAAAATGATTGTGAGAAATATAAATAGTAGAAAATCTAGACCCAGAAACTGCCTGTGTACATCAAATATATTTACTAATTTATTGAGAAAGAAAGGACATTGAGAAAGAAAGCACAGCTAAGATGAATTTCACAGTAGAGTTATCAAAGAGAGGTGTGAGTGTCTGGGAATTTATAGGTGGCCAACAGTACACAGTGCAAGGGTTTATGGCTATGAAAATGGAAGCCACACTTCAGTTTTTGTGAGCATGACTCAATTCTTCTAGGCAAAGTCTTCTTTTCAGACATAAGGTTAGGTGAATGCTCTATACATATGCTATTGGAATATATGCTAAAGATCAACTTACTGGGGAAGGTGTAATGTATAAATTTCACTTATACAATATATATAATATGCACGCTAGTGTACAATTTAGCTTAATCTGGCATAAGCATGATTTCATCCATCTGCCTCGCTCCCAAACATACTCAGCCTCATTAAAAATATTTATGAGCTTCATGCAGAATAATTGAAGCTAAATGTGCTACCCAGATATCTCTTGGAATCAGGCTCCCATTTCTGCAGGTAGCTAATGTAGCTCATTTGGCAGAAGGCTATTTGCAAGTAAAATTGCTTGATCTTCCAATAGCCACATTAGACATTTCCTGTTACCCACTTCTTCTCCTCCTCTCCCATAGGTACTGTATAAAACAAAAGTGAGTAAATTCTCATTTCCTAGTAACTAATTAAAGAAGAGTAATACGTTGAGTAATAAGAGGTGAAGTCCAATAGATAACAGTGCCAGAAAAAAATATAAGGATAATTAGGCCATTGTTGGGACGTTAACATTTACTCTGCATGAAACTGAGAACTAATTACAAGAGTTTTACAGAAGGGCGACATGATGGATTATTTTTTCAAAAGTAGTACATTGGTCCCTGTATTTAGAATAGATGTTAAGTTGACATTATTTTGCTTCTTATTAGAAGAAGGTACATTTAGTTGGTAACTGAATAATCCAGACATGACTTGGACCAACGCAGTACTGGAGTGGGAGAAATAGTATGATTTTGGACATATTTTGATGGTGGCATCAGTAGCATTTGTTGATGGATTTGATGCATGTTGTGAGAAGAACAAAGAGTCTGTGAAGTCTACAAGTGTTTTGGGAACTGGAATGATGAATTGCTGAGGAAGGTTTAAAGCTAAAATTAATTAGAAGGGATAATAATTTTCATGGGGTCTTTTTAAGTTTGAGATAACTCAGTCATCTAAGACAGCTTTTTTTTAACTGCTGTGTGACACATTGGTGAGCTACAATAAATTTTAAAACATGCAATACCTGACCGATTAGTCAGGGGCACACTGACCTCTTTTTCCTTAGATTGCTAAGTAAAAATTAACAACAGCCAATATAACAATAGCCAGTCAGATGTGAATGCCGTATCTTGAACCATAACTATATCCTATCTAATAAAGACAGAATATAAAAATTGACCATAACTCCATGACAAACATGGTGGCACCCACAGCCAATAAGGAGGGAATATGCAAATTGACATGATAAGGCAGCTCCAGGTCAGAGCAAAGGTGGAAAGACAGCTCCAGCCTGAGCAAAGGTGGTGCTGGCAGCCAGGGGAAGGAAGGCCTATTCTTGCACAAATCTTTGTGCGTTGGGCCTCTAGTAGTTCATATAATAGTGTTTGTGTTGCATAATAAGATTGCTTCTGATTGGTTAATTCTTGGTACCACAAATACAAGTATAGGCATCTGCTTTTTTAAAGGTCACTTTGGAGCAAAAAGAGTAGGTAATTACTACTGTTATTTTTTTCTTGTAAATCAATCAAAATAAGACCTATTTTTTGTCAAAGCAAAAAATGTACTTGTTGGTGTGCCACAGGATTTTATTAATTAGTTAATGTGTGCCATGAGATGAAAAGGGTTGAAAATCACTGATCAATGGGCTACTGTTAAATTCAAAATTATACATGTTAGTTTGGATTTCAGGAGTGAGGTCTGGTCTGGGAGTTTGGGCATATAGATAATACTAAAGCTGATATTAGGTGGAACCTTCAAGATAGTGTGTGTGTTAGATAATATAAGAGGGCTAAGGAAGAAAAGCAGAAGCTTGAAAGGAGACAGAAAGGGACAAAAATGTGTGCTAGGAAACAGAGTTCAAAGTTTTAAAAGTCAACCCAAAAAAAGGTCAAGAAGGAAGGAGTGATACAATGCTTAAAATGTTGCATTCTGATCAAATGAGATGTGGACCAATAATCAACATCATATTTGGTAATGCTGAGTCATTTCTGATTTTGACAAATAATACAGTGAAAACCTGATTAACCGGAACTCATGAGAGCCATGAGAGAAGAGGAATTAGATATAGTTGAAACGATAAACTTTTAAAGTCATTTCATTGCGTAAAGAAACAGCAACAACCAAAGGAAAATAGCTACCAGGAAAAGTATGGTGGCCACTTTCACCCGAATCTGTTTCAAGCAATGGCTTCTGTTGGAGCAACATGATAAAGATCGTTTTCAGAGAAGTGGTTGATGGAGCAGGGATGCTATTTTCGATGGTATAACATTCCACAGAACACAGTGCTATGGTTTTAGGACTTGGGGGTAAATAGGAAGTTAAACAATACAGAGGTTGTGTAAATCTTGTGTATATTAATATAAGATACAGATAGAGAGCGCTCTGAGTTTTTAGTTTCTTTTGTTTTATTCATGAGCTTGTTTGTTGTTGTTTTTATTGAAAGAATAGAGAAGAAATACACGATGACATTAATATACAGAAAACATAGAGGTAAAAGATTGTGAATATATCCCCATGATTATACAGTAGGTGGCAGGTCCAGTATTTTATCTGAAGTGTGTTCTTCACTGCTAGAAATACTACCAATATTTAACTGAGCAAAGATGTACTCAGGCTTCATATTGTTCTACACACAGACATTCGTTGTTTGCCTACACTGTCCATTTCTCTACTTTTAACATTTTGTTTTCTAAGGTTAATCTGGACAGTGCTGGATGTAAATTTAGCTCTTAGACTTAGAGGTTCCGGTTAATTAGGAGGTAAACAGAGGCAGGGATTTCTCCGTTTTTCCTTCTCTGTGTTTCATACAGATGCTGCAGTAGAGTTATGCCTGTTGAGGGAGAAGTCCCAGTTTTCTAAATTTTGTTATTACAGTTGCCTCAGAAATGCAAGATCTCCCAATGAAACAGCTGTCATTATTTTCTGACTGACAGTGGGAAAGGGATTCCAGGTTGAGGGCTCCACGTTGGCCTCATGACTCACATTTCTTTTCAGCCCTACAACCTTAAATGAGGGTGAGTGGAGGCTTTGACACAACCCTTTCATTCACTCCTCAGGAACATGTTAGTCTCAAGAGTTAGAGGTGTTCTAGTTTAGGTGCTTCTTAATTTAAATCACAATCCTAAGGTGCAGAATTTTTTTTAAACTTCTTTGCTTTTAAAAATCTCCTTTTCTTCTCCTTCTTCTTCTTCTTCTTCTTCTCCTTCTTCTTCTTCTCCATCTTCTCCTTCCTCCCCCTCCTCCCTTTCCTCCCCCTCCTCCCCTTCCTCCCCCTCCTCCCCTTCCTCCCCCTCCTCCCCCTCCTCCCCGTCGTCCCCCTCCCCCTCCTCCTCCTCCTCCTCCGCCTTCTTCTTCTTCCTCTTCTTCTTCTTCTTCTTCTTCTTCTTCTTCTTCTTCTTCTTCTTCTTCTTCTTCTTCTTCTTCTTCTTCCTCCTCCTCCTCCTCCTTCCTCCTCCTCCTCCTCCTCCTCCTCCTCCTCCTCCTCCTCCTCCTCCTCCTCCTCCTTCTTCTTCTTCTTCTTCTTCTTCTTCTTCTTCTTCTTCTTCTTCTTCTTCTTCTTCTTCTTCTTCTTCTTCTTCTTCTTCTTTTTTACCATAACTAACGCTTTAAAAAAAATCTTTATTTTTGAAAGTATTAGTCGCACTTGAAGTGACCTTTCCCCTTAGCCATTTCCCCTAAAGTCTTGGAGTTGCATATATTATGGGTGAGGGTTAGAGTTACAGGTAACAGTAAAGGAAGTTGCCTTAGAATCCAAAGCTGAATGTTCATTAGGGAGGTTCATTATTGAAAAGGGAAAAGGGAATGTAATTTGGTTAGCAGACACAAAAATGAGCAAAATCAAGAATGCATTAGACTAACAGAAATTTAAGTCTGTTTTATAGATGTTTAGTTCTTTGACGTTTTACCATTTGTTTTGGAGATGATATAGTCAATAGGGTGCTTGCCACTTGACTAAAATATTGCAAGTCTAGTCATAAATATATGGTCATTTCCCTTTAATGTTACTTGGTTATTATTGACATATTTATCATCATTTAAATTATGAGAGACAATTTTAACATAAAGAGAAATATGTTCTTTGTAGAACGGCTTTTGTACAATAATGCTCTTTCTTGTCATAACAAATTAGTTTATCTCATCCATCTCATTGCAGACTTATGGGCTTTTAGCTTTGTCTAGTTACAAAAATATATTTTGTTAATATGATCTCACATAAGTTATGATGTATTAGAGAATAAGTGAATTTATTTGGTGACAAGTTCAAATAAGAATGTTATTCTTGTATGTCATAGTTGCCATTTTGCCCTTTCTAAACTAATTTTTCTTGTAAAATTTTAAGAACAGGAGAAAATTCATCCTGACATTGAATAAAACTATTATAAAGCTAAAGTATCATTTTATATTCTTTGCTTTACTAAACTTATGACAGAAGATATTTTACAAATTATTATATTATATAATTATAGATTGACAAACATCAAAATATAAAAATAGATGAGATATCAAACATTTACTTATAGAAGAAATTAAATTAATTTTTAAAGTACTAATTTATATAATAAAATAGTGGTAAACCCAATGCTTTATACAATTTTATTTCTAAATTAATTTTCCATCTCATCTACTAAAGAAATGACACATGAAATGGTTCTAATTTTGTGTGACCATATTAAGCAGAAGAGTGCACATTCAGATCTGGCTCCACTGATAATATTGCTCCGAGGTTAAGTTTATCTGCATCCTAGGAGGATGAAAGAAAAAACCGTAGTATAAATTAAGGGTTTCACTTTTCCTTGAAAAAAGAAAAAGAAAGAAAAAGAGCAGTTCATCCAGTGAACTGTAATAAAAGAAGTTAATATTCTTTACCTTGTTCTCTTCTGTGCTCCCCGGTGCCAGCTACACCTCTGAAAATTACATCAATTATAACATTCTTTGAATTTGAATTAAGACTATTATGTTCTTTTCCCCCAATGGAAAATTATGCCAAAACGTATTCTAATGTTCCTTGTATTGCAGGTAACATTTACTTCTCATCTAGCTGTTTACCAGCAAGAACAATAAACCTAAGACGATAACACTAAAATTGAGTCATTTCATCACTTATACCTCCACGTACAGGCAATATTGCTAAAATATTGTGAATATTCTTAGTGTCAAGAATTTTTTATACTTTAATTTTGTATAATATATATTTTCCATTTCCTTAAAATTCCTTATTGTCAAGCTATAATGTTATACTATTTATTTGTGTATGATGAACCCAAATAAGCAATAAAATTTCTTAAACACAAAATCAATTTTATCACTTCTTGAAATTTAAACCGCATAACATGCTAATTAGAATTTGCTTGTGTTACAAGAAGAAATGTATGAAAAAATGTATCTAGTTAACTCAGGTTGTTTTTGTACTAAATCATGTTTAATATCTTTTAAGAAGATATATATCAAATTTTAAATAATTCCACCAAACTTTTGTGTTCAGTTTTTCTTTTCAGGAGATCATCTGTACAATTTATTTTTCTAGGCTATGTCATATAGGAATACAGACACTAAAACTTCATAAGAAGGAAATACACATTAATTAAGCTGAAATCTACAGGACGACTCAAGATAATTGATTGAGATAAACCAAACGGGACTGGAGTCTGACAAACAGAAACAAAGAGAAACTGATGAACAGGGAAAAGTATTAAAATATCTTTAAAGTTTTCCTGGGACCCTAGAGTGTACTTTATTGTAGTCTCCCAAAAATCCTTTACACATACTTAATTTAAGATCTCTAAACTTTGACACAATAAAATGATTTACTTATACTTCCTTGTATATGAACAATATAAATTTTGTGATCAGCAAACACCCTTTGAGAACACCTTTGAGCAACATAATGTGTTCATTTTTTTTAAAAAGCAAGGATGCCTACACTTTGACCAATTAATTTTCTGTTTGCTAATTTCTACCTAGCTAAAAAGTTTCCAGAAAACCTTAGGGAGCCAGAAGGGTCCATGTGTAATAAGAATTTATAAGTGGGCAGGCCTGTCTCATGGGAGATTTTCCAAAGGAGCCAACTGAATCAAGTTTTTGAGTAACTCAGGGGCATAGTGTAACTCTAGTTAGCATCTTATTATCAAAATAGGGCCCAGTGCATGAAATTTGTGCACTTGGAGGGGTTCCCTCAGCCTGGCCTGCACCCCTTGCAGTCTGGGAGCCTTCAGTTGATGTCCGATGGCTGCCCAGGGCTTCTGGCTGACTAGTGCTCCCCCTGTGAGAGTGCATTGACCACTAGGGGACAGCTCCTGCACTGAGCTTCCCTAGTGGTCATTGCACATCATAGCGACTGGTTATTCCACTGTTTTATCAATTTGCATATTTGCCTTTTTATAAGAAATATATTTTATTGATTTTTTTACAGAAAGGAAGGGAGAGGGATAGAGAGTTAGAAACATCGATGAGAGAGAAACACTCCTGCATACCCCCTATTTGGTGATGTGTCTGCATGCCCTTGATCAGAATCAAACCTGGGGTCCTTCAGTTTGTAGGCCAACACTCCATCCACTGAGCCAAACCAGTTAGGGCATATATTAGCCTTTTACTATATAGAAGACAACAGGAAAAAGACTCTCTTTTTCAGCTCCTTTTCCTTTTTCTTTAATCTTCTTTTTCTGTCCTTGTCAGCACTGAGGTACACAAGATTTCTGTGTAAGTTTGGGTCTGATTAGCATACTTTAATGTTACAGTTTGTTCAGATCTACCCATAGACAAACTAGAATGCTCAGTGGTTAAGCCCAGGAAATCAAGAGACTTCAACGGCTTTTGAAATATCAAATCCTTTATTATACACGCACGCACACACACACACACACACACACACACACACACACACACACACACACACAATTTCTAAATGATAAGTGCAGGCTGCATAATAATTTAATAAGATCAGGAATGCTAGGTCCTAAACAACTGCTCTGCTTTTAAAAATAGCCTACAAGAATTTAGCTACTATCTTAGTCTGCTTGGCTGCATAGTAAAATATCACAGATTGGGTGGTGTAAATACAGCAATTTATTTTCTCAGCGTTCTGGAGGATGAAAATTTGAGATTAGGGTGCCAGCATGGTTGGTTTTTGGTGAGACCTCTCTTCCTAGCTTGCAGATGGCCACCTAGTTGCATATTCACGTGACCTTTTCTTGGTGTATAGGTAGCTATCTGGTGCCTACAAGGGCAGTGATCCTATCAGATCAGGTGCCTACCCTTATGACATAATTTAACTTTACTTTCTCCTTAAAGGTTCCATCTCCAAACACAGCCACACGGGGTATTACTACGTCAACATATAAACTGTAGAGAAAACAAGCATTCGTGCCATTATAGGCACTATTTTACTTAACAGAAAGAGGTAGAAAACTATATAAAATTTCTTTTAAAATCCTTCCATTCCTTGAGAGGTGGCATAAGTATATCTAGAGGTAGGATAAGAGTACACATTTTTAGCCTATGTTTTGTTGAACAAAGATGAGAGAGCTGATAGGAGAGAAAAGGGACAAATGGGAAAAAATAAAATTACACTCAATTAATGGGAATATTGCTTTAGGAACTAAATATATTCTAAAAATAAAATCAGAACTGACAGTTTAAAAGTGATTTAATTGTCTGTCTTCCATGAGCAAGTCTTAATGAAGGAATTTATTCAACAACTTCCAATTTACTTCCAGATTAAACTGCAAATTGCTGTTTCTACTTTTTCCAGGAAGCTCAAAGTCTGAATTTCTGTCAGAGCTGCCAAGAAAAGCCAAAATCTGAACAGAATAAATCAGCACCTTCGGTTCATTGTGGCCACAGTATGAGGAATTAGTCCTAATGAGGAGTGACTTCTTGAAGTAGGCAACCCAGACAGGGAGGCAGCTCATGAGTACTCACCTTGGAAGGAAGCTTCATGCTGAGTGTGTATAAAGTAAGATTTTTAAAAGTCAAATATGAAATAGGATGTAAAGTATAAGAGTGCAGAAGGTCCTTGACATTTACCGAGAGAAGATTGCATGTAATCTAAATGATAACAATGTGTCTGTCATTGATGGAATTTCAGGAAGAAAAATAATTGGGCCCAAACAGTGCAATACAAAATCATTGCAAAGAAAGTTCATGAAAAACTTGAGAAATAAATGACCAGACAAGGAGAATTTTGATGGCTAATTATGTGAAGGTAAGGATACTATAATGAATAGTTTACTGATGAAAAGAAAGAAAAGTTAAGATATGTGAAATAAAAACAATAGGATTTAGAAAACAACACGTAGTTTAAACTGAAGTAGTAAAATGGTAAGCCAACGACAATATTGATGACAAACATCAAATTAGTCAATGAAGAGGTTTCAGTAAAAATACACGCATGTTTCCATGGAACTGTGGTTACTAGAGAATGTGCACAGTCTGATTATTGTCCTAGAGTGAAAGAAGAGGTCCCCATTTTTAACAGCCTCCAAGGGTATGCCTATGTTTTAAAACTGCTCTCCACTTTTTGAGTAGCAGGGAAACAGAGAGCAAAGAGGCGGCTTTGTTCAGGAAAGAACCCTCCCATGGATTTCACTGAAAGAGATTCACAAATTGATACCTAACTAACAATAGAGCCCCCAAAACATATGAAGGGAAAAACAGATAGTTGCACAATAAAAGTTGGAGAAATCAGTACCCCACTTTTAATAATTAATAAAATAATCATACAAAATATCAATAAGGAAACAGAAGATTTGAGCAATATGACTAGCCAATTGAACCTAACAGGTTTTACACAACAACATCATAATACACATTCTTCTCGAGCATTCTCCAGAATAGACCATATGTCAGGGCACAAGTCTTAATAAATTCAAAAAGATTGAAATCACACAAGGAATCTTTTTTGACCATTACAGAATAAAACTAGTAATGAATTACCAAAAGAAAAAGAAAAATATGTGGAAATTGAATAATATACTCTTTAATGAATGAGTCGAGGAAGATTTCGCAAGGGAAGCTTTAAAAAAACCTTGAGATGAAGCTAAATAAAACATCATCCCAGAATCTGTGGTGAAAGCAGGGCTCAGAGGAAAACTATAGCTGTAAATGCCTACATCTCAAACGAAACAAGAGAAAACTAAACCTACAGTTAGCAGAAGGAAGGAAATAATAAAATATTAGGACAGAGATAATCCAAACAGAGAATAGAAAATTAAGCATTTGCTTTAATCAACATTAAAAACAATGAAAAGTAATTATAAACGCCAGGATAAAAATGTGAAGGCCTCTGTACCAAGCTCATAAAATGTAATGTTTTCAGCTAATTATGGAACTTAAGTGAATCCCTTTAACCTGCATTGTTTTTATTCCCGTGGAACAGGTACTGAGCTATTAAAATGACAAGGAAGAAAACATAATTGCTAAAAACTAATTGACTCTGCAGTAAACAATAATTATCATAATAAACTTAAATTGATTTTCAGTTATTAGAATGAACCTATTGATAGAAAATAATAGATATGATGATTTTAAAAGGAGCTAGAAAGACATAAAATGTAAATTTAACAAACAGACAATATAAAAGTAAAGGTATAATCCTTAGAAGTGGGCAGCAGGATTGAGGGGGAGAAGAGGTTAGGAAAGGAATAGGCAAATTGACATTCTTTTATCATAGCATAGAGAGGCAAGAAAGCTGTATTGTAGTTGAGGAAAAGGAAGTTGAACATAAGCAATAGGAAACAAAAGAAAATATAGCTACAGGTAAGTAGAGTGAAAGAAAGGATTTGGGGTAATAAAGTCTGAATAAGTTTGTATTTTCATTGTTTTTATATATCAGCAATTTAAAGTCTAAAACTCAGAAATCAACAATAATGTGAAATCGTATTACTTAGGGTCATTAATCTATGCACAAAATTAAACAAGAGCAGAAATGATTAGTAGGAATAGGAAGTCTAAGATTGAAGATATATAGAACAAGGATCAACTGGTTTTTATTATTAGTTTTCCAGTATTTTTATTTTTTTTTCCAAAAAGTTAAATTGATTTATAAAATGAGTAAAAGAAAAATAAATAAAGAATGGTACAGAAGGAAACTTGATTTGGGATGGTAAACACACAATACGATATACAGATGATGTCTTATACAATTGAGTACTTGAAACATAACATTATTAATCAATGACACCCTATCAATTCAATAAAATATATCAAAGAAAAAGAAAAGAATGGTTCAATAAGTAAAAGAAAAATGTTATCTCAAGAAAGTGTCCAGATGATTGTTTAAAGTCCCCTGAAAGAACAGGCTGTCAGTGACTTCTCGATATAGTGAACAGGTAACCAGACAGTGCCCTGAATGGGAAGAACTATATTATATCAAATGCTTGTAGGACTTATGATGGCAATCAGGAAGTTCAATAATTCTCCTTCTTCCCTAGTCATACAATTAGTCAGTCAGCGAGCCAGCCATCTTGGAGAAATCATGTCTCACTGTCATTTCATATTGTCTTTCAAGTCATAATCAATGCATTACTTTATCAAATAAAACCAAGAAGAGCAGGTATGAAAATGAAAGAGACCATATAGTAATTATTTTCAAATGACATGATATATAACCTGAAAAGTGAAGTGAATTAGATAATAAGTTAGTTTAATAAAATAGTGAAAACCAGGGAAGCTATACCAAATTCAAAGTACTCATTCATATCAGCCACATCTAGTTTATATACATAATGAACAAAATATAGCATCTGAAATAACTAAGTATATGAATCTACAGAAAAAAAGGCAAACTATATTCAAACTT
Organism: Antrozous pallidus; assembly: GCA_027563665.1. NCBI lineage: Eukaryota > Metazoa > Chordata > Mammalia > Chiroptera > Vespertilionidae > Antrozous > Antrozous pallidus. The sequence goes on from CM050517.1 coordinate 91,111,105, forward strand.
TTGAAATAGTTGAGTATATGAACTGTCCCAACTTTTATATCTATTTAGTTGAGTATATCTGCTGTCCATTTATACCCTTTTTTTTTGCTTCAAAATCCAAACATGCATTTCTGAAGATTATTTTATTTGACCTCTCTGCTAACCACAACTGTTTTATGAAGACATCTTTATTTTGTATTTCTATTAAACTACACCTTCCAAAATGTCTTTCTACTTTCCCATCTTATATTTCTTCATTTATTTGCTTTTTGTTCTTCACCTACTCTGTAAATGTTAAACTTCTTAGAGTTCAGTTCTTACCCCCTTTTTCTTATCACTCTATAAACTCATCCCATGCCAAAATACTACTGCCAGCCTACACAGCTCTCCTAAAGCTTAGGAAGACTCCCTTGAATATCTCTTATATATTTCAAATGCCGAATTTCACATCCAGCAACAATTCACCTGTGCAATCAAGATTCTGAGTGTGATGTTTGATTCACCCCTCTTTATTTCCTCACTCATCCAATCTGGCACACAATCCTACAAATTGTTCTTTCTAGATATATCTGAAATTTATCAATTCTTATCTTCACATATGCAATTCTAGTTACATCTACCACTATCTTTCACATGGATAAATGCTCAGGGCTCCAACTATTCTTCTCTACTCATTTTCATTTCCCTATACAGGAGATCTGTTCCTATGGAGATATAACTCAATGTAAGTCAGAACCCACCTACATAAGCACCTACATCACTTACATGGAGCACATACACAGCAGTAATGAAGTGAAACGGCAAAAAAAAAAAAAATTCAAAGGAAGATAACAACTCCTGACCTTTACTTGTGGTAAATAAATAATAAAAAATAGAGCATATATGCACATACGTCAAAATGACAGAACTTTTTTTTAATATATATAAATAAATGGGAAATGGCGATGTAACCATGAAATGAGGTATGTGGAGTTCGAAGTAACTCGAGGACTGCTTGTAATTCTTTTTCTTAAAATTTTTTTTTCATTGATTTTTTTAAAAGAGAGATGAAGGGAAAGGGATAGAGAGAAACACACTCTCTACTGGGGATCTAGCCTGCAAGCTGGGCTTGTGCCATGACCAGGAATGGAACAAGTGTCACTGCTCAACAACTGGGCCACACTGGCTGGGTTATAATTCTTTTTCTGTAAGCAACAATAACCAATATGTAAATCTTTTTTTAAAAAATATATATTTTATTGATTTTTCACAGAGAGGAAGGGAGAGAGATAGAAAGTCAGAAACATCGATGGGAGAGAAATATCTATCAGCTGCCTCTTGCACACCTCCAACTGGGGATGTGCCCGCAGCCAAGGTACATGCCCTTGACCGGAATTGAACCTGGGACCCTTCAGTCCGCAGGCCGACGCTCTATCCACTGAGCCAAACCTGTTCAGCTCAATATGTAAATCTTACTGTTACTTTCCTACTTAAAATATTTCAATGGTTCATCATCTCTCCTTAGAACAAAGTCTAAGCTTAAAATAGCTGCTACAACCACCTATTGCTGTATTTTCAATTTAGCATTATTTCTTCCTCAACATACCCCATATAGTTAGCAATTCATCCACACTGAATTTCTTACAGTCCCTTGAAATTGCATATACATTTTCTCCTGGATTTGGGCATGCTGTTTCCTATGTTTTAAATACCCTATTCTACATTCACTGCTTTGACAGTTATTCATTATTTAATTCTCAGTTTAAATAACTTCATTGTGCAATATTGTGATTTACAAAAAAAACACAATATGTATTTGATCATTAGATGACCAAAATATATTTCTCATATATATTTGGCTTCCTCCAGGGTTCTTGGCTCACAGCTCCCAATCCTTCCTGTTAGGAATGATACAGTTGTCGTTTGTTATGTTAATAAGACTTTTGAAAAGCTCTTAGATAACCTACGAATGGGGACTATTGCTGAGGAAACCAATCAAAATAGAGAGGTTAAACTTTCAGTTGCCATGGAGCCTCCATCCCTGCCACCACCCCTCACCTGGGAGAAGGGAGGGGCTGAAGGTTGAATCAATCACCATCAGCCAATAACTTAATCAATCACGCCTATGCAATCACGCCAATGCAGCCTCCATAAAAGCCCAAAGGGACTGGGTTTGCAGTGCTTCCAAGTTAAAACCCAGAGGTCCTGGGAAAGTGGCCTGCTTGGAGATGGCAGCAAGCTTTATGCCCTTTCTGCGTACCTTGCCTTATGCATCTCTTTTATCTGGTTGTCACTATGTTAGATCCTTTTATCATAAACTACTGATCTAATAAATAAAATATTTATCTGGTTTCTGAGAGCCACTCTAGCAAATTAATCAAAGCAAGGGGGGAGTCATGGGAACTTCTGATGTATAGCCAGTTGGTTAGATGTATAGCTAACAACCTGGGCTTTTGACTGGATGGACTCTGAAGTGGGGGGGGGGAGAGAAGTCTTGTAGAACTGACCCTTAGGTGGGTCACACACTATCTCAGGGTAGATAGTGTCAAAATTTAGTTAAATTGTAGTACACTCAGCTGGTGTCTAGAGAACTAAAGGAGGAGAGATAACTTCTCAGTCCCACACATTGGAATTGGGTCCAGAAACTAAAACGAATTGACTATGTAAATGTACATCTGTCCTTCCTTCTATGAATTCTGTAGCATACCCACTTTCCTTTATCATTCCATCTCTCACTTGGTTTTAAACTCTTACATGGAAAAAGCTATGACTACTTTGTTTATGCTAGTCTTCTCTGGCTACATTAAACTTGACACTTTTTATGCATCAACCTTGCTTCCTAATTATCAGAGTCATAATTTTCTCAATCTCTTCAGCCCTTACCTATAAAAATTCAAATGTGGTAACCCTCTGTCATTTTCTTCATTATCAAGGAATAGATTATCCTGTTTATTTTCCATTTAAGTAAAAAATGTATATTCATTTTGTTCTGAAATGCTCTGACTACATATTGGCTATTCACTTCCTCACAAGTATTTTCAACCTTTTCTTTCTGGTAGAAGTTGTACTGCAAATTCTCTTGCTTATTAAAAATATCAACCATTTAGGTTCAATTTTCTTTAAGGTACTTCCCTCTCTCTGTTCCTTCAGCATCAAGATTGCCATTCAAGTTTCTACAATTGCTGCCTTCATGCTTCTTTACCCTCTACTTAGTACTAGAAAAGAATAAATTCACCAAAACAGTGTTAAATAAAAATGTTTAACTTCCATGGCTGAAAGTCTCTTTGTAAGTCTTTTAGAGTCAAAATACTTATCTTATGACATAAAGTTAAAATCACCAGCAACATGGATAGATAGAAAAGATACCATTTCCACCATTTTGGAAGTATTTTATACATCAAGTCAACAGAAGGGAGAAGAGAGATAATCTAAAAGTATTTACAGGAGCCATTGGTAAAGGTGAAAGGGAAGTAAAGGGGGCCAGCTTCAGGATAGCAGAACCTGCATAAGATCCTGTCTATTCTTGTAGATTGGCTGAGGAACTGCAGCTTAAAACACAAGCTAAGCTAGCCAGATGCTGGACTGGACTATACTTTAACATAAAACAGTGATTGCGCACAGTGACCTTAATTCTGGCCCTGCTGAAGACAAGAATGGACTTCTTTCATAGCAAGACAGACAGAGATGGGACCTTAGAGAGAAACCTGCTTACTTTTTCATCATCAATAAAGCTTTCCACAGAACCTCATCCGCCCATGGGGGGCTCAGTAAATTATTTTCCTTGTGGCCTCCCAAGAACTCCACTTCCACCTGGATTTATATGGTGTCTGACTAAAATAATCTGTGAAAACAGCCATCTGAAATTTAATTGGAAATACCAACAAGCCAAACAGAAATGTGAGAAATCTTTTGACAGCTGGTCAGCAGCTATTTACAGTCTATCAGTTCTGCCTCTTCTTCTCACCCTTCAGCAACTGAAATTAATTTAGAATATAGAATTATTATTTTCTTATCACAAGTATCAACCATTGTACCCTTGGTGAGAGACCATTCTATAGCTTTGCACTGCCTCCAAGAAAATAAAATTATTTATAGTAGAACATAAAATCTCTCCACATCATGCTACGGCCTCATTGTGGCCATCTTATGCCCTTAAAGCCGTAAGGAAGGCAGAATGTCCAATGAGTCACTTGAACCAAAAATACACATAATCTAGCTGTACTGTTTCTTCCTAGATAGCCTATGCAGTGGATTGGAGTGCCCCCCCAAAACTCACGTTTACCCTGACCTCAGAATGTGAACTTATTTAGGCATATGGTCTTTGCAGATATAATCAGGTTACAATGAGGTTTTCCTGGATTAGGGTAAAACCTAATGTGAAGGCAGATATTGGAGTGAGGTATCTGCAAGTTAAGAAATGCCAGGGATGGAAGGCAATTACCGAGCAACAGAAAGAGGCAAGGGATTGTCCCTCCTTCAGAGTCTCCAGAGGTCACAGCCCTGCTGGCACCTTAACTTCAGACATCTAGTCTCCAGAAATGTGAGACTATAAATTTGTTTGTAATAATTTGTATGGCAGCCCTGGGAAATTAAAAAACCCAGTATTTCAGGGTTTTGATGGTTGCTGATTAAATAAAATTAAAGATCTGACTGGACAATAATGAATATATTTCAGGGTTTTTTAAGTATATGGAATCTAGTTGTGCCATTTTCTTTATTATGATGTTATCTAAATCACAGAGTATTAAAAAATATGGGGTTGTGCATAGTCAACCAAGGTTTAATAATTATAATTAAAGCAATTGAGAATTATTGGGGTAATCAGCTGAGATGAATTCTCTCTTTTTAATAATGAGGCTTCTGGTACAGGGGCTTTTATTTGTTTGCTTGTTTGCCTTGAAAGAGTTTCTAGGAACTCATGGAAAATTGTGCCTTAAAACAAATAAAAATTAATCTTTTCTTTGTGCTTTTTATCCTCAGATATTTATTGGCCAAAACCCTTCCATATTTAGAGGTGTTAACAAGGAGATTACTAGGATGTGTGTTAAACAATCTTCTCAGTTTTGTTTCAAAAAGGGAGCTCATTTTTGTCAAATCATGGCTGACATTTGTTTCAGTTGCTACAAAACCTCAGGAATCAGCTGAGTCCATAAATTCATTTCGCTTATAGGGTCTAAAGGAAGGGCTTCGAGATCCATTTAGATTTAAGGTTATGACTTTCTAATTTCTTTGCTTGTAGATGTTACTAATTCTGTCACTTTTGAATAAAAGCATGTGCAGTTTTACACACACACACACACACACACACACACACAAAACATGTTTTATCTCATAAATCAAAGAGAACGGCCCAGGCAATCATTTCATTGTGGAAATCTGTACCAGTGCAGATTGTAAGTTACTTTAATTTGCACTCAAAGAGAAGACAGAAAATTCCCAGTGTAACAAAAATGCTTAATTTTTCCTGGTTCAATAAAGCAGAACAATGAAGTGAGATGCTGATTTTTTTCTTTTACAATATTTGCACTTCTGAAGGCTAGTGGACTTGTGGGGTGGGGGGATCTGTCAGTTATATATTAGTTTGGAGACTCAAAGCGAAAAAACATGAAAACTTGGTGAGCAGTAGGAGCCTAGCTGACAGAGTGAAAAGGTCACCACCCATGCTTCATCCTCCTCAACAAACACACAGAGGCCTGGCGTGCACTTTAGGAAAATGCTGTCATAAGAAACAGTGCCAGAAGCAGCCCTTTATCGGGGCTGTAACTCTAATCATAATAATTGCAGTGCCAAATCTAATGAAAACTTATCTTGAAATTCATCCTTGAAACGTTTATGGCAAAGTATCTACTCCTTCTGTGCTGTTAGTCATTAGCCTCTGAAAAAATATTGTGGAACTAAAGGTCAAATGAACTCCTTTTTCATTTGATGTATCTGCTAAGTTAATAATAAATAGGAAAAAAACCAAATACACTTCAGACATAGCAATACATATATGGGCAAATGAGAGAAAAAACACATCTGTCTGCGGAAGGGATTTTTCAGAAAATATGTTATTCTAATGCAAATGCTACACTTTTCTGATTTTTGTTTTGTTTTGTTGTTGCTTAAAGGACAATCTGCTTTATTGTACTGTCAACTTGTGATGAGTGTTGTTGGTGTGCTGGAGAGCTTGAGCTTCCAAGTTCATTTCCACTTTGGAGCCAACAGTTCCAGAGAGCAAGTATAAAGTCTGACGCTATAACTGGACCCTTGAAGAAGACACTGCTTCAGCAGGTGCACAGTACATGTCAGTTCAGGCGTGTCGGTGGGAAGACGATGACCTGACAGTAGCTGATGTCTTTCAAAAAGCAGACAGATGGCAGAAACCAGCCTGACAACACCAAGATGAAGACTGAAAAGTCAAGGGCAAACAAAATCGTTTCAGTCTAGTTCACAATGAGATGTACTTTGTCACTGGGCTTTGGTGTCAAAGAAACTCTAAACAAGATGAAGTTGGCAGATGATTTATAGGTTTCATCTCCTGCGCTCCATGGCATATTGATAATTTAACACATTCATATCAGGAATTTCTTTCGACGTTGCCATTAGCAGCTGTGGGAAGCTTCACACTGATTCTAGGATCTATATTTCTTTCTTTCCAAACACAGAGCAGGCTTCATCTCAAATCCAAGTTGACTTGCCTGTCCTCCCTTCTTTCTAGACTTAGAATAGATACGGACCAAGAATGTGGAGCGATTTTTCTTTCTCCAAAGAAAGTTTAGTCAGTGAAGTGCTGTTAATTTCTTTTAAAATTAAATTAAATGTATTGGGGTGACATTGGTTAACAAGCATGTATATTTCTATGAATACACATGATCTGTATATTGGGCATGGCATGCCCATCAGTCAAACACAAGTTGAATTTCTTATAAGATTAAGTAGAGCCCTGGCTGGTTTGGCTCAATGAATGGAGCATTAGCCTGTGAACTTAAGGGTCCTGGATTCAATTCCAGTCAAAGGCATAGTCCCAATTTGTGGGCTCGATCCCCAGTGAACAGGACACAGCCAATCAGCATTTTTCTCTCATCATTGATGTTTTTATCTCTCTCTCCCTCTCCCTTTTTCTCTGAAATCAATAAAAATGTATTTAAAAAAAGATTAAATAGAGATGCGTTGCAGCCTCACTGCACCAGTCATAAAATAGGTGAAATATTCATGTTATTTTTCAGAATATTTTTCTAAAATATATGGAGAATTATTTAGTATTCTGAACAATTATTATCATAGAAGTAAAACCATCTCTGCTATTATATGACCTATTTATATTTGACCTATTTATATTCTGAATTCCTCTCTTTTGGAAATATTCTATTTTCTACAAAATGTTTTCTATTTGATATTTTGAAATAATTCAGTCACCTTGTCTAATTTTCAGAAAACCAGATATCTCCTAGTCAAAATGTGTGTCCTTCCTCACTTTACCTCTTTGGTTTCTTCAAAGAGGAGAGATATTAACAAACAGGATTTTAAGCTGTCTTTCTTTCTGGCTTACTTCCTTTTATTTTTATTTTTTTAATTCTAGTTGATATTGAAGTTCCAAGAAATGCACTACCCAGGAATCTCAACACTTAGCTCAGATTTTTTTCATAGTCCTTATTTCATACCATCATCTAAAAGATTGTATTGAAAATCAATATGATTTATCAGCCTTATCATTGCTTGACTTTGCCAATTATTTTCTTTGCATAATCTTTAATATTATCTATGTGTCAGGCATTGGGAAAAGCCCTTTGGAGAGAAACTCAGTGAAATATGGTAACTTTCTCAGGACTACCCCAATAAGTAAGATGTAGAAGCTATACTTTCTATAACTCAGATGTCTTTTTCATTCCATAGAGGACTGGCTGAGCCTAACAAAGATCAAGACCTGCTTTTATTTTCCTGATTGCTTTCTCTCACAGCAAGATCCCCTCTGACTTGCCCAAAGCAAGCTAGACATGCCAGAGGTGGTCTCTAGAAACAGCACTCGATAGCTGGTAGGAGTTAGTGTCTCCACATGCTGGCTGCTGTTTCCTTTGGATGGAATAATTCTGACATTCGTTTTCACTGTCTCCCAAATTCTTCAGTGGAGATTAGATTTTATTGCTTATTGTGGCAACTTGTTTTGTAGCATCCATTTGATTGACAGTTTTTCTTTAACTTTCTCACTTCCGGTCTTAGTTTAGGATTCCCCAGAAGCAGAAGCTGAGCCAAAGATTCAAACATAAACCATTTATTTGGAAGATTCAAGGAACACTGACAAGGGAATAGAGAAAAGCTACAAGGAAGGAACCCATTCATTCAAGTGTGCATCGCTAAGCCAGCAACCACTGCATTTTCTTGACTCTGAGGGGAAATAAAATATTCATGCCTCAGCGTTGTGTTAACCAAGGAAAGAGAGAGCTGGGATTATACATCAACTCCCACAAATTATTGGGGGCTTCTGGGGTTCATTTAGTTCCCTGGCACTTCTGCCCTGCCAATTGCACAGGCAGAGTGCTCCACGTGTTAGAGTAAGCACGTATGCATAGAGATAGAGATACCGGTCTTTGGGAATCATGCTGAGGATGTTGAAATGAGAATATTTGAGGATACTGAATAGGATATTGACATGTGTGTTACCCTTCTCTACTTACTTACAAGAGTTGCCTGGGACCATTACTAACAAATTATCTCAAAAGTTAGTTCTTGGAAGATCTTAAACTAAGATAACTTGTGAAGAGAGATAAGTTATCATAACCTGGTAAATACTAAAATGTCCTCCACCATCTTGCTTTTCCCTTATACTTGACTGAATTAGGAGGGTAAGTGTGGATGGGAAAAAAAGGTCACATGCTAACCTGACTAGCTCAGGGAAGGGCTGCATGGTGGTATTGCAAACTCAAAGACCTAAAGTAATCACAAAGGATGGTCTGAAATTAAAACTTTAACTAAAAGCAGTTTATTGTGGGTAGTCATGTCCTAGGCCAATATCTTCCCTGACAAAGGTTAATCTTTACCTTTACTGAGTTTATTGTCTTTTTGCATCTAGGATAACATATCATTGGAATGTCAAAGTAATTTGCCTTTTTCCAGACTCCTCAAAATACAGGCACCACTCTGCAGAGACCACAAAACCCCACATATAGAGTTACTTGTTGACTGCTAACTACCCTGCACCCACCTAAGTAAAAGAAGTGTGTGTCCATCATTTTACGTTTTGTCCATTCCCAGAGGTTTCCCAGCTTTGCTTTCTCCCATCCCCCTAATCTATCGCCAGTGGATGTCATGTAACCCACTTATGTCTCCTCTTTTGATTGGAATGTATAAAAAAATGTGAAAAACTGCCATTCTTCCAAGCATTATCCCACTGCATTGAGATCCTGCTTTGATTTTGGCTCAAATAAACTCACAAAAATTCTTTACAGTTCTGAATGCATGTTTGCTGTTTTATGTTAACATAAGATAGAGGTCCAAGTTGGAGCAGCTGGAATCCTTGAGTATTTGAAAAAGGAAAACTTCCTAGGGGATCATCCAACCAAGAATAACTACACTAGATTTGATTGAAAAATAAATGTTATATTAAGTCACAGAGCTTTTTATTCCTCCTTTCCTTCCTACCTTTCTTCTTTATGGAGATGTTTGGAACCAGCTTATTTGCTAAAGAAATCTGGGGAAAAATATGTTTTAGGAGAAGGATGTATGATTGATAAAAATTTGCCTAAATTGTTTATAAAGCACAGATAAAGATCATTCCATCTGGAGCTCAATCAGAAGGGCTAAACCTCAGCTGTTGAGAAAGAAAAAGAGAAAAAACACCAACAACAGTATATCTATTTCACTGTACTTTTACTCCCCAAGCCTCTCTCCCCAGTTTGATTGCAAATATATAATCTTTCAATCTTAAAATATTTAAATCATCATTTTGGATTGCAACCATGTATCCGTATCCCATTTTCTCATTTACCCCTCCTTCATCAACAGCAAAACTGCTAATTCTTCATTTGTCCAAGCTCTTAAAAAAAAAAAAAAGCAAACTACATTCTTAATAAAATCCCCTATCTCCTTTTCATCTTGCTAATGCAATATTCTTGTTCATTTTTCCTCCCTCTAAATTAATTTTCCTGAAACAATGAGTTATTATTTGATATATATATATTTTTAATTTTGAGCAATGGACTTCAATAAAAATCCATGCTCTTAAATTCATGTAGAGCCCCAATTTCAGAAACTTGCTGCAAATTTGGGGAACCTAAAGGGATTTCAGCATTCACATGCTTCTTTCTTCCTCCTATACAATATTTATTTAACCTATATAATATTTTCCCCAAATTGCTGCATTATCAATTATTTCCTTGTGACCGAGTCAATAGTCTTTCCTCGTCTCCATAACCCTTTGTCTCTCCAGGATTTTATTATGTCACCACGTTCTACTTGAAAGTACTCCATCTCTTGGTTTTATTTCTCATTATTTTTCTGTTTCCTCAAACTTCAAAGGTACATCAAAATGTCCTTCAAAGTTTGGTGTATTTTCCCAAAGTCTTCATTTTTAAATGAGATGTCCTTCTTTTATTCTCATAGTTACACACTGAAATTGTAAAGACAAGTAAATGGCTTTTCATCTCAGCCCACACCTAGCAAAGTTTCAAAAGTGAATATATTCCAGAAGATGTTATTTTCACTACTCATCTCTGGTCATTTGGAACCATTTGGAAATAATATTATAGCAAGTATTACTCAGTAAAAAATGAAAGGACTGTGCTGCTTTGATACATAATGAAGAAAGCATAACTGACTGATTCCCCAAGGTTACAGAAGTTGACAGAGCTAGAGCTAGTTTCTAGAGTTGCATGTGTGCAGGTGGGCCTGAAATTAAGGGATTTGTAACCTACAGATAGTGCTATTGTTAGTATAAATGAAAAGAAAAGCATTTAACTAAATTATGGCTCTATCAAACTTGGCCAGCAATGAGATAGACCATAAGAATTGTCATCTGTATAAAGTCTTATTATAAAAAAATAGAAAATAATCTAAGCTTGAAATACAGAATAAGAATTCAGGCTCAAAATAAATTAAAATGCTGCCTCTCTGTATAGGTCATTAAGTTCTGGTTAGAATTAATGAGGAAACTAAAAAACACCCCAAAAAGTCTTATTTCTTTGCGGTTTTTATTGACAGGATTCTATCAGTCTATATGACCTGGTATAAACATAGGGCAGAGGGTTGAACTAAGCAGGTTCTTGAGAAATTTGTTTTGCTATAAGCTAACAGGCAGGAGGATTAAAAGAAAACCCATAATCAACAGGATTGAGGTACACAACAGAATAAGAACATTTGGAACAGATATAGAGCATTATTAAAAAGAACACATTCTACTGGGTGTCTACTGAAAAACTTGAAAACATGTATTCTCAAAGATATATGCAGCCTTCTATTCAATGCATCATATGCACAGTGGCCAAGACATAGAGATGACCAAAGTGTCATTCGATAGAGTATTAAATAAAGAAGATGAGATACATGTATACAATGAAATATTACTCAGCCATAAGAAAGAAGAAATACTGCCATTTGCAACAGCATGGATAGACCTTGAGAATATTATGTTAAGTGGATTAAGTCAGTCAGAGAAAGCTAAGAACCATGTATTTTCACTCATATGTGGGATATAAAACTGAAACTCATAAACACAGACAACAAGTATTGTGGTTACCAGAGTGAAGGAGTTGGGGAAGTAGTGGAGGGTAAAAGGGGTATAACATATGGTGATAGAGATGACTTGATTTATGGTGGTAGGCACAAGATCTTGATACAAGTGCAAGATCTTGTATTATAGAAATGTAAACTTGAAACCTATATGGCCCCTCAATGTCATCCAGGAAATTTAACAAAAAAATGAACTGTCAAAAATAGATGGTTTATGTAAAATAAAACATAAATAAAATATTTAAATATTTAAATTCTCTCTTGACGCCCCCCCCCCCAAAAGAAAACATTTTCCTTTCTTTTGATCTCTTTAGATATGTAGAGAATACATTAGAACTTCTATGAAGTTATTTGGGATGAATAAACAGTTGCAAGCCTCAAAAAAAAATACAACCCAGAATTTCCTGTTAAAATTCTACATTTCTTTTATTGGTGTTTTGCCATTGGAGGATAGATTTTTTCTTCTTTTATTTTATTTTCCCTTTATTGATTTAGGTATTACATTTGTCCTTATCCCCCATTGCCTCCCCAGCCCTCCACTAGTGCCCTCACTCCCCTAGTGTCTGTGTCCACTGGTTATGTATATATGCATGCATATATGTCATTTGGTTGATCTCTCTCTCTTCCCTCCATCTCCCCCTGCCTTCCCTCTGAGGTTGACAGTCTGATCAATGCTTTTCTGTCTCTGGATCTGTTTTTGTTCATCAGTTTATTATATTTCGATAAATGAGTGATATTTATCTTTCTCAGACTCACTTATTTAACTTAGCATAATGCTCTCTAGGTCCATCCATGCTGTTGCAAATGGTAGGAGTTCCTTCCTTTTTATAGCTGCGTAGTATTCCATTGCGTAGATGTACTACAGTTTTCTAATCACTCCTCTATTGATGGATACTTAGCTGTTTCCTTAATTTCACTTTTAATTTTTTTCATAGATCATCACCAATAATGTAATTTGAGAGGCAATGTGCATGTGTCTCTCTCTCTGCGTATGATTTGGAGCCAATACTATTATTATCAATATCTTATTTATATTTCAGTAATATTATTTTTCCACTGGCAAATATGCAGAGAGAGAAACTCACTATTCATTTCTGTATAACAGAGAACCATATCACTGAGCTAGAGGTGAAAAACCCTGCCCCATGGTAGCACAAACCTTTGATCTATCCAGCACGGTAACAGCATTATTTTTGATAAAGTTTCAATGAATTTCAAATCTGGTCTCCGTAAATCATTTATAGCTATAAGCAATTCTCACTGGATGCTTTTTCTGTATTTACAAATCCTTTTGGGGCAGATTTCTTACTGCATCTCCATTTCATCAGGATAGGAGAGAGACTGAATATCAATTTCTTTCAAAAAATGTTGTCCCTTGACACATGTAACCATAGTCAAAGAAGAACTTGCTAGAAAAAGCAAAACTCATTCACAATGAATTGGCCCTTTTGTGCCAAGTAAATTCATTTGGGACTGCACTTACGAACATTGGTAGGATAAGACAGCACATGCTCTAACTGAATATTTTGGAATCTAGCCTGAGTAAATCTTCTTAGAGAATATAAGGTGCTGAAACTCTAAGTAAGACAACAATAGGAATAAATTTCAGAGACTTTTACAAAGAGGAAAGCATGCCATTCTGAGGGACAAGTTCTTTTATTTTTGACATCCCCAGAATGTGACCTTAATGTTAAGAACTTGCTTGGAGGATAAAATGTTCTGGCTAATGAAATACTAGCTTTCTCAGCTCAATGCTGCAAGGAAGAGAAAGAGGGAAATTACTAAGGCTTCCAGCAATCAATGCTATACTTCCATCCCAGTTTTTTTTTTTTTATTTAGTCACAGACATGCTTAGAGAAGCTTGAAGCAGGCTAAAAGATCCATGGCATGATGGAAAATAAACTATGTCCTTGGTGACAATTATTATAATAACACCATTATTATTTTTAACCTTAGGTATGACATTTCAGTTTAAAGGTCACCCCTTCATACACTGTCTGAAGTGTAAGTGATGGCCTTCAATATTTTACATCCATCAAAGTTATCGGTTTTATTTTTTAGTTAATGGTTATTGAAAAGCACACTGGGAAGCCATATGTAAAAACTGTCCCAGAGTTTCACCAGTAGAGCAAATCATTGCCTAAAAAAACTCAAAAACCAAGAAAAGATTTTAAGAAAAATGAACTAAGAAACAGATTGAATTATAATGATGTAAAATGTAGAGAATTTCAACTATGCTGGGACTCAGAAAGTGCAGATTGACCTCCACCAGTAATTTAACTGCAGCTTTTTAATAATGCTGTAATTTCTTTTGTGTGGATGGAGATACCCAATGAACTATTTGTGACCTGGCAGCAAGAAATAAATTAAGTCATGCCGGGTATTGTAAGTATCTGTATTATCGTATTAATGCATTCATACCATTCTCATAACACTAATATCATTGTAGTTTGACACTACTGAAAACGAAAAGATTCTATCCTGCAGCATGGAAAGCTATACTTTTAAAATTTTTGTGTCAGCTTGCCCAGGCTATGGTGGCCAGTTATTTTGTCAAACACAAGTTTAAACATTGCTGTGAAGGAATTTTAAAGATGTGATTAACATTTAAATCAGAAGGCGGAATTAAACTAATTATCTTTCATAATGGGGTGGCCTCATCCATTCCATTAAATGCTTTTAAAAATGACTAAGGTCCCCAGAACAAGAAGGAATTCTGCCTCCAGACTACTTTTAGATTAGAGAATGGAGCATCAACTCTCCTTTGGGGCTCTAGTCTGTCTGTCTAGTTTGCAGATTTTTGTTTTACTAGCCCCATAATAAATTGATAATCTATAATCTCTCTCTCTCTCTCTCTCTCTCTCTCTCTCTCTCTCTCTCTCTCTCTCTCTCCCTCTCTCTCTCTCTCCCCCCTCTCTCTGTTTCTCTCTCTCTCTCTCTCTCTTGCATGCACATGTCAGTACACACACATACACACACACACACACACACACACACACACACACACTACTTCCTATGGATCTCTTTCTCTGGAGAACTCTAATATAGGAGCTCATTCATTGTGAACTTCCTAAAATTAAAATTGCCTCTTTTATTCCTCTTTCTAACATTATGGTCACTTTATTTCCTTCTTTTATATACTTATTAATGTTCAAAATTAAGAGCTTACAGGATATGACATTTCTAGACAATTTATCCTTATTCCTTCATTCAATAATTATTCACTAAATTTGAACTAAATGGAGACATTGTTCTGGCAGCTGAAAATAGGGTGGTGAAAAAGACAAGTTCCTTCTCATAAATAGTTTCCATTCTTATATAGAGCAGTCTGGACTCCTGAAAAGTCACGAACACGTTTAATGCAATTTTTATTAAATGTTATCTAATGTTGATATAAAAACTTCTATATAAAATTAAGATGCTTCTAGTGTAAGCATATCTATTTCATTATAGCATTCAATGATATGAAAGCTTTCACCTAGTATTTAGTATATATATGGAATTTTGAGTGTATAGAATTATTTGAATAATACATTATTTTGTTGACTCATTCAATTTATATATTTCTTACATTGTCTACATAATATTGAGAGCAGCCGGAAGAGAGGCCCAGTCATGGTAATTGTAACTTATGTGGTTAACAGTGTAAAAATCTAAAGAAATAACCAGATACACAGATAACAGTTTTTCCTTATTGAAATTTATATGGATTATAATGTTGCATATGAAATGACATATTTTAAGTGGTTTTTAGAAAGTAGTTGCATTTCTAATGCATATTCTGGTTCCTAATTACTGCTACTGGCCCTAATTGCAGGCTTCATTATTTCTTATTAGGACTAGGCTAACAGCCTCTAAACAGTCTCCTTTCACTCTAGCTCTGACATCTTAAATTCAGATTATGTGCTGTATGAATATGTAATTCCTTATTTGAAAACTTTCAACGATTTTGTATAACATATAGAATAAAATTCAAATATCAGCACTCTTAACCTGAACCCTTCTTAATTCTCCAGTCTCAGATGAACTTCATTTGGCTGTTTAATTATGCTCACCTCTGCATATTGTATATACATCCTACTAACTTCCAGAGTTCTATTTTTGTGTGTATATGTATTTATAATCGCTGAACTCTTTCTTTTATTTTTGCTCAAACTTCTCTCCCTCAAATGGCTGCTACTCAAGATTCAATATATCCTTTAAGATGTATTTCAAATTGCAGTCTGAAAAGCTTTCTTCAATTCTTTGAATCCTTTTTGTTTCTTATACTGAGAAATCACTATCATAGGAACCATCAGTCTTCCTTGTATTGGAATTACTTATACTCTTGTCTCTTTTCCAACTAAAAGCACCATGTTCCATTTATTTTGTACGTTCTTCAACCCATCACAGAAGAATTGTTTGATAATCATTTGTAAAGTCAGGGTTCTTAAGTAAACACTTTTAAGAAAAGTGAGTTATTTTTAACAGTCAGGCCAACCAAAAACATGGAGTTGAGTAGCAAAGTGTTCAAGACAAATATCTGAAATTCTCATTTCTCTCAATAAATAGGAGCAATCTGGAAATATATTATAAAGTTTGACAACTAAACAATTAAAACCAACTTATAGGGCTTGATAATATCCAACCATTGGATGTTCCTTAATATCTGGCTGTTTCTCAGACCCCAAGTTCTAAAACATGAAAAATGCAACCAAAACCTGATATAAAATGAAAGGCGCAAGTTAATTACCATTACCTTTACATAAATAGTCTAAAGACATAATTCTATATAATAAAAGGCTAATATGCAAATCGACTGACTAGCTGAACAACTGGCCACTATACCATGCACTGACCACCTGGGGGCAGATGCTCAATGCAGGAGCTGCCCCCTGGTGGTCAGTATGCTCCCACAAGGGGAGCACTGCTCAGCCAGAAGCCAGGCTCACAGCTGTCGAGCGCAGCGGTGGTTGCGGGAGCCTCTCCCACCTCTGCAGCAGCGCTAAGGATGTAAGCCATCAGGTAGACATCCCGGGAGGGCTCCCGGACTGTGAGAGGGCATAGGCGGGGCTGAGGAATACCCCCCCACACACCACATTAGAGGCCCACTACATGAATTTCATGCCCTGGGTCTCTAGTGTATCAACAAAGAGGCAGGTAGAGCTGGGGCAGGATGAAAATAAGTGCAGTAGTATTCAGAAGACAGTTTCTGGCTCATAAAACTATATCAGATTCTAGGTGGGGTTTTCTTACCAACAACTGTGAATAGTCTGAGATTTTACCTCATTTTTGCGTATACATATCCATCCATACATAAATACGTACATTTATCTATATGTATATGTGTATTGCATATATGTTATATGCATGTGTATAATACATGAGACAAGAAAAAGAGTTCTTGATACAACTAGATCAATAGCCAGAGTAACGTGGTGAGCATCTATTTTCCACACCTAGCCCTGCTGGCAAGACAATGAGAACCAATGAAAACTTTCTACATGTGTGGTGGGTTACATATTTCATACATGAGGGAATGGGAGGAAGAGCAATGGATTTTTCTGTTTTTGTACAGTATGGAGTTACATGCTTCCACCTTCCTTCCTGGAATAATGGAGGAAAAAACCTCTGCTCTTTGTAGATGTCATGGAAAAGGTCCTAGGCTTGTATTCTAACTTTTGAAATTAAATACAAATCTGTAAGAGCCAGATAAGTCCTACTGTCAAAACAAAGACAATCTCCAAACTGGTCTTCATCATGTTGACATGCAAAGAGATGGGGAAAGTGTTTCAGCAGTTCTGGCATCTTGGGAGTTTAATGTAGGGTCTTAGTCCAAGCTGTAACCATTGGCAATCTCAGGTAGATAAAAGTTCTGTTTTGGATAGGACAGTTAACTAGGTGAATGGGCACACTCTCATTCTCATGGTGTGTGAGGGGCAAAATATTTTATAAATAAAAATAAACATTCCTTAAATTTATATTGCATGGATATCCATAGCTAAGGTGCTAGAGATTTTCTCCATAGCACTGAGAAATCTCCATAGTTAGTTTATTTCAGTGCTACAGAAGTACATTGGGCTTTGTCATAACTTCCATAAAATATTAATTAAGGTATAGCACCTTGCTATACCCAACAGAGTCTGGTCATGATGTGATTTTTTCCAAGCCATAGGGGGAAAAATGCACTTACTAGAGTACTGATTTCAAGTCTCCTTGCAAGAATTTCCAAAACATTAATGACTAAATAAATATTGCTTCACTACATAATTCTCATAAATTGGCCAGAATAGACACACTAAGAAACATGACCTTTACTGGATATACTTGACTAAATTTAGCTTGTGAACCTAAAAAACTCAAAACAAAATTTCAAACCATTGTAAATATGACTCTTTCTTGTAGCAACCACTTCTCCAGTCTCCACACATTATGCGGCTCCATGACTCTCCAGTATACCCATTTCCACCTCTAGACCTATGTTATCTATAGAGGTACCTAGCCAAAGGTGTCTCACTCTATTTCCCTTCCTCTCAAATAGTTTAAAAACACTTCTATTAATTTTTAGAGAGAGAGGAAGGGAGAGAAATATCTACATGAAAGTACAATGCTGATGGGCTGCCTCCCACAAGACCCCTACTGGGGATCGATCCTGCAACCCGGGCCTTGTGCCTGTCAGGGAAACTGACTGACAACCTTTTGGTACATGTAATGATTCCTCCACACCATCCAGGCTCCTTTGAAATATTTTTCATTGCTTTGTCCTTCTTTGCCAAATTTACCTAATTGTTTCTGTGGCAAGGTGGTACATGAACTGATGGTTATCTGATAATGAATGTTAACTTATTCATTGAAAGAATAAATGTGTGCAATGCGAACATCATGTATAGAGCTCCTAACCTGATGTATCCTATCTAATAAAAGAGTAATATGCAAATTTGACCATACCTTCACCACACCCACAAACCAAGTCCACAGCCACACCCACCAGCCAATCAGGAGCAGATTAGGCAAATAAACCCAAACCAAGAAGGCTGCCGCCACTGAGAGCAGGAGGAAGGCTTGGGTTTCCCTGGCAACAGAGGAAGCCAAGCTTTCTGCCTCCCTAAGCCTCCACTCAGTGTTACAAAGTTTCAATTATAAAAGATACAGAAATGGCAGCAGTCACTGAGCTGGAGAGAACAGAGGCTTGGGTTTCCCTGGTAACAGAGGAAGCCAAGCTTTCAGTCTGCTGTTTGCTGGTCTAGGCTACAAAGTTTCAAACAGAAATGGCTGCCGCCCTGGGCGAGCAGAGGGCTTGGCTCCACTCCAGGCTACAAAGTTTCCATGTGAACACAAAATGGCCACTACAAGATGGCCAGCAGGGGAGGGCCATTGGGAGGCGCCAGGCCCTGCAAGAGAGGGCAGTTGTGGGTGATCAGACCAGCAGGGGAGGGCAGTTGGGAGGGACCAGGCCTGCAAGAGAGGGCAATTGTGGGTGATCAAGCCTGCAGGGGAGGGCAGTTAGGGGTGACCAGGCCAGCAGAGGAGGGAAGTTGGGGGCAAACAGGTTGGTAGGGGAGCAGTTAGACATCAGTTAGGCTGGCAGGGTAGTGGTTAGCGGGTGATCAGGCTGGCAGGCAGAAGCAGTTAGGGGCAATCAGGGAGGCAGGCAGGTGAGCAGTTTGGAGCCAGCAGTCCTGGATTGTGAGATGTCCTACTGCCCGTTTAGGCCTGATCCTAGTAGGATAGGACCTAAACGGGCATTCTGACATCCCTTGAGGGGTCCCAAATTGGAGAGGGTGCAGGCTGGGTTAAGGCATATTCCCCGCCTCCCCCCCCCCCATGCATGAATTTCGTGCACCGAGCCTCTAGTCTAATATAACAACTTAAGATGATATATGTTTAAGCAGAAGACTCTTAACCCTTAATTGATGGGATATTAAGAATATTATAAAGAAGGCACTGTGTACCTGTATGTGTGTTTGCATGTGCTTATGTGTGCTTGAAGGAACATAAAAATACTTAAGTTCTTTTAGTTTTAATGGAGGCCTTTCTGGAACAAAAAAATACATATAGTTGGAATCCTGGGCTTTGTACATATAAACCTGTCATATTAGTAGATTTGACATTTGGCTTGGTTCTTTTATTAATAAATTGTATTATTCTAAAAATAGAGTTCATTATTTTTCTATCCCATTTCTCCTTTAAAATTTCCCATTATCAACAGTGATACCACATAGTACTAGTTTCCTATGGTAGTAAATTTTCATGACCATAAAATGTGCTCAGTGAAAATATAGAAAATATCCACAAAGAATAAAAGATGCTCATGAGAACAATGATTAGTATTTCATGCTTCATTACTTATCTAATGCATGTAAAGAGCCTGAATGAAATGTTTCTATTTTTACTTCAAATTTTATTTAAATTGGACCTCTTAACTTATTTGTTTATATGTAAATTGGTTATATATGTACTGTTTACATTTTTACAGATTTTTCTTTCTTAGTATGTGGAATGCTTTTGGATGTGATACTTAAAAATGGAACCTATGAGGCTAATAAAATACTATTAAAAACATTTTCTTTTTTTTTTCTCTTAAAAACATTTTCTTATGAATATTACAATGAATGGCACTTTTAGAAAAAATAACTCTTATAACCTTTCCTTAATTAAAAACTGAGACTCAGAGAACAATTTTATTAAAGATAGAGTTGAAGGATGATTTTCTGGAAGTTTTAACAAAACACATATTAAAACTTCTGATTGTGAGTGTTCAATTTTTTAAGATGCCTTATTACTGTTTTTCTACTAAATTAAAGATAACTATTCTTTAATTTATATGCTTGCCTTTTTTGAGACCACTGACATAATCAGTCATAAAATATATTTTTAATTCTTGCAAAAATTAAGACTATCAGTATTCAATGTTTCATAATTTTGCCAATTTTAATGTGCCACTTGTTAAAAATATGTTTTTGGTAAATTAATTGATAAAAGATTAGTAATGCTGAGTGTTTTACCAAAAATATTTTGCTTCTTTCTTACTTGTGAAAGTAAAAATCAACCAGCTAACACTATTAGAAAGATAATCTCTAGCAAACCCTCTTCAATACAAGTTTTCATATACTAGTAACATGTTCTTAATTAGAAAAGTGGTGGCCACTTGATATAAACATTAATTTATCCTTTACTTATCTACTACATAAAAAATAATATACTAATTAATTACTCAATAAATATTTATCCTCAAATATAGCTCACCACTATGAATTGAATTGCCTAGAGAGTGGTATAAAATGAGAAAACTATCTGTGGAACTTTTTTCTTTCCATCAATAGAAATGGCATGCTGAGTTTTGAAAGTTCTGTCTAGATTTTATCCCAGATTTTGAATATGTAGATCTGAAATAAATGGTATATATAACATGCAAATTAACCATCACTCTGCTATGCCCACCAGCCAATCAGGAGTGATATGCAAATTAACCCATCAAAGATGGCGGGAAAATTTTCATACACAGGCAGGCAGCAGCACCACAGGGGGCTGGGGGAGGCCCTGTGGGCAGTGCCAGACACTGCCCACAAGGTACCAGTCCATTGGGGCTGGGGAGGCAGGGTGGGCAGTGCCAGAAGCCACCTGTGGGGGTCTGGGTCCATCAAAGGCCTCTGGGGGGGTGGGCAGTGGGCTCGCCTAGCCATACCCATGGGCCAGGAACATCGTTGCCCTGGGGAGGCACAGCTGGGCCTGCTTAGCCACTCCCGTGAGGCTCGTGAACACCACCCCAGGGAGGAGAGGCTGGCCCCAGGAACATCACAGCCCCAGGGAGAAGCGGTTGGGCCTGTTTAGCCACGCCAGTGGGGCCATGTGAACATTGTAGGCATGGGTTGCTGAGACCCAGACTGGGCCTCTGTCCACAGATTCACAGCTTCACAGAGACTGACTCTACCAGCCTGCCCAGTGGCCCTGTGCCTGGGCCACAGGGTGCCCGTTCAAGACGTGACACAGAGAGGACAAACGGGAGGAAACCCAGAGAATGGGATGTGGGGGTCCACGACTCAGTTCCTCTGGGCTTTGTCCTTCTTGGTTTGGTTCTTTTCTTTGGGGCCTGGAGCCCAAGCACTTTAAAAGAGGGATGGATGAAGGTTGAATGTGGAAGAAGAGGCGTGAGGCCCGACTGCGGGGCTGCCTGAGGGGTGACTCCAGAGCGAGTGCCACAGTTTGGCAAAGCAGCTGGCCAGGAGGCAGGCGTTCCAAGGGGTACCGAGCAGAGCCTCACCATCCCTCTGTGAGGACACCCCACACAGGCACTGCCTTTGTCAACAGGCTCTGGGGGACATCTGCAAATGCTACTGCAACCTCTAGCATTCTGGGTAAAAACTGACCCTGTGCCCCTCTGGGTACCAGGCTTGCTAGGAGTGTGCTGTCACCAATGCCATAGATCAAAGGCAAAAACCTGGTGAGGTGGGATACACCAGAGGGGGCTCGGGCTGGGGCAGGGGTCCGTCTGGGGCTGGGATATGCCTCACCTGCAGAGAGAGAGAGGTTTGCAGTGGCCCCAAGATTAAGGTTGGACAAAGGGTATGGAAGGATGCCCGGGTGGAGGGGCAAGGACTCAGCCCTGAGGCAGGGGTTGAGGGGTGGTGCCCCCTCACTGGAGGGGTGCTGCACTGCAGGGTACCGGACTGACTGATGTGATTCAGAGAAGCTCCCAGTGCTAACCAGCCTCACCCAGGCAGCCTTCACACTTCAGAAGCGGTGACTCCTGCTCCTGCCTTGGCCCAAAAGCAAGGCTCACCACCCTGCCCCACACAGCAGAGCATGCCTAGGCGCTGAGTGTGAAGTCTTTCACCTGCTTTGGAAAAGGGCAGCAGTAGAGAATGGAGGAGGGGGGACGGGGAGAGAAAAGAATGTGGAGCATCAGCAATGAAGAGATGCTCGAGAGAGAGAATTGGAAGCCTGATGGGAAGGTTTGTTCTGTTTGCCCAGTGGCTTCCTCTTAGGAAGGAAGGGCAGAGAGCATGGCTCTGAGGGCTCCCTGTGTGCTGAGTCAAGTTCCATACCCAACTGGAATTGGCCTCAGCTTCCTGGTTTGTAAAATGGATTAAGCATGTTCCAGTGCCTTCACTGAGCTTTGATGGCCAATTGAGATACTATATAAGGAAAATAAGAGAAGAAGTGAGAAAGAAAAGAAAGGCTAACAACACAAAAGAAAGACGGGAAGAAACCTGTAAACGCATTGTCACTTAAATAGGGAATGGAGTCAATAGTGCTGTAATGATGGTATGATGCCAAGTGGGTACTGGAAATATCGGGGAATGTCAGGGCCAGCCTGATGGTTGAACCAGGCTGAGGTAGGGAGGTGGGAATTGAGAAGCAAGAATGACAGAAAAGTGGGTTTGGGAGGTCTGCAAGCCCTTTGTCAGACTGCTGCAAGTTTATTACCTGCCTGATGCCTTTTATGCATGAACACTGAGCAGGAGATCAGTCAAGAGAAAAACATTCTTTGTTCTTCTAAAATCACAAGACCGGGTTGCAGGACAGATTCTTGGTACAACAAGTCTCACTAGCTGGATACATACATCTTGAGTAAGCCATGAAAGGCAGCCCTTGTCCTTACTGAGAACAGCTATCTGAACAAGCCTGGGAAAGCTGTGTAGGCAGGGGTTGTTCCCATTATACTGATATTCGCCATGCAAACAAGTCTGGGAAAACTGTGTGTGGGGGACTGAGCCTTGCTAGTTCCATCAGGTGCAAGGACCGTGTGAGCTTACACCCGGTCTCCAACAGGGGAACACTTTGTAAAGTATGTGATTGTCTAACCACTATTCTGTAACTAATATAAAACCTGAAACCAATACAAAATAATATTGAATGTAAAGAAATGAAAATTGGAGTGAAATTTTCACAAAGTTCAAAGTTTAAATACAGGCTGTAAAAGAAGGAAGGGGAGAATAAAAATAATGTTTTTTATTTTACAACTTTATTGTCTTTTCAGTACATGAAAAAGACAGTTGTCTTTATATGGTGCTTTTATACTTTTGTAAGTCATTATCTCATTTTAATTTCAGGGCAGCTTAACGATAATTATTCCCTCCATTATTCAAAGAAAGGAAATCTTGGTGTCTGGTCCCAATGATTCGATCGTCAAGCCCTTATTGTAAAGCATGGTTAGAAAAATTGTCTGTGAAGGGTCATATCTATACTAATAAAAGTGTTTGGGGTGATAGGCCAGCAGGGGAAGGTAGTTGGAGGCAGTTACGTGTCAATCAGGCTGACAAGGGAGCAGTTAGGGGGCAATCAGACAGGCAGGTGAGTGATTAGGAGCTGGCAGTCTGGGATTGTGAGGGGGATGTCTGACTGCAGATTTAGGCCCCAATCCCTGTGGGATCTGACCTAAACCTGTAGTCGGACATGCCCCAAGGGGTCCCAGATTGGAGAGGGTGCAGGCTGGGCTAAGGGACACCCTCCCCAGTGCATGAATTTTGTGCACTGGCCCTCTAATTTATATATATAAATTAGAGGTAGGATTGAATTAGAAATTAGTGCATTTCTAATGTAAATGTCATGCAAATGAACAGTATTTGTTGAGCACAAGCCCTAGATAACAGCAACTATCTTTTCATGAGAACTCATATTATGAAAAAGTATTTTCATCAAAGATTGAGAATAAGTCAAAATGACCCTGAACACTATTCAACATTTCACTGGAAAACATTACAACTGTCTCAAACATTACTGTGATCACACTGAAATAGAACAAAAGTTTCCTTCAAAAACAAAAGCAGAAATGTCCTTCACCTGGGACTTTATAGATCTTCTACAAATTTCTACTTACTAAAAGGAGTATAGTGATACTGAAAACAAGTACAACACATCAAAATGCATGAGGGCACTAAGGTTTCCTTTTCTCCAATCCCCCTCAAAATCTGTCCTTTGTCGATTTGCTGATGACAGCCCTTCTGACAGGTGTGAGGTGATACCTCATTGACCTTTTATTTTGAATCTCTCTGATGATCAGTGTCTTTGAACATTTTTTTCATATGTCTCTTGGTTTTTTATATGTCCACTTTGGAGAAGTGTCTATTTAGGTCCTCTGCCCATTTTTAATTGGATTGTTTGTGGTCCTTTTGTTAAGTTGTATGAGTTCCTTATATATTTTGAACATTGACCTCTTTTTATTATGTATTATTCACAAATGTGTTCTCCCATACAGTGGGCTTTCTTTTCATTTTGTTGATGGTTTCTTTTGCTGTGCAGAAGCTTTTTTTTTTTTTTTTTTTTGCTGGAATGCAGATTGGTGCAGCCACTGTGGAAATCAATATGGAGTTTTCTCTCTCAAAAAATTAAAAATGGAACTCCCATTTGATCCAGTGATCCCACTTCTAGGAAGATATCCTAAGAAACTTGAAATACCAATAAGAAAGAATATATGTACCCCTATGCTCATAGCAGCATAATTTACAGTAGCTAAGAATTGGAAAAAGCCCAAGTGCCCATCAGCAGATGAGTGGATAAAAAAGCTGTGACACATTTGTTGTAGAAGACTGGAGAAAAACCAAGCAATGCTTGGAGAAATGGAGTTACACAGCTTTATTATGCCAGTGGACTCAGCAGCATAATTTCCCAAGTCTGAGCAAAGTAACATGCAGGGAGCTTCTCCTTTATATCTTTCTGGTGTCCTTGTCCCCTAAATATGGATTATGTTTCTGGTCCTTTTCCTGGCTTTGCAAAAAAGGCCCCAAGCACTGAGGGTCTTGAGACCATATCTAATAGTCTGGCCTGGCATCAGCACTAATAACGCCCCCCCTCTTTTGCGACTGTGCACTTTCATAATTTAAAGCCTTTGTAAAATGTGAGCATTTAGGAAACGGGTCTTGCATGGCCAGTTTCTGGGAAAGAGGCAGTGAATTAATTATAGGTTATCAAGAATGTACACTGGGCTTGCTGGCACAGATTCGGAATGCTAGGCCTCCCCCCCCTTCAAATATCAGGGTTACATGGGAATTTGCCTTTTTAGCCTTCTCACATTTACACAATGGAATATTATGGGCTATAAAAAAGAAGGACATCATCATTTACAATATGATGGATGGAATTGGAGAGTATTTTGCTAAGTGAAATAAGGCAGTCAGAGAAAGATAAGTATCACATGATCTCTCTCATCTGTTCAATCTAATAAACAAAATAAACCTATGGACAAAATAGATCCTGAGACATAGAAGCATGGAACAGATTGATGAATTTCAGAAAGAAGGTGGAATTGGAAGGGATGGGGAGACATTAATCTAACCAAGGAATTTATATGCATACTAGGGGCCCAGTGCAGGAAATTCGTGCACTGGTGGTAGGTGATCCCTCAGCCCAACCTTCCCCCTCATACATACTGGGAGCCCTCAGGGGATGTCCTACTGACCACTCATTCCTAGCCTGCCCAAGGCCTAAAGCCTCTGACTGAGGCTTTAGGCCTTGGGCACCCAGCCATCCCCGTGCAATGTAGCCCATGGCTGGCTCCGTCCCAGCCACTCCCCTTTCATCCCCCCCGCCCTGGATCTTCACCCCAGCCAGCTCGCACCAGGCTAGCATGGGGCCTCATCCTAACCACCCCCCCGTGTCCCTGGCCGTCTCAGCCCAGCCCCCTGAGGCCCAAGCAGCAGGCTCACTGGCTGGTTCTGCCCCAGCTCCTGATTGGCTGTTGGGCATGGCTTGTAGGTGTAGCAAAGGTACAGTCAGTTTGCATATTACTCTTTTATTAGGTAGGATATTCATGGCCAAAGGACACACACAGTAGTGTGGTGAAGGCCTGGGAGGGGTGGGTAAAGGGTGGAGGGGTCAATGGGAAAAAAAAAAAAAAACAATAACAAAAAGGACATCTAATACTTTCAACAATAAAGATAAATTTTAAAAATAACAAATAAATGTATGACTGTAGTTTAAGGTGGGTAGGGAAAGTTAATTCAATATATTAAATACTTTTATTGATAAAAATGAATAACAAAAATAACTACTAGTAAATTAATTGCCTGATTCAAAAAATTTATAAAAGGAACAACTGAGACAATCATAGGAAAGCACAATGAAGGAAATAATAAATTAAAAAGCATTCTTTAGTGAGGTACAAAACAGAAAACAGTAGATTTAATAAACTTATGAAAAAAAGGTTCATTGAAAGTTAACAATAAAACATACCAAACACTAGCTAGCTTAATCAAGGGATACAAGAAGATAGCACAAATGTACAAAAGAAAATATGCAAGGACACAAATACCACTAAAACAGATTAAATTATTAAAAAATCACACATGGCTTTTTCATTTGATGACTTCTAATGAAAAACAACTTTAATTTTGATAAGATGGAGAATTCCTTAACGCAGTGATTTCATAACACTTTTCATCTCACAGCACATACAAACTAATCATTAAAATTCTGTGGCACACCAAAAATATATTTTCTGCTAAGCAAAAAGTAGATATAATTTTTATTCATCAACACCAGACAGCTATTGTGTTGGCTGATGTCTTTTTTAAATTTGACAGTCTAAAGCAGTGGTCAGCAAACTCATTAGGCAACAGAGCCAAATATCAATAGTACAACGATTGAAATTTCTTTTGAGAGCCAAAGTTCTTAAACTTAAATGTCTCCTAACGCCATTTCTTCAAAATAGACTCATCCAGGCCATGGTATTTTGTGGAAGAGCCACACTCAAGGGGCCAAGGAGCCGCATGTGGCTAGTGAGCTGTGGTTTGCCAACCACTGGTCTAAAGGAAAACAGGTCAGTGCCCCTGACTAGTTAGGTACTGCATGCTCTAAAAATTCCTGTGGCACACCAGTTAAAATCGATTCCTTATCAAAAAGCAAGTTACTAAAGTTGAATTTATTGGAGTTATAAAAAGACCAATTTTTTTCATTTAAGGACTTTGGAAAATTTATTCAGAGTAGTTTATTTTGATCCCTTCAGATTCACTCACCATCTTTCTTAAGAAAGGAAGTGGTCCTCTATTGACCGCGTTAATGATCGCATTAACCTCTAATTTCTGGCGCTGCTCTTGAATCTGGCCACATGCTTTTCTAATTCTATTAGCATGATCATAAAATGTATTCAAATTAGCGCTAATGACATGATGGATTACAAAAATGGATTTTGAGATATTGAACTGTTTTTATATTCCTAGTATAAACCCTACTTAGCCATACTTTATATCTCTACCTTTTGAACTACTGATTTCTATTTGTCCTGGAGTTAGTTGGAGTTTTGGACAACTCATAGGCTCAATTTACCAAGTACTGCGGGACAACTAGTTGAATCCACACATGGACGTAGAGGGAGAGAGAATAAATTAGATAACAGAAGACAGGGCTCAGAAGATCCTGGACCAGGATTAGGGTTCTATTCCCAGATGCCACTACAAACCTACCTGAAGTAGGTTTTCCAAATACTTAGGGCTCCTCCTTGCCGATGTCTGGGCATGGTACGCTGTTTTGTGTCACTTTATCAATGGCACTTTCCCCAGATATAGGAGCTGCTTCCAGACTGAATTATTATGACATTTCAGGACCAACATTAAAGGTGACAGCAGCAGGCTGGCAGCACATTACCTTCCAACATCAGGGCTCTGGCCTTGTAGAGCTCCTCTTTGAGACTCTAGATTCAAAACTCCTCAACCTCTTCTCTACTCCAATAGGGAGGCTACCTATTCCCTGAGGTTATCTTGGGGTGACCTCAGCTTTCCCTTCTTGTTCATTAAATGTGTCAACACCTGCATACACAATTTTCTTTATCAGATTTTCTCTATGGAGGAACTAGTGTTTCTTTTCTATTGAAAGAACTAGTATGGTCTGATTTACACACTTATAAGTCAACAATAAAGCTATCATCCACTTATCAGAAACAATTTTCTAAAGTTGTTCAGTGTAAAGCAAGTGTGGTATGGTCTATTAGTTTATGATTTTTATCTGAAAACTACTTTTATTAGGACAGACCCAAACATCATGCTCTCTTTGTGTTGGGAAAATATTGGCTAATTTATATAAATTTGGAAAGCAATATGAGATTGAGAAAAATTAATATGGAAGAGTTATGGCATAATGGACCACTATGCCTTTAAATTAAACCAACTTCTGCAAAAATTTGTTGGTATTACATAGGTTATTAATTGAAACATACGTTAGTTATTATACAATATTTTAATGTTATTTTCATTTCCCAACCATTATTAATTCAATCATATCTTATAAGTGGATCTTGATGCAGAAGCTCTTTTTTCGGATCTTACATTTGCAGATCAAAGACTAGTATAACCTTCATTGCCTCTTTCTATGCCTTTCACCCCTATTCCATAAAGGAGGGAGAATGACCTCTGAATGTACACGTGGATGAAGGTTATGGGTAAAGGAGAGCAATTCTTTTCTTCTTTTAATCTCTCATCAACATGGTTGTCATTGCCATCATTATTTTTATTGCCATCATCATTACTATATTAACCTATCTGACTTCAGAGTAATAGTCTACTTAGCTTACACATATTCTGTAAGTTTGGGGAGCAAGTCCTGCTCTTTTAAAAAATATAGCTGAAACCGGTTTGGCTCAGTGGATAGAGCATCGGCCTGCGGACTGAAAGGTCCTGGGTTTGATTCTGGTCAAGAGCATGTACCATTGTTGCGGGCACATCCCCAGTAGGAGATGTGCAAGAGGCAGCGGATCGATGTCTCTCTCTTATAGATGTTTCTGACTTTCTATCCCTCTCCCTTTCTCTCTGTAAAAAAATCAATAAAATATATTTTAAAAATATATATGTATATATATATTTTTTTTATTGATTTCAGAGAGGAAGGGAGAGGGACAGAAAGATAGAAACATCAAAGACATGAGAGAATCATTGATCGGCTGCCTCCTGCATGCTTCACACTAGGGATCGAGCCCACAACCGAGGCATGTTCCCTGACTGGGAATCCAATTGTGTCCTCCTGGTTCACAGGACAGTGCTCAACCACTTAGCCACACTGGCCGGGCAAGTTCTGCTTTTTGAAGTAAGGTGCAGGAGAACTGGAATTTTCCAGAATAGTCTGTGTCTGGGTAGATAAATTCATTTTGGTCTGGCATGAATTGTCAGTGAATTAGTGTGGCCACAGACCTAAAGCCTCCCTCTTCAATAACTTTCAAGTAATGAAAGTATGATTTAATTATACAGAGATCTCTAATTAGTTCTGAATTTTAGAAGAGGTATAATATTATTTCTCCCCTAAAACTTTCAACAGACAGGACAATCACAGTGACTTCCGACTGGCCAGGAAAAAGAAAAATAGGAGACTAGTTGTCAAGCTACCTTTCTTGTCACACTTCCTTCCACAGTATTATTTCTGAGGGCATCTTCATTGCTTCGAGCATCTTCCAATTTACCTGTTGTCTTAGCTCCTTCCCCTGAATATTTCACCACTGGAGACATGGTGAAGTATTCAGAAGCTGCTTGCCTAAAAATTTAGTACTGATTCTCCAAACATGTAAACTATTTTGTTGAAATACTGTGTAGAGAAATTAACATAATAAAATACATGTTATGCAAACAAAATTATTATACTTTATTAGGAAACACAAAGAAGCAAAGCAACCGCTTTTGATGCCATTGGAAGAGCAGCCAGAGGGAGCATGTTTGTACTGAACTCTCAAGAGGAGAAAAGATAACATAATAGGTCATTTCTGGCTTCCATTTCTATAAGTATTTGGACTCATTAAATGCATTACCAAGCTCCCTAGAGATACTTATACACAAGAATTCATTTCCTTAAAAACATTCCATTCCTTCACATAAAAACATAAAAGGTTTTTCATATTTTATATTTATTAGAGTCAATAACTTGGTTGCTAGCTAAAAGCCTTCAATATAACCAGGAAATCAGAAAAAAATAGGCCAAATAATAAAAGAAGTAGGAGGATGAATATAGAATATTTAGAAATACTATTGTTACAACGTGTCCATATATGCAATCGCCTTCTGAAGGCTGAGCTCCTTACCTAGCTAGTGCTAAATGCATCTGATTCTTAATAGCTAAAAGATAGATGATGCATCCAGAAGGTTTATCCAAACAGGTTCAAAGGTTATTTTCCAGAATCTCCTTATGTGACCATCAAAGATCAGCTAAAGCTCAGGAAGATCACCACAGTAGTGTGTTTCACTGAAGGGGATTCCTAAGATTTGAAATCAAATATGTTTGTAAAATGTTAAAAGATTATTTAAATTGTGGATATTTAAATAATTATATTTAATTATATGTAATAATTATGATATTTAATTTATTTAATTAAATAGCATTAATTAATATCACAAGGACCTAATATGGTTTTAATATATTAAAAAAACCCGAATGCATTTATTGAAAAGAAAGAAGACTAGAGCAAGGAAAAGATAAAAAAAAGTAAGAAAATAAGACCATTTCTTTTCTGAACAAAAGAGGTGAGCAGAATTCTATTAGTGATTGAGTTTTTATAATGGCTCAAGTCCTCTCTTTGAAATATTTACATTATGATATGCATATGGGAAATAGCAGCATACTAAATTAAGATATGTAAGGTAAATAGATAGATGGATTTCTTATTTTTTAATATTTAGTGATAAAATATTAACACAGGGATAAAAAACAGGTGCACACACAATACAATATACAGATGTTATATTATAGAATTGCCTGAAACCTATACAAGTTTATTAACTAATGTCACCCCAATACATTCTTTTAATATATTTCATTGATTTTTTTGCAGAGAGGAAGGGAGAGGGAAAGAGAGCTAGAAACATTGATGAGAGAGAAACATCAATCAGCCGCCTCCTGCACACACCCCATTGGGGATGTGCCTGCAACCAAGGTACATGCCCTTGACCAGAATCGAACCCGGGAGCCCTGAGTCTGCCAAACGACTCCCTATCCACTGAGCAAAACCTGCAGGGCACCCCAATACATTAAAAAAATCAATACTATTCCAACTATTAAAAAAAAAAGAAGAAGAGGGGAACACTTTCTATTACATTCCATGAGGCCAAAATTATCTTGATAACAAAGCCAGAGAATAATTCCATAAGAAAACTATAGACCAATATTCCTTAAGAATATAGAAACAAAAATCCTCAACCACACACCACTAAACTAAATGCAGTGGCACATTTAAAATGATTACACACTATGATGCATTGGGATTTATCCTAGGAATGCAGGCTCTTTCAGCATAGGGAAATCGATGTAATACAGACAGCACACTAATAGGACCAAGGAAAACAACCACATGATCATCTCCACAGATGCAGAAAAGGATCTGGCAAAAATTCAACACCCCTTCATGATAAAAACTCAGCAAACTTGAATAGAAGGCTAGCCTTTCCCACACATGTTGCCAGAACAATTGAATACCTATATGCAAAATTTACCAACTTATATCCATACAGTACAATATATACAAAATGTATGATGTATGATTCTCTTTATAGACACATGGAAAATGCAAACTATAGTAATAGAAAGCAGATTGCATTTGCTTGGGGATGGAGGCATGAGGAGAGGCACAGAGAAACTTCTCATGGGTGGTGGACTGGTCCATTACCATGGTTGTGATAATTTCATATGAAGACATGTCAAGTCTTATCCAATTGTACACTTTAAATATATAATGCTTATTGCATGTGAATTATATCTAAAAGCTTTGATAATATGATGAATAATGAATGCTTTAAAATAATAATAATTTTAGAAGAATGAGAAATTACCTTCTATGAACGTGTTAGCAATGACCTTATGCTTGAATACCTAACGCTGTTTCACAGTCTAAACATGCATGTGTATGCATCTCATGATACTTTGTTCTCTCCCACTTGTTTTTCTTCATGTTAGTAAGAGCTGAAGGCTACATTTCCTCTTTACTCACTGGTTCATTTCTGCATCAGAACATGATTATCTTCTGTAACTTCATGTTAATAAATAAGGTTACAGAAATCATTTAGCTATCACCAACACTATATCCAGGGTATAATGGTGGGACCCTTATTTAATGTTTCAAATAAACTTTAAGGCATAGAAAACACAGGCCCAATGGACTGACATGAAACTGCTAAGTTTTGTGAGGGAAAAAAAACCCTCCTGCTTCCTCCCTTTCTGTGCTCTATACAAATATTAATATATAGCTGTCACTGTTTAAAAATTGTAATTGCTGAACATCAATACTGAAAGACATCTGTGGTTCTTGCAGATATAGGATGATTTATTTTTTTATTTAAAAGGTACAAAAGTCAAAAGCTCAGTAAAAACTAAAGAAATAGCCTGCTCATTGTTTTCTATTGATATTTTATGACATATTAATAAAATATCAAAATAAATGCTGTGCACATTATTAATTCACACACAAAGTATACATACACTGTGTGGCCATATTATTATGATCTCTGAATGCATAATCATCTGGCCACTCAGTATGTATGTATAATCTATATATCATATATATATATATATATATATATATATGTGTGCTATATATATATATATTAGGGGCCCAATGTATGAATTCATGCTTGGGTGGGATCCAGCCAGCCTAGCCAGAGGGAGGGGACATGGGTGGTTGGCCAGCCTGCTTGGTGGTCAAACTCCTGGTTGAGGGGACAATTTGCATATTAGCCTTTTATTATATAGAAGTAGGGGCCCATTGAATGAAATTCATGCACTGGGGATAGGTGGTCCCTCAGCCCAACCTGCCCCCTCTCACATACTGGGAGTCCTTAGGGGATGTCCAACTAATGGCTCACCCCCAGCCAACCCAAGGCCTAAAGCTTCTGGTGAGGCTTTCTTTAGACCTTAGGCATCCAGCCATCTCCCTGCTCAGCTCAGCTCCAACTGCCTGTGACCACCTGGCCCCAGGGGCTGGGCGCGCTCTGCCACTTCTGCGCCCATGGCGCTGCCCCTGCCCCACTGCTTCTGCGCTCAGCCTCTGGGGGCCACTGCTTCCTCTCCAACCTCAGGGCCCAGCCCTCGTGCCACTTGGCCCTGCCCCTTGGGCCCGCCCCCTGCTCCTGATTGGCTGGTAGTGTAGTGGAGGTATGGTCAATTTGCATGTTACTCTTTTATTAGATAGGATATTCTCTGAGTGGCCAGATTCTATGCATTCAGAGATCATAATAATCCGGCCACTTGGGGTATGTTAATGCTTTGCTTCTTGTTCCCTATGGTAACAATTGTATTGAATAAACAGATCTGAAATATTTTATAGTTTAATTTTACGTTATAATTTAATATATCATATTGAAATATTTCAATTTTAATAATATAATTTTTGCATTGGCATTGGCACAAACTTAAGGGGAGAAAATGAACAATTCAGTAAAAAGCAACTGTGTCTAATTATCTATACAAATTACTGAAGCTGCATATGTTGAAAAAACTGCAGTCACACTTTTTCAATTTTCCAATTGTACATTCTTTTTTGTTCTTTTGTCAAATATAAATCATCACCTATCCAACAACAGTATATTGTTTGTATCTTATTTAACATATCCTTTGTTTCTTCTCTTTTAAAAAAATATATATATATTTATTGATTTCAGAGAGGAAGGGAGAGGGAGGAGAAAGAAAGAGAAACATCAGTAATGAGATAGAATCATTGATCGGCTGCCTTCTGCACACCCTCTACTAGAGATTGAACCCGCAATCCAGGTATGTGCTCTTGACCGGAATCAAACCTGGGACCCTTTAGTCGATAGGCTGACGCTGTGTCCACTGAGCCAAACCAGCCAGGGTCACCCTTTGTTTCTTATCTTATTGCTTGTGCCTTCTTAATCAATCATGCCTTAAAAATTATCTTCCTTAAATAAAGCAAGTTTCTATTACCTTCTGAAGACATAAGATCCTTTGCAAGTTGATATTTCTTACTCCTGTCTTAACACAGAAATAACACATTATGTAGGTTTGTAGAGTTAGATAAAAATAAGTATTCTATATATACATATATATTTGGATATAAGAATTTCAAATTAAATACGAAGAAGTACATTTAGTTCACATAAATGAACCTGTGTAACATTATTTTTATATTCACTCTCCTTTAGGAAGGAGGACTGAGGTCTGCAAACCTATAATTTTCCTTTCTCTTTTTCAGGATTTGCCATGCATGTAATAACAAACTAACCATGTGATTACCCAAACATGTTATTTGAATACACTAATATATTTTATCACTAGTCCACCTTATTTTTTAAACATAAGTATTTTATATTTTTAATGGAATCAATGACCCACATAATTTGCACCTGAAAAATCTCAAATACATTTTACCAAGTTTTTATTCAACAAGGACTTCAGTATGATAACATGTAAAATATATTCTTGGATTTTTATAAACACTTGAATATATGAGATTTGAACTTTTGAAAAGTGGAATAATGACCACTAAAAACAGGAACATTTAATGTTTTGAGGATTTAATTTTAATTAATTTATAAATTAAAAACAACATAGATTTGCCCAGCTGGCATGGGTCAGTGGTATACTTAAAATATATAAACTTAAGTATGAAGTATTTGGGTTCTACCCAGAACTATCTGTATGACTTTCAGGAAAGTATTTAATATATTAACTTGCTCTTCTTATGAGAGGTAATCTATGTGCAAATGTATTAAAGGTAGATTAGTCTGAACAGCCAAGAAGCTACTTCAAAATGTTTGAGTACTTATTTATACTCCAGTTTATCCGTATAGCTAAGTAGGTGATAGATGGGAGTGTGTTTAATATGAAATTAATTGTGACAACCATCCCCCTATGAAGACCTAGAACTGCTATAAAATACAATTAGACTTGTATTTTGGATCTCCCAGACATACAAACATTAATAAAATACTTTACTTTTCTGAGTCACTATTGCCCTGCCATTAAAGGAGGTCGCTAATAAACTTGTTGAAATCCACAAAATATTCACTTTATAGTATTTTTTCTTTCATATTATCAGAAAATATAAAGACAGCTTAAATATTAAAAAATTAAAATTTGTAAGTAAATAAATATTGTGCTAGTAGGTGGGAGAGAATCTGAATCAGTAAGATTTGACTTAATATAAAATAACATAAAAGAAGGAAAGATAATTTGGACCAAGGAGATATATATTAGGGCCGTGATCTGCAAACTGTGGCTCGCGAACCACATATGGCTCTTTGACCCCTTGAATGTAACTCTTCCACAAAATACCATGGCCTGGGCAAGTCTGTTTTGAAGAAGTGGCATTAGAAGAAGTTTAAGTTTAAAAAATTTGGCTCTCAAAAGAAATTTCAATCCTGTACTGTTGATATTTGGCTTTGTTGACAAATTAGTTTGCTGACCACTGCATTAGGGTATAGTTTGATTTACAGAGAAGTCATTTATGGGAACTAAATGAAGCAATAAAGAAACCACAGAGGAAAATTCTTCAAAAGAAAGAAAAAAAGTGCCTAGTTGTCATGGCTCAGTAGTTGAGCATAGATTTATGGACCAGGAGGTAATGGTTCAATTCCCAGTTGAGTGCCTGGGTTGTGGGCTCAATTACCAATGTGGGGCATGCAGGGGACAGCTGATCAATGATTCTCTTATCATTGACAAGAGGCTGGGTGAATGAAATTTGTGCTCGGGGGTGTGTGTCGGGGGGCTCAGCTAGGCCTGCACTTTCTTGCAATCTGGGACCACTGGCTCCTAACTGCTTACCTACCTGCCTGACTGATTGCCCCTAACCACTCTGCCTGCCTTCCTGATCACCCCTAAAAGCTCCCTTGCCTGCCTGATTATCTCTAACTGCCTCTGCCTCAGCCCCCACTGTGGCGGCTTCATCCAGAAGGATGTCCAGAATGACATCCAGAAGGTCATTCAGTCTAATTAGCATATTATACTTTTTATTATTATAGATGTTTTTGTTCCTCCCTCCTTTTCTTTTTCTCTTTGAAATCAATAATATATATATATATATATATATATATATATATATATATATATATATATATACATTTAGATAGATGGATGATAGATAGATAGATAGATAGATAGATAGATAGATAGATAGATAGATAGATGCATCAGTTGGATAAAGAGGTAGAGACAGAGAAATGTATCTAGTAGAGGGAAAGGAAGTTCAAAACTTTACACCTCTAGGCATAGAGCTCCTGAGATTTAATGTTGGGAGAAAGTAAAAACTGGAGGCTCTTCCAGCTTTATTTATTTAAGGCATGCTTCTAGGGGCTGTGAGCTATAATAGTTGTTAGATGCTTTGCTAATCAGTTTCTGTATTATTTGTCAGAAGTGATCAAAAGACTAAACACATTAGAACAAAATTAAACTGTGGAAAACTGAAGCCCAATGTTAGAGAGAAAAAATTAATAAAAGAATCTATTCATCTTAGTCAAGAAAAATAAGAAAGCCTAAAAATTCAACAAATACGGCATGTTGCTGCTCTCTGAGAATTCATAATGGCAGCACAAACACTGGATACGGGGAAGTGACCTGACTCTTTTTGAAACACGAAGGATACATTCCACAACCTATGAACCAGGGTGCATGACAATAAGTTAATATTAAAAAAAACAAAATGCACTGGTTGGTGTGGCTCAGTTGATTTGGGCATTGTCCATTACACCAGAGGTGGCAGGTTCAATTTTTGGTCAGGGCACATACTTAGACTGTGGGTTTGATTCCCAGTCAGAGCGCATGCAGGAGACAACCAATTAGTGTTTTTTACATGGATATCTCTCTCTTTGTCTCTCTTTCCCTCTCTCCCTTCCTCTCTCTGAGATTAAAAAAAGATTGGTTAAAAAACAAAAGCCAAAACATCTACTGTGAGTGCCTATAGTAAGAAGAAGTGAGCAATAGCTATTGTGTGGTCGCCCTAAAATCAATTAAATAAAACATTATTGTTACTTAATTATTTCATACCTTTTAAGGTTTATAATATTGAAGCTAAGAGATTATATATTTAAAATATTCTGTATAGCTAGCAAGTGACAAATCCTGATCTAGAATGTAGTTCTCTTGTCTCCAAATCCTATGTACTTTTCTCTTTCCACAATGATACATCCTGACCTTGGAATGCTAAATCAGTAACATTGGAGATATAAGCAACTTATGTTTTTTGTTTTTTAAAAGTATCTGTTACATACTAGAAATCAGTTGCTTATCCCTATGTAACAAACCAGCACACACAAAAAAAATTAATGCTTAAAAACAATGATTTCCAACCTTTGGTGGACATAAATTACTTAAATTCTATAGCACGCCAAAATACACATCCTATATAATAAAAGTTGCCTCACTTCCTTCCTGTCTCTGCCATCTCGCTCCCTCCTCCATAGCTTTGCTTCCTTCTGCAGTGCTCGGTTTCCTTCTATGCTGTCTTCAGTCTTCTCTCAATGCCTATGTATGCAAATTAACCGCCATCTTTGTTGGGCAATTTGCATACTCACTCTGACTGGCTGGTGAGTATAGTGGAGGAATGGTCAATTTGCATGTTTCTCTTTTATTATTGTAGATTCTAAAAGAGATCAGTGCCCCTTATAGTCAGGTATTGCATTTTTAAAAAACATTCAAGCAGCACAATGATTGAAAATAGATGCTTTAAAAACAATGAGCACTTATAATTTAATGATACTTTGGATCTGCAATTTATTTTGTGTTTAGCTGTTAATTTCTCTGGTCTAAACTGAAGTCTCTCTGAAATCTGCAGTCAGCAACAAGTCAGGAGGGAACTCTATTTATTGGTATTTGCTGGTTTATGTCTGGAAAACAGTGGTGGGCTTGGCTATTGGGCCATGTACCCCTTTGTCATCCAGCTGGCTAGACAGGGCTTATTCACAACTCTGCTTGGAATGGTTTCAGGAAAGAAGAGGAGCCACGAATGAGCTCTCCGGGCTGAGCTGAGAACTACCCAATGCCACAAACTCTGAATTCTCTCAGGTGAAAATTATCTCCAATAGGTAAGAAGTTAAAAATCACTAAAATTTTATTTTGCCTTTCTCATATTTTAAGAAAGGTTAAATGTCTTTTCATATGTTTAAGAGCCCATTTTATGAACTATCTTTTCCTCATTTCTAGTTTTTTGAACATTGTTTTGTAAATTTATATCTATATAAGTTAATATTTATATAATAGATGAGTAGGAAACATTTAATATATAAAATAATGTCTAAATTTAGTTTTAATACTTATATTTAAATATTTGGTTGGTTCGATTTAAAATTTATTGCTTCTTAAGATGTAAGGAGTGGATTCAACTTTACTTTTTCACAAGATGGACTTCCAAATTCTAGCATAATTTAGTCATTAATTTATATTTTATCGACTAATTAGTATGCTGCTAATATAATATATTACATTTTAATTAGCATTTGGAACTTTATTAGTATTTTCTCTTGCCTTCCATTGCTATTTCAGCTTATTCATTAATCAATATCAGAACATTAATTAAAAGTTGGTTTAATATTTAATAGTCCTTGAAGAAAGTGGTTTGTTCTTTTTTTTTTCTGCATAAAGAGATAACATGATGTTTAGGTATAATACAACCTTTGTATTTTTCCTACTTAAAAAAATAGTGTTAACTTGTCCAGTTTTCTTTTTATTTCTTTTTATTTCATTTATTTTCTCCTCTTATTTTTTTTTTCCTTTACTATCTTCTCTTCAAGGAGTACCAATGCCACAACACCTGATTCTCCCTAAGAAACTGTACTTTTTGGAGGCAAGTAACACCTTTTTACACATAGTTTTCTAGTGTCTTAGTAAGAGCTGTGGACTACCAAGGGGGAATCCATATTTAATAATTTGGTATGCGTTTGGATGATGTATTTTCTGAGAATAATTTAATCTGTTTTCTCTAAATTTTCTCATTCTCTCCACTTTTAAAAAATCTCTTAAGTCTCTATTCTGTTCTTTACAATGAGAGCTATATTGGAATTTGTTTTATTTTCCTATTTACAGATAATTTAAAGAATATTAGGTTCTCTGTCTCCTAGTAAGAAGAAAGTATTACTCCAACAAAAATTAAAAATTATCAGAAAGGATACAGTAAGAAGAAATAAAAGACATTTATTTTTTATTTAATCCTACATTATTGTGATTAAATAGTTAAATTTAAATTAGTGTAGTTATAATTTCCTGCAGCTGTCTGATGATACATTTTAAAAAGAAAACAAAAAGCCTGGAAAATGGTTTTTCCCTATATAAAATCATTTTCATCCTTATCTCCAAGAGAAATGCAAATAAATGTTTTCCTGTAGCTATGTCTACCTTAAATGTTCCATAACATTGCCAGTTTTGCAACTTACAGACATAAAAGCCATTTACAGTATCCACTTTAAAACAAAATTTAATAAGACCCTTGCCACCACAGCAGGAAAAAGGAACAAACACTTAAGCAACCATGTTAAGAAGTCATTCATTTAAGCATTCATTTCCTTAGACATACAGGAAATGAAATGCAAACAAAATAACTAAATATAGGTTTTTAATCTAGGCCCCAGCAGTCTATATATTCAGAATAAAACATATTATTGTTCCTTCAGTGAACAGAACAGGAAAAATTAAACTTATGAATAAAAAAATATGACACTCTTCATTATATGTCTTAAAGTAAAAGGTTATCCTAGTTAATAAAAGAGTAATATGCAAATTGACAATCACTCTGCTACACCCAAAAGCCATGCCCACTAGCCACACCCACTAGCCAATGAGGAGCAAGTATTTAAATTAACCCCAACCAAGATGACTGTGACCATGGAGAGAGCAGGAGAGAGCCTTCAGAATGGAGGAAGCCAAGCTTTATGCACACCCTGACTGGCCTAAGTCTCTGCTTAAGGCTACAAAGTTTCAATTAAAATGGCAGCAGTCATGGAGATGGAGAGAGCAGGAGGCTAAGGTTGCCCCAAGCGGTGGAAGAAGCCAAGCTTTATGCACACCCCGGCTGGCCCAGGCCTCTGCTTAAGGCTACAAAGTTTCAATTACAGAAGATAAATAAATCCCAATAGAAATAGCTATCACCACAGAGGGAGCAGAAGGCTTGGCTCTGCTCCAGGCTACAAAGTTGCAATTGTAGAAGATAAATAAATTCCAGATACCAAGGCCTCCATGTGGGTCACCGGAGGCCATGGCTGATCTGCAAACCACCACAGGCCTCTCACCCCACACCCCACCCTGATCTGGGACAACCTTCAGGGCAAACCAGCTGGCCTCCACCCATGCACCAGGATTCTATTATATTTTTTAAAAGAGTAATATGCAGATTGACCATCATTCCAACACACAAGATGGCTGTCCCCATGTGGTCAAAGATCCTGCCCTCATGTAGACACAAGATGGCTACCACAAGATGGCCAACAGGGGAGGGCAGTTGGAAGGGACCAGGCCTGCAAGGGAGGGCAGTTGGGGGTGATCAAGCCTGCAGGGGAGGGCAGAGAAGGGAAGTTGGGGGCAAACAGGCTGGCAGGGGAGCAGTTAGTCATCAATCAGTCTGGCAGGGGAGTGGTTAGGGGGTGATCAGGCTGGCAGGCAGAAGTGGTTAGGGGCAATCAGGGAGGCAGGCAGGTGAGCAGTTTGGAGCCAGCAGTCCTGGATTGTGACAGGGATGTTCCACTGGGATCAGGCCTAAATGGGGAATTGGATATCCCTAGAGGGGGTCCCAGACTGGAGAGGGTGCAGGCTGGGCTGATGGACAACCTCCCCTCTCATGCACACATTTTGTGCACCAGGCCTCTAGTAAAATAAAATCTAGATAACTGTTTTGTAGCTTAACCAAAACCTAATGTACAGCAAAGATCCTAGCACTGGAAAAGCAATATCCAGAAGACACCTTAGGGTTGAATGACTAAAAGAATTGTGAAAGTGATTACTAAATATAGAAGATGAAGTTTGATTTAAGAGTAAGTAAAAGTTTGTTTTTATATGTATTGTATTTGAGAAGGCAGAAGATTATATACTTTAAAATATCCAGAAATTAAGAAGCAATTAA
This sequence comes from Antrozous pallidus, assembly GCA_027563665.1. Taxonomy (NCBI): domain Eukaryota; kingdom Metazoa; phylum Chordata; class Mammalia; order Chiroptera; family Vespertilionidae; genus Antrozous; species Antrozous pallidus. The sequence continues at coordinate 91,152,704 of CM050517.1, forward strand.
GTTTGTACCCGCCCAAAGCATATCAGCTGTTTGCTTCTACTTTGTTATAAAAATCTCTCTATAAAATTATATTTTCCAAGCCATCCTTAATTATTCTTAACATTTAAAACCTATATTTGACAGTAATCTTCATGAAAGTGATACTTTTGCAGCTTGGTGAGCTAATGGAACAGAAAAAACCACGGATCAGTAATTCTTGTGTGCTTGGATAGATCGGTCTTAAGAAAAACTGCCAGAGGAGAAATGAAAAATAGTCATCAGAAATGGAGGAGAATTGAGAGTATATGTTGTTGTGGAGTACATTTGAGAAGATAATATCTGACCGGGTAAAATCACCATCTTCAAATGTTGTCATATTAATGAAGGATATATAAATTGGAGATAATTCATCAAAGCCCTGTCAGGTAAAGAGTGTGATGGATAAAGAGAGGTGATGAGTTCACTCCACTTTTTAAATGAGTTTGGAAGTAAAATAAATGGCCAATTCTAAGATGAAATTCTTCAGAAGAGTCAGGGTCAGTAGGAATGAAAATGTGAGTGCGAATTATTCATCAGCCATCTTAATTCAGCAGCACGTCAGTGACCTGGGAGTTCAGCTACTCCAACGCGGGTCTCCACCTGCCACACACTCTACTCCACCATCTCCCTGAACAGCTCTGCTGCTGAAATGTTAACTGCAAGCTCTGTCTTTGCTAAAAACTCTCATTTTCTTTTATTCTCGTTTTACTTATTCTTTTACCTCAAACAACATAGACACTTTTAATTCTTCTCTGTATGCCAATGCTCATTTTCCAATCCTCATTTTTGAGCTTAATTATTAAATATATTCAAGGAAATACATTAGAAAAAATCTTGAAAAATAGTATTAACTTCGTGTCTGCATTTAAAAAAATATCATGTAATGCAAAAATGTATCACTGGATTATATTCACCTTTCTCTAGACTTTCATGCAGGCTGCTGTAAAAAGTGATACAATAGCAAACTTTACAATATGAAGAATATCAAAACTTCTAAAGTCAATTATAAAGCTGCTTCTTAATCTTTCTACTTTTCTCAAATCCTATTTTTCTCATTTTGGTAGAAACCAATCAAATCTATATCCATCTCAAATCCTCCCTTTTCTTCACTTCTTATTTAGTGCTCCCTCAATTCTTCATGTTTTTTCTCACAAAACCATTAAAACTGCTTTTTCACAGATTCATTAACTCATTGTTTATACTAAAACAAGAATGAAGTCAATTTATTATTATACATTTAAAATATATATTTTTTATTGGTTTTAGAGAGAGAGAGGAAGAGATAGAAACATCAATGATGACAATCATTAACTGCTTCCTACATGCCCCTATTGGGGATTGAGCCCACAACCTTGGGTATGTGCCCTATGACTGGAATAGAACGTGGGACCCTTTGGTCCACAGGCTGATGCTCTATCCACTGAGCAATACCAGCCAGATGTAATATATATATATATATTGCAGCTTTGAACAGTATTCTCTAAGGCTTTCTTAAACATTGCCTCCTATAATAATGAATTATTTAGGATTTTCTATTTTCCATGTTGCCTATGTTTTCACAAACTACTTTGTATGTACCTTTTCTTCTGCCTATATTATGTATGACATTACTTCTCAGGGTCTATTTTATATTTCTTTTTCTTTCTCATTTTTTTGGGTAACCTCATCCACCATCATGGTTTTCACAAATTACACTCATATCTATGGGTCCTACCAGTTCTCTCTCCTTAAACCCAGAATTAAACTGATAGCTTGATACTTCCACTTGGGTGGTCACATAAATATTTCAGATTCATTATCTTCAACATTGAACTTATTGCTTTGCTCCTAAAAGTACTTTCATCTACTTGCTTAATTTACTTCCTATTTTATTATTTTTGAGGCTATTCTGAACATACTTGTTTCTTAAATTTCCTTTTGGATTGTTCACTGGATCATTTCATGATAAAATCTACAATTAAATATTGAATTATATAGTATTAAAATTTCTGCCAATGCATTAAAAAGTAGAAATATGAATAGGAAAAAATAGAAATAAACAAAATGTTGGGAAAATCTACCTAGGATACCTCAGCATTTAACAGATAAAATAGAAAACAAAAGAGAGAGAGAGAGCATCATCAAATGATAAAAAGGATCCATTATCTGTGTTGTTTTTTTTGTAAATAATTTAACTGAAATTTACCCAACATCATTTACAAAATTGAATGTTGCAACAAAGATCATATGACCCACAAACCTAAATTATTTACTATCCATCTATTTACAAAAAAAGGTTTGCCAGCCCCAATATGGATGATCAAACTATGTTTCTATACAAGCAGTGACTCAATGAAATAAAGAATTTCTTTGTCTCACATCTAAGGAGTCTTCTTTTTTTGGCTGTTCAAATCTCATTAAGTAGCAATTATTATTATTATCATAGCTCAAACTTGATCCCACTTTGTGCTTGCTTCTCCAGAACTGGGTCACATGACTCCTCCTAGCTGCAACGGAGTCTGTGAAGTGGCTTATTTTGAGCAGGGCACTTAGAATTGAAAATTTTTTATGTCAATATAAAGAAAAGGGAGAATGAGTATTTGGGGGCAACTTGCAATTTATTTTACATTATATCATGTTGTATGGAGTATAATAAAATTCATTGAATTATAAATAAAAATTAAAATCTCAAAATCAAAATTTGCAAAATGTTTTCTTTGGTGCCACTGCCATAGGAGAAGAAATTAATAACTCTGGTCCAACTTGAAAAGCAACAAATACCTGTAGATAAAAAAACAACAACCACAAAACACCACATTAATCTCTTAAGTAAAACTTAGGTCAGAAAGATTAACATTGCATTCCATGGCCAATTAAGGGAAAACACACACACACACACACACACACACAATAACACATTTCAAACACAACCTTGAAGTTGTACTCAGATGCTATGAATGCTTTATTATTTTGCCTCAAAGACTGTACAACAAAACAAGCCCTAGAAGAAAATGAGTTTATCCAATTAAATATACTAGAAAAGGTTTACAGAAAAACAAAGGAAAGCAGAAAAAATAACATAGGTAAAAAAAATGGTTCATTTAAAAGACATAAAAAATAAGAAAATTTATGAAAGAGTTTAATGGGTTTGTAGTTGCCCTCATAATATAAAGAATACCTGAGCTGATTTTTCTTTAGCCATTATGCACCAGTACAGTCTACCAATTGCTTATAGAGCCAGAAACTGCTCTAGCTCTGTCCTGAGATGGCTATATGAATATTATGAGTGTCACTAATGTGAATATCTAAATGTCAATGAGGCTTAATATGAGACACTTACTATTAACATAAATGGGACCTAATTGTCAAATGTAATTGAAGCAAACTCAGTTGAATAGGAAATATTTAAACTGTTTTCCTTCACATGGCCATGACCCACATATCTTCAGGAAGCTGTAGGGCAAAGGGTTAATGAATTGCTTTAAGACTTTCTGCCTGCCTGCCTGCTGTTCTCCCTCCCTTCCATTTTTTCCTCTGTGTTAGCTTTCTTGCCTTCATTTGTCTGGTTTGGAAAGTTTATTTATCTCATGTCTTTAGTTCATGCATGCTGGACATTGAGAGATTCTGAGTGAATTTATATATTATTGAGGTTGCCAAAATTTCTGGATCCTGGTCATGCTGCGTATCACATGCTGTCAGGAAAGGTCAATATGAAAGACAAAGGCTAGGGGAAGTTGGTTTTTCTAAGTAGTGTGGATAGAATTGAAAAGAAGTAATATGCTGAAAGACTGGTGTTTGCATTAAAAAATGGTTTTGTAGCCCTAACCGGTTTGGCTCAATGGATAGAGCGGTGGCCTGTGACTAAAGGGTCCCAGGTTCGATTCCAGTCAAGGGCATGTACTTTGGTTGCAAGCACAAACCCAGTAAGAATGCACAGGAGGCAGCAGATCGATGTTTCTAACTCTCTATTTCTCTCCCTTTTTCTCTATAAACAATCAATAAAATATATTTAAAAATGATTTTATAAAGTTTTTTTTCTCTCCCTGATTTAAGTTTGGCTGATGCTAATATCAGAATCCATGCTGAAAACATGCATCATAATATCAATAAATAACTAATATTTCTGCAACCTAACCTTCCTCTAAGTTTAACAGGGGTCATACAAGGACAGAACCATTCAATAAACATCTAATATGGCTAATCAGGAGAGATGGAGAAACAAAAGTACAAAACATTAGGGACACACAGAAATGATTACTGAGTAATGGAAGACATCACAGTACAATCATTGTGAGCAGACACTAAGTGAGACATTGTGCTCATGAATTTGAAAACCTCCATAAATAATGGATCATTTAGGAAAACATAGAGAATAAAATTATCCTTGTAAAGAAGAAAAAAACAATAATGTGTAAAATTGGGGGGAAAGTTGGAGAATGATTCTCTAAAGCATAGACTCTTCTCCATATTAATTCATAACTTAGGTCTTCAATATTCTCTCTAAAAATTAATTTTAGTAAAAGCTGAATCCAGGGCTTCAAACATACATTTTAATATATTTCATGTAGTTCTTGTTCATTCCTTGTCAATAGCTTTTGTAATGAGTGCTAATAGAATTTGTTTTTCCATTGCTGTTACAAATTGGCTATTGTGTTTCTCCAAAGCTATATGTTAACTCTTCATATTAATGAATACTTTTATTAATTTTTGCTTAAGAACATGTTTAGCTGCAAATAAGTGAACACTCAACCAAACTAAATTAAGCAAAATATGAAGTCAATTAGCTCACATAATTAAATATAGAAGGTCTAATCTGTACTTTAGATGAGGCTTGATTCAGAGCTCTAAATAGCATTTAAAATCAGATTCATCTCTTGATTTTCTTCATTCAGTTGGGTTGGCTCCATTTTAAGATAGGCTTTATTTTTCTGATCACACAAAGCTGTTGGTAGCTTCTAGGCTATATTCCCCAAGATCATATTTAGCAGGTAAAAGAATCTATACCCCACCATTACCAGTTCAAATCCTAAGATTAAAACTAATTAGAGCAACTAATCATGTAAAATCATGTACTCATTTTTGAAAGCTCCATGGTCATGAGTGCAGATCATGCTAATTTCAAATAATCAGAGCCCCTTTCTGGTGTTTGGTGTAGTAGAGATGGCTATAGTTCTACTAAAACATTCATGGCCTACTTCCTTGGAATTGAAGTCTTGCTGAGAAATGATTTCCTAATCTGGCACTATCTTTCTGAGTTCCCTTCCTACTTGAGAATCTAGGAGTCGTCCTGTGAGCATTTCTCAGCAATAGAATATGGGAGAATGACTGTGAGTACTTAAATATTAACATACTTCTTCAGATTAGATTATTCTTGCATTAAAAATATTTAAACATGGTATGTATCATTAATATAATGCATATATTTGCTAATGTTCTATTAGCTTTCCTGTATATATATTAGTAAGAAATATGTTATCCTAGTCTAATCTACACTAGTAAAAGAGAAAGATGCAAATTGACCACACCTTTGTGATGCCCACCAGCCAATCAGGAGTGGGTATGCAAATTAACCCAACAAAGATGCCAGGTTAATTTGCATACACAAATGCCAAATGGCTGGGGGTGGGATGCTTGCATTCCACACCATCCCAACTGCTCTGGGACTCTGGGCAGCATGGGAAGGCAGAAATGCAGCTCCAGGCCAGAGTGAAGGCTGAAAGGTAGCTATGGGCTGCAACAAAGGTGGTGCCTGCAGCCAGGGGAAAGAAGGCCCATTCTGCATGAATTTTCATGCATTGGGCATCTAGTTTTGGATACATTAAATCTATAAAATACATTTAGAAGGTTTTGTCCTTCCCTTTTTTAAAATATATGTTTATTGATTTCAGGGAGAGAGAGAGAGAGAGATAGAGAGATGAAACATCAATGATGAGAGAGAATCTGCCTCCTGCATGTCCCCTACTGGGGATCGAGCCCATAACCAGGGCATGTGCCCTTGACTGGAATTGAACCTGGGACCTTTTATTTTGCACCTAAACTCTATCCACTGAGCCAAACCAGCTGGGCAGGTTTTGTCCTTTTCTATTCACTTGACAATTTTTCGAAGGAACTGTATGTATATTGAAGGTTTGTGGGAATTTGTTTTAAAATATTCTAAGCCTCAACTTATTTTTTATGTCAAAATAGAAGAAGGAAAATTGATCACTTTTATTTTTCAATTATTTATCATCCTTTGTTCATACATGTTTCAAATATCTAGAGTCAATTTGGTTGACATATTTTATTAAAAGTTAACCTTTAGCAAATAGATTTTTGAAGTGATTGGCAAATAGAATAATATAATATTCTCTTCTAATTATTTTAACCTCTGTCATTAGATTTTTTCTGAGTTTCAAAGGTCTTTCACTTCTTCCCTCCCTTCCAACCTCCATTCCTCTTTTTTCTTTCTCCATTCTTCTACTCTCCTCTTCTCCCTCTGGCTCCCTTCTGTTTTCCTTCTCCTTCTCCTTCTCCTTCTCCTTCTCCTCCTTCTCCTTCTCCTTCTCCTTCTCCTTCTCCTTCTCCTTCTCCTTCTCCTTCTCCTTCTCCTTCTCCTTCTCCTCCTTCTCCTTCTCCTTCTCCCCCTCCCTCTCCCTCTCCCTCTTTCTCTCCCTCTCATTCTTCCTCTCCCTCTCTTTCTCTTTCTCCTCCTCCTCCTCCTATTTCTTCTCCTTCTCTTCCTTCTCCTCCTCCTCCTTCTCCTCCTTTTCCTTCTCCTTCTTCTCCTGCTTCTCCTTCTCCTTCTCCTTATTCTCACTCTCACTGTCTTTCTTTTGGGTGGGGTGGAGAGACAAGGTTTTTTCCAAATAATTAAGAGTTGATTTTAGTTATCTTTAGTTAATTATTTATATTGTTCATGGAGTAGTGCTGTGATGATCTTGTCTTCCACCACTGTCCTGATTAGATTCATGAAGAGCAAGTGTTCAGTTGATATCAAGAGTCTATGAAATAATGTATTGTAGTTGTTAAAAACTTAGGGTTATAAGTAGGGCTCCTAGGATTAAAGTTCTCTACAAGTGATTATTAGCAATATAACCTGAGGAAATGTGCTTTATCAATCTTGTTTTAAACATATTTTAAATTTTTCAGAGATACAAAAAGGTATAGAGAATAAAACACTACTCATTTACCCATCATAGAGCTCAAAAAATCAACATTGTTCATGTGGTCGAATATTATAGTTGTACTTGTCACAACTGCATTAATTCCTTCATACACTTATAAAATTTCGTATGCATTTAAAACACACAGTGCAAGTTTTCATGTTTCTATACTACACACGATTGCTATCAAACTGCATGCAACTTTCAAAACTTCAATTTTCCCTTCAATGCTATATTGGTTTATTCCTTTTTACTTTTTATAGATATATATTAAGATTATACCACATTGGCTTTTTCTATTTGCTTTAATATATAAAGTACCTTCAATTTCATATTATTAAAAGCTTTGATGCAAAGAGGATTATTGTACAATTTAAATAACATACATAAGCAAGACATTTATTAAGGTATACACCTAGTAGTTTAATTCAAAGGCTATAGGACAGTCAATTTTATAAGATAATATCAAATGGGCTTTTCAAAGCAATTTGTATCAATTTTAACTTCCATTTGCAGCATATAACAGTGGTCATTGATCCAAACACCTGAAAATACATCCTTGTCAATGCTTGTACAATAAGATTTGAAAATGTTTCTCAATCTAATGAGCACAACATATCTCATTGTAGTTTTAATGTTCACTTTTCTGGTTATTAAAGAAATTTAGTATTTTTATATGTGCTTGCCAGTCATGTTTACTCTTCAGGAAAATACCTGTTCAATTATTTTGCTTGTTTTCCATTCATTTTTTTTATTGATGATTTATAAAACTCTCAAAAAATGTTCAAGCTTTATAGACATTATGCTGGATTATGTTTCAAATATTTTCAGCTCTTTTTGATTTATCTTGCCACTTTCTTTATGGTCACATTAACTACACAGTTCTAAAGTTTTGTAATTAAATTTCTCAGTCATTTGCTTTGTGATTTGCCCTATTTGAGTATTATCTAAGAATTCCTTCCTTAACTCCAAATCATAAAGATATTTGTTATATTATCGTAGAATTATCTTTTTTTATTTTTCAGATTTAATTAATCCAGTATAGGCTTTTATGCATGGTCTCAATAAAGAATAAGTGTTTTTTCTCATATGACTAATTAATTACTTCATGTAACTTATTATTTCACAATTGATCTGTGATTGCAGTGCTATGTGTATGTGTTTTGTTATATTTTATGCCACTGTTATATTTATTTACCCCTAGCACTATCTTAGTTACAATAGCTTTTCAATATAGCTAATAGTTAGGAACACCAAATAGCATGAATTTTAAAAATTGTAATATAATTGACATAAAACATTGAATAGGTTTAAGATATACAATATGTTTATATTATAAATTTATGCATTGCAATATGATTACTAAGATAGCTTTAGCTAACACCTCTATGTGTCATACAATTATAATTTCTTTGTGCATGTGTGTGGGGAGAACATTTAAGATTTAGTCTCTTAGCAATTTTGCAGCATATAACAGAGTATTGTTGAATATAATTACTCTGCTGTATATTAGAACTCCAGACTTATGCATCTTCTAGTTACAAGTTTGTACCCTTTAACATCTCCCCAATTCCTGCCAAAGCTGGTTTGGCTCAGTGGATAGAGCATCGGCCTGAGGACTGAAAGGTCCCAGGTTCGATTCCGGTCAAGGGCATGTACTGTGGCTGTGGGCATATCTCCAGTAGGGGGTGTGCAAGAGGCAGCGGATTGATGTTTCTCTTTCATTGACATTTCTGACTTTCTATCCCTCTCCCTTCTGCTCTGTAAAAAATAAATAAAATATATTAAACAAAAGCAAAACAAAACAAACAAACAAACAAAAAACATCTCCCCAATTCCTTTAGCCCCAAGTTCCTGGGTACCAGTATTTTATTCTCTGTTTCTACCCCTTCCCCATCACCACATACACAGTAAACTAATATTTTTACAGGAAAGCCAAGAACACTCAAGAGTGAAAAGATAGTGTCTTCAACAAATGATTTTGGGGAAAGTCAGATAACCACATGCAAAATAAAATAAAATTAGACTTATATTTTACACCATTCACAAAACTTAACTTGAAATGAATTAAAGACTTAAGCATAGGACCTAGCACCATGAAACGTCTAAAATAAATGACAATAAGCCCCTTAACATTGGCCTTGGCAATGACTGTTTAGATACACCAAAGTCACAAACAACCAAAACAAAAATCCACAAGTGGGACTACATTAAAAAAGCTTTTGTTCTTGTGCAGAAAAAGCTCCTGCACAGCAAAAGAAACAATCAATGAAATAAAAAGGCAATCTATTTAATGGGATAAAATGTTTGCAAACATATAGGAAAAGGGGTTAATATTTAACACAAAAGAATGTGGGCCTTCTTTTGGAACACAATTCTCTACAAGACCTCCGCCGTACACTGTATATCCAACCCAGCCTGCTTACTGTCCTTAGCCACTCATTCCCCTCCTTCACCATCTTCCCTGGTGCTTATGCTATTTTGACCTCCCTTACCATGGGTCATTTATTGTTCTATGCTCCTAGAAAACATCCTCATAGCAAATGTGCACCATGTCTTGGAAACCATATCAAGCATGAAATCTTATATCTCAGGAGAATGGTCACAAATCAATAAACTCTTCCTTATCTCCTGGTCCCTTGACCAAGCAACCTTGCTGTTTAAATTCCTGACACAGTGCTTGGGATTTCTATATGTGTGGTGAATAGAAGATATTGGAATGTAACTTGCAAGGTCCTTCTTGGGTTTTGAGACTAGAATAATGTAGAAATTTGAGGAGTGTGCCTTATTTTTATACTTTCTGAAAGATTTTGTGTTATATTTAGTGTGTTAATTTTTCTTAAATATTTGTACAATTCAAATTGTACAAATATGGCAAAAGCCATACTGAACTAGAGTTTTCTTTATGGGAAGGGTTTTAATCACAAATTAATTTCTTTCATTGCTATTGGACTGCTTAGATTGCCTTTTTATTTTTGTGTAAATATCCATAAATTGTTTTTTAAGCAATATTTTAATAATTTAAATGATCAATTTTATTTGGTAAGGTATTTATAATATCCTATTAATTTTATAATTTCAGTAAAACCTATAGTGATTATCACATTTTAATTCCTGATACTAGTAATTTGCATTTTATCTTTCTTAGCCTTTCAGTGATTTATTCACTCTGTTAAACTTTTAAAAGAATAGAATTTTAGCTTTGCAGTTTTTTCTATTGTTTATTTGTTTTCTGTTTCACTGGTTTCTGTTTTAGCTGTATTATTCACAATCATCCACTTCTTCAGGTTTGTTTTCTCTAGCATCTTGAGATGAAAATTTAAAACATTAATTTCAGCTCTTCATCCTATCTAATAAAAGAGTAATATGCAAATTGACCATACGTTTGCTCTACCCACAAGCCATGCCCACCAGCCACACCCACCAGCTAATCAGGAGTGATATGCAAATCAACACCAACCAAGATGGCTGCTGCCCAAGGCCGGGGCTGGGGCAGAGCCAGCCAGTGATTGGCCCAATCACAGGGCAATGACTGGGTGCCCAAGGCTGAAAAAAGCCTCACCCATAAGCTGTTTCCGGCCTTGGGCAGGCTGGGGGTGTGCCATCAGTAGGACATCCCCTGAGGGCTCCCAGTATGTGAGAGGTGGCAGATTGAGCTGATGGACCACCCACTTCCAGTGCACAAATTTTGTGCACTCAGCCCCTAGTATGTATACGTGTGTGTGTGTGTGTGTGTGTGTGTATATATATATATATATATATAACTCTAATATGCAAAAACTGGATGGCAGAACAACTAAACAACCATTCACTATGACATGTGCTGACCACCAGGGGCACATGTGGATCATGGTAGGCATTGGCAGCAGGCAGCTGAGTGTAGAACATGGTGGGCATTGGGTACAGCAAGATGTTGGAGCAGGTGAGCAGAGGTGCCTGATCAAGGTGGAGCAGTAATAGCTGTCATCAGGGCAAGCCCATGGTGGTTACTGAAAACTCTTTGCTTCCTCTCACTACGGTACCACCCATCCGCTGCCAGCATCCAGCACCAGCCCTGATCTCTCGGCACCATCAGTGGGTACAAGAGGCTGTGAGTGGCCTCTGCCACCCCAATTGCTCCTGAGGGCTTCTCTACCTCCCCCTGCTCCTGAGGCGCAGCAACCACTGCTTGTACCTGCTGATGGTGCTGGCCATGCTCACACCAGCTGCTGGTGCTGGCCCCAATCACTATGTGCCATCAGTGAGTGCAAATGGGGCCGATGGTGATGGGAGCAAGGCAGCTGACAGACACCTGACTGGGGGCTGCAGTGGGAGGGGCTGGGCAGGCATGTGGAGGATGGGCTGAGAACTTTCCCTGTGCCCACCACAGCCTTGCAGTCCACAGTTCCTTTTAAGGTGCATGAATTTGTGCACTGGGCCCCAAGTATATATATAATTTCAATCCTCACCCAAGGATATTTTCCCATTAATTTTTAGAGAGAGTGGAGCCCTAGCTACTTTAGCTCAGTAAATAGAGCCTCCATCCATGGACTGAAGGGTTCTGGTTGGATTTCAATCAAGGACATGTACCTCGGTTGCAGGTTCAAAGCTGGCCATGGGACATATGTGGAAAGCAACTAATCAATGTATCTCTCTAATACTGATGTTTCTCTCTGTGTGTCTCTCCCCCTCTGTTTCACTCTCTCTAAAAAGATCGATGTGAAAATATACTCAGGTGAGGACTAACAACAACAACAACAACAAAAAAAATAGAGAGAGTGGAAGGGAGGGAGGGAAAGAGAGAGGGAGTCAGAGACAGACATGGATGTGAGAGAGACACATTGACTGTTTGCCTCCTGCAGGTGCCCTGACTGGTGCCTGCGATGGAAACTATAACCCAGGTACATGCCCTTGATCAAACTCAAGATCCTTCTTGGGTTTGATCTAATTCTCTAACCACTGAGGAACACTGGATAGGATTCTTATAATTTAATATATGAATTTAAGATTAAGTAAAGCTAAGCACTATTTTATTCTACAACTTTTGGTATACTTTTCTTTTCCTAGAGGAAATAATTCTAATTTCCATTGATATTTTGAACCATATATTATTTAGAATTATAATTGTTTGATTTTCAAGTCATTGAAGATTTTTGTTTTCTTCTGTGTATTGATTTCTAACTTCCTTCCTTTATGGAAAGGTAGTCAAATCTTATGATGTTAGGGTACAGAGACTTTCTTTATAACACAGGGTATCACCCATCTGCATATTCTCACTATTTAGGGCTCTATATTCAGGGTTTTTTTTCTTTTTTCATTTTGTTATTTTTGACTGCTGTTTCTTTCAAGCACTGCAAAATGTATGCACATTTTCTTTCTATAACACTGGGATTGTTCTCTTTTCTTCAAGTTTATGTCAAACTTCCTAAGACAGATACCATTTTTAACTTCTTAAAATAGTTACATAGACAACTAACTTTTAAAATATATTTTATTGATATTTTACAGGGAGGAAGGGAGAGGGATAGAGAGTTAGAAACATTGATGAGAGAGAAACATCGATCAGCTGCCTCCTGTACATATTCCACTGGGGATGTGCCCACAGCCATGGTACATACCTTGACCGGAATTGAACTTGGGACCCCTTTAGTCTGCAGGCTGACACTTTATCCACTGAGCCAAACCAGTCAGAGCATCAAATAATTTTTTTTAAATAGCCATTCCTCTTCTAATATTTAAGGCTCTAATTTTTACTATAAGCAGATTTGGATGTACCCATTGAATAGTGTTGTGTCAGATTTGTATTCTTTTTCAGCACAGTTCATTTTCTAATTCCCAATGTGTTTTCTTTGTTGACCCCTATGTTGTTTTAATGATAGTATAATTTGTGAATGCTTTTATATTCCCCAATTGCCATAGTTGTTAAGGATTTCTAGCTATATTTTAGTGTACTCAGCGATCATATTGTATATCATTTTGATTTCTTGAGCTTTGTTTAGGTCTGCTTATATGGCCAGTACATGATTAAATTTGATAAGAAATACAATGTGTACTTGTAAAGATTTAATTATTTAACTAGTAGAGATATCTATATATCTATTTATAACACTATCTATGTACCTATTTATTTATATCTTATCTCTATCTTTGCATACACACAAGTACAAGCATACTTACACATACCTATATGCCTATTGGATTTTATTGTTAATCACCACACTTAAAGCATTTATTTTTTGGTGAAATTCTCCATCTTCACCACTATCTCTTGAACATATTCTGCAAAATCATTTCTAATTATATATCTAACTATCACTTCTCAGCCTGTTGGCTAAAATCAAATTGTATATCTAACTGTTTCAGGATCTGAATCACATGATGGTGTGTGTCTCTTTATTTTCTCTCAGTTTTTAGGTATTTGTTCTTCTCATCTTTAATGTTTTAATGGTAGTTATTACATATAAAGATACATGTTCCACAGGATGTAATACTCCTTCGGGGATAATTCACTTGCTTTTGCCAGGCACTTAGAATATGAGCAGTTCTTTTTTTTCTTCTTCTTCTTCTTCTAATCATAGAATGAGATTGTTAGGCCAATTTTCCATCTCTGTGAGGGCTGGTCTATTTCTGGTATACTTTACTCATTGGGTATCTAACTGAAAGCTTTTCAAGTCTCTCAACTGTAAGCCAAGTACGGATACCTTTCCCTCAGTGCTCCCTAAGCACCGATTTTTGTGTCTGCAGATCAGTAAAACGGGCTGAAGCACTGCTTAACTTTCCATCCTCCTGTAACAATGTTCTGTTTAGGTTTCTAGACCTCTCATTTTCTTCAGCTTAAACAACAGCGAATACCCGAGGGATTGGGCAGCGCCACACATCAGCACACTTCTCTTCGGTGCTTTTTACCCAGTGCATTCGTCTTGCTTCCTGACCACCCAGCTGCTGCTCTCCTCCCATATTTTCCTCTCAAGGACAGTGGAGCTGCTGGAAGCTCTGGGCGCCTGTTTTGGCTCAGCCACTTGGCCCAGTACCACACTATAATAAGTGAATACATCAAAGTGGAAAAGTGGCAGCGAATGTTATTTTCTCCACAATGCATTTCCTTTTATTTTGTATCTTTTATACTCAAATCTTGGCTACCCTGGATATTCTCTGATACCTTTTAGTATTGTAAAAGCTCATCTAAAATAGCCCCAAAAGGCCTTTAAAAAAAACAACACACCTGATTCTTCTACTACAGAATTTTTTTTGAAGAAAAACAAAACAAAACAATTATTTTAGAAAGGATTCATATTAGCTTCTATCATGTGCCATATACTATTTTCAGTTAAATTTCTCAGATTGGAATTATTTACACCAAGTAGGTGGCATAAATTTGGAATCTAAACACACACAGAACTACCTTCTTTTCCATATATATATATATATATATATATATATCTCTATATCTATCTATCTATCTATCTATCTATCTATCTATCTATATTTTAAGACTATAATCTCATTAAAGTTAAGGTTCTATTCTTGCTTCACATGATGTTCTCAATTGTTATACTCCCTTTACAGGGCCAGATGTCTTATCTCTAGCTCTCTGTGTGAACTTTAACATTCCAGCAGCTTGCTTACCAAAGAGCATCGTGTAGGCATTGGCCTGTTCCACCTCAGTGACCTTGAAGTGCTTTTGGTTTGTCAAGTATCATTCTCTATTGAGATTTTGAAGAAGTCCTAACCTGAATTGTATGTCATCTTGAATTATGTATTTTTCTCTTCAGAACTCGTTCATAAACTCAACATAATTTTCTAAGAGACATTCTAATAAACCGTATATACTTTCTAGAACAGTGATACAACCTAAAATCTTCCCCAAAAGTTTTGATTTTGTGAGTACAGAAATAATGCCTTGTGTATGATCATCCAAATCTATGCCAGAACCCTTTCATTTTTTCAGGCAGAGGCACAATATTCCAGTTAGTTTCCCCACTTTCCAGTGACAAAGAGGACATATCAGTGGTTGCAAAGAATTTTTAACATGTTTTTCTTCAACATCTAAATTTTCAGTGACCTATCTAAACCAGGCAATGACTATTTTATAAAAGTTTGCTTGAAGACTGCTTAATACAGAAAATTCCTTAATTTATTGATAATTAAATAATTGTAATTTTTTATAATTATAAATACTGAATAAAATTGATCTCCAGTTTGTAATCCCATGAGAAATATTTTAAAGGGGTTTATTTAAAGCACAAAGTCTTTTCTAGCTCTATTTTTATGGTAAGTTCATAATAATTTTCTCTTTCAAACATTATGATTCCGATCACAAGACAGTTTCTACTAGACACCTCTCTCTTTGTAAGTATGTTCCAAAGCCCATTATGATTTCATTAGTCAAGTTGTTTTCCTTTGTCTAAAAGTCTGGCTGTCACTGAAAAAAGTTGATATTTGCTGTTTTAGGATAAGACTTTTAACATTAGATACTGGTGACATAAAAAGATGAAAAGAAAAGTCATTTTTAAAAGATTCCTTTCTTTACAGAGCACGAATTCCTATCAGTATTCTCAGGAAAATTCACTATATTTATATTTTTTATTATTCCCTTCACATATAGCACAACCTTTCCTCAAACATCTCATTATTTTGCAACTTCCTAAACTCTACCTCTCATCTAAATGATCCCCAACCTCACATTTTTTTTCTGGATATATTTTATTCTCTTTAGAGAGTGTTCATTTATAGGTTTCCAGTGTAAATCAATCTAGCATTTCTGGCCTCATTATCTTAGTTTTATTCATTATGGGAAGTACAAGAAGCTTTATACAATCACCAAATAACCTATAAATAGTATGACACATGAGATCACTCACATACACATCACATAGATATTTTAATTTTTATACTTTAATCAACTTTTTTCCTGTTCAGTTCAGGAATCCCATGAGAAATTCTGATATATTGTAGAGCAAGCATGTCAAGCCCAAGACCCGTGGATCTCATGCCTCATTTATTTGGTCCGTGTTATTTTTTGAGTTTGACATCATTGTTGGAGAGAAAGTTTTTATTCCCAAGTTAACTGCTAAAATCGCACCCATAAAATGTTTTTCTGAATTTCTGTACTGCTTATATTTTAAATCAATATTTTGGTTACAAAGAATATTTATTAATAAAATTCTCAGATCATCACTTTATCACCGAGTGTTTACAAGCAAGTCATGAGTATAAATTTAGAAAACAAAACCTATTAATTTGCCAAAACAGTAGCAACTTCTCCTTGGTCCAGTTACATGGTTAAGAATAAAGTTATTCTTTTAACCAGATGGCAATTAACAGTTATTTGGACTATAAAAATGTGTTAAGAGGATATATTTCATTTTTTTAGATTAACTCTCAATTTCTGATCCAAAATAGTCTTGGGTACAACTACTGTGTAGATTCCTTTAAAGTTTAGCTACCATGGAAGCCTCTTTATCCACAGTAATTATTAAGGGAGAGAAGATGCAGGCATTTGGCATTTTTTTATTTTCTTATTTCATTGTGATTGTTATATTTATGCTCAAATAAAACTATTTATTAATAAAATATTCTCTTCAAATATTCATAATTTTATCTTAGAGATTTATTTTATATTGATTCCTTTATGCAATTATTACTTAAATATTTCTCTCCAAAGATATACAATGTTCAGTCTCACCTCCAATTAC
This sequence comes from Antrozous pallidus, assembly GCA_027563665.1. Classification (NCBI taxonomy): domain Eukaryota; kingdom Metazoa; phylum Chordata; class Mammalia; order Chiroptera; family Vespertilionidae; genus Antrozous; species Antrozous pallidus. Next base: position 91,169,517 of record CM050517.1, read on the forward strand.
TCAGTAACAAAGCACCTCTTTGCCCATCTGATAATTTTTAGATTGATTTACCTAGTATTACAGCATAGTACATTGTAATTGGAACATTCTGTTTAAAGTAAATAAAGAATGAGAATGTAGAATACATTGTAGGCCAACAATCCCAATGCCAACAACTAGAAAATTGGGGTTGGTGCTTATATTCTTACTAGAGACTCGATGCAGAAAACTCGTGCAAGGGGCTCAGCTCAGCCCTCACAGACGCAGCAGCTTGCCTTGGCCTTTACAGAGGCAGCTTCATCCAAAAGGACATCTGGAAGGTCATTCAGCTGTCCAGTCTAATTAGGATATTATGCTTTTTTATTACAGATTATTATAGATAAACATTAGAGAACTGCAAAATGACTTGAACTAGATAGTCTATAATACAAGAATAGGGACAAGCATTTGGAGTATTAGCTACTATTTCCTACTTTGTGTACTGAAAGGGGTTTGTTTTGATGCATTCATGACAGGAAGGGATTTTGCAGGCAAAGAAGGCACTTTTGCTTGAGTTTAGTTTGCAGAATGTTCTGGTTTTTTTTTTTTTTAATCTGGGTGCCTATCACATGCACCCAGGTTTTGAAAATTCATTGAACTCTACACTTATGTGTTTTCATTTTGTTGTGTGCATTTGGTACTTCAATTGAATAATTTATAAAGTAAATAAAGAATAGCATCAAAACACACAAAGTAGAAAATTTTGTAATTTTATGATATCTGGGAACTCACTGAGTTGAGAAATGGAACGAGGCATAATTTAATGGTGTTTGTAAATAACATTTGATTGAATATAATTGTGACATGATTTGAATGCATTCATGAGTGTCACTGTTTAATTTTCAGCAATCAAAATTGTTTAAAAATACTGTTTGCTTAGTGACAAGTTCAACAATTTATAAGGCTAGCTGCTTGGACCTTTTTAGATTTACTGATGAATCTAACTTCGTAGCTTGTTTAAATCCAGCAGACCAGTGTCTCTCATTAAACATGTGACATTACACCAAGAGTAATGGGCCCTCTTCGCTCTGATTGGGCTCTCTATGCCACACAGGCATTGGGTGAGAGCAGGTCTCACATTTTACCATCTAGGCTCAGATCTGAGCTTAATCACTTTTTAGAGGTTTGATTCTGATCTTTTCATGTCCTGTTCAGCTATGCATGAAAAAGGACATGAAACTTTCTGCAAACTAAGGATTTTCAACTCACTGAAAATTTTAAAAAAGTGTTTTCTGATTAAGATGAGTAGAACATAAATAATTTTAGCAATATAATCTATAAACCAAGTAATTTTTATGAGACTTATACCAATTTACAAAACTCGAGTCCCAAATCAGTAACTCTAGTTTTCCTAGAAATGCAGTGTGTTCTGCTTGACAGATCCAGGAGGTAGCCCATACCAAGTTGCCTCCCTGCCCTCAAACCCAGGGGAGGATCCTCTCCAAGAGGACCCACACCGTCTAAACAAGTCTGTATTCTCATTCAAGGACATGGAGGCCATTGACAAAGGCTTAACTGATGTATTAAAACAAAAGCGGGAATCAACTCTCCATGCTCTTGCTCATCAGGATTTATTAAATCATTAAAAACCAATGAGTTCTCTCTGTGTCAGACAATCTCTGACAAGGTCAATTGCAAATTAATTACCAATTGATAAACTAATCTAACAAACATTCATATTGAGATATTAGAGCGAGGGGATCTTCAAATCATCAAAATCTCCATGGAGTCCTATGAAGACAAGAGGTCAAGAGAGGCCTGGGAGGCAGGGTGTTATAAATTGGGGCGAGAGGTCTAACCAGCAATTCCTTCATCTGACTTCTCCCATGTGATCTTTGTCAGTAAAGTCAAGCCAGGCACAATGTTCAGAACCTCCTACCTCTACCTCTTTTGTAGCAGACAGTGTGGCTTGCCACATAATATGACTTTTGTCTGGAGAGGATTGGTGTTGATTTGTGGGTGCACCTCTTAAACCTGGAATAGAGCTACACCCTTCAGATATTTCTGAAGAGAACTAACTCTCTTACCCTGACTCTGAAAAACCTCAGGTGGCAATGGGACTGATTATCAATTTACTGGTACAGAAATGTCAACTTCTGATTAAAGGGGTGCATATGAGTAAATAGATTTCAGAAGTTTCCTCTCTTTTTTCACTTCCTGTTTGAACTGCTTGTTTTCAGGACATTTTGGCCTTTACCTAAATTTTAATTTTATTTTTTAAATGTTTTTATTGATTTTTTAGAGAAAGAAGGAAGAGGGATAGAAAGATAGAAATATCAATGAGAGAGAAACATCATTGACTTGTCATCTCTTGCATTGTTCCTATTAGGGATTGAGCCCACAACCTGGGCTGGAATCAAACTGGCAATCTCTTGGTTCCTGGGTCCAATGCTCAACCACTGAGCCACACTGGCCGAGCTAAGTTTTAGACATTTCATGTCATGAAGAAGAGGGAATAGAAATGGACTGACAACCATTGATTTTTCACATTTGTTTGAATAAAACATACTGATGAAATAGATGGACACAATTTATAGAAATGAAACATTTAGACTATACATGGACTTTTCCTATATCATTTCTCTTCCTCGATAGTATAAATAATTAAATATAATCTCTGCTTCTCCTCCCTATTTTTTTCCTCAGGAGTTGTCTTTTAAGAGTAGAAGAATGGTTCCTGTGTGTATTTTATGTGAAAGACATAGATGCTCTCATAACCTCAAATAAAGAAGTAGAGTGGATGATGGCAAAAGAGCCACGGCAAAGAGTCATGTGGTTTTTATGCAAGTCCATGAATCTGAATGAAGGCTAATAATTTTTAAGGATTTTACGTAATTTCTATATAAAAGCACAAGTATATAAAAAAATCACAGAATCAGCTGTATATCCAATAATTATAAAATATGTTAATGGCTTTGAGTTTCTTGGCTTAAAAGAAAAAGTAGTCATTAACAATACTATTTTTACTTTTAAATGTTTGTTTGAAAAATTGGATTATCCCTAAGCTAGTCTTCTGAAGAATTTAGCCAGTTCATTAAGTTCACCCCAGTGCTGTCATATAGCCCCGTTTTAGTGAATTGCACTGTGGCTGGTTTATTCTGAGAAGCAAATGTGACAGTGCTAATGAGAACTGTTAGAAACAATGAAACTGCAATTAAACATTAATAAGCCTTGATCCAAGAGCATTATTCATGCTCATTTTATATCTCTTGCGAGTAGAAGAGAAACATGGATGTGCATATGAAGGTTTTGCAAATAATAGAATTGCTTTGATCTGATGCATATTGTTAGTGTGTGAGAGGAGAAAGTTAGACCTGCAAGAAAGTCCTTCTAAACTAATCCTGACTTAATCAGGCCCTGAAAGTGCTAATTCAGTCCCTGGTTTTCATTAACATCCTAGTGAACTGTGGCAATAACTGAAATGTTTGAAAACAGATGGTCCCAACTTACTATGGTTCAACATATGATTTCCTACTTTACAATTCAGTAGAAACCGTATGTTGAATTTTAAATGTTGATCTTTTCTTGGGCTAGTGATATGTTATGATACTCTTGTAATACTGGGCAGCAGCAGCAAGATGATTTGCCCCACTGTAGGCTAATGTAAGTGTTCTGAGCACATTTAAGGTAGGCTAAGCTATGACGGTCAGTAGGTTAAGTGTATTAAATGCATTTTCAATTTACAGTATTTTCAATTTACGATGGTTTTATGGGATCCATCGTTAAGTCAAAGAGCATCTGTTCTAATGTAACAGTGAGTGAGTAATTGAATGTTTCAGTCAGGAGAAAAGTTAATTAGGTTTTAGATTATTGAATAGTGTCAGCTACACAGATTATACAGGTACATAATTAACCCAGTATTCATAATTTCTCTTGTGTGTCCATTTACTTTGCTTTATATCACAAATCATAGAAGAAACGAATCTCTTAATGTGAAGACTAATACATACCTGGACAAAAATGTCCTCAAACATTAAGTTCTAAAGTGTTTTCAGTTCTAAAACCTCAGTTGAGGGTGAAAGATAAGGAAAAGAAAAGGCAGTAATGAATAAAATTAATAATTCAAAATACACTCTTAGAACCATCTTTTACTAAAAAAATAGACATTTCTTAATGAGATAAAAGTCTCATGTATGTACTGTATAGTTTTTCCTTTTTTCTAGATTTTGGTTTTTAAAGCTTCATATTAAAATTGACACCAACTTGTTTCATCAGCCATATACCTTGTCAATAAAGATAAGTTAGGATGTGTGTGCTGAGAAATGTCTATTATGCTTGTGAGACTTTCCCTTGATTTTTATATTATTAGAAATTCGTGCACTGGGGGATAGGGGTCCCCTCAGCCAAGCCTGCCCCCTCTTACATATTGGGAGCCCTCAGGGGATGTCCTACTGATGGCTTAGGCCAGGGGAGCGGGCCTAAGCCACAGTCTGGTCTCCCTTTGTGGAAGGTGAGTGGGCTGATTAGGGAAAGGCACCAGCCCCATCACCCCACTGCTGCAGCCACTGCCGGTCACCACAGCCACCAAGGTGTTTTCATCAACCCATACTCTGGTCCCTTCACCATGAAAAAATGATAACCTTCTTTAGGCATTTTCAAGATGTGTTTTTCATAGGATATAACATTTCTTTATTTTTCTTTTTTTTATCCTCACCTGAGGATATATTTCTATTGATTTTTAGAGAGTGTGGCAGAGAAAGGGAAAGACAGAGAGAAACATCAAAGTGAGAGGAACATTTTGATTGGTCACCTCCAGCATGAGCCCTGACCTGGGCCCTAGCCAGAGGGGATCCTGCAACCTAGGTACATGCCCTTGATCAGAATATAACCTGGACCCTGCGGTTGGCAAACCTAGGCATTATCCCCTGAGCCAAACTGCCTAGGGAAAGGATATGATATTTCTTAGCCTTGCAGCAGCAGATCTTTGTTGTTTTCTCCAGGACTGTGATGGAAGAACCCTAGATTACTTTTTTGGATTCTTATACACCAAGTTACTAAGAATATTACTAGTGGCGTACAGGGAGCTTAGCCAATGAGCGGTCAGAAAAGGTGTTTCCTCTACAGTTCACATCTATCTCCTCTGATCTCTGGCTCCACCCCTGCCAAGGCCTAAAGCCTCTGGCCCTGGGCAGGGAACCCCCAGTTAGCTGTGATTGCCCTGCTCCACCCCGGCCAATGCCCCAAGCCTCTGGCCAAGGATCCAAGGCTCGAGTCTAGGGCAGGGGACCCCCAACGTGCTTGATCGCCCTGCTCGCTCCTGACCAAAGCCACAAGCCTCTGTTTGAGGCTGGGGCCCTGGGCGGGGAACCCCCAGTGCGTAGAATCGCCGTGCTCCACCCAGGGCCAAGACCACAAATCCCTGGCTGATGCTATGAGGATGGACCCTTGGCAATTGACCCCCCAGCATGCAAGATTGCCATGCTGCCTCTGTTTGAGGCTCAGGCCTTAGGCGGGGGACCCCCAGCATGGGCGATAGCCCTGCTCCACTCCAACCTCCCCACCTCCCCGCAAAGGGAGGCTCCGGCCCTGGGCAGCTGACCTCCAGCACAATGTGCACCCCACCCTCCTGCCCTCCTGCGCACCTTGAAGCTCAGCAATCCTCCCCCTGCTCCTGATTGGCTGGTAGCATAGAGAAGGTATGGTAATTTGCATGATTCTCTTTTAGATAGGATTTTAAATGGGCAGTGTGAAACACTTGCTATGACAGGAAGTAAGACATATACAGCTGTATAGCACTAAAGATAAGAAATTCTGCTACATAAAACAATTCCAAGTTAACTTAGAATAATTTAATAATTTATAAAATAAGTATGTATTTGTTTATCTGCCCATTTTAGCTGTGCTCATTAGCCTTAACACTTGCAACAGATTAGCAGAACTAGAACTCCCATCTTCCATGTACTCTGGATAAACTAATAAGTTAACACCACATTAAATTAGCTAAGATTACAAGCCACAAGAACTCAAAAACTGCATGGCACTGTGTGAACTAGGGAATGCTTTGGATCATATACCATTTCTTTGCAGAAGTAGAGGCACATTCTCACATCAGGTGGAGTAAGTTTGGGGGCAGGACAGTGGCCAGGAGGAAGACTTATGTTATTGATCTGCAGTTAAAACAGCACATCAATAAGTGCAAAAACGTTGACAATCCTTACAAGTATTTCAAAAACTAATCAGTGATTTCAATTCAGTTTTAAACAGATGGCTGCTTTTACACTGTTTCCTATAAAGCAGTGTTCTTCAATAGATTGCATTTTAGAATTACAAGGGAGTTTGTATATAATACTGAAATCTCTTCACCCACAGAGATTTTCATTTCATTGACCTGGAGCTAGGCCCAGAAAACAGCATTTTTACAAGCTCTCCAGGTTATTCTAAAAACCATTATGCCAACAATCTGTCCTTAAAAACTATATTGACCAGTTCATACATCTGGAGCATGTGCCAAAAGAGATAGTGGCAACTGCTTCTTCTCCCCATCTTGTTATGGTCACTGCCTGTTCTCCGTGTTACTAAGAAAGCTAGAAATGTTTTATATAATTAGATACAGCTGCACCATTCTCAAAAGAATGAGTTACTTTAGTAGTTAAAGTTGCAATGTTCTGAAGAAGAGTATAGATATCTATATTTGCAATTGCTGAAATATAGGTTTGGGGTAAATTTGCAAATAAACTGTCCAGAATCAAGGTGACATTTTATAAGAATAATCCTCTAAAAGTAAAGTTGTGTGATTAGTGAAAGTGTTATTAAAAATAATTTATAGAACTCAATATATATATATATATATATATATATATTAGAAAAAAAGAAAGTTGTAAAATCAATAATCGGTTTCCTCCATAGGAAACTAGAAAAATAGAAAATTTAATCCAAGTAGATAGCAGTAAAGTAATAATAAATGTTGAAGCAAAAATAAATGAAATTAAAAAAAATCAACAAAACCAAGAGTTGATTCTTTGATAACATCAATAATCAATAAGATAATAGCCAGTAAAATTAAGAAAAATAGATAATATATAAATCTCTACTATAAGAAATGAAAGAGAGGGGCATCACTATGGATTCTATGGGCATAAAACAGATAACAAAGAACTGCAATGAACACGTTTATTTGACAACCTAGATAAAATGAACCAATTTTTTAAAAGATAAAATTAATCAAAACTTACATAAGAGGACATATTCTGAATAGAGCTATATCTAATTCAATCAATAATAATCTTTCAAAAGAAGAAAGCACCAAGCACAAACTGGATTCATTGATAAACTCTAAAACTCTATCAAACATTTTAAAATATATTTTTATTGATTTCAGAGAAGAAGGGAGAGAGAGAGAGAGCATATATAAGAGAATCACTGATTGGCTGTCTCCTGCACCCCCCCCGCCCCCACTGGGAATCGAGCCCACAATCTGGGCATGTGCTCTGAACAGGAATTGAACTGTGATCTCCTGCTTCATAGACCCATGCTTAACCAGAGTCATGCTGACTGGGCTCTACCAAACATTTAAGAAAAAAAATTATACCAAAAGAGAATACTTCCTAATCTATTCTCTGAGACCAGGCACTAAAACATTATTTAGTACTAAAGACATATAAAAGAAAAGAAGAAATAAGGGAAGGAAGGAAGGAAGGAAGGAAGGAAGGAAGGAAGGAAGGAAGGAAGGAGGGAAGGAAGGAGGGAAGGAAGGAAGGAAGGAAGGAAGGGAGGGAGGAAGGGAGGGAGGGAGGGAGGGAGGGAGGGAGGGAGGAAGTAAGAAAAAGAAGAAAGAAAGAGAAAGAAAGAAAGAAAGAAAGAAAGAAAGAAAGAAAGAAAGAAAGAAAAAAAGAAAGAAAGAAAGAAAGAAAGGAAGGAAGGAAGGAAGGAAGGAAGGAAGGAAGGAAGGAAGGAAGGAAGGAAGGAAGGAAGGAAGAAAGAAAGAAAGAAAGAAAGAAAGAAAGAAAGAAAGGAAGGAAGGGAAGGAAGGGAAGGAAGGAGGGAGGGGGGAGGAAGAGAGGGAAGGAGGAAGAGAGGAAGAACATTCAAGCCATAAAAATAAAAGGAGGAATCTTAATTGTATATTACTAAGTAAAAAAAGCCAATATGGAAGGAGTGCAAACTGCATGATTCCAACTAGATTACTGTATGGACAAGCAAAGCTAAGGAGATAGTACAAAGATCAAGAGGGAGATGAGTAAGCAGAGTGCAGAATGTTTTCAGGGCAGTGAAATGTTCTATACGACTACAATGGTGGACACATGCCATTCAATGCGTTCAAACCCACAGAATGTATGCCAGGAGTGAACTATGATGTAAACTATGGACTTTAGTAATAATTATGTGCCATTGTTAATAAATATACTGATGTGGTACCATATGTTCTAGTGGGGGAGGTTGTGCATGGATGGAGACAAGGGACATATGGAAACTCTCTGTACGTTTTGCTCAGTTTTGCTTTGAACACAAAACTGCTCTCAAAATTGTCTTATTCTTCTTTCAATTTTATTTTCCATTGGTTTCTGGAATATAGCTTAATGTGTGTTTTTTTAAGGCAAACTATGTTACATAATGATAACTCATGGAAAAAAAGAATAAATTAAAATGAAACAAACAATTGCATTAGGCAGTTTTTTGTACTGCATATGCTCCACAATTTATAAGTAGAAAAGTGATTCATATACCTCACAACATTCTGTAAAAAATAAATTAAAACTAATCCTGACCAAATGTCTTAACCAATAATTATTAAAAAAAAAGTGTTGGCAAACCGAAACTGATTTGGCTCAGTGGATAGAGCAAGGGCCTGTGGACTGAAAGGTCCCAGGTTCGATTCTGGTCAAGGGCATGTACCTTGGCTGCAGGCACATCCCTAGTAGGGGGTGTACAAGAGGCAGCTGATTAATGTGTCTCTCTCATGGATGTTTCTGACTTTCTGTCCCTCTCTCTTCCTCTCTGTAAAAAAATCAGTAAAATATATAATTTTTTAAAAAAGTGTTGGCAAGGAGCCTGATGCTATCCTTTCCATGGTAAACAAATACCATAGGGAAAACTACTCCAGGTCACTAGACACAGGCTTTAGCCAAGAAGTTCTTCTGAACAAATTTTTGACTTGTTGCAGATGAAATAACTACTATAATATCTCATAGCCACTTGGGGTTAAAATATGATAAAAGTCTATGATTTATACTCATTACATTTCCCTGGCTTGCACTGAGAAATAAATACACACTTATACTAAGATAACATCTCCATACTAGTCAATACAACTTTAAATAAATACAATAGCATCTTGTAAAGTAAAAGGAAAAATTGGAAAATATTCTGTCATTGGTGTTAATCAATCTTTGTTTCCATTACACTTGTCATTTTTCAAGGTCATTTCTGTTTGCAAATTTGTTTTTAACGTTGAAAACTAAGGAGAATAAAATATGCTTGCTTCTGTGAAATAAAACCACTTAACTCTGCTTTGCTTTAGAGATACTGTTTTCCTCGCAACTATAATAGCTGCCATTTGTTACTCATAGGTGACAGATTGGTAAACAGCTGTGACTGTTTAGTCAGTGGGTGTTCTGTGTCCCCACCACCCTGACCAGGACAGATAGGGGCAGAAGAGATGGTTTTCAGCCCTCGGAGGAGGGAGAAGAGAAGCCTTAGATGATCTCCTCATCACATCACCCTCAAATACAGTCAAACCCACTCACCAAACACAAAGCCACACAGTCCAGAGGAAAACTGAACCAAAGAAGGACACACACAAACACAACATGAAGTCAGTCAGAAGCCAGAGCAACAGATTATAATTATTAATTTTATAGTTTTACATTTTAACTTTCTAGCTTATATTTAAGTTATAAACTTGCGTTGGTTTTGCAGTTTTTAGTTGTAAAAATTCATAGTTTGTACATATTTAAGGAACACTAGAATAAAACATTTTAAATAGCCCTCAGAATAAACGTATTTTTTAAATGGGATTTATACGTCACTCTTGAGAAATACAGTTTTATGTTTTTACTTTCCTTTTACATTTCATTTCCTTTATACTAAATGGAGATATCTAAAAAAATAAAACACTTCTCTTACACAGGATAAAAATAAGATAGAATCTTTAGATTACTCTCTACTGCAGATTTAACTCATAATGATTAAGAAGGGTCTACATGCGTAGACATTCTAACATACCACCATTTTAAACTCAGAATAAATAACAATAGACTAGTTATTTTCTATTTTCTATTTCTTTAGATCCAATCTTGGATTTGGATGACCATATGTTTGTCATAATTGAATGAATGAGTGAATTTCTGTGATAACATAAACCATAAACATATACCAGATGCTTTAGTAATAATAATGTATTTCCAGAAGAATCAACCTCTGTAACTATATAGTACATCATGATTGCTGCAGGATCCCATCTAGAATAATGTTTCCCACTAGGGGCATACTTTTCCTTTAGACAAACTTTGGGTGAGTTTCTTGAGCCCTGAAGGTAAATTGAAAGATTTATTGACCACTAGAAATAAATGGAATACAAAGTAAAGTCACTTTAGTCTAACAAATGATTCTCCATTACAAATAGTTGGAAGTTAGACTTAGCTATAAATTGCTCAGATATAAATAGAAATAAGAAAAAATATTGTTTTTCTTTGAAAAATGCATCAGCACATTAAAATACAGGATAAAAATAGATATCTAAAACAAAAGGATAAGGTTATGGTTTTGTAATATGCTATATCAATCACTTAATTGAGGATTTGGTGGGATTTAATAGCCACTTTAATTTTGCTAGAACGGACTAACATTTTCCTGGAGTCCCAATGAATGGGTATTTGTAAAAGTAAATCTTTGAACTTAAAGAACTAATTTCTAATTAAATATCAATGATATACTTACATAGCACTGTCACATTGATACACTAAAATTTACCTGACAAGTCATATGGTAAATAATAGAAAAATCTTGGGCTTTAAAGGGCTGAGAGCACAGACCCCCATTATAGGCCCTAGACTTACTTTATGTTTAATTTGGGTTGGCCACCAAAACTATTTCAGCATAAGGTTACTCATCCATAAAACATACTTATCAGTTTCCTCATCAATAAAATACATTTAAAAAGGTTTTTAGCATACGTGACTGCAAGAATGAAATGATATCCTATCTAATAAAAGAGTAATATGCAAATTTGACCGTACCTTCACCACACTCACAAGCCACGTCCACAGCCATGCCCACTAGCCATTCATGAGCAGATTATGCAAATATACCCCGGCCAAGATAGCTGCCACCACTGAGAGCAGGAGGAAGGCTTGGGTTTCCCCAGCAACAGAGGAAGCCAAGCTTTCCGCCTGCCATTGCCTGTCTAAGCCTCCATTCAATGTTACAAAGTATCAATTATAAAAGATACAGAAATGGCGGCAGCCACTGAGCTGGAGAGAACAGAGGCTTGGGTTTCCCTGGCAACGAAGGAAACCAAGCTTTCAGTCAGCCATTGCTGGCCTAGGCCTCCACTCTAGGCTACAATGTTTCAAACAGAAATGGCTGCTGCCCCAGAGCGAGCAGAAGGCTTGCTCCACTCCAGGCTACAAAGTTTCAATTGTAGACATAGATTAATCCCAGATACCAGGGCTTGCACTTGGGTTGCTGGGGGGCATGGCCAACCTGCAAACCTCCACAGGTCCCTTGCCCAGGCCACCTCTCACCCCAAGGGAACCCCCACCCTGATCTGGGATACCCTTCAGGGCAAACCAGCTGTCCCCCACCCATGAACCAGGCCTCTATCCTGTCTAATAAAAGAGTGATTTTCAGATTGACCATCACTTCAACACACAAGAGGGCTGCCCCCATGTGGTCAAATATCCTGCCCCCATGTAGACACAAGATGGCTACCACAAGATGGCCAGCATGGGAGGGTAGTTGGGAGGGACCAGGCCTGCAAGGGAGGACAGTTGGGGGTAATCAAGCCTGCAGGAGAGGGCAGTTAGGGTTGATCAGGCTGGCTGAGGAGGGAAGTTGGTGGCAAACAGGCTGGCAGGAGAGCAGTTAGACATTAATTAGGCTGGCAGGGTAGTGGTTAGCGGGTGATCAGGCTGGCAGGCAGAAGCAGTTAAGGACAATCTGGGAGGCAGGCAGGTGAGCAGTTTGGAGCCAGCAGTCCTGGATTGTGAGAAGGATGTCTGACTGCCCAGTTAGGCTCAATCCTACCAGGATCAGGCCTAAACGGGAAGTCGGACATCCCTCGAGGGGTCCCAGATTGGAGAGAGTGCAGGCTGGGCTAAGGGACATCTCCTGCTCCCCCAAATTTAATGCCCAGGCCTCTAGTTCTATATGAAAGATCCCTACCCTATGGCAAAGTTCATCAAAGCTTGGTAAAAACTATTCCTACCATGTCCACACTTACCCTTCTGTAACTAAATGCAAGTTATCATGTCTTATTTATGTTTGCATTTCTAACATAATCCCTGATATGGAAAAACTGCCCCAAAATATTTATTAAGTGAATATTGCTTGTCAACTTACTGCATAGGCTTTCAGTTCTTAATAGATGCCACAGAGAGGCAATGGAATCTGATTAGATAACTGTTTGAATAGCTGCAGATTTGATATTGAATGTTTTACATACAGAAAAAGTACACTTGGAAATCCGAATTTTTCCAGTTAAGGAAAATTGTTCCATAGAGATGCAAAACAGCTACAATTTATTCAACTCTCATGCATTAAATCAATTCATAATCCATTGTTCTAAAAAAAGGTAGCTATAATAACATTTAATATCTATATACATGTTTGCATTTTATAAAATGTTTTCACATACAATAACATAAGGTCAGAGAAAAGTGTTATAATAAACATTCTCAGCAAGAGGAAAAACAACTTTGTTTTGTTTTGCCACAGGTTGTCTAGTGATTACTGTTTGTGCTAAAAATATACTAGTCTTGCCAAACCGGTTTAGCTCAGTGGATAGAGCATCGGCCTGCGGACTGAAAAGGTTTGATTCCGGTCAAGGGCATGTGCTTTGGCTGTGGGCACATCCCCAGTTGGAGGTGTGCAAGAGGCAGCTGATCGATGTTTCTCTCCCATCGATGTTTCTGACTTTCTAGCCCTCTCCCTTCCTCTCTGTGAAAAATCAATAAAATATATTTTAAAAAATAAAAATAAAAATATGCTAGTCTCCTAATTGTTATAAATTCATATTGTATCTAATAGATCAATATCATAACAATGGAACTACATTAACTATATCCTCTTATAACAAGCTTCAAAGTCAAGTATAAGAGGTCCATTTTAATTTAAATGCAGTTTAATATACTTCTGCAAGCATTTTAAACTCACACATACAATAGCTCTATATTGTAAAAAAATATTGTAAAAATAGAATAAGCATTCATTTTACTTGATGTTAGAAAAAAATCTTCTTTGTGGTCAGTACAATTTTAAATTATTAGAGTGATTAAAGTGATATGCATTTCATCATTTACTTTATCTTGCAATGTCATTAGTTATTTTCATAGTTCATTTAAAAATAAAATTTTAAGTAAAAAAATCAAAATATGTAAACACTCAATGATAACATGGACATCCCAAAATATAAGAATTTGAAATTCTATATTTTAAAACACGTAAAAAGGGAAATATCCACATAGAAATTCCATTTATATAAAGCGCGTGTGCAAACACACACACACAAATCCACCTAAAAGAAGCTATTATAAAACATGATAGTGGTTAGCCATGAGGGTAGTAGAAACTGGTAAGGGATGGGAAAAGTTAGTATTACATTGCTAATATATTGCTTTTTAACCTGTGCATTATTACTTGAATAAGTTCAGTTCATGACAATCTAACTTTACATTTGTATTTGTTCTTTTATATATTTGTTATATTTTAATAACTTTAAAAAGAAAGAGCTGTTTATTAAATTCAGAGGAAAGTTAAGAACTTAGATGACAGAGAAGAAAGATTCATCATAAGCAAATAGGGGAAAAATCAAAGTAAAAATAGAGGGAAAGTATTAAAAAATATATTTCAAGAAAATGTAATTAAGTAACAAAACAAAGTCACATCTAGAAAGAACATGCCATGTTTCTGAGAAAATCAATCCAGAATTACCAACACTAAAACATATTCTCAAAAAATCAATAGGAGTTAAAAAAATTAAAAATAAAGAAAACCTTGAGGCAGACCAGTAAAAAATGCCAAGTAAAAAGACAGAATAGGTGACAAAAAAGAAAATCTTCATCACTTTTCTCCCTCAATTCTGTAGGCCAAAAAGATAAAAAAGTAGATTAAATTAAATCAAAGACTCCCAAAGAAAGAAAACTATGAACTAAGGATATTATATCTTCCAATAGATTTTCAAAAGTAAAAGCTACAGAAAAGCACCAATATGAAAGAACTCACAGGATGTATTGTTCCCATGAGTCTTTTTGAAGAATCTAGAGTGCAAGCTTCAGGCAACCAAAATAACTAGAGATAAAACTCAACATAAATACTAGGGGAGAGCATTATGTGTAAGACTAAGACTAAATATGATGTAAAAAAAACATATTGTACTTAATCCTAATATTGCTGATACAAATAGTTGAAGGAGTTCCTGTGATATTTACAAGGATAATTAATCTGGTATTAAATTGGCGAGACTTAGATTCATGCGTCCCCCTACTCCCTAACTCACTTGAGGAGGCAGAGAAACAAAAAGTGATTACCTTAATATTTAGCAAGTAAAAATTAATAAATGACAGCTGATTCACAAAAGAAATAACTGATGCTTGAAAATATTGAAATATCATTAAAATGCTTGAAAATAACTTTGAGCATATAATTGTATACTCCTCAAAACTATCCTGAAGCTTGAAAGTATATTTCCACCTTGGAGTCTGATGAAGCACCTTGCAGAACATCAGTGCACCATTTAATAACTAGAAAACAATATTAAGTAACAATAATAATGGTAACAAACATTTATTCAAAGTTATGATATAACGAATGAAGCAACCAGAAATAGAAGAGCAGAATTCTAGAGAAGTTGTAACTGTGAAGAGATGAGTTGACATCTGGCAATTGCATTTTCCACTTGTTATTTTCTCTAATTAGATGCAGGGCAAAGTGTTAAAAGTCTGGGCATTTCCCAGACAGAGGTACCCCTACTGGGAAATATAGAAATCATAAGAGTTTGTAGATTTTAGGAGGTGAGGGACAAAATAAGAGGCTAGAGAGATCAAGATCCTGATGAGAAAATATGACCAGAGTATTGAACTTAAATGAAACAAGTTTTCTCATTAATACACTGAAAATATTGGAAGCCACATGAGTAAAGGAGATAAAAAGACACTAAGAAAACTTCTATGAAGAGAGTTTTTTAATGTCTTGATGTGTCAGAAAATAACTTCAGTCTAGGACATACCAATATGAGGTACACTCATGAGGATAGCCTCTCAATTACTCACCTGGGTATTTTGCTCTAGGAATAGGGGGGACACAAAAGTAGCTGAAGTAATACCAGGTCTGCAAAAACAATTTGACTCTCTTGTCTGTGACTGAATTAAGATAATGAGCCTCATTCTATCTGCTAACAGAGTAATGGGTGGACTGTATTTGAAGGAGGGATTTATCATCTGGAACACTTACAGTTTTTATCCACAATCCATAATTCAATCAATAAGTACAGTATTAGACTTACTAAGACATTACACAATCTAATTGAAAATCAAGAAAGTGAAAGATTTATTAAGAATTTAGATGGAGTATACTGATAAAAAACTTTAAAATAACAATGATTAAGATTTTTAATATCATTGAAGATAAAATATTTTATAAGTGGAGAATTTTACCAAAATATTGGGAATGAAAAAAATCAAATAGGAAATTTAAAATGGAACAATTCAGTAACAGAAATAGTCAGTTGGCACAATAAGAAATTAGAACAGTAGGAGACAGGTTTGGAAAACTGTTAAAACAAGCCAAAAATATGCAAATTAAAAATTGTAGAAAAAAGAGCAAGAGTCATATGAAACATAGTAAAAAGATTTCCTATTCAGATGGCGTCTCAGAAAATGAAGGGAGAAAATTCAACAGAGAACTGATAAAAGATATCAATGCATATATTCAAGATGCCTTGAAAAATCTAAAAAATACATGGAAAGCTGAACCCAGTGACAGGAAATCTTAAAATTAGCTAAAGAATACTGGAAAAAGTATATTGCTTTCACCAGAGTAATAATACAATTAAATAGGTGACTTCTGAACATAACAAAAACAACACATATCTTTATAATGTTCTGAGAAGTTATTGCCAATCTAGATTTGCTCTCAAAGAAGTCAAAGAGCCAGGCAAGTGTGGCTCAGTTGCTTGGATCTCATTCCATGCACCAATAAGTTGCCAGCTGATTCCCTGTCAGGGCATATACCTGGGATGCAGGTTTAACCCCCCGTAGGTGGCATGCCAGAGGAAGCTAATCAATGTTTTTCTCTCATCAGTGTTTCTCTCTCTCTACCCCTCTCCCTTCCTTTCTCTCTAAAAGTCAATAAAAACATATTTTAAAAAATAAATCAAAGAGTATTCCTCAAGGACAATGATAATTTCAGGTGGAAAGAAGAAAAAGAAGCAAGTTCTGAAGAACAGAACAGGTAACCATGTAGGAGCGTATGTACTAGTACCTCTGTGTGTTTATCTGCATGTGTTTGTGTAAGAGAGAAAAAAGAGAGTTCATAATGATACTGTCTGTGAGATTTTCAAATATACATATAAATTAAAATGCATGAAAGGAATGAAACAAAGGCAAAAGTGAGATACATGGATGGAAATAAATTGTTTAAAGTCCTAACATTATTGGGGGGAAATAAAAGTATATACTTTATTAAACTATAATAAATCAATGACACCTATAAATCTTATGGTAGTCATTAAAATCAGAGAAACAATGTACAACTATAATGTTAACAAATGGAAAAATGCAATGATAAGTATAACAGATTCAACAATTCAAGAAAGAATTGATATAGTATAATACAGGCTGTTCAAATAAAATAAATAAAAAGTAGAAATAAACCAAAAATGTGAAAAATTACATTAAGCATAAATGTAATACATAACTCCATGTACAAATTATTAAAACAAAATTAGGATATGAAATCCAGTAATATATTATAGCCAATGTCAAAACCAAATGTTATTTTAGAAATTTAGATGTAGTTTAAAATTTGAAAATAAATCAATTCATCACTTAACAAAAATAAGGGTCCTTCACCATGATCAAAAACTAAATGACTTTCTGAAAAACAAAATGTTAAATAAAGTAAAGCTTACACAAAAAAAGTGTATTTGTATGCATGAAAGTCAATAGTAAGGAAAACCAATCTATGATACAGTAAGTTAGAACAGGAGGTATTCTTGGGTGATTGTGGGAGTGGCTGTGAGCAACCACAAGAGTATTAAGTTGTTAGTTACTATGTTTTCTTTTATCTTGGTGCATGTTACAAGATCTCCTTCACTTTTGAAAATTTTCGGATCTGTTCTTGGTATTTGTGCGATTTTCGGTATGTTATGCTTTAACAAAAAGTTTGCTTAAAACTGATGGTATAATTTCTAAAGGGCAGGGTAAAATAATTGCAGCAGTCAAACCTACAACTGAGAAACATGAGAATAGATGAAATATGAAAACAAGTAAATAGCAACCACCACCACAACCAATTTTTAGAAGCAATGGAGATTTCCCAAAGGAAGCAGTATTCAAGAAGCCAGTATCCTGAAAAGAAAGGGGACTACAGATATGTGAGCAAATTCTGCAGGCTCTTCATCTCTGGGGACATTTGATGGTTTCTGGTACATATCTTTAGAGATAGTCAGGGAGGAAATACTACTACTAATGGCATAAAATCCCAAATATTCTGTCATTTTAGCATAACTGGAGAGGGAAAAAAGTGAAGATTATGGGTACAAAAACAGAATTTAGATGAAAGGAAGTTGTTCAAGCAGTTATATCCCTGTGAGAATGTGGCTCAAGAATGAAGCCTAGGATTATATTTGCCTTTTACCTTAAGGCAATTGCCAAATTCTTGAATTGCACATGGCAAATGATAAGTGAGACAGAAAGCTCCTGTTAGTCAAAGAGGCATTTTCTGATATTTACAAAGCTGAGAAGACAAAAATTGGAGTTGAAGACTAACCAAGGGAGTCACCTCAGTTGGAAACCCTAGTAGGTTGCACCTTATTAGAGGGGACAAAGCAGTAGAGAGAAAAATAAACCACATTATAGTCACAAAATTGAATAATAAAGAACAATAAGAATGAATGACTCATTGCTACATGCAATGATATGAATGCTTCTCACAGCACACATTGGGCTAAAGAGGCCACAGAAATAAACACTTAACAAATAATTCCTTTTACATCAAGTTCAAAGTAGGCAAGGCTAACCTCAAATATTAGAGATCAATATTATAGTCATTTTGAGGGGAAGCAGTGATTGAGAAGGAGAGAAAGATTTCTTGATCACAGGTCTTGCTTTATTTCTGAATCTGTGAGCATAATTTTATATTGTGAATATGCTTCCTATATATTTATTATTTGTAAATATTTACACATGTATTTAATATTTCAGTGAAAAGCTACTTGATAAAATGAAGTTAAAATGAAGTCAGATCTTTAATGTCATATAAAATAAAGTATAAGTTAAATGTCAATATTATACATGTTTTATTGAAGAAAAATAGGACAATCAATAAATAACTTTCAAGTATAAAAGTAGTGAATTGGGAGAGAATTCTGAAAGGAAAGTGAAATGGAAATAAGAGTTCTAAGAGAGAAAAGGGAAGACATAAAGTTTCAGAATGTTTAAAAAGCATGACCAAAATTTGTAATATATTATTTTTTCATGTTATGAAAATAGTACTTTAATCCTGTGATCCACAAACCCCATAATTTAGCCTAATAATGAGAAAAAGAACACCAAATTCCAACCCTACAATAAGCTTGACCAATAACCTCAAGAACTGTTAAAGTCACCACAACACACAGACACTGTTACAATTAAAATGAACCTAAGGAGACATAACTACATAACTAAGTAATGCACTGAGGTATCATAGATGGAATTCTGAGACAGAAAAAGTACATTATATCCAAACTAAGGAAATTTGAATAAACTATGGATTTTTAGTAAATAATGCTGTGTCAATATTAAGTCATTAACTGTAATAAATATTCCATAGTAATGTAAGATATTTGGTAACAGAGGGGAAATTATGTCTGGGGAAGTAGATATGAACTCTGTGGGAGTTGCTCAGGTTTTCTGTATATCTTAAAGTCTTCCAAAAGTAAAGTTTATTCATAGGGGTTTTCTTGTTTGTTTGTTTTCTTTCTTTTTTAAAAAATATAAGAAGTCCACTAATGGGTTTCTAGGGAATATGGAATGTTCTGGTAAATAGGATAAGACTTTCGCAGGCACCACTTGCCTTTTGCCTTGATTCCTCTCCTTACTTCTTGCAGAGCAGAGATGGTCCTTAAAGCCTTCCTGGGACAATGGTCAAGAAAATCGATGGATAGAGGACGATACAAGGAGGGATCTGGGTCCTCAGTGACTATTTGGAAGAGTAGCTATGGAATGTGGTGGACTGATATTGTTTATGAAATGCGTATTTTTAAAGAAAAAGAAAACATATCTGATTCTATGTGAATTAGAATTCTTGGAGCTCCATTATTTATGCATTAGTAAACTAGAACACAATAAAAACAATGTGTAAGAATCATTTTTCCCAATTTTCACCTAGACCAATGGTTTATATCCTTGGTGAGATAAAAGACCACTCTTCAACTCTCATGAGAAAAATATTAACCTAATCTCCACCCTCTTTCAAATATCTCTGAGATAAATTTCTCTACTCACAAAATACATTTCAAAGTTATCAGTTATAGGAGTAGCAATATTTGGAAAATACCGTTTGATGTACACCCATTTCTCTTTTACATAATCTCATTTTATTTTTCATGCAAACTGTAAATCAGCAGTGAAATAGTATCTGAATCTCAGGTATTGTTTACAGGCAAAAATCACTTTTATTGATTTGCTTTTAGTCTGATGTCTTCAATCTATACTGAGTATCAATATAAGGCAGAGAGCCCGGTGCAACTCCCTGTTGTATCTATTACTTAAAAAAACAATAATACAATATATCAAACTGTACATATATACGAGGATTTAAGAAGAATGCTTGACTAAGCAGTGTGCTATTTCTTCTGAGTAACTGGTTATGAACATTATGAATTGTGCAATTATGTAAGTATCCACTTTAAATTAGCTGGTAGAATGCTTTCACTCAATATTTTGGATTACCTTTAACAAGTACATAAATAAGACAGTGACAAGATGCGAAGTACTTTCACCATCATTCTATCCTAATACATCCATGATTGATATTAGGAACTGATGGTACCATCTTTCCTGAGAAACCATACAATCTCACCATCAGCAGAGAATTTCAGTCAGGTATACCAGTTAACTAACCAATTTGACACATTATGGCATATTAATGTTCCTGATTTCTGGAGGATTTCATGTTTTTAACAATGTGTTTTTTCCCCCTTTTCACTTTCATTTTTAACTTTACTATATCATTGTAAAGCAAGGGTGGTGTCTAAGATTTTTTTTTTCTTACTCAGTCCTTAAATTTAATATGGAACAACACCCACTAGATTTGAAAATACTCCTTCTAATATTCATTCTAATACATCTTACATGTCTTTCTGTCATTGGTCTGGAGAAAACACAATGGAAGATACTCTTTAAGAATTTTTAAAGATTTTTATGAACAATTGAATGCTTGACTAAGTAGATACAAAATAATATGTAGGAAATACTGTATATGTAAGAAACAAGCATCACAACACAGCTCTCAAAATCTTACTTATGTCTTGCCATGAGCAGCTGTAAGAAGTTCTCTATGGTATTTAAATGGAAAGGGAATCATTTTATAATAAGTTAAGTGCGTTTTCAAATCTAGAAAGTAAAAAAAAAAACATTTTTCCCCCAAAGGGGTTCTACCAATTTGTATTCAACCTTCTTTTTATATCTTTGACACCCTTACTACTGGGAGGCCTTTTTCTCCAAGCCTCTATCGCACCCCCTCCACCCCCTGCCAAACCCCTAGGGTGGATAATGATAAGTAACAGGGGATTACTGCATATCCCTTTTTGTAAATGAAGCTAAATATCTTTTCTTATTTCCTAATCACTTGGATATCTACTTTTGTACAATACCTATTCATCTATTTGCCTGGTTCCTATAGTGTTATTTTTATTGATTTATAATACATATTTTTTAAAAACTTCTACATAGCAATTTTTGTAAAATTTAGGCATTATTTATAAAACTTTCCCCAATTTTATAGATTGTTTTTTATTCACTTTATTATATCACTGATTGGCTGCCTCCTATACGTACTCTACTGGGGATTGAGCCTGCAACCCAGGCATGTGCCCTTGTCTGGAATCAAACCTAGAACCCTTTAGTCCATAGGCTGATGCTCTATCCACTGAGCCAAATCCAGGGTGGCTTTATGGTTTTAATATACTCAGTATAAATAATTCTATTTTTTAAGAAACTATTTTAAGAAACTATTCCCCTTTGATGTTGTAAAAATCTTTATGTATTTTTATGGAAGTGTTAAGCTTTTTTCTTTCCTATGTAGTAGATATTTAATCCAACTAGCATTAATTCTGTGTGTGATGGCAATAAGGATCAGTGTCAGTTTTCTATGGCTACACAACAAATTTCCATACACTCTGTGATTTGAAACAGTGCTAGTAATTACCTCACAGTTTCTGTAGGTCAGAGGTGATTTCAAGATGATAATGGATATATTCTCACTAGGAGCACATTATCTTTTCTGAGCTCACAGGCTGTTGGCAAAAATTCATTTCCTTCAGGCTGTAAACCTGAAGTTCCAATTTTCTTGCTAGCTATTGTTTAAGGACTGCTCTCAACATAGCACACACTACAGGGCAAAGGAGAGATCCGCTACTGCTTTAGCTGTGCCAACAACATAATCCATCTTTTGATGAACTCAAAGTCATTGGATGGGGGCCATTCCTTGTATGTGTGTATAATCCCTTTTGCTAGGTAATGAGACATAATATGGAAATAGATATCCCATCATGACTACATGTTTAGCCTACACTAAGGAGAGGAGATTATATAGGGTTTATGCAATAAATGAGAGAATCTCACAGGTGTCTTAGAATTCCACCTTCCACAGGGTCTAATTTCACTTTTATCCTTTTGGAGAGCCAATTGGCCCAGGCGTGCATTGTTCATTTTATATCTCACTATTCTGTCCTGTCGAATCCCTCATTAATTCCCATATGGTCTGAATGTTTTTCTGAATTCTCTATTCGGTTCCATGCTGCAATTTGCTCTGTACCATACCATTTGAATTACTAAGTTTCATAATAATTCTTGACATTAGGTTAGCAAGTCATCTAACCATATACCGCTTCAGAAGGATATTAGATATTCATGGTGCTTATGTATTTGAATCTTAGAATTAATTGACTAATATTCAGAAATATTCTCACAAGGATTTGGAAAGAATTGACACCTTTCATAATTCATGAATATTGCATTTATTTATTTATTTATTTATTTATTTATTTATTTAGATGACCTTTTATAGCTTTCAATATTTTAAAGTTTTCATGAAAATATTGTATATTTTCGCTAATGTTTCCTCTCCATTTTATATTTTGATGGTCTTATGCATAGTATTGTTAATGAACTTAAAGTTGCAAACTATATTTTTATAAGAAAATGCAATATATTCTTGTGTATTTATATTTTACCTTCTATCTTGCTAAGGATTCCAACTGATTCTAAGAATTTAACTATAGTTGCTATGGGTTATTTATATAGACAACAATAAAGTCTATTTATAGCATGTTTTTGTTTCTTTACTTTTCAGATATTTTATCCTGCTTTGTGTTCTAGCTAGAACTTTAGTAAATAGTTGAATGGGAGAGGTAGTAGCTTGCATTCTTATGTTGTTGTTAAACTTAAACAACAAATTTCAGTGTTTCAGCATCAATAATAATTTCTACTCTTATGTTAGGACATAGCAGATACTTCAGCTTTTCTTTGTTCATACTCAGGACTAGTTTATCCTTCTTAGATCATCCCTGACTCTCAGGATGTAAACCTTGAAGCTATATTTCCCAACCTTTTCAGTGACTAAACTCCTAGGTCAAGTTCATCATGAGAGACACTGGAATGATTTGTGGAGAAAGGAAGAAAATGAGAAATTGGCAGCTATGGACAAGTGTGGGTTTGGGGTTTTTAAAGGTTTTGCATATTTTCCTGAGAACTAATCACTTCATTGTTGATGAAATCTACGTCTATTGATGACAACTTTTCTGCTGTTTCAACAGACCCAGATTTTTTTTCTAAAGGGCCTTGCTAATGTTTGCTCCTTCAGGCTGCAAAGTGTTGTGCAAGTTTCTAATACTTTGAGTATTAAATGCCATTTTATTTTATATACCTAGAATGATTTCATTTTCCAGGCTGATCCTCACGAAATAAACATCTATTACCAGAGTGATTTTAAAGAAACAACCCCAAATATGATTATCTGGGATTGGTTTTCTGATCTAATTAGGTTCGAAAGCAGTAATGATTTCATTACCAATATATGTACAATTCTAGTATGTAATAGCCAAAACAAATTTAAATGTACAACTCTACATTGGTTAGTGTTTGAAATTATGTAGTAGTTAAAACAGGATTTGAACAACCATGCCATTGCTGCAATAAAACTTTAAGGTGGAAAAGATGAGTATAAAGTACTATAGATACATAATGGTTGAGTCATACTATAATGAAGAGCTTATAGAAAATTACAAACCCAACATTTAAATTATCAGCTAAAGATATATGAAAAACTAGAGAGATCATGTAGTTACAGATAAGTATTAGTAAAAATGATAAATAGCGTGGCTGGCATGGCTCAGTGGTTGAGCATTGACCTATGAACCAGGAGGTCACAGTTCAATTCCTGGTCAGAGAACATGCCAGGGTTATGAACTCAAACCCTGGTGTAGGGCATGCAGGAGGCAGCCAATCAGTGGTTCTCTATCATTATTGATCTTTCTGTCTCTCTCTCTTCCTCTGAAATCAATAAAAATATATTTTTATAAAGGATAAATAAAATTTAGTCAGTGGGGTGCTGAATTACAACGTAGGTTGAATTCACAAACTTATCAAATGTCTACCCTTAATGTGAAAACTCTGAAAGAATACTTTCCTGAAAACTGAAATGAGACATTTGTTTAGATTCTCAATAAAATGAATACCTTGTAGTTCAAGTGCCCATGGAGCCTATGTTGCCATGATGAACATACTTTCTGCTACTGCCTCCACTTTCTGAAGACCCTTTCATGTGAGCGATGTGTCTTTCAAGGATTGCTGATCCTCTCAGGATCTATGCAACCCACTCTCTGTACTTACAGATCCATATTTAGTGTCATGCCCTAGCAACTCAGAAAGACAAATTAAAGTCTGCTGCAGTGGGAGGTACATACGTATCAAATAAATTGCAAGATTTTTTTAACCATATATTTACAGAAACCCTTGGAGTATATAAAAAGATGGATTCCAAGATATTAGATCAAAGAAGAAGAATAGAACTTGGGATTTGTTTTATCTTATGAGTTGTAAGCACACTTTGTCCAGATTCTGAATTTAATATATAAGCTTGAGCAACTGGGTAGAACACTGTTGTTGTTTTTTTTTTTTTAATATATTTTATTGATTTTTTACAGAGCAGAAGGGAGAGGGATGGAAAGTCAGAAACATCGATGAGAGAGAGACATCGATCAACTGCCTCTTGCACGCCCCCTACTGGGGATGTGCCCGCAGCCAAGGTACATGCCCTTGCCGGAATTGAACCCAGGACCTTTCAGTCCGCAGTCCGACGCTCTATCCACTGAGCCAAACCCGTCTCGGCTGTTGTTTGGTTTCTTAATGAAGTGCCAGCACCACATGAAAGTAAGCTGAAGTAAAATTACCAGAAGTAAAATTTGTAATTAAAATTTTCTAAGATAAACTTCTAATGGGTCAGACATGTGTTGATTTTGAGATTGTACAGAAATTGGTTTTGTCAGCAGTTTCTGGACATCATCCTGAGAAGAATTCACTTTAGTTAGGTGCAGTAGGAGGCAGAAACCATAAGTTGTTTTTATGTGGTTCTTGGCCCTTCTGAAATTCTTGAAATTCACTTTTTTTGATTTTTGTTCTGGCTTGTAAAGGTGTTCTAAACCTCTACTTTCCTATAATAAATTCCCTTTCTTATTGTCTAAGGTAGTTTCTGCTTTACTTACCCAATTCCTACGATTTTGCCTTCCAAGCTCCATTTCTCACTTTGGACCAGAGACACCATGTTCCTATCAGACGGTGACCTTTCTAATGTTTGAGTATCTACATAGTGGCCACCATGCTTCCTGTCTAGAAATTCTAGACAGTAATGAAAAATGATTTCACATTACTGACCACTGAACTTCCTGAAAGCATTACAATTTCTGGTTTAAGACATCCCTGCATCACACGTGCACCCTGGTCCTTGCCTCAGCTTGGATATGTGAGCCTGTGCATTCCCATTTCTCCCTAAGTTATTTTTAGTCAGGATACAATCATTTATAAACAAAACTGCCAAGAAACACAGACATATACACACATAAACACACAAGAAAGACCTTTTATAGGGTGCAAACCATTTTCAACATGTAGAGGAATAAGACTGAAATTGAGTTAATTGGTATAAGTTTTATAAAATACCAACAACATGGATGGACCTTGAGAATGTTAAGCTAAGTGAAATGAGTCAGTCAGAAAAAGCTAAGAACCATCTGCTTTCCCTCATATGTGGGATATAAAACTGAAACTCGTGAACACAAACAGTAGTGTGCTGGTTGCCAGAGGGAAGCGGGTGTGGGGAGGAGGAGTTCCTAATGTATGGTGACTGGAGGAGATTTGACTTTGGGTGGTAGACACTTGATGCAATGTACAGATTTTGTAACATAGAAACCTATACCTGAAACCTATGTGATCATGTTGACCAATGTCACCCCAATAAATTAAAAAAATAAATAATCCAAAATGACAACAAACACCTGACTCTTACGATGTAAGAAATGAGATATGCCCAGACAATGTGGCTCAGTGGTTGACCAGGAGTTCACGGTTCAATTCCCACTCAAGGTACATGCTAGGTTGTGGGCTCGATCCCGTGTGAGGCATGCAGGAGGCAGCCGCCAATCAATGATTCTCTCTCATTGTTAATGTTTATATCTCTTTCTACCTTTTCTTTCCTCTCTGAAACAAATAAAAATTATATTTAAAAAATGAGATATACCGCTATTAAATAATATTTCCATGACAGAAAGTAGAAAAAATCTGTAAGATATAATTATGTTTATGATTCTGAAGTATAGGTATTTCAGAAATATTATGGGTTTTTGTCAAGGATGTGTGTAGATAAAAACATAAATATAATATATACATGTGTGTAGACAAAAGCATAAATATAATATATACATATAATAATTTATGTAATATAATGTAAATCATATTATGTATATGCATACATATATAAATTATATATTATGATATTAATACCTGAGATACATTTCAGCAAGAAAATATGGAGTTCAATCAATTGCTATATTAGCACAAATACTATATGGGTCCTAATTGTGAAATATACATATTTGACAAACCATTTGAGATTACAAAATTTCCTGGGAATTCCCTGATCTAAATAGGAAAAATCCATATTTAATAGACTATTCTGATCTTTTCAGGCATAAACCCAGGTACCTTAGCTCTAATGCAGATTATTTCATCTGCAACATATTTAATCTACATTTTTTCTTTAGATTAAAGAATTATAAGGTATTAAGATAAGTAAACAAAATTGCTAATACATAGTCCTGTCTTATTTTGGAACTTTTAGGAACATATAAATTTACATAATGTATGATTAATTATGCATTACATTCACAATAGCCACCTCTGTCCAATCTGACACCTTTGAACTTAAGTTTGCTGCCCCGGGGATAATGAGCAGGAACTGAATTTCAATAGTAAAGTTTGAATCTATATTCAAACATAAAAATTGAAAGCAATTAATTCAGAGGGTTTAACAGTCTCAGTAGTTTTGAATCTTTCGGTGCTACTAAAAATGGATCACCTTATCTAGATGCCACAGAAGATCAAATTAGTCTTCCTGGCCATTAAGGCATTATTTTTAAAATTGCAGCCACATCCATTCAATGTTCTCTCAGTGACCTGAAAAGTAAATATATTGCCTAATGACTTAATTTGCATTCCATAAATTTGGCAAATTGCTATCTCTTTACAACATTATAAAAGGTTCCTTTTTACTTGACTCCAAGCACTCTTGCCCTCTTTATCCATCATGATTGATCTCCTCAAAGTTTGTACTTTATGTTCCTGGAATTCTGCTTACAGTTGCTTGCATGAAACCTGCTGATTTGATGTTTTATTTGCTCTTTTCTCATACTTACCCAAAGATATTTAGTCAGTTATTTACTCTCACTTCTATAGTACATATATCCACACCACATGCACACACACCATACACTAAACCTTCAATAAATGTTGACTTTATGGGATTAAAGGAGTGATTATAGTGCTATATGAAATGGATTTCCTTATACCATATAGCTACACACACATAAAACCTTTTATTAAATACACAGTGTGTGCAAAGACATATAGACATGTTAGGTCTTTGGAAGATATAAAAATGAGTAAGAAGAAATGGCAATGCCCTTAAAGATGTTGGAAATTCAAGCTGGTACAGATTTTTAAGTAAATGTAACATGAGACAAAATAAAATAACTTCCACAAGATAGGTACATATGTCCATGGATATATTGTGGAAGGGGTAATTTATTCAATCAAGGAAAGAGGGAAGATTTTATGTGTGAGCCATTTAATCTAAACCACAAAGGAAATAAAACTTTAATGAACATATAAAGGAATAATGAAAATTAGGCAGTTTTTATTTGTTTTGCATTGCAACCACATCCTCATAGCCATGCAAGAACATAAATAGGGTAGCATGAGGAAGATTTTGTAGCTATAACCCAGATGCACAAATAAAGATAGATGTGTTAATTAACACTGATTGTTTTCAAGTGATAGAAACAAATTGGAGCTAGTTTACAAAATAAAATTAGAAGAGACTAGGATAAATGTGTCCTAAAATCACAGAGCTATCTCACAGAACACCACTATGGGGTCTGCTAGGGAAGAGAGAGTCTAACAAGGTCATGGACAACCATCAATATAATGTATAAATCTTTTTATTTGCATATCTGATTATTCTGTTCCTCTTGCTTCTTCCCAGCATTATGAAGGAACTAATATGATCATACCATAGTTCCCAGTATTCAGTTACAATTCTTGCCACAAGAAGACCAATATTTTAGAAGATTCTGATACACTTCCCATCCTGGATTAAATGTTCACCACAGCTTTAATGGACAAAGTGCAGTGAATATACACTGTCTTACTACATTCTCGCAAGAAATCTTAATGAGTTTCGGGAACTTATACAAGATCACAAGGTAACTGGGCCATTGATATTATTTGGATTTTAATGCAGTCTGATAATTAGGAGACTATACTTTTAAGCAGTGTGTTAGACTATTACTACTTCACATACTTGCCCCATTGCCTGCCTAAGGGAGGACAAAGATTGTATGAAAACTGACTTCAAGCACAGATAGAGCAAGTTCACATATCTACTCTTTCTACCACTTGTTTTAAGACCACAATTCTCAGCTATCTCATATGAATGAGGATATGTACCCACTGAAAAGTCACAGGAGTTACACAGTGTAGTTTGAGGTGGTAGTTTTTACTATTTCTTTCAGTAAGGACATTATAAACATATTAAATAAGATAAACAAAAAATTCAGACTATTTCAAAGTATCACAGAAAAATACCAATTTACGCCAGGAATCATATGTCAAAATAGGGCCAGAGACTAAATATCAATTAATATCCCAGGTGGTCAAGAATAGAAAGGAGATTCCAGCATGTATGTAGAATAAGAAAATTAATCTTCTCTGTATAGATAAAAATTTAGATTTAGCTTCAGTTCCATATCCTCAAGGATAATAAACAGATTAAGTGTGGGGCCAAAAAAAAGAAATAAATTCTGCATTATAAAATACAAAAAACACAGGATTCAAGAGACTAGTTTTAAGTAAAATCATTCAATAATCAGGAAAAAGATGGTATAAAACATTTGTTTTGTATTCTCAAGAAATTCCAGGAGAAAAGGACACATCCTGCTGGAAATAATATGCCCACCCATTTCCATTGATATCTGCATTTGAAAAGTTGTGATGGTGTCTTTGGTGTCTTTGTGCCTTTTTTTTTTTTTTGAGTTGGCATTTTCTTTATGAGGGGAAATTAGATTTGCCATGAAGACAGTGAGGGTAAGATATTCTCAGTGCAGGTCTCACGTTTTGATAAATTCACCTTCCTCTCATCCATGGCATTGGATTTCTCAGCCAGTCTTGAGTTTCAGTATTATATACTAAAGTTTTATCTAATTATTTAATTGAGCAGAAAATTGAAACCTCCATGTGATTTAAGAAGTCTTGTGTGTGCTATATTTTATAATTTGAAAGCTGATGGAATCCAGGAGGTGTCAAATACCAAGAAGCAAACATAATATAGGAGGCAGAATACTATAGAAGTAAAGTCCATTAAAGTGAAAAGCTTCAGAGATATGTAGCAGAAATGTTAGCGGAATTATCACCATAGATGCTGAAGCCCCATAAAGCATGACAGTTGCTGGAAAGAGCCACTGATGAATAGTAGATAATTATTAAATATTTCAAGAAGAAACAGTATAATCAGATGGCATGGTTGCAAAGAAATGTTACATGAGAATGAGTATGCAATGAGCCACAGTGGTAATGGGAGCTGGAAATATGCATTAATTATCAGGATGATAGTAGAACATGAAATGGGAAAATGAACACCATCCAAGTAAGGGGTGTTATTAAAAGAAAAGGCTTTCCTATGGCAGCAGCCAGGTAGTGAGACAGAAGGTAGGTAGATAGGGAGGGGACTATGGGAGGAGTAGCTGAAACTGGGAACCCAACAAGACGGAGTCACTGGGGCACCCCAACTGTGCAGTGAAGGAAGAGTAGGCTCCAGAGGCATGAACTTTACAATCTATGGATATTGCTAAGACATGCAGCAACAGCATGCAGGTAATCAATCCCAAGGCAGTAAGGTGTAGAAACAAATCCCAAGGATACTATTAAGGCAGAATTCTTTGAAAAGAACAATTAGGAGCTAGCAAGACTTCACCCACCCCTTAAATTAAAACTATAAGCTATCTCCCTTTCCCCTGGTTCAGCTCACAATGGGTATCTGACAATACTGTTGTAGGGGGAGCACATCCCCTCCACACATAGACCATTAGACTTTAATTAGCTTGCATACAAAACTACACCTGGATGAACTAGGTTAATGGCAGGAGATGCTGATGGACTCCCCTTTGCCCATGTGGCTTATGGCCATGTGAGACTCTACATATGGACTGATAGACTATAATTCGCATGGATGCTTTCATTAAACTTTGCTCCCACTGACTGTTTTTGTCCCGCAACTTCATTCTTCATTTTCCTGAGACAAGAGCTCAGACTCAACAGCCCACATCTTGGTCTCAGTAGCACATAGAAATACACAATTACTTCAGTCAAAAATTAATTTGCACTTATGCTGGGTAGGGCCTTCAAAAGATGTGACAAGAGAGCCTGAGATGGTGAATATATTTCTTAAATATGAAATGAATACCAACTTTATATCAGAAAATCAGAATTTGGCAAATTACATTAGGTTCTAAGCACTGGTTGTAGTAGTGAACACAAAGGCAAAGTATAAGCACTCATGAAACTTTACATCAGTCAGACATATAACTAAAAAGTGCAAACATATAACTAAAGAGCATAAAATGTGATCTATTTATTATCTGTAGACTCCTTAAGATGGCATTTTGAAGGACTATGTTAATATCAGTTATATCTATATCCAAAGCCCCTTTTTATTTCACAGTTGGGTTGAACCATGTTTAAATTGGCATATATATTTAGTGTTTTGCCCTCAATTGTCACTGATATATATATATATATATATATATATATATATATATATATATATATATGGCAATGCACATAGATACCAGGTAAACAGCAATAGTATTAAAAAGCCCTTAGCATTAGATATTAAAAGTCTAAATCCTTGAGCTCCTATTGAGTTCTAATTATTTCTTTAAAAAGTACTTCCATAAGCAATTGGATAAGAAAAATACACATTCACACTTCTGGGTTACACTTCTCTTATTACCACATTGTAGGCACAGTCTCCCAAAAGAGAGTGAGATAATTATATTATCCATAGAGGCGCCATAGTCAAGGCACCATGTTGAGAACTACACACAGCAAATAGCAAAACAATCCCTCACTCGACCCATGGTGCTTGTGGGCTGTTCACTTGGCCTATTTTGCAGCTCAGATGTTGAACTTGTATCAATCTTAGTTACTAACTATGCACCCCTAGAAACAGCTATAGGTTTTTTTAGACAGGGTATTGAAGAAAAAAGTATTATATTTGGGCTATAAGAAAACCTGGATTTGACAGAGTTTTGCCCTCAACTGTCACTGATATTTTACAGTTGTGAAAAACCACCATTTGCATAGCTGGCATGGCTCAGTGGTTGAGTGTTGACCTATAAAACAGAAAAACACAGTTCAATTCCTGATCAGAGCACATGCCCAGATTGCAGGCTTGATCTCCAGTCATCACTGATGTTTCTATATCTCTCTCCCTCTCCCTTCCTCTCTGACATATATCCTATCTAATAAAAGAGTAATATGCAAATTGAACATCACTCCAACACTCAAGATGGCTGTCCCCATGTGGACACAAGATGGCTACCACAAGATGGCCAGCAGGGAAGGGCAGTTGGGAGGGACCAGGCCTGCAAGGGAGGGCAGTTAGGGATGACCAGGCCTGCAGAGGAGGGAATCTGGGGGTGACCAGGCCTGCAGAGGAGGGAAGCTGGGGGCGACTGGGCCTGCAGAGAAGAGCAGTTGAGAGGGACCCAGGCCTACAGGGAAGAGTAGTTGGGGAGGACCAGGCCTTCAAGGGAGGACAGTTAGGGGTGACCAGGCTGGTAAGGGAGAAGTTAGGCATTAATCAGGCTGGCAGGGGAGTGGTTAGGGGGTGATCAGGCTGACAGGCAGAAGCAGGTAGGAACAATCAGGCAAGCAGTTGGGAGCCAGCAGTCCTGGATTGTGAGAGGGATCAGGCCTAAATAGGCAGTCAGACATCCCTCAAGGAGTCCCACATTGGAGAGGGTGTAGGCTGGGCTGAGGGATACACACCCCCATGCAGGAATTTCATGCACCGGCCCTCTAGTATGTATATATGACCACCATTAGTCCTTTTTGCTAAAGTAGGCTTTATAAAAATCAGATATTCACAAGATAATTATTTTATCATCCAATTCTATTCCCCCCCCTTTTTTTTAAGTTTTTACTAGTACTTGTTTTATAAGAAATTTTCATAGTTGTTACAGAGAGAAGTTTCTCTTTCTTACTGCATTTAGATGAGCAGTTATTCCACCTTTTCCTAAACATGATTAGGAAAGGGTGGAATGGTAAACATAGTCAGGAGCGAGAATGACAGCTAAAGACCAAACATGGGCATGAAGATGTTCTCATCAACCATGTCACATATGTCAGGATTATCGGTAGAAAAGTCCAACTATAGGGAAATAGCCTGATTTTTTTTAGGATATCTGTAAATTGTGATTGTGCAAACATTTCCTTATGATCAGATTTCTCAGTAAATTCATTGGCTTTTTTATTAATTATTTTTAATATCAGCTAATGTAGTCATTAAATAATTTCTTTATACATTTATGTTGCAGGTAAACTCAGTTAAGTTCCACAGAGTAGAACTAATGTTTAGCAAATTCATTTTGCACACAAAACAGATTTCTGAGTTTGAACTACTATAAAACTTAGTTGTAACACTGAAAATGTCCATTTATGGGAAATAAAAATCCTAACAATTTGTGTGTAATTGTACTTGTCAGCAGTACCTATAACTTGTAAAGTTTGAAAGACTACATTTATTATGTCAAAGGCAAATTAGCAGCTGCACCAAAAGGGATAATAGAATTTTAATATAACATCTGCAAAACAGCTTTACATATCTAGAAACAGCTTTTTGTCATGCCAAAAAGCTTTCAGTGAATTTCATTGACAAACGTCTCATTCCATATGTATATTACAGTATTTCATTCTCTACAGTAACAGCTATTTCAAATAGTATGGCTGAGCTCAAAAATTTTTATGTCACTGAGACTTATATATCTTCTTTATATCCCTTCAAATAATCCCCAAGGTTAGTGTATTGTTACTCTAATGCATAACAGTGTTGTACATTTTCAAATGAATCTCATCAATATAGGCCTAGATGCTTGAATAAGCTATGACTAATTTTCCAGTTTCTAATATATTTTAAAATACCATTATTATTATTTTACATTCTCTTCTCAATGAATCTGCCCTTAAATTCTAAGAAAACAATAGCCCAGCAATAGTAAGTATTCAAGTTCTATCACAATAGAGAAAACTTTTATAGTAAGGAATCTTTGGTATGAACATGGCTAGAGAAAAGTATTATTCATATACCGCAGGAAAACGTACTTTTTTTTCTTAGATAGAAAGCAAACATGGTCAAATTAAAAAAAAAAAGTCAGCAAAGAACAAGTTCTAGAATGAGAGAAACATTCTACATTGTGACAAATTATAAGAAAATATTAAAAAGAAATGAATGGAAATAGAGGCCAAAAAGAGAAAGCAAGCATACAGCTATACCTAAAGAAGGCATGAGGCTGTCAGCATTTTCTCTTATTTGAATTTTTAAAATGTGGCAATGTCCTATAAGTCAACACTGGCCATTATTCTCAAATGAAGGTCAACTTAGCTTGGTGGGGAAGAAGTAGTTTGTCAAGCTTTTTTCTTTGATTATTTTTTATTTTTATTTACTGGGTCAAGCTGACTTAATCAGCAGAATGCCAAAATGCCTCAAATTAGTTGAATATTCATCAGTCAGAAGAAAGATTACCCTCTGAAGGCTTAATATGTATAGAATAGGCCCCTCTCTCCAACCTCCACTCTCAGGCATAGACTTTACTCAAACCAGACAAAATACATTGAAATTAAATCCTGAAAACAAGGAAGACAACATATCACATTGTTATGTAAAGTGGCTTATCTCCTCACTGATTTAAGCACTTTCATTTCACAAAAAGATTTTGGTTCTACATTTACATAATCAAAAAACCATTATAATATTTTCCCGCAAAATAAACATTAGCTTTCTCCAGAGATAAATCAGAAAACATCTGTAGCTAATTTAAAATAATTTTTAGCCATTTTTACTCTTTTAGACTGGAAATATTGAAATATAATCTTATCAACAGCATGACATTAAATGTTTGATATAGCAAAAGAGGTATTTAAGTTCAAAAATTGTCATTAACTTATTACAGAAAAATATTTTCTCAATTATAATGCAGCATGACTTCATCATAACTATCATAGGGAAAACAGGTCTCCACTTATAGAATATTAGTGGCCCAGTGCACAAATTGGTACATATTGAAAAGAAATTAGTAGGTGGCTGGCAGGATGGGACAGGGACAGTCAGACTAGGCAGACCCTGTAGCCAATCTCCTGTGGTTCCTTCACAACATCTGCAGAGTGAGTGGGGTGCCTCCAGTAGGTGGCGTCCCTCAGCCTGACCAGAAGGGTTGGGCCAAAATCAGCTCTCTGACATCCCCCAAGGTGTCCCAAAGTGCGAGAGGTCACTCTGCAAAGTTGCTGTCATACAGAGTGTAGAACAATGGCCCAGCAACAGCATAACCCATGACCAAAGGTGGAATCGCCCTGTGAGGCATCGGGCTCCCTACTCTCTGGTTTAAAGGTGCATTACCTTGTTGCTGCCAAGTTACTGCAGCTCTGCAGCTCCTGCATTGAGTGTCTGCCCCCTAGTGGTCAGTGTGCATCATAGCGACTGGTCAGACAGGCGGAGGGACACTTGGCATATTAGTCTTTTATATATATATATAGATAGGTGTGTGTGTGCCTCTGTAATTTGGAATATTGCAATGAAGACTCCAAATTAAATTTGTGGGTAAATATATTTAACTAAAGGTCCACTGCATGTATTCACACACCAGTGGAGTCTTTCGACCTGGCCTGCGGGGACTGGGCTGAAACCAGCTCTCTGACATCCCCTGAGGGGTCCCAGATTGCAAGAAGGCACAGGCCAGGCTGAGGAGGAACCGCTGTTTAGTCCATCTCGCCTAGTTCCTATCTGCTGGACCCCAGAAGCAAACCAACCTACTAGTCGAAGCGTATGCCCCCTAGTTGTCAGTGCACATCAGAGTGATTGGTTGAACAGTCAAATGGTTAGACATTTATCATATTAGGTTTATATATTTCTCCTCACTTTTTTTAAAGTAATTAATTCATATGGCTAAAAGGTCAAGTGATTCAAAAAAAAAAGGACAATGAAAATCACTACTTCTCTGCTTCCACTTTCCCCACACTTCCATCTCTCTCCTAAGAAACCATTGCTTTGACTCAGATTCTTGTTTAAATTAGCACTATTTTTAAAAAGCATTTGCATTGCTAATTAAAATAGTCAAATTTATGCTTTTATTTACTTTATGCTATGATGGATGAAGATTGAATAATTTTACAACAAACCCAACTGTTCTTCACCAGCCCCTGAAAAGTATTATGTCACTATTTTCCATTAAACCTTAAAGAACATTTATGGTAATACGTCTTTGCAAGTGTGGTTCACAGCCAAGCCAAGCAAAGTATTCTCATTACATTTCTCTTCTTTGAATGGTAGTACTTTATCTTTTCTTGAGATTCTAACTGTCTTTGCCTGGGCAATATATTGTACTTAAAAATTCCATTATACCAGGCTTACTTTTCATCATTTTTAGTAGAGTTTTAATAGATTATGTGAATTCCATGATTTGAAAAAAAAAGTAATACACAGAAATAAATGAGGGGAAACCTCCCTATATTTCCATCCCCCATCTATTCAGGTTCTGAAACAACCCATCCATGCCATGCACACATATCAGTAACAGTGTTCATAATTCTTATGTAACCTCTCAGAGTCTAGCTCTACATACACAAAAATGCAAATATATACTCTTATATCGTCTTCCTTTCATATAAACGATAGTATACTAGATGTATTTTAGAAACCTTAATTTTTCATTATATTTTATTGACATAATGAGAAACTAACACTTTTTTGTATACAGTTCTTGAGTTTTGACAACAGCATACGAGTACCACTATAACCATTCCTTGTTCTATTCTTTATGAGTCCCACCAATCTATGGACATTACTAATGTTTTCTTTCTCTATAATGTTGCCTTTTGGAAAATGTCATATAAATGAAATCATACAATAGGTAGCATTTTAAGTCTGATATTTAAAAGTTAGCAAAAAATATTTGAGATTCATTCATGTGGCTGTGTGCATCACATTTTAAAAAAATTTACTATAAGTAGAATTTCAAGGCACGGGGGAAAAGAACAGTTACACATTCATCAAAAGAGAGTACATGAGTAGCACAACTAAGCAAGGGAACACAATTAAAGCCCTAGCCAGTTTGGCGCATTGTGTAGAGTGTCAGTCTAAGGACCAAAGGATCCCGGTTCCTGAGTTCAATTTCAGTCAAGGGCATGTACCTTGGTTGCATGCTTCTCCCCATCCCCAGTCAGGGCACATACAAGAGGCAATCAATCAATATGTTTCTCTCACATTGATGTTTCTCTCTGCCTTTCCCTCTTTCTTACACTCCCTCTGAAAATCAATGGAAAAATACTGTAGTCTCAGGTGAAGATTTAAAAAATAATAATAAATTAAATAAATAAATAATTCAGGTGAAGATTTTTTTAAAAAATGGACAAAAGGACAAAGGAAGTTATTCAAATGGCCAATAATCACATTTTTAAAAGTGCTAAAATTATTAATCAATGGGGATAATGCAAATTACAACTACAATGAAATGCCACTATATATCTATAAACCTCAAAGTTAAAAAAAAAAAAAACACTGACAAAATTACTGGTGAGATTGTGGAGCAATGGGAACTCACATACATCATTGATAGCAAAATGAGAAGTCTTACTTTGCAAAGAAGTCTACCAGTTTCTTGTAAAACTAAACATACATCTAGAATATAATCACTAATTTATCTTGGTATTTTTCCAAGAAAAAATAAAAACATGTCCTTTAAAAAGTCCTTGAACATTAAATGCTCAAAGAGGCTGCATTCATAGAAGCCCCAAGTTTGAAACAGTCCAAGTGTCCGTGAATAGAATAGATAATCTGATATATTCAAGCAAGGGAATAGTTCACAACAATCAGAAAAGAGTGGATTATTGATACCCATATCAATATGAATGAGTCTCAAAAAGAAAAAAAGCTTAACACATTAAGCATATATTATACCATCTCATTTATATAGAATTATAAACAGATAAAAGTAATCTATTGTGCAAACAAACTAGAAAAAAATGATTGCTTCTGTGGCATTTGGAGTGGAGAAGGACCGGGGAGAAGCATAAATAAACATTTTGTGGTAAAAGGCATGTTTTATATCTTCATAGGTGCTTGGGGTACACCAGTATATGCATTTGTCAAAATTCAGTGAATATGAACATAATATTTATGCTTCT
Source organism: Antrozous pallidus (assembly GCA_027563665.1). Lineage (NCBI taxonomy): Eukaryota > Metazoa > Chordata > Mammalia > Chiroptera > Vespertilionidae > Antrozous > Antrozous pallidus. The sequence continues at coordinate 91,207,400 of CM050517.1, forward strand.
TTGTATGTAAATATTACTCCAAAGGGAAAATTATTAACAGATGTTGATTTGTCAAAATGGAGAATACTGAAATGTTAATGGTAGAATTGTGGGCATGTATTTATAGATGCTTACCATAAAATTCCATCAACTTTGCTATATATTAGAAAGTTTTCACAATAAAATGTTGAAAAATATATGGAACATTGCCATCTTCTCTGTAAATTCCCTTTTGATGCTTTATAGTCAACACTTCCTTCTGCTGCCCCCAAAAAAGGATGATTCAATTTCTCCTATAATAGGTTGGTATTTTCTATCCTGAAATTTGTATATATTTTATTGTATTTGGCCTCCATTACTCAATATGTTGATTTTCACTGGTGGGTAATATTCCACTTTATAAATAAGGTTATCAATACCTTATTGATGATCATTTGCATTGGTCCAGTTTCTGCTTATTTATGCTAATAATATACTAATGATATGCAAATTGTCTGGGATGTCATCACAGTAACAGTAATGACCAAACAGCAGGCTGCATGGGGTGACAAGGCTGGCAGGGGATGTTAGTGAGGGATGACCAAACGATGAACAGCAGGCTGTGTGGGGTGACCAGTTCAGTGTGTGCTCTTTTTTGGGGGGGACGGTAGTTAGGGGCAACCAGGCAGGCAGACAGGTGAGGAGTTAGGAGCCAGTGGTCCTAGATTGTGAGAGGGATGTCCGACTGCCAGTTTAGGCCCAATCTCTGAAATCAGGCCTAGACCAGCAGTCAAATATTTCCCCAAGAGGTCCTTTATTGGAGAGGATACAGACTGGGCTGAAGGGATCCCCCACTATGCACAAATTTCATGCACTGGGCCTTTAGTTATGAGTAAAATTCTGTCAGGCTAATGATTCTTCAGGGTTTCTGATATGTAGTCATAATTAAAAACCACTGGACTATGTGGTTATTAAGATTCTTTGCACTAGAAAACTTGGTTCCCTATGGCTACCCATGGAATGGTTCAAGGAAAAATAATCAGCACAACAGTTTCAGTCCTACTTCTGTAACATAGATGTCTCACTATCAATTAATATCTATCTAATTGGTGTACAGTCTAATCAGAACCAATTAAATTAAGCAAATAACTAGACTCAAAGGCCCACATGTGTCAGATTTTAATAGATTCTTAAAACATAGATGCTTGAAGTAAATGTGAAAAAAAGTATGTTTTGTGTAAGGGTAATTACATGAGCTTAACACTGTAAATGTGTCTCAAATAATCATAACCTTGTTTTCATGTAATAGGATTTGCAATCTACACAAAAAAGAGACTTTTGGACCATATGAAGTAATAGAACCAGTTCTATTATTTGAATAGAAATAATAGCAAGATAACCAAAGGCCACTATGGGAATTTGAAGGAAACACACAAACACACCCAAAAAAAACAACAAACAAACAAAAGCCAGCTAGGTAAAAATCACTACAATCAAATTAAAAAGCAGTCCTGATTGTGAGATATTCTACCAAGAAGTCTTTGAAATAATAATAACTGCTTCTATGTTATAGTAGTAAAATAACAACCATTTGAAATCACAAAATAAATTTTTCAGTGTGAAATATTTATCTTAAAAAAAGATCCAGAGACACACAAAATAATTTGAATATATCTTAGGAATATAATATTAAGCGGAACCCCCCCCCCCCAAGATTACATATAGTGTGGTAATCCTATCTAATAAAAGAGTAATATGCAAATTGACCATATCTCTGCTACACTCCAAGCCATGCCCACAAGTCACACCCACCAGCCAATTAGCAGCAAATATGCAAATAAACCCCAACCAAGCCGGCTGAGGCCACTGAAAGCAGGAGGAATGCTTGGGTTTCCCCGGCAATGGAGAAAGCCAATCTTTCTGCCTACCCTTGCTGGCCTAGGCCTCCACTCCAGGCTACAAAGTTTCAATTATAGAAGGTATATATATTCCGACAGAAATGGCTACCACCACTGAGCTAGCAGAAGGCTTGGTTTTGCTCCAGGCTACAAAGTTTCAATTGTAGAAGATAAAAAAAAATTCCAGATACCAGGGACTCCCACTTGGGTCCCCAGTGGGGCATGGCCAGTCTTCAAACCACCACAGGCCCCTCACCCAGGCTGCCCCACGCCCCAAGAGAGCCTTACCCTGATTCAGGAAAACCTTCAGGTCAAATCATCTGGACCCCACCCATTTATCAGGCCTCTATCCTATCTAATAAAAGAGTAATATACAGATTGACCATCACTCCAACACAGAAGACGGCTACCCCCATGTGGTCAAAGATCCTGCCCCCATGTAGACAAGAGATGGCCAGCAGGGATGGCACTTGGGAGGAACCAGGCCTACAAGGGAGTGCAGTTGTGGGCAATCAGGCCAGCAGGGGTCAGCAGTTGGGAGGAACCAGGCCTGCAAGGAAGGACAATTGGGGGTGATTAAGCCTGCAGGGGAGGGCAGTTAGGTGTGACCAAGCTAGCAGAAGAGGGAAGTTGGGGGTAACTGGGCCTGCAAGGGAGAGCAGTTGGGGGAAACCAGGCCTGCAGGGAAGGGCAGTTGGGAGCCAGCAGTTCTGGATTGTGAGAGTGGCAGTCCTACTAAACAGGCAGTTGGACATTCCTCAAGGGGTCTCAGATTTATAGAGGGTGCAGGCTGGGCTGAGGGACAGCCCCCGTCCCCATGCAGAAATTTTGTGCACCCGGCCTTCAGCTTTATTATAAAATTACAAACAACTGAGACCAAATAATATACTTCTGAGGAATTCATGAAAACAAAATGGTCTATGTAAAAATGGAAAGTAGAGTATTCGGAATATTTTGGTGTGGAAGGGTATCTATTTTTATCCTTTATTGGAAATACAGGGCAACATTGCAGCCTTGGATCATCAAATGAATATATGTTGTGATCTTCTCTTGACAACAAGTATGACCTGCATTCTGGGAGTAAGTGTTGTTATTTTTAGTTCAAAGGGTAGGAGAGAGAACAGGAGCAAGATTTTATCAGTGAGCCACAGAAGTGATTTGGCTTCATCTGAATGAGTGCCAGTCCTGGTCACCTATCCATGATCATCATAGCAAATTAGAAGCTCTAATTTTTCAATTTAATTGCAAATAGAGATATAGAACTTTAGACTGCCTTATAATTTAATGTGGATCGTGGCTAATGTATTCTCCATTCATGAGTTGGCAAAATCTTTAGAGTGATGAAAGGAGTATTTTATGTGCTCCCAGTTATTGTATAGTGTATAGAGGCTAGTAACTTAGTCGTGCTAGTGACATTATGCTACCCCTTGGAGTGTTCCAGCCTTGCATAGTTGGAAGCAAATGAATGGGATAGAAGAAATGCATGACTAGACAGAGATCATTGTCAAGTCAGAGCTTTCTTTTAGGGAAGTAGTTCATGAGTTACTAACAAAATCTAATAAATAAATCCCTAGCTGAATAGAAGCAGGTGATGCATGAACCAAAGAGGCCGTGTCATGGACCAAGAATTATGAATTATTCAATTATGTATACCTAAACTTATAAAAGTTAAAAGAATGAAACTGAAATCTGTTCTCAGTAATTAAAATCCTTGATCAATGAGAGATCATATAATCACATATTACTAAGTTGAATAGGAAAAATGAAAGCCCCAAGCCAAAATTTTGAGAAATGATATTTTTACAGACTGTTTCTAGAAATAGCTTATAACTCTGAACAACTCCACATTAGCCAGGAGAGCCTTTACTTTAAAAGTCAAAGCCTGACCAACATACAAGCCCTCAAACATCATTACCTACCAACTCAGGGAAACCACACGCTTAAAAGATGGCGAAAGACCAACATTTCAGACTAAAAAAGGGTTAGAAGATATAAGTAAGTAAATTAGAGTTCAATAAATGTTATTATCACACATGAAAAACAATTTTAACTATGTATGATGATGGATATTAACTAGAATTATTGTAGTGATCATTTCACAGTCTCTACAAATATTGAATCTTGCATTGTACACCTGAAATTAATATAATGACATAGAGCAATTATGCCTCAATAAAAATAAATAAATTCAAATAAACATAATAGGAAATATATAGACTCATTCACAATAATTGTTTTTAAAATAAATAAAAGCAACAATACAAGTGAAGCAGATTTGAAAATATTTAAAAGACTGAGAACACCCACTGCCGAAGACAATCTGTAGAATACACTGCAATAGCATGTTGTTGGTGAGTCTGTGAACTCCAGCTGCCTTTCTGGAAAGTGACTTGGCAATATGTATCCAGAAACAAATCATGTATGTCATTTGGAAAAAGTGAAAACCTCCTATCTCAGTCAATTTTTTTTTTTTGTATTTTGTGGTGGGTAACATGTCAGCCATGTGTATTTCTTCCTTCATATTCATCGGCTCTGACTTTATACGCATAGGTCAGGTGATCATATTCAATTCTTCAGATTAGAATTCAGAAAATAATTTCAGGTAAAAGCTACATCTATGAGCATGATACTGAGTTTATGAATACTAGTCCATGAGTTGCTGAAAGAAATTATAAGTGGAGCTGAATAGAGGGGAAAACATGGTTCAAGGAAAGGTCATGCGTCCTTTTTACTCTTAGGCCACTAAGATTTAATAAAGAGTCTTAAGTATTTTTGCACATTAGTAAAGACAACCACAGAGAATATTAGTTGTAAGATTTAAGCAAAAGAAATAGCTAGATTGAAAATGTGCCACCACTGCTTCTAGCTTAAATGAGCTCTTTTAATTTGGAGATCATAAAAAAATGATCATCTTATAAACACAGTCTCCATGGTTTTCCTACTTCTTATGACTCAAAGACAAATTCTTAGATGTTCTTCTTTGATAAAAGCAAGAGCCAAAGTAGATTAATATATTATGCAAGTTTGAAAGAGGTGAATGTATTTTGAATTGGTCTAAGTGCAATCAGCTGGTTCAGTAAATATAAATAGGTGAGCTCAGTTGAGCCAAAATAAACTCTGACCAGAGTGATTGTGACTTTGCAATTCAAACTGAAAATTACTAGCCAGTACCTCATTTTTCATTTTCTTACAATTCAAGAGTACTGTCCTAATGCTACTTCTCACTCATTTTGGATTTTATAAAAGTCAGATTTCTCATTGGCTGCATGACCCAGGTTAGAGATATCAGGCTCCAGATGAAAGAGGATCTTTGAAGAGTCAAAATGTCCTGCTGAAATCGTTGGAATGTATGTAGAGTGTTGGTAAAAATCAAAGGGTTCCCAGTTGTATTAAGAAATAACTTTAAATTATAGAAACTATTACCAAGGCTATCCTCTGAAAAGACATGTAGATTAAGAATAAACTCAAGATATAGCAGGGAATAAAATAATATGGTAACAATAGTAACATTTGTACTACTCTTCCAAGTTTACATCATTTTTAATACATTATTTAGGCTTATTTTTAAAGCAAACTTGTAAAATACATATTATTGTTAATCCTGTGTTACAGTTGAGATATCTGGAGATTTTGCAGGTATTATTCCCAAGGTAATGGATGTACCTAGAGTGACTGAGCCAACCCCAGGCATTCATTTTTCATTTATCCTGCTAGTTCCTAGGTTCTCCTGGGCCTCATGGTACAATGAGGATCCCACTGCTTATTGTGCAGCTTCCCATCTAGTTCTGGTCCTGACTTCAGTACTACAGTCCACAGTACAGTGTGATGCTCTTGTCTGATTTGACTCAGGATTCTTCTGAGATTGTTACTATTTCCTGTCCCATAGAGACTTCTCTATATTCCCATTTCTCCTGTTACGATCCCATTGTATTCACTCCAACCCCTATCGTACCACCACTTCTCCCTCAGCTATAACTTGGAATAGTTGTCTTTGTGAAACCAGAAATATAAAAGCCTGCCATTAATGAATTAAAGTTACACTTTCAACAATAGTTTTCAATTCATTGTGGAAGTATTATACATTCTCTCCAATCCTCAATTTTTTTTATATGTAAAATGTGCTAATTGACAGGGTTCTGGTGAGAATTGAACAAGTTCCTTGTAGAACAATCTATGCATTTAAATATTGAAACCTGTGAGGTTATAATTAGCTTTTGAAAATGGAACAAGGAGTGTCTTTTCTGGCTATGCTTTGGCAAGGCAACAGTGAAAAAGATGAAATAATTCACAGTCTCTTCAATGTACTCCTCTATTCATTTTGAAACCAAGCCAGAATAAGCCAATAGGACTCAGAGAGAAAAGAAGCAGAAAAAGATGAAGAGGAAAAAATGACTCGGAGACCTCTACTCCTTTAAAGTGAGCGGGCTTTCCTTATTCTTCGATAAATATTTTATTCCCTTATTCAAGTTTGATTTAGTGCTACAGTTTCATAATGTTAAGATTCTGCTTGAACACTGAAAGAATCTGATTTACAGTACTTCAGGTATATTTTCCCCCATCTGTGACCATGAGCCACACATTTGCAATGACTTACAGTCCAGTGATTTTCAACCGGTGTGCCACGGCACACTGGTGTGCTTTGCTGCAAGAATCTTAAAAACATGCTATACCTGACTGTCTTTTCCATAGACTGTCAAGTTAAAAAAATGACAACAGTCAAAACAGCAATAGCCATATGGTATAAATGAATCAAAATTATACCCTTTTTTATCAGATCGGCAAAAATGTGTTTTGTGTGCCATCGGATTTTAGTACTTTATGTGTGCCATGAGATGCAAAAGGCAAAAGGTTGGAAATAGCTGCTGACTTGCACAGAGAAGATGTTTTCGCAATCATTTTGATGCGCCACTACAACACAATTTGAAATATCAGAAGGGCTCTCAAGTGTTCCCTGAGCCATACAAGGCATCTGGAGACAGAACTTCCCCCCAAACAAAAGGAGCTATATCATATAAGAAAACTAGTGGCCCAATGCACAAAATTCATGCACAGGGGGAGGGAGGTGTCCTTCAGCCTAGCCTGCACCCTCTCCAATCTGAGATCCCTCAGGGGATTGTCTGATTGCCCCTCTCTCTCGCAATCTGGGACTGCTGGCTCTTAACCACTCACCTGCCTGCCTGCCTGATTACCCCTAACCACTCTGCCTGCTTGCCTTCTCACTCCCAACTCCTCCCCGTGCCAGCCTGCTCACCACCAACTGGCACCCCTGCTGGCCTGCTGACTCCCATTTGCTCTCCCACTGGCCTTATTACCCACAACTGCCCTCCCCTTCTGGCCTGATAGCCCCTAACCGCCTATGCCTCAGCCCCGCGACCATGACTTTGTCCGGAAGGTCTCCCAGTCTAATTAACATATTACCCTTTTAGTAGTATAGATACTGTGCTGAAAAAGGAGGGAACCCAAGTAAGGAGCCAGATGAATAATTAATTTATTCATAAAATTACCCCTAATTTGAAATTCAATTATCTTCTTATCTCAAGTACAATCAATTAAAGTCAATTGATTTATGACATTGAACAATACTTTCAAAAGTAAAATCCTACCCAAGCTTTAAACAGTAATTTGACACATCTGTGCTTTTTACGAGGAGAGAAGTCCATTTTTGATGCAGTATATTCACCTGGCTTCCAGGACAGCATATTTGGTTCTCCTCTTCCATCACAGGTCGCTCTTTCTTAGCATCCCTGTGTCTTGCTGTGTTCAGGGGTTGAGTTTTTAGACATCTTCTCATCTCTAGTTACATTCATTGCCCACATTCACTCTTTGAATATTACATGTGTGCCAAAGAGTTGCAAATTTACATTTTCAGCTCACACTTCTCACCATACTTCACATCTAACATGTTTAATAGGTTAAAACTTAATAGTCAACATGTCCAAACAAAAAATATATTTTCTCCAAAACAGCTGCTTCTTCCCTCAGTCTCTTCCATCTAAATAAATGGATATACCAATCTTCCATTGGCTTAGGACAAAAACTTACACAATACTTTGACTATATCTTTCCTTCATACTCTACATAGAACCCATAAGAAAATCCTGACAATTTCATTTTCAAATATATTTAGTGCGTAATAATTTGAAGCCATTTTAAGTACTACCACGATCGCCAAGCCACAACGGCACCAAGACCATTATCCTAGCTCTACTTCTGACTTTTCCCTGCTTTCATTCTTAAAACGGAGCTAGAATCATGAAGTAAACTCTTCCACTCAATATTCTCCAATAGCATGTGAAGAAAACTCAGTTTTTTTCATGGTCTAGCAGACTCAATATGACCCAGAACCTTGTAATCGCTCTGATCTTAAAGTTTATAGAGAGGGGCAAAAGACCAAGAAGAAGTAACACTTTATTGAAGGAGTAGAAAAAAGTTGGAGGACTGACACTCACTGACTTTAAGATGCACTACTGAAATACAGTTATTAAGACAGGGAGTTATTGACAAAATAAGCAAATAGATGTATGAAACAAAATACAGAGCTCCGAGAAAGACCCACAGAGATACAGTCAAACTGATCTTTGACAAAGGAGCAAAGGCATTAAACAAGTATAGACTCTTTTCAACAAGTGATGGAACAACTGGACATCCACATGAAAACAAAAGAATAATCTAGACACAGACCTTTCACCTTTTACAAAAATTAACTCAAAATGAAACTGAACAAATGTTAAATGTAAAATCCTAAAACTCCTAGGAGACAACACAAAAAAAATCAAGATGAGCTCATTGCAATTGGTAATTCAGTTTAAATTGTATAATAAAAATCTACATAAAATCATGTTGTGCCTTAAAATCTGTCTTCAATAGTGACTATAACTTCTTCTAAAATACAGGAGTAAGTCTACACTACCTGAAATAATTTCTGAGTAAACATAAAGAATTATTTTTTGTAATACCTTAGTATAATAAAGTATAAAATTGTCTCAACAGACTTTTTAAGTGATATAAGCAGATTTTGAAAAGCTATGATATTTTTTCCTTGAACTTTTGCAAGTCCTAGTGGGACTGTTCATAAAATTCCACATATGTATTATTACTTACTGTGGCTATTAAATTTTACCTACAAAGATGATACAAGACAGTAGTTTATGTTTTGTTTTTTATTTTTGTTTTTGTTTTTTTGGATTTTTCTAAGCCATTATCAAACATAGATAATCATTAAATTGATCTTGAAAGGGGTTATTTGGTAAGGAAACCAAGTTTATAAGTTTATATTAATATTCTTGAACTGTGACTTCAAATATACTGTAACATTGAATTTAAATGAGAATATGCACATTAGTAATCTTTGTGTTAGCTATAAAATTACTCTATAATCATTTTTATTCATTATTTATTTTAGAAAGGCAGACAAAAAACCATATAGCTTAAGTGGTGCATAAATTGGCAACAATGGAAATCATCTAATCTCAAATCCCAAATTATCGTATCTAAATACATTTGATGTAAATTACCTTATGCCAGAGCCAATCTTTAATATTTCAGAAGTTCAAGGATACAACTAGGATAGTATAGGGAGAAACTCACAATAGTATGATGTAAACTAGAGAGCAAGCTATCAAAGACAGACTACAATTACCGTAGATAAACTAAATGTAACCTGCTAAAGAACAACTTCCACAGATGATTGATACAGAACATTAACAGCAATGTTGCATCCATATCATTTCTCAGAGAGTAAAGGGGTTTTCAATGCCTGTAATTCTTCCCAAATCAGATTACTATTTAACTCTTAAATATGGAAATAAACATTTCCTTTAGAACCAGGGAAATTTCTTAGTCACAAGAACTAATTGAAAAGAAATGCGTACATTTTTTAATGACAGCAGGGAGAGTTCTAAAGATTAGGAAAAACAGAGTGAAAAGTGAGAAGAAATGAGAATGTTTCTATCATTTCTACCATTTAAACATGTTTTTTTATTCCTTAGTAACTTTAATAAGACAATTACCTTAGTAGTATGGACACCTCGTTTTGAGGCATAATTACAACATGCTCAAGTAAATGGTAAAAGAATGCTAGTATCATGCCTACCTCTCTTTGGTAGCAGTGAAAGGAAACATCATCTTGAAATGGTTTTCTATAATCAATCTTTTCTTTCTTAATTATTCTACTTCATGAAGACCAACCTATGGAGAAAACAGAAAATGCTTTATCCAATTGGCCCATTAATAATACATTTATCTCCAAGTACATTTATATTCTGGTAGAGTTATACAAGATATGGTATCTACACTAATAAAAGAGAAACATGCAAATTAACCATTACTCCACTATGCCCACCAGCCAATCAGAGCAAGTATGCAAATTAACCCAACAAAGATGTTGGTTAATTTGTAAACGTAGGCATGGAGTGAAGACTGAAGACAGTGTACCAGGAGGAGGGAGGGGAAGCAGAAAACAGAAATTGGGGTGTTGGTGGCAGCAGCAACGGGAGAGAAAGTGAGGAGGTGGGGTTAGGGAGGCAGTGGCAATGGGAGGGAAGCCTGCCTTGGCAGCAGCAGGGGTAGCAGTGATGGTAGTGGGAGGGAAAATGCAGGAGGGAAGCCCACTCTGCTTCACTCTGGCTGCAGGAAGACCTATTCTTGCAGGAATAGACCTGAGGAAGCCCTATTCTTGCAGGAATCTTTATGCAATGGGCCTCTAGTAGTTAATAACTTTCTATGATTATTATATTTTATTATAAATTCATAGTAATTGAAATTATCTTTAAAAATATTGATCAACTGACCAATTATGAAACAAAAGGCATATAATAAAACATACATTTTAAAATACCCACCTAAAAACAGTAATTGTAATGTATAAACAGATTTAGAGTTCTTCTTTATTTAATGGTAGGAAAGCATATTCTAAAACAAAGTGTAGAATGAATTTCTTTTCACATAAGTTACTTTGAACATATGCTATATTATACTAGCCAATGACAAAGGACAGCTAAAGAAATACTTCATAACAGTATACTTACTAACCTAAAAAGATATGTGAAAACCATGTACAAATATCAAAGAGTTGCTTTAATGTTAGAGTGAGTAGTTTCACATGATCAGAAAAAAATGAGTGCATTTTAGTGGCAAGTTCAGGCAAGGTGAACAGCAATAAAGTTATTTTCAAGATCTAAGGACATCTGCAACACTTGAAGATTACTTTTCACAAGGTGAATAATTTCTGTTTGGTTTTTATAATTTCTTCAACACTTCAGAGGATCTGAGTGTCCATATTCCCTCATGGACGTTCTGATTTAGACACCTTGCAATTTTGAGCTCTTTCACAAAAACACATATACAGAGGAAATGCCTCAAGCCCTATTAGAATAAGTCCATCTTATTTCCACTTGTAATGTGATCAAAAGGTTAATTTGAAAAGTGACTTTATTTTAATTGCTTTAGATATTAGGCCAACTAAATGTTTTGAAGAATTTTTTTTCAAAGAACACCTAATTCATGAAAAATCTCAAATTAAAATTATGCAAAAAATGAAACTCAAACATCTCTATTGCTTCCTTCACTCTTTTTTATTATAATTGTTGTATCTAAACTTAAAATTTTTATTAATTTTCCCAGCCAGCATCGACCTATGAACCTGGAGATTACAATTAAATTCCCTGTCAAGGCATATGCCCAGGTTGCCAGCTCGATCTCAACTGTGGAGCATGCAGGAGGCAGCTGATAAAAGATTCTTTCTCATCATTAATGTTTCTATCTCTCTCCCCCACTCCCTTCATCTCTGAAATCAATAAAAATATATATTCTAAATTTCATTCATTTAGAAAAATGTCAAGCAATACAAAGGAATATCAACTTGTACATCCAATTTCTCAATTCCCAATACAGTCTATTTGAATTATCACATATAATTTTTTAATAATCATCCAGGACTTTTTTTATGTGCTCACACACACTTTTACACATATGTCCATGTGAATTTTTAAGCAAAAATGACATTATACCTTAGATAGTTTTTGCAAATTTAAAAGATTCTCTCATGGAACAAAAAATTGTGAATATATTTTCACATTATTACATATCTATCTCATTTTTTTAAAGGGTATAAAGCATCTCTTAGTGCAGATGTTCCATTTTTTAATCAGACATTCACTGTGAATGAACAAGTATGTTGCTTTTGGAAATTCCTCTTATAATATGTTATCCTGAATATTGAGCTATGCACAAGCATTTGGGTAGTTTGAATATTTTGAAAGGAAATTTCAAATTCAAAATTATGTGTATTTAAACTTTTTATAATTATTCATAAATAAACCTTAAAATGATATATTAGTTTATTTTTCTGTAGGAAAAGTATGAAAATATAAATTTTCACCCAGAACGAATACTACATGTAATCAATCCTTTATTTGTTTTGAATATATGTAAGAAATGCTATTCATTGACATAAAACAATTTGCCTTTCACTGATTTTCAGTGAATGTGAACTTTTTTTAAGTACTCATGACCATGTATTTTTTAACTACTCATGACACATTTGAATAGTATCGATTACCTATTTATGTTTTTACATACTTTGCTCCTACTGAGGTCTTTATATAGGTTTCAAAAAGCTAATTATATGTAATGAATATTTTATTTAGTAAATATTTCACTGGTTGTCATCTTAAACTCTATCTTATATTGCAACTTTTATATTTCCTTTTACTAATTTAAAACTTTATATTGCCAAATACAGCAATCTTATTTATAGTTCCGAAACTTTAGTACAAAGTCTACTTTTTCCCTAATTATAAAATAATTTTCTTATATTACAATCAAACATTTTCATGTTTTCACAGATTGTACTTATTGAACATCTTCAACTTTTAGTATAGTATTATCTAGGAATTCACTTTTTTTGTACCCAAATAAATAAATAACTCTTCTCTAGGCATTTATTGAGCAGTTTATTTTCTTTTCTTAACCTTTTAAAAGTTTGTATTTTCTTTAGCCTGCTTTCAGCCTATCTCAACAATGTGTTTTCAGCCTATCTTATCTGTGTTTCCTCCTTTACTGCACCCTTGATTGTGTGTTAATTCATTTCCCAATCTATAAGAAGAAAAGTTTTCTCCACAATAAAGTAGCACCTCTAATGAAGAAAATACAGGCAGATACCGACACCCAATCCATTGTTTTCTGTTTAAACCCTGGGCTAAAAGGTCAATGAATTTACGTGGCTATAAAACCAGAATGTGTAGTTGCCCCAGTATAAACACAAGCTATCCTAGCTAATAAAAGAGTAATATGCAGATTGACCATCACTCCAACACACAAGAGGGCTGCCCCCACGTGGTCAAAGATCCTAACCCCATGTGGACACAAGATTGCCACCACAAGATGGTCAGCAGGGGAGGGCCATTGGGAGGTTTCAGGCCTGCAATGGAGGGCAGTTGTGGGCAATCAGGCCAGTAGGGGAGGACAGTTGGGAGGGACCAGGCCTGCATGGGAGGGCAGTTGGGGGCGATCAAGTCTACAGGGGAGGGCAGTTAGGGGTGACCCAGCTGGCAGATGACGGAAGTTGGGGGCAAACAGGCTGGCAGGGGAGCAGTTAGACATCAATTAGGCTGGCAGGGTAGTGGTTAGGGGGTATCAGGCTAGCAGGCAGCAGGGATTGGGGCAATCAAGGAGGCAGGCAGGTGAGCAGTTTGGAGCCTGCAGTCCTAGATGTGAGAAGGATGTCCGACTGCCTGTGGGATCGGGCCTAAACGGGCAGTTGGACATCCCTCAAGGGGTCCCAGATTGAAGAAGGTGCAAGCTGGGCTGAGGGACATCCCCTGCCCGCCCCCTCGTGCACAAATTTCATGCACTGGGCCTCTAGTATAAAATAATACAAGATATATTTGCTTACTCCTTATCTACAGACCATGTCTAAGAATAGCTGTTGCTATTTCCCCAAAAGTCAAAATTAATATTTGTCACTACAGGTCTTTCAGCAACAAACTTTAAAAGGAAAGAGAAAAAGCTAGCCAGCAATCACTTTGTTATCCTTGCACATCCTGCTGCTGTGCAGAGATAGTCATTCACTGCGGTGCAATAAACACCATATCCTGACTCTACCAGGGCGCCTATTGGGTCCCAACCGTGAACATTAAAGGAAAGGCAAATTGCAGCCTGGAGAATTAACAAGAGGAAAATGAGAAGGAAAACATTGTTCTAATCATTCTTTGAGTCTTTATAATTATGAAGTTAAATCATTCCTTGAGGGTTTCATTATGGTGATAGCCCTGTACTGGAAGGGGGGGGGGGATTGACAGATTATGTTAAAATATGTTGTTTCCAGGGAGCCTGTATAAAAAGTAAATTTAGAAAAAAAGCAGAAAGTGATTTGTTTCACAGAGAAGCATCATTTTGAATTTAGTCTTGCATTTCAAAGGTCGCTTGACAATCAGCAGTCCTTTCCCAAGCAATCTTGAGACGAATGAACAAAATGGACATATCATTTCAGTCATTGTTATTGGAATAAAGATGTATTCTCTGGATATTTATTACTATTGTTATTATTAAAAGAAAATGCCTTTGGCATTCATTGCTCTTTATATTTAGAGTGGTTTAATCTCATTTTAAATCCTACAATCACAGTTTGTAAATCTCAGTCACCAGTTGAAAAAGATACCAACTTACCCTTAAAAATAAGATTCAGATCTCCAAATCTGTCTGCTATAACTTCAACCCTTAAACTCATTTGCATAAATAAATAAATATTTATAAACATTTGTATTTTTAATTTTGAGGCAAAATTTACATAATACAGAATTAGCCATTTTAGAGTGAAAAATTCAGTGGCATTTAGTATCTTCACAACGTTGTACAACCGTCACTTCTATCTAGTTCCAAAGTATTTCCTTCACTTCACAGTAAAATCCCTTACCCACTACATAGTTTTTCCCCATTTGCCCCTTCCTCCATCCCCTGGGAACCACCTTTTTGCATCCTGTCTCTATGGATTTATCTATTCTGGATACACACTAATAAGAGAGGAATATGGAAATTGTCCGGGACACTGTCATGTAATGACAGTTTCACAGGCTGCATCCCCACCCCCTGCTCAAGCAGCTGTGAAGCCCTGGGTAGGTAGAATAGGATATGATAGGAGGGAATAAAAAATAAGAAGGAGAGGGAAGTAGTCCTGCATGCAGACAGGACAAGAGGAGAAACAGAAATATAGAAAGGGAACAAGAAAAAGACAAAGAAATGAAAAAGGGAAGAAAATGCAGGGCTGCACGTGGGATGGGGTGATGATGATTCTGGGGTGCGGGGGGCAGAGTAGCTAGCTGCACATGGCATGGGGTGGGACACAGGTAGCTCAGAGCAGGGAGCCCCATCCAAACGCGAGAAGTGGGCAGTGGCCCCAGCGTCTGGGTGGGAGTCTCTGCAGTTGGAATGGAAGAATGGATGGTCCAAGGCCTTCCACACCCCGTGCTGGGAGGGGAGGCAGAGCTTAGCTGGGGCAGAGTCAGACACTAAGGCAGGTACCTCTTTCATCTCCAAGGGCTGGACCCCAAAGACACTGGCCAGGGTTAGGTTGGTGGCATGTTAAGTGTACTTTGTTGACTAGAAGTTGGGGCAGCTGGGCAGGGAATGGGAAGAGGATGGTGGTTGGGAGGTTGAGCAAGGGAGGCAGTGAAGGCCTGGCTGGGGCTGGGCCCTGGGCTGTGGTTAACACCCCCTGAAAAGAAGATTTAATATCAAAATGCACTCAGGCAGGGCTGGAAGCATGTCCCAGAGAGGAAAAGGGAGGGTTTAAAAGAGAAGCCAGTGAACATGGCAGGGGTTGTGGGGACAGGGGGGTAATTATAGGGAAGAGAGGGAGGCAGGGCTCAGGCTCACAAGGAAAAGGTGAATGGGGGGAAGGTGGGAGGAGTAAGAAGGAGACTGACATGGGGAATGAAGAGAGAAAAGGGAGGAGGGATGGAGGGAGAGTGGCCATAGGAGGTTCAAAGGGAGGGAGAGAAAGAAAGCAGAAAGAGGAGGATGCTAAAATGGGGTGAGACCAGGAAAATAATTAAAATGAAGAAACAGAATGTGAAAGTGAGGAAAGTTTAGAAGGAGGAAGGAATTAGTAAGAAAATTAAGTACAAGGTGATTTTTAAAAAATATAGTTGGACACCCCCTGAGGGCTTCCGGACTGTGAAAGGGCTCAGGCTTTGCTGAGCTCCCCACCTTATGTATAAATTTCGTGCACTGGGCCTCTAATAATTATATAATATATAGAACCTTTGGTGTCTAGCTTCTTTCATTGGTGGAATATTTTGGAGGTTCATCTGCATTGCAGAATATATCAGTACTTCATTCACTTGTGTGGACTTAATATTTTATTTTATGTAAATGAAACAATTTATTTATCCATTCATCTGTTGAAAGACATTTTGGCTGTTTACACCTGGTAGTTATTGTGAAGATTTGGCTATTAACATGTGTATACATATACTTGTTTGACTGCCTGTTTTCAAAATTCTTTACAGTATATGCCAAAAATTACAGGGTCATACGGTAATTTTATGTTTAATTTTTGAGGAACCACCAACTGTTTATACACAGCAATGCATGAGGGTTTCCATTCCTCCATGTCATCACAACATTTTTTTTCTATTTTGCTTTATTTTATTGTGTGACTCCTTTGGTGTTGTTTGAAATACTCACATTGAGTATAAAATGGTTCCTCACTGTAGTTTTTATTTGGATTTCCCTAATGACTAATGATGTTGAGCATCATTTCATGTGTTTATTAGCGATTTTTATATCTTTGGAGAAACGTCTATTTAACATTTGTATTCTTAAGCTCCATGAAACGGAAAGCAAACTTTTAGAATTTATCTCACAGAAGAGATAAAGCAGGGAAGTTAAACTGAAATTCTCTTAATGAATACTATGTCTGTTGCCCCAAGAATATCTGGTATGCTTTCTCTCATCAGCTACCACAACAATGCATATCTTTTTATCATAGCTCCTGTCCTCTGCCTTGAGACTCCCACTGATGGCAGACACAAGACCCACATTCTCACCTAGAACATTCAGGTTGATAAAATATGAACATCTCTAGAGTCACAGTTGCTTTTGTTACTAAAATGCATTAATTACTGAATGGAAGCTTTAAGAATACATAGACTGTCACCAAAGTTAACACATATATTTTAAAATATATGTTTTGGCACTGACAACATTACTAATGTATTTTAAATTAAGGTTAACTATAAACTCCTAAAGCAGCCCAACATTACTATAAAATTTATCATGTAGAGCAATTTCTTATGAATAAAGCAATTTAGTAGTACCACAAAAATTATTTGGTTCTAATCTTAAAACTATTTGATTGAAATCAAAATAGAAAACTGTTAAGATATATAAACCATATTTTGTAAACAATTTATTCTTGTTAATCCTCACCTCAGGATATTTTTCCATTGATCTTTTAGAGGGAGTGGAAGAGAGAGGGAAAGACAGAGAAAAACATCATGTGAGAGAAACACATGAATTGGTTGCCTCCTGCACATGCCAACCAGAGCCCTGGGCCTGGGCGAAGCCTGCAACCAAGGTATGTGCCCTTGACCAGAATCTAACCCCAGTCCCTTTGGTCTGTAGGACAATGCTCTATACACTGAACCATATGGTTTAACTAGTGCTAAACTCAGTACTTTTTAAAAGAACATTGTCATTACCTTTTATCCTGAATTTGATACCTATTGTGTCTTATATAATTTTAAAAGGGCTTTTATTTATCCAAATATTATTTTCTAGACATTAATTGACCCTTGTTTAATCGATAATAATGATAGAATCACACATCTTCTACTCTGTGGGAAAGCATTTCTAACTCTTAAGAGAATACCGGGTGTGCTTTTGCCTGCTTAAAAATTCACAATGCGAGCACTAGCGACTCTGCTTCATTCATATATTGCAAAATCTAATTGTAATCATTAGCTTCCTTCATAGTAAATAAAATGTTGTTTCTATATCATCATTTTAAAGGAAACATTGAGTAATTAATAGTTATAAGTGAGCTTGAGAAAATCATGTATATTTACATT
Source organism: Antrozous pallidus (assembly GCA_027563665.1). Lineage (NCBI taxonomy): Eukaryota > Metazoa > Chordata > Mammalia > Chiroptera > Vespertilionidae > Antrozous > Antrozous pallidus. The sequence goes on from CM050517.1 coordinate 91,225,326, forward strand.
TGTCTTACCTCCTATTAATGTCATAAATGTGTGCCTACTACTCACTCTGCAGTACTTTCAGCTCTGATATTTGTTACTTATACAGTGGGAAAACATCAGCAGTTTTTCCAATTACTATCAAAGAATTCCATGTAGAAAATTCAGAGTTGGAAAAGATATCTTCCTTGGACTTATATCTCGATTACATAAAAAAATCTTAAATTTAACAAAAAGACAAATAATCCTATTTAAAATGGGCAAAGAATTTAAATAGAAATTTCTCCCAAGAAGATACACAAATGCCCAATAGTACATAAAGAAACACTTCACATTATTGGCCATCAGAGAAATGCAAATCAAAACCACAGTGAGACGCCTCTTCATACCCATTGAGATGGCTATTATAAAAGGAGAGAAAATAAAAAGTGCTGGCAAGAGTGTGGAGAAATTGTAAGCCAGTTACACTGCTAGTAGCTGTAAAAAATGATGCCACCACTCTAGAAAACAGCCTGACAATTCTTTCAAAGCTTAGACATAAAGTTACCATGTGACTCAGCGATGTCACTTCTAAGGGTATTCCAAAGAAGAATAAAAATATATATCCATTCAAAAACTTGTACATTAATGTTTATAGAATTATTATTGATAATATCTAAACTGTGGAAACAAGACAAATACTCATTAACTGAGAATAAATAAACAAAAAATATGGTATACTCATACAATGAAATGTTATTCAGCACTAATAAGGTCTGAAGTACTGATATATACTAAAATATGAATAAACTTGAAAGCTATGATAAGGACAGAAGCCAACACAGAAGACTATATAACGTGGAATTCAATTTAGATGAAATTTCCTGAATAAGGAAGGAATTGGACACAAATAGATTAGACAAGTAATGAGACACAAATAGTGGTTGCCCAGGACTTGGGGGTACAGTTGAAAATGACTTCTAAAGGTTGCAAGATTTATTTTTGTGGTGGTGGTAACTTGATCATCGTGGTAGTTGCATAACTCTGAATATAATGAGAGTCATTAAGTAGATTTATCATTTAAGTAGATTACTTGTATGGTATGTGGATTATATCTCAATACATAGATTTATTTTTTTTATTTTTATTTTTTTAACATATTTTATTGATTCTTCACAGAGAGGAAGAGAGAGGGACAGAAAGTCAGAAACATCGATCAGCTGCCTCCTGCACACCCCCCGCTGGGGATGTGCCCACAGCCACAGTACATGCCCTTGACCGGAATCGAACCTGGGACCCTTCAGTCCGCAGGCTGATGCTCTATCCACTGAGCCAAACTGGCCTCGGCCAGAGATTTTTTTAAAGAGAGTGAGTCAGGAGACACTAGTCAGAAAGCTTGGCTATAAATTTTTCTGTGTTATATTTCTCTTGGAATGAGCTGAGTCCAGTAAAAATACAAAGTGTTAGATATCATTAAAACAATAAAGCACACTGAAGGGAAATATATTTTATTTTTATTCTTTTATTAAACAAAGAAGCTACATCTGAAAAAGAATTCATTCGTAATACATTTTGAGATGAAAACTATGAATTCATAAAAATATTTAATAAATAAAGTCTTCCAGAATCATGAATGAGGATGGGAAAGCATAGGTTGGTATTATAAGAAAGAGTGAAAAATCTGAACTTCTAAATTTGAAAAACAAAAACTTGGGTAAGTATACAAACTTCCTAAATTCTTGAAAGGCAGAACTACAGTCAAGATAAACTTATGTATTAACTGCTATGTTAATATAAAGGGACTACTATAAATCAATTTAGTAACTTAAAGATTATATAATGATGTATTAAAATACTAAATTAACTATGCTCACTAACTCAAAATATTGTAGTGATAGAAAAAATAATTTCATTTTAAAACTATTCAGAATAAATGAGAAACCTTTCTACTAATGCCTGTGACCTTAAATAAAAAATTACAATTCCTTTCTGAAGTATTTGCATTACCAAATAGTACTATTATTTTAATTTTTTATAATAATGTAAATCCTAAAGTGTAGAGAACACCTAAGAAGGCACATGAGCATTTCTTTAATTATTGTAAGCTGAATCCAGTGGCGTTGGCAGACCCACATCCTGGAAACACACCTTACCAGAGCCAGGTGTGTTGTCAGCCTGATCTTCAGCTCAGTTGCGGGGGGTGGGGGTAGGGGGTGGGTTTCATGATCTAAATCCAGCCAAGTACCAGGAACAAACACAATTATCCAGGTCCACCCAGAAGTGACTATTAGAAAGAATGCACATAATCTCCTTTGTCTTGGGCTTTAGTAAAACTTCCTGGTTATTTATTTATTTATTTTCCCTGTATAAAATAAACAGGTTGTATTGGCTCTGGATTTCTGTCTCTCCATCAGAGGACAGCTGTCCCACCCAGCCCCAGCTTTTTCCTTCTATCTCTGTGTCTGTCTCTTTCTTTCATTTTCTCAATCCCCAGCCACCCCTACTCAGGAACTGAACTACTCTGTAGCTGTGCTGGATGCAGAAAAGAGAGAGATAATTATTCTAAAGTTTTATTTAAACCTAGAATCTTGTGTTTTACCTTGTAGCAAATGTTCTATAATTAATATAGTGACACTCTACCCCAACCATGCTAGGAATATAAAGATGAGTAAAAGATTATTCCCTGCCCTTAAGTTATTACAAAGTAGAGAGAGAGAAAAAATGTAAAACTTAATCATTACAACTGTATGACAAAATGACATGTACCAAGTGATAGTAAATAATTCACAGTCTGAGGGCAGAGAAGTCTCTGGGGAGGAGATGATGCTTAAAGCAAATCTTGACATAAAATAGGAGTTAATCATGGGTGCTAGAGGAAGAGAGATTTCTGGAAGGCATAGTCAATATCATGGACGCAGAAGAGAAAAAAAGAAAAAAGAATAAATGAGTAACTATAAGACCTCAGTGGACTTGTAAATACTCTGATCTCTAGAGTTTATTTTGGCATGGTAACAAAGCTCTCCTCTGTTGATTAAAGCCAGCTAGACAAGTCAAGTTTTGGATTCAGGAAGGTAATTCTGAATTGCAAGTTTATAAATCATGTAGGCCATTAACTAGATAGGCCTGAGGCTCAAAGAACAGTTCTGGGCTGAAGGTATACATTTGGGAGGCATTCGAATTTCCATGGAATTTAAAGCTATGAGAATGGAGGAGATTACCAAGAGAGTGTGTATGAATATATCAATATAGTAGACAGAGTAGAAACAGATGCAGGTAATGTAAGTGACAAGTAATATGGCTGATATAATTTGTGATGAACTGTAGGAATATATTTGAGAGGGCATTTCTTACTACTGTGTTTACCAGCAATCATGGTATTTGAACTCAGGCCCAGAAGTAGTTATTGACAATTTACTAAATAAAACAATGAAGAGGAAGCTTTACAATTAAAAAAATAATAAGAAGAATGCAAAAACTCTTAGAGATATGAGTTAACCTACAGATTCAAGATTAAACCTACAGGCTGCCATCCTCCCTAAAAGTTGGAAGTCATAACTTTCCATTGTGATTGGCTACAGCTTACTAACTAAGTCAATGTTTTCTGGTCCATGGTACATTTTACTATACCCCTATAATGCCAAGGGAGGGGCTCCACTTCTCCAACTCTGAATCCTGATATGAAAAATCCTGAGTCTAGTTTCAAATATCCCACAGTGAAAACAAGACTTGGACCTTGGGCCCAGTGTCATGCAAAGAAGGAGCACAAGTCCATCCAGTTATCATAGGTGGGGAACATCTGGCCCATGGGCTGTATGAGGTCCGTGAAATCATTTGGTCTGGTCTGGCAAGGCAACAACAAGTGGGACTTGAATTTCAATAAATCTAGGGGATTTTTCCATCGCAACATAAATTTATAATAAGTGAACTATATTAAGTGAACGATATTATAAATATCTAAATGGCCCTTGGCAGAAAAAAAGGTTCCCCACCCCTGAAGATGAAGCAAAACTAGGACCAGGTTTCCCTTAGAAGAAAATGGGTAGATAGGATTATGAAGAGTTGTGCATTGCACTGTATTCTGTGCACATTTAAAAAATTTGTACACTGTGGAATATATTACTCATTTTATTTGAAGGTGGATAATAATTTTTAACAATAAAAAGTACTGATCGGCCCACATGGGTCAGTGAATGAGCATAGATCTCTGAACCAGGTCACAGTTCAATTCCTGGTCAGGGTACATGCCTGGGTTGCGGGCTCCATCCCCTGGATTGCAGCAGCCGATCAATGATTCACTTTCATCATTGATGTTTCTATCTCTCTCTCCCTCTCCCTTCCTCTCTGAAATCAATAAAAATATATATTTTTAAAAATCAATAAAAAGTACTGCTACCACCTTATGTTTGGGTAAAGAAGTTTTCTTATGAAATAAGGGTAACTGGAAAATCAGTGTGTTCATAATTAAGTATAGAGTCTTCAGTTATACACTCAACCTGCTGCTTTCCCAACTACGAATTCCATTGGACACTCTCTCAGTAACTTTATCTTTTTTCTAATAGTTATAAATCATAGGTTAAACTTTTCTTAGATTCATCTGGAAACTTTAAGCCTGATTTGAAAAATAAAACCTTATTCATTAGGTTAATATTGTTTTTGTTGAGACTGATTTTGTGCTTGCTTTGGAAGCTCTACAACTTTTTAAAATATAAATAAAATAAGTAAGTATTTTAATGTTTCACATTACTTATCATTTTCTCTCTTCAGTATTTTCTAATGATTTATTTCAATAAGCTACACACTTTGATCTAACATTACAGTTTGAAAATTTCATTTTTCAAGTTAATCACAGAAGATCATATTACTCACTATTTTAAATCATACTTCCTCTATCTCTAGATAAATAATATGTACTAAGTTTATTTTTCTTTCATTTAATTCTCCCCCTTTCTCTTTTTTGGTCAATATATCATTAAAGCCTAATTCAAACAATTCTAAAAGGAATACTGGCTACGCTATGTGTAAATATTGGACCAACCAGCGACTTGGCCAACCAATAGAGGGAGTCCACAGTGGCTACATGCACAGAAAATATTTCCCAATGTAAAAATAAAGTATGTTATTCTTCCAACTGGGTTTAAATAGGTCTGGATTAGTATTAGAGTATAATGGAAGCAGGGATGTGTTGATTTATTAGAAAAGTAATGTTATTACCAAAAGCAATCATTTCCCAGGCAGCATCCTTTCTCTTCTAAGTAATGTGCTAAATCCTTCATATAACATCTATAAGGCAGGTACCATTATTATCCCCATCCTCATACAATGCAAGGGAGTTTGCCAGAGCCCACATTTAAACCCCAATCAGCCATCTTACTTCAAAAGATAAAACACTGTACTAGGCAAACTCATAGATTTTTAAATATATATATATATATATATATATATATATATATATATATATATATATATTGATTTCAGAGAAAAAGGGAGAGAGAGAAACATCAATGATGATAATCATTGATTGGCTGCCTCCTGCATGGCCCCTACTGGGGATCTAGCCCATGACCTAGGCATGTGCCCTTGACTGCAATGGAACCCAGGACCCTTTAGTCTGCAGGCTGACACTCTATCCACTGAGCCAGACTGGCCAAGGCCAGATTCCTAGATTTGAGGAAAGTAGTCAGGAACACTCTAATTCGGGATACTCTGGTTTTCAATAGCTCTTGGCACATCCCGATTTATAGAAACGAATGGACATTTTTTTAGTCCTCAGAACAATGATGAGCCACAGTCCTTTTATAGTCAAAATTATTTTTATGAGACTATAGTTCCAACTGATTATAACACCATTACAGATACATAAAAAATCTATACTGTACTGTTTTGGTGTATTAGGTATGTGCTCAGTATGCTAAGGAAACCATATGCATAAGATTTGTTTTTTCTTCAATGCTCTTTGATCTATCTATACCTTCTGCCATGAGCAAACAGCTAAACATATGAATTTTTATCAGATAATGTGTTCATATCCATAAGAAATTTCCCCAGCACTTCTATTGACATACTTAGCTTAAGCTAGGTATTTGCACAGGAAAACACACACACACACACACACATACACACACAGACACACACGTGTACAAATCCCTAAAATAAAATTGTCCAGGAAATAAGATTATTTGTAAACATAACATGACAGCTTCACATTCATATCCCATTAAGGGTCCATGTTGCAATCTATTTTAAGATAGCCTTCAGGTTTGTCTTTACAAAATAAATGGAAATTCTGGGAGTTTACTAGTGCAGGAAAGCTGTGAGTGTGTAATATTTCATGTTTCTGTGATTTTCTCATCAGACATAGTTGGTTATTGGATCTATATCTCCTTCATTTAGTATTACAAGTAAACCACTCCCCCAAGACATTTGATTGCTGAATTAAAACCTGAGGAGTGAAAGGAATAAATTCAGGCACTATTTGTTCAGCAATATATTCAGCAGTGTGTGCTAAGACATTATGAGCTAAAATAATGCTGCAGAATGCGAGCAACAAAGAATTTAGAGCAGACTCAGAGGGAACTCATAATCATAAAGTCATCCTTAGACAAGGATAATAAAAACACCGTTACAGTAAACAGACTGAGTCCTCAATAACACCGGATAAATCACAAGGTGAAAAGTGGAAACAGCAAATCAAAGACATCATTTGAGCAGGGTAGAGAGAAATTACCAAACAATGAGGTAATAGAAATGTCATAGCACTGGAGCCAGTGTTCATTACAACTTCTCTCGGTGCCATCCATTTCCCTTAAAGGTCATAGAAACTTCGGGAATGATGAAACAGTTTTCTTTGCTTTTCCCCCCGGCCTTCTACTTTGAATTTTTTTTTTTTTCTGTGAAAGTCTTACCTGAGATCTGACCTGAAAGTTGCAATAGCAGCCCTTGGTTTGGAGAGGAAAGCAAGTATATTTTCTTCTGAAACTGATGATAATCACAATAGACTATTCTTAATAATTCTAATGTTGAAAAGGGAAACAAGCACCAATATACAGAAAAATTGGTTTAAAAATCACTGATGAAATATGAGAATAAATTCTCTAATAATTCAAAGGCAGAATTCCCACTTTTAGACCCATAAAGGGTAAAAATGGGATGCTGTGCCACGAATTTTATTTATAAATCATGGAAGATCTTCCCCTGCTAATGATAAAATCAGGGGTTCTTAGCCTTGTCAAGCTAGAGCATGCTTCTTATTTAAAGGGATCCCTATTTGTTAACCAGTTTTACCAGTGCTATATAGTTATGAATGACTCGTAAACCATTTGCACAATGAGGAAGTCAGGGAAAAATTACATCTGGGGTCAAGAGTCTCTTTAAAAGTCAAGTTATCAATCTGAACTGCCAGGTTCTTGGCTGAAAGTTGAAGAAACTAATTTGAGTTTTTCTCTTATAATTAAAGAAATATAACCTTTGACTTTAGAAATTATTTTATTTTGAGAGCACTTGATAAGGTCTGTGTATGTGTGATCATTTAGACTTGGCTTAGACCACAAAGATGCCATCCAGGGGCATACGGACCCAATAAAACTGGTAGGAGAGATCAGATGGGCAGTTTCCAAGACCCGCCGTACCAGCTCCTGGTGATTTGGTAGATTCTATCTGATTAATCAATTTAAATTTCACATGTAATACCAGATTCCACATATGTCTATAAATTGTTTACATATAGGCTAAGCTACTATAAAAGAGGCCCAGAATATGGCAGCTCAAATAAGATTTCTTTTTTTTTTTCAGTCTCTCTCACAAAATAATTCAGAGGAAGTAAGCAGTCTAGGGCAGGAAGGCTAGTGTGCTCAACAAGGATACCTAGGAACTCAGGTTAGTATGAAGGCCCTGCCAGCCTTACTAGGTGCCTTTTCTGCTTTTCCTCTCCAGGTTTAATGTCACCAGCTATTGCAATATTCATCATTTTGTACACAATGAGAAGGCACTCAGAGGGAATTAAAGCAAAACAGTATTCACTAGCCTGGCAATAGTACCTATCACTTCTACTTGCATTCCATAGTCACAGGGCCACAGACAGCTGCAAAAGAAGATGGAAAATCAAATGTCAAATTATGCAACCCTAATACTGTCTCTGTCTCCCTCTGTGGCTCTGAATGTGTATCTGAGTGTTTGAAGAATTCTACTATTCTAAACGTAAAAAAAAAAAAAGAGAGAAGTAGTGAAGGAAAATGATGAGTTGTCTCTGTCATATGTTTTCTATATCTGGAAGTGGAATGTGAACATTTGTAGCTAACTCAGTCAACACGCCTTGGAAGTGGGGCTAATATAACATTTCCCCAAACATTCCAGTTTTTATATATTCCAGAGATACAGATAGTGATACAGAATTAATCAGATAAATTAATGGGCAAGAATTATGGAATCATTTGTGGTGATGTGGGATACTCCGCTTCCATTAGTAACTAGCTGTGGTACTGCAGTTAATGAAATTTCTATATTTTCAACAGAATTAGAGCAAAGGACTCAGTCTTACAGTGCCAAGAAAACTAAGTAGTATAGTATTTAGTACTATAATAGTAAATTATATAAAAACAACAAGGAAAAATGAGTCAATGACCATATTTCTCTAATTCTTATGATTATATTTTGTATTCTAAATGATGCCATAATTTTTTGGCCAATAAATTACTTTTGATCAATTTATTGTGTCATTTCCTAATCATCTCTTTGTCCAATTCACAACATTAATAAAGTAGATAAATTTCAGTTAACACTGAAGTATTTTTATAACTAATTTAGATTTGAAAATTATGGGACAGTTTGTCTTAATGAGTCCTTAAAGATAGTGTGATGAAATGAAACTGCCCCCAATTTCCTTAAAGTCCTCCTCCCAATAGGGGAATTATTTATCAGCATTAATTTTCATGTGAATAACAGTACACCCCTGTGGTATAAGTATACTTTCTCACTAATTTATATCAGCTTAACCATGTGACTTATTTTAGCCAATAAAATATGTGAACAGTGGCCATTATTCAAATTCAAAGCAAAAGCTTTATCAAGATTGTGTCTGACTAATGCAGGGAATGACCCAAGGTAATTGTTTAGCCATTTCTTCCACTGCTTGTGAAATGACCTTCCTAACAGACTTGCATTCAATTATACGCCTCAAGTTATTTCCAGTGGGATTTCAAAAATGAAAAATGGAAATTGTAGTCATGTTCTTATCCAAGGCCTACCTTGTCCTTTTTAGATTAACAATGAAAGTATACATATGATCTCTAATTCATAATTAGCAATATATTGCAAAACATCCATATGCTTAATAGGGTATAACATTAAGCCTGTACTCTAAAGTTTTAAAATTATATAGAAAATATAAATTTAAAGAGAAAAATGGAAAGCTATTAAATAGACAATAGGCTTTACAAGGGAAACCTAATTGAATTGGAATTATTTAAACTAGAGAATAATGGACTGCAAGGTAACTAACTGTTGAATATGGAGAATATATTATGAGGATGATGCCAACTTGCTCTGCATACACCAAGAACAAAAACTAGAAGTGATTAAATTTGGCAATCCCTTCCTCCATCCTAGCACCTGCCCCTATCTCTGTTCCCAATTTTCTCAGTATGGATTTAAATGGTAAATAGGACAATATCATTTTAGGGTATGCATATTTAATCTTTTCAACACTGTAGTGAAAATGTTTGTCTTCCATTAAGACTCCAAGATAGTATGTAGTAAATTGCATATGATGTATGTAAACAGAGAAAGCTGGCTATTATAGTTTTTCTTCAAATCAAGTCATGTATTTTAAAATAAAAGTATAAAAAGAATTAATTGAAAGAACAGCTTTTAGTGTGTATAGAATAAATTGTTTTAAACAAGTAGGAAGAGAGATAAAGTTGTTGATGTAAACAGTCCTCTTTATTTATGGGGCTATGTTTTAAGACCCCAGGTGCTGCCTGAAATTGTAGATTGTATCAAACCCTATATAAGCCATATATATATATATACCACTAAATTGGTAGCAAAAAATTACAAATGGAAATTTGTTATAAGATACATGTTATACATGCCCAGATGAAATTGGGCAACCTAAATATTTTGTTCCTTGGTGTTCTTTAAATCAGTCAGTAACCACATACATGCCCCCTGAACAATTAATTTTAATTAATGAATTAGTTAAACAGAAAAGAAAGCCCTATTGACATCCCATGTCTCTGCTCCAAAATGTTAGCTCTCGATGTATTTTATCAGTTGGCTCCTGTACATAAATAGTATGGGCAACTACATCAAAATAAGCAGCTTGGGATGGAGAATAAAAAGTGATATTAAAAATGACAATTACTGAAAATCTTAAAAGTACTACCCGTATATTTGCCTTGGAATCAATCATGTCAAATATGAAGACATAGACAGAGAAAAACTTAAATTGCAGTATCAATCTTCCTGCCTATTTCATTTCACTGTACTTAGATGTAGTAGCCACACAGTATCTAGCAGGCTTGACAAGTTCTATACCTCCTCTTGGACATAAAGCATGAATACTACAATTAGTCACCCTAGGTTCAAATTCTTTTTCTATTATTCTTGTTACTAACTAGTTGTTTGCAGGAAGAAAGAAAACCTGATGGTGAAATATATTATCTAGCCACCTCTATAATTTTTTTTCTTTCTTTTTAGATGTAAACCCAGTAACTTCCATGGCAATAATTTCACCCCTTTCTCTGAATTAAAAGCACAGCTAAAGATAAACTTATTTGTTTTTCCTTTTCCAATGCATTCAGAAAATATATTAATATGTTATCTCTAAATAATTTCCCCTAAGGCAATGTGAAATAGACATTGTCCTGCCATTTGATGTTAATGGATTGACAAATGCCACAGCATTGAATACAAGATATAACACACACTGAACAAATGCCCAGTTCCATTTGAAGGTAGCCAACAGAAACTCTTGACAATAATAACTCAAATCAAAATGTGTTGTCTTGAAATTACTTTTCAAAATATTTAAAATTTCTGCCAGATTTCCCTTAATCCACTCTTTACTTTTACACATTAGAGACATTAAGTATTCTTCTGGCCAACTTGGTTTGAATTAATTGTCCTTGTGCATGTCAGTAAATTTTTTATCTTAACTATTGTAATTATGGAAGCTGGAATAAAAACTCAGTCTGGATACTAACGTAGGACATTATTTCTACAACTTTTGATCGATGAATTATTGAATTTATGATTAGACTAGGTGAGATAGGGGTAGACAGAGGTTTCCTAATTACATTGTTGCAGAATAGTATTAGAAACCACATAATGGTCACACAGAAAGACCATTAATATTTCCTAAGTGAATTCTACAAAAGCATGTCATACTTGTTCAATCTGAAAAGTGAAGGAACGAGTCATAACAGTTAAATGTCAAAATAACAGCTTCCCCATAAGGCACTTTGGTGTGGAAAAGTCCTGCACATATTCATCACGTACCCATAGACTGTAAAATAAGTGCTTTCCTGCTCAAAATGGGTGACAGCCTTGCTACAATTTTGGCAGAAATAATTTTCTCCTATCTTTTATGGACAACTTCTGCATTATGTCAGTTCTCTTAATGAGTAGTGCAAAATGTCAAACTCTGAAAGGAAAAGAAACACATTTATATATTGTTCGCTTAGCAATGAATTCAGACACTCATGGCAAAAATATTATAACTTAAATCTAACTTACAATAGCCAAACTAGATTTTCAGAAGAGGAATTGAAATGTCTGATTGCATATTCACACGAGCAATCAGTTAGCCAGAAAGTAAAAAGATATTTCCTAATGTCCAAAGGCATGCTGTCTGTTTCCTGAGATGTGTTCCATGCCTCAGGTCACGATAATCATGTTGCCTGCTCTGTCCCTGACATCCTACTCCATATTACCTTTCCTGTTAGTATTTAAGTCTAAAACACACCTGCCTAAATGCCTCAAAAATATGCTAAATGCCTGCACAATACAGCTAAATGGGCTGAATGCAACCCAGCCTAGAACCTTCCAAACATGTGTTTGAAATGCACTCATAGAAGTATTTTTATGCAAAAATGACAGAAAATGTAATAGGAAAGAAGCCCTCTAACAAAGCCATAGCCAGATGGTGTCCTTTATTGGGGGCCAGCTCATATTTCGGAGCTTTTGAAAATGTCACAGCTTATTGCTGCTGAGTCTACATTTGCATCCTAAATTTGGGAAAGCCCTTCTCGTGTGAATGTTATGATCCCCGTCACATTTGTCTTGTTATCTATCACTTGGAAAACACTTGCAACTTTTTGAAAAGATTTTATAAATTTTTATGTAGACAATGTATGTTCATCGTAGGAAAATAGGAAGCAAAGTGAGAAAAATGTGAAAGTAAAATATTACTGATCATACTATTGTATATATTTTGCTTTGTAAGTTTCATATTATGCATTTAGATAAGTTTTTAAGAGAGCTTATAAAAATAAAGTTGAACTTGAGAGAATTTTTAAAATTTTTCTCATTAAACTAAAAGTTACATGTGACCATTTCTCTCATATCAAAAAAATAAATATATTTAAATTAACATTTTAAATAGTTGGGTACTATTCTGCTTTATGATTATCAGATAATTTATTTACCAGGACAAAATTGTTAGCTATTTTTTGTTTTGTTTTAGATTTCTAACAATCCTACAATAAATATTCTTATACAAATAACTTTTTTCTCTTGTTAAAATGTTTGCTTCGAGTAAATTCTTAGTAAATCCACTGAGCCAAAGTGTATTTGTAAATCTAATAGCACATATTACCATCATCTGTAAATACTGCATTCATTAAAAGACCCAAAGAGATTGTAAAAGTTCTTACTGACACAAAGCCTGAGAAACACTAGGCCAGTGGTCGGCAAACTCATCAGTCAACAGAGCCAAATATCAACAGTACAACGATTGAAATTTCTTTTGAGAGCCAAATTTTTTAAACTCCTTCTAATGCCACTTCTTCAAAATAGACTCGCCCAGGCCGTGGTATTTTGTGGAAGAGCCACACTCAAGGGGCCAAAGAGCCGCATGTGGCCGCAGTTTGCTGACTACTGCACTAGGCCATCTCAGACGGGCGTGTTAAAAAACTAACAGACCCCAAACTGTAGTTGCTTACACTAAACCACCAAATGGAGATCTAACTTAATTACATTTGGACTCTCCCAGACATCTTAAAACCAGGACTCTTAAAACCTGCTCAGCATTATTTAGACAATCTACCTGGTAGACCTCTGTCATCCTCGGGAGCAGGGCTGGGGACCTTTTCCTGCCAAGGGCCATTTGGATATTTAAAACATCATTCGAGAGTCATACAACATTATCAACTTAAAAATTAGCCTGCTGTCTTTGGCCAAACATTTGACTAACTCACGGGCCTTACAGAACAAAAAGTCAGTGGGCCAGACATTCCCCACCTTTGCCCTCACAATAACCAATTCACTTTTTCACTAGCATCATTTCCTTGTTCCTGTTCCCTTGTGCATATAAATCTTTCATTTTGTATAGAGACTGAATTTCTTTCTGTTTTTTAGACTTGATGATGCCCATTTCATGAATCTTTAAGTAAGCCCAAGATCTTTACAACTTACTCAGTTGAATTTTGTTTTTAACAGGCAAAGAGTAGAAACTGTTATTTTTAATTTTTTTTGTTTAGTAATGTGACTAAATATTTTCACATATTTTAACTAAATATATATATGTATTGACTGTTCGTATCACTTTATATTTCTCTATTGGAGTATTTGTCTTTTACATGTTCTTATAGGTATTTTTATTAATTCTCTGCTTTACATTTTTAAATTTTGTTATTTATTTATTTGCTGTTAACCTTCATCCGAGGATATTTTCTCCATTGATTTTTTAGAGAGAGTGGAAGGGATGGAGGGAGGGGGCAGAGAGGAAGAGAGAGATGAACATCGATGTGAAAATAATATGTCTTTTGTTTACCTCCTTTAGGTACCACAATAGGAACCATGGATCAAACCTGTAACCCAAGTATGTGCCCTTGACTGGAAATTAGCTTTTATTTTATTTTATATTAGTAATTTTGCTTGAGTTTAATATATTATTTATATGCCCTTTCTTTTATTGTTTCTTTTTGTTCTATATGTAACTTCAAATCTTTTCACAAGCCAAGTTTATAAAATCATAAACTAGATTTTCCTCTAGGATTCATTTTTTCAATTAGTTATTCCAACACCTTTCTTTCTTCAGTGATTTAAGATGTACTCTTTATTACATACCAAATACCTATATTTACTTAGACGATTTCATAAACTGAGGTGTTGATTTCCCACCATGATATTTGGAAGCATATTTAATGAAGTGCATTAATGTCAACCAAAATGATCAGTTCAAAAAATTCAATATTTGTTGATGAGCTGAGGTGGGTATTTGGCTATGGGTGACATACATATGTTGTTATCTTTCAGTTGTTTAAAAATGTCAGTACCTATACTAAAATTGTAACAATTCAAAGAAGATCAGTACGGCCCCTACATAAGGATGCCAGGCAAATTTGCGAAGCATTCCATGTTTTTTCTGTGATACAGTCAACAATTAAAATAATTAATTATTTAAAATTTTAAATAAAATGTCTTTACATTTATATAATTGCCAATCCAAATAACACCCAGACTATGATATTGTGTATTTAGTCAATTAAGCTAAACCTAGAGTTGGCTAAGGTTTAAGATTAAAAATATATATACCCAATTTACTTAGTTCATTTAATCACCCAACAACTTTTCTAACCTCTGGGAATGAAAAACAAAGAATCAAACACTAAACTAAACACACAAACAAATAAAAAGCAAAATTTAACAGCAATATACCCTGTCCTTGTGAGGTTTACTTTCTAAGCATATGTGTGGGTATACATGTGTTTTCGACAGGAGGGTAGGGAGAACAGCAAATAAAATGTATAGTTAATAGAATATGTGACTATGGAGAAAAGGAAAGCAGAGTAGCAATTTGGCATGTGTATTGGCAGGCTGTAGAGGGTGGGAGGTGCTACATTCAATATACTGGTCAAGGATCCAATGGAAAATATCCAAAATGAGGTGAAAGAACCGCCTTATAGCTGTTTGTAGGAGAATTTTGCAAGGCAAAGGTAAGAGCAGATGCAAAGACTCTGGCCCCTAAAATGTCTAAAGTGGTTAAGCAAGGGGGAAAGCATTAAGAAATGAGGCCCAAGGGCTTGGTGTGTGCAGGAATTGCACCAATTGTGAAGGCTATGGGCCAGGTTTTCACTTCAACACAGACCATCATTGAAGCATCATCTATCTATAAATATGCTTACTAATTTTGACCAATTTACATTAAAGTATTTTTTGGTTTGTTTTTTAAGAAAGGCAGACTGCCATGTACAGCACCTCATCTGGATGTGTCTGGAGTCTTGGAAGCTTGACTTCCCTACGTTCTCCTGCAAATGGACGTTGAGAGCTTGTTTGGAGCTTCTAGCAGGGGAGCGCAGCTGCTCGTCTGCCCTTGACCGAAGACCGGTCCTCTCCTCTGCGGGGAAAGCCGTCCTCTTCGACCAAGCGCGCAGCTTCGGGGGGACGAACACGGATCTGGGACGGAGGAGCGGGCACCCGCCTAGCCAGCCAGAGCAGCCGAATCAACCCTGGCGATCAATGGGGTGACAGATGTCGCAGCCAGATCGCCCTCACGTCCTACATGAAGTTTTTTTAACACTAAAACATAAGCAATTCTGTCACTGATAAAGGTGCCATCTGCAAATGTTATTCGGTAAAAATAAAAATTTTACTTATGATAAATAATGTATATCCAAATGGTTAGCATTATTTACAGATGTGTTTTCAGCAGCTATAAGTAATGAGGCCATAAATAACTTTTTTTTTCTTCCTACATAAACTGTAAATTCTTAGCCCTATCTCAAGTTTGACTTACACTTCCAAAGCTTGTTTCTTTTCAGTCATATAATTTCTATTGCCTCCAATATGTACTATTTTATAAAGCCATCATCTGTAATAAAACTGCCATAAGGATAATTTTTTAACCTAATTCATAGTACCATATCATAGCTACATCATTTATTTTATATGTATTTATATATAAAAATTAAGCCTGTGGAAACTTTAGCCCATATTTCAGTCAACTAATTTTTTCATCATGAAGATTTCCACACGTCTATGGCCTATGATAATTCTTATATTTCATATTAAATTAAATATATTTAATATACATATTAAATGACACTTTTCACTTTATTTGTTCAACAGACATTTTGTTAATACTATAAACATGTAGGAAAATTCATTACTGCCACCAAGAAATAGTATTTTATTTTTCTTGGTATAAATTATACTTTCTTATGACCACTTTGAAACATACACAAGCAAAGACTCTCTCCAGTTTAAGAAAAAGGGGGGCCTCGTAGGATGTTACATTATAGAAAGTAATACTTGAGCTTAGAGTCAGAAGGACAGAGGGGACAGGGACAGGGACACTTGGAACATGAGCATCACATCTGAGAGCGGGGCTGTTACAACTCGCCAATTACTTATATTCAGGAATGCGTGTTCATTTTGCCCCATCTTCCAATTTGCCAAAAATGCCAGAAATCTATATTTTTAAATGAAGTGTACCACTTAAAAATATCTGAATGAATTCTTTTCAGAACATTATGTAGATTTGACAAACTATAGAAGCTGTGTTCAGCTTCTCAGTAATCACTTTATGATGTCCACCTCCAAGTAATATCCACTTGATAAGATTTACAGGATGAGAAATTAAAGAGAAGACAAGAAAGGCAGTGTCAAAAATAAAACCCAGAAGACAATTTTCTAAGTGAAGAAAGGTACAACTATAAAAAAAAAAAAACCTGAATTTTAGGAACAAAATAAAAATAATAATAAAAACAAAACCTATACCCAAACACTGAACAAATATGAAGAAAAAATAATAAAAAGCTCCCAATGGATTGAGCTCTCAACCTGGGCATGTGTCCTTGACAGGAATCGAACCCAAAACTCTTCAGTCCATAGGCCAATGCTCTATTCATTGAGCCAAATCAGCTAAGGAGAGAAAGAATTTGGAATCCTATACCCAGCAAAAGCATTATTTTCAGAAACAAGGCCTCAAGAATCTTACCCCAAATTTATTAATTCTAAGGGCAAAGTCTCAACATCACTAAGCATCAGGGAAATGCAAATAAAAATTACAGTATGATAACATTCCACACTTTTCAGAATGGCTAGTATCAAAAAAAAAAAAAAAGAAAAAGAAAAAGAAACAATGCATTGACTAGGTTGTGGAGAAAAGAGAACTCTTGTGCAGTGTTGGTGGGAATTTTAGTTTATGTATGGAAGTTTCTCAAAAAATTACAAATAGAACTAACTTATGATCCAGCAATCTCTCCTCTGACTGTATATACAACAGAAATTTAAATAAGGTCTCCAAGAGATACCTATAGTATTACGTTTATGAAGTATTATTCACAATAAACCAAGATATGGAAACTGCCTAAGTGTTCATCAATGGATAGCTAGATAAAAATGTAGTGGAATGGAATGGAATGAAATATTTAGCCATGAGAAAGAAGGAAGTCCTGTCCTTTGTGACAACATGGATGGACTTTGAAGACATTGTATTAAGTAAAATAAGAAAGACAAATGCTGCATGGAATCTCTCATACCTGGTATATGGAACCTGAAAAAAGTCTAACTAGTAAAAACAGAGTACAAAAGTTGTTGCCCTGGGAAAAGAGAAAGAAATTGATAAAAGTATACAGAATTTCAGATATAAGATCAATATGGTCTGAAGATCTAATATAAAACACAGTGACTATAGTTGATGACACTCTATAGTGTAACTGGAATCTACTACAAAATAAGACTTATATGTTTTGATACACAAAAATAGATAAATATGTGAGGTGATAGATTTGTGAACTAACTAGATAAGGAAACTTTTTATAATGTATACATTTATCAAATAATTTTGTACTCCTTATCTTACAGTTTTATTGTCAATGGTGCCTCAATAAAGCTGGTGTGTTGTGCTCTTTTAAAAAAAATGACATATGAGAAGCAGCATTTTCACTTTAAAGAGAATCCTTGTCTGAATAGAAACCTCAATTCATTTTCTAGTGCTAAAGTTTCTTAAAAAAAACTTTTAAATGATGGCCTTATCAACAATTGCACTAGAGAAATGGCAATGAAGAAAAGAGAAATCCTGGTTTTTATACTTGTCTCTGGACCTTTAAAAAGGTGCTAGTTTTTGCCTGTACCAAGTGAGCTGGAAGGCCAGATAATGATACACACACATCTGCTATCTCAGCCTCATTGCTATGCCTGTATGAACAGTATAGATAGTGGGAACAGAATAGTTGGAGAGACATCCTTCTGCCTATAAAACTAGAATACTGCTTAGAAGTAACACTTCCATTCAGCTTGGCCATTTCTTTCAAACAAAGGCTAACCTCATTCCCCAGGCATCCACAGTTGCTCCCAAGCTATATCTCAATTTTTGTTCTACAATTTTCCAAACATTGCTTCAATTATCCTCCATGTCAAAAAGATTAGTCTTTTCAGCATACAAGAACATGCCTGATACCTTCCCATGGGGCTCTCTTTGGTTTCAAACATAACTTGAGCTGAAAAGCCTTCTCTAAAATATGAGATATTACCTCATCTTCAAGACACAGTTCAAAGGCTATCACCTCGTTGAAACCTAGTGTGCGAGTGTACTTAGATGACTCATATCTTTAATGTGACTCTCAGCATATTTGGAGCATTTAAATGACATTCCCTTTAGGAATGTGCCTCTCTCTCTCTCCCCCTCCCCATCTCTCCCTCTGTCCCTCTCACACACAGACACACACACACACACACACACACACACACACACACACACACACTCTCTCCACTCCCCAGAACAGCTTCCCCCAAAGTCCTTGCTCATCCCCTTCTTCAATGTGAGTTTATCCCAACAGTTACAAAGTCTCCTGTAAGGTATTTAACATAGAAACAATTATTTTGCCATGTTCAATGACATAAATATGTAAAAAATAAATACATGGACATGGACTACATAGAGCTTAGTGATATTCTAAACATTTTTTCTAGGCTCTAGGGACATAGAAATAAACAAAGTTAGTGGATACAGATAATACATATAAAAATAACAGATTTTTAGGTGATAGTCTATGAATCTAAGAGGATAAAGAGTTTCAGGATAAAACAGCCATTGATCTCCTTTCCAAAGTGTAGACAAATGCACAAAGATCTGTTTTCTTCAGGCTGGTTACTTCTGTCTAGTCTGTTTCCACTAAGTTATCTTTTGGTGTCATTATTTTATACTTAAACCAGAGGCTCGATGCCCGAAATTCGTGCAAGTGTAGGCTTTCCTTCTCCCGGTGCCAGCACCAGCTTCCGTCTGGCACCTGGGACCAGGGCTTCCCTAGCAGCCCCATCTTCATCTGGAAGGTCATCCAGAAAGATGTCCAGTTTAATTAGCATATTATGCTTTTATTATTATAGATGCTCAGCTTAGTGTGCAATTACTTGTTTTAGAATTTTTAAATTAAATTTATTAGAGTAACAATGCTTAATAAAAGTATATAGGTTTCAAGTGTACAATTATATTCAATGAGCTCTTTAATTCTTGTGAAAGAAAAAAACTCCATAAAATCTAGTGTCTTCAGCACTTTCAAACCACGTGCCTAGTTTTTATTTTACCTTTTTTTTTTCTTTACATGCAGATTTACCTAGGGCAGGACATTTTTGCTTCTATTTCTCTATCTCTGAAATCTGAAGCATCTTAGAATCATTCTCAGCCAGGGGACAGCCGTGACATATTCATCGCCATCCACATACAAACTTGTCACAGCTTTTCATATTGTCACCACATTGAATTATGTGCACTGTTTATAGTTCATGTATTGAATTTAATTGCCATTACATGTGAGCTTCAAAAAGATTACACTCTGCTTCTGTTTTTAAATGAAATGTTGTTGTTGTTTTTTACCCATAAGTGCTCAGAAACAAAATAAGCAGGGCATAAATGTGAAGCAAATATTGAAGGAATGGCATGCTCGCACCCACATGGTCTCTCATCTCCCAGAAGGCTAGAGGGGGATTGTTCACATGGTAGTAGCAAATGTAAAGAAAGAAAGAAGAAGTGTGGAAGTCCTCTGGAGAATCAGGCTCTCAATTGGGACAGTGTCACTTTCACCCAAGCTGGTGACAAGACCAAGGTATATAGATCCAAGGGGCAGAGAAGTAGATCTTCCCCCTTGATAGCGAGAGTAGTGGAAGATTGAGAAATTAAATTCAAAGATTATAAGAAATCTACCCAGAATCACATGCCACCATCCCAACCCAGTGCAAAAACAAACAAAATATCTGGCAATTCTCTTTAATAAATGAAAGCAATCTTCAAAGGTCCCATATTGGAAGTGATTAACTCATGTCATTCAGGTGCTGCATAAGACTGCCAGTAAGTTACATACATTGATTGGTTAGAAACTTGTCCCTTTGATCAAAACCTGCATAGCTGTGGTTGGCAAATGATTCAGCTGATGCAGTAGAAGCTGAAGTTGTAGCCCATAGGCTTTCCTGATAGAATCTTGACATGCCTCAAAATTATGCTCTCAACAGTAAAACTGTAAAAGGTTTCAAGATCGAGAAAAGATTGCATGTGTTTTATGTTCAGGTAGCTAGAAGAGCTCTTTCAAGAAACATATTTTAAGTGATAAGAGCAATTTTCTATAACTTAACTGGTAGTTATTCTTTTAGTGGTACAAAAAATAACATTTTTTAATTAATGGTGTATTAAATTTTCTTGGGGAAAATAAAAAACAACACCACCAAAAGGATTCACCTACTTGATCTGCTCCTAACTACTGTTGTGGATATATTCATACATATTTAAAACATAATAAAGGTTTTGTGTTTTAGACATGAAATTAGATAGCATACTTGCATATGACTATTCATTTCTTCTTACACCATGGGTTCCTAAACTTCAGTGAGTTTGAGAATCACTCTGGCATTAGGCTCTTAAGGGGTGGGGAGACTGGAATCCAGGAATCTACATTTTGAACTAGTTACCAAAGTCACACCCCAGGAAACATACTTGAGAAAGTTTGACTTAGATATTTTTCCCTTAAACTAAGTGGAATATAATGTTTTAATAATGACTTTTAAAAGGTATAAAATACTAATATGAAAGGTACACATCAACTTTCCACTTACTTTCCACTTGGAGGAAATGAGGTTAATGAAAAGTTAAAAAAAAGACCTTTTAACTGTGTGATGTTTTATTTCCCTTAAAAATGATTTGTTTCAAACATTACAAGTGTAAGTCTGCCTAGTATTTATGAATAGAACAACTCATAACCCACCCCTACCAACCTACCTACAGCTATACAGTTATATGCAAAAATAACTGCAAAATGCTATCTTTTAAAAAGATACATGTGGTATATACAATAATATTATGGTTTTATATTACTCTTCAGATGTTATTTCAGCACATAATTTTTTAATAATTAGCATTTACCAGTAAGTGTACTTTATTAGGTGGATCTATATGAAAGTGCCAAGAATTAATCATTTTGGATCTATAGAAACAGCAATTTCATGTGGTTCTACCTAGTACATACAATGAGGGAATCTTTATCCTAGAGAGTCAAATTTTCTGATATCTTATATAATTAATATCTTGTTAAACTTGGCTTGAAACAAAGAGGTTTTTCTCAAGATTCACTTAATCATATGGTTGTCATAACCCTGCACTAAATTTAATATCTAAACAAACTTTACAATTTAATATAAACATAGTGTGCAATTTGCATAAACATTGAAGACACTTTTTTTCTAACACAGAGAGAAGGCAAATATTGTCTGGCGAGGCTTCATTGTTGTCATTGAATTTCTTGCATGTGTTGTAGAGAACAGAGGTTCAGTATTTCTTAATGACTGCCCATTGTAGTTACTCTATTATTAATCTTGGAGAGTTTTGATTATATGTAAACTTTACAATTTTATTCTTATACTAGAGACCCATTATAGGAAGATTCCTGCAAGAATAAAGCTTCCTGTGGCCTGAGCAAAGGTCCCTTCCTTCTCCGCTGCTTCGATTCCTCTCTTCTTGCCTTCCCCAGCCCCCCCCCCCCCCACCCCCACCTGCTTACTTCTCCATAGCTTTGCTCCCTTTTGCAGTGCTTGGCTTCCTTCTACACTGTCTTCTACATGTGGATATGCAAATTAACCACCAACTTTGTTGGGTTAATTTGCATAGCCATTCTGATCGGCTTGTGGGAGTGGCTTGTGGGCGTGGCTTGTGGGTGTGGCTTAGGTGCACTCTATTTGCATATTACTCTTTTATTAGATAGGATTCTTTCCTTACTGTGTGTACTTTTAATTTTTTGGTCTGTATTTTGTTAGCCTTACTTTGTTCATTTTCCTAGAGTTCACAACTATTCACTCTGTACCTACTATGTACCTGCTCCTGTGCTGGGCACTACGGATACAAAGTTGAATAAGAAAGCTTTCACAGAGCAGATGCGATGACTGTCTGTGGGCTAGTACTTCCTGCTTCACTGTAACTGGGCTCACTGTGCAGGTGTGGTTCATTCTGTGTCTGGCTGGGCTCCCATGAGAAGTACTTACATCTCTGGTCCTCGCTACATCTCCCTCTCTACACTGTCCTTTCACTGAGGACTTTCTGGGAGTCCTTTGCCTGTTTTCCCTTCAGGCTCAATCTGTATCCACACACTGGCTGCCCAGGTTTCAGAATGTGACTACAAAACACAATAACATGGGAAGTCTTAACAAAGGGACTGTGTCTATACCTACCATGTCGGGAATGCCAAA
This sequence comes from Antrozous pallidus, assembly GCA_027563665.1. Lineage (NCBI taxonomy): Eukaryota > Metazoa > Chordata > Mammalia > Chiroptera > Vespertilionidae > Antrozous > Antrozous pallidus. The sequence goes on from CM050517.1 coordinate 91,248,165, forward strand.
CACTGAGAAGGAGTGATGGGCATTGTGGGGACGTATGCCAGGAAAAAAGTACAGGCTGTCTCTGTGAGTGCCCTGATCACTGGGTCACTCCAAAGCAGTGACTTGCCAACTTCAATGAACCTCAGAATTGCCCAGAGGCTATCAAAGCACTGATAACTGGGCCCAGCAGGGAGTTTCTGAGTCAGTGGATTTGGGGCAGGTCTAATAATTTGCATTTTTACTCTTCCTTGTGGGAGAATCCTTGCTGTAGACCTCCTGAAATTGTGAAGAAGAAAGAAATGGCCACTTTTGCACGTTAGGTATGGAGGTTTTTTTTGCTTTTACATTTCTAGTATGAGTAGTATGAGTGATTTACAGTTTTACCACTTTCTCTAAATGATTTTTTACAAGTATTTAAACAACTGAAAAACTTACTCAGGGCAATGAAATAAAATCAGTAGACTTCATTTTCTGTATCAGTAAAACAGTATGAGCTGGGTTTTTGCTTTGTTTGTTGTGAACTTTTCCAAAGACTATGTTCTTATTCTAAGACTTGTTGATGATTTTCATGTAAAAATTACAAAAATGTGATACAATGAAAGAGCTAAATGATAACTGAATTTTACTAGTTTAATTCTCTCTTGGGTAAAACAGTAAGTAACTTTATATGATTCTTTTAGACTTGGTGGAAGTATCTTCCTGGAACAAGGCTTCACTGAGAATATGACTTTAAAGTAGAAAACTAAAAAATAAAAATAAAAAATAAAAATAAGAGCAGAAGTTGCTAAGATGTTTAGGAGAAGATCGTTCCATGTCCACAGAATAAACAAATGAAAATCTCTGAGACAAGAACTTGACCTAGGGGTTCAAAAACAAAGAGCTAGGGGAAGAGTTTGTAGAAGATGAAAACAGAGAAGTATGGGGGAAATTCAGATTGTGTATATTAGAAGCTACTATGATACTCTTTTACTCTTAAATATGAGAAGGATTTTTGAGAATGGGAGTGACATGATGAGTTTAAAGAATCACTCTGGTTGTTGTTAAGCAGTGGCAAGCAGGGAGTTATTAGGAAGTTATTATCATAATTCAAATTAGAAATATTGGTAGTTTGTACTAAGGGGATAGTAGGGGAGGTTGATATAAGTAGTTATATGGCAAAGGTAAGCTGACAAGATTTGCTGACAGAGGTGGTATGCTACAGGGGATAGAAAAAAGTCAAGGATAACTCCAAAGAAGTTGACCTCAGGAACAAGAAAGAGGGGAGTTGTCATTTCTGGGGCCTGCTCCTCCTGAGGACAACCCGACAGGAGAAGCAAGTTTGTGGATGGAGATTTAGGTTCAGTTTGGGACATAGTATATTTAAGAATGTTTTTTAGATATCTATGCAAAGATGATGATTAAGCAGTTGGATACACAAAACTGGGGTCTGGGAAGAAGTTTAGGCTAGTGGGAAGGGGGGTGGAATGTGGGTGTCTTCAGCATAACAATGATTTTTAAAGCCAAGGGATTAGAGGGCATCAAGAGAGACAGTGCAAATAGAAAAGATAAGAGATCCAGATGGCCACTCCCTGGGGCATTTTAGTGTTTAGCATTGTGTAAATGAGAAAGAGGGAGCAAAGGGAGGGGGAGTGGAGGAGGGTGTAGTTTTGAGGTAAGAGGATAACCAGGAAAGTGAGAAGTCCTGGAGACTGAGAAGGTCATGTTTCAATGAAGGGAAAGTGGTCAACTGTGAAAAATGCTGCTCATTATACAGTAAGACAAGCACTAGTTTAATGACCTGAAGGTCAGTCATGTCCTCCATAAGCAACAATTACAAAACAATTTCCTAAATCAAAAGCTAAAACTTAAAAATGCTAAACATCTATAAAACTGATAGCTCATAGCAATTTTCAAAAGTATGATTTTAATAATGCTAGTTATTTAATTAAATGCCTGACAAAGTTTCTCTAATGCTTTACAAATGTTCAGCATCATACAAATAGAGCCATAATTTTAAAATCTCTCTTTGAAATCTATCTCTTTCTGAGCTACTACTTTTTTATTTTTTTGAATAAATTTATATTTTAATATTTTGAGTAAGGATCTTTCAGTGTTCTAGTATTATAGTCTGTGAAAATTTGTCTTTAAAAATGTACCTAAGATTTCTTTCTAAAGAAATGAAGGGTCAGTGTAAGAGAGTTTTCATTGATTTTACCATTTCATTAACTCCTAAAATTTTGCTGTTAAAAGAAAACTACATTTCTAAATTAAACTATAAGAGTGACTTGTGCTGCTTTATCTCTAAAAAAAAAAAAAAAAAATTATGCCAAGGAACAATGATGACAAACACATATTTGTAAAGAGGTCATTAAAGATTTTCTAAGCCACCTCACAGGATGGACATGCTACAAAGAGTTCAGCTATTACCCCTAAATAACTAAGGGCCCCTTCTCCCAAGTTTACTCAGAGTTGAGGGGTTTCCCAGGATACAAGACTACCAGTACTAATAAGGTACAGACCTGGGTAAACCAAATGATTGGTAGCTCACCCCTCAAATGTCACCATCTCCTCTGGGTACCTTTTCCCACCTGATTATAAAACAACTAGAGGCCCAGTGCACAAAATTTGTGCACTTATAGGATTGCTAGTGGCTGCCAGCTGCCAGCAGGTATTCCCTTTCTTCCCCAGGCCAGCCCCACCCCCTGGTCAAACTCCTGCACAACCTCCCAGTCAAGGGGACAATTTGCATACTATCCTTTTATTATAGAGGATGATTAAGAAGTACTGGGTTGAGATGTAGAGGACCGGGACTTGAATACTGACTTAATCTCTTGTTTATTAAATGACATGGGCAAATGACTTTATCCCTAGCATTAAATGAAAAACTGATTATAAATGTCAGACATCAGGAATGGCACAGAATAGATGCTCAAAAAGTGTTAGCTATTTTCATTATGGGGTAAGTTGCAGTGACAAAACTTTTTGTTTTTCTTTTCATAAGGAAGTTAAGGCTACTCCTAAGCTGGAAACAAATAATGAAAACTAACTACTAAAGAAACAAAATTTCAAATTTGCATTTAAATGAAATAGGAAAAAATATAGAATTTATATCTGTAAAGGATGGAACTGAAAACATTGTTAACAGAAGTTTTAAACTAACTTTAGAAGTGTAGGAACTGGGAGTGAGAGGATGTTGTGGAAACAATAACTCATTGGGGGAAATCAAATTTTGGAATTGAGTTGCAATACCTAATCAAGATCTAGAATCATAGAAAGGATATCATCTGATAAACTGCCTTGTTTATATATGAGGAAACTGAAGCTCAGAGAGATTAACTGATTTTTTCAAAGATATCCAGTCAATTAATAATGAAGTCTAGCTTCCTGGGCAGCAGCCAATAGTATTGTCTTTCTGTCCCTGCATCCTTTGTGCCTTTTAAGTTCCTGACACATAATGGGCACCAAATATATAAATATATATACACTGACTCACTCATTGACAGAATCAACTAATATATAAATGAATAAATCAGTGAGTGAATAAATGAATAAGTGAATGATAGAAACCAGAGGAAAGCAAGGGTTTCTCTATTTTCAGCCCAGAGTTTTCCATTTAAAAAAAATATATTTTATTGATTTTTTTTACAGAGAGGAAAGCAGAGGGATAGAGAGATAGAAACATCGATGAAAGGGAAACATGGATCAACTGCCTCCTGCACACCCCCGCTGGCAGCTGGCAGCCACTAGCAATCCTATAAGTGCACAAATTTTGTGCACTGGGCCTCTAGTTGTTTTATAATCAGGTGGGAAAAGGTACCCAGAGGAGATGGTGACATTTGAGGGGTGAGCTACCAATCATTTGGTTTGCCCAGGTCTGTACCTTGCTCTTGACTGGAATGGAACCTGGAATCCTTCAATCCCCAGGCCGACACTCTATCCACTGAACCAAACCAGTTAGGGCAAAAAACCCTCATTTTGAAATATGTTTCTGCTTTATTTCTCTCCATACTTCTCTTGAGTCAGGGTACAGAACACAAAGAGTAGTGTGAAAATAAACACATTTAGTGGGAGATAGGTTTTCTACTATGAACAGAGGGTAACACTGGAAAACATATTTGCTAAAGTGTTGATAAATGAAAGAGAAACTGTTCAAATAAGTTTGGGATTCACTGACAAGAGGGCCCCCCCCCCCCCCCCACTGTGTTGATTTACTTTACCAAATGTCTCATGTAGCTACTAGATTCAGTCTATTCATCTAGTCTTCTGTAGCTATGTTCAACACAGACTCTTTTTAAAGAAAAAGATTTCTGTGCAAACCCCCTGCATGATTTTTCCTCAGTTTAAAAGGGCTTATTAATGGAAAAGTAAATTTAGAAATCAGTTCTCTGTACTGGATAAAAGCCTACACTATAAGCCAAAGGCAGCTTCATTCTTCAGTGTGCCTAAGTAAACCTGTGTGGATTGAAAAAGTTGAGAGTGAATTACTACTGCTCATGCAGAAGAGAGAAAAATTAAATGGGAGGCTTTTTAAAGAAAATGGAAAGCAATAGAAATACCAGATTTACAAAGTTGTTGTTCTGCTTCAGACATTTTTTAGTGACTCTTAAGTCTTAAAGCAAAGATCCCCCTAATGGAGTCAGAGATGTTTCCATTTCAATTTGCAAGTCCCTGCTGCATTGTTGGAGTGGGGGAGGGGGGGTAGAGGAATGGTTATCTATAAAAGTTGTTTTCTTCTTTCCCAGATTTTTCTCCCTGTGAATCTTGACCCCAATGTCCAGTTTTATAAATTTCTGTAAACAGTAAAGTACTATACCAATTGTTCTTATCCATGTCACACACACACACACACACACACACACACACACACACACACACACATACACACAGTCGAAGAGAAGCTTCATACCCAAAACTGATATCCTATTAAAGTAAGAAAATCAAAGAGGGCTTTTATTTTTTTTCCCCATTTTATGAATCATTATGAGGCCCAATAGGTTTCTCTGACACAGCTTGCATTTTGTATATAGAGTGCTCAGTGTTTTTTTGTTTGTTTGTTTGTTTATTATCATTGCCAAGATGAAGGCAACCAATCTTTTTTCAATCATCCTAAAATAAATTGTTCTATAAAGGAATGATATTCTTCCAAAAGACATGAGAAAGTCAATCTTAAAAATGCCAAGAATGTCACGAAATACCTTAATTCATGTTCATTTGCAGTCAGAACCACTGCTGGAGATCAGGTGAGAACCAAGCTAGTCAACTGGAAACAGCTGATTTGTGTGAAAATTATCAGGAATTTGGGAAATTTCTATAATAGTAGACTCAGGGGATCAAGCAAGGTGGTGAGTGGCAACTTGTGAGATAATTAGTGGAGTTAATGAGATATTTAATCAGATGACATGAGTTCCAATTCCACTTCTAACACTTTTTGGCTGTGTCACCTTAAACATGTGTCATACTTTTTCTGAGCCTCACTTTCTTCATATGATAAGATTATTGTGAAGAATAAAAAAAAAAGATAAATGAACGTAAAGAACTCTTTATAGTGCTGCTATATAGAAACTATATATAAAAGCCTAATATGCAAATTCTCCTTTTGGGAGTTCGACCAGGAGATCAGAAGTTCAATTGCTTACTATAACATGCAGCTGGTGAGGAATGAAGGGAGGCCCTGGCCAGCAACCAGAAGGTCTTGGTAGGCCCTGATCATCGACTAGGGTAGGGACCCTACCTGTGCACGAATTTCATGCATTGGGCCTCTAGTATAGTTATAAAATGTTAGACATTATGTTGAAGTTAATGTTCTGCTGGTGGTGGGTTGTCTTTTACAAATTAGACACTCAAAATATCTTCTGTTAGTGCTGAAAAAATATTCTCTGAAATTCTCATAATAGTAAGTTAAATATTAAAGTCAATTATCCTATATAATAAAATGGTAATATACAAATCAACTGAATGGCTGAACAACCAGTTGCTATGATGCACATCAACCACCAGGGGACAGATGCTCAACACAGGAGCTGCCCCCTGGTGATCAGTGTGCTCCCACAGAAGGAGTACTGCTCAGCCACAAGCTGAGCTCAAGGCTGGTGAGTGCAGTGGGAGCCTCTCCTATCTCCGTGGCAGTTCTAAGGATGTCCACTAGTCAGACATCCCCTGAGGGCTCCTGGACTGCTAAAGGGTGCAGGATGCGCTGAGGGGACCTGCCTTCCCCCCTCCCACCCCTAGCCTCTGAGTGCATGAATGTCAAACTAGAAGTCTTTGCCAGAATACCTCCAAAGGTTTCTGACTGATTCAGATAGAAAGCATGCTGGCCAGTAGGGCAGGCAGGAGTTTGGAGGTCTCCAATTATTAGAATTCATCTTCCTATCACTGGTTAGATTGAAAGATAAGAGTGTGAAGACAGAGGAGAAACTGAGGAAGTAACTAGAGTCCTACTAAAAGTTTAGCCTAAGGGCTTCTCTTCTCTGAATGTAACTCCTCTTTGCTATGCTGTCCAGATCCAGTGATTCAACACATTTACACTGAGAGCTTACTTTGTCTCAGGCTCTATACTAGATTCTGAGAATAAGACATGCTCCTCGTTCCCCAGGAGTTCACCAGATATCAGTATGATTCACCTCGGCTTCCAGGAACATTGGGAGGGTGAATGTGAATGAGACAATAAATCAAAGGCAGTGAGCTGTGCTGAGGAGGCCTACTGGTGGTTAATAAAGTTTCTCAGCATGGGTTTCTCAGCATAATTATGAAGTGAATACAGGCCTACGGTAGCACTTCTCACATGCCAGCACACATTTTAATTGCCAGCTTCTTTGTTCATCTGCCCCACTGGATTCTGGGCCCCTAGAAAACCTAGCCTATGCTTGTTCATCATAGCTTCCCAGAATCTAGAATAGTGTGTGACTGTAAGAAAATGTTTGTGCAACTGAATTATTTTATAGTTTCTGGGATGAGTTCAATCTGAATAAGTATGAATTACTTTTCTTTGTTAGGATTAGAATGATCACAGGCTTTGTTATAGAACAAAGATTCAACCCAATAAATTTGAAGATCTAATTGTCTTTATTAAGTGATTTATGAATCAGAAAGCATCCCATCTAGCAAGTACAAAGGAGCCCCCTCCCCCCTCCCTGTGCCCCAAAGTATAGATGCCCAATATAGAAGGCTTTATAGGCAGATAACAAACAGGACAAGAAAATTATTAGCAAAGGGAAAAAATAACTGTTTCAGCAAGGAACAGACCAATAAAGGTTACATTCCTGGAGAAATAACAATCAAGTCAGGTCTTAGGTTTGGTATTATGGGCTTAGCACAAATGACTCCATTTATGATTTTCTCTTTTACAGCTTTAGCATGAGAGTGTCCAGTAGTAGGATTGTGAAGAATGATATTAATAAGGAAGTGTGGAGAGCGCACTCGATTCTTCGAGAGGGCGGGCCTTGCAAGGCCCATCTGCTCTAAAGGTTAGTTATGGTTTCTGCCCCCCCACCCCACCCCCAGAATGGTTACCTTCAATTGTCGTTTAGCAAACAATACTGCCTTCCAGCACATAACATTATAAATAGCCAAATGGTCTATGGGAAAATGGGAAAAGATTTAGGTGGCCTCTTGGATGGACATGTAGCCTAAGGAAGTTAGTTAAGATAAGGGGTTTAATGGGGAAACATGTTTACAATAGAATGTAGCTTTGTTGTTTGGGGAACAAGGAATTGTGTAATATGTAACCAGAACTGTTTAAAAGAGTAGAGTGAAATAAACTCGGGGCCGCAGTCCTAAAGAGGGCTATGCAAGAGGGCTATGCGGACCTCCTGATCCCATATCTTTTGTTTCTTCTTTCTTTCTATCCATCTTTCTATCTCTGTCTTTCCGTAAGCCTCAACCCCCTTTTAGGTACTGTTCGACTGATGCCGGCTGGCCCCGGCAAGGAAGTAAGAATTAATAATTATTTTGTCAATCTAAGCTGGAGGAAATCTATGGGTAAGGAAGGAAACAGGAAACCAACTAAATTTGAAAACAGGTTTATTATTACCTTACAATGAAAATATGAGTGTCCGCATAAGATGTGTAAGCTCATTTGAAAAGCAAAGCAATACAGGAGAACATGTCAGAACTTCTTTCTCACTGGTTGTGTAATTAAAACAAATGAGTTTGCATTCACACAAAGCTCGCTCAAGTTATTTCAGAAGGTTCTACTCAGAAGAGAAATGGATATGTTATTGTTTTTCAAGCATTAGAAGATATAAAGTGAGCATGCAGCTTTTCCTCAGTGATGATTGTTTTCTTAGTAAAAGACCAAGGTTAAGAAAACAAAAGAAGATGAATGTAGTGCAAAAACGAAAATTAGACAAAGATGGATTTTCATTTTAAAAATCTTTTGGGCAGTACACTCTCAATACCAACTTGTATACGTGGTTAATTATTAGCCAATACAAAGAAAGAAGAAAGTCATTTTCTCCCACCACTAGCTAAATAACACTCTGGAGGTTGTGCCCTTATACACAAATCTTCTCCTAGGAATTTAGGTTTTTGTGGAGTGCTTATCTAAATGGCAAAAGCAAAGGAATCCCAGAGGGGCCTGAGACTTCTTAGGAAAGAATATCAAAAGAATATGCCAAAAGAAATAAAGCCACAGGCCATAAATTTGAAAGCACTAACCAGACTTCTGAGTAATCAGGAATCTGATTAAAAGCCAGCTGTTACATGAGTAAAAGAAAAGCATGACCAGCTACACACCTCATTTCTTCCCTGAGATCCCACCCACCAACCTGCATGCCCACTAGAGCTATTGCCAGTGGCTTTTCCAAAGGAAAAGCTTCATGCTTCATGCTTCAAGCCTCATGCTCAGACTTTCCTGAAATCTCTAAAGCAAGCAGTGTCTGGCTTCTGTGTACCCTGTCCTCTTGCTAAGTGTTTCCAGGCCGGCACGAGTGGTAGCAGGACTTGATTCTTACTTCGGAGTCTCCAGAGCACCTCCAAATCCAATATAAGTAGGAGCTATCTACAGATTGCTCATGCTGGATTACCCCAGGCAGGACACAGGTGGTGGCTGACCTTGTACTTCCTGGGAGGCCCCAGTGGATAGCTTCAGATCATGCTGGATTACAACCATGAGTGAAACTCTCAAGATGCAGATTGGTGAGCACCAAAGCCCCACTGAAGCTCCATAGAGTCAAATCCTGAACAGCAGCAATTCTGCTATAGTCACAATTGGTCTTCACAACTGGTTTGGCCTAGGGGTCCATCTCTCCAAGTGACATCAACAGCAGCCAAAGCTTAGTTACAACAGGGTTGTGTACACAGCCACAGAGAGGCACACCAGAAGCACCCAGCTCAAGTGATTGGGGAAGCTACACCACTGGTCTCTGCAGGGCATCTACTATACAAGCCCACTCTACAATTCCAGGAGACATAGCAGTTCTACCTAATATATAGAAAAAAACACAGGGAAGCAGCCAAAAGGAAACAGGTTACAAATAAAAGAACAGGAGGAATCTCCAGAAAAAGAACTAAATGAAATGGAGGCATCTCTCAGATGATTAGTAACTTTGAACATGTCCTCTTTTGAAAAGTTATCTATTTAGGTTCATTGCCCATTTTTTTTATTATTATTGGGTTGCTTATCTTCCTTTTGTTAAGTTCCCTGTAAATGCTGGAGATTAAACCCTTAAACACTGGCAAATATACTCTCCCATGCAGTGGGCTTTCTTGTTGTTTGCTTTTGCTGTACAGAAGATTTTTATTTTGATGTAGTCCCATTTGTTTATTTTCTCTTTAGTTTCCATTGCCCTAGGAGCAGTATCAGTGAAGAAGATTTTTCGGCATATGTCTGAGATTTTGCTGCCTGTGGATTTCTCCAAGATTTTTATGGTTTCCCATCTTACATTTAAGTCCTTTATTCATTTTGAGTGTATTTTTGTGTATGGTGTAAGTTGGTGGTCTAGTTTCATTTTTGTCCCATGTATCTGTCCAATTTTCCCAACATCATTTATTGAAGAGACTGTCTTGACTCCATTGTATGCTCATGCCTCCTTTGTCAAATATTATTTGAGCAGAGTAGTTTGGGTCAATTTCTGGGTTCTCTAGTCTATTCCATTGGTCTATATGTCTGTTATTGTGCCATTACCAGGCAGTTTTAAGAACAGCGGCTTTGTAATATAGCTTGATATCTGCTACTGAGATCCCTCCTAGTTTGCTCTTCTTTCTCAGGATTGCTGCAGCTATTCTGGGTCTTTTTTTATTATTCCAGATTAATTTTTGGAGGGTTCATTCTAGGTCTGTGAATTACGCCATTGGTATTTTAATGGGGAGTACAGTACACTGAATATATAGATTTCTTTAGCTAGTTTAATGATGTTGATTCTACCAATCCATAAACATGGTATGTTCTTCCATCTGTTTATGTCTTTCTTGAGCTCTTTTTTTTAGTGTCCTATAGTTTTCTGAGTACAGGTCTTTTACCTCCTTAGTAAAGTTTATTCCTAGAGAATTAGGTACCATCTCACACCTGTCAGAATGGCTATCATCAACAAGTCAACAAATTACAAGTGCTGGTGAGGATGCGGAGAAAAGGAAACCCTCATGCACTGCTGGTGGGAATGCCGACTGTAAGGCCACTGTGGTTAACAGTATGGAATTTCATCAAAAAATTAAAAATGGAACTCCAATTTGACCCATTGATCCCACTTCTAGGAATATATCCCAAGAAACTAGAAATACAAATCAGAAAGGATATATGCATTCCTATGTTCATAGCAGCACAATTTACAATAGCTAAGATTTGGAAACAGCCTAATTGCCGAACACCAGATGAGTGGATTAAAAAACTTTGGTACATCTACACAATGGAATACTACATTGCTGTAAAAAGGAAGGAACTTCTACCATTTACAACAGCCTGGATGGAGCTGGAGAGCAATATGCTAAGCAAAATAAGTTAGTCATAGAAAGATAAATATCACATGATCTCACTTATTTGTGGATTATAATGAACAACATAAACTGATGAGCAAAAACATATTCAGAGATGCATTGATCAGATGTTCAAACTTCAGAGGGAAGATGGGGTAGGGTGGAGGTAAGTGGGAGAGATCAACCAAAGGATGCATGCATATAAGCATAACCAATGGATACAGACACCAGGAGGGTGAGGGCTTGAAAGGAAGGGGGGATATGGGAGGATAAAGGCACATATGCAATACCTTTATCAATAAAAGATAGATAAAAATAAATGAAATGGAGGCAAACAAACTACCAGATACAAAGTTCAAAACAATGGTTATAAGGATGCTCAAGGAACTTATTTAGAACTTCAACAGTATGCAAAGGGACATAAACCATAAAAAAAAGCAGTCAGAAATAAAAGACATACTAACTGAAATGAAGAAGAATTAACAGTAGAGTAGACAAAGCCAAAAATCAAATCAGCAATTTGGAATATAAGGCAGAGAAAAAAATACCCAGTCACAACAGCAAATAGAAAAAAGAATTTTAAAATATGAAGATAATGTAAAGAGCTTCTGGGACAACTTCAAGTATAGCAACATTCATATCATGAGGTTACCAGAAGGAAAAAAGAGAGAGCAAGAACTTGAAAACCTACTTGAAAGAAATAATGACAGAAAACTTTCCTAATCTGGTAAAGGAAATCCTATATAATAAAAGGCTCATATGCAAATCAACCAAATGGTGAAACAGCCAGTCTCTGTGTCGTGCACTGACCACCAGGGGCAGACACTCACTGCAGGAGCTGCCCCCTGGTGATCAGTGCGCTCCCACAAGGGAAACACCGCTCAGCCAGAAGCTGGGCCCAAGGCTGGCAAGCACAGTGGCGGTGGCCGGAACCTCTCCTGCCTTCCCTGTAGCACTAAGGATATCTGACTGATGGCTTAAGCTTGCTCCCCACATGAACTTCGTGTACCAGGCCTCTAGTAAACATATAAGTCTAGGAAGTATAGAGAGTCCCAGATAAGATGAACCAAAGAGGCCACAATAAAATAATAATAATAAATTCTAAAAAATTAGCCAAACAGCAAGTTATTACATGTTTCAATGACAGAATGTCAAAGTATATACAGGACTTGGGACATACTAAAAATTATGAAATATGAAACATTTCATCATTCCGCAAGTAATTTAATAGGCGAGAAGGCAAGGTGCCAGAGGAAACTTAGATTGAGGCCTTGACCTAATCCATCATGGGAGCTTACTTTATATTTCGTTCACTTCCTCTAGAGGCAAAGACTGTATTTATATATAATGGGATGCTAACAAATGTAAATGTTGCAAAACCATAAAATAATGCTTTGCTAAGACATCATAAGATAGCTCCTAAAGGAGGAAGCAAAGACAGAAGATAAACTAATTTGAGCTCAAGGAAACTTGTACTTTAGTACTTGTCTCATTCTTAAGAGATGTGAAATAAAACAAAGAGGGTTGATATTAAAACAAGGGATTCAGGTTAGACATCAAGAAAAATTTTCAAGTGATAAAGCAGTATAAATCAGGAAAGTGGTTAATAAATTCTGAGGTGGAAGCTGTGCTCCTGATAAAGGACTCTGTTATGTACAACAATCATATTTTTAGTATAAGAATGGCAAAGTGCAATGTACTCCTTAGAATAGTTGTTTCTAAAAAACAGTGCATAGGTCTGCATGAGTTTTGGAGTTTTTGTTTATTTATTTGTCTTTTGGGGAGTAGATAAATAGAGATCTATATAGGTATATTCAGTCAGAAAACAGGAGGAAGGAGGCAGGCAGGAAGAGATGGTTTGGAATTATTTTATAAGAATGATTGACCTACCTTTTCCTGGGGATCTGCTGAATGTCTTATTTATGCTATATTGTTTAAAGGACACAACTACCTCTGAAGTATATCTTAGTATTTACAGGTTTTGTTATTTATACCTTAAAGACAAGAAAACTGAAGCTAACAAAATTTAAAGTAATTGCTCAAAGTCACACAGCTTAGAAGTGGCAGAGCAAGAAGGCTAATCTATGTGTCTCTCAGAAGCTCATGCATTCCCCTGTATTTTGTTGTTTTTTGATATGATCATCCAAGCTCTTTCAAGTCATGATTTATGTGCTTTACATTAATTGAGGACATTTATCTTTTTATTCCTGTTAATCTAGGAAACTCACTACCTCTCTTCCATGCTCCTTTAATCATAGGAAATTGAGAAGCACCCCGTGACAGTGGGCTAGATGAGAATGCCTCAGTCCTAAACTAAGCAAACAAGACACCAGGCAAGAGAATGGAAACAATTTAGCAATTAGATTGTGTGAATTAGGAGATGGGGATAGTTCATGAAAAATGGAAATAAAGGAGAAGGAGTAAGTTAAACTGAAAGATAATACTTTTTTTTAAAAATTGATTTCAGAGAATAAGGGAAAGGGAGAGATAGAAACATCAATGATGAGAAAGAATCACTGATCAGCTGCTTCCTGCAGACCCCCTATCAGGGATTGAGCCTTGCAACCTGAGCATGTGCCCTGACCGGGAATCAAACATGGGACCCTTCCGCCCAAAGGCCAACGCTCTACCCACTGAGAAAAACCGGCTAGGGCTGAAAAATAATACTTTTCAATGTTATACCTGACCACTTAATAATGAGATATTTTGCTTCCTGATAATCAACTTGGATAGGGTCCAAAATGGACTTTCAGTTTTTCATTGTAGCATAATGAGACACCAATGAATTATTTTTGTGGACCAAGAAGATGTTCAAATCAGACAAATATCTGACCTATAACATTTGTTCTTCATAAATAGTAATAATGCCATAGTTATGATTACATGTATTAAGCATAAAAAGAATTCACAATGGATTCTACATTAATAAATTCACCATAGCATTGAAAATGTGCCTCCTACATGCAGGAAAATCTCATACCGAACCTGAATAGTCCCTTTAAGAGAGAGAAAACATCACTAATTACAGCAGAGGGGAATTACTTCCAGGTCTACTAAGAATATTCCTGAATTTTAACTTCCCTGCAGCAGCAGGCTGAGGAGACTTCAAGTAGCACCTCATCTAAAAATTTAAATTACACAATGGATACAGTGAATGCTTATAAGAATTGAAAATCCAACAGCTAGCCAATGATATGATACCTCATTTGTTACAGATAAAATTCTATGTATTTTATGAATGCAGCAAAATTATAATAAAAAGCAATTTTAGGAAAATCTAAAATAACCCACTGGTTTTAAAATTCAGCATAACCTGACTGTCACTTGCTAGTCATATCATCAAGATTATAGACTTTAACTGTATAGCCCTCAAAAGTATAATTTCTTCAGTGCTTATAAAATTTTGGCCCTTTGACAATAAATGTTATTAGAGTTCCTAGTGTCTTGCTCTCTCTTTCCACAATCCTTACTCTCAAATAAATGGTGTGAAACTCCTGAATGAAGTGCTACTGTTTTCATTGTGCCCACCAATGGGGTGATTTTCGTCTTAAATGATTCAGGTAATTATTTCATACTTGGTATGAAAGGGGTAAAAACCTTTTTGCTTGACATTTATCACTTCAATGAACTGTCATGTGGAGCTAGGTTTTACTAAAAATATGTACAATGATACTTTAAAATTGACATGCAATTTCCTATCTGGTGGAAAACCAAATATTCCTATTTATGTGGTTATGTACTATAACTCACCTTTCATATATATATATATATATATATATATATATATATATATATATATATATATATATTTACATCTAGCCCCAAACATCAAGCATATAGGCCTGTCTTCCTCTCCTTCTATATGCAAATATAAAAAATCCCAATTCTATCTTATTTCCTTTTGAAATATTAAATCAGTTCAATCTGTTCTCTGAACTTGTAGACGTTTATTTTAAAGTCAGACTAGCATATTCCACTCCCACACATCTAGCATACATTCTAACAGTACTTATTTGATTTATCCACTTCCACAATTTGGATACCGAATTAAGTTCAAAAGATGATAATCAGTAGATTATACTCAAATTCATTTTTATTCAATCAGTTTTTTTAAAGAATATATTTTTATTGATTTTAGAGAGGAAGAGAAAGGGAGAGATAGAAATATCAATGATGACAGAGACTCATAATCTGCCTCCTGCACACCCCCCTACTGGGGATTGAGCCTGCAACTCGGGCATGTGCTCTTGATTGGAATCAAATCCTGGACCCTCTAGTCCACAAGCCAGTGACCTATTCATTGAGCCAAACCAGCGACACCTATTCTTTCAGTTTCTTGTACAAAGTCAGTACATTGAGATAGTGATTAAAAGTTTACAGAATAACAAAATTCTCATAAGTCTCAGAGTATAGGTCTTGGGATGAATCTAATTGGATAGTCTAAATCTCATAATTTGAAACTGTGAAATTCAATTGAAAGAAGTATCATAAATAGTATTAAAGTAAATTTCCTTTGTATTCTCATCGTCAAGAGAACAGTCTGAAAGTGCCCCAAATGGCTATTCTCTCCCTTAGTGGTTAAAATCCCTGCTAGATAGCATAACAAACATATTAGGAATAAATAAACAAAAAACCCTACACAATTAAGGGTTTTTAAAATAACAGCCCTATTTAATGCTATTCACCTTGGAAAAACATAAAACAGCACCACATGATTAATGAGCATGAAATTTTTAGCTTCATGAAAACAATTTTTTTTTTGCATCAATCTCAGCAATTGAAAGGAAAAAGGTTCTGTAATATGATGGTCTAGCAAAACTAAATGCTATAATTATATAAAAATTTTTAGTATTAATATATAAAAGTATGCAATTTATTATAGAAGTTGTATGAAATTACTTGAGCTAACACAATGGGTTCTGCAAAAATTGTATGTGTATTGTCTGACAGCTGAGGTCAATATCTCTGCATACATTTTGGGAGGTGTTATATACCGTTGTTCCATATACGTAATGTGTAAATAGATTGAAACCAGATGGCATAGGTGCACTTTGGTACACATTAAGATGGGGTGATTTGTCTTTAGGTAAATTAACTTCAAAATGTTACGACATATTTTATTTACACTCATAAAATACTATGAAAATTATTCTGCACAAAAATAAACCTTGGCATAAAAACAGGTGCATAGAACAGTGGAACTGAATAGAGAGCCCAGAAACGAATGCATATATGGTCAATTAATTTACAACAAAGGAGCCAAAAACATACAATGGAGAATTGACAGTCTCTTCAATAATGGGTGCTGGAAAGATTGTACAGCCACATAAAAGAATGAAACTGGACAGCTATCATACACCGTACACAATAATTATTTCAAAACAGATTAAAGACTTTGATGGCGAGACTGGAAACTATATAATTCTCAAAAGAGAATATAGGTGGTAAGCTCCTTGACATGGGTCTTAATGATAATTTTTTAATCTGACACCGAAAGCCAAAGAACAAAAGTGAACATCAACAAATGGGACTTCATCAAACTAAAAAGCTTCTGCACAGCAAACAAGACCATCACCAAATGAAGAGGCAATCTACTGAATGAGAGAAAAATATTTGCAAATCAAGTGTCACACAAGGAGCTGACATCATGATTCAATGCACTTATATATAACTCAACAGCAAACAGAGGAAAAAACAACTTGCTGAAAAAACATGGAGAGACTATTTGATCCTATATTCCCTGTATAGTTGCTTTATTGTTTATTTGTGTTTGTATGTATTCATATTGTCAGCCAAGAAGTTAGTTTTAGGGGACTGTATGTATCATATAGTTCTCCTTTTTCCTCTGCACTAAGAACAATGCTGACTAGCCACTGGACACTTGACTAATATGTCTAGGAAAATGATTGTTTCAATAAAATAGAATATGTTGTGAAAACTCTTATTGTTTGCAATTTGCTTTCAATGGTCTTGACTTAACAAGACTTTGAGAAAGAATACAGAACAAGCTCTAGCATCACTTTTATCAACTATATAAACAAATTTAAAATCATAATTTCTATTTTGCATAGAGAAAGACAGACATGGGAAATTTTAAACATCAAGCTGTAATGAATAATGGAAATGGAAATGATGGATGTGGTTGCAAGAAAGAAAGCTTTATTTAGTCCACTGGACATAAAGCACCAGGAGATGCTGTGAAGTTACAGTATTGACATGTTTATTACAGTGTATAACAGAAAAAAATAATAAAAATGAAATAACCCATGCATAAAATAGAATATTGTCCCATAAACTATGAAATACAAATAATAATAAAAATAATGTTACAGTATAATTTTGATGGTAAAAATATTCATAATATATTTAATAAAATATATCTAAACGTCATATGTAAACTCTGATCCTTTATATATGTAAATGCCCATGTGTTTCTTTTTTGGATATAACAAGATAGAAAAATGGGAATATTTCTGTATCAGTTCCAACTAAGGTTTTAAGACCATAAGCATCAAATAACCCCATATTCCAAAGGCAGTCATGGAGAAACAAAAAGAGTAATTAATATTTGTTTTGTGACCCCTATCAGGTTACTCTCTTTATCTGAGTCCCAATGACACCAGCACTCTACATGGAGAGTGATTAGAGTCCCTCTCCTTTCTCCTCAAGCCTACCATGAGGATGATTTCAGGAAGACCAATCAGAAAGCTTGATATATAACCTAAAGATTCTAAAGAACAGAATTACACCTGAATCGTTACAGAGTATAAAACTAGATGAAGCAGTTTGTGACCACAGAATAGAGGGCTGTGTTTGGGAAGTACTGCCATACCACATATTAGGACAAAGGTGTTTTTTCTTCTAGACCAGATGTAGGTAGCATGAGAATGTGTTGGCCTAGGATTGCCATGGATCTTGCCATTATCAGAAACCAATTTCTATGTAACAAGCAACTACAAAATCAGTAGCACACAAAATAAGCATTTGTTCTCACAGATTTGAGGGCTGGCTGGCCATCAGGGGGCAGGAGGGAGGTCACTGGAGTGTTAAGTTTTAAGAGGGACAGGTGGGCAGGTAGACTCCTAGCTCAGTTCTGCTCTACATATTTTCATTCATTTCAAAAGGCAGGAGCAGCCCGCCATTGGTACATGGGATTGTTGTCCAGAAATGTTCACTCCCTCCTACCCTTTTCCATGGGAAGATCCTCTGCCCCACTGAATTGGGTTTCCCCATGTGGCTTCCCTTGGCTAAGAGGACAATAATAATAGGTAGGAAGCAGCAGAGATTGGAAAGTGTTCATGAGAGCTACCAGAAGCACATGCTGTGGGTTATCCTGCTAATCCCACAAGGAGAGGAAAGACTGTCCTCACCTTCCCACTGAAGTTTCCCATGCAGAACAGGATGGAGTTGAGAAGTGGAGAGTCTATACTAAAAGGAAACATGGGACCTAATATTTTATTTATGGAAAAAAATTGCTTTGAGATACATGTTCTTGTTAGTACTAGTACTTCTTATTATCTATGAATTAGCAAAAAATCTGCTCAACATTGACCCAGCATCACAGAGGGTTTTCAATAAGCTGGCTTGAATAGGACAAGGAAATTGAGAATTGTTTTCTTATATACCCTTTAAGTCCTGTTTGTTCTATGACATATTTTTCTTTTTCACAAGAAAATATTGGGTGCATATGCATATGTATTCACTACAGAGGTAGGAACTGAAGGTAAAAAGTTAACAGTAAATTTAGCAGATTTCATTATGTGTTTTATATAAACTAAAGCCACCATTATTTCTATAAATGTAGGTCAAAACCATGATTTTAAGCTATGCAGTTCAATAAAACCCCTGCACTTATCTCTCTTCTTATTCCAACAAAAGCAATTATAAAACATATATTTTGGATCATTTTTATATTTTTAAATGTATAAATGTTTTTGATGAAAGAAAATGAGAAGAAAATGGTCCAATGACATTGGCAATCGGACAATCCTTAGTTTTGTTCCCTTATCCAGCAGCATAAAACATCCAGTTCTCGCATGGGCAGTTGACTTGCCTCCTTCTGATCTCTCTCTATTGAGCAGTATTTGTAGAAACTAATTAAGCCTATGGGATAGAAAAATGCATCTCTCACCAGCTCTAATTTCTCAGATTGCATACATCACACATGTGATTTTTACCAAATCAAGGCATTAAATGCCCTAGATCATCTGGGAGAGAGAGAGAGACAGAGAGAAAGTTTGCTTCTAAATGAGCTGAGATTGCTCTATCTGATTAAACCTATCATTGGCCAAGCCAGCATGGCTCAATGGTTGAGTGTCAACTTATAAGCCAGGAGGTCATGGTTTAATTCCCACTCAGGGCACATGCCCAGGTTGCAGACTCAGTCCCTAGTAGGAGTCATGCAGGAGGCAGCTGATCAATTATTCTCTCTCATCATTGATGTTTCTATCTCTGTCTCCTCTCTTTTCCTCTCTGAAATCAATAAATGCATATTTTAAAAAACACAACTATTGCTGCCATGCAGCCAAAAACTGGGCCTGGAAACAAGGGTCCAGCATTATTTTTTAGGGAGTAAAAGCATCCAAAAATATAGTAAATAGCCTCCACTGAGAAGCCAGCATGTAGCCAAGGAGGTACTCAGGGGGCAAGGGGTGGGTGAACGTGGAATGAGCAGTGACAGGGAGAATGATACAAAAAACCATATGCCTTACTCAACAGTTTTCCTCAGACTGCCCTGCCAAAGTGAACAAAATGAGTTATGTCGCAATGTAAAATATGAATTAGACTGTGCCTGAGAGATTATAAGTAGAGAGTTAAAATGATTTAAAGGCCTCTGTGGCTAACCCTTAGGCAAGAAGCATTGGCTACAGGATGCAAGAGAGTCAAGTCTACAAATGGCTAAATATGACAAATAGAAATTTGAAATGTCGCCACATCTCTCTCCCTGATGCATTCAGGAGCTGCTGTCACTTGAGCCAAAAGCTAGAGTAGGAAACATTGCTGGGACTGTGGTGAAGAAAAGTCATTGGTTCTCAAGTGAACACAGTTCCCTCTATAGTACCAACTTTCCCTCCACATCAAATGTCCTATCCACTTGCTCTTCAAGTCAAACCAGCTAGAGTCCATTATACACTACATTAACTTTTACCAAGTTATTAAAACAAATGCCTCATATCAGTACTGTGCTCTGGTGAAGGTCATCAGGGGGGAAGAAAAGAAACCTGCTACTTTGACAAGAAACACATTAAAGTGAAGAACATATTCGGAGCAGAATTTCTTTCCTGAATTTGAGATGATTTATCTGAGAAGGTAGATGATCTGTTTTTTAATGTTATTGCCATTCATTCAGTCCTCAATTAGGTTGTAAACGTCTGTCCCTTGCTTTTCACTGACCTCTACATTTCCATCCTTTTCACAAGGGGGAAAAGTTTTTTAAATCATATTTACATGAACAGAGAAAAAACAGACTTTAAACTCCAGTTGTGTGCGGGTGACATTATTTTCATATGGAAATTGTTTTGTATAGTTAACATGCTGGGCAAATAATAAAAAATCCATCTGTACTAATTGTTTTATTGACCTTCCCAGTGCTTTTAAACCTAAGCCTTTTAGACAGATGTAAGAGACCTTTAAAAACTTGATCCATAAGGAATGATTGCTTTCTGTTGTTCATCTTCACCCGAGAGTATTTTTTCCACTGATTCTTAGAGAGAGTGGAAGAGATGGGGAGAGACAGAAAGAGAGAGAAACATAGATTGGTTGCCTCTCAGGGATACAGCCTGTAACCAGGAATCGAGCCTTCCACCAAAGTTGCATTCCCTTGACCTGAATCGAATGTGGGACCCTTCAATCTGCAGGCTGTTGTTCTATCCACTGAGCAAACCCAGCCAGAGCAGGCATGATTGCTTTGTAAATGGAATCTTAGCTGACTGCTCTGCATTCCTTCATGGTTTCTTATATCAAGGGAGAAAGGCCTGTCACTTGTCACCATCACAGTGCCACAGAGAGACTGTAAGTGTACATGGGGTTAACGAGCAATTACTCTGTGTCATTACCAGGTTAAAAGGAATTCGCTTTGGTGACGGCTGCAAAGCAGCAGCCAGGATGCTCGACATAGCTGCTCATGAGAAACCTCAGCCCTGTGTCTGAGAATTTCCATGAGTCAGCCATCCAGTCAGGCTTCCTGAGCCTCCTACATGCAGTCTGAGAAATCACAACTATAGACCAGGTCTGTCCAGTAGAATTTACCTGCCTGACTAAGTCAAAAACCAACACATGTATTTGAAATAGGCTTTCTCCAGAATGCCTGTTCTGTCATTAGCATCCTTATTCATAGTCTGAAAGAATACGTACCCGAAACGTCAGTGCAAATTGTGCATCAGAAAAATAGAGAATCCGTGCCTCTGTTTGCTTAGTTCTTACACTGAATTGTTGTCAATATAGAAAATCATATATCAGAGGGATATATTAGCTGTCAGTCATTTTTAAAAAGAAACTGTCATATTTCAAAATCATATAAATAGCCTTTAGAGAGTAGATAAATACCCTAAATCAGTGGTTGGCAAACTCATTAGTCAACAGAGCCAAATATCAACAGTACAATGATTGAAATTTCTTTTGAGAGCCGAAAACCGACTTCTGTGCATGGGCCACGAAATTTCAATCACACTCTATGTGCGCACCCACACGTGGTATTTTGTGGAAGAGCCACATGTGGATCGTGAGTCACAGTTTGTCGACTGCTGGCCTAAATCAAGAGCCTACTAAAATCTGGAAACCAGTGGCCCAAAGATCCAGGTAAGATGCCATATAGAATTTCTAGGCAGGAAAGCAGAGAATCCTGCAAATCTAAAAGTTCCAGGAATGGAAGACTCAAAGGCCAGGTAAATATCCTCCTATTTAATAAAAGAGTAATATACAAATTGACCTTATCTCTGCTAAACC
Organism: Antrozous pallidus; assembly: GCA_027563665.1. Classification (NCBI taxonomy): domain Eukaryota; kingdom Metazoa; phylum Chordata; class Mammalia; order Chiroptera; family Vespertilionidae; genus Antrozous; species Antrozous pallidus. The sequence continues at coordinate 91,269,975 of CM050517.1, forward strand.
CACAAACCACGCCCACCAGCCAGTCAGGAGCAAGTATGCAAATTAACCCAACCAAGATGGCTGGGGACACAGAAAGAGCAGGAGGCTTGGGTTTCCCCGGCAATGGAGGAAGCCAAGCTTTCCACCTGCCCTGGGCTGCTTTGGCCTCCGCTTAAGGCTACAAAGTTTCAATTATAGAAGATAAATAAATCCCAGATGCCAGTGTCTCCACTTGGGTAACCTGAGGCATGGCCAGCCTGCAAACCACCACAGGCTCTTTGCCCAGCCTGCCCCACATCCCAAAAGAATCCCCACCTTGATTTGGGATACCCTTCAGGGCAAACCAGTCAGCCCCTAACCATGCACCAGGCCTCTCTCCTATCTAATTCTATCTAATAAAAGAATAATATACAAACTGACCATCACTCCAACACACAAGATGGCTGCCCCCACGTGGTCAAAGATGACTGCCCCCATGTGGACACAAGATGGCTACCACAAGATGGCCAGTAGGGGAGGGCAGTCAGGGGTGACCAGGCAGGCAGAAGAGGGAAGTTGAGGGGGGACCAGGCCTGCAAGAAAGGGCAGTCTGGGGGGACCCAGGCCTGCAGGGAAGGACAGTTGGGGGTGACCAGTCCCACAGGGGAGGGTAATTAGGGGCAAATAGACTGACAAGGAAGCAGTTAGGCATCAATCAGGCTGGCAGGGGAGTGGTTAGGGGGTGATCAGGCTGGCAGGCAGAAGCAGTTAGGGGCAATCAGGAAGGCAGGCAGGTGAGCAGTTGGGAGCCAGCAGTCCTGGATTGTGACAGAGATGTCTGACTGCCTGATTAGGCCCAACCCTGGGTAGTCAGATATCCCTCGAGAGGTCCCAGATTGGAGAAAGTGCAGGCTGGGCTAAAGGACACACATCTTCGTGCACAAATTTCATGCACCAGATCTCTAGTTAGAGATAAACATCCAAATATCTTTCTTAATATAATGTGTAGTCTCAGTCACAGGTAACCTATTGGAGTAGATGAAGACAACTGGTCAGCAACCAAGGAAGCTCCAAGAGAAAAAAGCATCTAGCATGTCCCCTACAAAGCAAGGTCCTGAACTTCAAGGCAATTCTACTTAACAGTTTGGGGTATTTTCAAATACATCCATATATGGAAGACACACTTGTGTTGGAAGGTTTGGGGAGCCATATTTTCAACATTTAACCATATCAGTAGGAAATGGAGAAGCAGAGAGACAGTAGTGTATTTTTTTTTACCTATTTTTGTGATGGTGGAGTTAAGTCTCCCCCTTTCCTATGGCAATAGAGAAAGAGGGTTTGCTGTGGTAATAACTGTGAAAAAATAAATTTCTGTTGTTTAAGCCACCCAATCTATGGTATTTTGCTATGGCAACACAAGTGGAATGAAACAGGCTTTTCCTAGTAGGGTAACAGAAATTGATGGCAGGATAGAGGAACCCCTAAGCCACCGTGGAACAAGGAAGAAGTGGACCTTCTGAGGCCACGGAATTCTACAAAAGGGGACCACAATGCCGAATGGAACAGTTCAGGGTCACTACCTATTTCAAACATGAAAGGAAGGAGAACGGCTTTTCCTCCTCCTCTTCATCTCTTACTTCTCTAAACAAAACCACCTTCCTGCTCAGCAGCCCCTTCATCCTCTCTATATGCCCTTTCAACCTTTACTTTCACTTCTCCTTTTTTCCTATTTTCATGACTTTCTTTATTATTCCCTCCATTTCTTCACATATGCCTTCCAAGTGAACATTTTATATTATTTTTGAACAATCATACAGTGACACTGGCCTTGTAAAATAAAATGTCCAGGACAAATGTAACACTTTGGATATAAATTATAGATAATTTACAGAGAAAAAGATGGAGATATGGAAAGTTTGGTTATTCATTAACACTGGCACAGTCCACCCTAATTTACCCATTTAAACAAAGTAAATTTTCAGCCTATACACTCAATTCTATTAGTGTAGTTAAAGTATATTAGAATATACTATGTGGAAGTGCGAGTGTGTGTACCAAGTATGGTTTATATAGGAGTAGAAATAATAAAAGCTTGAGCATAAAGGAAAAAACCAAAGCACATATTTCTCTTACATAAATACTAATGACACAAGAAGTATTAAAGCTATGCAATCATAAATACTAAGGCAAATGAAGGGTTGGTGAAGCAATCAGTTTCCCATGCATAGCTAAAATATTTGAGAACCCAAATTTAGTGTTTATATCTTGAAAAAAGCTCCATATTCTGAGGCAAAAGGATTTCAGTATATAATTTCCATAAAACAGAAAAATTATCAAGGTGATTGCCTTGTAGAACATGTCTAACAGATGTGCAGCACATTTTGGTTGAAGCCTTCCAACACTATCTAGCATCTAGCATGCCTGTAGGGTACCAACAGATCCCAAGTCATTATGCTAAATTTGCACACATGGGCTACCAGATGCAATTTGATGAGTATGATATTGCCACCTCCAACCTGACTTCTCTCATTTATACACTCAGTGGCCTACATAAAGATAGATGCATCTTACAATTGATTATTAATTACCACTGATATTTAATGCAGTAATATTACACAAAACACAGGTCTAAACACACAGTGCTGATACGAGTGAAACTTCTGTCTATAACATCTTGCTATGAGGTTTTAATTCACTCCCACTCACTCTCACTCAGCACAGAGTCATTTCTGCTACTCTTAGACCTGGCCTAGAAATGACCTTCTATGACCACTGAAACCTTTAAATCTTGCTGCCCTCAATATATATTTATTTATTCAATTATTTGAAGCTGAAATGGCTACCAACATCAACAATAGAGTTTTAGAAGAGTTACTACATCATAAAGGTTATCATAAATATTGTAAAAGGTAAAACAGGATCTAAATGGGTTTTATAGGCATAGTTCAGTGTAATATTTATCATGGCCATTCATATGATATTATTTGAAAGCAAATGTCATAGGCTATTAGGCAAATAATGCAGGGGATCGAAGATGTTACTCCAGATAGAAGCTTGAAAATCATGCCTGAGTGCTTAATATGTCTCATCATAAAAACCAGGTGCATCATAAAAACTAGAATACCACCAATTGAGTGCACTGAAATGACAAACATTATTTCTCACAATTCTGGAGGCTGGGGAATCCAAGATCGGGATGCCAACATGGTTGAGTTCTAGGGAGGGACTTCTCCCCGTTTCTACACATAGTAGAGATAGAGAAGAGAAAAGATTTCTCTTGCCTGTTCATATCAAAGCAGTAATCTTGTTTGTGGTGGCTCTATTCTCATGACCTAACTACCTTCCAAAGCCCCGCCTCCTAACACCATCATATTGTGCTACAGGATTTTAACATATGAATTTGGGGGGTAGAGGGGACAAACATTGATTTTATAACAATAAGTATGACAATGAGGCCACACATTAGAATTTACAAAGAACTTTCAAACACATTCTTGCAACAATTTCTCACTCTGTGGTTGGTATTCCTGTCCCTCATTTTAATGATTAGGATTGGACATTGAGAAGCTGAATAACTAGCATGCATTCAGCGAGTGCTAGAGAAAGATGGTGAGTTTAATTGTCTGATTACCTCACACAATACATTTTCACCTCCTCCCAATTTTGACCTACATATGAAAAAATGCACATTAAGATGCACTGCATTATACTTCTATAAGCTGTGTGATTATCATCTGAGATGCTCTGTGATAGACAGAGAGCGGTGGTTTGTTAGCCCATGACGTGAAAGTCCCTCGTAAATATTTCTGCTGAACTGAGTGAATCCCAGACTCTCGGTAGCACTTTTGCACCATGGAGAAGCAAGTTCACAGTAAGGCCATGGTTCAGTGTCAGGTGTAGTTTTATTGTTTTGCCTAACTGTATGCACATTTTATGGTTATTAATATTCATGTTATTTTAATTAGCTCTGAGTTTTATTTTTTGTAGAGTAAATCTATTTTCTGAAAGACTGTGATCCCTCATTAAATCTCTCTTCAATGTAACAGGAGAAATAGGAATACCTATTGTTTCAACAGTAATGGGAACATAGCATCAACGTAATGGAAGTTATTCTGTATTCAGAAAATAAAAAATTATTTAAACTATACATTTATATGATACACCTGACTAAATGATAGGCAACAGACTTTACTTTGTAATGACTATGCTTCCCATTTTTAAAATGAAACTGAAATAAGGATCTTTGCATTATATCACCTGTGGGAGTATTATAATCTTTAACAAATGCTTTATTTTTATCCCAATAAAAAATATATCATTCTTACTCAACTAATGTGTAGAAACATTACAGTTAGAGAAACTTTAATAGGGTATTCTACCTGCACAGATACTCAATGCTACTATTATAATGTATAAAATTGTGTCATAAGAGATCATAAATTCTAAAAGAAAGATTCCAGTTCAAATGATGTTCTGGTTTGTGCCATGTTTCAATAAGTAAATGCAGTTGCTAGTTGAAACATGCTGGCGGGGGGGGGGGGGGCGGAATCCTCAGTGACAGAGGCCCTTTTAGTGACCTGAGCACTGTGCATAATGTGCGAGAAAAAGAGCTGACATTTAACCCGTCGTGTTTAATATCTGCATCCAGGGGGCTAAAGCTTGCTTGCACATTTTTACAGTTTTCAGCTTATGTAGTAACTAACTCATAATTGGAAACACATGCTGACCAATTTGATGATGTCCTAATGAAAATTTTGTCAGGGATTTTCTTCACCATTTCCCACCGAGATCAAAACACCATCAGACTATCTTCCTTATGTTCTTCCTTTTCATCCCTTGAAGTTCAGCTGTGCCTTTCATTTTATTTAATTAACCCTATAGACGACCACATATACTGCTGCCACCTGAGAGAGGAGATATGAAGAGACAGGCTTTTGGCTCAGAATCTTCCTTCTAACATTAGGAACATATGTGCACATTTGGCTGCTTAAGATCACACTCATGTGCTCAGATGGTGAGAAATCTGCAGGGAAGGTGGTTGCTTCCTTGCCTTAGGGTGTAAGTGTCACAAAGTGATGGGTGTATATGAACAAGCTGTAGGAACTTGACAATGTCTCCCTTTCCTAGAACAAAAGAGGGGCCCAAAGTCTTTTTTACATGCTGCTCTTCAACACCTGCCAAAATACACTGGGAAAAGAGCAAAATGATGTGTGTTTTTAGCCGCCAGGAACAACATTGCTACAGGTGGCTGGGAAACTTAATTAAATCCTGAACATGACTCCAGGTGACAACAAACACCTGCTGTGGGGAAGAGACCACGAGCCATACATCCGCTACAAACACGCTCATGCTAAAAGGGCACATCTCACATGTGAGACTGGAAATTTCGGTACTTATAGCTCTCCACCAGGATAGAAAATTGCCAAAATAATAAGCAGTAAAGATACACTGACTTCTAAAGTAATTGAGAAAGTGTACCCAACCTACCAGTCAGTGGAAAAATAAGGCCAAATTTGAACATTTCCCATACATTAACAAGTAATTTATATATGCGAACACAATCAACCAGAAGTATATGAAGTATACACTGAGATAAACACAAAGGATACATGGCTTGCTATGATAGTCCTTTAAGCCAGCCCACTAACCCTTCCAACCTCACACACCACCCAATACTTAAGGCAATGGCCCACCCTCGCAACACTTGTAATATATTTACTCACCAATTCTTTTAACGCTTATTGATGTTATATTGAGTCAAGTACTGAACTAGGATCTCTCTATATATACATATATCCTCATTTCATCCAGATTATGCTATTTTTGCTTGATTGTGTCTGTTTCATTTAGAAATGATGACTATATTCATCTGCGATGAATGACTTAATCCCCTCTAGATTTCACATCTGTACTAGTAGTCCCCCCTCTGATTAGTAGGCAGAGACCGAGGCCTATAAGGTCCAGAAATTGGCTCACACAATTATGGAATCTGAGAAGTCCCACAATCTTTCTCTGTAAACTGGAGAACCAGGAAAGCCTGTGATACCATTCAGTTCAGGCCTAAAGGGCAGCCCCAGTCAAAGGGCAAGGTAATATGAGGTGAGATACCACACTCAAGCAGGCAAGCAGGAAGCCAAAAGGGACAAATAATTCCTACCTCTGCCTTTTGTTCTATTCAGGCCCTCAATGAATTGAATGATGCTCACCCACATTGAGGAGGGCTACCTTCATTACTGAGTCCATTGTTTCAAATGCTAATCTCACCTGAAAATACCTTCACAGACAAACCCCAAAATAATGTATGATCTGGGAACCTCATGGCCAAAATTAACCATAAGAGCTACATTTAATTATATATATATATATATATCTGGGATGTCCAGATGCTATGTTATGATTGTTATGATGTTGCTGAGGATGGCTGCTAACAAGGGTCATTTTCCACCCTCAACAATAATATACATATACGCAACCCATCAATTATGCTGATGATGGATTTTTCCAAATAGAGCGTAAGCTCTTTAGAGAAGGAAAACAGCTAATAAAGCATTTCATTAATCCAATTAAGAATGAATGAGGGTTCCCTGGTTGATGTTGCTCAGTGGTTAGAGTGTTGGCCCATGCACCAAAGGGTCATGAATTCGATTCCTGGTCAAGGCCATGTACCTAAGTTGCAGACTCTATCCCCAGCTTGGCATGTGCAGGAGGCAACCAATCCATGTGAGACACATGGATGTTTTTCTCTTCTCCCACTTTTCCTCCCTCCTCCTTTACACTCTTTCTAGTAAGTGATAGAAAGAATATCATATAGAGTGGACTAAAAAAAAAAGAATGGTTAGGGGCTTAAACTATTAACAATGGAGGTAGAGGGAAGTTGACTGATAGAAGATATATTATGGAGGTAAAATCAAAAGACTGGATGTGAAAGGAGAAAAGGATTCCTGAATTTGGGCAACTGGTTAAATACTGATGCCATTAATTGAACTGAGAGGGAAAGCATGAATAAGAGAAAATATATCGTAACTTTTATATAACCCTCTTAAATGTAAGGTACTTTGACATTCACAAGGAAAAGTCCACTGCCTAGATGAGTGACCTGCTCTGAGTGATGACGCTCTTTAGGATACTCCTTTGTTCTGAGATAAAAGCTTTCCCCTGACAGGCCTTAGCCTGAGACCCATCTGTCTTAAAAAATGTAGCCTAGCAGAAGTGCACGGGACCTCTTGACTTGCCAGCAGGCTGATCAGTACTTCTAATTAGACAGTTTTCAAGGAAGCTGCTGCCAAATCTCACTTAAACAAGTTCCTTGGGTAATTAAGTGTCTACCTCTGTTAGCAACAGTGACTCCCTGGCTTCCCTGCAGCACTCACTACAAAGAGCACCACCGATAAGAGCATTCCCCAAGTGTGCCTGACACCACAGACACTCTCAGCGTCCACGAAGAGCAATTGGAAGCCAAAGTGTAGCCCTAATTGATGAGAGGATGCCTGAAGGCCCAAATACGACTCTGAGAGTCCTGGGGATTGATGAGAGGGCAACAGGAAGAGAAGTGTCCTGACTAGTAAGTCGTTTTTATGAGCTCCAGGATCACCTTCTTCAAAAATGCCTTTAATACCTTTTCTTAACACCTATTGGCCACAATGATTGGACACATTTAAAATAACCTCCTTCCTTGGCCAGATTAGTGTAAATGTTGGTGTTACACGACACAAAGGTAATGAAGGGGGCAAGTGCTCCTTGAAGAACTGGTGTATTTGATACCAAGGTGGCAAGCTCCCTGTGATCAATACTAGCCTGATTTAAAGAGAGAGTGCTTTTAGATTCCAAATATGAGATCATACAGCATTTGTCTTCCCCTGAGTTATTTAATTTTGTGTAATGTAATGCCCTCAAAGTCCATCTTTGTTGCCCCAAAGGGCAGGATTTCCTTCTTTCTTTAGGTGTTAGCTAACCTAGAATGGAAGTCATTTTTGCAATATGTAAGTATATCAAATAGGACATTGTTACCCCCTTAAAACTTATACGATGTTATATGTTAATTATGTCTCAATAGACATTAGACATAGAGCTAGACATTTTTAAAAAATTGTTTTAGGGGGGAAAGAAAGAATACATAATTTTATAAAGAAAATGGGAGAAGTTGACAGAGTTTAGTATTATAGTGATGTCCATTAAATTCTCCACTTAGATTTGGAAACTCTTAATAACCTTAAGCAAACCACTTCCAGTACCATCTTGAGGCCTGAAACAGCGTACAGCAAGAAGTCATAAAAGGAAGGAACCTCTGCTTGTTCCTTTTCTTCCTCTCTTGTCTTATCTTGCACTAGGCTGCTAAGGCTGCCATAATGAAACACCACAGACCAGGTGGTTTAAACAGAAGTCTGTTTCTCATGGTTTGAGAAGCTGGGCGCCCAAGACCAAGGTGTTAGCAGGTTTGTTTCTCCTGAGCCTTCTCTCCTTTGTAGAAGGCCAACTTCTTGCTGCGTCCTCACATGGTATGTTTTTCTCAACATATGTGCATCCCTTTTGTCTCTTCCTCTTACAATATCAGCAGTCCTATTGGACTAGGGCCCCACTCTTATGACCTGGGTTATCCTTAATTATATCCATGGAGGCCCACTCTTGCATTCAGTCAGAGAGGAGATTAGACCTTCAACCTGTGGATGTTGTGCAGGCACAATTAAGTTCATGATACTTCTCTTTCTTTTTTGCATAAATCAATCTAAAGGACTTGTGTTGGGCCAAGCAAGGTAGACAGGCATTAGTCTGAGGCTTTGAGGAGGACAGATTACAATGGCCTGACACAGTCTCAAAGAACCTGCCTGGGATAAGGAATGTGACAGAAAAGCAGCCACAATGTAGGGTGTGGGGAACAGAAAGGTGCAGCTATCAAGGTCAAGTGGGTGGAAAAGGACATCCATGTTGGTGGGTTGGAGAAAATGACCTATCGTGGATTTGGGGTGCCCAAAGTAAAGCAGCACTCCACCCCGCCGAGTGGCCTGGCAGAGGTGCCAGAGCAGTGCCAGGACATAAACATAGTGTGGAGAGCATCCATGTAGGAGGGGTGACAACATCCAGTGCAGAATAATGGAGCTCTCGTGGGGTAAGAAGAAGGACTGTGTAGGTGGAGAGGGTGTCCTGAGTTGGAAGTCAGAGCCCTAGAGTGGTGAGGAGGGCATGGCAAAGGCAGCAGGACGCAGGTGGAGTGTGAGTGGCATTAGGGAGGATTTCCATGTGGGAAGAAGGATGAGCCACGGATGAGATTGGTTACATAGAGGAGAATGAGTCAAATGAGTAAAAACATTAAGAATAATGGGAAGCCTACATCTGACTATCAGAGAAAAGAGTTACAAACATAGAAAAAGAAGAAACTAGGATAAATCTTGTGGTGTTGGATCAGAATTGAGAGTTTCAATGTGTACTCCTGGTTTTTCATCTAGAGAAAAACAAACAAATAACAAATGATGTGTGTGTGTGTGTGTGTGTGTGTGTGTGTGTGTGTGTGCGCGCGCACGCGCACAACTGCATGCACTCTCTAGTTCTGTCCACTGAGGGAAACTGGATGCAGTAATAACTAATAGCCATGAGTGCAAAGAGATCTTGCTTACTAAATTATATTTCCTCTAAAAGGATTCAGGGCTCCTTGGAGAAACGTTAGATTCCAGACCTGGAGCAGTAAAAGGCAAGTCTGAATCTTCTGTTACACCAGAAAATATTAAAGAATGATGAAGACATGTCACAAAGACAAAGCCAGCCTAAGGGAGCTGTCACTGCACAAGTCTTTGCCAACATAAGTATTAAAATAATAGTTAAAGTATAATATTTTAATCCACTGAGTAAATAGAAAACCTGAGTTTATTCAGATATAAATAAGAACTATATCATTTGAAAGTTTGATAGAGAATGGGATATTTACATAGACTCAAATTGCCTCCTCACAAACTAATTATTAATTACAAAGGGGACAAGAATACTTTAGAACAGACAAGCTTGGAAGTTAGCACCTTAACCTAGTGATCAATGTGAACATGAACATCCTCAATAATGGGACATATTATTGTCATGAGCCTCTGATGTGATGCAATGAGAAGAACATATAATCACTCCTGGATGCTCTAACATAACTAACTTGAATTTACTCCTGAGGAAATGCCAGACAAACCAAACAGAGAAACATTTTATAAAGTAATTATCTTGTCCTTTTTAGGAAGGTGCCAAAATATGGAAAGTCAAGGCAAGACTGAGGAACAGTTGCAGATACAAGGAGACTCTCCACTAAATTTAAGAGACATGTAACTAAATTCAATGTGTGTCCCTGAACTGGATGCTTTTGCTCTAGTGAGAGTCTGTGGGTAAAATTTGAGTGGATCCTGAAAATTAGATGTTGATGATGCTGCAAAATTCTAATTTCCTAATTCTGATGGTTCCACTGCAGTCCTATTAGAAAATGTCTTTCCTGGAGGAGAAACACACTAAAGTATTCATACTTGATGGGGCAACAACTTTTAATTTCAAATGGTTTTTTAGAGTAAAAGAGTTTTTGTACTGTACTAAGTAGAACTTTCGTAAGTGTGAGGTTATTTTAAAATCTGAAGGAAAATAGGACCAAAATTTATGATCTACAGTTAAAGAAACCAGACTAGTGATCACAGAGAAGGGCAGGGCAGAGACTTAATGAGAAGGGCATGAAGAAACTTTCAGGGTGATGGATATACCTTGAATGGAATGGTGGTTACTGGGATATGTATATTATTCACAACCTACTCAACTATATATTTCTGCATCTTTCTGCATTAGACTTTAATGAAGTAATAAGCATAAAAAATGGGGAAAATGAGTTCAGACAATTCAATAAACTGCTTAGTTTGGAAAAAGAGAAAAAGAATAAGGCTTAGCTAGAAAAAGATCTGCAATTAAAGAGCCTCCCTGTTGTTTACTTTTATTTTGCTTTCTCTCCACATGTGGCTTTGGAACATGTGACTATACCATATGAGTTATCTGAACATGGTAAAGAGGAAAGAAAATACAGACAGAGAAGCTGGAACTAGAGCAGAGAAAGAAGATCCCAGATGAAAAGGGGGTGGCGGTCAGAGCAGATTCTACAGGAGACGGGAGAAAAGGATCTGAACAGAGGCACACATCATTCCCTGGACCAAATGCAGGTGACCTCAGAATGTGGGGAGTTAGCTAGCTGAGGATCCTCTCACTGCATATCTCTATTTTTCCTGTAAAGTACATTTGTGATTGTCATTTGAATATGAAGGGCTTACAAGGTTTCTAAAAGGTGCAAACTTGAAATTAGGATATAGGGACCAAGATAGGGATCTTGACCAGAGATTCTAATTAGGAGATGAGAATGCATTGGCTTTGCCCACTAATCCAGATTTCCACTAGGAGAAGTGATAATGCCCTTAAATCTGCCCATAGTCTGATTCTGCAGCCTCAATTGTCTTTATTCCTTAAATGGACCACACAGAATAGCCCTTTTCTCAAATATAAAGGATTTGAAGGAAATAAAGCAATAGCCCTGAAAGAAATGCATCATACCCTGACCCACAGACTGCTCAGCTTTATATGGCTAATCTCTAAGGGAACAGGATGATATGCATTTTGCTCTCTTAACCCAATAATGTGAGAAAGTGTAGGGATTATAGGAAATTGTTCCTGAAAGGGCTCAGGAAAAAATCGTTGGTTAACTGTTTATACTAGTAGGCCTTCTTGTATGTTTTTCTAGCTGGTGGTAAATTCTTTTTTTCTGAGTTTTCTTTTGTTTTCTAACAAACTTACCAGAAAGCTGTATGTTATAAGCATTTTCATTGATAGCTTTACAAGTTTAATTAGGATTCAAAATTCAAAACTAACTTCTTAAATAGCAAGTCAGAATGTCAACAGAGGAAATGAGATTTTGTTTCAGACTATCAAATCTGTAAGAGGGCAGCCCCAGCATTTAATCCTCCCCTGAGTGAGTCTCACCTGCTGAGCGAAGAATGGTGCTCTCATTGACCCAATGGAACTCTACTCAAGTCCACTGAGTCTTCCACACAAGTCGTTCCCATCCTGTAACAGCCTGTAGTATTGGTTAGATGGCTTCAGTATTCCATCTGGACCAAAAGTCAGGATATCATATGCAATTCTAAACAAAATGAAAAAACATTGCTTTATTTTTGAAACTATGCTACGTCAGTATTTCCCTCATTTAAGCAATGTTTTCCAATAGAAAGAAAAAGCTGGCTAGCACACTTAACTTTTTTATTGTTATGGGAATTATGCAATTGGAATAATAAGAAAGGAGTACTTTGTTTCTGATGTGTATTCAAGCAGGCCACTCAATGATATCGCCAGAAAAGATGTGTATAACGTTACATTAAGAGCTAATTTAAGTAATGGGAATTGAATCCTTTCCTTTAGGTACCAATTCTCCATCCGTGCAATTTGTGAAATTGTTTTATTTATGAGCTTTTTTATTTTTGTTGCATGATTCGGTTGAGTTGGAGAACATCAGGCAGTCACTTTTGCATGGCCATTTTGGAAGCCAAACATTCTTGTTCTAATCTTTGAAAACACACAGAATCAGAAAAAAAAATACAAACAGATTTTTTCCAACACTACTGGATACAGAATCTCACAGGGATATGCATCCTACAACCCTCACACCATATGCGGCACACAGAATTTTGCATGCTGCTTCCTGTTTAATCACATTATGAAGCCAGACAACTTCCTTTGATTGTGATATGACAGTTGACCTAGAAAATGGAAGATTTAAAACATTCATCTCAACAGACACAGATGGATTCATACCGAAGCAAGTAGGAGGAATTCTCAAAGCCAGCTGTCTAGAAATGAATGACACATTCTCCTTGATTGATTTCTCCTTCAACCTAAAATACAACTCCTTATATCATAACCTTTATTTCACTGTTTTGGTAAGCTTGCTTTTAAATTACATCATAAAAACTGTAATTTTGCATTAGGCTGAATTCTTCAATGGTTTCTTAGGGGCCCTGGTAGTAGATGTGGGGTGAGGAGTGGCTTTCAAGTAATTAGGAGAGCTAGCATCTTACCTAATAATAGACAATCATGTAAATTGGCCATATCTCTACTATGCTTATAGCCAATCAGGCATAAGTATGCAAACTAACCTGACAAAGATGGTGGATTAATTTGCATATGCAGGACCAGAGCTGTTGGCAGGATGGGATGCTTGCTATTAGGGTGAGGGCGGGGGCAGAAGGAGCTATAGGAGTGGTGCTCTGGCTGAGTGCAAGGACTTGCATGCTCCTGGGCATCTGAGAGTGAAGCCAGGAAAGAAAGGCCTTGCACCAATCTTCATGCAACGGGCCTCTAGTGTTATAATAAGCAGAACACAAGGTTCAGAGCCTGCCAAGGGTTCTACTTTTAGTCTTGCCATCTACAAACTCTTTAATCTCAGTTTACATCTGTTCTCTAAGGCAACTGTGTAAAGATGCTGCTAAGAATCAGCTGTGCAATGCATGTAAAATGACACGCAGGACAGTGGTACCCAATAATGGGCAGTTATTATTCATGAGGATGCTGATTCATTTTGTTATCATTTAGCACCTATTGTTGTACCTTATCTTCTCAGTAAATAAAAGATTAAATTGATGAGTTGTAGTGAGTTCCTATTAATCTACTATAAAAAGGGCTTCCACATTAAAAGCATTTAACAGGTAAATCCCTAAATTAAAAGTTTTAATCTAGCTTACCCCCCTTCCCAAAAAAAAGAACTACAAGAACTAAAACATTCCAAATAAAATATTACTACACTAATACTTTCAATGCAATGCAGGTCTTATTTAAATGGGTGGAACATTATGGAAGATAAGCCCCTCTTGATCTTTCACTGGTTTTTGTTTTGATTAAGAAAAAAAATGGTGGAGGCATAGCATTTTAGAGCTGAGGACAAGCCATAAAAGACTCTAATCAACCCCTTCATTTTACAGATGACTACACTAAGGCCCAGGGAGGCAAAGGACTTGCACATGATCATAACAGTAGAGCCCAGATTAGAAATGAGGTCACAGAACTTTCAATGCAGTGTTTTTATTCACTGTTCCACTGCATTAATCAAACCCAAGGTGTAACGATATGCTTTGCTGCTCTAAAGGAGAAATCTTTGGTGAGTTCTTACAGATCAAAAGACACTGAGGATCAATGCAACTTAAGGTGAGAGAGAAATGATACCTCATTCTGTCAACATTTTAATGGGAAATAATAAATTTAACATTTCCTGTTTTGGGCCCTGTGGCATAGCACCTATACATTATTCTAACATAAATACTAGGGTCTTGCAAATGATTGCCGTCAAAAACATGTTGGTCTTTCCAAAGTAATGGTAAATGGTTCTCTTGAAAGAGATAGAAAACCTATTCTTCAAAATGAAATTTGCTCCTGAAACATTTGTCCATTCTGTGGAAACATTCAAACACATGCTCCTCCTTCAAAGGCAGGTTTGTCTTCAGTGCACTTACTGGCTGATCTTTGGCAGTTACTTCATCTGTGTCTAAATTTGCACCTCTGTTTATGTTATGATGCTGATAGTAGTTACCCAGTTAGTATAAGAATTAGTTAAGATAATACATGTCAAACACTTAGAATGATAGCATAAAATAAAATCTTAATAAATACTAGAGTCGAGACTATTATTGTTTTTAGCATCATGACCATTACCACACAGAGTCCAAAAGAGATAGTATGCACATAGAGCCAATATTAGATTCTTTCCTCTTTCTTCCTTTTACTGTATGAAGGTGGTGCTCCCATCTTAGGTCCCCTTTTTATCTGATTAAATGGTGCTATAAAATATTTCAGTATTAATCAACTTTTATGTTCTTTGCTTTATGGTCTTTTTAGACATTACAGCTTCAAAAGAAAGTGACAGTTAATACACAGTCACACTTGCTTCAATGGACACTAATGCTCTTTGAAAGTCCTCTTAACTCTCCTCTACATCTGCTAAGCATCCCCTCATTTGGAAACCAAGAGGAACACAGAAAGGAAAACCTGTTAAGGATCCAATCAAAACAAATGTAATATAAAATGTTCCTAGGTTTCTGTGGAATATTATTTTAGTTGCTTTAAATCACTACATAAAACTTCGAAGTGTACTATAAGAAAAACAATAAAAATTTTTCAGAAAGAGCGTTGTTTTGTTTTTCTTTTGTTTGTTTTGTGGTGGTATTTTTTTTCATCACCTTAGTTCAGGGCCTAAGGATGAACTAAATATAAATATAAACTGAACTGAGTATAAATAGACCTCAGTATTGTTAAATTAAAGGATAAAATAAACCAAGTGTCATGGAAATTTTAAGTCATGAGTCAAATTTTACTACTGTAACATTTCTTCATTTTAGGTCTTTTTTTCTTGATGCATCTTCATTGGCAAAATTCGAATGGATGAGTCTTGTGTCCTTGTCAAGACTTACAGTGTGTCACTTCCAAGAGGACAATTATTGGGTACTCAACATCCACATGCCTGTAGTTGATTACCATACATGTTGTGCTAAAGAAAGTTTACTTTTCAATGTACTAACAACAAATTCAGAACACTGGTGGCATAATTCATTTTTCAAAGCCTGTGCCCTTCTCCTGATTAAGCATATTTTCAAAAGTTTAGATCATTCTACAAAAAATCCAAGGTCATGACTAAAATTACATAAACAACCATGTGATGATGGAATATACATCATCCACCACTTTTAATTTTGTGTACTCATTTCATAGCCAACTTTGTACTTTTACACTAAAAGCAGAAATGAGACTTGACTCTGTCAAACAGGAATTGCCTGAATTAGATTGATAGACATTTTTTTTTAAAAAAAGATCAGTGAATACTGGAAAATGTCAAAGCTAATACAATTAATCTGGAAATAATTAGATTTGATTTAAGATGGATATAAATTAGGTTTGATTCTACATGGATAAAAACAAAATTTATAAATATTTTAGGTGTTAAAATCGAAAGAAGATATTTTAAAAATAGACCTATTAGGTAAATTAAATAAATCTTACTTTAAAAAATAATGTCTATGAAGTAATATTGAATCCCTTTGCCTCCAGGAAAGAGAAGATATGTCAGACTTTCCCTGAAAGAAAATTATAGAATTTTCATCAACTGAC
Source organism: Antrozous pallidus (assembly GCA_027563665.1). Classification (NCBI taxonomy): domain Eukaryota; kingdom Metazoa; phylum Chordata; class Mammalia; order Chiroptera; family Vespertilionidae; genus Antrozous; species Antrozous pallidus. The sequence continues at coordinate 91,286,073 of CM050517.1, forward strand.
AAAATAAGTCTCTGGAATCACTGTTTTTAAAAAATGCTTAAAATGTGCTGCTACCATAGAAATACTTTCTCTGATAAATTAAGATCAATGTCTTCATTTTTCATTTACCTTAAGACATCTGCCTTCAGGCAATTTATTAATGCAGTTGAACTACAAAGAGAATTTATGTGGTTTTTCTCCTTGATTTTATAAAACCCTTAAGCCTGGGAAAGAGAAGAATCAAGGCTAATAGGTTAAAGGACATCCCACACGAAACCACCCCATCTTCACGATTCTGTCCTTGTCTGGCAGTATCACCTACAGAGCAATGTGGCAACTTCTTGCATGATATTCAAGGCTTTCCCAGGGCTGAGGCCTCGCCACATTCCTCTGTGTACATCAAGATGTTTGCCCTTTCAGAAACACACCACAGCCTTTCATGCTTCCAATTTTTTTATTGTTGTTGATCCTTACCCAGTGATATTTTATTTTCTATTGATTTTAAAGAGAGTGGAAGGGAGAGAGAAAAACAGAGAGAGAGAGAGAGAAACATTGATGTGAGAGAGACACCCCAATTGGTTGTCTCCCCGCACACTTCCCAATTGGCCAGGGATCTCAAGCCTGCACTCAGGTATGTGCCCTTGACCAGAATCAAACCTGTGCCCTTCAGTCTGAGAGCTGATGCTCTAACCATTGAGAACACTTACTGGGGCACTTCCAAATTTTTTTATCATCATGTCCCTTCATCCTGAATCTTTTCTTAACCCTTTATAGTGACCCAAAGTTTTTTAATATTTCAAATCCAGATAAAATATTACTTTCTTTACAAACCTTCCTGCATATCTCCAGTCTGAATCTCTTTGATGACAGCATTATAGTTATGCTCTTCTTCACTAGGTAATGTAGGGTAGTCAAAAATAAAGGATGTTATAGACTCACACATCTGGACTAGAAGCCTGCCTCAGACATTTACTTAAAATTCATTCAGCAAGTCACTTAAGTCTTAGCAGAGAGAATATATACTTTTCCAGGTTACTGTAAGATTTGGGGTGGTGTGCATTTCAAAGTTTCTAGAAGATAGCTGCACATACACTAGAGATTCAAAATATTAGATCTTATATTACTTCATCCTACAACCCTAAGGGTCCTTCTTAATTTCAAATGGTACAAAGACATTCGATCATAGCATATGTTCAAAATAGTTACCCACTGACTTGAAATAATAAAGGGATACAGATATAAGAAGCTATCGTTACTCCCATTCCCTGAAAAATTACAAGGCTCTTCTAGGATAATAAAAATTGTCTGCTAGCCTTCTAGGCAAAAGCTATCATGCCAAGAGGAGGCTAAGATCAGCCAAATGAAGACGAAACCAACTGTGATACATCATTCACTGTTAATATAAGGTTCCCACTACTTTCATGGTCTCCTTGAGGTCTATTCAGTAAGAACTATTTAATAATAGATAGCACTGACCCAGAAACTTTTGCCAAACTTGGTGATCCCATCTCTATAATACCCTGGGAATCACTGATCAAATTAAAGAGAGTCAGTTCAGTATCAGAACATGAGAAGTCTCAAGGTCAACCATTGTTTGCCAATTAAATAACAGAAGAAAGTGGTCATCTTACTGTTCCTATCAGACATCTCCTGCAATAGAAAAGGAAATAAAAGGAAACGTGATCAGAATTGGATATGTAACTTCTAACTAAATCTAATCCTTGAACCCTTGATTCTCACAACAATACAGGCTCTCAATCATGGAGCGGAGGGAGGCATATTGAGTCTAAGTAAGAGAGAGAAAAGCATGTTTTTTAAAGTCATCAGTGTAAGGCACAGCTTAAGTAAACACACAAACAAATCCAAACAATAAATTCTAAAAATGAACATTTCATTTTCTTTAATAATTAAATTAAAATAGGATGAAATTTCTTATTTGAAAATCCCTGAGACATAAGGTACTTTTAACAGAATGCCATTGACACACAAGCCATTTCACTGATACTGGGTACCGCTCCTGTTCTCAACCCTTATTCCAGAAAAACTGCTGGCTGGTGCTCACCTGTGAAATTGAGTGTGCACACAATTCAAACTCCTCAGACAGAATGAAACACTGTGAGTGATAAGAGAGTGATGTGAATTTGTAAGAAATACACGTATGCTGTTGGAGTCTAATAGAAATATTTTAACCACTAGCCTGAATCCAATCTGCACAGTAATTTAATAGACTATCAACCACAAATGCAATCCATAAGGCAGGTAAATGGGTACCAAATACAGCAGGTGATTTTTCTGGGAATGGGATTGGTAGAATCAAACTTATCTATGTGAAAAAGGAAGCTGCCTGACAATATCATATAATCAAAATCTTAAATAAGAAAGGATAACCAATCATATCTTAGAGACATAATGCTTTGAAAGAAATTTGATCAACATCAAAATCTGAAAGATTATTTTTGTTACCAAGAGTTTTGTTTTTTTTCTAACCTATTTTATTTCATTAAATGTATAGTCATGTGCCATGTAACAACTTTTTGGTAAGTGATGAATCACATATACAAATGGTGGTGCACATAATATCATAATGAAGCTGAAAATTTTCTATTGCCTAGTGATGCCATAGCTATTGTGTACTGTGTTTAAAACTTTTGTACTGTACTTGAGGCCCAGTGCACAAAATTTGTGCATGGGGGGGCGGGTGTCCCTCAGCCCAGTCTGCACCCTTTCCAATCTGGGAACCCTCTCACAGTTCAGGACTGCTAGCTCCCAACTGCTCACCTGCCTTCCTGCCTGATTGCCACCCAACTACTACCCTGATGCCAAACTGCTCCCCTGCTTGCTCAGTCACCCCAAACTACCCTCCCCTGCAGTCCTGGTTTCTCCCAACTTCCCTTCCCTGCAGGCATGGTTCCTCTCCAACTGTCCTCCCCTGCAGACTTGAGTCCCCCCAATTGTCCTTCCCTGTAGGCTTGGACCTCTCCAACTGTCCTCCCCTGCAGACTTGAGTCCCCCCAACTGTCCTTCCCTGTAGGGTTGGACCTCTCCAACTACCCTCCCCTGCTGGCCTGGTTATCCCCAACTACCTTTCCCTGCAGGCCCGGATCCCCTCCAACTGTTCTCCCCTGCAGGCCTGGACCCCTCCAAGTACCCTTCCCTGCAGTCCTGGCCCCCTCCAACTTCCCTCTGTGCAGGTCTGGTTCCCCCAACTGCCCTTCAATGCAGGCCTGGTTCCCCTCAATTGCCCTTCCCTGCCGGCCATCTCGTGGTGGCCATCTTGTGTCCACATGGAGGTGGCCATCTTGTGTGTTAGCGTGATGGTCCATTTCCATATTACCTTTTTATTATATAAGATTTTACTGTATCTTTCCTATTTTAATGTGCTTAGATACACAAATGCCTATTATAATGGCCTATGTGTGAAGTAGGCTATATCCTCTGGGTTTGTATAACTACACTCTATAATGTCCACATAACAACAAAACCACCTAACACACAGTTCTCAGAAAGCATTTCAGTCATTAGGCAGCACATGACTGTGTGGGAATTCCTTGGGCACAGAACTTGAAACCAGGGCTTTCTAAGAAGAATGTGGGTATACTTGTTTAAATTGTGATTTTTTTATTTCACAGCAATTTTTTCAATTTGTATCATGTAGACACCATTTTAGAATTCCACTTTGGGTAGTTATTTTGAATAATTTAAGGAACCCTGAAAGGAAATTAATCCTATAGCTTTATAATCATAATTTAGAGAAGACAAATTCAGAGAGCTGTGATTAGCTCCATTCTAGCTTTACTAGGTACAAATATTTAGATTAGTTATAAAAATATTTATAAGAGAAAAATGCAGAAACATTTTTGTAGAAGGAAGCTATAATTTTTCTCTTCAGGTGAGGATTCTCTAGATAAGGAACTGCCTTATCAAGATGGACTGAAATTAATTAATACAACAAAGAGGTAACCAGATGGTATATCTCCTCTAGCTGTGAAGTATATTCTTTTGTATCACATATGCATTATATTATATACCTAGCATATGACAAAATATATTGCCCACCAGATACACTAGTTAAATGCAGTATCTGCAAACCATACAATGTTTTTCATATAAATGCCCATTATTACTCTTTCCCTCCACGGAAGCTCTGTTAAAAATAATCCTATCTAATAAAAGAGTAATATGCAGATTGACCATCACTCCAACACACAAGATGCCTGCCCCATGTGGTCAAAGATCCTGTCCCATGTGGACACAAGATGGTCACCACAAGATAGCCAGCAGGGGAGGGCAGTTGGGAGGGACCAGGCCTATAATGGAGGACTGTTGGGGGTGATCAAACCTGAAGGAGAGGGCAGATAGAAGTGACCAGGCTAGCAGAGGAGGAAAGTTGGGGGCAACTGGGCATGCAGGGAAGGGCACTTGGGGAAGACCCAGGCCTGCAGGGGAGGGCAGTTGGAGGGGACCAGACCTGCAGGGGAGGGCAGTTAGGGATGACCAGGCCTACAGGGGGGGCAGTTATGGGCAGACAGGCTGGCAGAAGAGTGGTTAGGGGGTGATCAGGCTGGCAGGCAGAAGCGGTTAGGGGCAATCAGGAAGCCAGGCAGGCGAGCAGTTGGGAGACAGCAGTCCTGGATTATGAGAGGGATGTCCAACTGCCTGAGTAGGATTGGGCCTAAATGTCTAGTCAGACATCCCTTGAGGCATCCCAGATTGGATAGGATGCAGGCTGAGGGACACCCCCATCCCCCATGCATGAATTTTGTGCACCAGGCCTCTAGTAAATAAATAAAATGTAAAAGAAAATAACAAAGATATTTTGTTTATATAAGAAAGTGAATCCTTCTATTAATATAGGAGGCTAATTAGGTACTAATAAAAGAGAAGGGGGATAAACTTCCTATGCCCCAGGAGACCACCTCATCCTCTGCCAAAGGGACTTAATCCCCAAGCAGACCAGCAGGAAAGACTGGTCTTTCAGATCTTCCCCTGGAAATAACCAGTCTGTTAGCCATGATTACAGGCCAAGGGATTAAAGAGTAAGGGGGAAATTCCTTTGCTAGACACATGCAAGTAGAAGCCAAGAAGGTACAGAAGAAGGTCCTCCTACCAAGAGCATGCATAGCACAAGATGATGAAGCAGAAGTTTGAGGCATGCCCAGTAGAAGCCAAAATGATGACCATAAAGGCGAGGAGGCTAGCCTGGGAAATTTTGGACAAAGCATTGAATAGGATAAAGGTATGAAACCCCAGAAGATTCAGGAAAGGGACTGGATCGGAGAGGGCCCAGCACAGCCCAGGCAAACCCCAGGGAACAATTGAATAGTTTGTTCCTAAAACCAAGAAAATATATGAAGGAATAGCAAGGACCTCTGGGCAGTTGCTACTAGAGCCTGCACTCCCTCTTCATTCCCAAGGAAATATTAATTTTTTTCTCCCCAATAAATCTTGCCACTATACTGAAAAGTCTCCATTGTGTGTGCCCTTGAAATTCTTTTTTCATGACACCTTAAGAACCCATTTCCATTGGCAACATTTCCATTAAAAATTACATTGTTAAAATGACCCAAAATATTAGAAGATAACCTGAAAAGTCCAATACCATATTTTATTAAGTTAGCCAAGCAACTAACAGGTATTTACAACTTAATAAGTGGCAGTCAGTATTCTAAGTCTTGATATACAGAGGTTAATTAAATAGACAATGGCCTCTAACCTCAGAGTTTGCCTTCTTATATGGAAGATAAACTTTAAAGTAAGTTAGACAAATAAATGTACAATTAGATAATCTGATAAGATTGGTGGTAAAATAGTGAAGTAGTTCATAGAGGATAAAGATATAATTTAGATTGGAGAAAGAAATGTTGAATATGAGTTTTGCAAAATTACTAGGACTTACCAGGTGGATGTTTATTTTAGGCATGAAAAGCAAAGTGCAGAAAGGTCTGCAATGTGGGAAAGATGATATCTTCATGGGATTGGAAGGTGGGTAGCAGGGAAGAGCTTCATTAGGGAAGCAATAAGAGAGCTGAGACTGTAGAAATGGATGCAGCCCCGGTTATACAGAGCTTAGCAGACTATGCCGATAATTTAGGCTCTTCTGTCCTAACTACAATGGGAAACCACTTAAGGACTTTAAGCAAAGACAGAAATGCCCAATCTTTTAACTCATAAAAAGTTCACCCCAGCACTAAAAGTGGTAGGGTTGGGCTACAGAGAAGCAACGGTGATTATGAGGCCACAACCCCTCTGACATCTTGTGACAACATGGTGGTGGCAGTGGAGGTGGAAGAAGCAGGCAGCTCTGAGATATACATTGTGTGATCTTAGAGTATACATTTTGTGTCAGCAAAAAATCATCAATTGCTTCGTCTTGATTCACGAAAAAACTTGGGCAATTACTTTACAAAAAACTACTTTGAATGAAACAATTTACAGTTAGAGTAATAGGTTGTAGAAAGCAGAATAGGTCGGTTGGGTTTATAAAGTTAATCACATGTTTACCTACCAGGAGTCCAGAAAAGTTCTCGAATCCTTGTAATCCCATCAATTGAAAACATGTTGGTGTTAAAAGTTTCTATTGTGATTAGGATCCCACTAGGTGGGATTAAGTTCAGAATTTACTAATCTATGGTGAATTTACTTTAATGTGTTTACTGTAATCTGAAGGCTTCCGGGAGGAGCTGCAAGGAGGATTTGCTTAGTTGTATGAAAAGTAAAACAAAACTAATTATTTACTCATAAGTAATTATACATAAATATGACCAAGAAAATCATTAAACAGGACTTCTAATGTCTTCTAAAGTGCTTGTCCTTGAATGTGAATAGGGATTTGAATACATCAAACTGAAAACAGTTATGTGCAAGTGCCCATATCAATAAAAGTTAAAAAGGTATGAGCAATGTTAAACATGGTCCTTTGAGGTAAGTTAATTAGTAAACTAGAGAGTCTTAAAACTCTCAACTGCCATCTTTGAACTGAAGAAGACATCTACTAATGAAGTCCCCTGTGGGCTAAAAGTCTACATCAGGCAGTATGTGTATTTCTGTAGCTGAATTTCAACTATGTTAATGCTTAAAAGAAATATGAGCGGTTACTCTATAAAGAAAAAAGGGAAAGTAAAAATATTCACAGCGCCATAAGCTGAAAACATTTTATTTTAAATTTCAGTGTTATAGTCAATACATATTTTTAAAAAATCAGATGCAATTGAAGTACCCAATAAACAGAGGGAGAGAGAGCAAAAAAAAAAGTATGATAAAGAGGAGTGTAGATATTTGAGGGAGAAAATGATCAATTAAACTCAACTCTCTGAGTTATTTACATAGTACAAAAATAAAAAATAAAAAAAATTTGGCTGTTCTAATAAGTTTTGTAGAGTGAAATATCAGTTTTTTAGACCAAGCATACTAATGTTTCAAATGGAATGTTTTAAAGCAGCATTATCAGAGCTGGTATTTAATTAGAAAATGTATATAGTTCCCTAACTGTCTTAATTTTGACAAGAGAAAAAGGATTGTTCCAACAGCTAGCTAACACTTACTACTTATTTACCAAACTATGATTTATTATACTTCATAGAAATGTCACTCGTTATAAAAGTTGTGTTTTCTAATAAGCATCCCACTATGATGTATTACAGAGTGTTTCCTCTCTTTCACAACAGGAGAGTCTGGAGAAGTTGAATAGGTTTCAAGGTCCAGAAACCCTTGCAAACAATATGAGCCTGGCCCTTAGAGTAGAGTCCGGGCACATAAAAGCATGTCCATGAGAAGAAGCTTGAACATAAAGATCCAGGAAAATGTATCTCTAATTTTTAAAAATATAAACAGATGATAAGGGGATCACCATAATTTAAAAACAAAGTTGTCACCAATACTGAACAAGCTTAGTTAAAGTAGAACATGCACATGCTAATACTTGCTTATCCACACCCAATCCCAGTCAGGAGGACTTTGATGATCCTCTTTCAAACAAATTCAAACTTCTTAATCAAAACCTAAATTCACGAGCCCCTCTTTTTTATATTTATCCTTGTAAAAGCAGGGTAGAAAACAGAGGGAGGAAAGAGCGGAGAGGGGAGGAATAAGCAACAACGAACTCCTGTAGCCTGCTGGAGATCAACACATTGCTTTGGTATAGAACTCTCAAGGAAAATAAATCCAATCTGCTGAACAAGGAGAAAGCTGTGGAAGAGCAACGAGTGATGACCAGTCAGACTGGGCTCAGTATTCATGTATATTACATACTCATCTTGCCTCTATTCTTACATTTTTTTCCATTTTACCCAAATGGAAATGTCTTTATAGATTTGTAACTTCTCTGTAGCATAACGATGACCATTGGCATTCAACATTATGTTGCTGGATTTGTTTGAGATTTTAGTATCCATAATCTGACGTATCAATAGACAGGTGGTAAGTAGTATGATTCAGGAAAAACAAGAGTTTCTTTCTATCTACTAAAAACAAATATTTTTGAATAGTTATATCATAAGCCTATGCGAACAGCAGCAATTAGAGAGTGATAGAGGTTCTGAACCTTTTCTTTTAATGAAAATATTCTTTAGAACATAAATTGGACTCTCCATCATTGACATGCCAATATAAAGTTGATAAACTAGATGTTTACTTGCTAACACTTTGCCTATGCCATTTGAGTTCAAGGGACTAAAGTTTCATGGAGACCCCAAGAGAAAGGTTATCTATAAGTAAGTGCAACAGACCAGGCATATGATATGCCCAGGTTGTGGGACTTGATCCCAGTATTATCCCAGTATGGGGTCATGCAGGAGGCAGCCGATCACTGATTATCTCTCATCATTGATGTGTGTTTTTTTTCTCTCTCTCTCCCTCTCCCTTACTCTCTGAAATTAATAAAAATATATAAATATATATGTTTTTAAATGTAGGCTAATTTTTTTTCTCTCTTCTCCTTTTCAATTTTTGTGCTGTTTCATTGTCTTTCTGGTTGTTCCATAAGAACCTGATACAGAAGTTGATGGGAAGGCAGGCTGCATCTGTGGGTTGTTGCTTGTTTATTTTTAGCTTATTCTGAGTGAGGTCTAAATTGACTTTTTGTTTTGTTTTAAGCATTTAAATGTCAAGAATGCTTCATTTGCCCTGACCAGTTTGGCTCAGTGGATAGATTATTGGCCTGGGTACTGAAAGGTCCCAGGTTTGATTCTGGTCAAGGGCATGTAACTTGGTTGTGGGCACATTCCCAGGAGGGGGTGTGCAAGAGGCAGCTGATTGATATTTCTCATGGATGTTTCTAACTCTCTATCCCTCTCTCTTCCCCTCTGTAAAAAATCAATTAAAAATATATATTTTTAAAGAAGAATGCTTCATTCAATCCTCTTTACACGTGTTAAGAAGGAATGATTTGAGTCTATCTTGGTATCTTTTTTTTACATGTTTATAAGTTGTTTTGGAGTTATGAGATGTGTGTTAATGTGATAAAGACAAAAAATGACCAAATTATAAGAATATACAGCCATTCACCTTCATCCTAAGGTACTACTTTTCTTGGTCCTTTGTGTAAACTTCAGCCAGGAGTCTTTCATTGTGCTGAGTGAGATATAATATGGAGAGGAGATAAAGAAATTCAGAAAATGATTAAGTGAATTGTAGTAAAAAAAAGTACATGAAAATAGGAAGAATAAGTTCTTAGAAGTAGTTTAAGGAGCTAAGAAGGTAAAAACAGTGTTGGAGAAGCTGAGTTAAACGAAGGAGTTATGAGGGAAAGGAGCAGTGAGGTTGGGACTTTTATTTGTAAAAAAAAAAGAGAAGAAAAGCAAAGAAAGAAGCTGAGATTTGGACAGCAGAATAATATGCAATATAATGCCCTCCTCTCTAATAACCTTTGAATACTCCCCAAAATATAGCATTTCTCTTCAACTATTTTTAATGCTAAGTCAAAAGAAGACTTAATTTTACTGGAGTAACAGTAATTTTACTGGAACCATGGAATTTTAGACATAAGCTGACTGCCCAACTACACCTCCAGTGAGCCAAGACTGCACTTTCATTCAGAGAGTCTGGTTCTGAATTAGGGGAACAAGCCACAGCAGACACAGCCATGATTGGATTGCTCCTACAGAGCCATGTTAAGGTTAGAGGCAAAGTGTAAGAATTACTCTGAGACTGGGAGAATGCCTGACTTGGAACTAGATAGATCAACTGGAATAGAGAGCCTTAAAACTATGTGAGATTGCCAGAGTGTGAAAATCTAAGAAACTCCCTCATGAGGCTAGGGTAAAAATTAGCGTTTAAGCCACATCTACAGACACATAATTTATTGAAACATCTGAGTGTTCATTAGAAGAAAAGAGGTTTGTGGCAGGTACAATTTAGTTTTAAGGCCTTTTCCTGTTCTCACAGGCTAAGACCTGATTCATTGGCACTTGGAGACCTCTAAGGACTGAAAAAACCTCCCTTTAAGGAACTAGAGAAATTGTCAGGAATTACATTCCAAGGCTGGCAAAGAGCATGTGCTACTGAAATACTACAGTGGTGACAGGTCTCGCAGACTCAGAATCAACAGAGATTAAGGGGAATGTCATAGGTCTCACTTTTAAAATTGTTTTAAAGTTTAAAGCTGAAGACTTCCATTTCCATGAATGACTAACAAGTTGCCCTAGAAAGAATGCAGAGCAAGATAGGGAGTTGGTGGTACCAATTTGTAAAAATGTATCAGAGGAAAGGGGGATGTTTTCTGTAGAGTGATGAGATGCAAGGGACTTTGATAGTAAACCTTACTGTTGTGCTAGAGCATACTTTGGAGAGAAGAAATGTCTGGGTTAAATCAGTGCAAAAGTAAAGTCAAATGTTGCTGAACAAGCAGATTTTTCCCAGTCTCCCAAGAGATTACCTGCATTATCAATGTTGATTAATTTAATTAAAGATGAAAAAAGGAGGTTTCTGCATCAATGCTTGGGGATAGAGCCAAATAGTAGACTTCAGGCTATAGGTTCCAAGATTTTCATAGGGGGAGCGGTAAAAAAAAAAGCTAATGTAGGAAAAGGCATTATAAGGAATGAAACTTTACATGTATAGGTACTCATAGGCATAGATGGGAACATATCTCTGATTTCTATCAAGAGACTCTCACAAATAGTCCGGGGTGAAATTTTTAAAGATTATATCTCCAAATGTACCTTCTGTTGGTAATAGTTATCAATGACAGACTCTCTCTGGCCACTAAGCACTAATTTCCTGAAGCACATCATAACCTTGATGTAGCGACAAATACTCTAACAGAAATGTCAGCTAAAGACTTTGGAATATAGCAACACCCTGTATTTATTTCAGCTGTGGTAAGGTCAGGCATTTATTGTCAGATATACTTAAGAAGTAAAGTAATCAATGAAAACATCAATCCTCCTTTCTGAGTGAATAGAAAACACTTTTATTAGCATAGTCAGCTTGAATCAGAAACAACAAGGGCAAAAGCAAGAGGAAAAGAAAGACATGACACTCAACTCAGTGGAAGGAGTAGAAGACAAAGGATTGAGATTTGAATGGAAAAGGACATTGGATGTCAAACTATATACTACAGCCTGTTTGATAAAGGGTAAATTACAGCACAGTCAAAAACTTTATTAAAATTAATTTTACATACTTCCCTTCACCCTGACATCTGAAGAGATCCCTTTAGTTTCTACTGAGCTGTTCAGCTACAGGCTCTTGCCAAGCTGGCTTGAACTGTGATAACAAAGACAGAAAAATTGCAGAAAACACTAAATTGAGCTACACTAGAAAGGATGCCACAGTAACTAGAGAACGCATCTGGGAATATGCAGAAAAGAGTAATTAGAGGATGTTTCTAGAGGGGATGAAGTTGTATGTTGAGGAGATTCATCATAAATTGATTTAGGGAGGAATGATTCTGCATTTTCATTTTATTTATTTTTATTTGGGAGACAGAAGGAAATCATTAGAATATGAATTGTTGTGTGTTTTTTTTCTTCAATTTTTGTGAAGAAAAGAAACTTGGGGATAGAGCTGTGCCTCCTTATCATCTTTTAAACCTCAGATGTCACGTATGTTCAGAGACCTTCTCCATCTAATTGTACAAAGTAGCCACACACTCCACACCTCCTTTCAGGTACTCTCAATCATATTGTTTATAAACTTCACAGCATTTGTTATCACACTCTGTAATCAATCTTATTCCTACATTTATTTATTCATTGTCTGTCTCTCTCACTAGGTCTTAAGTTCAGTAATGTTAGGATCATTTTCTGTCTCATTCACATTATTCACAGACCTACACATCCTTGGTCCATAGTAAATATCCAATAAGTATTTTAGGGATGAATGGTTAATTGAAAAATAAGTGATGAATAAATGAATGAATAAGAATTTTCTAGAAAAATGTTGCTCGGTTATCTACACTAATAAAAGAGCAACATGCTAATTGACCAGACCTTCATGATGCCCACTAGCCAATCAGGAGTGAATATGCAAATGAACCCAAGAAAGATGGTGGGTTAATTTGCATACACAGGCACCAAGCAGCCAGAGGCAGGCGTTCTCTACCACCCCAGCTACTCCAGGCCTTTGGGCAGTGTGGGAAGGCAGAAAGGCACCTCTTAGCAGAGCAAGAAGGCAGCTCCAGCCAGAGGGAAGGCAGTGCTGACAGGGGAAGGAAGGCTCATTCTTGCACAAATCTTTGTACATCGGGCCTTTAGTATATAGTATAACTTCCCAAGCCATGCTTTGTTCTAATTAAATTAGTATAAAGGATTTTTTAAAACCACATGTTTTTAATAACTTCCCAAGCTTTGCTTTGCTCTAATTAAATGAGGATAAAGGATTTTAAAAAACCACGTTCTTAAAATACTCATGCTCCTTCGTTTTGAAGACAAATTTTCCATGTTTTGACAGAGAAATATGACAAAATAAAAGACCTTATATTGACTAGATTGAGACTAATATACTACTGTCATTTTACAAACAAGTATTTACCTTTTGTTGTATTTGACTTTTTTGATGACCCCTTTTCCTTGTTAAATTTAGCAGTTTGTAACTCAGCACACTGTCATTTCTTCAGACACAAGTACAAAAATCATTCCTCAAAACTAGCCTTAACCTATTAACTCTATATCAATAAAACATGCAACTTTGTTCTCCATAGTCATGTAGTTAATTGATAGTTAAATCATCTTAATTGAGTTATAACCACTCAATTTATGTAATGAGGTAGAAAATTCTACACTCATCAACTCTTCCATGCAAGCCACATCTAACTGAAAACCATTATTGTCTTTCTTTTACTTCTTGTCAACTGAATTTCATAACCCAATTAGGTAACCTGATATCAGAGAACTTAAATTTGTCTTTAAAATTAATTCCCATACCCTAAGATTTCCTAGGACAGGGGTCAAGTGTATTTTTAGCAAGGTCTCACCTGGTCTCTGACTACTCTCCTTCAAATCCTTGATAAGCAAATCTATTGACAGTGATATTATGGCTTTCAAGCTTTTGATGATGAATTTACTTTTTAGTCTTTCAAATCCAGTCCCTTTCTCAATTCCAGTATTAGTAACTAGGTTAAATACTCACTGAAACTCATCAATACAAATGGTACTAACTAGCTTTCCTACTTTCAGTTCAGAAGTCCTCAAACTCTGAACTAGATCCTCTAGAATGAAGGCATCAAAACATTTTGTTTCATTCACCTCTTAGTAAAAAACATTTTTTGTATAAGCACTCAGAACATATCTGCGCTTATTAATTTATAAGTAAATAATTAATGCCTGTTTTATTTTGCTAATGCATAATATATATTGTTAAACATACAAAAAAAAGAAATTGACAAGGTGAAGCAGAAATAAATAGAAAGTCTAATATTTTCTTCCAAACTTGATGAATCATATCCTTCTGATCCAGAGTGGTGATTACATGACTTTCAAAAGTCTATTAGTCCCTATTTTATATGTGCATATATAGTATTCAAGTCACCTATGATTTCTTAGGTTAGCATACAGCAAGTATATCACATAGCTGCCCCAAGATTGGTTTTACTTAAACACAGATCTTACTCTGACACTCCTTCTTCCCCAAAATAGGTGTCAATTTAAAGATTGCATCCTTTCTTCTCTGATTAGCAAATATAATTATACAATATTTGAGGCCAAACTCTGCAGCCATAATCTCATTTTATATTTCTCTATGAAGAGAGCCACCACTCATATTTAAGTAGTAATTCTAGTAAGAGCAACCATATATTAAACACTTGCTTTGGGTTACACATGCTCATCATCTTATTCATTCCTCATAACATTGAAGGATAGGTTTTATTGCCCACATTTGTAGAATGTAATCTGTGGGTCAGAAAGCTACCAAAGAACACACAGTGGAATTGAAAGCCAAGCCTGGTAACTCAAACCTTGAACGTGTTACCATCATACCGGGCTGCTGTATCTCTGAGAGTAAAGCCTCCTTAGGTGTGAATGATCTAATGGTATGTCATTGACATCAGTTCGCTTACAGAATTTAAAATCTCATTCTATCTCAGCGTTTTAAATTCTGATTCAGTCCAAATAGATTCTGAATAGCTACACCAAAGAATAATAAGTGATAGCTTTCAACATAATCCAAAAGTTCCAAATAAGCAAAAATTTGTACTTAATGGTATGCAGCCAATAACTCTGCCACCACGACTTGAGACAAAATTAAAATTCAGTCTAGACTTGTCCTATAGATGTCAGCTAACAATATTTTAACTGTGTTTATGGGTAATTTAGCTACATGCTTATCTTTATTATCTTGGCAATGATTTCTATAGAAATTGTTAATGAAGAATCTTTTTTTCAATGACTTTCTAATGATAAAATATTAGTAGAACACTGCAAATAATATCAGTTGAAACTCAAAGTAAATGATATAAATATGAAATATTAAAGATAGAATATATATATGTGTGTGTGTGTGTTGTGGCAAGATAAACAGGAAGTTTAAGTCTAGTATTTAAATCATGTACATCACAAATATTATTTTATTATATGTGCTTGTCATTGTGCAATTATCCTCTTAAGATTATCATTTAAAATTCATTAATTTCTAACAAAATTACTTTGGGTTATGCCAGTAAAGAAAAGCCTTAAACTTGGAACATTAGAAAATGAATTTATGCAAAGTCTAATTTTCTTAGAGATCAACTAAAAGAAGAGATTAGAAATACAAGTATATTTTTTATTCCTATACCCACCTGCAACAATCCAGGAGAAAAAATATTTATATAAATATGTATTTCAACAGTGCACATGGCAAGAGAATGTGCAGCTATTTATTTGCCTTTCAGAATTTTGGAAGATTAGCTTTCTTAGAAAGATTGGATTATACCCTGAGGACATAGCAATGAAGTTGCATTTGAAACAGTTAATTCCAGAAATAAGGTAGCAATACAGGGCAGTCATGAGACGCTGGTATTGATTTGGATGCATATGGCTGACAGGCCACGAATCCCACATCCTGATTCGCCTTGGTTGAACTCATGTGCCTGCTCTGACTAGCTGTGCAACTTTGTAAGATTCCGGTCACCTTCTGCTTAAGCCCATTGAGTTTTCCCCCTTTGATGTAGAAGCAATGGAGCTATGGTCATAGCTCCCTGCCGAAATCGAGGAAGATATGTCAGCCACAGCACCCTTCTCCTGAGCAATGCCAAGGTGCAAAAAAAGGTGATTCAGCTTGATTATGTTCATTCTGGGACAGGAAACGTGGCCTAGAAATGTTTAGGTATAAAAATAATATTTTTCAGAAATATGAAAGAACCAAAGAAGCTGTAATCAAGATATATCATGAGGAGCCAGCAGAAAAGTCTTCTATTTCTCCTTCATTTTTTCAATAAGCATGAGCAAGGCTGACTTCTCCATAATGAGATTAGTCTTCAAAATTGTTAACTGTCCTCATTTCCTTGCCAGAGCCCTCAGATATTCACAGCTCACTCATTACAATCTTCAGAGCAGTTAATAAACAAAGCTTGCTATTATTACCTAATTAAAATATATCTCATTTCAACATTTGACTACCCACCATTAAGATTCTTCTGCTACAGAGGTTACATAAAAATTATTATTCTGCTTTCTTTTAATTGCCAGTTTCACAGGGTGGTTCTTTCGTATCAAAACACACAGAAATTTCAGATGGAAAGTCATGTTACCTATTAAATACATTGAAATAAGCTCTGAACTAATATTCTGAATACAAGATTTTTCTAGGAATGCTACCTCTGAATGCATACTTTAATAGTTGCTTCCATCATATGCTACTGAGTCATAAATGCAAGTAAAATTTGGAACTTAAAATCCATTTGTGAGCATATTCTCTATTCTCTATTCTTTCGTTAACACATCTGAGCTCAGTGGAAGGCACAGCAGAGGGGATCTGATCGCCACGTTTGGCTTCGGCCATCTTGACAACTCGGGGTAAACTCATTCTCCTTTTGCCATGTTCTCTTCTTTAATGCATTTAAAATAACACCTTCCCTGCATACCTCATGTGATACTTACGATGATAGAGTGGGATTAGCTCATGAAAAATTAAGAAACATATTTTGTTTTACAGACTTCTCTCCTTTTTTACGGCTGAGCAGTTGCAAAATGAGCCCTACAGAATTGAGCATTATCACGACACCCCAGGCACTGGGAGGGGCACAGAAAAGATGGAAGTAGTTTTTTAGTCATTAAAAATATATCTAGCCCTAGCCTGTCAGGCTCAGTACATAGAGTGTCGGCCTGTGGAAGGTCCCAGGTTCGAATCCTGCCAGGGGTACATGCCCAGGTTGTGGACTAGATCCCCCGAGGGGGGCATGCAGGAGGCAGCTGATCAATGATTTTCTCTCATCATGTTTCTCTCTTCCTCTCCCTTCCTCTCTGAAATCAATCAATATATATATTGATTTTATATATATATATATATATATATATATATATATATATATATATGTGTGTGTGTGTGTGTGTGTGTGTGTGTGTGTGTGTGTGTGTGTGTATCCCTAACTAATTTGGCTCAGTGGATACAGAGTCAGCCTGCAGACTGAAGGGTTCCAGGTTCAACTCTGGTCAAGGGCATGTACCTTGGTTGTGGGCACATCCCCAGGAGGAAGTGTGCAGGAGGCATCTGATCATTGTTTCTCTCTCATCGATGTTTCTAACTCCCTCTCCCTCTCCCTTCCTCTCTGTAAAAAATCAATAAAATATATTTAAATATATATATATGTGTATATATATATATATATATATATATATATAACTTCTATGAATGTCTTGAAAGTAAAAGAGAAACTACAATATAAATTTGACAACATATTGAAGCTTTAAAAAATCAATATTTAATATTTTAAAAAACATTGAATATGCTTGTAAAATATGTATTTAAATACTTAATTACTATTCTTATATATGGAAAATAATAAATATGAATATGTCTCTATATGTGCACATTTATATTAACACACACATATATCCGTGCATATTGCATTATAAGAGAAAGGTACCACATATACCTGTGCTAAGGGTGAATAAAGCCCCTAGGTGATGGTGTTCTGAGAAAGATCAGAATTCCAGCAGGGAATACAATGCCTAGAATCAAATACTTTAAAAGAGAAGCTCTCAGAGACATTTGTCCTATGTGGCCCCAATAAATAAACCAAGACTAATGTGTTATTTTAGGGAAGATAAATTTCAACAAACATTCTTTTAAATTCTAAAAGTCAGAGATGATCAAATATGAAAAAATTGAAAGAGGATTAGTTTCAAATGATTTTTACTTATATTTACTTCCTAAAATGTCTTCAATCAATTTGCATTAATTTTATAATTATCAAGAATACATTTTTAAATACATGTAATAGTAGAATGGACTATCATGGGAAATAATGAGTTTTATATCATTAGAAATTTTGAAGAACAGACTGGATGGCTACTGATTCTGGTTTGTCAATAGGAAAACTGACTATCCTGGTTTGTCTACCACTGTTCTGATTTTAGACCTGAAAGTCTTGCTTCCCTGGAAACTCATTAATATTGGGGAACTGAAATTGCTGGTCACCTTACTTAAAGGTAGGGTAGTACTAGACAGCTAGAAGGTTTTGGTCACACAGAAATAAAGCAAAACATGGCAGCACATGAGAGCTAAAAAATAAAGTAGCTTCTAGAAGTCACTACTGCTAGAAACTGGAGCATACCTCGAGACTGAAGGAAACAATGAGTACTCTCCCTCTGGCATTAACCACCTTTAGACCCACTGCTGCTTTTATCCAGACAGTTCAATTATTTAATTCAGATAAGCACTTACTGGCAATGAATATGAATTTAGTTATAACATTCCCCTCCTCAATGTTTCCAATGACTTCCCATTGCCCTTAGCATGAAGTCCAGGATCATTAGCAAGTCATTTAAGGAGGCCCTGCACCATGTAGCCCTTGATTCCCTTTCTAGTCTCACCCACTGTCACATTGTCAGTCTGCTCAGATCCAGTAATCTGGGTATCTCTCAAATCATATGATATAATCAACCTTCTACTTCAGGGTCTTCAACAATTTTACTTCCCCCACTTGTTGACCTAGACCAGCCCTATTCTTCCTATGGATTCCACTTTTCCATGGACACCTCTCCTAAACACTTCAAATCATGAAAATATTCAGTTCTTACTTATCTGCTTACCTACCATCCTGTCTTTTCCTTTGATAACATTTGTTTTAATGGTGATAATTTTTTATCATATATTAAATGTATATCTCCTCCATTACCATACAAAAAGTTCTGTGAGGGTAGGGATAGTGTTGTATTGTCCTTTGCTATATTCTGCCAATCAAGCCGGGGTGCTGATTAACCACAATAACGTCTCTAGGGAGCTTACACTATACAGTGTTGCTCATCAACATCACAGGCTCTTGGAACCAACTCATAAAATTCAATACATATGGTCACTGTAGCTATAAGAATCTTGTGATTTCAAGTTCCTAATTCTCATGCCCATTGCAACAAAACCAGATGTGTTCCTTAAATCCCAGCTAAAATGCTTAAAGTATATTCCCCGTGAAATGCAAGTTAATAGTACTCTTACTTCCTAAGGAAATAAGTTCCATTTGTTGAGCTGGGAACCCAACCACCACTTTAATCAATGTTTTCTCAAAGTCCTATTTAATGAATACACAAAGGAACTTTAGGAGAATAATTCATCTGGAAATTAACAGTTGTCTGCATATTATCTTCTGAATTCATCATGTTTGATTTTAGTTTACTGTGTTAATATCAGCATAAAATATTCCAGTTTAAAATAGAGGTGATTTCAAATACTTATTTTCTATGATTATTAAGTAAACACCAAATCCTCCTATTCTGACAAATGTAAGAAGCCAAACTGACTTTCTGTAAAGCCCTACTTATAAGCATTGAATGTTTACAATTTTATGGTTTCAAATGTTTATGGTGTGCTTTCAAAATTGTTTTGCCTTAAACCATATTTTCAATTTACTGACAATGTACTTTATTAAAAAGTCAATAACTGAATTTCAGTAGCAGAGAATGTAAAATACTATATTACATTTATGGTAAGAGCATAAAGTTGTCTATATCCTTTTTGGATAATACTGCCATGTAAAATATTTTTTTATTATTGAAGAGTGTTTAATTTTTCAAATAATGTGGTAATTAGGTCAAACATGTCCATGGAAAATTGTGTTTCTAATAAAGGCTTTAAAACCACACTTCCTTAATAGAGATAAAGACTTTTACCTATTGAATAATACTGTCTCTAAAACTTGTTCACATTTTTACAAATAAACTAAGCACTATGAGAAAATTTTGTAGCAAGAAAGACAATATTAAATTATCTAAACAACCTTCACACAAATATGAATTTAAGGTTTCTTTTCATAGAAATTCTGTTCAGACTTCAGTCATTTTTTTCTTTATCACCACTATAATGTGCAATGTAACTATCATTTCATATGTATATATGTATTAAGCAATCCTATTTATTTGTTATAAAAAGATAAAAAAGAGAGAGAACGTATGACACTGAGAAGTTTATAGGAAGAAATAAGATCATTGAAATAGCAACATATCAGATACTTGAGATTTGTTCTAAGGAGATTTTTATATGCAAACTAGTGTCCTGGTGCATGGATTTGTGCACACTGAAAGGAAATTAATTAGAAGAAATATTTTAATATCACTATTCACCCTTTATAATAGAAGTGTCAACCAAATTCACAATTGACAATGACAGATCAAAACACATGCGAGCGATTAGCACAAGAGCTTTATATGTATTGCGCATGCATGAGTCAATTTAGCCTTTTATATATATAGACTAGAGGCCTGGTGCACAAAATTTGTGCATGGGAGGGAGCCCAGCCTGCACCATCTCCAATCTGGGACACCTCGAGGGATGTTGGCTGCCTGTTTAGGCTTAAATTTACAGCCAGACATCCCTCTCACAATCCAGGACTGCTGGCTCCCAACAGCTTGCCTGCCTCCCTTCCTGATTGGCCCTAACTGTTTCTGTCTGCCAGCCTGATCACCCCCTAACCAATCACCTACCAGCCTGATTAATGCCTAACTGCTCCCCTGCCAGAGCCATTGCCCCTAACAGCCCTCCCCTGCAGGCCTGGTCACCCCTAACTGCCTTCCCCTACAGGCCTGGTTCCCCCCAACTGCTCTCCTCTACAGGCCTGGTCAATCCTCACTGTCCTCCCCTACAGACTTAATCACTCCCAACTGCCCTCCCCTGCAGGCCTGATCCCTTCCCACTGCCTCCCCTGCTGGCCATCTTGTGGTAGCCATCTTGTGTCCACATGGAGGCAGGCATCTTTGACCACATGGGGGCATCCATCTTTTGTGTTGGAGTGATGGTCAATCTGCATATTACTCTTTTATTAGATAGGATAGAAGCCTGGTGCATGGGTGGGGGCTAGTTGATTTGCCCTGAATGGTGTCCTGGATCAGGGTGGGGGTTCCCTTGGGACATGGGGCAGCCTGGGGCAGGACCCTGTGGTGGTTTGCAGGCCAGCCATGCCCTTCGGTGACCCAAGTGGAGGCCCTAGGATCTGGAATTTATTTATCTTCTAATTGAAACTTTGTAGCCCTGAGCAGAGGCCAGGGCCTACCAGGAAGTTTGGCTTTCCTCCATTGCCAGGGAAGCTCAAGCCTCCTTCTTGCTCCATGGCCATAGCTATCTTGGTTGTGTTAATTTGCATACTTGCTCCTGATTGTCTGGTGGGCATGGCATGTGGGTAAACTTGCTTAAGATTGGATAAACTTGCTTAATTAGACCTCCTTTCTGATTTAGCTAAACTTTTTTCACCCCAGTGAAGCACACCAACTTCTCTTTCAGGTAATTGTCAGCAGCACACAGTAAATATCAACACGAAGCAGATTATTATTGTAGATCATGCAGGGAGAGAAAAATATGTTTAACTGCAGCAGTGTTCGAATATATTCTGTACAGTGATAAAACCTGAAGTCATTTTTAAGATCCACCATTTCATACTTCTTTTCACTCAGGTCAAGTTTCTAAACTTTCTAAATCTCTGCTGTCTTGCTAATGAAAAGAAAATCGGATTCTACTCAGTCTTCTATCTATCTATTCCAGGACTTCTGTGAGGATCAAATGAGATGAGGCATGGGAAAACACTTCACAAACATTTGGTTAAACTCTAAAATGTTTCCACCTGGCTATTAAGCAAGTCATATTCCTGAGCTGAAGAAACTGCAAGGAGGCTAGTTATCACTAGGGTGAGGAAGCCAGGTGTTGCTCCATGACATCATTACTTGGCACCCACAGTGACCATTTCTGGGCTGGGCTGCACTCTGGGTCCCATTTTGTGCCATGGGGTGTTGGCAGCACTGGCTACAATTTGGTGGAGTGTTGCTCTGGGGTAGTGGAGGGGCCTATGTCCCACTTGGAGGAGGCAGAGTGTTGGTTTATTGGCACCAGGTCCACAGTGCTGTTTATTTTTAAATGGCCAGTGTGTGTCATGGCAGCTCCTGCATTGAGCATCTGCTGGTCATTGCACGTCATGGGCAGAGGAAAGTAAGGATATATATATATATATATATATATATATATATATATATATATATATCCTAGCTATTTTCCAAGTCTGGGGGAACAGAAGTTTCAGTCATTAAATAATTTGTACATTGCAACCCAAATATAAATCTATGTCAGCAATATCTGAGAATCTAAGGACTTCCTTCTACATACTTCCTAAGATTTTATAAAAAGCCATGACACTTTCAAGGTCCACTTTACTTTTCTAACAATGCAAAGTCAAATCCAAGTGTGGGAGAGGAAACCTTTGGCCCTTTCTCTACCTGTCACTATGCCTTCCTCCCATTTGAACCTTGGTTTTTTTTTATTCATTGTCACCATCAGATACTTACTCAACAAAACATTAAGTATCTCCTATTTCCTAGATGGCTTACAAGCATTGAGGATAGATGATAATCTATGTACTTTATCTTTGGATACCTTTTAATTTAAAGAGAACCATCAGACAGAAAAAGGGTAATAGAGCACCACATGGCAAGTGCTACGATGAACCTGTTTAGAAGGGGCTTAGGGGGCAGTGATCTCCAAATTAAACTCAAGAGAGTGGAGGTGTTTCCTTGGGGCTGGGATGCTTTCTCTGCATTTAAAACATGAGTGAAAATTAAATAGAATGAATATAGGGACAAAAATGGTTCATGAATAGGATTATGCACAACATCAAGAACACACAAAAGAGTGTCCTGCCTTCTTTATGCTGAGAGCAATGGAAGCATGGGGGTGACTGGCAGGCAATAAGACCAGGGACACAGCACTAGATCACCAGGGGCCTGTGTCCTGGGCTAAGGAATCTAAACATCAAAGGAAAGCTAAGGTGATTAGGGGGAGGTGTTAAGCAGAAGAGTGACATGATCCCAGTTCCATTTCAGAAAGATTGCTCTGACAGCAGTGTGGAGCAG
Organism: Antrozous pallidus; assembly: GCA_027563665.1. Classification (NCBI taxonomy): domain Eukaryota; kingdom Metazoa; phylum Chordata; class Mammalia; order Chiroptera; family Vespertilionidae; genus Antrozous; species Antrozous pallidus. The sequence goes on from CM050517.1 coordinate 91,309,013, forward strand.
AGACTAGAAGAGCTCCCACAAAAGATTAAGAGGCCAGTTAAGACAGTTCTTCAATAATCTAGGCAAAAATAGAAACAAAAATAACAGCTAATATTTATGAAACCTGTACTGTGTTTATGTGCTATTTCCATTCTTAGAGCTTCATATTCATTAGCTCATTCAGGCCCATTATCACCTATAAGGCATGTACTGTTCTTATTTTTATTTTACTAGTAAATATGAGTCAACTTGGGAAAAGACAGGATGACTAATAGATTTCCTAGGCCCACATAATTAATAATCAGCAGGGCTTGGATTTGAACTCAGATTTGGCAAGCCTGGGATTTCATCATCAAGCTCTAGGAATTCATATCTGACCTTAAGAAATAATACTGGCAAAGTAATAAAATAAATATACATAAAACTATTGATATATTGGGAATTTAGCATGACAAAAATATCAAGAAAATGAATGAAATAGATGCCCTAGAGCTCTATTTCCATACAATTTGAAGATCGTCCTGCAAAATATAGCTCACCCTAAAATAATAGAAAGTCCAGGTGTAATTTTGACTCAAGGCTAAGAGGCTCAATCAATGTAGCAAGTAGTAATTGGGTTGGGAAAACCACTGTTTATTACTTAAGTTGTATAAGGACACACAAGAAAGCAACACATCTTCCTCATCTTCATAGGACATCTGGCAGGTTCCAGGTGTCCACCCTGCTGGTCTGTGCAGCAGTGTGACAGCAGAAAAGGTGAAAGAAGCAGTGGCTGTGAGGGCCTGGCTGTGGGAGTGGCAGGACAGTCAGTGCCTAATGGACAGCTTTGCCCCAGGTAGAGAAAGATCATTTGGGCTCTGCCTGAGTTCTAAGTTTAGATAGGAGAGTGAGTCCATCAAAAACAGTCCCAAGGGACTGGAATCACTCACCCTTTGGTTAGGTGGCAAGTATAATGATGAGGAGAATAACTCCATCTTTCAGGTTCTGGAGAACATTGTGTCTGATCTCTCAGGAAACTATGCATTCATAGTTCATAAAAGGATTGGCAAAGAATGATTGACACTCTAGTCTGAGCAGGTTGGCCACCCCATATGCATAGGACAGAAGATGTATTGTGTCTTTTACACATGTTTCTCCTTCAAGGAAGATCTCAGAGGAGAATGAAGGGTCTCAGAAGTGAGTGGAAGTCTCACTACCAAATGTGAAAGGGATAGGCAATGAGAGTGAAGATTGTCACCTCCAGAAATAAGCTATCATTGCCAAAATGTGGGAAGTATATGAGTTAGAGCCAGGACATTGATGTTTTTCTACTTCTTTTTTTTCTAAGAGCTATGTGAATATTTCACATCCACAGCCTGTCCCTGTACCTAAAAATCTGTTCCCAAAAGGAATAATAGAGTAGCCCAGGTAAATAACTTTTTATTCCTATCATTTTAAGTTGGAAATCTTAGGTAAGGCACTGGGGGGATCAACTATTTCCCTTGAAACAGAGCATAACATAGTCCAATCATATGTGTAGGTTCTTTTTGCCTCAGGATTCAGCTGTATCTGGACTTGTCTTGGAGACAGATTCCCATGGTTGGACAAGAGTCTAATTTAACAAATGATCAGGGAAAATTATGAGGAAGGAAAATACTTTAGGAAACTGCTGGTATAACAATCAGCAGGCATGCAGTGGCATTAATAGATAGCAACAGCAGTTGCGACTACAGATCATGACACAGTGTCCTGGACTCCAGGGATCAGCACTTGTAGTACACTAAGTTTTAACTCTCCACAGCCTTAATGCAAATCACATGCACATCAGAAGTAGCGGCAACACATTTGTAAGGCGGCAGCAGTGGCCCTGGGGACTTCTGTGATATGATACTGGTGGCATAATTTACTGTAGATTTCAGAAGCAATTGTAAATGTAAGGTAAAGAGGCTAGTCCAGATCTCGAAGGGATGACAAGTTCTTGAAGCAAATATCAGGATATCCATTGGAAATACCAGGAAAAGCTTAGAAAGATCTTGAGGGAGACTAAAATTTCCAAAGATTAGACAGGTTGAGAGTCCAAGAAACATTGTCTGTTTGTTGTTTTAATGATTTATTGTGTAGTCTCAGAAACAGATTTTACTCAGGAAGTAAAAAAATACCTATGGGATATGGAAAAGAGGTGATAGGGAGTTTGTCTGAAATCACTCCATCTTTTTCCACCTTAGGCTATCGATGTATATAAAAGCTCAGCAACCAGAACAGCAGAATAACCAGGATGACCAGTGGCTATGACAGGCACTGTAGTAGTCAACCAGCCTGATCTGGGCCCTGATTGCCTGCCTCCCACCCCTCTACCCCCGATCAAGGGCAGGGCCGGCTGATCAACCACCCACAGCTCCTCCCCCCACTGCTGGCTCGGCTCGATTGACCCCCATCAGGGTGGGCCAGCTGGACCCCACCCAACAACGAATTAATTCACCAGGCCTCTAGTAGGTATATAAGAATGCTAGTCATCAAGGTAAAACATAAAACAGAAGGAGCAAATTTGGGACAAGATAAGGGAGTATGGCTGGTTTGAGAGATAATGAAATTAGCTTTTAACTTAAACTCTATGCACTATACAATTGAAGATGTTCATTATATGGTATATAACAGTATTTATATCAACTTAACAATCAGTAAGTTCAAATAGAATTTTTAAAAAGTACCAAATGTATTTGTTGATGTATATTTGTTCAATATGAGAACATTCTCAGTGAAGTGGTAAAGGTGGAAGCCAGGTGTTTATGTGTGACTTCTTGGTGAGGAAGTATAAACTACTTTCCTCTATTTTTTATTTTTTTCTTTCTTCAAAATTCTTAACTAAGAGGGAATGAAGAAAGATAGAATGCAAAAAAAGTGAAAGTTTCTTGGTTGATTTATTACAAGTAGAATGAGAGAGAACTGGAAAATGCAAGAAATGCAATACAAAGAAATAGGTACTGACATCAGACAACTTAAACTTGGGGCAGAAATAAAGAGCATTTTCAATGGTAGGAGACAAAACTCTAAGTCAATTAGCCACCCTGGGAGTGAGGCTGCTGGGAGTAGCACAGTTCCATATGTCAAACTTGTTTCTGCTTCAATATGTCCTCTTTGCAAGGAGAAGCTAACATCATAGTTGACCTTCAATGCAGAGTGGGCTCCGTGCCTTGCTTACTTAAGAGAACTACGCATGGAGATTGAAAGAAGCTTCAGAGACACAAGTTACCTGCGATACCTAGAAATCTCGAGATTCCTAGATGGCAGAAAGCAAAAGAATGATGATTCTAAAGATGTGGCACTTAATCACAAGAACAGTATACTGAAATGAAGAGAGACGCGGTAGACCCAATGTGGCAGATGCTGTCAATGCCCCATCTTTTACCCCTTGGCCCACGTAGGTGGATTGGAAGTGGCAATATATAATTTTCAGCCTGCTGACATTTTGTACTTCAAGTGCCCACATCTCTCTTCTTATCATACTGTTCAGCTACAAGGGGACATTTCTTGGAGGTGTGGGGCAGATAATGAGCCCAGAACAACCCCCAAAGATAGGAGATATATGCTAGTCAATGCACCAATGCCTCAGCCTGCTCATTGGTCTCTGAGTGCTGGTCTCTTAAAGAGTTCCCAGTTTGCCCACATTGATAATCCACTCATTACAGTATCTTTTATTCTTCTTTTCTCACCTCATTTTCCCCAGTTTCTCACTTGAGCATCCTGGGATCATTCAAATAAACTCCTTGCACACAATTACTTGTGATTTGTTTGGGGATGAGCTCAAACTGAAAAGCTATATCTGGTAATCTCTCTTTAGAACACAATTAGGAATATTGGAAAGGGAAACCCTTATAAATAAACATTAATTAATGTGGTTTTAGTTATGTGACCCAAATCTATCCATAAGTTTTCATTAACATTGATACCTGAATCCCAATACTTAAATCTTAGTGGCTGTTAGCACTTCTCAAATACTTTTGGAAAGTCCAAAAATAGCACCTTATGTTTGCCTGCAACTTGCTTAAGGCTGTCACCTTCTGAGGCCCCTGCCTTTCCACTTCACAGGCCTCCATGGCCTTGCGCAGAGTTCCCTGCATTTGCCTCATCACCAATGCTCATAAGGACACTGCTGTTTCTTCTCAGTAACCTCTCAAAACCAGGAAGTTAATGCTCCCCTTCTGGCCTATGCTCTCTGTGGTGTTGCACGGAGCATCTTCATGGATAGCACTTGGTCACCAAATAATTACTAATAGAGTTCTTCCATTTAAACACACGGTTCCCCCTCTCTTCCCTTCAGGGCACCCAGATTTCAGAGCAGCTACATTATACTATGTGCCCATAGTATAATCATATCGCAATATATACATGCATCAAATCATAATGTTGTACATCTTAAACATAGGCAATGTCATATGTCAATGTGTTAATAAAGCCAGGGAGAGGGCGCGAAGTGTCTGCCCTATCATACTACATCAGAAACCATGAGGCCATGTTGCCAAGCCTGCTGAAATGTGAAGACATTATAGAAAGTGTGTTTGGTAGAGCTACTTAGCTCTCTCTGAAGCCTAGCTTGTTATCTGACTGACATCCGATACCTCCAATCTATCACAAGGTGCATGGACACATACATCCATATCAGGCACATCATCTGAACAAAAACAAAAAAGGCCAAGCCCTCAATTTTCTTATGACTCATACAGGCTATTACACTTTATTTGGTCAAAACAATGTAATATTTTAACTTCTAATAGCACTAATTGAAGCAGAAACAAGAAGGGAAGGATAGAGGGGGGAAAAAAGAATTTCTCTAGATGTGAATGTAATAGTTCTCTAACCCATAAGAACAATTAAAATATATTTCTTTGTTGTTTGTTGTTGTTAGATGAGTTCTCCCACATCACCCTTCAGACACCCTGAAAATGGCATTGGGTTTTGTAAAGAACATGGAATATTTTAATTCTTGATTATGAGGACATCCCTCCTGAGGGGACGGAAGAGCTATGAACAGAGGCATCAGTAACGCAGGTCAGCCCTCCTTGAGTACCGACGACTACACTGCTCTCATTTTCTTCTTTTGAAATCTGTTTCTGCATACCACTGAGGATGATGCCATTTGTTTTTAAAGCATCTTCCCACTTTTGTTTCCCATAGTTGCTTCTTATAAAGCTTAGATGGTAGAACTTGACAGTCTTTTAAAAGAAGGCAGCTGTTCCACAATAAAAGAATGCTGTCCCCCCAATTTACATTTCTGTGGGGCTGCTGATGTATTTGCCACACTTCACTGTACACATAACTCAAAGCCAAGCCTGTTTAAAGTTTACATTAAGGCAGCTTGATGGCTAAGAAACCCTGAATGCTATGCTACAGCACTTAAAATGAGTTACCAATAGGCATGGCTTATTTATGCCTTTTATTTGAACACTGAGAAATTCTAGTTACAGAAATGCTTTAGCTAGCACCTGGAAGTATGACATCCCCTTGGGTGAAAGGAAGGTAAATTTGTGAGGAGAACGTTGCTTCCAGTGCTTGTGAAATGATTGCTAGCTCAAGGTTGAGACATAAATTTTAAAAGCTAGTATATTTAAGTTGGCAGGCACCCACAGATGATCCATAAATTGTATTGACACAGAGGAACACAGAAGTTATGGTTCAAATGTGAGGAATAAAAAGTATAAGGAGGAAAGGGACCGAGGAGGAAAAAAAATACACATGAGATTCTCAGATATGTTCAGAGTCATCGAAGCTACAATTGCAAACTGAACTTAGGCTGTGTTCCTAAGCCCACTCTTCAGTCGGTGTTCTGATGGGTCTAAGGACTCCTTTTCCTAATACTACTAAGTTGTTTGTAATCATAGCTGTTCGCAACATCTATATATATAAAAGCCTAAGCAAACCAATGCCTGAACATCCAAGCGGTCAACTGGTCACTATGACATGCACTGACCATCAGGCACAAATGCTCAATGGAGAAGCTGTTCCCTGGTGGTCAGTGCACTCCCACAGCCAGCCCCCTGTGGCCCACCAACCTCCCACAGTCCCTCCTTGCAGCCTGGCCTAGGGACCCCACCCGTACACAAATTTATGCAGCAGCCTTTAGTGATAAATAACTGGCATGTCTTTCTCTTTAGGGTTAACATTCAGTGTGTGATTGTAAACACTCCTCCCCTCTTTGTTGCCCCTTCCCAAGCTATTTATTTCTTTTAATTATCTCTTCTAGAAGTAATCCTGGCAGTTCCCTAACTGCTATTATCACTCTTCCCTGTACTTCTCCCATTTTCACTATAATTTTCTGGTAATGAGATGGCCCAACCAGCAGTAGTATTTATTGTTCCAATTGTGATGGTGTGTCTGCCCTGTGAATAGGCCCAGCTCGCTCCTGCTATGTAATGGGATGCTTCCGCAGATGGCTCTAAAATCATAATAACATTCCTGGGTACCATCGCATTTCAGCCTCATTTCTAATTTCTTTTCCTCTATTACCACAGGTCTTTTTGACAATATTATTTCCAGGTTAGTCTTCCCCTCTAAACATATTGTTTTTAATTATTTTCCCAAGACATGAGAGCCTCTTCATTTTCAGACAGAATTCATAGTCATGTTCTTTGCTTATATGTCTTCTATCATAAGAATAGCATATTCAGATGCTTTTATTTGAAGAATACTTGTGAAATACTTCTATTTATTTAGCATGCAGGCAAGCATGTTGCTGCTCAATGCTCCCTCTCCTAGTTTTATTGAGAAATAATTGACATATATTACTGTATAAATTTAAGGCATAGAGCATGGTGGGTTGATTTACATGAATTGTGAAATGATTACCACCATAGGTTCAACTAACATCCATTTTCTCATATACCATTTATTATTAATGGCTTTTCATCATATTACTAAACCAAACACCAACCCTAAGCTTTTATTTGTAGGAATATATATGATGAGCTAATATCATTTTACCATTCCTGTTTGATACTTCCTGTAATTATAAAGTCTTTAAGTGTTTTTGAATGCCTCCTAATTTTCATTTGAGGGTTCCTTTATAACTAGGGAAACTTTTCTGGTAAATATTATACTTAAGCAACAAGTCAAGACGTTACAAACGGAAGGCTTAAGATTGAACATGTATGCCTCACACCTGGAAGGTAAGTATGTGCTGATTAGTAGGGAAGAACAATATTTTCTCTCCCTTCTCTTCAGAAAAAGTCTCACAAAGGAAGTTGAAGTATAAACAATCTGAAATAAGCAAGAAGGGATATATTTATATGACTCTGAAGAACAATCTTTATTTTTAAATATATTTATTGATTTTACAGAGAGGAACGCAATGGGACAGAGAGAAACATCAATGAGAGAGAAACTTCAATCAGATGCATCCTGCACGCCCTTTACAGGCAATTGAGCCCACAGCCAAGGTACATGCCCTTGACCAGAATCCAAACCAGGACCCTTCAGTCTGAGTACCAGCACTCTATCCACTGAGCCAAATCGGTTAGGGCAGAAGGACTATTTTTAAAACAATCACAAAACAATATAGGGAAATGATAATGTTTCAGGTTTGATGAAGTAAAGCATCAAAAATATCACAGAAACTCAAGTTCTATTCCAACTCTGCACATAACTGAGTGTGAGTCTTTGAGGAGTTAACTTCTGAGTCTCAGTTTCTTCGTGAAAAAAAAAAAGGTATAATGTGTCCACCTTTACAAGGTTTCCATGAGGTACATGAAATAATATAAAGTAATTTATATAAGCCTTAGCACATATCAGTAAAGGTATTATTTGTTCAAATGATATTTTAAAAAGTATCTATTGCATTTAGCACTTGTCATCATCATTTGCTTTTGTTGCTGTGGTATGCACAGCCTATTAATATGAGTCTCAGATAGTCAGTTCTGTGTCTGTCATTTACTCCATCACTTTGCTTTCAATGTTTGCCTTATATCAGCAGCCAAAGTTTTTAAAAATAAAACATTAGAATTTAAATATCCTTTAGTTATATCTATAGTCTCTGATTTATTTTATATAAATTTATATTATAACTAATTATCCTACGTAATAAAAGAGTAATATGCAAATTGCCATACCTCTGTAACATCCACAAGCCACACCCACCAGCCAATTAGGAATGAGTATGCAAATTAACCAAAACCAAGATGGCTGCTGCCACCAAGAGAGCAGGAGGCTTGGGTTTTCCCAACATAGGCCCCTCATTGAGGCTGCTCAGGCCCCAAGGAAACCCTCACTCTGATCCAAGACACCCTTCAGGGCAAAGCAGTTGGCCCCCACCTGTGCACCAGCACTCTATCCTATCTATACAAGAGTAATATGCAGATTTACCATCACTCCAACACACAAGATGGCTGCCACCATGTAGTCAAAGATGACTGCCCCCATGTGGACACAAGATGGACAGCAGGGGAGGGTAGTTGGGAGGGATGAGGCCTGCAAGGGAGAGCAGTTGGGGGCAATCAAGCCTGCAGAGGAGGGTAGTTAGGGGCGACTAGGCCAGCAGAGGAGGAAAGCTGGGAGTGACTGGGCCTGTAGGGGAAGGGTAGTTGGGGGAGGGGGGAACTCAGGCCTGCAGAGAGAGCAGTTGGGGGGGACAAAGAGTGCAGGGTAGGACAGTTAGAGGTGAGCAGGCCTACAGAGGAGGGCAGTTAGGGGCAATCGAGCTGGCAGAGGAGCAATTAGGCATCAATCAGGCTGGCAGGGGAGTAGATAGGGGGTGATCAGGCTGGCAGGCAGAAGCAGTTAGGGGCAATGAGCAAGGAAGGCAGGCGAGCAGTTGGGAGCCAGCAGTCCTGGATTGTGAGAGGGATGTCCAACTGTCAGACTTCCAGGATCAGGCCTAAACATACAGTTGGACATCCCGTGAGGGGTCCCAAATTGGAGAGGGTGAGGCTGGACTGAAGGACACACACTCCCATGCATGAATTTCATGCACCTGGCCTCTAGTATATAATATAACCTTATATTACATATATTTTATGAGGGAAATTTCTTCTTAATGCACAACTGTTAGGTTTAAATTACTTTAATTTCCATTCCTAAAGACTTTGATGTTATAAAGGTATTTCACAGTAAATATTTCTAATTAGTAATATTCTTTTAATTCATGTGTGTAGCTCAGAAAATCTTAAATATAAAACCACTTGAACTCTGGCCCAATAGCTCAGTTAGAGCATCAGCCTGATATGCCAAGGTTGTGGGTTTGATTTTCAATCAGTGCACATACAAGAAGCAACCAATGAATGTATAAATATGTGGAACAACAAATCAACGTCTCTCTCTTTTTTTCTTCCTCTTTCCCTCCTCCCTTCCTCTCTCTCAAGCAATAAGTAAAAATTTATTAAATAAATAAAAAATAAAATAAACTACTTGGTTATTATCACAATTTTGGCCATGAGATTTTAAATAAATTACTTTATTTCTCTTAGACTATCAAATATAAAAATGGATAGATAGATAATGGATAGATAGATGATAGATAGATGGATTATTGATAGAATGTTAGTTATATAACAAGTGCTTATAAAATGGCACCTAGGAGTTTTTTCATTTAAAATTTCTGTGACATAATCTGGGTCAACCTATGTTTTAAATTAAAGCATCTCCATCTGAATTTTCATCCTTCACAAGCGCTCTTGCATCAACATATTCCTTCTGACTCCCACTTCATCCCTCCTCTGGACCTTCATCCCCAAATGTCTATGTGCTAATGTAAATGAATTCCCAACTGTTCACTAGACCTCCAGCCTCTTTCGCATCAAATCAAAGTTCTCACAAAATAACCCTTCTGAAACATTTTGACCATGTAACTATTCTTAAAATATCCACTGGCTTCCCTTTGCCTGGAATAAAATTTCCTCAAAATACATTCCACAGATATTGATCCCACAAGATGTAGGAACAAGGTTGTGAGAACATATCGGAAAACATAGCATTCTCATCTTCTACTTGAAAATTCACAATAAAGCCTTCAAAAATGTTAACTCCTTTCTTTTAAAAAAATATCTTTGGAATCCATTCTATCTAATAAAAGAAAACATGCAAATTGATTGTAACTTCACTATATCCACAAGCCAAGCCCATCAGCCAATCAGGAGCAAGTATGCAAAATAACCCAACAAATATGGTGGCAGCCATGGAGCTGGAGAAAGCAGGAGACTTGGGTTGCTCCTGGTAATGGTGATGGAGGAGGCCAAGCTTCCTGCTGGTGCTGGCCAGCCCTGGCCTCTGCTCAAGGCTACAAAGTTTCAATTATAGAAGATAAATAAATCCCAACAAAAATGGCAGCAGCCATAGGGCTGGAGAGAGCAGGAGGCTTAGGTTTCCTCTGGCGATGGAGGAAGCCAAGCTTCCCACCCACCTTGGCCTCCGCTCAAGGCTACAAAGTTTCAATTAAGAAGTTAAATAAATCCCAGATACCAGGGCCTCTGCTTGTTTCACCTGGGGGCATGGCCAGCCTGCAAACTAATACAAGCCCCTTGCCCAGGCTGTCCCATGACCCAAGGGAATCCCCACCCTGATCTAGGACACCCTCAGGGCAAGCCAGCCGGCTCCCACCAGTGCACCAGGCCTCTGTCCTATCCTATTTAATAAAAGAGTAATATGCAAATTGACCATCAATCCAACATACAAGATGGCTTCCCCAAAGTGGACAAAAGATGGCCACCAAAAGATGACCAGCAGGGGGAGGGCAGTTGGGTGCAACAAGGTCTGTAAGGGAGGGCAGTTGTGGGTGATCAGGACAGCAGGGGAAGGCAGTTGGGAGGGACCAGGCCTGCAAGGGAGGGCAGTTGTGGGTGATCAAGCCTGCAGGGGAGGGCAGTGAGGGGCAATCAGGCTGGCAGAGGAGCAGTTAGGCATCAATCAGGCTGGCAGGGGAGTGGATAGGGAGTGATCAGGCTGGCAGACATAAGCGGTTAGGGGCAATCAGGAAGGCAGACAGGCAAGCAGTTGGAAGCCAGCAGCCCTGGATTGTGGGATGGATGTCAAACTACCCATTTAGGCCTGATCCTTCCAGGTGTCCCAGATTGGAGAGGGTGAGGCTGGGCAGAGGGACACACACCCCCAATGCACGAATTTCATGCACTGGCCTCTAGTATGATAATAATATACTAAGACCACGTAACTGCTCACTATGACATGCACTGTCCACCAGAGGGCAGACAGTCGACTCTGTAGGTTAGCTTGCTGCTGGTGTCCGGCCAATCAAGACTAAGTGAGATGGGCTGGACATGCCCTGGAGCCCTCCTGTGGTCCTTCCGTAGCTGGCCAACCACCAGTGTCCCATTCCCCCACCCATTGACCACTGCTAAGCCTGCCCCTATCCTCGCCCCAGGCCTTTACCACTCCATTATCTGAGTCCACGGGTTATGCATATATGCATACAAGTTCATTGGTTGATCTCTTTCCACCCACCCACCCTCCCCTAATTTGGGTCCTCTGAGAAGACCCAAATTAACAACTGATGACTAATATGGATGGAACATTCTATAACATAAGAGAAAAGAGGGGTGAGTCAGTATGGGGAGAGAAATAGCATATGGCGCTACTAGAAAAGACATAGTAGTAGATATTTGCATGGTAAAGAGGAATTTCAAAGGTGTAATTAAAAGCTCAGACATACAAGAGTGCTGAGCTCAGGCAGGTGCACAGTCTGATCAATGAGGTAAGATAAATGATTTGGAGAGACGAATCCACTGAAGGGATGTATCTAAGTATATGAGAGGTAAGTGATAAAGGCCAGAGCAGCTCATTCCAATCCTAATTAATATAGCCAAAAACAGTCACACATAGAAAGGCAAAATTTCCTCAGAATTCTTCCATTTCTGCATGTCTTTCTTTAAATGATGAAAAGAATGATTTGTTACTATTCCTTCCATCCAGTTTCTTCAAGAGCTCCAAGAAATAGCAAGAAAAAAAACATACTTAGGGGAAAATAGTTCACAAATCCAATATAAGAATTATAGTCAATATAAGAATATCTTGTTAGGAACTTTTTTTTCTTAGAGAGCTTATTCAAACTGTTTTTTTTTTCTGTTTGCATATTTCAAAAGAACTCTCAATTGCTTGGTAAATGTTTTTGGCACAAACTATCACCCTTCTTTCCTTTTATTCTCTCTCACACAGACTGCATCTATTAATTTTGACATTCATCATAAGAATCATCCCACTACATTTCAGTTTTGAGCATTAAAGAACAATGTATTTTCTCCATTACTCTCCCTAGCTTATGTTCATAACTTTCTCTTTATTTGTATACAAAACCTGGTTCAAGATAGATAATTTCTTACCTTAGCCCACTGTTTTCATTTTCAGGACAAAACCACCAGCCAATATTAGTGAATTCTATTTTATAAATAAATTATATGTATATTAGATATATGTAATCATACACATATGCAATTATTGCACTCAAAGTAGCATATTACATTATGTAGTACTAGAGGCTCAGTGCATGAAGCTCATGCACTCAGGGGTCCCTCAGCCTAGCCTGCACACCCTTGCAGTCTGTGGTCAGTGTTTTTCATAGCAACTGATCATTCTGCCATTTTATCAATTTGCATATTAGCCTTTTATTATATAGGACTAGAGACCCAGTGCACGAAATTTGTGCATTAGTCCCTCAGCCTAGCCTGCACCCTCTTCAATCTGGGACCCCTCGAAGGATGTCTGACTGCCTATTTAAAACTGATTCCAATCCAGGACTGCTGGCTCCCAACTGCTCATCTGCCTGTCTTCCTGATTGCCCCTAACTGCTTCTGTCTACCAGCATGATCACTCACCTTCCTGATTGCCCCTAACCAGTCCACTGCCAACCTGATTGCCCTCAGCTTCCCTCCCTTACAGGCCTGGTCCTTCCCAACAGGCCTCCCCTGCAGGCCATCTTGTGTCCACATGGGAGCAGGATCTTTGATCACATGAGGACAGCCATCTTGTGTGTTGGAGTAATGGTCAATCTGCATATTACTCTTTTATTAGATAGGATAATATATATTAGTGTTACTTATGCTTCCTTTAAATTTTTCTTCAGTATTTAAAAACTACTTAAAATATATTATATTTAACATTTATAATATTTACACTAGCAGCAAATATTTGTCTGATCTAATAAGTAATTATTTCAGGTTTGGGAAATAATGTATCTTTTTCATGTGTTTGAAAAATCGTCAGTTTACTTGCTTCCTAAATCAATTTGCTATGCAGGAAGCTCATTGAAACACTAATGATACCTCTATCTATAAGAATTTCAGAAACTAGAGAAAGTACAGACCAATGAATCTTACTTTGATGCTAGGAAGGTGGTTGGATTCATAATAAATGTAAATTCAGCATTTCCTGAAGGAGGCATAATCCATAAAGGAAAAGAAAGAAACATGGCAAGAAATCAGGTCTGACTACTTTGAGACATAAAATAAACATGTTGAAAACAAGTAGTGTGATTTATTTAGTTCCCAAAATCCTTTAACAGTAGACTTTGATCTTCTTGTGTACTTTTATTTTGTCAGTTTGTAATTCAGTGGTTACCTCAGTAATTAACATTTGTTGAATGTTCAAAAGATAGCTCTAGTCAGTGCGGCTCAGCTGGCTGAGCATTTTCCCATGCATCAAAAGGACACCTGTTTGAATCCCAGTCAGGGCACTTTGCAGGCTTGATCTTTGGTAAGAGGGGTGGGGGGGGAGAGGGTTACATGAGGCAGCTGATAGATACACATCTCTAGCATCATTCTCCCTCTCCCTCTCCCTTTCTCTCTAAAGTCAATAAAAATGTATTTTTTAAAAGAGAAAATCAAATAAAGTGGCGAGTTTCAATGTAAGCAAAACTTCTGTAATCCTCATACAGTGAATGTTTATGAGTTATCCGTTATGATGAAGTGCTGACTAGATGCATGATTTGTTCTATTGTACCTGTATCATGCCTCTTGAAGAGTTTTATTATTCTTTAAAATACTTCAATGTGGGCCACTAATGACAATTAGTCTGAAAGAAAAAGATAGAGATAGGCACTCTTGGGCTCTGTTTAGACAATGTAATCTAATCATGCTCCTAGAAAGCTACCAAAAATATACTACAGACTTTTCCTGAAAGAGGATGACCCAATGCAGTGTTACAAACTATCACCCAAGGGGTAAAAACAAACAAACACATATGTAAGGTACCCTCAGGAAAGTTATTGAAAACCAACAAAGAAAACATTTACCCTAACAGAACTGAAACAAAAGTCCAAATGGACACAGGTGGAGGGTGAGAGCCACACAAAGGTAGTATAGCAGAGTTCTATAGAGAATAGACATACACACACACACAAACACACATTTAATTTAAGGAATCAGCTCATACAATTATAGAGACTAACAAGTCTGAAATCCATAGGCCAGATTTGCAGTCTGAAAACTCAGGTAAGATTTAAAAAAATTTTTTTTAAATATATTTTAATTGATTCTTCACAGAGCAGAAGGGAGAGGGATACAAAGTCAGAAACATCGATGAGAGAGAGACATCGATCAGCTGCCTCCTGTACGCCCCCTACTGGGGATGTGCCCGCAGCCAACGTACATGCCCCTGCCGGAATCGAACCCAGGACCCTTCAGTCCGCAGTCCAACGCTCTATCCACTGAGCCAAACCGGTCTCGGCTAAAAAAAATTTTTTATTAAATTTATTGGATGACATAGAGTCTAATAAAAGAGTAATATGCAAATTGACCATCACTCCAACACACAAGATGGCCACCCCCATGTGGTCAAAGATGGTTGCCTCCATGTGGACACAAGATGGCCACATGATGGCCCGCAGGAAAGGATAGTTGTGGGAAGCTAGGGGTGACCAGGCCAGCAGATGAGGGCAGTTAGGGGTGACCAGGCCTGTAGGGGAAGGCAGTGGGGGGGGACCAGGACTAAAGTGGAGGACAGTTGTGGGAGGACAAGGCCTGCAGTAGAGGGCACTTGGGAGGGAACAGACCTGCAGGGAGGTCAGTTGTAGGCAATCAGGCCAGCAGGGAGGGCAATTAGGGGAGACCAGGCCAGCAAGGGAGGGCAGTTGGGGGGCGGGGGAGACCAGGCCAGCAGGGGAGGGCAGTCAAGGGGGACTAGACCAGCAGGGGCAGGCAGTTGGGAGCGATCAGGCCTGCAAGAAAGGTTAGTTGGGAGGGACCAAGCCTGGAGGGGAGAACAGTTGGGAGCCAGCAGTCCTGGATTGTGAGAAGGATATCCAACCACCCATGGGATTGGGCCTAAACAGGCGGTTGAACATCCCTCAAGGGGTCCCAGATTGGAGTGGATGCAGGCTGGACAGGAACACACCCCATCATGCACAAATACTATCCTTTGGGCCTCTTGTTGGTTAATAAAATTACAGGTTTCAAGTGTACAATTCTATAGTATATTATCTGTTTATCTATTGTATGTTCACCACCCAAAGTCAAATCATGCCTTTTGCGACAGCATGGATAGACCTGGATAGTATTATGCTATGAAATAAGCCAGTCAGAGGAAGATAAATACCCTATGGTTTCACTTATATGTGGAAGCTAATGAACAAAATAAACTGATGGAATAAATAGAAACAGAATCATAGATACAGAGAACAGCCTGACCCTGTTCCAGAAGAGGGGTGAAAACAGTAAAAGAATTAAGAAAAATAAGCTCATAGACACAACAGATAACAGCTTGGTGGTTATCAGAGGGGAAGGGAGCTGGAAGAGATAGAAGAGGGAGAGGGGGATGATAAATAGTGGCAGAGGAGACTTGATTTTGAGAAGGATTTCTATGTTTCAGTCTTAAGGCAGAATTCCTTCTCCTTTGAGAAACCTCTGGTTTTGCTCTTAAGACCTTAGACTGGATGAAGCCAATCCACATTTTGGAGGGCAATCTTTACTTAAAGTTAAATGATTGTAAATATTGATCAGATCTACAAAATGCCTTCACAGTAACATAGAGACTAGTGTTTGACTAAACAACTGGGCAACTTAGCCTAGCCAAAAGGACACATAAAAGAAACCTTGACAGGAATTAAAAATAGTAACGTACCTTCCTTACAAAGATAAATAAAAGGGAAAGGGAAGCCTTGAAAAGATAAAATGATATGATATGTGATTTTGTGTCAGTTTCAGTGCCATTTTGCAGAATTTTATACCTGTAATTTTAGGAAATCGCTAAAGTCTATCAGATAATCAAGATGTTCTAACACACTGATTGGTGATAAGACTAGGATCAATGAATCCCAATCAATTTTGCTTTTGCTGCACAAAACTAAATCTTAAAGAAGGAAATAAAAGAAATATTCTCCAGAAAACTTGCTGTAAAGACACTTTTCACTTAAAGTAAGAATGAGTATATTGATATTTTCAGGCCATTGTGCTCTGTCTTCATCTAATAGCTGTGGCTGAAATGAATAATTCTGTGTCCCTGTTTTAACCTATCAAGATCTTTCAACACCTGGGGCTCTATCTGTCTTTTCCTGCAAACCAGGGTTCTCAAAACAGACAAAAATCCCTCTGTGAAAGAATATTTTCCGTTCCCAATTCTATCATATTCTCTTAGTTTGCATTGCTTTAGTTGATACTTTAAATTATTTGATTAGTTTGATTTTCTAAATCAGCTATCAGGGGTATCAGAGTTCCTTTTTTCAGAGCATCAAAGACATCTTGATTTCAAACTGATTTACTGCTTGTATCTACAAGTTTCTGGATTGTTCCTACTTATAATAACTAATTTTCTACTCTTGAGTACCTGCCAGGTCCTCTTAAGTTCACTTGACTGGCTTCAAATGGCCTTGTCTTTTCTACTTCTATCCACACTACCTCATGCCATAGCCGATTGTCACTTACTTTAATGCAGTTACCTAGCTATCCCCCATCAATCCCTTCTCTGATTAGTTCTTACAGAGCTTGCTACTGCTGGGAGATACTCTGCATGAAACAGACCCGCTCTTTGTCAGTATTATGCATAACCTTTCATGCCTCGTCAAAAGCAGCTATTTCTTCATGATGCCATGTATCCAATAGAACAATTTTTTTTTTATCTTTGCCCTAATAATCTTCCTGTGAAAAACAAATAGTGAAAGGTTCTACCAGGCCTAACGTGATTTCCCCAAACTATTCTGGAAATTGCATCATCCAGCATCGCCCAACAGAATTAGCCTTTGACTGCCAGAAATCTGCCTCAATCATGGCCCAGTTATATATATCCTTGGGCAAGTGACCTAACTTTCCCAAGCCTAAATCTTAAAATAAATACAATAATAATTTGTCCTATCTCACAGGGTCATTTATCATCTCAGTACATATTTAATGTAATAAAAATTTGGTGAGCATCTGTCCTAAATGCTATTCTAGGAATTAAGAATTAGAAGGTGAACAAGGTAATGTCCTTGTCCTTAGAGATCTATACAGTGATGGAAGACATAAAAATAAATAAACAAAAATCTATATGGTTTATGTAAAGGGAACTGTCACTGTTCTGTAGCAGAGAAGTCTTGGGATAGAAGTCTTGCTTTTGATTGGTTGGACAAGAAGTGATTTGTGCTTTATGCTTGAAGAAGAAGAAGAGGTATCCAAACATGTTGAGAGGGAAAGAATATTTTAGGCAAAGAAGAAAGAAGGTTCAAAGTAGGAAGGTACTTGGAAATAAATTAGCAAGGAGATAGTGGCCAAGATGAGGTCTGAAATATAGGTAGGAGCAAGATAACATGGAAGTTTATAAGATGTTTTTGAGTCAACTAAAACATTTAATCTAGGAAGCAACATGTTGTAATTTGTATTTTTTAAAAGATGATGCTGATAATTGCATATAAAATAAAATGAATGAAAGCACAGCAGGACCAAAGAGGATGCTACAGCAATTGTGTAAACAGAAAATCAGGCTGGCAGTAAAGGTAAGAGAGAAATCTACATTGAGATACATGTTACTACATAAAACAAGTAGCATCAAGCATAATTGCAGATTGCACACGGCACAAGGTTGTCACATCTAAGAGGACACTGATGACACTATAGACACAGAAATGTTATATGATTCCATCAATAAGAGTTGCTGATAGGTTGAAGGGTGAAGATAAACTAGAGAGAGGGATGAAGAAAGAGTCACATGTTTCAGTTTGAAATACTGTGAGAATGGTATTGGCTTTACCTATAACTGTGAATATCAGATAGAAATACTTTGGGGTTTGGAGAGATAATATGAAGGAAAAGTTTTGGATACTTTGGGAAGCCTATTAAATATCCAAAAAAAAGAAACACAAGTTGTTGAATACCTGTATCTGCAGAAAAGAACAGAAATCAGAATCTAAGAAAAAACTGTGACAGTTATATGTTTAAAGATCGTATTTGAACTATGAAACTGGTTTGTGTTACTTTAAGGAGAACACAGGAAGAAAATGACTGAGATCTGAGACACTCAAACTCTACAGGTGGGAGATTTATGGAGGACACAACTAGAGTGGGAAAAGTTGCCAGTTAGGTAGCAGGGGAGGAGAAAACCATTTCAGGAGAAAGTCATTTCATAAAAACCCAAAAAGGGAAGTTTTTCCAAAATGAGGGAATAGTTGGATGGCTTAAATGCCCCTAAAAAGTCAAGTGAGATGAAGACAGGGGCTGCCCTTTAAATTTCACTAACATGGCAATCGGTAATTGCCACACTATGGCGGTAGGTCTGTAAGGAGAGAAGCCAAATTGAAGTGGGTTGAACAGTAACTAGCAGTAGGACTCAGGTATATAGTTTTGCCTGCAAAAACAGCAAAGAATTAGAATGACAGCTAAGCAGAGGATACGGTTTTGAAGGAGGGTTTTCAAAATTATAATGGGAAACACTAGAGCAGGAGAGTACAGGTGAAGGAACTGGGCCTTGATAGGAGAAAGGACATTACTTCCATTATAAAAGGAGAGAATGCGGGAGGATGGATGAAGATGAAGATAAGTTTGTTGACTTGGTGACGAAACAATGAAGCATTTGCCATCTGCTTTCATTTGATTTATGAGGTACGAGGAAGGCTATCAGCTTAGATTGTAGGGAGTATATGAGGTGTGGGAAGATTAAGGGGAAAGGAACTACTTCAAAATTATTCTTTCAAAGAATGGTAAAGAACATTTACCATGGAAACCTAAAAGTATTACTGGGCATTATTAAATGTTGGTTAGGTTTGTGACAATTAAAGTAAAATGAGTTACTTATGTGGATATTTGCTTGTTTTTCCACCATAAGTTTAAATTGCTCTGTTGTGGGCATGGGGAAGGTGGACAACTGGAACAAATAAAGTTAGAAGTTGTACAAATGCATACAATGAGAAGAGAGAAGGGAAACGCTGTTGAGAGTATCCATAAGGAGGCCATTGGAAACATAGAACTTGAAATCCACATTGGCTATGAATCAAGTAAGAGAAGGAGAGGGGTGATGATTTTGTAGAACTAGAATTTGCATGTGACATCATTCCAAGAGATGATTTTTCTTATTTTTTATTAATTTTTGAGAGACACAGAGAGGGAACTATAAATTTGTTATTCCACTTATTTAGGCTTTCATCGGTTGCCTCTAACATGTGCCCTTCAGGAAATCAAACCCCCAACCTTGGCATATTGGGTAGATGCTCTAACTGAGCTACCCAGCCAGAGCTCCAAGAGATGATCTTTTAGATTGGAAAAGAAATCAGAGTCCAGGTGAAAAGAGAAAATGAAAACCAGAGACAACATCTGCAGCAGCAGAGCAGAAGCCTCTGGTCCCCACAGGAAGCAGCACTGTTCTGAGGGTGGGAGTGGAGAGCAGCATGACTGTGGGGAGCCTGGGTCACAGCTGAGTGTGGAAGGTAGTGAGGCAGTGGGGTAGCACTGAGGGCCCAGCCCAGGTTAGAAGCCATCCGTTTAGGCAGAACAAAATACTCAAAAGTATGGTATCTTTTCTGGAAGTGTGCAGTGTTCAAGATGTTGAAATAAACAGGTGAATTTGATGAAATGTTAGGGATTTTAGGACAGGTTGGATGAAAGAACAAATATTAGGCAAATATATATTTCGGTGATTATTCTTATTCTTATCACTGTGTTCATCCACCTTGATAGAGTACAAGGAAGGGGCTCTTGTCTCCAACTGTATTTCCCACTCAGCTTTCTCAGCTCTCCTGCCTTTGATCCCGCTCCTCTCAGGCACAGAGTCAGTACATGCATTTCACAGTTGAAACAGCTCTGCCTGCTCCACAGCTCTCAGCCTAATTTGCTTTTGGTTAGCAACCCGGGATGTTTTCGCTCAGAAAATACAAATTTCAAAGTAGTCATACTTTTTCAACAGTTTAAATATAGACTTACATGCAATATAATAACGTTTTTGTACAGTTTTATGTCAGTTTCCTCACAGAGTCAGAGTCTAAAAAATCATGTTCATCCGCTATAATCTTGTTCACCAAATTCTGTAATAGCCGAATTAAAGGGCACCCTGGGTAGCCCGAAAGCTGTGGTTATAAAACAACAAAAGCAGAGTACTAATTTACACAGTAGGCAGTAAGCTCATGAAACTTATTCCCCCAGTGGCCCCAACACGTGAAACAAGCCAAAAACACAGCTTTCTATAAATTTCAGATGATAAATTCATAATAGGTTATTAAAGAAACTAGAATATCTGGTATGTAATCTAAACTCTTCTGAAGTTAAAATTATAGGGATCAAGATAGATTTCTGCCCCCACAAAAATTCTTATTCCCTTCAAAGAAAAAGTTTTGGGCTAAACTACAGGCCCGAAGGATTGGTTTAGTTCCCTCTTTTCTGGTGACATTTCACATTACAGATACATGCTAACGAATACATACAACGTGAATATTATACTATGCAAAATGCTACCACTTTAGATGTTTGATACTACCTTGGGTTAGTTTAGGCATGCCTATAAAGAAAAGAGATGCATATCTTTAATTTTAATAAAGTAAAATAAAAGTTATTGACAAAAGAAGGTGGTTGAGTGAAATTGGCATGGATAAGGAACAATAGATGATAATCTTTAAGATTGTTTCTTCCCTCCTGAGAAAACCCTGTTGAGTATGCTTTTAAAAGGAGGAAAAAAATAGGAGTTAAAACATATGTGGAAAGTATAATTGCCAAAGATTGCTGACAACATGATAGATTAAATGGTTGTAATTCCACACTCTACTTCAAAACAAAAAGACTGCTAGATACAATGCAACAAATAGAAGTTAACACATAGCCAAGATCAGGAAATAAAGAACAACAAGAAAGTGCTATAAATTATGAGGGAATTTAAAGCAGAACCCTACAAGGGTGAACAGGCCCAACAGTGGCTGGTTGGTTTCCTGAAACCTTATATTTGCCCAAATCACCAGAACTGGGCTCTAAAGCCACTGCAGAGACAGAATATAATTTTAGGTTCTGAAAAGCAAGAAGCAATATCATTGTGAAATAAATAAATGAATAGATACATTTCAAAATGTAAGAACAAGACTCTGTAAAGACTGTTTTCTTTATCATCATCTTGCACTCAAATGAATATATACAATAACCAGCAGTCCAAAAACCGTTAGTAATTGGACCCAATAGCTATAAAATGCAGTCTTTGCCACTATGCATGACACACTTACATCTATTTTTTCATATAAATCAGCAAACAAAAAATTAAATTTATTTTTAAAAGGACACCATTTCATGGCATAAGGATGGTTTGGAAGTAATACATTTTTTAAAATATGTCTTCTGTTGTTTTAGAGAGAGAGGAGGGGAAAGAGAGAGAGAGAAACATAGACTCCTAATATGGTGTGCCTTGACCCGGGAATCGAACCAGTGACCATGATGACTCCTAACCAACAAGTCACATACATCAGGGCTCAACTAATACACTTTATAAAAGACGTGCATATTCTATAGCCACCAAATATAAATAAAGCACCATTATATAGGTTCATTAATTAGATAACTCATAAATATGACAGATTTCCCTAATGAATCTATAGATGTAAAATAATCCTATTCAAAATATCAAGAGATTTGCTATGGAAAATTAACAATCAGATTATAAAATGTATATGGAAATGGATAGACAAAAACAATAATAAATGCATTCTTAGGGAAGAACAAAATAAACATATCCTATCAGTTATCAATACAACTTTAAATCTTCAGCAATTCAGAACTTTCGTGTCAGAGTTAAAAAAAAAAAGATAAATTGACTAATTAAATAGAACAGACTGCTTAGACAGCAGCCAGCTTGGAACCTCTCCAATGTAGATGTGAACCTTCGTTGACAGCAAAGATGGCTCCCAATTGCAGTCTGTGCGGTTGATCTTTCAGTTAGTGGTGTTTCCCAGATTTATAGACCACACATGAAAGGTAATTCTCGGTGGGTTGTAGATGTAAATGTGACAAGTGTTATAGTCATGTTTCTAATTGGAAAAGTTGGAGAATATTTTATGACTTTGCAACAGGAAAATTTTCTTAAGCAGGATACAAAATGCATTACTTATAAAGGAAAAGATTAATACATTGGTCCGTATTAAAATTAAGAACTCATGTTGATCCAGTGGTGACATTAAGAGCATGCAAAGGCAATTATCAGAGTAGGACAAGGTATTTGCAACACATACAAGGTTGAACAAAAGTAGGTTTATGTTTTAAGTATGTGAAACACAGTTTATTTTTGTGTTATTATTCATTAATTGTTATATTATTAGCCATATTAACAACTGTGAACCTAATTTTGCCACACCCTGTATTATCAAAAAAGACTTTAAATTCAGAATAAAAACATATATGAATTAGTAATAAAAAATAAAGGTAATGCAACTTTTAAAAATAAGCAAGAAACTTGAATAGGCATATCATAAAATGGACATTTTAATTGTTAATTGACACATTTGAAAGATTATGTAACTCATGAGAGGTTAGGGAAACACAAATTAAAACCACAATGGGATAACACCACACATACCAAATTGGCCAAAATTGTACAGACTAACCATAACCAATGTTGTTAATAGTTTGAAGTAATGAGGATACAAATGATCAATAGTGAAAATTCAAATTAGAAAACACATGTTGAAAACCACTTATTTTTTAGAGCAGTGTAAGGTTTAGAGAAAGAAAAAAAAAATGAGCCAAAGTTGCAGTGATTTCCAATCAGGACACATTCAAGAAGCAACCAATGAATGCAGAGGTAGGTGGAGGGCAGATTGGTATTTCTCTCTTTCTCTAAAATCAATAAATTTAAATAATTTTAATGTGCAGAAAGCACAAAAAAGGTACATCAGAAACTAAACATTTTAATTCATATCATTGAATTAATGGTTGTCTTATACTATTAGCTAAACACCATGTATGTTGAAGAGTAGTTATGATAAATGACATCTCTGTCTTGTCCTGGACTTTAGTGGAAATGATTCCAATCTTGCATCATCTTGTCTGTGGTTCTCTTATAGGTATACTTTACTTGAAGGCCATCTTTTATCAGACTAAGGACACATTACGTATAGTCCTACTTTGCTAGAAATTCATATTAAGAATTGATGCTTTCTTTCCTGCTTTTTTCAATATAGGGATAATTAATAAAAATATGTCATGATATATTATTAGTCATAATAGTAATTTGCTGTGTGGTTAGATACTATTTTCTAATTTATTTTTTATTTTATTTTATTTTTTAGAATTTTGCATCTGCTTTAGTGGAATTAGCCTATAGTTTTCTGTTTTAAGGAATCTTCTTCATTGTAACATAACAAGTGATCTTTTTTTGGAGAAAACTTTTTGTCTTTCTAGACATCTTTGGGTTTTATTTTTAGCCTTCATATTGTGACATTTCACCATATTTTGTCAGTAGCTGTTTTCCTTCATTTATTTTATGGTATGTTCAGCAAGATCTTTTACCAAAAATGTCTTGATTTTCTATTGATGTATCCATTTTACTCTGCCTTTTTTTTTTTAATATATATATTTTATTGTTTTTTTACAGAGCAGAAGGGAGAGGGATAGAAAGTCAGAAACATCGATGAGAGAGACATCGATCAGCTGCCACTTGCATGCCCCCTACTGGGGATGTGCCCACAGCCAAGGTACATGCCCTTGACGGAATCGAACCTGGGACCCTTCAGTCCGCAGTCTGACGCTCTATCCACTGAGCCAAACCGGTCTTGGCCATTTTACTCTGCTTTTAAACTGTTTTTCATTATTGAAATTTTCAATTTTTCAGTTATCATTTTTAATTTCCAAGAATTTTAAGGATGCAAAGTCCTCCCAAATTTATCTGAAATTATTTACTACACTTAGTTGAAAATATTTTTCTTCTTGCTACACTAGTCCTGTTTCTCAGAAATTCATCCTTTTTTATTGATTTTAGTACCACTATTTCATGGTTTTGGTGTCAATCAAACCTTGGTGATTGAGTGCTTGTTTATCTTTGCATTTAAGATTCCCAATGGGCCTCATGAGGATATGGTTATAGGCTATCTCTGATAGTTTGGGAAAGACAATGTGATTTTCTGCTTTAGAATTGTTTGTATTTTTTCTTCAGTCTGAGAAAATGGAATTCTTCATTTTCATAGGTCAGCAACTATCATTGCCTTGCTCTCTCTGTATCTAGTGCACATATTCATTAATTTAGTCTCAGTCCAAATACTCTTGACACGTGGGGTACAGCAAACTCAGAGGAAAAAGAGGAATCAGCACACCTAACTGTTACAAATGTAGGTCCATGTTATTCATCATAAGGATTCTCTGGCATCCACTTCTGCACCTCATATTCCATTCTTCCTTTGGAGAAATCTCTTCCTACAAGCACCATTTTGCTCCCCTTTACTCTAATGTTCGCCTTTCAAGAATTCCTAAGACTATCTGCATATTAAAGTATTAGTACCAATTTTAGATCTTTCTTTTCAGCTTATTTATTTCACTGTCTTGTTCTGAGTCTTATTAAATTTTGGGTTTTTCACTGGTAGTTCCCAATAGCTTTACATTTCTCATTGATACCTTAGAAAAACTATACTGTCTATAAACAGCATTTGTTTATAACTGTTGGTCTTTTTATTTCTTGAACCCACGTTCTGTATTTGACCACTATAAATTACTGTATACTTGAATAATTATGTAGAACCTATCAGTCACAAGATGCTTATAAACCGTAAATGAAATTCTAACTGCTACATATAAAAAGCTTTCAAACATTAAAAGAAACATGACTCTTTTCAAGAAGAGTTGCCTGAAAACAACTCTATAATAGCCTTTGGCTAAGTCTCAGACCCTTTAAAAGTATGTTTTTTTATTGAATTTTTATAGAAAGAGGTAGAGAGAAAGATGAACATCATTGATCAGTTGCCTTCTATATCTCCCCCCGCCACCCTTGCCACCCCACACCATCTACCGAGAATCAAGCCTGCAACCCAAATATGTGCCCTGACCAGGAATCAAACCAGCAACCCTTTGGTGCATGGGACAACACCCAAGCAACTGAGCCCACAGGCAGGGCTCTCAAGTAGGAATCTTGAGGCCCTGAAAATCCTTAAATGACAATACACATACAAAACATAGAGTCCTACTGAATACTGACTTCTTATATATGAGAAAAGAACTATTGCTCTACTTCAAAGTGTAACTTCAATAAGCAACTTATATTTTGAGTAAATCTATATTTTATTAAAATATCATGCCAAATATTAAACTGATTAATTTCATTTTTTAACCATAGAATACCAGTACTGTGATGAGTTATATAAAACTACTCTACCATTCCAAAATTCCATGTTGACTTGCTGGGTTTCTAGTCTACCAAGCATATCCAGCATGTTGTATATATGTAATAAATATATAAATAGAACATGATGTTCTAGATTAGATATGCTTTTCTAAACCAAGAGAATATTTGTTTACATATAGATTTCTAAATCAGGTCTTTATATTGCAGTTAGTAATAAGTTTACAACATAAAATTATTCATACAGTACAAAAATACTGAGTTGCTAATATTTTAAAATTAAGAATTATTTTAAATTTGGGTTAAATATAGATATAATTTGAAGGTATCAAGCCAAAGATATAAATGTGAATGTTATTTTTTAAAGTGAAGGGTTTTTATTTATTTGTAACAGTCTCATATGTATATTTAAGCAGTGCTTCACTACCCTTGCTTTACTACATACTTACCAGCTATGTAACCTCAGGAACATTCCTTATCTTAAACAATATATGCTTCAATTGTCATATCATGAGAATCAAATCAGATAAAACATTAGGCACTTAGAACTATGCCTGACACATGTTAAGCCCTCAATAAGCATTAGCTACAATTATTTATTGTTATTCTCTCCCATTATTCTGTCAAAGAATCCCAGGTTACAAACAAAAAAAAAAGCCATTTCTTCTAAGCTAAACATTTTATGGTAAGACTTGAGGGGGGGAAAAACATGTATTATTATTGCTAACACACATTTTGTGGGGATGACATTGAAATATACAACAGTCATTCCTTTTGTGTCAAGAGTTGTATGAAAATGATTTGCCAGGACTCACTTGAGGATCTGTAAAGTTTTCATATCAGTAGCTTTATAATAAAGGTACTGTTTCAGTCAGACACAGCATCAAATTCCACCAGAATTAACTAGTTGTGACACAGTAAACTGGGGTCAGTGGGAAATTAAATGTCAAACTCAAGGAAACTGGAACAAAAGAGAAGCATAACTCAGACCAGAGGTAAACCAATGGAGACACTGGGGCTGCAGGGTCGGGGATGGCAGGGAAGAAGTAGCAGGAAGATTGTTGAATGTCCACAATCACTGGAGGTCAAAATAAAACTCACAGAGTATTTTAGCTCATAGAAGGCACAGCTCTCTCCCAGGCCCACATACTAGTATAGACTTTATATATGTGCCACTGGATGCATTGACTAATAGTATGCTTCTCCTAGTATATGTACTTTGACAATTAAAAACTAATAGATAATTGATTATGGTTGGAAAATTAAAATAGTAAGTAATCTGAATATCCAAATCAATATACTCCTTCTGTTGAAAAAGGGAGGTCTAATGCCTTGAATAAGGATTAACCAATCTCTATAAATCTGCCCATAATAGGCACTTAAAATGAATGAATGAATGAATGAATGGAAAGAATAAATGACCAAAGGATCAAAACAACCAGTAGTGAAAGTGCTGTAATCGACAGAGAACCAAGATGGCGGCATAGGTAAATACCTATCTTGCTGCCATACACAGCAATTTCAAAACTACAACTTAATGAAAGAAGAAACTCCATCCAGAATAACTGGAAAGCTGGCTGAGTGAAAATTTCACAAATAAAAATAAAGATAAGACACTGTGACTCAGAGGAGCGGCAGTGGACAGCATTGAAGATTCACACAGAGTTAGAGGTTTGGAGGAATGCGCGCCAGAGAATAGGGTGAGCGGCTGAAAACTAGCCAGTTTTCCTGAACAGGAAAGACAAAGACGTCCCACTGGACTGATTCTCCAGCTCTGGGTGAAGTCACGGGAACCCACTATCATATGGGGTAAAAACTGGACAGTGAGAGGGCATGCTGAAGCTCGGGTGCTGTAGGGGTCTGCGGACTTGTGGAGAAGGCGAGCTTGTGAAGAGTGCACATGAGCTTGGGAATGGTGCAGCTGCATGACCGCGCAGAGAGCACTCGTGACTTATTCTTTCATTTGGGAAACCATCAGACTGCATTGTTTTGCAACCCTGGGTGAGACATTGGGTGTGCAGACGCATTTGGGGAGAGTCTGAATTCTCCGGCAGCTGGTGGAGCTCAGCGGCTCTCTCTCAGAAACCCTGGGTCGCATAGGGCGGAGCTGACACTGTCTGCTTGGCCTGGAGACTTTGCCCATCCAACCTGAGCACAGCTGAACATCACAGACAATTGACCTGGAGGTCAACCCCTCCAAGTGCTAACAACGATTAACCTGAGCTTAACTTCAACAAGACTGTGCAACCCATATCCACCTCAGGTAACTGGGGAGGCTGAGCCACTGTCCCTTGTAGGATATCTACCACACAAAGCTAATCGACCTACTCAGGGAAGCAGCCACCATGCAGAGACATGGAAAGAAATCAGATGTGAAAGAAATGGAGGGGGAAAAAACGACTGGACATGGAATTCAAAACCACGGTTATAGGGCTTCTCAAGAGGCTCCTAGAAAAGGCAGAGACCTATGAGGGAATAAATAAGACCTATGAGGAAATGAACAATACCTACGAGGAATTGAACAAGACCTGCAAGGAAATGAACAAGACCAACGAGGAAATGAACAAGACCTACAAGGAAATGAATGAGACCTATGAGGATATGAATGAGACCCTCAAGGATATGAAAAAGGACCAGCCAGAAATTAAGCATACACTGACTGAAATAAAAAATTTTATACAAAACCTAAAAGTACCCTAGAGCACCCCAAGAACCAAGTTAAAGATTTGAGATACAAAGAGGTAAAATCCACTCAGCTAGTAAAAGCAAGAAAGCAAAAGAATAAAAAAAATTGAAGATAGTGTAAGGGGCCTCTGGGACAACCTCAAGCATACCAACACCCGAATTATAGGGGTGCCAGAAAAAGAGAGAGGCCAAGACAATGAAAACCTATTTGGAGAAACAGTGACCAAAAACTTCCCACACCTGGTGAAAGAAATTGACTTAGGAGTTGAAGAAGCACACCGAACCCCAATATATAGAAACCCTAAGAGGACCACACCAAGGCACATCGTAATTAAAATGCAAAGAGCAAAAGACAAAGAGAGAATATTAAAAGCAGCAAGAGAAAAACAGATGGTTACCTATGAAGGAACACCCATACGATTGTCAGTGTGATTTCTCAACAGAAATGATGCAGGCCAGACAGAAGTGGCAAGAAATACTCAAAGTGATGAATAGCAAGAATCTACAACCAAGTTTACTCTATCCAGCAAAGCTATCATTCAGAATTGAAGGTCAGATAAAGTGCTTCGCAGATAAGAAAAAGCTAAAGGAGTTCATCACCACCAAACCAATATTATATGGAATGCTGAAATATATTCTTTAAGAAGAGAAAGAAGAAAAAGATAAAAGTGGAAATTATGAACAACAAATACACATCTATCAACAAATGAATCTAAAATTCAAGTGAATTAATAATCTGATGAACAGGATAAACTGGTGAATGTAACAGAATCACGGACATAGAGAGGGAATGGACTGACAACTCTTGGGGAGAAAGGGTGTGTGGGAAGTGCAGCAAGAGACTGGACAAAAATCATGCAACTATAGGAGAGGACAGTGGGGGTGAGGGCTAAGGTTGGAGGGTGGGATGGATACCGGGTGGAGGGGAACTATAGGGGAAAAAAGGGAACAATGTAATTAATATACTGAACAATAAAGATTTAAAAAAGAGAAAATGCTGTAATCATTTCTTCATTATGTAAATATACACTGAGTGGCCAGATTATTATGATCTCTGAACACATAATAATCTAGCCACTCAGTGTATATCCTAAATAAAGAAGGCTAATATGTAAATTGTTCCCTTGACCAGGCCATCCAACCGCACATGTCCCCTCCCCCTGGCCAGGCTGGCCAGACCCCATCCATGCATGAATTCATGCACTGGGCCTCTAAATATCTCAGTGGCCAGATTATTATGCATTTAGAGATTATAATAATCTGGCCACTCAGTGTACTACTTAGCTATAGAATTCTAAGCATTCCTGCTACTTGAAATACAAATGCCAAATTCTATTTATTTGCTGATCTGCACTATTTGAGTTATTGTTGTTTAATTTTGAATTTAAGCATCCTCTTTTCTGGTTCTGTTTGGATCACAGCATCATTGACTGTTATCCACCCAAATCTACAATATTCTGAAACTGCCTCTTTAGTATCTTTCTTGACACATTTTCAATTAGTTAGCTCACAGGCCCATCAGGATTCTCCTATAATTTTAGCTCTAATAGCAAGGAACTGACATCTTAATTACACTTACCTGTTTGCATCTAAATAATAATAATACTTATTAGAGCATTGTTATCTACTATTAGAAATACATTTTCTGAGAATGTTACTGCCTATTCTCTGAATTTCTTTGCAAATACAGTTTGGTGTTCCAATTGTTTGTCTTCCCTTAGTCATAACGGCCCTTCTTGGCCCCTCCTTCACCTCCTGATTCCCTGGTTTAGGACTTTTACTCTGGTAACCCCAGTTATCCAGTGAGCAAGGATGCCTTTCACACTCTTCTCTCCAGATGCCCAATTGAACATCACTCAGTGTCCCAAATTCCAGTTCTCTTTCTAATTTGAATCTCAGAGGGCTGAGCCTTCAATATTTTTGCCTTATTTTTAAATTGATTTTAGAGAGAGAGGGAGAAAAGGATAGAGAAATATCAATTGGCTGCCGCCTGTACACCTCCTACTGGATATCAAGCTGTTAATATATATTTTTGCCAATTTACCATTTGCCATAGATAATGAAGAAATTTATACTACACACAAAATAAACCATAATGATATCTAACTCTCGGTAGATATTCAACAACCCTAACATTATAATTTAAAAGTCAAGTGGATCAAAAAAGTACAAAATACATTTCTTTATTTCTTAAAAATAAAAGTATACTTCATCCCTTTAAACATAGTTTTCCCACTTATACATATTCAACAAAGACCTGGAATAACATCAGGATTGAATTTTCAGCAGGACTCTGCTTTGGATGGCGGTATGTATGTGTACACATGGACATTGAATTAAAGCTTTATTTGAATTCTCCGACAGCTGGTGGAGCTCAGCGGCTCTCTAACCTAGGGCAGAAAAGCATCTAAAAACACCCACCCTAGACCTTAGATTAGATTAGACCAATGGCTCTTATTCTTGACTGGTTTTTAGAACCACCTGGAAAGTTTTTGAGAAATAGCAATGCCCATATTCCATCCAGACCTATTTTATAAAAGCCTCTGAATGTGGGACTCTCTCTCCCTTTCCCTCTCTCTCTCTCTCAAATCAATTTAAAAATAAGTATTTTTTAAGAATTGAAAATAACTGTTACATACACCTAGGGTCAAGAGCTGCTGCCATAGACAACCTTTCTGGCTTTTGTTCCCTGCCCTGTCATGCCCTCACATGACTTGCCCCAAATCTGCTCTACTATGCCCTCACAACACTTGACTTCACAGTCCTTTTGAGTGCATTTAATATCCAATACATTAGGCAAGTGTAACTTCTTCTAGAACCCCCAAGAACTAGACCAATTTGCCCCACTTTGAAATTCCCAAACAACACAGAATCAAAGAGAAAAAATTAAGGAACTAGCTCAAGTGTATTGGGATAGGAAATCACATTGCACCTGACTTTACCACCTTCTGTACCAATTTTATCTTTTCTTCCCTTCATTTCCCCATTTTGTAGCCAGATATCATAGCCCTCTCTCCAATACTTGTTTTAAATCACTTGTCTCTGGTTCTAACAGAAAATTATTTTTCTTTTTAGTTTCAGCTAAGAAATGATTCGTTTTTATTGTAACCTCATTAGAAAAGTGGTAGAAATTGTAAAGAAAGCCAAAGTGTTAAAATGCAAAATATTAAAACATAAAAGGTTTAATGAAAGATTGGCTTGCAATGACAATAATACAATACAAAATACAAAAGAGCCAGTTCCTTTACTTGAGTTACAATAAGACTCAGAGCCACCAGTCAGTGAGCATCTTCTGTGTGCCTGCCATTCTATCAGGAGCCCTAATCCTTATGGCATGATTGCATAGCCATCACCCCAGTTTTGTAATTGGTCACATAGCTGAAAAGTGGCTGAGTCATAATACAAATTTAGGTTTCTAATGCCAAGGCACATTTTCTTTTCCACTTATAAAACCTGAGAAAGCTGGCCTTGAAGATGAGATGAATTTGGTTTGAATCTATTCTCTGGGCTATGAGACCCACTCAGGATATACCATCTAATCTTCTTTGTAGAAGCTCCACCCTTGCTCTTCCCTCCTAATGTTCACCTTTGTCTCTTCAGCTGTACAGACATTCTACTTCCTGGAGCCAGTTCTGGTAACCAAGCTTCTTCTGATTCCAAGTTTTTAGTTGTCTCCTTTTCTCCTTCCACTTATTAATTGAATTTATAATCATTATAGTTGTATAACCTTAGAATAGCTGAACTATAACATCACTTATTGCACTATCATAAGGGCAGAGCTACTCTTATGTATAATATTTGATACATAGGAAGTTTCTCTTGTATTAGTTCTTTTAAAATAGAGTTGCATTGGTATTACTAGTATGGTTTTTTTTAAGTCTTAATATGCTTTACCTAAATACCCTGTAAGATCCCTTTTAGGCAAGGATTTTGGTCTATGCTTTGGTTTATTAAATATTAGATGTATATAAATAAAAGCACAATAAAATATGCCAAGTAAACTTAATTTATTTTAAGTGAAATATGAATTTCTAGGAGATATAAAAGGATACCAAAACTCAAATTAATGAGCCTGCACTTACTTACAAAAGCATAGTTTTTTAGGTCTCTTACTAAAGACAAAACTAGATAGCTACACGGTATGATACAATCAGAGAACAAGTCATCTGCTATTCAGAACACAATTGCCAAGTATACCAGGTAAAACGCATGCTGTAACCACTGTTGAAAGAGAATAAAGGAAAATAAGTGAGGCCACTTCCTCCTTATAAGGTTGAGAATTCAATCTCAGAAATGAAACAAAGCTTAACAAAAGAAGATGAAACACAAGAAGAGCTAGTGCACCAAGAAAATGCAGAGGGAAAATGCGTTGAGACTCGTTAATGTAGCACAATAAGAGACACAAAATATGCATGCTTTGAAAAGAGTAAGGAAGAAAATTTACAGGAAAATTTGGGATTCATGCATTGTTGTGCTTGAATTCATCTTGTTTTCAAAGACAACGTCAGAACTAAAAAGAGGGCTGGGTGTAATTATGGAAATTCAAGGGAGTCTTTCTCAATCCCTTTGCTTAGTGACCAAAGGAAAAGACCTTGAAGAGAGACCAAGACATGTGGAGTTTGGCAGGATAATGTATAGAGTGATAGATTGTGATGTCAAGAAAATTGTGCACTTAGATAGCCAGGGAAGGTATGCCTTATATCTCCCAGATCTTTATTCCCATTTGGGCCTCTCAGTTCCTTCAGAGTGAAATACAATGCAGTATCTTATCATTTTGTTCAGGAACTCTTATAAAGGTCAAGACAATAGAACCCAAATCAGCTGGAGAAGCTAACAGACTCCAAGCTCTGATTATAAGGCCTTAAATCTAACTCCAACTTCCCTTTGGCTTAGGAAGAAGTTGTTAGCATCTTTTAACAGGCAAAAACTCACTCTCTATAAAAACACAAAGATACCAATGCAAACACACACACACACACACACACACACACACACACACACACACACACCAGAGCTCTTCTATAAAGACTAAGAATTACATTTTAGATACACAGGAGGAAGCATTGAGAGATGTCATAGCAAAAACTGTAGACAGAAAGGGGAAAACAAATATATAATTAATAAAGCATAAAAATGTATTTCAAATTCATCCTAAAGTTCATTTTTCAAAATGTGAGGCTACCAGAGGTGTCTCCCCAGTTGACCTGAGATGCTGTACAATGAGTTAGGTTACTGCAAGGACACTGTGTCAATATTTGGTGGTTGTTTTTTGTTGACTGTGAAAATACCTTGATTAAAAAGAGATGCTAAGAGCCTCAAAACAGAAGTCAGGGTAGGAAAATAGTGGCAGGGGGGAATGCCTATCTCTATATATAGAAGCCAAAAGATATACTATTAAAAGTGCCAAATAATAATATTTTGCTCCCCAACAAGAACGAGTATTTATTATAAACAAATCAATGTTCTCATTTTAACAATGATCAAATATATTTATTGATTGCCAGCATAGGAGACACCATTAAAGGGAAAATATTATTCACATTCCCCTAAAATGTATAAATTTGCAGGCTTCAATATCTGTAAAGTGATCTTCAACAAGAATAGCTGCCTACAGAACCTGCTCCTTATCTATACAAAATGAAAATGTTTATTTTCTAGATATGGCAAATCAATTTGATTCATGTCAGATGCCTTTAGACCTGAGCCTGGCCAAGATAGGTGAAACCTATATACTTACTAAGCATACAGTATTAATTTTACTTGCATTTTTCAAGTTACCCAATTAATTTAACTCACTACAAAAATAAATATAAATGTATTATGCCAAAGACTACAGCTGAATAGTTGTAAAACTGCTTTCATGTGAATAAAAAATCATGTTACCATTTATTAAAATAGCAAAAATAGGAAATAAATCTCAGTGCTCTACACAAAACCATACTATGTTTGAAACAAATAATCAGGAATACCTGTATTTTATTTTATCATTTAGACATTCAAATGATAAAATATTATAAAAAAATTAGTAGGCTGCCACTAAGAGGTTACCATGGTAAGCAAAGGCAAAATCAAAACTAATATATTTAATTAGCAAATCAATAATTTAAATTTTTGTCCACAAAGCCATAATATGTAGAGTAATAGGGAAGGTTGGAAGTAATTAAGTCAAATAAAAACTCATGTCATTTTGATACTAAAATGCAAATATAAAAAATAGTAAAAAGAACTTTAGATAATAGAAAAAGGAATTAAGGTAATATGACAATTTTATTTCCATTTAAACTATAAGTAAACTAGACCTCAAAATATTTAACAACTACTTCCATTACATTATTACTTTTAAGACTACATTTTATATATTATAGATACAATGATGGTAAAATAAGTTTATGATAAATTCCCAATTCCAATATATAACTTCTACTTTTCTTAGAAGTCATTAAAAGAAATAAAAGCTCCTATTTTCATTACCTAATAGCTTTGAACATAAATCTATACTAACAAAAGGGTACTATGCTAATTAGACCAGGAGACCTTCTGGATGTCCTTCCAGACAAAGCCATGGTGGCAGGGCCAAGGCGAGGTGGTTAGGGGCGATCAGGCCAGGAGGATAGGGCAGCTGAGGGCAGTTGTGGGAGAGCAGAGCAGGCCAGCATGGAGGCGGTTGGGGGTGAGCAGGCTGGCAGAGAGGACAGTTGGGGGCAATAATGCCAGCAAGGGGGGCAGTTAGGAGCAAGCAGGACAGCAAGCGGAGTAGTTAGGGGCAATCAGGCAGGCAGGCAGGTGAGGGGTTAGGAGCCAGCAGTCCCAGATTGCGAGAGGGATGTCCAATTGCTGGTTTAGGCCTCATCCCTATGGGGGACATCCCCCAAGGAGTCCCAGATTGGAGAGGGTGCAGGCCGGGCTGAGTGACACCCCCTACTCCCATCACGAATTTTATGCATGGAGCCACTAGTCTAATAAGAAGAAGAAATAAAAGATATATAGAGATGTTAGAAAATAACTTTCTACTAATCATTATATCATTTGTCTAGAAAATATCTGATATTTTTTAAAATTAGAAGGTATTCTATGATTTTTTTTAACTTGGGGGCTCTTATTTCCATAATACCTAAAAAAAATTAAAACGAGCACATTTAAATCATCTGCTGCAAGGCAATTAATTGTGTGTCCTCAATAGCGCCTAAATTCACAGTTCAAATGGCACCAAGAAGCACTAATTGGGCTGAAGTCCATGAGAAAAGCATGGACTAGAATAAAATAAAATAGGAGCATTTGCACCATATGATGTCAAAGCACAAAATGAGAGAACCTAGTTCCATTGAATTTAACAAAACCTACATAATGCCAGTCACTTCAACAACCACAAAAATGGTTTCCACAAGGGATAATTTCAGACTTCAGTCACATTAAAATTATATTTTCAGTTTTTATTGGTATAGTATTGGCATTGATACTATTTACATCTGATTTCCAAATGTGTTTTGTTTTATACTCGTAGGAAGGTTTAAGCATATGAAGTTTATTAGGTGTATACATCTGTAAATAATATAACTTAAGAGAAAATATTCAACAGTCATGATTCATGAGCAATCTTTTCTTTAAGTGAAGTTGCTATGTGCTCTCTTTATCCCAAATCATAGATTATTTTTTATCTCAATAGGAGCTTCATATATAGTGCAATTTGTGTGTGCACACACTTGGGTTTGCATAGTTTTTGCAGTACCAAAATAAACCATATGGGAAGTTAAATATTTATCAACTTATTACTAGTATCATAAAGACTAAAAGCATCTACATCTTAAGGTAAAGATAATAATTCATGTTTTACTCATTTCTGGAAACTTCCTTTTTCATAAAGGGGGCCAGATGAAAAATCCCTGGCAACTACTGATCTTTTAGGTCTCCATAATTTTTTACCTTTCCCATAATGTTGTAGAGTTGGAATGATACACTAAGTAGTCTTTTCATATTGGCTTCTTTCACTTAATAACATGCATTTAAGGTGTTTCCAGTTCTCAATAAATCTTTTTAGCACTGAATGATATTCCATTGTATGGATGTATCACAATTTATTTGTGTATTTATCTATTGAAGAACATATTGGTTGCATCTAAGTTTTGGCATTCTGAATAAATAAACACTACTATAAACATCCAAGCTCATGGTTTTGTATAGACATGTTTTCAACTCCTTTGGGTAAATACCAATGAGCATGATTGATGGATTATATGGTAAGAGTATGTTTAGTTTTGTAAGAACCCACCAGACCATCTTACAAAGTGTACCATTTTTGCTTTCCTACCAGCAATGAATGAGAGTTTCTATTGCGCCCCCATCCTCAGTAGCATTTTATGTTGCCAGATTTTTGGCCATTCTTATAAGTGTACAGTGGTATCATCTCGCTGTTTTAATCCTCCGATGACATATGCTATGAGGTATGTTTTCATATGGTTATTTACCATTTATATATCTTTTTTTGTGTTAAGGCCTTTGGCCCATTTTTAAATCAGGTTTTTGTTTTCTTATTTTTGAGTTTTGAGTTCTTTGTATATTTTAGCAGATGTGTCTTTGCCAATATTGTTTCCCAATTCGAGACTTATCTTCCCATTCTCTTGTCATTGTTTTCATAGAGCAGATTTTAATGTTAATGAAGTCCAGCTTGTCAGTTACTTCTCTCATGGATCCTGCCTTTGTTTTTGTATCGAAAAAATCACTCCACAAAACCGGTTTGGCTCAGTGGATCGAGCATCTTTGGCCTTCGGACTGAAAAGTCCCAGGTTCGATTGTGGTCAAGGGAATGTACCTTGGTTTGATTGATGTTTCTGGCTTTCTATCCCTCTCCCTTCCTCTCAATAAAAAAAATCAATAAAATATACTTTAAAATAAAAAATAAAAAGTAATTTCCATATCCAAGTTCATCTAGGTTTTCTCACATGTTATCTTCTAGGAGTTTTGTAGTTTTACATTTAGCTCCATGATCCATTTTGAGTTAATAAAGGCTGTTAGATATGTGTGTGTTGGTTCTTTTTATTTATTTTTTTAACTTATGGATGTCCAGTTGTTCTATCATCATTTTCTAGAAAGAGTACTTTTGCTCTATTGGATTGCTTTGCCCCTTTGTCAAAGTTCAGGTGAATCCCTTTATGTAGTTCAATTTTGGGGATCTCTATTCTGTCTATTCATTTGCTAATACCACAATCTTGATTACAACAAAATAAACTATGCAAAGTTACTACAGTTTATACCAGTTACTACAAATGTTGACTTTAGAACATTATAGAAGCAGGACATGAATAGAGAGTTAGAAATGTAATTTTAGTCATTTATATTTATATTTCCAATGTAAGTATGATCAAAGATCAAATGGAATCATTAATAGTAGATGTTGATCACAGAAGTGAAAAAAATTGATGTATAATAAAGAAAAATAAAACTTTATTCAAGTGAAGGTATTACAGAATTCTAAATCTAATTTTGAGAGAGAAATGTGCTTTTGTTTTAAAAGATGTTATCAATATTAATCGTCATGTAATATAAAAATAGCATGGTATAATAATGGTTGAAAGAAATATTTATTGAACGCATATTTTGTGGGAAGGTACTTAGACTACTCATACAACACTACAATATAGGCATTATTATCCCCAGAATACAAAGGAGGAAAATAAGTTGAACTAGAATCATAAGAGCATAATTCTAGTTCAGGCTCCTCCAGTTATGAGCTCTTAGCTCTGGGGAAATCACAGCCTCTCTGAGGTTTCGATTCTTCACCTGTCGTATAAAGATGATACTTGCCCTGCTAACCTTCCACAGTTGTTTTGTGATGGCATTTAGATAACATCAAGGGCTTCCATGTTGTAGAAAGCACCTCACAAATATAGGGGTTTATTACAGATATAGAAGTCATGCTGATAGAATCAACACAAGCAACAGCAAAGTGGTTAAGAGCTCAGCCCCTGACATCATTCTAAGTGTTCATCTTGACTATTTTATTTTTTTCCTTGCTAACCTTAGGATAGGTGTTTAATCTCTCTGTACCACAGTTTCAATGCTGTTATAATCAGAATAATGACAATGCCTATCTAATACAATCATTGGTAGGATTAAGTAATGCAACAATATTCAAATATTTTAGAATATGTTAGCCATACTCATTTCTGCAGAGAGAACCAGTCTCTCGGCATCTTTGCCAATTTTCATCAATGACTAAATAGTTTGTGTATTAAATTCTGTTCATATCAATAAACATTTATTTTAAAAAATCAATACTAAAAAATACTAAAAAATACTATGCTAGACATTTTAGAGGATGCTAAGCTATATAGAATAGAATATCTGCATTTAGGTAACTCAGCCTCGTGTGGTTAATAAACATAAATAATCATACTAAAAGACAGAGTGTGATATATGGGAGTATTAGAGAAAAATTCCTACTATATTTCAGGTAGAAACAAATATTTAATCAACTTCATTCACTTGAGTCAGCCCAGCTCCTTGGTTCATGTTAACTGAGGAATACCATATTTTAAAATGTATTTTTAAAACCAGAGAACACAATAAAAATGTATACTCATAACTTTTGTCTTGTGTTTCAGTATGAAATCAAGATGTAGCTTTATACTGAGAATACTAGTAATTGAGTTATCCTCTTGAAATTAATATAACTGGTACATGGATTTGGAGTTAGTTTTTCCCAGAGTGCAGGAGGATCTGTGCCGCTCCATTCACACTCTTATGATTATTGCAGCCCGCATGAAAGACAGGTGTTGATGCTGGAGACTCAGTCTTTAAGCATGGAACAAATCAAAGATAAAAGACATATTAGAGATTGAAACTGAAACCCCATTCCTCTGGGTTGCTACTCTGTAATCAATCTGTTGAATTCAGATGTCCACACACCACACGGAAAAGTTGCTCTTTTTCCTTTTGCTGTGCAAGGTCAGCAAGTATTTACTCTAGATCTATGAGGCTCAGATTGTATTCTTCAGCTCTTCATCAAAAATTCAATTAAACCATCAATAACACCACTTCAATACCATCCCATTTATATTGCAGAAATAACCTTTCGCTGGCCCTTTGTTGGAACTTTTCATTGTCAGCTACTACTTTAAACAAAATTTAAGCATCTCGTCTAGATTTCTTCAATAACCATTTAATTTGTCCTAATCCTACAGTTTCTCTTCTTTTTAAAGCCATTCTGGACAAATTTTTATAGTGCTCATCAGTTTTCAAAGGACTTCCATTATGTTCAATTAGGTTTTCACTCAGTCACCAAGAAGCTAGACAGCTCAAATGAGTGAAAGCAAGAAATGACTGATTGATACCTGAACTATAGTAGGAATTTCTGATACTTCCATATGTCACACTCTGTCTTTAAGTATCATTTGTTATGTGTTTATGTTCTTTATGAAAACATGAATCTTCAGAGTGTAGGAATTCTGAGTTGTCTTTGCATCCCTAATGTGCAAGTACATTACAAAGTACAAGTTTATTACAATTCAGAACACAAACTTTTAGTGGTTGCTTAATAAGAATTTATTGAAAAAAATCAAATTCCACAATATGTCTCTGACCCACCTAAATTCCAATATTATTTCTTGATATCCTCCCATACATAGCCTATGCTCAAATGGATTTCAAACTGAGGAGTTTAGAGAACAAAAGAATATTTTGTTTCATCTCCAGATATTCTATATTAATATGTTGTAGGTAGAGTTCAGATATATTTGTGTATACAGAGTGGAGGCAAGAGTAGTTGTTTCAAACATTAGAAACTAATGCTCTTTTGTTTGTATAGAAAATAATGCAATAGTTAATAAGTAATACAAAAATAAACTGGGTTTTTTTTGCATATTCACAAATATAAATCGACTTTTGCCTCACCCTGTATGTACACATGTTAAGGTGATCTTGCAGACTCCAGAACAGGTAAAACTATTTTCTATTCTCCAAGGCCACTCTGCGATTTCCTAAACTTAGTTTTGTGGGGTTTTTTTTTTGAATTGTGATTATTACTAGAGGCCCGATGCATGAAATTCATGCACTCGGGGCGGGAGAGAGGGGTCCCTCTGCCTGGCCTGTGCCCAGGAGCCCTCAGGGGATGTCCCACTGATGGCTTAGGCAAGGAGGCCTAAGCTGTCAGACAGCCATCCTTAGCATTGCCATGGAGGTGGGAGAGGCTCCCACCACTGTGCTCACCATCAGTGACCTGGGGTCAGGGCTTCTGGCTGAGCCACACTCCCCCTGTGGGAGCACACTGACCACCAGGGGGCAGTTCCTGCATTGAGTGTCAGCCTCCTGATGGTCAGTGCATGTCATAGTGACCAGTTGTTCCACAGTTTGATCAATTTGCATATTACCCTTTTATTATATAGGATTACCAACCTAGAGTGGTCAGTTTCTTCTCAGATTACTATTTCTTGATGTTCATCTTAAATAACACCTCCTGCATAAAGCTTTCCTGAATTATTGCTTTTCTAAGAACTTCTATGACATTTTTCTTATACATGTTTTACACTTGCCAGAGTCTACCTTATAGGCATTTGAATAACCATTATCCCCATTAAAATATTATATAATAAATATAATCCCTTTAAAGGCAGGAACTATCTTAAACTTTTTAAAACTTTCTGATACACTGAGTGTAATGCTTAATATGTAGATAACTCATTGAAAAAAAAATCAGTTGTTACACTGTCTTACATTATTTAATTCCTGGAATTGTCCTTGTAATTTTCCACATTGAAGTTAGTAGCCATCTCTACTCAGTAAACACATCACATAAACCCTTACTGATCAAAAGATATAAGAAAGCCCCCAAACTCACCTTGAATGTGCCTTTCTTCTAAAGCAAATCCGTTGCACCACTAAATGCCAGCAGGCCTACTTTGTTCCGCTGGGAGACATAAAGTTTCTAATTACCAGCACAGCAGCACACTGCACAGCTTAGTTTTATGCAGTGTCTCTACTCTGAACAAGTGAGAAATGTTAACAGGAAGAGTGGGATAACTATGGATGGACATGACAGGAAGCAGCCCCTTTAGGCACTGTTATTGTTTGAGGAAGGGGTACTCATGGTGCCAGGCACACAGCCTAGCAATGAGGTTCCTGGGCCACCCTGTCTAGTGGTGCTTGATGCCTGAGGAAAGGGGCAGCCTGCTTGACCAAAGTTGATTCTGACACCCACTCCTCATTCAATGCAGAAAAAGCAATGAGCCCTGAGGCAAAAGAGAGGCTGTCCATGAACTTCTAATTATTTGTAAAAGTGTGATTAAGAGAATATATATCCTA
This sequence comes from Antrozous pallidus, assembly GCA_027563665.1. Classification (NCBI taxonomy): domain Eukaryota; kingdom Metazoa; phylum Chordata; class Mammalia; order Chiroptera; family Vespertilionidae; genus Antrozous; species Antrozous pallidus. The sequence goes on from CM050517.1 coordinate 91,350,632, forward strand.
TTTAATAAAAGAATAATATGCAAATTGACCATACCTCCAATCAAGCCACTCCCATAGCTATGCCCATCAGCCAATCAGGAGCAAATTATGCAAATAAACCCCAACCAAGATGGCTGCAGCGAATGTGAGCAGGAGGGAGGCTTGGGTTTCTCTGGAAATGGAGGAAGCCAAGCTTTCCACCTGCCCTTGCCAACCTAGGCCTCCACTCAATACTACAAAGTTTCAATTATAGAAGACAGATAATCCCAACAGAAATGGCAGCAGCAACAAAGCTAGAGAAAGCAGAAACTAGGGTTGCCCAGGCGATGGAGGAAGCCAAGCTTCTGCAGCCCTAGCACCTAGGCCTCCACTCTAGGCTACAAAGTTTCAATTATAGAAGGTAAATAATCCAAAAGAAATGGCTGTCACCACAGAGCGAGCAGAAGGCTTGGCTCCACTCCAGGCTACAAAGTTTCAATTGTAGAATATAAATTAATCCCAGATCCCCAGGGCCTCCGCTTAGGTCACTGAGGTGTGTGGCCAGCCTGCAAACCTATGGTGATAAGCCCCTCACCCAGGCTGCTCCACACTCCAAGGGAACCCCCATCCTGATCTGGGACCCCTTCAGGGAAAACCAGCTGGCCCCCACCCATGCACCAGGCCTGTATCTTATCTAATAAATGAGTAATATGCAAATTGACCATCACTCCAACACACAAGAGGGCTTCCCCCATGTGGTCAAAGATCCTGCCCTCAGGTGAACACAAAATGGCGACCACTATTGGGAGGTTCCAGGCCTGCAAGAGAGGGCAGTTGTGGGCATTCAGGCCAGCAGGGGAGGACAGTTGGGAGGGACCAGGCCTGCAAGGAAAGGCAGTTGGGGGTGATCAAGTCTGCAAGGGAGGGCAGTTAGAAGTTACCAGGCTGGCAGAGGAGGAAAGTTGGGGGCAAACAGGCTGGCAGGGGAGCAGTTAGACATCAATTAGGCTGGCAGGGTAGGGGTTAGGGGGTGATCAGGCTGGCAGGCAGAAGCAGTTAGGGGCAATCAAAGAGGCAGGCAGGCGAGCAGTTTAGAGCCAACAGTCCTGGATTGTGAGAAGAATGTCCAACTGCCCATTTAGGCTTGATCCTACTGGGATAGGGCCCAAACAGGCAGTTGGACATCCCTCGAGGGGTCCCGGATTGGAGAGGTTGCAGGCTGGGCTGAGGGACACCCACCACTCCCCAGGCACAAATTTCGTGCACTGGGCCTCTAATATATATATATATATATATATATATATATATATATATATATATATATATATATAGAGAGAGAGAGAGAGAGAGAGAGAGAGAGAGACATCTCCAAATAGTAAATATTTGCATACCTTTATACCTTTTTAATGTGGATATTACAAATACAATTTGACTCAATAAAGTGTTTCATTATTTTTATGTAAAATTTCTATAATTTCAAAACTTCTGTACTGCCACATGATTCCAACAATTTAAAAAATTAATGGAGGAACGTTAAGATAGTCATGAATATTAAAAATCTTGTGCTAAATATCTGAATATCTATAAAACACTTATTAACTATTTTTACTACTTATTAACTATTTTTACTACTTATGAACTATTAATTTGTGTGTGCAGTGTTTTCATTCATTGTCTTTCTTATTCCTCATAAGAATGTGAAAGAATCACAGAAATGTGAGCTCCCATAAGCCATGCCTACAAGCCATCTCATCATGCCCTACACTTTTCAGTTATTTAAACCACAAAATTCTCTTTCTCTTTTGAGCCATTTGTGTTAGTTTTTCTCTTCCTGCAATTGAACCACCTACTAGTGAAAGAGAGGAAAACTGGAGAAAATCATTAAGTTGTAAAGACTTCCTGATGCCCCTGCTGCTCTGAGCTCCCTGGGTGGCAATTCACATCTTAGAATGTGTTCAATCACGAAAGTCTTATATTTCTGCTATAAGATTAAAAGTTCCTTGAGCTGAAGTTTCATATCTTATTCTTTTCATAGGTTTCAATGGACCTAGCACTGTATCTTGGGTATATGCACTGCTCAAGAAATGATTTGCCGATTAATAATTAATACTTTCCTGTAAATGCTTCTTAGCCAAAAGGATAAATGAGTTCTTGTTTACTTTTGTCCCTAATGCACTAAATCACCTCTGATGATTCATGTTTGTCAGCCAACTTGACAACACATGAAAGTCCTCTGAATGTGCCTCCCTAGAGAGGACAGTCAGGATATGTGACAGCACCCAACCTTCCCAGTCAGATCTGTGACAGGTGCCACCCTCCTCCTCTCAGCCAGAGAACCCAAAGGGAAGCAAGTACTAGTACATCAAAGCCATGGGGTATCAGGGAAGCTGCCAGGGGTCAGCAGATCCATGGGAGCCTAATACTGATGGGAAGGACATCCTAGGGGTTCAGCAAACCTCACCATCAAACCTTAGGAAAATAACAACAGAAACCCTTCTATGAGACTAGAGAGATAAAAGCCAAAGTCGGTGAAATTAAATTAACTCACAGGCCACCTCAGAAATTTAAAAAATCTCTACATTGACTTTTTTTTTAAAGAATCATCCAGCAGGTGTTTTTTTTCCATCCCTTCCCTACCAATATATAGAGACAAAGAATTGCTTGTGATTTATCAAGGAAAAGCACAGGAGGAAGCCGTCCGTACATAGTCATGATGTGCTTGCTCACCCGGGCAGAACTTTTCGTTTTCGTGGCTGCTTTTTCCTCTTAGATTGTCACTAAAGATTTAAATGTCTAAAGAGAATTTCATAAGCATACTTTCTCTTTATGATGCCTAAGTTTCTAGAGTATAAACAAAACATATTTTTTCTGGGAAATACAAAATAACTCTGTGAAAATTGACAGTCTGACAAATTATAATATATTGGAAAAAAATAGCAAGTGCCTACTAGCTGCCCTACACACACACACACACACACACACACACACACAGTGATTTTCAAAACACTCTCCCTGTCATCAAGGATTTCACTCTAGTTGGAGTGATTCTCCCTGAAATAAGGAAACTCATAACTTGATAACTTTCATTTACACACTTTACTCTTGATACCCCCAACATACACAATATTTAAAGTCACAAATTAAAACAAACCTGTAATTTTTCTTCCTATGTTGATGATAAAGGACCCTCTTCTTTTCCTCTAAGACTATCAAGTGGGAAATGTCTGCCTCTGAACTGTCTTTCCCTGCATTTATTTTTCTAGTAGTATCCTTATAGTCCTATTTAAAGGAGATCTTAATTATTAAACATGTGCCCTGAATTAAACATAATTGACATCAATGAAAAATCTAGCCAATGTTTGCCTAGGCAAACAATGTCTATCTAAATGAATGCAAGCACAATGGTATACTTAGAAATGAAACATAATTTATTCTATTAGGCAAATTAGAAACACATTAAAATCTTATTGAAGGTAGCACTGTCTATGTACTTCTAGGTAGCATTGAGGTAAGCTAACTAACACCAACTGGCTAAATGTGTTTGAAAATGTACAGATACTCCTTTCAAATGCTAATCACGCTATTTACCTGTACAAATTCACAACATTCTCAAGCATCTCACCTATGAGCACAAACAATTGCCTATTGTTCCATAAAAAGGCAAACATTTTAATTCAGGAGGTCAGAAATGTAGTTTTGACCAATATATATATATATATATATATATATATATATATATAGTCAAAAATAAAGTAAATCAAATTAGAGACATCAAAGAAAGTGGGATCATTTAAATTTACTAAGCATTCAATGCTTAAACACAGTGAGTGAAAATGGTGCTGCATTTAATCAAAGTTAATATTCAATAAATCCCAGACTGACCTAATGATGAAACTTCAAAACCAAACAAGCATCTATTAACCTGTTCTACCTAATGGAGGGTTGGAAGGTGGGAAAATATTAAGAAACATTTGTGAAGTTCACAGTAAAGAGGCTCACTGAAAACTGAGACATATCAATCACAGAGGAAGGTAGAGCTCTTTCTCTCGACCCATAGCTTACCATCATATTACTAAATAAATATTTATAGCAGTTCCTTTTATCTTGTATATCATGTCTGGTTATCAAAAAATATATAAGGAGTAGTAAAAGACAAAAAACACACAACTTGAAGAGACAGAGCAAGCATCAGAACCAGACATGGCAGGGGTGTTGGAATTATCAGACAAAAATTTAAAACAACAATGATCAATATATTAAGGGCTCTAATGAAGAAAGTAAACAGCACACAAGAACAGATGGGTAATGTATGAAAAGTGATGGAAATCCTAAGAAAGGACACCCAAAATGCTAAAGTTCAAACACTGTAACAAAAATGAACAATTTGCAGACTGAACACAGCTGAAGAAATAATCTCTGATCTAAAGCATATATAAAAAGAACCCCTCCAAAACTGAAAATAAAAAAGAACAACAATGGACCAACATCAATAGAGTCAACTGATCTTCAATAAAGGAGCAAAGGCAATATGATGGAGCAAAGATAATCTTTTCAGAAGATGAAGCTGGTCAAACTAGACATCCATATGCAAAACAAAACAAAACAAAACAAACAAACAAACAAAAACAAGACACAGACCTTACACTTTTCACAAAAATTGACTCACAATGGATCAGAGACCTAAATTTAAAATTCAAAATTATAAAATTCCTAGAGCATAACACAGAAAACCTAGATGAACTTGGGTAGGCGATGGTTTTTTAGATGCAACACCAAAGGTGTGATTTATGAGAGATGTAATAGACAAGATGGACTTCATCAAGATTAAGTACTTCTGCTCTTTGAATGATAATCTCAAGAAAGGGGGAAGAACAGCCACCGTTTGGGGAACAATATTGGCAAAAGACACATCTGCTAAAGGACTATTGTCCAAAATATACAAAGAACTCAAAATTCAACCATAACAAAACAACCTGATTAAAAAATTTTTCCAAATACCTTAACAGACCCCTCAGCAAGAAAGATATACAGATGGAAATTAAGCACATTAAAGAATGCTCCATGGCTGGCTATTGTGGCCCAGTGGTTGAGCATTGACCTATGAACCAGGAAGTCACGGTTAGATTCCAGGTCAGGCTATATACTAGGGTTGTGGGTTTGATCCCCAATATGGAACATGCAGGAGGCAGTTGATCAATGATTCTCTCTCATCATTGATATTTCTGTCTCTTTCTCTCTCTCTCCCTTCCTCTTTGAAATCAATAAAAATATATTTTAAAATAATAATAATAATTAAAAAGATGCTCCATATCATATGTCAACAGAGAAATTAAAATAGCATGGAGATACTAGCACACACTTATTAGAATGTCCAAAACTATGGAACACTGACAACAACATTAAAGCTGGTGAAGATGGGTTGCAACAGAAAACTCTCATTCATTGCTGGTGGGAATGCAAAATGGCACAGAGACTTTGCAAGGCAATCTGGCAGTTTCATATAAAACTAAAAATACTTTTACATTAAATTCAGCAATCATGCTCATTGTTATTTACCCAAGGACTTGAAAATTTATATCTACACAAGAACCTGCCCACAGATGCTTAAACAGCTTTCTTTATAACTGCTAAAATGTGGAAGTAATCAATATGCCCTTCAGTAGGTGAATAGGTAAATAAACGGTTATTCTTTTCTACAATGGATTATTTTTCAACACTAAAAAGAAATGTTATCGGGTCATGAAAAGACCTAGAGAAACCTTCAGCGCATTTTACTAAATGCGAAGAGCCAAAATGAAATACACACACACACACACACACACACACACACACACACACACACACACACTATATGATTTCATCTATGAAATTACAGAAGTCAAAACTATGGAGACAGTAAAATAAATCAGTAGTGTCCAGGGGTTAAAGTTGCAGGGAAATATAAAAAGACAGAGCAGTGAGAGTTTTTAGGGTAATTAAAACACTCCATATGATTCTATAATGATAAATACACGTCATTTATACATTTGTCTAAAGCATAGAATGTGTAAGACTAAAAGTGAATCTTAGGATAAGTTATGGACTTTAGATTATTATAATTAACCAGAGGCCCAGTATATGAAAATTCACCTGGCCTGCCCCCTCTCAAAGTCCAGGAGTCTCCAGGGGCAGAAGACGACCCATTGATCAGGGGAAGGCAATGCCCCCATCACACCTCTGCTTCTGCCACTGCCAGCAGCACAAGCCTTGGCCAGCCTTGGTTACCTAAGTTTGGGTGGCTCGGCAGCTACCAACTTAGGCTTGCCTATGCCTTGGGCTAGCCCTGGATGGCTGGGAGACAGAGGGGACTGGGGGACTCCAGAGGCAGGTGCATGGGGTGGGCTGGCTGTGCCATGTGCCTGCCACCCCAGAGAGGCTGAGGGGACTGGGCGCTGCCATCTTGTGGCTGTGGTTGCTGCCATCTTTGAGGGCATGGCAGTCAATTAACATATTCCCTCCTTATTGGTGTGATGGTCAATTAGCAAATTCCCTCTTTATTAGATAGGATAATAAAGGTTTATAGGTTCATCGTGTACCACTCTAGTGGTTAATGTTGATAATGGGAGAAGCTATGCATGTGTGTGGGTTAAGGGGGTATTAGAAAGCTCTGTACCTTTCTCTCAATTTCTGCTGTGAACCCTAAATTGCTCTAACAATAAAATTCTTTTCTTTAAAAATAAAGTTATAGCCCTGGCCAGGTAGCATCAGTTGTTTGTGTAGTATCATCTTGATATACCAAGGTTTGTGAGTATCAAACAGAGCACATACACATATCAGCTAATGAATGCATAAATAAATGAAACAAGAAATCAGTATGTTTTTTTCTCTCTCTCCCTTTCTATCTGTAAAACAATAAATAGCTGAATAAATAAATACAATTATAGTCAAAATCTTAAAATCTTTGTATCTATTTCTGTTCCTTAGTATTATGCTTTGACACTAAATTCCTATAAATTTCTGGTGTTTCTTTGGCAGGAAATGGAGATATCTTTCTCTCATCACTCATTTGGTGTTCAGGTCATTTCTGATAAGCAGGGGCATATATTCTTTGAAGCCAACTCCAAAACCCTGAGAAAAGATGACATTGCAAGAAAGATGAAATGGAGACGTCTTAATTTAGATATAATACTGTCATTGGACACCTGCTTTGGTATGACAGTCAATGTAGCATTGGAAAAAGAAAGTCATCTTAGCAGTATAACAACAGAGAGTTGAATTAGAAATATCAATGCAAACATAACATTTTATTTTTAAAAATGTTAATTTCTGGTGAGACAAAAGGGAGACAAGTAACTTCTGTGTCATCCTGTTCTACCTCAAATGCTCATGTAAAGTAACTCCTCCAGTGTTCAATCAGTAGGCATCCAGATTCAATCCCATGATTGCTCTCCAATAAAGGCCTAATCTCCTTGAAACCAAATGATTCAATCTATGCCGGCAAGACAACTCAAAATATATGAGATACCTGTTGTCAAAGCAAATACAAGTTCAGAGAAACGTCAAGGTAATTTTAAAAGTGACAAAAAGATTGATCTGAAAAAAAGAGCTACTAGTGGCCAAATTATATCAATAATCTCTTCAAGACAATCCCTTCTTCACTGTGGGCTCTTGTAGCTGCAGGATGATACCCTACAGAGTCTTATAAGCTCTGTTGTTTAATGAAAAGTTCTGAAAAGATACCTAAACATCACTGTGTCTGTCTAAAAGTTTCTAATGTTGCTCTATTTTAAATCATTCCAAGATCTTAGCAATGGTTCTTATAATTTCACCTTGGATTTGATTTTTGTGTTTCCTTTCTTATCTTGAGAATCTTTTATAGTCTGGAAAAAAAACTTTTTACCTTATATATTTCTTCTAAATTCCATTTTATTTTTAAATTAAAATGTTTTATTTAATTATTTTCCATCAGCATTTATCCCTTCTCTATCCTTCTCCCTTCACCCTTACCTCCACCCCATGCAATCAGCATCCTGTTGTCCATGTCAATGAGTTCTTTATCTTTTTTTTCAATTTTGCTCAATCCCTCCACCCCCAACAGCTAATTTTTAACATATCTCTCTCCTTTCTCATTTTGTTATTGATAGCTAGAAAAAAAACTAGGTGGCACCTGTAGGACTATGCCTGGAAATAACTTTAGCTATATCAGAAAGTTTATTTGGAGCCTTTTATTTTTTTCCATGCCAATACCGGCAACAGTTTTGTTAATTTTCTCTTAATATATGATTAGGGTCTACTTTTCTCCAGCATTCAAAAACATCTTCCACCAGGCCCTTGTGGTCAGTGGTTAAGCTTCAACCCAGGAACCAAGATGTCACTGGCTGGGGCACTTGCCTGGGTTGCAGGCTTGATCCCCATTGGGGGAGCATGCAGAAGACAGCCAATCAATGATGTTTCTCTATCATAGATGTTTCTATCTCTGTATTCCTCTCCCTTCCTCTCTCTCTAAAAATCAATAAAAGCGTCTTTAAAAAAACACAAAAAACATCTTCCTCACTTTCCATTAGTCCTATCTGAGAGCCTCCTTGAGTCCTTTTGGCTCCTACTGACACCTCCTCAAAGCCCTCAGACTTTCCCTCACAATCTCCTCAAGAACCTTCCAATGTATACTGATGACCTCCTAAATCTATTGCCACTGGTTTTGGGGTTTGATTTTAATAGAGCTCCACTTCCAAATTCAGAATTCTGTTCCAGTTATCATTGCTGCCTAACAAGTGCCCCCAAAATTTAAAACAGCAAAAAACCATTCTATTGTCTGTCATGGTTTCAGCTGGTCAGGAATTTGCAAAGCGCTCAGCTGGATAGCTATGAGCTGGGTTCTCTCATGTGATCACAACTGAGCCCTCCTACAGTTGGAACACTAAAAGTTAGAGTTTCTGGGGATTTACCAAACTTTTTTTTTTGTTCTGTTGTCTGAAGGTGTATCCAGGCCATCTCTCTCTGCTCATGAACTAGTTTTGGCTTCTTCACAGCATAACAACCTTAGGGCAATTGGGACTATTTACATGGCAGCTTGGAAGTTCCAAAACTAATGTTCCAATGAGCAATATGGAAACTGTATTGAGTTTTTGTGATGGAGCTTTAGAAATCACATATTGTCACTTCTACAGCATTTCATCCATTGCAAGCAAATCATAAAGTCACTCAGATTCCAGGGGAGGAAAATTAGAATCTGGTTCTAGGGAAGAGGTTCTGTAAATTCGTATGGGGGAGAAATACTCTTGCAATCATCTTTGGAGACTAGAATCTGACATACGGTCTGACTGTGTGGTGTTTTGTTTGCAAGGCCTACAAGTTTGACTACTTTTTCATATAGACTAGTTCTAAGTTTCAGTATTAACACCAGCAGAAAGGTATAATTTCAACTAATTTATTAAAATGGTGGTTGAAATTATAAAAACTGAAATTAAATTATTTTAAAATAAAATAGAACTCATATAAAGTTACCACTATTATAACATCACCTTCATTTACTTAGGTATGTAAAAAAAAAGAAAGACAGGGGGATTACAGCTACCTAGTATGTTGTTTTACATATTATAAAGCCAGTTTGGTATATTCCAAAGCCTGATAAGATTACATTGAGGTTGTGGATATTGCCCCTCAAGATTCCAGGGTAGAAATATACTGAAAACTGCTGTCATAGCCAATGAGAAGCTATTGAAAACATAAATGTCGATATCAAGTCCTTTTCTGACCTTAGCTGTGACCTCATTGAGGCTAAATGTGATTTTACTCATTCTTTCTGCTGCAATTGCTATAATTTATTTTACCAAGAGTGGCTATTCTAAATCTTTTCTATTTTTTCCCATTTAAATCACGAGTTTTCACTTCATTTTTTAATAAATGGCTTCAACTCATTCTTTTTTTCCCCCTACCCAAATTAACAGTAAACAATTAACCAGTCAAAAAAGCTAGACACTTCAGTTTTCCTTTCTCTAACTCCTCAACTTCTAAAAATCTGTTCTTAATTCTTATATATTCTATATAGAATATATTTCCTTGGTCTTCATAGCTTGAGTTCAGTCCTTCATCATTCCTTATTTGAATTATGCAATGCATATTTAGCTTGTCCTCTTAAGTCTCGGTTATTCAATCAATTATCCTTGCTTCCTGGCAAAACAATTCACACTGTTTCCTTTACAGGATACCAGTAAATTATAAAACTAGTTTATTTCATCCCAGACTTCTCAATCTATGAAATTCAGCAATCCAATTGTTGAATACCAGTGAGCATGGATGGATTCTATTCTAAGAGACGAAAAACAGTGTGTTAGTGGGAGGGGAAGGAAATAGGAATTGAAATCCTCACATTAAATTTAGATCCAAAATAGTCATCTTAAGTATGATAGAAATCACAGAGGAAATAAATATCAAAAAGTTTATGAGGTTTGTGATATGTCTAAAATTTACTAGCAATCAATTTTACCGGTCTTCACATGATCTCATTCATATGTAAAATCTAAAGAACAAAATAAACTGATGAACAGAATAGATCCAGAGACATAGAAACATGGAACAGACTGACGAAAATCAAAGGGAAAGCAGGGGTGGGTGCATGGGAAGAAATTAGCCAAAGAACATATATATATATATATATATATATATATGCGTAACCCATGGACACAGACAATAGTGTGATGAAGGCTTGTGGTGAGGGTGGGCTCAGGCTAGACGGGGTCAATGGGGGAAAAAAGAGGACATCTGTAATACTTTCAACATTAAATATTTTAAAATAATAATAAATACATATTTTTAAAATATATGTTCAAATGCATAGTGACTCATTTTCTCATTTCTAATATTTCATCATCATTTTTGCTAATATTTGTGTTTATATTTAAAACAATTATCTTTTTCAGGTGACACAGTTAATAACAAAAGCCTAAAATACCATCACAACGTTGAACCCTCAAAATCAAAAGAGTCAAATCCCCCACGACCAGCTAATTATTTTCCTTGAGACAGAATTATATGCTGTTACTGCAAAGGACTTTTTTCGCATTTCTTACACAGAACACTCCATAGGAAGTCTTCATCTCTATATTTGCCTACATCATCCTCTCTTCTTAGAATTTACTCTTACTCCCATTGTGACTAACATAATCCTATGTACCTGCCAGAGCTAGCTATAATGTAGAACCTTTGCTGATGAGCCAGGCATAATTAATTTTACCTTTCGGAGGCTACTAGGATATTTTAGCCACTCACCAGCATGACATTGAGATCTAGAACACAGGGAACACTAAACACAATGTTCAGAGACTGCCCTTGAGATGTTTTGAATTAAAATGAAAGCCTCCTAGGCCTGCCTGGGAAACCTGCTAGTACTGGGGATTAGTGCAAACACATTGGATGTATTCTCTAAGCCCACTTGGTATGTCAGGAGCTGTGACTATTCAAACAAGAGGGTGCTGAGGTCCCTTGCCAAGGCTTTGATAGCAAAAAACAAATTATTTCTAAGACTAAAAATGCTACAGGGGTGGATACATTGACTCATCTGGGATAAAGCACATCAGCTTTGAAAGGAAACTAAAAGAAGAAAAAAATATATATGTGTGTGTGTGTGTGTGTGTGTGTGTGTGTGTGTGTGTGTATGGAAATACATATATACAGAATATACACAACATACAAAATGTAACGTTTAATATATAATATCTAATTTATAATATACTAGGGGCCCAGTGCACAAATTCTTGCACCTTGAAAAGAACTATGGACTGTGAGGCTGCAGTAGGCACAGGGGCGGGTCTCAGCCCATCCTCCACACCCCCACTTGGCCCCTCCCTCTGTGGCCCCCAGTCACCTGTCTGCTGGCAGCCCTGCTCCCACCACCGCATCCACATGCTAACAGTGCCTGCCCCACTTGTACCTGCTGAAGGCATGGAGTGACTGGGGCTGGCCAGCAGCAGGTGTGAGTATCAGCTGCTGCCGTGATCACCCTTTGGGAGTATGGGGAGGTGGAGAAGCCCTCAGGGGTGATCGGGGCTTGCAGCTGGTCCTTGGCAGTGGGTGTGAGCTGTGGCTCTGGTGCCAGCAGCGGGTGCAAGCACCAGGCAGGACTGTGGCACATGGGAGCAAAGAATTTTCAGTAACCACAGAGGACCCTCCTAATGACAGCAACCAGTGCCCTGCCTTGGTCTGGCAACCCCACTCACCCGCTCCACCATCCTGCCATGGCCGATGCCCGCCATGTTCTGCGCACACCCCCTGGTGGTCAGGACACATCATAGTGATTGGTTGTTTGGTTGTTCCAATTTTTCCATAATTTGGACTACTTGTATATTAGCCTCTTATTATATAGATAATTAGATTACATTTACACGCAATTAGATACAATATATAATATAGTGATTAATAAACCACATTTTATTATTGAAACTTCTGCAGCTCAGTGAGGGTCAGCATCATGCCCAGGATCAAATGTCTAATAATTTGTAGAGCCAGCACTGAAGTCAGACTTCCTGACACCACATATTTAATGTTCCCTTCATCACGTTACGCTCTCACTAATGTGCAGTTTATGCCCATGAGTTAGGCGATGGAAACAGACAGACATGGATAGCTTTTAAAGAGTAGTCCAAGCAAAGCAGAAATTGGCAACAGTTCCTTGCAAAGATATACATAACAGCTGGAGTATGACATCAGAGTATGACACTGATTAAAGCACATGACCGATCCCTGATGTGCTGAGATAACTGTTTTCCCCAGCTCTTCTTCCAGACCAAGTGAAATTACCAGAGAGCACTGAATGGTATGATATAGATGCTTATCAGAAGGAGAAGTCAGTGAAGTACATAGCTGATACTGTATGGAGGTTGCCTCTAATATCAAGAACACTAGAGTTGCGAAGTAAAACATGACTTAGTTTCATACCTGTGCAACAAACTTGAGCAACAAGTTTGCAAGGCAGCTACTGTCAAAGAGAAAAAGATATGCTTTACTCCTACTTCCCAAAGAAAGCATCAGATGTTATTTCAGCGACAAAAATAAATAAATAAAATTTAAAACAGCACAAAGGTTGACATTTTTCTGCAAGGCATGATTGATTTTGATCCTATTCTAGTTAGCATGGTTCTGCATCTATGCACAAGTCAACAGACCAAACAAGATAACAAGCTCAGAATGATTCTTTTAAATGAATATTTTGACCTTATGGGTTTAATCCAATTTTTAAGGTACAATAATCATAATTAAACTGTCAACATGTTATATAGCTAATGTGTGAATTACAACAATATAAATAAGAGAGTAAAGAACAAAAAAAATCCCTGTAATTTAGGGAGCCCTCATGGTATGGAGTTAAATACAACAAAATCCATAAGTTGGTGAGAAATCAAAAGAAAATAATAAATTTTGTGGATGTAAGATTAGAGTATTTCTAGGCTATAAAAATTCTTACTCAGGTATTCTAAAACAGAGCCAGGTTCCCACTTGGCAATGGCTTAAAACAACAACAACAACTAAAAATAAAGAACTCTGATATTTACTTTCCTAAGCTATTCTATAAGGAAATGACAGTATTCTATTAATTTGCATAGAGTTCTACATACTTTAACCTTCAAGTAATAATTTTAACCTATACGAAATAATGTAAGGTATTACAGACACAGTACTTGACTTCTGGGAGTCAGATGACAGCTTGGCTGAAGAACACAGGGCAGGCAATTTACACAGAGAGAGAATCTAGTCCCACCCCAGGCAGACAACAGGGTGAGCCATGGCTGTATCTTGAAATGAGTGCCATGATCCATCATAGCCTGGAACAGCCTGCTCTCCAATAGGCTGATTAGAATTAGTCATACTCTGTTTTATAAAGAGGAGGTAAATATTGTAAAAAAGAATGAGTCCTGAGCATATACATTTATACATGTTAATACTTTGCAAGTCACTCAGGTTGTGGTCCTCTCACACCATTTCTCACTTCTCAGTGTACTCCATTTCAGTGGTCAGAAAATAAATTTTGAAATGGCATAAAACATTGAGGAAGCAGCTTAACTACAAAATAGTTATTTTGTTAGGGTGCACGGCCAGCGGAAAGAGACAGACTTAATATTCAGGGCTGTTTTTCTGGTGGAGGGAGTTAACAACTCCGTTAAGACCCAAGAGGAAACTGGCTAATCAAACTGGTATCTAACAAGCCGGCTTCTGTAAAACCAAGAAACCCTATTGTCATAATAAAACGTTGCACAGATGTGTACTTCCTTCAACGCTCCTTTTTCTGGAAGTCAGTCCTTCCCTTAAATATGTCTTTGATACGACAGCGTTAGGACATCACGCGGCAAGGCAGAAAGGTGTAGTGACTGGGCAGAGACTGAGCTCTGACGTGAGGATGCCTTGGTTCAAATCAGGGCTCAGGCATTCCACTTTGGAGGTGCAATATTGCCCAATGCCTCTAACTCTCAGTTTCTTCACTGCTTTGTGTTTTTCTTTCCCATTTTGTTTTGTGTTAACCTCTGAAAGAGGAATAACAATATTCGTCTCTTAGGTTGGTCTACCAATGAATTTTTAAAGATCTATGTGGATTACTTAGAATCTTATCTGAAATAAGTGTTTCATAAAGGCTATTGTTATTACTCTTGTTCTCAAAATGACTCCAGCTCTCAAAATATATTTGGCCTAAAATCCATCATCATTCCCAAGTACTGCTTACCCTGTCTACCACACATTAAGCACTCTATCAGACTCAAGGCTTTCTCAGGCATTTGTACGTGGAATTAGAAAAATAACCTTAGATATATTTAGAGTCTAGTATATCACCTGCTCAGTGTTTCTAGTAACCTTAGGAACAAAGCAAAGCAAAACAAAAAAGTTGTTTGGGTTTTTTTTAATGTCAGCTGGCCCATTTTTGTGAATGAATATTGACATTAATATATCCACCTAGTTAAAAAAAAACTATACAATCAAGACATCAGGTAAATTAAACATACCATAAGTCTCCTTTTTCTTGACTTACAGCTATTATACAAAACATACATACAGTTTTCTAGGATGTGAGATAGATCCTAAGCCATTGAATGTTAAAGGTTGTTGCTTTTTCCAATTAAATCATTGAGTTGTCTGAAAAAAATTATAATACCTGTTTAATATTTAACATGTCTTGACAAGCCTGGTAGTCTAAGGATTTCATGGATTACTGAACTACAAGTCTTTCCTTGTCTTTCTCATTTTATTATACACATCAAGTACATGTCAACATTTGAGATTAGAAATTATAAATACTAATTGGTCACTAGGTATCTAACCACAATATAATGCTTCACCTTATACTTTTACCTTGCTGGAAACTAATTGAAATAATCTGGTCTCTCCCTTACTTTTTTATCCAATGATTACATTCATATTTCTGACTAGAGAAAAGCAGATCTAGTGATTCAACCCCCAGAGTTATTACTTAGTTTTTAGTGTCTGCTAATTATATGGAGAAGGAACGCACATAGAGAAAACAAAAGATCATTAGTATGAAAGAAAATATAATAAGGAATAAATCATATAGAGATTTCAAGGATGGCAAGTTCTCAAAATACGTTAGGTTGGTGGGGGGAACGTATGTCAGGAGTTAAGCCCTATCCTTAACTTATTTGGTTAGCAAGCTTATTAAGTATTATCATAGATACTCTCTGAATTAGTATGATTCAAGGAAACCCATAGAAATGTTTTCTGGCATTTAAAGCTATAACAGATGGCACACCTATCTAAATGCGCATTAATGTTTGCTGATATATGGTTTCAGGAAATGAGGATTATAAAATGGTGTATGCACAGGGGGGCTTCCAATACTGTAATGCTCACTTAAACTCTTATTTCTTTTATAAATAAAACATGGGTGTGTTTTCATATTTCTAAGAAGCAGTAACATTCTTTCCAGAAAAATTAAGATAAGAACCTAGCAATATTTCAGACTAAAATACATGTAAATTGATTCATCAAAAAATACAAATATTACATCTTGGACATTTAGATTTCTCTCAAATATTCCTTAAGCTTAGTCTCTTGGAGTATGCCATTTCTCAAATGATCATTCACAAAAAAATCTCTTTTCCCAAAAACAAGTTTGACATTTATGTTCATATCATTTTATTTCCCTTAAGGAGCCAGATCTGTTTACGGACATCTCATTTAAAGAAAATTCTGATGTGATGTGGAAGGAATTAAGAATGAAGAAAATTAATCCAATTTAATTTAATGTAAAATAAGCCATGTGATTTATTATAGACAAATTCCCTCAGCTGTGAGTTGTTGTCCACTAAAAGAAATTTCATATAAATTATCATATGAATGGGAGGATGAAAAAATCTGGCAGACACAGCCACCACAATATTAATTTTTCCCATGAACAGTATTTTGTTCTCCTTCAACTAGGTGCATCTATGAGAAGTCATTCAAATGCAAATTTAAAAAATATTCTTATACTAGAGGTCTGGTGCACGAAATTCGTGCATGGGGGGAGGAGAGAAGGGATGTCCCATAGCCCAGCCTGGACCCTCTCCAATCTGAGACCCCTCGAGGGATGTTCTACTGCCCGTTTAGGCACGATCCTGGGATCGGGCCTAAACGGGCAGTCGGACATCCTTCTCACAATCCAGGACTGCTGGCACCAAGCTGCTCACCTGCCTGCCTCACTGATTGTCCCTAACTGCTTCTGCCTGCCAGCCTGATCACCCCCTAACCACTACCCTGCCAGCCTAACTGATGTCTAATTGCTCCCCTGCCAGCCTGTTTGCCCCCAACTTCCCTCCTCTGCCACCATGGTAACCCCTAACTGCCCTCCCCTGCAGGCCTCGTCCCTCCCAATGGCCCTCCCCTGCTGGCCATCTTGTGGTGACCATCTTGTATCCACATGGGGGCAGGATCTTTGACCACATGGGGGCAGCGTACTTGTGTGTTGGAGTGATGGTCAATCTGCAAATTACTCTTTTGTTAGATCGGATAGAGGCCTGGTGCATGGGTGGGGGCCGGCTGGTTTGCCCCGAAGAGTATCCCAGATAAGGGTGAGGGTTCCCTTGGGGCGAGGGTGGCCTGGGCAAGGGGCCTGTGGAGATTTGCAGGCTGGCCATGCCCCCCAGCAACCCAAGTGGAGGCCCTGGGATCTGGGGTTAATCTATGTCTACAATTGAAACTTTGTATCCTGGAGCGGAGCCAAGCCTTCTGCTCGCTCTGTGGTGACAGCCATTTCTGTTTGAAACTTTGTAGCCTAGAGTGGAGGCCTAGGCCGGCAACAGCAGGTGGAAAGGTTGGGTTCCTCTGTTGCCAGGGAAACCCTAGCCTCTGTTTTCTCTAGTTCAGTAGCTACCACCATTTCTGTATCTTTTATAATTGAAACTTTGTAGCATTGAGTGGAGGCCTAGACAGGCAACGGCAGGCGGAAAGCTTGGCTTCCTCTGTTGCTGTGGAATCCCAAGCCTTCCTCCTACTCTCAATGGTGGCAGCCATCTTGGTTGAGGTTTATTGCATAATTTTCTTCTGATTGGCTGGTGGGTGTGGCTGTGGGCGTGACTTGTGGTTATAGCACAGATATGGTAAAATTTGCACATGACTCTTATTAGATAGGATGTAAATGATGAGGTTAACTACCCACACCATGAGATTTGTGGAAGGATAAGAAGTCAAACTTGAAAAGATAGGAGCCCATCAATCTCTGATATTCTACTATATGGATTGAAATTTCCTCTATCACAAATATTGAGCCATAATCTCCAAAAATGCCCCAATTAAATTGTACAGGAAATAAAATAAAAAGTGAAGATGGTTCAAAGACATGGCTTCTCTAGTTTTCACCTGTTTGGATGATAGAGTTGTCACTTTGAATTCTTTACAAGCCACATAAATATATTTATTTATTTTAGTAGCAAATTATGTTAACGTGGCAGTCAGGAGTCATAAATAAGTAAATGGGAGAAACTCCAGACATTGAATTAGATCATATGCTGATGGTGGGAGCCATAGATCTACATGATTCAGGCAAAGTAAGTTTACAAAGTGACAGTAAATTGAAAACTTATATAGAAATTGGATACTTCCAGGTTATTTATAATACATTTTACAAACAAATTTCATTATCAAGATATTATAAAGTTAAAATAATGTTGTTGATGATGATGATGATAAAGAAAATTTGGTTAGACTACCCATCTCCTACTAAAACACAAAATGAAGCCTTAATAAAGACATTTTATACTTTTTCTGAAGTTTGATCTAACACCAGCGTGAGAATGATCTTCTGGATTAAGTTCATGGACACAGGAGACAGAAAACTCAAATCGGAGTCCTTACTAACTGTGTATCTTTGGGTAATGTCACCCTTCCACCCAATATGCAGGGTTCCTGTTCTGGGCCAATGTCTATGAAACCTTAAACTTTACTTATTTATTTTTTTAATATATTTTATTGATATTTCACAGAGAGGAAGGGAGAGGGATAGAAAGTCAGAAACATCCATCAGCTGCCTCTTGCACACCCCCTGCTGGAGATGTGCCCGCAGCCACGGTACACACCCTTGACCGGAATCGAACCTGGGACCTTTCAGTCCTCAGGCCGATGCTCTATCCACTGAGCCAAACCGGTTTCGGCTGAAACCTTAAACTTTAGAGTACTGTCCTTAAAATTGTGTAAAACTCCTATAGGTTGCCTGGAACTAGAACCTTCCAGAAAGGGTGGTACACATCCAGACCAGTTCTGGGTCCTATTCACCAGAATCTCCCACCTCAAAGTTCCCCACACCATCACCCACTATTAGCATGTTTCTCTCCTTCAGGGAGCTTCCCAATTCTTTACGATCACCCCCATCTTTGGCCCACATGGAGGGTGGGCCAAGTGCCCCAGGTTGCTCCAGCACTGCCCATTGTTTCCTTTTAGGGCCACAAGACCAGCCTGCCTAGTAGATTGCTTTCAAGTGATTTCAGATGTTTCAAGTGATTTGAGATGTTTATACAGGTAAGACTCCAGAAAAAGTACCCCCCTACCCCCCCCCCCCCCGCGAAACACACACACACTCTAGGGGATAGCCTGAACTTTGAATAAATTTCTTATTTATTCAAACCTTTCTAAACTTCCATTTCCTTGTTGGTTAAAGGGGAAAATAATACTTGCATCACAATGTTTTTCTGATTCAATTATGTAAAATATGTAAAGCATCGATTACAGTGTACTTAGTGTGGTCTGTCACTCTCATCCCATGTTAAATGACAACCTAGGGTCACAGATTTGCAGCACATATGCAGAGACGGTACACACCAATTGGCTAACAAAGCACATTTCATTTGCATGCATTTTCATGCCTCCAGATAGAGCCGGTACTCTCTCAGGTTAGTAGGTGGCTTTAATCACCCTTTGTCTAATATTGGTCATATTCACAAAAGTATGTTTTCTGTCACCTCTCTGTAGGCATTTGAGTTTGTGGTTTTTATACCTCTACTCCTCTACCTTTTATTCTTATTTGTTATTGAGTAATAGAAGGGCAAACAGTTTAACCTTTTGGCTAGTGACAGACACAGGTCCTTTTGCTTAGGCAAACACTTGTTACCCCAAAGCATGCCTCTCTTGGTATGTGGTCCTCTGCTGCCCTCAAGAGCCTCTGCTCATTTTACCCACTTGCCTTGATTAGCATAGGCTATCCAAAACCTTTAAGAATCCTTGTTCTGACATTAGTGTGTGGAATGCAGTGCATGGAATATTTCCAGGTGTAGTTGCAAAGTTTCACCTTGTAAGGGGTAATAAATATCTATTCCCCACCTGAAAGGGCTCCTTTCATGAGATCTTTTGGACAGCACTACCAACACTGTCTTGGAAACACACCATAACTGTCTATTTATAGTCCTCGCTAAAGAGACACCACAATCAGAGCCACATAATCCAGCCTGGGCCTTAGAAAAGGCTTCCCACGAGAATGATATCACACACTCATTACAATGGCAAATTAAAAACCCTGACAATGCCAAGTCTTGGGAAGCTCACATATTACGTAAATAAATATAAAATGGTAGAGTTTCTTTGGAAAATACTATATAGAAGAACAATTCTACTTCTAGGTATAGACCAAGAAAAATGAAAACATATGCCCATAGGAACACCTATAAACAAAACATTCAGACAATTTTATTGGAAATGGAAAACACAACTCAAATGTCCTATAATAGGTAAACTGTAGGATGCTTATACCATGAAATACTAGTCATTAATAAAAAGAAATGCGCTATTGAAACATACAATAACTTACTAGTAAGTGCATATTAAAAGCATTTCACTAAGTGAATGGTACTATGCAGAAAAGCATACATACCACATCAGTCCATTTAATATGAAATTCTAAAAATGACAAATCTAATATACAGGAAAGAGATCAGTGGTGACCTGGGTCAAGGTGAGCTGGACAGAGTGGGGAGAGACAGAAGGAAACTTTCAAAGGCGATGAACATGTTCTAAATCTTTTTTGTGATGGCATTTCCACAGGGCTGATATTAGCCAAAGCTGACTAGTACATCCTTTAAAAGATGCATTTCATTGTTTAAGTCAATAAAGTTGACTAATATAAACAAGTAAATAGATAGATAAATACCTGGTAATTTAAAAGGTCATAACTGACAGCTCATAAACTCCACACGAAGTTTCTTTGGGTTGCCTCTCTGGAGCTCCTTTTAATGGAATTCTACTAGCAAAACACAGTAGCGTATCTCAACATGTTACTAGACCACAAAAGTCAATTTTCTAAAACATTTAACAAAGTGTGATACAGAACATTAGTGTCCACCTAAAAAAAAAAGATATTTAATTCCGTAGTTCTAATTTGTTCAGAATATTCTTACGTGGTGAGCCTTTATGCAGATATCATTCTTTCTAATAAAGAACGTATTTGAGTTATCGCAAAAGCAAAAACAATAACAAATTAATGTGGCAGAATGAAAAAGAGGCTGTACTAATGATGATTGTGAACACAACCACTAAACAGATGCTCAGCTCTTCCCAGAATCAGCCTTACCATCGACGACATCTTGAGCCTTCCTCTCCTGGCTTTGGACCATCTGTCATTTGGCAGATCAGCCATATTCTGAGACATCTATATTCAACCGCTATTCTCAATCCCTGCGAGTATGCACTAATTCTAGGCAAGATCATGATTGTCTATTTTAACATTTTGTTTTCCTCAGTTTCATTTAAAACCCTATCACATAAGGGAAAATTTCAGCGGCAAATGCAGCCTAATTGCCTCTGGGAAGGTTTCCTTACCTTCTGGAAGCTTTTAGTAGCAATTCAATAGATTTTCAAACCTTGCAGAGAAGAATACCATATAATTTCCTTTAGCCCATAATGAAAATTCACTGAGGATTCAGCTAATTCAGAAGCCTCACAGATTTGGAGCATCTGTAGAACTTTTCTTCTTAGCTACATTTCCATCTCAGACCTGAATATAAAATTTTAATTAATTAAGGCTACATTCAGTTATCATGTTCCTACTTTCTAAATTTTCTATTTTATTAATGAGAAATGGAAACAAGCCAGACCTGTATTGTTCAGTGGTTGAGCGGCAATCAGTGCACCAAGGGGCTACCAGTTGAATTCCTGGTCAGGACATACACCTGAGCAGGGGGCTCATTTCCCAGCAGGGGGCATGCTGGATGCAGCCAATCCATGTTGATGTTTCTCATAGCTCTCTCTCTCTCTCTCTCTCTCTCTCTCTCTCTCTCTCTCTCTCTCTCTTTCTCTCTCTCTCTCCCTTTGCTTTCCTCTCTCTCCAAAAATCAACAAAAACATATTTAACATTTTTTAAAAGAAATGGAAACAAAATTCTCTTTCTTGATCTTTGAAAGAGCCCAGAGTACCTAGTTAATTTCCAAATCCATTTTCTCCGTGGAGTAGGGGAAGAAAATGAAATGGAACCAGCTTGCTGAGCTAACCAGAAAAAGTTCAGAACTGAAATGAAGAGCTAAATTATCATTTCCAATATATCAGCTCAAAAAGTTCCTGGACAGCCTAGGGAAATTCTATACTTTAAACTTTTCTACTAAATGCCCATTGAATATGGCATCTGAGGTGAGAAACATGGAGGCAAAGTTTTATGTTCATATGGCTACTTCTGGGCGTCCATTTTGTTGAAAGCAAGCATATCAAGTTATTACTCTCTTCACAAGCTATCTCATTTTTACCAGAACAGTCAAAATAAATTGAAAAGAGCTCTTTCATGTGATCAAACCAATTTAGTCTTAATTTAGAGATTAAAAACAGATGCTATTGCCTGTGACTCACTGTTTACTGTTCTACTTGACCACATGTTTACTTTCAGGAGACAAAGACATGTTACTCTCTGCACAAATGCAAACGTCTGAAATGACCCCAGGGCAGGAAGTTTTTGAACCAGGAAAATTACCTTATTTCTTCTCCTCCCTTTTTCAGTTTAGAGTAGTGTTTATCCTTCTGCCTAAGAATCAGTGGATGGAACTATCCTAAGGAATAGAGTGGCGCTGTACGAAGATCGCATAAGAGGCAGGGCTGGTGCTCCCATCACTAGAGACCAGCCTCAGCGTTGACTGATTCGCAGCTCCTGGCACACGGACACTCACACAGTTAGTAAACAAAACGGCTAGCCAACGACCAAGACCATTCACATGTCAGAATGCTTTGCTTACCAAGAAATCACCTACTGTATTTGAATGCACTTTTACACTAAAACACACACACACACACACAAAAAAAAAAACCCAAACAAACAAACAAACAAACAAAAACATAACAGAATCAAAGGCAATGCCTGTTTTTAACTACACTTCCTCTGGAGAAAAACCCTGTTCTCACTAAGCATGTAAACAGATACATATTACTTCAAGCACTTGGCAGAACAGTAGCGGCAGGTACTGGGGCCTCACCATCAGAAAAACATGAAGGCTAGCAAAGCCTAACCCTGCCACATCCTGCTGTCCTTCTTTGGACCTTTCCTCCACTAAAGATCAAGTCAGAGAAAGTAAAAAGAAGGATATTTTTCTTCACTGCTGGAAATAAAGTTTGAAGAATATGCAGTTTCACACATTGGCCTGAACTCTATTTTGGGAATTCTTTCATTAAATAAAACAACTCTCCATTTCAGTTTTCCACATTGCCCCTCTTAAACACAAACATCTAGCATGTATACAGCGTTCTCAGGGGACCTCAGATATCCAGAACACACATGGTATTTAATTCACATCCATGTGCAAACATGTATTTGGCCTCTCAAGGTGTGTCCACTTTAGAAAACAGTTATGATAAGTTCTATTTATCTGTGAGCTTCTGACCTGCTTCACTGCAAACTTCACCAATGAGGGACAGAGGACTCCTACCTTGCTTACTGCCTATGATAAATACTAAATACTTATAATAAAACTGGAGAATCACTGGCCCTGATGTTGGCAACCAAACCAATTTAGGGGGGGAAAAAACTTGGCTGACTAAATCTACAGTACAGAGTTGGCTTCTGGTGGCAATTTCAACACATAAGGATCAATGCCCTGAGAGAAATGTCACACTAAAATTAGTGCAATCATTCTTTTTAATAAGATACTCTTATTTTCTGTATGACTAAGTTTTAGGGAACAAAATTTTCTAAAGAGCCCAAAATTAGTCAGAATCAAATGATAAGTGTCACAGACAAAAAGCTACAGGGTACATTTTTCTATAGCTGTGTGTGTGTGTGTGTGTGTGTGTGTGTGTGTGTGAGAGAGAGAGAGAGAGAGAGAGAGAGAGAGAGAGAGAGAGAGAGAGAGATCCATGCAGTTTTGTACCTGTTCTTCTAACCTATGACTAGAGAACAATAACTAGATTTTCCAAGGAACAATTACAATTGGTAGCACCCTTGTCTTTACTGAGTAGGAGAAAAAAAAAAACAGGGGACAAAATTCCAAAGTCATTTCTTGTACTATAATTGTTTAATGTTGCTTTCTGTCTAAGGTTTTTATTATTATATGGTCTGATTAAGTATGAAGAAAAGAAGATAAAAATCTCAATCCATTACATTTCTTTAAATGTGTTATAGTGAAGAAAAATACCTCTTTCCTCATTTTTCTGCTCCCACACATAATTAGGTTCTCTAGTCCTCACCCTGCTCCTACTCAAAATGAGGACCCTCCCCTGATTCCTGTCTAAATACCCTCTGCTTCTTCCCTAAAAAAAACCCACTTCAAGAAATCAATCATTCAACCTGATTTCTTCCATTCTACCTACTCTAGATTTTCAGGTCCTCTACTCACAAAGTTTTTCCAACTGTTCAGGGTTTTTAATCCACATTTGAAAAGCAGCAGCCTCTTTGCATCCCTTAGTCCATGTAGAGTCACAGCTTGCCCCTGCGCTTAGCTGTCCCTGAATTGACATGGATTCAGAAGTGCCCTGGCAGGAGCATCTTTTTCCACACAGGACAGTGACCCATCAGTTCCCGCTAACACTCACAGAGAGTGGAGATCACCCACCCAAACCAGTGCCACCCACCCTCCCACTCCCCCTCTGGTTCTGTCAGCCCCCACATAGCTGTTCCACAGCTGCCACGCTCTGACTCACACTCTCATTTCCACGAGCCCCAGCTGCTTGCATTTCTCCTTCCCTTTTATCTGTGTTCGAAGAAGTACAAGGCTGTGAGCAGAGCCCCCTTCGTGCTCCTGTTTAGATCAGGCACGTGAGTAAACACCTGTTTGGCGAGGGCACAGCAAAGCCTAAAATAGTAGTGTTGCCTAAAAGGCATCACCAAGTTCAGCTAAAGAATTACTACAATTAAGATGACAAGGCAGCTTTCATACAGCCAATCAAACCACAAGACACCACTGCCCAAATCCACTTGCCTGAATTTTGTGTATATGAAAAAAGGCTGTTACTTAGCTGTAGAAGGCAAGCACTTGCATATAACAAATGGAAAGGTAAATCCACAACAGGGCGCCATGGAGAAAATTATAGTCCTTTGACATGACAACCCTCTCTAAAGCAAGTAAAATGCTTTTTGAAAATCTGCCTTAGAGAATTCAGGTTGTTTTCATGAATCTCTCCCCTCTCAATCTACTCTGTACTTGTTAATAAAAATGAATATCCATATTAGATGTATTTTTTTATTTGTCAAGAAAATATCTCTTGATATCTTGATTGTCTACTTTATCAGTTCAAAACAGATCATTATCTATTTTCTCCACTATCTTTCTTAAAGGGAAAATTAATGGTCCCTGTTTATTTTTCATGTTTTTTTAAGAAACCCTACTCTCCACTTATATAATACCAACACAATCTACCTTCATATAACACACTTTGTTTAAGTACTTCACAAATATTTTGAAAAGCTTTTAGCCCTCCATCTGTTTTCATGTCCAAGGCCAAGTGCAGTGCTGCCTAGAATAATAAAGTCCATTTCTCTGTCCTGTAAATGTGCCCATTTTTCAGCCAGCGTGGCATGCAGGCAAGGGCTAATGGCCAGTCTGTAGCGATGGCATTTTGTCATGCCGAGAGTTAGCCGCAGGCAGCTCTTTTGCCAGATCAGCTCAGAACACACTGCCTTGCACTCTTCCCAAGTGTAATCACCTTTCTAAATGTCACCGTGCCTGACATGTGGTCGGACAGGCAGGATTCCTCCAGCCGGACTCCCTAGACCCATTCACAACATCAGTCCACTTCCTGTGAGGCTGGGTCATGTCACTTGGACAGTGTTCGCCTTCAGGTGATGCACAAGCTGAATCTCACCCCCTCATCCATCGGACAAGTTCACATTCCTGTGTTCCAAGCATCCCCTCCAGGGCACGGCTTTGCTGATGCCAAACAACTCTGTTTATCTTTCCTCTTTCAATACAGCCATCAGATTTTGTACTCTCTTCCTTACTTCTTCTACGAAAGCTCTGATGAAACTGGACTGTGGTAATTTTTTTATGGCCATCCTTCCCCCCCCTGCCCCTGACTTTGCCTTAGATTTCTTCTTAGGCTCTCATCTCATTGCTCTTCGGACAGCCCTATGCGAAGGCTCAAAGTAGTTTCTTCTGTTATATGCTCCCATTCTGTTCTCTTCCTTTATATAAAATCACATTCGTCTGCCATTTCTGTTCCTGTGACTGCAGGGACCCTGGCAGCCTTGTTTACAATTCATTCCCAATGCCCAGGAAGGTGCCTGGAATCTGCCAGTTCTCAACTGTTTGAAAATACCAGGTGAATAAGTGAATGCATGATAGCTTCTGATCTATAACTGTTTTTATAATCCTCACCCAAGGACATGTTTTTGATTTTTAGAGAGAGGCGAGAGAAAAGAGAAACATTAATGTGAAAGAGAAATATTGATCTGTTGCCTCCTATAGATGCCCGGACTAGGGACTGAAACTGCAACCCATGTATGGGCCCTGATTGGGAATCAAACCCACAACCTTTTGATGCACAGGATGATGCTCCAACCAACTAAGCTACCCGGTCAGGGCTGTACTTATATCTGATTCAAGTGCTTATACCTGGTTTATCCAAGTCAGTGAGCAATAATTATTTGAATCAATGATCAACTCAGTAAATTGTGTTATGCGTTTATACTCCACAAATATAGTCAAGTTATAAAGAACTTGTATAACTTAATTTTCCCAAACTTATAAGAATCAGTCATAGGAGAGTAGACTAAAGCATTGGGAATCAAGATTTTTAAATACAACTTATTTTTAATTAGTAGTATCTTGAAAATATTGTACTGTGCCATGAAAATTTGCTCTGATGTATATCCAGCAGCTAAACAAAAGCCCATACATATTCATACATGTTCACTATTAAGTATGGAAAAATTAAATCATAGGTTATTCAGAGTAATTCAATTTAGTTTTGCTTCACTTTAGTTTTGCTTCCAGTATTGCTTTCTACTTATAGTTGCATTTTTAAAAATAATAATCAATTAGTCATAGTCAACATTTATGTGCAGAGACCATATTAGGCAGTATGGAGAAATGCAAAAGAAACAGCAGGGAGACAGATGGCTCCATGTAATATACATAATAAAATGCCCTGCTCTGCTCTGCCTTACTTGGGCATTATGTGTTCAATCTGTAATGCTTTATATACTTTTGCATAGGTGTAGGTTTTTTTTTTCCTTCTCATTAGGCCTGAAGTTCCTTGGCAATAAATAACTTGACTTTTAGTTAATTCCTTTTTATCACCAGCTGTCCTTCTTTCTTACCATATCACATCATACATTCATTTTTCAAATATTTCCTGTGTATCTGCTAGGTGTCAGTTACTCAGCTAGACCCAAGATATACAGCAGAGAGAAAAATATAATAAAGTCCTGGCTGTACTGGAGCAATACTGAATGTGTATGTGAGAGGAGGAGTGGAGCGAAGATTGAACAGGTAGACAAATAAATATAAAAATGTACTTGGAAAGGGTGCTATTAAAAACAACAAATTTCGGGGTCAGAAACTGATAAGGTTATTTAAGATCCAATGGTAAGGAACATTTAGGCAAAAATCCGAATATATTGAGGAAAGCATTGAAAGATCTGAGAAGAAGAATGTTTCAGGCAGAGAGAACCAAAGGACAAAGGCTCTGAGGTGGTAAGCAGCCCAGTGAATTCCAAGAACGTCAGAAAAGAGGTGGAGTCAGAGCTAAAGGGTATCAGGGGCACCCCCATAAGATGGGGTTAGAAGGGGCCAGATCATGTCAGGGCAACACAGTCACTGGTAGGAGGCTTTGATTTTATACTCACAGAATAAGAAGCTTATGGAACGTTTTGCGCAAGAAAGTAATCCGATTTGTCAGGAGATAATTCTAGCTGCTCCGGGACAAATGGGCTAGCGAGTTACAGAAATGGGAGCTGAGAGACCAGTTGCCACACCAGGTAGGCCCCTGAAGTGGTGAGAAGTGGTCAGAACTGAACTTATTTTGAAAGTAGAGCCAGCAGATACGACTTGCTAATAGTTTTCACCAGAGTTGTGAGAACATAAGAAGAATTGAGGATGACTTCTGGGTTAGGGGTCTGTAAAGGGGTGAATGGTGATACAGTTATGAGAGGTGGAAGACTGGGGGAAAGCCTGCAATGAGGCTCCCAAGAGCAGATGCTTCATAAATGGTAATTTGGTAACTGAAAAACAGGAAAGTACAAATTAATACCGTTGCAAGCTGTTCATATAAGTGATAATAAGTACATAGCCTCAAATTCCAAATCTGTAGCATTTTAGAAAGTAGCAATAGTAATCATAGCAAAAACTAAGACAAAATAACATCCTGAGGGGGGAAAAAACCACCTTTAGAAAGTATAATTGAAAATTGTTTCAGACAACAGTAGGATGTGATCTTCAAATTTTATAGATTCTAACAGCTCTTATATTAATTTAGATTCGTTTCAAGTTCTTTGTTGAATAATCAGCAATGTTTAAGTTCATTTCCCTCTCACTTACTTAGCAGAAGACATTTCTGTTCAGTACTAGAAGAATTTCCTACCTCTAGATACTCGTGTTTTCAGATAAGTTAAATCATCAGACAAGCTAAATCATCTTTATAAATTGTCACGTTGGTAATCAGTTGAGAACTTCCAACTTGACCTCTATGTAGGACTCCAAACAGATAAAGATTGGTTGCTATGGTATCTTAATAACATAAATATCCATTCCATCAAGACTTGATTTTGAAATTCATCTCACAGTTTAATAGTGAAGTACCAGTTCCTTAATTGGCGAGGTTTGATTAATATGTCCTTTCTTACATCCACATGGCACATTTGCTCTAGGTTAAATTTATTTCATTTTTCAAGTTACTACAGTTTGGGGATTTCGGCTTTCCTCTCATCTCTGATATAAAGTATTATACCTAGGCAACCTGCACTAATTTATTTTTAGCAATATTCTAGCCGCTTAGATTCCAGACACCAGACACTTAACAAAGCATTTTTGTGTGTGTATGTACAAAGACTAGACATTGGGGTAAGAAGAAGCATCCTTTCATTTGCACACATTTTTTTTTAGGAAGGGGAAGGTTTTTGTTTTTGTTTTTGCTGTTTATTACCTAAGATTTGAAACTTTTGCCGCTACACTGCTCAGTAAACCCTAAGGACAATTTTCAATTGGTCCAAGTTACAATAATCTTGTGAAGATTTACTGCTGAGTTTCATATTATTTTGAACGAAAAAAAATTCTACTTACAGTCTGAATACCAAATGCAGCTTCACATGGGGTCAGGCTGCATCAATGTGCCACAGGCCTCCAGCGTAAATCAAATACTCTAGAACAAATTTGGAGAGTCGACTTCCAAAGTTTCCGTATAATGTACTGTGCCTTTTTCCCTTTTTTCCTTTTAACACAGAGATGTAAATCATACACCAACCTAAACACTTGGGGACCATATTTAGGTTAAGGATGAAGAGTCCTGCTTCATCCTTAACCTAAAAAAAAGTTGGAAATGTTAAGTTAATATTAAGCGATTCCAAATATATATATATATGTACATATATATATACTGCCATTGGCAGGGAGTGGGGACTCCTTAGAAGATAGGCGGAGGCATACTTATTCCCTGGCCATTTAATAGGATTTGCCAATTCTATGCCACATCTGTTCCAACAAGACTCCTGTCCCACATTGTGCCATATATTTGCTTTCATCTTCTTTCTAGTGGAGAGTTACTTCCTTTCCGGTAACTCCTGGGTGGCCATTTCACATGTAACCTGTGTAATCATGTGCATAGGCTATCGAGAAGCATTATTTGTATCACTAAAAAACTTTAAAAGTATTTTTTTTCATTCTTTCCCTATCAAATCGGCATTCTTCTTCTGCCAGGATTATCTCACCCTTTGAAGACTATCTATTTAATTTTTTTTTTCAAAATATGTCCAACTTATGGCATGTCTCTTTAGCACTGGTGAAAAACAAAAAACACACAAACAAAACAAAAAACACACACACAAAATAAATTTTGGCACATTTTCCCAAAGCTGCCATGAAACATTGTTTACTATGTTCACTACATGATGCTGTACAAGTGAGGAGCCCTTGACCTTGACATTGAATTCTGAGTTAGATAGCCAATGCAAGTAAGTCAGAAAATAAATTGTAGGTAAAAAGTACTTAACTATAGAAAAACATTTAAATATTTATCTATCTAGAAAAATTTATAAATAATCCAACTAAGAAGCTACTAGAAATAGAAAGTAAATTCAGTAAGTTAATGTGTTTCCAAAATTAGAAAATGTAAAGCAAAAATATTGCACATAGAATAGTAACAGTAAATGTAAAAGAACTACCGAGGAAATTAACTTCACAATAAGGTAGATTACTTATTTCAAGGAAATTATAAATTTTACTCAAAAGCATAAGCATAAGTAAAATAAACATGTAAAATTATAAATTTTACTCAAAAGCATAAGCATAAGTAAAATAAACATGTAAAAAACAGACAGATTATGAAAGGGGAAAAAATACCTTTAGAGAGATAAAAATTCTCCCCAAAATTAAGCTATAGGTTTATTTCAATCTCAATAAAAATACCATTTTTTAGTAAACTAATAAAAATTATTCTGAAGTTTCCCAGATATCTTGAAAAAAATGATGAAAAATAACAGTGAGGGAGGACTTGTCCTAACAGATTTTAAAATGTAGTCTAAATTTATCATAATTTAGAAAGTGTGGTACTTTCAAAATAAAAATGAATAACAAATATGTAAAAATCTGTAAATAAAAATAAAGCTGTATTTCAAGTTGACACAGGAAAGATGAACAATTTAATAAATGGAGTGAACAAAGTGGAAAGAAATGAGGTAGAGTCCTGCTTCATCCTTAACCTAAAAAAAAAAGTTGGAAATAAATAAAAAAATTAAAGCTAAGAGTAAAACCATAGAATTTCTATAAGCATATAAAGATAATATTTATACTTGATATATTAGATTGCATTATTATATTTTGTATTATATTACATTAAACTATACATGCAAAAATAAAATTGACATAAAAAGCAATAATCACAAAAGAAAAGTATATTTGACCTTACTTAAATTTAAACAGGAATTAGATACCCACTAAAAATGACAGTGTTGGTATGTATGCAAGCAAAGATTATGTGCATCAATAGCCTAATGTCATTTTTTTTGGGGGGGGGAATCAATAAATGTATGTTGGAATAACATGACTATATTATACAATTACAAAGTTGGATATTCAGAAACATAATGTTATTTTTTTTCCTTGAACCATTTAATTTTCTAATTCTGAATCTCCAACTAGCCAACCTTATATCAGACAATTTAATTTTTGCATTATAATTCTGCACCATCCAGTGCTGTAACATTCAACTTAAATTGCATAAATCAGTTACAATTTCGTTCGATAGTGCAGCCGCTCTGCCTGTTGTAAGTGGGGAGAGGTTCTGACGTGAAGGAGCAGTCTCCTTCCTATGCTGCAATACACTGCTGCTTCCGTACGTTCCGTTGTCTCAGCCAAGTCGAGTGGGACTCAAGTAGAGTCCACATTTGGCTGCAGGCAGCAACCTGGAACCGTGATATCTCAGAGATGCAGCCATTCTGCTCCTCTCTTCTTCTCTTGCTCTGCCAGTTGGCATATCGGCTCCCCCTCTCAGGTTAGCCTTGAAGGTTACATTTAGCCACTGTCATGTCCTTCCACTCTTGGATCAGGTAAGATAACCTGGAGACCTGGGGCTGTTAGAGGACCCTGGCATGCCTAAATGAACTAAGTGTCCATCTCCTTTGCTTTACCACCACAGGATGGTGTGAGGCACATCTACTAACTGTCATTTTTAAACTTCAACCAGAAGATAGTGCATCCATCTCTTTTTCTCAGTTATCTGCATACTCCCTGGGGGTTTTTCCTGTTTCTGTCCTGCTTTTCCATTTGACACTGAGCATAAGCGTTCAGGTGGGGGGAGGGGGAATGCCCTAGGCTAGTTTTCCCTCTCTCTTCTTCATCTAAAACTCTATTATACTTTCTCTACACTCAGTGGTTCAAAGGCTTTTATTATGAGGAGGAGAATGAAAAAGGACTCCTCACTCAGCTCTTTACATCAACTGACATGCTTGGTCTCAGAAGCCCCTTCCTATTCCATAAGAACTCATGACCCAGACAGTGTACAGCCAAGAAGAACAGAAGAGATTAGTAAATGTTGTTTGATATTGCAACTTATTATGATACATTATGATTTCAAATTTCATGCTTCTACATATATATCTATATAATAAAAGTCTAAGCGACCAGAATAACTGGTTGCTATGATGCATACTGACCATTAGTGTAGGGGGTAGACGCTCAACACAAGAGCTGTCCCCTGGTGCTCAGTGTGCTCCCATAGGGGGAGCGATGCTCAGCCAGAAGCTAGGCTCACAGCTAGTGAGCACAGCGGCAGTTGCAAGAGCCTTTCCCCAATTTGTGGCAGTGCTGAGGAGCAGCAAGCAGGCAGGAGGTAAAGAGAGAGCATCCCGCAAGGGGTCCTGGACTATGAGAGGGTACAGGCTTGGCTGAAGGACACCCCCTTCCCCCATGCACGAATTTCATGCACTGGGCCTCTAGTTTGTATACTAGTATATATACAACATATTGCCAGCTATTGGGCTTTGGTTTTGCAACCTCTGTACCTGAGTTCTGGCTAAGACAGAATTCAGAGCCAAGACTCAAATACAAGGAAAAGTTCATTTAGAAATAAACAGAGGTAGAAGAAGTGAGCCTTGGGAAATAGCCAACTGGGCTGTGTGGGC
Organism: Antrozous pallidus; assembly: GCA_027563665.1. NCBI lineage: Eukaryota > Metazoa > Chordata > Mammalia > Chiroptera > Vespertilionidae > Antrozous > Antrozous pallidus. The sequence goes on from CM050517.1 coordinate 91,383,273, forward strand.
TCAGGAAACAGGTTACAGAGGCAAAAGGGCCCTAGAAACTTAGGAAAAATAAAGGCAGAGAGAGACATAGATAGACAGAGGGAGGGGCTGCCTAGGGAAAAAATGGGGTGAGGAAAGGTGCAGGCTCAATACAGAGAAAGAGCACACTGAGTCCTTTGTATTGAGGGTTTTTATCTGAAGATCTCAGGGAATCTTAATAAAATATTCATCAGCTTTCCAGGTGTGTCCCTTTGGGGTTGTGGTTTCCACTGATTGTGGAGGAAGAGGTGGCAGAGGGGAGTTGTTAGTAATCATGGTTGGTCCTAATGTCAGCCATGGCATCACCCCACCTGCCCTTGCTGGTTTTCTAGGCCTAAAACACAACTGAGGCCTAGATATTATCTCTAGTTTGATCAATTTGCTGTAGCCAGAACATCATTATCCTGAGGGTTTAATGCTTAGGGGTGGGAGGTCATGCAGAGGCTTGTTCCTCCTCTAAGACAGTCTGACATCTGACTAGCAACATGCCAGGGAAGGGTCACCCTGGGGCAACAATTGTCTTTGTTGGGCATCCAGGGCTTTCCACACTGGTGGCCTTCATATGTCTAACTGCCTATCATATCAGATGCAGTTATACAGACATTAGATAAATTATGATGATAGATACATAGACAGATAGATAATAGATAGATAGATAATAGACAAGTAGATAGATAGATAGATAGATAGATAGATAGATAGATAGATAGATAGATAATAGGTAGATAGATAGATGATAGATAGATAGATAGATAGATAGATAGATAGATAGATAGATGATAGATAGATAATTGCATCTAATAAGCAGTGATGTCAGAAATGGGTTAAATCCTTTACAATTTCAAACCTCTAACCCTAAGGGACATTAGTTTAAAAAAGGGGGGGGGGGGCAAGAAACAGCGCAATATTCTGACTTTCAGAAATTTCAAGTTTACATGTGTTACAGAAAATTCTAGATAAAGAAGGTGAGGTCAGTAATAGAGTACAGAGGCAAGAAAATCACTCAGAACCCAAGTCTCCTGCTCAGCCAGACCTCAAGATACTCCAGAAGAATTATTAAGGCTTTCCTCCCACAACCCCAATCCACTCTGCCCTGATCCCACTGCCACACTATAAGCAGAAAAAATGCACGTGACTTGGTTACACATTTATTCTTTTCCCTCTGTTACATAATTTCTTACGGCTTCTACAGCCTCGGGGACAGGGGGCATATTATGGAGTATGTTTCAGTTACATTTCATTAGTCAAGTAACAGGGCAAATCTTGTGTGTGTGTGTGTGTGTGTGTGTGTGTGTGTGTGTGTGTGTGTGTTAATGTGAATAATCCCTATGTTCCTATAGCATTATAGCAAAGCACCTTAAAATATATTATTAATTCCATGTGATCCTCACAACAATTTGGGCCACGTATCAGAGTTCAGTAGAATTAATAAAAACACTTTAAGGTATGTTATGAGAAATGAGTTCAATACAAGACATTAGATGCTTGCAAAATGATTACAAGTCTGGAAGGAGTCTGCTCCAGGCTGGACCTCCAGGATTGACCCTGAACAGCAAACACCAGGAGGGCAACTGATTCTGTTACAGAAGGAAAGTAAGAATCAAAGGCCACCTCTGAGCTGCTCAGCAGAGAACATTCCGCTGTGCCTGTGAGCTGAGCCTGGGAAAGCATCTGTTTCTGTCCCCTAAGCTGCCAGTTAGACCTGGATGCTGGAACACTGCTTCAGAAACCCACATCTTGGCAGCCCGTTTTGAGAGAGAGAGAGAGAGAGAGAGAGAGAGAGAGAGAGAGAGAGAGAGAGAGAGAGAGAGAGAGAGAGAGAGAGAGAGAGAGAGAAAGAAAGAAAGAAAGAAAGAAAGAAAGAAAGAAAGAAAGAAAGAAAGAAAGAAAGAAAGAAAGAAAGAAAGACACAAAGCTGCAGGGAGATGGCTTCCACTAATGCTGTTGTCACGACCTGGTTATTATTCAAAAGGAAAGAAGAAAAGGGAGGACTATATATAGACATGCCATTTGTAAAGCTTGGCCAAAAGCTGCATTTAATTCTAAGTCTGTTCCCCACTAATTGATGGGAGAAAGGACTGGACAAGGGCAGTTTAAGCACATTCCCAGTCAGGTCTGAGTGACATGGGAAGGTGCCTACATGTCTGCCAGTCATAGCAGTGCCCATGATGGGCATGGTGACTGCAAGCACGAAAAAACTAAATATTTAAACTTCCAAACACAGGAAGCTCCTCTCTCTCTCTCTCTCTCTCTCTCTCTCTCTCTCTCTCTCTCTCTCACACACACACACACACACACACACACACACACACACGCTGGGACTCCTTGTGCAGGGGGGGGGTCACTCTCTTGTGCCTCCCGTGGCTCATGGCCATGCAGGGCACCACACATGGACTTTAATTGGCTTGGATTGGATGCTGAACCACAGCCGGCTGCAACATAGAATGGAAACCTTGGACACATGGTCCTCTTTCTGGCTCTGCTGAAAACCCAGTAGTGCCTTTTCCAGGACTGGCTTAAGAGGCAGGAGACTCAAAAGAAAAGTGTTTAACAAAAGAAAATTGATACACACACACACACACACACACACACACACAAAAAAAGGCAGGAGACCCTGGGATCTGAGGAGGTAACTCCACACCAATAAAACATTATTTGCATATCCTCCTGTGTGTCTTAGAAAATTCATTTTCTGCAGATATCACATGGACTTCATTTCCACCTGTGTCTGGAAAAGCTGGCCCATTAATTCCTCCTGCATCCCTATGTTACTTCCATTTTCTAAATCTTGAATAAATACTTCTAAATGATAGAATCTACTTTGCTTCCAAACATTAGCTGCAAGGAAACCTGGGAAACATGTTTTGCTTTGTTTTGTTAACTTTCCAGCCCCTGCAGGACAAGACATGGTTAGAAATGGATGCAGAGGCCTGGCCCACATGGCTCAGTGGTTGAGTATAAATCTATGATCTATGAAGTATGGTTTGATTTCTGATCAGGGCACATGCCCAGGTTGTGGGCTCCCCAGTATGGCTTGTGTAAGAGGCAGTCAACCAATGATTCTCTCTCATCATTTCTATCTCTCTCCCTCTCCCTCTCTGAAATCAATAAGAATATGTTTTTTAAAAAAGAAAAAGAAATGGATGCTGAGCACAGATAACCATAGCCACCATAGGCAGGGGCTAGAACTTTCACTTCACAAAAGAGGAAATGAAAATCAGAAAAATTAAGTGATTTGTATACTGCTTCAATGTTAACTAAATGGACACACCAGGGATAGAACCTAGGAGTTTCTAGGCCACATCAGTGTACTTTCCATTTTACCATGCTATACTGATGATAAGGATTATTAAAGTAGAAAAGAAATAAGTGATCATACTCCGTAAGGGGAACTAACATTTCCTGACATTCATTTGCTCATCTATCAGGCCATTATTATGTTTCAAAGAGGTCAACTTAGGGAGAATATCTAGATACAAAGCACTCCGTCTCAATGGATGTCAAGCAGTTCGATACAAGTTAGGGTGAAGCAAGGTTGCAAATTGTGAGCTCTTGTCTTCCTTCAAAAATGCAAAAATCACTCAAAACCTAGAGACAGGAAAGGGCATCTAAAAAGGAAGAATTCATGTTTATTATTTTATTCCCCAATAAAATTAAAAGCATATTTACAAAGATATATAAAATTTCAAGGAGTAAAAGAAAAACTTACGATATCTAAAATTAATTCAGAATTGCTATTTGAGCCAAAGATAATATAAATACAAGTGGAATAAGCACTGATGAAATTACCTCTTAAAGAGATACTAGCCTTAAAGATGTAACTATAAAGCTACATAATATAATTTGGCTCTCCTATCAACTTTCATCTCTTTTTTAATAATTGGTTCTTTTTTAAAAAGAAATCATTTTTCATATCTTCACCTGTAGATCTTAATCAAATGTGAAATTTTAGGTGAATTTTTAGCAGACACAAACTCATCTCAAACTCACTAATAGACAGACATAAAGAACATGGTTTTGGCGTCACTTTACACATCTTCAAGGTAGCAGTCAGTGCTCATTTTTGTGACTACCTCTTTAAAGGGAAGCACCTTGAAAGAGGTCTCCTGAGAGCACTTATAATAAATCTGTCCTGCTTTCTTTTCAGCAGGAAAGAAAAATCTACTTAAGACAATGCTTTAAGGCAAAATGTTACCTGACTTTAGATTTAAACTTTTCACTTATTAGGGAAGAAGTGAAAGTCCTCAGGGGGTGCTGAAGCAGTCTATTCTGAGAAGTAGAAATGGAAAAGCTACTTTAGGTAAATGGTGTCTAACACTGGCAAGAGACAAGTCCCTGCTCTGCCAACATACTCTCTCCTGGAAGTACCACCACTATCTTCCTCAGGGAAGGTATATTGATTCTTCATTGAGAAGTAAAAGATGATAGAGAATTATAGCAGCTTTTAGTTATTGACTCCCCACGATATGCCAGCCATGTTAGATACTTTACATACAGGGTGGCCCCAAAAAGTAGACACACTACTTTGAATAATTACAAAGGCAGTGTTTACTAAGTGCATTTCATTTTCAAAATGGAGCTATCAGCTGTTAAAGTCTACATACATAATTTGGGACACTCTGTATATTATCGCCCTTAATCTTCAAAACATTACTATAAGCATTAACAATATCAGATTACAGAAAGAAAACCCAGGCTCTGAGGAGCTAAAAATGTGCCCAATGTCGCCCAGCTAGTAAGCCGGGGAAGCAGGATTCAAACTCTGGTCACTGATTGGTGTTCAAAGTTTTATTGCCGACCCTGATAGGACAGCCATGAGAAATCCAGAAACTCGAGTAAAGGCTACTTTCTACTTAAAGGAGTTGCTCAAATAGAGATAGTCTGAGGCAAGCAATGCAGATTGACACAATGACCAAAAACCTGCACTCTGTGAAACTGCGCCACCACAGAAAAAGCTCTGCAATTTTACCCGAATGTCTATGGCAATCAATGTAAAGGTTGTTCGAGTTTAGCAAACTTGCCTCTAGCAAAACACAGATAAATTTGTTCTACTTATGGGAATGGAAGGAGAGCAGAGATTCCTTTTTTCTCATTTGCACATCCCCCTTGTGTTGAATGTTCACCTTCACAGAGTTAAGAGACACATCACAGAAGGGATGTGCAGCTATGAATAAACAAGTCATTCTTGACGTGACAATCAACACCCACTCTGCTCATCTTATGAATCTTTGTTTTTATTCAGATAAGATTGTTACCGATACCGGAGCTCATTTCTAGTTATTTCTCATGCCCAAGGTATTTAGTCATTAAAGCTTTTTGATGACTATTCGGATAAAAATTCACTTTGCAGTTATAATAGAGTCAAAAGCCAATTAATGCATTGCAGTTTATTATTTCTGCTATTTATGGGGAAGGTGAATACTTTTGACTAGCGAAGTTCTTTAACTGCATTTTTTTTCCTTTCTAGCACTCTTTCTTCCACCCAATGTCTGCTACTTATTGTAACTCAGTCATTCAAAATCAGATGTGAAGTCAGAAGCATTGTAACTAAATTGTGTGGGAAGAAATACCCAGGGCTGTGATTATTCTTCAAGAAACATTTCGCTTTTCTGATGCCACATCACATTATAGTTTCATTTTGCTCCCAAGTAATGCTAACCTTAATTTTCTTTGACTTCACTACTCCAACAGGTTACCTTGGCTCAGATGCACTAACACTAAGCAACAAGCTTTCTGGAAGCTTTTAGATGCCAGGGCCCTGTGTAATCACCTTAATCAAAGATTCTTAAAGACATTGGAATCATTTCTGCCATATTTCCTGCTTTGCCTGGGGACCATGGAGTCCCAGAGAAATGAATTTCTGACATACTGGGGTGGATGTGCTAGGGAAAAGGGTTGTTAGGGTGACATAATGAGATTGAAAAAAAAATGTATTCTTTACCTAGAGCAATACTAAAAGGGAGTCGTTTTTTTTTTCTGAATACAGTAGGAGACTGTCATTGAAGTCACAACTGTTGCATAGACAGCTCGTACCATTGCCACTACCACCACCATCTTCACCCCACACCACCATGCTCATTATTTCCCATTTGCTCTTTTTCATTCTCCCTAAACTCAGGTCCATTCTCTGTTGTGTTCTATGTGTGCCAGAAAGGCTGATTCTTGCAAACTACATTGCCTGGGCCAATGGGAAATCCAGTAGAAAATTAGAAAGAAAAAACCCATTGGTGTGACACAGTGGCTGTGCATTGACCTAAGAACCAGAAGATTCAAGGTTTGATTCACAGTCAGGTCCCATGCCCAGGTTATAGGCTTGATCTCCAGTGTAGGGCATGCAGGAGGCAGCCGATCGGTGTTCCTCTCTGTGTGTCCCTCTCTCTTCCTCTCTGAAATCAATTTAAAGAGAGAGCGATGTCAGGGTTATTCTTGGCTTGTTCATGCCTGCTTCAATCTCGGATTCTAACAGTGACTGCAACTGACCAGGCAAACCCTCTTCCGGGGATTTTGCTCTCACAGAGCTTTGGGGAACTGCTCTTCCCCTCCAGGGTTAGGGATGGTAACACCTTTCCATGTTGCTAGTCTGGAGTACTCAGCTTGTCTTGTTTGTTACCTTAACCAGTGCCACACATCCCTGATGAGTACTTCTATTAAATCTTCCTCAGATTTCCATAAGTGTGCTTTCTGTCTCTTGCTGGGCCCCTGGCTGATACAGTAATTGGTTCCAGGAGTCGCCTCAAAAAACAGACCTTCAGACTGAAATTCTAGTATTGATTTCACACATGTTACTTTATAACATACAGATGACTCAGGTGGGAGAAGGTGGGAGAATAACCAGTGGAGGACAAGATTGGGGGAGATTAAGTATCTGTATCATTTAATCGTTATGATGATAAAGATGATAGGCTCCTTCTCACTCTACTGAGGAGCCCCCAAAAATAAAAAATAGGAGCTTAGTGCCTTGAATTTTCAACTCAAGTCTTGATGGAAAACTGAAAAGGTTCTAATCAGCTTTAACCTGATGGCATAGGTTGCAGAGTTGCAATACTGATTGAATCTCTACATTCAGTGGACTTTGAGAGTTCAGGTAAAATTAGGATTAGCAGTTCACCTCACGTCTCAGGTTACCTTTGTAACCAGGGTTTTAACTGTAATTTGAGAGGTTTGTAATAATGAGGCAGCGCTTCAAAAAAAAGTGGAACTCTTGAGATGAGGTCCTTAACTTGAACTCTGAAAGCCATCTGAATTTTCTTTGCTTGTTGAAGCAGTCCCGCCTGCCTGTCTGAGAAAACTACTTTCAATAGTTTCATGTGGAGCACTTGCCTAGAAAGGACATCCCCATTCCCCTCAAGGTTAACCATCATTCATTGCTTCCATGGCCAGAAGAAGCAATTCAGAATATTCTCAAAGATAAGATAGATTCTACACCAAAGGAGTGACAGGACATTGCTGCTTTTTACAGTCAGATAATGGAAGGAGAGGCAAAGATGTTTAGAAATCGATTCTAAAGGAGCTATATCAAGGAAATAAAAACACGAGGTTGGCTGAAGATGAATTTATCAATATGGGAAAGCTTGCCTATGATTCTACCATAGATATATTGAGTCTGCTGAAACATCTGAGGTAAGCTCTAATAGCTTGCTTAAAGCCTGGATTCAATGGTCACCTATAGAAATTAGATTGAAATGTCAGGACTTTTCTGCAACAAAGATGAAAGAAATCAAAGGCAAAGGGAACTAGGAATCCTGGAGTGGACCCAGTTTGCATAATCTGCCCTTCTCATACCTTCTGGAGGCATCAGAAGACTCCTTTTTTCCCCATTGTAATCAGAATACTTAGATCCAGAGACAGAGAAGCATCAATCAGACCATCAAACCTCAGAGGGAAGGCAGGGGAGGGTGGGAGGGAGGGGGAGAGATCAACCAAAGGACTTGTATGCATGCATATAAGCCTAACCAATGGACACAGACAACAGAGAGGTGAGGGCACGAGCTGGGAGGTGTGTGAGGGAGGGGGAGGCCATGGGGGGATAAGGACACATATGTAATATTGATTAAGGGGGGGGAGAGATTACTCGGGTAATGAGCACCAGTATCCCAAGAAAGTAGCGTGTGGTTGCACTCTGTAAACCAGAGATGTTAATGAAGTAATGAACTCCCTAATCTCACAGAGAAGGATGGGGCCTTAGAGTGGTAGAGACCAGGTAGCAGAGCTCAGTTTCAGAGATGAAGTTGGCACAACCACTGCAATAAGCCACAAAGACAGATGGAAACCTAAGTGTTTTGATCAACACGGTTATATGAGTGTGGCTAATGGCTAATATTCTTTAGGTGCATTTTAGGGATGAAATACAATGTCAGCCTTCTAAGACATTACTTAGTCTACAATATCAGACAAATTCTTTCTCTGATAGGCAATTCCTGAATCTAAGTGCTTCAGTGGGAACTCATGGCCTCAGTACTACCCAGTTCTCAAACCCAGAGCCTTTTTAGATGGAGGCTAATTTATTTTAAGGAATCACCATGAAATGTGGACACAAAAACATACTGCAAATCTTCCTCCACGTTTTCCTCCAGAAGATCCGTGGCCATTAAACAGGGTGACAGTGAACAGGGGAAGAGAAATAACTCTATCACCTCAGAGTTATTAATTACTGGCCACAATTTAGCGCTAATCAGTATGAGCACAAAGTCAGGAAATAGAGTGTTGGCCCATGTCCACCTATCTCAACAGGTTTCTGGTGGTTATTTCTCCTGTTCCTGATTGTATACTCGAAATAATCACACTTGACAAACTGGAACATCCGTATGTTGATTCTCTGACTCATGCAGTAAACATTATTATGGTGGGAAGAGCCAAATAGAGCCCCTGGAATTTCTCCTGTAAAATAGTAATCAGAAAGCAATACCCAGGAAAAACTGCAAGAATGTGTGTGGCTATCAACATTTGAAAGGCAGGATAGTAATCCCTGTCCTATCCTGGTTTCACTCTTCAGTTTGGCTGGAACAAAGGCCAAACGGATGCTTCAAAAGGGCTCTGAGTTGTTTGGTGCCAGCAGCCACAGAGGCCGATCCAGATGCCATGCCCTTACTGGAACTAAGCAAGCCGGTGCTGGTTCTTGAGTAGTTACCCATCTAGAAAGCAGTTAGTTTTGTTGGCAGTTTGTTTTGTTGTGTGTGGTTTTTTACTGTTGTGAATTAGTAAAGATAATCAGGAGACGTCCATCTTTATCCAAATAGTAGTGATAGAATTATACTCTAAGTTTCTTACCTCAGGATGACATCAGCTCCTGGTCTCTGTCATAATTCAGAAGAATCTTGACCATATTGAAATCTCAGAAAATATCACTCTGATCCATTAGATTGAGGACATACTAATTGGACCTGGTAAGCAAAAGGTCACAGCACCTATATGTCTAAGTAAAACCATGTGTGCTACTGAGTAGAACATAACCCCCTCAAATTGCAAACTTTCTAGTAAGCCGTTGGTGTACAGCATGTGTGGACATCCCGTATAAAATGAGCAACAATTAACTGCACCCTGAGCTTCCTACTGTGATGAACAATGCACCACATTTAGTGTAAGTCTTTTGTTTTAGAGGAAGTGTATATTACATTTGGGAACAATGCTGCTACTGAGTAATCTACAGGATACGCATTTTAATTATTGCCCAGAGAAAGGAAGAGCCAGGTTGCTGCACTTCAGCTGCATTTATGGCAGTCTGAAAGATGGTCCTAAAAGGAAATACTCCCAAAAACTCCCACTAAGCTTCCCAGCTGCCCGACAAATTTCAGATTAGCTAGTGCACAGTCACCTATGTGATTCAAAAAGGAAGAAGGAAGGAAAAGAGGGAAGGAGAGAGGGAGGGTGGAAGGGAAGGAGGGAGGGAGGGAGAAAAGTAAGGGAGAAAGGGCCCTCCTATTGGATGGTTCTATTTCTCTGGAGACCTCAGACTGATACAGAGACAAACTGTTAAGGTGAACTCATCTAGGACCCACAAGGAAGTGGACCTATTTTTAGGCTTCCTCAAACATTTATTTCAGAGAAAGTGGTAATTGCTCCCCAGATGTTGATTTCTGCTTTCAGATGAAATGTATGTGGGGCCTGGGGAAGGATTTAAAGGAAAAGTGTGGTTTTTCTTGTTTTTTTTTGTTTCTGTTCCTGACTTCCATGTGATGATCTCTCTTACCACTTGTGCTACTTGCATCATTTTTCTGTAGGCCACAGTGGTATGCTGAACTGCAAATATAAAAATGATGTTTTGGATCCAATAACATGAGTTGTTTCACTGAAGCTGAGATGGATGCTGGCACCTGGCACCCCTATGACCACAGTGCACCATCTCTAGGAGAGCTGGCAGCTGCCCTGGCAGTGAGTAAACACAAATAGAAACTACTGAGCTGCCTATTTTCGAGCTTGGCTCCCTGATAGTGTTCAAACCTGGAGAACTGGCCAACTGCCTCTTGGTTTTCAGAAGAAAAAAAAAGATTAAAATCTACTGGAAAAAAATGCAGCAGTTGAGGACTCCCTTTAATTCTTCAAAACAAAACAAATGTATTTAACCCTTAAGGTAGCCTACCATAGTGTACGTAATAAAGCACTCTAAATTAACAAAAAGTTAAGTAACATTTCAATATTATTTAGCAAAAAGACCTCATTGTGGGTTTACTAAGACAGTGCCTGCTAATGCGCTTTTGCAACTTCTTAAATAGGGAAGCAGAAACCATGAACCCTTAATTCACACCAAGAGCATGGAACTGTTATGACGCAAGTTATTCTGAGTTAGATATGAGTAGAGAAGAGGTAGACTCTATTTTATGTTCCAACCTTTTGGATACAGGAAAAGAACCAATACAATTTGGCTTCAGCACAAAGGGCTCTACCTCTGCTCTCACTGTGCTGGGTGGGGGAGCAGAGGAAAGGGAGTGAGGTGGCTATGGAATCAGAAAGTGGATCGTTGTTACGATCTGGGACAGCTAATTGCTCTCTCTCTCTCTCTCTCTCTCTCTCTCTCTCTCTCTCTCTGACTGATGTGTCCCCCTCTATTTCTGTATTTCTCTGTGTGTCTGTCTCTCTTCATGGTTGTCACTGACTGCTTTTGTCTCTGTCACTCATGCCACAAGGTCTTATCCTTCTGTCTTGTTGTATTTTATTTTTGCTCTGTGTTTATCTACCCATTTACACATGAATCCCAGTTCTGACTTAAGATCCTTTATAAATTTAGCCCAGCCAGTGTAGCTCAATAGTTGAGCATCAACTTATGAATCCGGAGGTCATGGATCAATTCCTGGTCAGGGCACATGCCCAGGTTGTGGGCTCGATTTCTAGCCGGGGGCATACAGGAGGCAGGTAATAGGTATTTCTCTCTCATCCATGTTTCTATTTTTTCTGTCCCTCTCCCTTCCTCTGTCTCTAAAATCAATAAACATTAAAAAAAAGATCCTTTATACATTTTAATGTCAACTAGGAAAAGTTTCTGTGTCTCAATTCCAGAATGCTAGGAGAGAAACTAGTTGGCCAAATAGATCATTGATATCAAGCTGTAGCTGGTTCTGGTGAGTGTTACATGGATGACTGCCCATTCAGCTGAGGCTTAGAACACACCTTCTGAGAAGGATGTGTCTATTACAGGAAATGTATGTACTTACATGACTTATTAAGGGCCCAAAACATCAGTTTCTCCTAGCAACTACTCTTTAAGGTACTTGAAATATTCAATTGATTTTGACTTTAAGGCTAGTGTCCAAAACCAATCTAGGAAATTATACCATAGGACAAAAAGAAAAGGCATTTAAAAATATAAAAAGAGCCCTTGACATTTCCATTAACAAGGGCTATTGTACTATTCTACCAACAGGCAGGCAGCTCTTAGAGACACCCACTCAAAGCACTTCAAAGGAGGACTGTGGTAGTTGTCAGAGGGAAAGAGGGTGAAGGAGAAGTAAAAAGGGTAAAGGCGGTCAAATGTATGGTGATGGAAGGAGACTTCACTTTGTGTAGTGAACATACAATATAATATGCAGATGATGTATTATAGAGCTGTATACTTGAAACATATATAATGATATTAATGATTGTCACCCCCAATAAACTTAGTAACTTTTTAAACGAGCACCAAATATCAAGAGTTTGGATGAAGATCACAGCCACCAAATTAACACCAACACCTTTTTCTAAGAAAGGAGCATGGGTAAGAATATTTGCTCCTAAAAAATTAAGCATAACAGTACATAATTCTTCCAATATCACTGCCCTCTGCAGTACTTTATCATACATATGAATAGAAGCACTAAGATTGTTTTACTCATAAAAAAAATATTAAAACATGAAGTCACAAAAATTTAATGTTTATAGACACAGACAAAATGCGATATAAAGTTTGTACACAAAACATATAGATAATATTAGAGAGGAGGAAAGATGGGATTAAAATTAATATGTAGGAAAAGCATAAAGTTCAATCTAAGCTTTAACAAGGAGCTAAAAATTTGGAGGTAATGGATGGGGCTATTCAAATGAGGTAACTCCTTTTGGAAAAGGTGGACTGAGTCTCTCAACAAATAAAATGACACTGGGAGAAAAGGTCAAAGAAATATATGTTAAGAGTATTGCTAAGAGAAGAAAGAAAAGTTGGAATGGAGAGTGTAGAGCGAAATCAGGGATTTCATTTGGTACCGAGCAAGGTGCTAAGGAGTGGAGTTTGCACAAAGCACTACCTGGATTTTCTGAAGGGGATCAAGAGACCAGACATGAAGTCAGCATTGGGTATTTGGAAAAATATGCAGCATAAATTGAATGATGGCGTGCACAGGGATTATAACCTTGCTCTGTTCAAGTCAGCAGAAATATACCTAACCATCCCAGGACCTGCAGATCTACATGGTGCATTCCTGTCTCCTCACCTTCCACAGCCGGCCTCACACATCACCCTCGCCCACCAATGACATTCACCTCTCCTGGACACTGACTTCCTGATTCTCAAAAGAGAGAGATGTTAGCTAAGCAGGACACAGGAGCCACTCACTAGACCTCATGCCCCCTGCCCTTAAACAGAACTCTTCTAACCTGCCAATACAGGGCAAAGCCAAATGAGTTTCCATGTGTACAGGGATGAAAATGTAGAAGAGGCATCTTAAGACTCAGAAGGAGGAGAGAGGGTAGCACAGAAAATAAACAATCATGCAAGAGAGAGGAGGAAAAGTTAGGCACTGCTCGAAGAACACAATGAGAAAACCAGACTTTGAGGGTGACTTGAGAACAAATGAGAAGTACGATGTCAAAAAAGAAATGGAGAGAATAAGAAGGACATTGGGGAAACACTTGAGAAAATAAAAAGAGAATGTGGAGTCAGAAAAGAAAAGTTAATTTTTTAAAAAAGAAAATAATGGAGATACAAGGAAAGCAACAGAAAAGCAAAGCAAGTGAGCTGAGAAAGAGAATAAGAGAAAAATCTCTATGGAATGTGAGTCTTTTTGGCCATGGCTAGCCAAGATCACTGTTACAAATCTACATTTCATCTGGCTAATCAGAGAGAGAGAGAGAGAGAGAGAGAGAGAGAGAGAGAGAGAGAGAGAGAGAGAGGAACATCTGCATAGAAACCTAGGATAAGGTTTTGAGTATTGGGTTCTTAGTTCCTCTTTGCTAACCAATTAAAAGAGAATCAAAATACTTGCTGAGTTTTTTTTTAATTATGCAGTCATATAATTTGTTTGCATTTGGAAACTAACCACCTTTTGAAATACATGTCTGTAAGTGAAATGAGTAGTCTGTTCTCCCAACATGTGAGCAATAATTAGCCTATAAGCCCTAAGGCTTCATACCAGTGTAGCATAAATAATGCATTAATTTTCTAAGAGAAACAAATCAAAAGGACCTTAAAGGAATAAAAAGTCTCATAGTGATACTAACCCAAGAGTCTTCTTCAACCTCTTCATCATTAATCCAAACACAATTGCCAATGGCAGAGTGCTCCGTAGGAGTTATGGGAAAACAACTTTTAGCCTGTGATCTTGTTCCCTCTGACAAAAGAAAATTTTAATAAAGGAGAATGATAAAATTTTCTCAACAACCATATGCATTATTGATTATGTCATTTAACTCCTATCTAGAGTTTAGTGCTGTCTCAGATGGATTACATCCATACTTTATGCTCTCAGTGTTGTGTCTTACATGTGGTATTTGATGAGTCCTCCTGGGTACCTTTCAAGATTTATCTGTAAGAGATAGTACACTGATAACTTTTATTTCCCTATTATGTAACCAACAGCACAGCATCAATACTGAGTAATCATTTAAAAGCTGAGAGCCACATTTGCTCCAAAAGCCCAGCTGAAAGATAATCTGCAAAATTGTTTACAAGGTTCTTCCCACTCTGGTCTTATTTTATTGCTCAACTATTTAAAATAGGAGTTGAAAATGTCTCAAAGAGTCCCTTGTGGATATGAAGATTAATAGGTTTCAGATTTTGTTGACGCGTATGTGTTCATCTTTTAGAAAATCCATCCAGATAAGAACTTGATTGATGGGAGGTGTAACAGTTCATCGTGTTCTTGGAGGCTGTGACACTCTGGGAGGTGGGGAGACAGAGGGCCAGAAAATCCTGGCAAACGAATGGCACACCGTCCATGCTCCTGGGAGACTTTGATGTGATGGCTACCATTTCTTTCTATGCTATGGACCAAATGGATGTTTCTCTCCCAAATTCACACATTAAAACCTGATGTTCAATATAAAGCTATTGGGAGGTGGTGGTCTTCGGGACTGTTTAGGTTATTAGGATAGAGCTCCTGTGAGTGGGATCAGTGTTCTAACCAAAGAGATCTTGATCTAAAGAAACCACATTCGTCATATTTTTTCTAAAATATAATACCCTATCTATTTTTAAATGGAGGACACCTTTCATCACTTCACCATTTCTTGATGGACTAGAACCATCAACTATTATGCCAGGTATCAATGGAACCAGTCTGCTGTTTGGTTTGGGGATCACTGCTCTTGTCGTCATGGCTTTGTTACTGCCTTAACAGCATTCTAGTTTGTTTATTTTTTTCTAATTCCAATTAATCATGGGATGAGACACTGGAGAAAAAGCTCATTAATTAACATGTACATGTCAAGTAAGGTCCAATAAATCTGTGAGGGAAATATGTGAATCAGCAAATATCTATTGATTTTACATATCATTTCCCTATACATGAACTTATATAAAAGCCTGGAGTTAGGCATTAGTTGTCAGAAGATGTTATAGAAAAAGAAACTGAGACTTGGAGAAAGGAAATAACTTATCCAATGTTATTCAGCTTTAAAATTGTAGCAAAAAAGTTCAAACCCAATTCTTCTTGCAAATCAACTCTAAGCACTGTGTTAAAAGCCATTTCAGGATTTTTGTTTGTTTGCTTGCTTGCTTACTTGCTTGCTCCTGCCTGAGGAATTGCAATCCAGAGCAAAGTTCCCTAAACATGTTTCATTAAACACAAATGATACAAGATGTAATTGTTATCCAGTGAAAGAGGAAAACATGATCAAACAACTTGCTTTACCATAGAACTCCTCAGGGATTTTACTATGCTAACATACTCCATAGATCTCAAAAAGTAGCAGTTCCATCACTAGTTGGATCTTTAGATAACCCTGTGTAACGAGTACCTCTTCAGACTTCCAAGGGAAAACAGTGCAGAAAATAATGTTCTGGTCGGGGAGGTTGTTTGCCAGACCAGGTAAGTGAGGTCTGAGAGTCTTGATCTTTTTCATCCCCTTCCCTTCCCTACTGTTAATATAACAGAGATTAAAACATAAAATCTGGGAAAGCGCATGTAAATGATTGCCGTTTGATAATATAGAATTACTTCTAATAAAAGGGGTAGGTAAATCTCTTATATGAAGTTTCAGAATACACCTACAAACTATTCATGGATATAAATTGGAACCCTTAGATTGGATTCAGAATTAAGCCACACACTATGTCAGACCACAGCACTGTTGAACCACAGCCTCACCCTGAGAAACCATGCACTGTTCTTAGCTCTTCATGGTCTCCGTAATAACCGAAATAATCCAGTGACTTCTACCTTCACACATTGTACATAATCAAAACATTTGAGCAATCCTTCAAACCTCAACAAATAATTTTAAAGTAACTAAATTTGTCGTTTATTACAATGTTTCATGAAATAGCACTATTTTACAGTAATTACAGAGAAGGTCATTAGCCCACCAAATATAAGATTCTTTCCCTAAGCTGCCTCTTGATAAGATTTTGCATCATAAAAATCCTCTTGGCAACATGTTGCCATTAACATCTGTGAGTAAAAATTTTGCTAAGCATTTTATATTTATTGTCTTATTTAATATTTAAAACAGCCCCACAAAGTAAGTACATTAAAATAATAAAACTGAAGTTAAGAGAGATTAATTAAATGTCTTAAGGAGGCAGAGCTAGGATTGAAAGCCAGGCTGCCTGATTCCAAAGACTTTTACTTAACCCCCCTCTCTCTGTGATACACATATTCAGTTACTGCCTCATATAGTAAACATATCTAAAATCATGGTGTTCCCATTTAAATCATATAGAAGCCATAGAATGTTTAGAAAGAAGAAGGTATTCTCAGTAAGATTCCTCTATTTTTAACTTAGCAAGCTTCTTACAACTAAAAAAAAACACATTCCTTCATTAGCTGTGACCTATAACTAACTTACCCTCTGCAATTGCAAGTCAAAAGATCATGGCATCTCATGATTTCTTCTTCTCTATTGACATTTCTGCTGTCTCATCAAGGCCTGTACAAATGGAACTTAAGTGTAATTAGATAAAGTACAAGCTAAACCCCAAATATAAACCAATGGGATATATATGCATGGCAAAGCAAGCCAGATCTAAAACCCACAATAGCTTTACCAGAAAACCATTAGATACTCAATGTGCAATTCTGGATTTTGTATAAATTAATTTTAATTCAAAAGTCAATAAAAGGGAGAAGGAATCATAGCACTAATTTGGCTTTCAGTACAGAAAAAGTTGGAAGTGATCTAGAAGGGCATCCTCTCAATCAATGAAACCACAATTATTTATTGAACATTTACCACCACTACCAACCACTAAACCACAATGTTTAGAATCCTACCCCTTGAATTATCAATTGGGGTTAAAGCGTGACCAGAGATTGAATATGTGTAGGTATGAATATATATTACTTGGAGAGAGGATGGCAGTAACTGCTCAGAAACTATTATAGTCACAAGACATAATGCAGAGACCCAACGGGACAGAATGAAAGACAGGTAAATGTGATTGATTCTGGAGAAGTCACATCAATGGAGTGAAGCCCTGTAGGAGTAGAGATACATCAGAGCTGTGGTGCTTCATTCTAGAAGCACCACATTGTTTTAAGTACTGGATTCTAGGAAAGGAAGTAAAAGGATAGTGTTGAGACAGAATATTGGGGCCCACACAGCAAGCTCACCTACAACTAATGAGAGTGTTTTTGTGCTCCATTTGTCCAGGTAAGTTGGTGACCCTTTACAATATAAAACACCTGCTGGCGTTAGAAGCTGGAACCCCCACAAATAGAATTACAATGCAACAACCATGAATTTCCCTGGTATCCCTCTCATTGCTAAGAGTACTCATCTTCCAACAAAGCATGCCCTTCATCTCTGATGGATGATAAGTGTTTACCTGGTTCTCCAAGAGTTTATTATAAATATTACTGCTTTAAGACACCTAATATGCATCTATCTAATAGTAAGATAGTATGCAAATTAGTCAGGATGCCTTCACACAATAACCGACCAGCAGGCTGCATCCCCACCCCCTGCCCAGGCAGCTGCCAGGCCTAGGGTAGGTAGGATAGGATACCATAGGAGGGAATAAGAAAGGAGAGGGAGAGGAAGATAAACCTGCATGCAGACAGGCTGAGAGGAGAAATAGAAATACAGAAAGGGAACAAGAAAAAGATGCAGGAATGG
Source organism: Antrozous pallidus (assembly GCA_027563665.1). Lineage (NCBI taxonomy): Eukaryota > Metazoa > Chordata > Mammalia > Chiroptera > Vespertilionidae > Antrozous > Antrozous pallidus. Next base: position 91,401,252 of record CM050517.1, read on the forward strand.
AAAAGAGAAGGAAACTCAGAGCTGAACATGGGAGGGGTGGTGACTGCAGTGGGGGCAGAACAAGTGCACCCGGCAAGGGGTGGGGCACAGGCAGCATGGAGTGGGAGCCCCACCAAGATGCAGAAGGAAAGCAGTGGACCCCGGCACAGGCTGTTGGCAGGGAGGCGCCCACAGGTCCTGGGATGGAGGGGAGGATGGTCCAAGTCCTTCCCAACAGAGGTGCTCTTGTTTCGTGGCAGAAGCTCCCAGGCTGCGTGGGTCTTGACCACCCTCGCTGGGCCGGGGCACCCCACACTGGGAGGGGAGACACAGCTTAGCTGGGGTAGAGTCAGACTTTAAGGAGAGTACCTCTTTTGTCCCCAAGGGCTGGACCCCAAAGACACTGGCCAAAGTTAGATTGGTGGCATGTTAAGTGTACTTTGTTGACTAGAAGTTGGGGCATCCTGGGCAGGGAATAAAAGGAGGATTGCAGTGAGGAGGCCAGGGAAGGGGGGCAGTGAAGGCCTGTCCAGGGCTGGGCCCTGGGCTGGAGGTTAATGTCCCCCAAATGGAAGCTTTAATATCAAAGTGTGCTCAGGCAGGGCTGGAAGTAGGTCCTAGAGAGGAAAGGGGAAGGTTTAAAAAAGAAACCAGTGACCATGACAGGAGACTGGGGGGTGCGGGGGGGTAATAATAGGAAAGGAGGAAGGGAGGCAGGATTTAGGCTCACAAGGGAAAGGCAAATGGTGGGGGGAGAAGGAGACAGACACGGGGAATGAAGGGAGGAGGGAGGGAGGGAAAGGGGCCATGGGAGGTTCAGAGGGAGGGAGGGAAAGAAAGCAGGGAAGAGAAGGATGCTAAAATGGGGTGAGTCCAGAAAAATCTACACTAATAAAAGAGGAAGGTGCAAATTGACCATCTCTTTGTGATGCCCACCAGCCAATCAGGAGTGAGTATGCAAAGTAACCCAACAAAGATTGCAGGTTAATTTGCATACACAAGTGCCAAGTGGCCAGAGGTGGGACACAGGCATCCCACACTGCCTCAGCCACTCCAGGCCTCTAGGCAGCGTGGGAAGGCAGAAACACTGCTCTGGGCAGAGTAAAGGCAGAAAGACTGCTTCAGGCCTGAGTGAAGGCGAAAAGGCAGCTCTGGCCAGAGCAAAGGTGTTGCCAGCAGCCAGGGGAAGGAAGGCTCATTCTTGCATGAATCTTCATGCATCGGGCCTCTAGTAGTTCAATAAAAAGAAGAAACAAAATGTGAGAGTGAGGGGGTGTTAAAAGGAGGAGTTAGTAAGAAAATTAAGTACTAGGTGATTTTTTTATATGTAATCAGACATCTCCTGTGGGCTTCTGGACTGTGAAAGGGCACAGGGTTGGCTAAGGGCCCACCCTCCATGCATGAATTTCATGCACCAGGCTTCTAGTCCTATATAATAAAAGGCTAATATGCAAATGACTGAATGGTGAGATGACGAGTCACTATAATGTGCACTGACCACCAGGGGGCAGATACTCAACACAGGAACCCTCTGATGGTCAGTGTGCTACCACAGGGGGAGAAGCTGGGCTCATAGCTGGTGAGCATAATGGCAGTGGTGGGAGCCTCTCCCACCTCCCTGGCAATGCTAAGAATATTGACTGGTAGCCTAGTGGGCCTAAGCCAGAATCAGACATCCCCCCAGGGCTCACGAACTGCAAGAGGGCACATGCCAGGCTGAGGGACGCCCCCTTCCAAGTACACAAATTTCATGCACTAGACTTCTAGTTTACTAATAAAGGTAAAATACAGAATAACCATATTGTAAATTCCATTCCAGAACTTTAGGGTGACTTCTGGTTTCTCATAAAATCCACTATCAGCTTTTTTTAATTCTTTCCCCAACAATAATTCCACAAAATTGGAATATGTATAAATGCTTGATTATAATGAGATTAAAACAGAAGTTGCTTGTGTCCCTGACAAATGAGTATAGCTCTGACACAAATGTTGGTTGGTATTTTCTTTTATATTATAAAATGAATCTAAAGTGAAGATACTAGGATGTAGGTATGTCAGACTTCACTAAATTTTCAATGACACGAGCAAAAATTTCTTTGCTGAATCAAATAGTTTTTAAATACTAGAAGAATATTTTATCAATTTTATGTGCTATTCACAGTGTAACAGCTATAGAAATACACAATTTTAAATGCAACATTTGTTATTAATACTTTCTGCATCATTTTTAAGTCTAAACAATGAACAAACCAATAATTTGTAGCATTTGTGATTTTCATAGTGTACTTCCGTCATGATTGATTCCAAACCTACAAGGCAGATAACATTCCACACTATTTCCACTATTCATATATCATAGATGTAAATAACATCCGAACCATAGATAACAGTAAAATAATTAAGGAGTGACAAGTCTTAAACATTTATTTCTTTTGTTTTTAACACAGTGTTCAATTATAAGTTTACATAAATTAATTGTTTAATAATGGCTATTTAACAAACAGCAAAACTGCTGTAAATTTAACAATTGGCTCTTGAGACCCAGAAGCCACCTTCTCAAGGAAAATTAAAACATCTCTGAAAGTATAAGGCAAATGAAACACATTTATTTTTCTCTACATTGGTGTTTTGCCCTTATAACTCATCAATTCCATGAAGAACTGTAAATGTTTGGAAACGCTGCTTTTGTTTTTATTTTCATCCTAACTCCCATGTCTCCCTGTTTCTAAGGGTTTATGCATTACTCCTAACTGGTCCTCCAAACTGTCTCTTACTCCTATAGATCCGCCTCTAGCCACAGAGCTCCCAAACCACACTCCCAGGCCATCTCAGAACATCAGCTTTCAACTTAAGCAAAAAATCAAACAAACAAAAAAAAAACCTAAAAGAAAATAATACTTAATAATAATAACAATAATAATAATATACAACGTTCTATACAAATAAGAGTCATTTTATATACAAGTGAACGTGGAAACTGCCTGAATTTCACAGAATCAGGTGCAGAAGTGAAAATGCCACCTGGTTAATTCCTCAGACAATGTGAGTCCTTGCTGGAAATTATTTATTACACAATAAAAAAGGACAGGATGTTCTTTATAAAATATGTTTTTCTTAGGAACTCAAATTGTAAGCCTCTACCACTGACAAGGTGGCATTTTTAGATTAAGCCATGAGAAATCTAGCGTGATTTACAAATACAGCAGTCCAAGAATAGCAGCCTTCCTGCCATCCATGATTGGCATCGTTATTATAGATTCTATTATATTCTTATCTCACTGTCCAACAAAGCTATTCATTCGGCAACTAAGCTCAAGTCAAAGACAAGGCAGAGTCTACTGATTTGCAGGGGGAAAAAAAAGCTTTTGAAAAACACAGTCTCATTGCTCAGACAGAACCAAGAGTGTACATGACATGGTACACGGTGCTTATGATAGAAGGTGGCAAGACATGAAGTCAAAACAGAAGTACCAGCTGAGGTGTTTAATCTTCAAGGTGCGAGGTATAACATTCTAGCACTCTCTCTGACTGATACCAGCCACGAAGGGAAAAACTATCTAAAACATAGGGGGGAAAGTACACTGAGGCCCCTTTGATGTTTGTGTTGGCAAAGCACTTCGGCTTTCATCTCCAGTCTTCAATAAAAAAAAAAAGCTGAAATTTCTGGTTTATACATAAAGGAAGCTAAGACATTGCTGAGTAGGGCCTATTGTAAACACAAAAAAATGCAACCTTACTTCATTGCATGCCTGGAAATATTCATCTCAACATGCGCACACACACCCACATGCATACACACACCGACACACCCACGCACGCACCCACACACACACCTTAGAGATATCACACACACACACACACACACACACACACCTTAGAGATATCACACACACACCTTAGAGCTATCACGGTGCTTTCAACAAGGCCTATACTTATCAAAGGGAAATCTAATGAAATCCTGCAAATGCATGTACTTGAAATATTGAGGGAAGTAAAATAGCCCCTCTTTTGCCACAAGACGGAAACTGAAGGTTATATGCATGACTGTGATGAGGACAATACAGGTCTCTCTGCCTGAAGAATGATCAATAAAACACATAACTGACTTTCAGCGGGTGAGGGGGGCAGACACAATAGCAGCAAACAAAAAAGATTCTGTCAGTGATTCATGTACTTCCAACTGCCCTGGGCCTCCAGATCCATATGAACAGCAAGGGCTTGTCAGGGACTGTATGTGAGGTAGATAAATCTTAACATCACAGCATCCGAACCCCACATCCCATTAGTCTTCCTGAGAAACCACACAGCCCGTGTCTGAGGAGAGCAAGTCCTTCTCCATCCCTCCTCTAACGTACTTCCACACTCCTCTGGGACTGCTACCTCACACCATCCCTACTATGTGCTAATGTAGAAAACCTAGAAAGCATTCAAACATATTTGTGCTTTATAAGCACAGGTTTACGAACGATAATGAAATAGAATCCCAGTAACTAAGAATTGGGACCAAAATCTGAGATACCCTAAACCGGATCCATCCAAAAGGAATCTCCTCAATTGCCTTTCACGTTGATAATGACCCTGCTTCAATATCTCTCCACCACATGCATCTAGGACATGCAGTCATGATAAGGGGTTACATCTGGGCCACTGTAGATCTTAAGAAATTTCATCTTACCTTGAGTTGACATCTGGTGCCCCGTGGTTTTCACCTGGAGATTCTGGCTGGTCCTAGGGAGATACAAGAGGTACTTGGGTAGGTGATAAAGTCAAGGATTTCTTATAGTTTTCAGTTCTAGAAAGTTTTTAGTATTAACATTTAAGTACTGTATATAAACACCCAATTTTCAGAACTTATTAGTATGCTCTTTTAGAAAAGTATTAGTCTCTTTGTGCCTCAAAACTAAACATGACTTCTTACACTTTACTGATGGAATTTTTACCGCTGTGTTGTAAGTCCTTTCAATAAACTGTAATGTATTGAAATTAAGGTGGTTTTTCTAAAAAAAGATCGATGTCTTTTACTATTTTATCCTATATTTCAGACGTTAATTCTCCTTTTCCAGTTGTAAAATTAGTATATTTGCTCTTTAATGTGGGAGAAAAATAAAGTAGAGAAGTACTGATATCCAGTAACACGGTATTCTTGGAAACAGTGATGTGTCTCTTCCTTTCCCTGGCTCCCCACATTCGCTGGCAGTCTTGAACCACCCTCTCCTCTTCTAGCCTTTGCGGTTTCCATGCCCTTCCAGACTTCTTGCCATTTTTTTGCAGGCATGTGGCACTGCACTTCTCATTCCATCTTTTGAGTCCTTTAGAACCTGAATCCATTACAGCATTTTCTGTGAACTGTTATTTTTGTTCTTGTTATCATCTCTCCTTTACTTTTCTGCCAAGAACAATTAGAAATTTTACTACCAAATTTTTCATATTTTCATTTTTAGAGGACTTAAGCTTTCCTTAAGAGTATCTCATTTTGTGATGTGCCTCTCTCTCTCCACCACCTTTTCTGACCAACTTTTGGAACCCAGTTTAAGTAAAATGTAGAGATATGTTTGACTGGGACTAATATTTCTCTCTTATGCATCATGAGACATTTTCACCCAAGATTCTATCTTTTATACATTTCAAATTTAAAATTGTTTTACACATCCAAGCACTAAAGTCTTGGCAGGGCTCTGTGATATCACTATTTCTGTTAGAATTAGAACTCAGATATTAAAGGATTTTTAGGAATACATATACTCATGCATATAATTGAATTAAGAGATGAAGTCACTTTTTCTGACAGACAATAAATCTGATTGGCTGATTGGTTTGATATAGGAACTGATTTTGTCAAATAAGTAAAATAAACATTGTCCATACATTAACTAATTCTGTTGTTCTGAGATTTTTAACTATAAACATTTAAAGTATCTGAAAAGAAAGCATTTTATGAAAACTATTGTCAAGTGTGTACCAAAATTAATAATAATAGCTATTGAATACATTTCAGGAAAGCCTTTTTTGTATAATTCCTATAAATTGAGAGAGAAAAAATGACCCCAGTGACAAGGTAACAAATCTCTTTGCAAGTCAGGATCCAAACTGAAGGGAACCTAATTGAATTGTCAGCTGATAGATTAATAAAAATATATTTGATGATAGATCACCATATGAATTTTTGACACATGCTTGGAAGGAGTTCAAAGAATTGAGTGATATTACTATACTAAAACTCCTTCCATTTCTACCACTTTATGTATGATAACATTTTCTCAGTGCTCATATATTTAAATATAAAAATACAATCAGCAAGAATTATTCAAAGTGATGAAAAGCAAGGACTTACAACCACAAATTCTCTACCAAACAAAGCTATTATTTAGAATGGAAGGACAGATAAAGAGCTTCCCAGATAAGAAAAAGCTAAAGGAGTTCATCACCATCAAACCAGTGTTACATAAAGGTTAAATAATCCTCTTTAAGAAGAATAAAAAAAATAAGAAAAATGAAATAGCAATAAATAAATATCTATCAACAACTATATGTTTTTTAAAAAAATACAAAAACAAGCAGAATAGAACCAGATGCAAAGATACAGAGAACATTTTGATAGTTGCCAGATAAAAGGGAGGTTATGGGGATGGGTGAAAAGGTAAAGGGATTAGTTAAGAGTACAATTTGGTGTTACAGAATAATCATGGGGATGTAAAGTACAGGATAGGGAATATAGTCAATAATTCTATCTAATAAAAGAGAAACATGCAAATTGACCGCACCTTCGCTACGCTACCAGCCAATCAGGAGCAGGGGGTGGAGTGAGCTGCACAAGGGGTGGGGCTGAGTGGCGCCAGTGCCCGGCCCCAGAGGTGGAGACAAAGCGACGGTGGCAGCAAGTGCCCAGCCCCCAGGTATAGAGATGAAGCGGCGGCAGCGAGCACCTGGCCCCTGGGAGCCCAGATGAAGCAGTGGCAGCAGCAGTGGGGAGTGGGTGGCCCCCCGGGCTGGGTGGTAGCAGGTAGACAGGGCTAAGGCCAGGGCTGGGGTGGGGGCTGGAGCTGAGGTGGCCCCCAGGGCTGGGAGGTCTCTGGTGGCTGGGGCTAAGGCTGAGGCTGAGCCAAGCAGGGCAGGCTAGGGGTGAGTGGTCAGTAGGACATTCCCTGAGGGCTCGCAGTATGTGTGAGGGGGCAGGTTGGGCTGAGGGATCATCCATCCTCAGTGTACAAATTTCATGCACCAGGCCTCTAGTCCTATCTAATAAAAGAGTAATGTGCAAATTGACCGTACCTCCAATCAAGCCACGCCCACAGCCATGCCCACCAGCCAATCAGGAACAAATTATGCAAATAAACCCCAAACAAGATGGCTGCCACCACTGAGAGCAGGAGGGAGGCTTGGGTTTCCCCAGCAACGGAGGGAGCCAAGCTTTCCACCTGCCATTGCTGGCCTAGACCTCCACTCAATGCTACAAAGTTTCAATTATAGAAGTTATATCCCAGCAGATATGGTGGCAGCCACAGAGCTGGAGAGAGAAGAGGCTTAGGGATGCCAGGGCGATGGAGGAAACCAAACTTCTGCAGCCCTAGTGCCTAGGCCTCCAGTCTAGGCTATAAAGTTTCAAACAGGAATGGCTGTCGCCACAGAACAAGCAGAAGGCTTGGCTCTGCTCCAAGATACAAAGTTTCAATTGTAGAACATAAATTAATCCCAGATCCCAGGGCCTCCGCTTTGGCTGATGGGGGCCATGGCTGGCCTGCAAAGCACTATAGGCCCCTCACGCAGGGTGCCCCATGCCCCAAGGGAGCCCCTACCTGATCCAGGACACCCTTCAGGGCAAACCAGCTGATACCCACCCATGCACCAGGCCTCTATCCTATCTAATAAAAGAGTAATTTGCAGATTGACCATCACTCCAACACACAAGATTGCTGTCTCCATTTGTGTCAAAGATTCTGCCCCCATGTGGACACAAGATGGCCAGCAGGGGAGGACAGTGGGAGGTTCCAGGCCTGCAAGGGAGGGCAGTTGTGGGCCATCAGGCCAGCAGGGGAGGGCAGTTGGGAGAGACCAGGCCTGCAAGGGAGGGCAGTTGGTGGCAATCAAGCCTGCAGCGGAGGGCAGTTAGGGATGACCAGGCCAGCAGAGGAGGGAAGTTGGGGGCAAACAGGCTGGCAGGGGAGCAGTTAGGTATCAATTAGGCTGGCAGGGGACTAGTGTGGGGTGATCAGGCTGGCAGGCAAATGCGGTTAGGGGCAATTAGGAGGCAGGCAGGCAAGTAGTTTGGAGCTAGCAGTCCTGGATTGTGAAAAGGATGTCCAACTGGACAATTAGGCCTGATCCTACCAGGATTAAGCCTAAATGGGCAGTCAGACATCCCTCCAGGGTTCCCAGATTGGAGAGGGTACAGGCTGGGCTAAGGAACACCCGTCCACCACCACCCCCATGCACAAATTTCATGCACTGGGGCCTCTAGTATTCTAATAACTATGTATGGTGTCAGATAGATATAAGATTTACTGAGATGATACAGTAAATTATGTAATGTCTAATAACTGGGGTGTATACCTGAAACTAATATAATATGTGAATATAATTGAAAAATTAAAATTTATTAAAAAATAATTTTATGAAAATATAAATATAATTGATGCTGAATTTGCTTCAAATGATAACTAATATTTATCCAAGAGCAAATAGACTATTCTTATGAGATTAATTTTAAATAATATTTTAATTTTTACATTTAAAAATGTATCAGAATATATAATGTTTTTTGATCAATTGGAAAGTAATAATCTATCCCATATAATAAAAGGTTAATATGCTTATAGACCAAATGGCGAAACAATGGGTCACTATGACACACACTGACCACCAGGGGGCAGACGCTCAATGCAGGAGCTGCCTACTGGTAGTCAGTGCATTCCCACAGGGGGAGCACCACTCAGCCAGAAGCCCTGAGCTGTGCTCACAGCTAGCGAGCACAGTGGTGGTGGCACAAGCCTCTCCCGCCTCCACAGCAGCATTAAAGGATGTCTGACTGATGGCTTAGAAAGCAGGCCTAAGCCATCAACTGAACATCCCCTGAGGACTCCCAGACTGTAAAAGGGTGCAGGCTAAGTTGAGGGATCTCACCAAGTGCACAGATTTTGTGCACCAGGCCTCCAGTATATCTTATCTAATAAAAGAGAAACATGCAAATTACCGTACCTTTGCTAGGCTACCAGCCAATCAAGAGTGAAGGGCAGGGCTGTGTGGCATACGGGAGGTCAACCACCCAGGGACCCAGCCTCAGAGCATCAGCCAGAGGCTTGTGCTTTGGCCAGGGGCAGAGCAGGGCAATCTCCCATGCTGGGGGTCCTCTGCCCAGGGTCTAAGCCTCAAACAGAGGCAGCAGGGTGATCGCGCATGCTGGGGTTCAACTGCCCAGGACCCCATCCTCAGAGCATCAGCCAGAGGCTTGGGGCCTTGGCCCTGGGCAGAGCAGGGCGATCCTATGCACTGGGGGTTCCCTGCCGAGTGCCCGAGCCTCAAACAGAGGCTTGTGGCTTTGGCCCGGGGCTGGGCAGGCTATCACATGTGCTGGGGGTCAACTGCCCAAGGCTCCATCCTTGTAGAAGAGCGATCAAGTGCACTGGGGGTCCCCTGTCCTAAACCTGAGCCTCGGATCCTTGGCCAGAGGCTTGGGGCATTGGCCAGGGTGGAGCAGGGCAATCACAGCTAACTGGGGGTCCCCTGCCCAGGGCCAGAGGCTTTAGGCCTTGGCAGGGGTGGATCCAGAGATCAGAGGAGATAGGTGTGAACTGTAGAGGAAACACCTTTTCTGACCGCTCATTGGCTAAGCTCCCTGTATGCCACTGGCAATATTCTTAGTAACTTGGGTATAAGAATCCAAAAAAGTAGTCTAGGGTTCTCCACCACACTCCTGGCAAATAAAGACAAAGGTCTGCTGTTGGAGGGCTAAGGAGTATCATATCCTTTCCCTGGCAGTTTGGCTCAGTGGATAATGCCTAGGTTTGCCAACCACAGGGCCCGGGTTAGATTCTGATCAAGGACATGTACCTAAGTTGCAAGCTCCGCCCTGCCTAGGGCCCAGGTCAGGGCTCATGCCAGAGGTAACCAATCAAAGTGTTCCTCTCACTTTGATGTTTCTCTCTGTCTTTCCCTTTCTCTTCCACACTCTCTACAAATCAATGGAAACTTATCCTCAGGTGAGGATAAAAAAAGAAAAATAAAGAAATGTTATATCCTATGAAAGACACATCTTGAAAATGCCTAAAGAAAGTTGTCATTTTTTTCATGGTGAAGGGACCAGAGTCTGGGTTGATGAAAACACCTTGGTGGCTGTGGTGACTGGCAGTGGCTGCAGCAGTGGGGTGATGGAGCTGGTGCCTTTCCCTGATCAGCCCAGTCACCTCCCACAAAGGGAGGCCAGACTGTGGCTTAGGCCTGCTCCCCATAGGGAACGGGCCTAAGCCATCAGGAGGACATCCCTGGAGGTCTCCCAGTATGTGAAAGGGGGCAGGCTGGGCTGAGGGGACCCTTCCGCCCAGTGCACAAATTTTGTCCACCAGGCCCCTAGTCATAATAATAAAAGGCAAAGAGGTGTCACGACCAAACAACGGGTCACCATGCGGTTCATGGAGGACCTGTCATGCCCAGTGCCTGCAGGGTGCCTCTTCAGTAGCAGGAGGTGGGAAGCGGGGCGCCTCCTCATAGAGGCGGGAGACAGGAGGTGGGAGTTAGGAGGGGGATACCTCCTTGCAGCAGTGGGAGGTGGGAGGCAGGGCACCTCCTCTTATCAGTGGGAGGAAGGAGGTGGGAGTCAGGGTGCCTGCTAGCAGTGGCGGGAGGCGGGGCGCTTCCTCGTGCCGTTTCAATCACATGCTGGCCCTCTAATCCCATATAATAAAGAGGTGATATGCAAATTGACCATCACTCCAACACACAAGATGACTGCCCCCATGTGGTCAATGATGACCATCCCTATGTGGACATAAGATGGCTGCCACAAGGTGGTCAGCAGGGAAGGGCAGTTGTGGGCAATCAGGCCAATAGGAGATGGCAGTGGGGAGGGACCAGATCTGTAGAGGAGGATAGTTAGAGGTGACCAGGCCTGCAGGGGAGGGCAGTTAAGGATTACCAGGCCAGTAGGGGAGGGCAGTTAGGGGCAATCAGGTCAGCAGGGGAGCAGTTAGGTGTCAATCAAACTGGAAAGGGAGTGGTTAGGGGATGATCAGGCTGGCAAGCAGAACAGTTAGGGGCCAATCAGGCAGGCAGGCAGGTGAGCAGTTTGGAGACAGCAGTCCTGGATTGTGAGAGAAGTGTCCCAGATTGGAGAGAGTGCAGGCTGAGCTGTGGATACTCCCCCGCCACACACAAATTTTGTGCATCAGGCCTCTAGTATATATATAAAAGCCCAGTGATCAGAACAGCAGAACAACCAAAAGAACCAGAATGCCTGGTGGCTATGACATGCACTGCAGCAGCCAATCATTCTGATCTGGGCTCTGATTGGCCCCCAACACCCCAATAGGAGTGAATCCAGCAGGCCAACTTCCTGCAACCCCTTCTACTCTGCTGGCCCAACCCAATGGGACCCCATCAGGGCAGGCTGGCTGGAACCCATTGGTGCATGAATTTGTCCACCAGGCCTCTAGTAATTTTCTTAAAACTCAATCTAGAAGAATTTTTTAACACTTTGAGCCTTGTGACCAAATTTTATATATATATATATATATATATATATATATATAATTTAATTTTAATGTACACATCTATTTTTGTTATAGTGAAATATGATAGATGACCAAAACAAGATTTTCAGAAGTATAAAACTCTATTGTATTAGAGTAAATGTTTACCAGAAAAAAAATATAATGGAAATATAAATTCAAAGAAAACAAAAGATATACATTTCCAACTAGTAAATAAGATTTGATTTATGCATTTTTTAGTTAATGTATCTTGAATCATAGAATTTAAAAATTGAAAGAGAAACTAAAGTTTAACTATTAACTGGTCTTCATACTTATTTGTCTGTAGTACCCCAAATAATTCTGAATAATTTGTTTTCGTTTAATCATTAAGTTGACTTCTAAATTTTTCCATCCTAAGCTTAAAAGGTTAGCAAAGATGGAATTTCTGTCACAATGTAAATATTGACATTTAATTTATTTTTTATTTTTATAAGAGTTTATTTGAGCCAAACTGATGACATGCCGAGAAACAAGATCTCAAATGCTTTAACATTTAAATATTTTTGTAAAGTTGCATTTCTTTTTTAAATATAGCCAGAGGAAATCCAAACACTATTGCCATTCACATACTTCATCACAATCACTGCTTCTACAGCATCACTTCTCTCCTCTGCTCCTATTAACCTCTTCTAGGTGTTTCCCACTGTGCTTCTGTCATCAAGTAAAGGGATTACTACAATTCAATGTTCTACAAACTTATTTTTTAAGTTATATTTCTTTTGAATCATACACCTTGCATAAAGCACAAAGATCTATCCATCTTTTCTAACTAGCGAGCATGTCCATCCTCTCAAATTTTGGCAGTAACTATGAATTTGCATTTACTTTGTGTTTATATCTATTTTCTATTTACAACATACCTAGTACATAGGAGATTCTTAGTTAAAGTTTGCTATTTTTGATACAACTAGAGGCCTGGTGCACAAAAATCATGCACTGGAGCAGGGAGAGGACCTAAGCTTACAGTCAGACATCCCTCTCTCAGCCCAGGACTCCTCACTCCTTACTACCCACATTGCAGCTGCTAAGCAGCTCCCCCTGTGGGAACACACTGACCACCAGGGGGCAGCTCCTGTGTAGGACTGGGGAGAAATGCAGGAGGTTGGCCAGCCAGGGAGGGACTACAGGAAGGCTCCAGAGCATGTCCAGCCCATCTCGCTCAGTCCTAATTGGCTGGACTCCCACAGCAAGCTAACCTACCAGAGTGTCTGCCTCCTAGTGGTCAGTGCACATCATAGTAACTGGTTGACTGGTTGACTGTCTATCCCTAGTAGTCAGTGCACATCATAGAGAATGGTTGAATGGCCTTAGCATATCATTAGCACAGTATGCTTTGATTGGTTGAATAGCTGATTGGATACTTAGCATATTAGGCTTTTATTATATAGGATATTGTCTCAATAAATATGTCAACTGTACTCTATTAACAATCTCATATATATATATATATATATATATATATATATATATATATATATATGCACAGACACACATACCCACACATTATATATAATTTTTAAAAAGTTTTCAGTTATTTTTTAGGAGTATTAGTCAGTTTGACAGTTTTTAATTTTTATTTAGACATTTTTCTTTTCCACCTCAGATTGCTACTTAAAATATGTATTCAGAACTGGAATATTAGCTCAATGATTATGGATAGTATATACTAAAAAAAAATGTTCATTTTATGGTTGTAGTGTTATCCCAGAATGATTTTTTACCTGATCGGAAATAGACAAAAAGTTAATGACCAACCTAGCCCTGGAAGCTAGATAGAATGGTTTCTTTAGCTGTCTCCTCTGGAAAATAAAGACATGATCAGTGCTACTCCACTGTCTAGTTATCCCTCTCTCGCTTCAAGTTACCAGCTTTTGTCATCATATACCATTGCTTTTCCATTATCAACATTTATCACACTGATATTATTTCATATGACTATAATTCTCATTTTTATAACTAAAATTAAAATAATTTTAAAGATTGAAAATCATTAATATTATCATTATGTAAATATTAGCCACTGCAGAACCTAGGGTAGTACCTGAACAAATACAAAAATAAATAAATAAACTGATTTTATTCTGAACCCAGTACTTCTTGAAGAATATTGAGGTCTCATGGTCAAATCGGTTATCTATTTTAAACTGTCAGTTACTCAATTTGCTTCATTTATCTAGGATGAATTTCTTGTTAGCTTGTGTGTTTTCTCTTGAAAATCTAACGTTTTTCCCCACTTCCACATTTATCTTCTTCTTTAGAAAAAAAATGCCTCCTTGGCCAAATAACTAAGTCATCCAGTTTCTTAATCAATAACATATGTTGAATGGAATATTTTTTTCTTGAAAACAATCTTCTTGGAGACCTGCTGCTATCCTTTCTAAACTCAGTGCATGTTTTTCACCCTGACATTTCTTTTTATAGAATTCCAAGTTTAATCCAAGTTGTTTTATTTCCATGCTATTCTCTTGCTTAGTTTCCATATATGTTTTGTTGGAGAATATTCCTAAATTATTTTAAGTTGATAGTAAGAAAAATTCTCTCATGTTTGAATATATTCTTCCTTTTGCCATCACACTTGACTAATAGACTAGCTGAGATAAGATTTTTAGGTTCAAAATAATTTTTCTCGGAATTTGAAAACTCTGCTTTTTTACTTTGAATAAGTAAGAAACCTGACAACAATCAAATTATTATCTCATTGAAAATTGTTTTATTTTCCCTGGAAGTAAAGACCTTTTTAAGATCTTCTTTTTGTCTTCATCTTGAACCTTCATTAAGATAGGTCCAAAATGGATACAACTTCATTCATTCTATTCTGTCTTTAATCAACTCACACATTTTCTTCATCTCAGTGAAGTCTTTTTGGATTATTTCCTTCTATCCATCACCTTTGTTCCCATCTTTATGTAAAGCCTATCAGAGACATATTGGACCTCCTAAATTAGCCTCTATGCCTTATTTTCTTTGTCTTTATTCTTTTACAATATTGTTTATTTCCAAACTTTATTTTTCAATCCATCTTAATTTTTTATTTTACTGGACATATCTGTAATTATAATAATTACTTCTTGCCCTCTGGTTAATTCTTTTACATAGCAGTAAGTTCTCTGAGTAACCTATTTTATGAAATATTCCAAATATACAAAATAGAAGTTTTTTAAATTTCTTTTTTTCACATGAAAAATATTATTAGTGTTTTCTACTTAACTGTTTTTTTCTTCTATGCTTTTGATATTACTCAAATATAGGTACATTCTTAATTTCCCACTTGTATTTATAAGTCAAATATTAATATTATAAATCAGTCATCAAACATTGACTCCCCCAGGATATTTCATAGTTCTGCTATTCCAAAAGGCTTCTTCATAAACCTAAAAACCAGCTGCTTATAAATGCTTAGGCATGAAAACCCTAAATAACCATTCTATGGACACTAATCCTAGTAACCCTAAAAATTAAAAGGTAATAATGCTGGAACTATATTAGATGCCCTTACACAATGGCTGCAAGTGGTAATGTAAAATAGCTAACCTCTAGAGATATAGCTAAAAATGAAGATCACCACTGATGTGATGGAATAAGATAATTTATCTTCCTCATTCATCACGGATATTTACCTGCCATAATTCTACCTTTTGTTCTATTTTCTTAAAATATTCTTAATTCAGGAATAAAGATAGTGGATAGTAAATAAACTACATAGATTGCAATTCTCAATACCTGTGTTATAAGCCTATTTCTGCTGCCAACTAGCCATGAACCTTCATTGGATCATAAAATGATGATGATTGAGGTACTGCCCATCCTACTATTCTACAATATTAGAAATTTAAGTGTCCATAAATAACATTTCTGACAATGTCTGATAAAATCAAACATTAAGACCATATAAATCACATGCCAATGCAATATTTAGTGCTGTATTTAGTGCTAACAATAATCTTTTCTCCAGAATGCTGTGACTGGTTTCCATATAATTTTTTTATCCTATACAACATACTGATGAGTTTTTAAGCACATAGAACTCTAAGGAATACTTGAATATACTACTATTTAATCAATAAAATGAACCTAAGGTAGAGCTTTTCCTAATGAAAGATCCATTTTAATATACAGCTTTTATTTTTTTCTTCCTAAATAAATCTCACATCATTCCAACTCAGCAAACTCCCCCTGAACATCTTATTGGTTCAGTCACAAGTATTATCCTAGAGACCTCTGTCAGTGTTTATTGGTTTGGCTGTTCTCTAACCCTGTTCTTGTAGGCCATCTTTCTCACCTTAGAACCAATCACTTCTCTTTTTAAAAAACTGCAGTGCCTTCCACATTTTTATCAGTCAAGAAAATAGATTTAATCTCTATAATTGACAAACATGTATATTACATGCACAAAGGGGAAAATGTATCATGCTTACAATTTGCCACAAATGCAGTTTAATATATGCCAATATTATTGAGAATATACATTTTCAGTTATTTAATAAGAACACTTTGCAATTTCATAATGTAACATATGATCTGCAAACCTTCTCAAATACAGTTCTTCATTTGAGATTTTTTAATTAGTCTGGGACAAAAAGGG
This sequence comes from Antrozous pallidus, assembly GCA_027563665.1. Classification (NCBI taxonomy): domain Eukaryota; kingdom Metazoa; phylum Chordata; class Mammalia; order Chiroptera; family Vespertilionidae; genus Antrozous; species Antrozous pallidus. Next base: position 91,417,554 of record CM050517.1, read on the forward strand.
CAAAGATAATCCTTGTTTGACTTATGGAGGAAGTGAGAAAAGAAGGTACAGAAAGACAAATTACAGTTATACACCAGTGTGACTAAAGCCAATCTCATTAACATTTCCGCATCTTCCCAGTACCAAATTTTGTGTTATATTTTTCATCTTTTTCTAATGTCAGCTCAACGTTTTCTACAATCTTCTTTCTCAACTTTTTGTATTTGTTAAGCCACATGAATCGGCTTCTACCATGTATCAAACTCTGTGCTAGACACTAGGGTTACAATGGCATACAAAAGTGTGGTCTTAGCCTTCATGGAGCTTGGACCAATAATGAAAAGACAGTAATCAAAGCACCACAGAAAAACAGACTGGTGTGACAACTGTGGCTCCCAGTGTCATCAATCCCCGTACTTGGGAGATTTGACCTGAGTCAGACGGGTCAGAGAAGTCCATCACGAAAGAGTAACCTTTGAGCTTTGGTTGAACGGTGAAACAGTTTACTAGATGAGAAGAGAAAGAGAAAACACATGCAAAGATGTTTAGTAGGAGGAAGCCCGGCAAGTGGGGATCAAGGAAAGAAGCTCAGTGTGAACAGAATCAGTACAGTGGGGGAAAACACAATTTGAGATGAGGCATGAGAAGAAATGGAGGCCAGGCTCTAGGAGGCTTAAAAGACAAGGTTAATAAGTTTCATCTTTATCCAAAAACGCAATGGGGCCCGGCTGGCATGGCTCAGTGGTTGAGCATTGACCTATGAACCAGGAGGCCATGATTTGATTCCAGGTCAGGGCACATGCTCTGGTTGTGGGCTCCATCCCTAGTGTGAGGTATACAAGAGACAGCTGATCAATAATTTTCCCCCATCATTGATGTTTCTCTCTCTCTCTCTCTCTCTCTCTCTCTCTCTCTCTCTCTCTCTCTCTCTCTCTCTCTCTCCATCTCTTTCCCTGTCTCTCCTTATGTGTGTGTGTGTGTGTGTGCGTGCACACAAATATATTAAAATAACAAAAAGCAATGGGATTTGAAATTTGATTTGTATGAAATATAAAGAATAGGTGAAGTATACTATTGGTTGTCAGGGGCAGGTAAAGGGGATAATGGTGTGTGACTACCAGTGCACACAAGGTTTCTTTTAGGGAAGATAAAAAATATTCTAGAATTGGATAGTGATGATAATCGCACAACTTCGAATATAGTAAAAACTACTGAATTGCATACTTTTAAAGGGTAAATTTTATTATGTGTAAATTTTATTTTCATGAGGTTATTATTAAAAACTATCAATGGAAAAGTATGAAAAGTTTTAAGAAAACTTCAACAGTATTATAATTTTGAAATGATCACTGCCAGAATGGCTTCAGAGTAAAAAAACTAAATTCAGGAGTGGAGAAAGGAGGCTATTGTAATAAACTAAATGAGAGACATGTATAAAGGAGAACTAATAGGGCTTAATGATGGGTTTAGTATTGAAGAGTAATAAAAAGTTGTCAAAACATAGCCCTTAGATTTCTAACTCAAACAAAGGAGTGGATGTTGATATCATTCACTGACATGGTGGTATTGGAGGATGATCAGATTTTGAAAGGAAAGGGGGAGATATTGAGTTAAGTCTTTTATTATGTTGAGGTTGAGGTTCTTTGGTGAGATGTCAAATAAAAATTAGGATATAGGAATCTGTAACTCAGAATGAAATACTTAGTAAAGAGTAAACGTATGAGTCTTCTGCAGATAAATTAAAATAATAAACATAGATACAGAGAAATAATCTGGGAAGAGAATATAAGGTGATAACAGTTGAGGGCTAGGACTAACCCTCAAGGAACATCAAATCATTGGCCAAATAGATAGTATAAGTCTGCAATGGAAAAATAGAAATAAATAGAACCCAAGAGTTACAAGGGGAAACCATAAGATGTTCTGTCAAAGAGGCCACAGAGAGCATTTGAAAGGCCACTGTGACAGCCCTCTCACCACGTGTTGCATTATTGCTTATCTAGTTCTCCCACTAGATTATGAGTTTTTAAAGGCAGGCATGTGTTCTTACTGCATTTTTCTCACTACTTGGCCCATAGTAAGAAGCCAGTAAATATGTGTGTTTTGTAACTGGATGTTGAAATGTATTATTTGGTGGGGAAAAAATAAATGTTACATTGCAATTTAATTTTTTTTAAAATGCCTTTGAGATAAGAAAATAGCTCATAATTTTATGCTAGAAAAAATGTGATGCAATAGACAAAGAGAAAAGTTGTCATTTTTCTGATTGAACAATGCAGTACCTCTCCACAGGATAATGCAAGTGCCTGGCCTACACAGAACTGAGAACAAATGACTAGCAGTAACAACAGGCTAGCAGCAATGGTACTAAAGGTAGAAATGCATGCACAATGAACCTCAGGCTGGAATACAATGAGGGAGTCTGAAGGGCTACAGATCCAACATATTTTCAGAGCTAGATCTTTTATGGAAATTGACGGCCAAGCAATTGAGCAAAAACAAAATTCAAGGAGGCTGAGGAATAAAGAATATGTGAACCATGACTGCAATTTGGCTCCCACCCACCCAAGACTCAGAAAGATTTGATGAATTTCTAATGCACAATATTGTTAATCAACATGCTTATTTGTAGGAAAAGTGTGTAAAAATCATTATACATGCATGAACATTCCAAGGTTAACTACTTGGTTACTATATAAGATACATACATCTTTAATTTGATTTCCTTGTTTTCTAAATTCCAGGAGTTTGTGGAAAACCTACTAACCATTCATACGATGCCCAAGCAGGGACTTCCTGAGGTTGGACGCACTCAACTGCAAGACATCTTCACAGAGACTATGAGAAATTTGGGGTATGGCGGAGTAACTGAGTCTTGCTCAGTGCCAGCTGACAGCTAATACTACTCTGGGAATAACAGCAGGTGTTGGGAAACTCCTCAGGGGACCATTGGGGCAGTGTTCACTGCTGTTCATTTGCATAATACAATCAATATTTTTGGTGGCTACAGAGTACCCTAAACCTTTTTGCACTGATGTAAATGAGAATGTTTGAAACCTATTTATAGCTGAACCAAAGATTTCACCTAAAACAAATTTGCTTGAGCAGTCCTTGTCAGTTAGGGCTTGGCAAGTTTAAAAACAAAAAAACAAAAAACTATGATCTACATTCAGAAAATACATCATGTCCTTTTCCCTATTCTAACCTTGTCTCAAAAGTTTCACAAATCACACATTACAATAAGGAATTTAAAGTTCCCTGTAAGCCTGATCTTATATTTTCTTGCTTTCTCTCATTTCATATATTTCTTTGCCTTATCTCTTTTGTTCCTACAGGATTATAATATATATATATATATATTCCTACTAGCTTTATTTTTAAACCTTTTAGATAAGCACTAACTCGCTAAACTTATTCTTCTTATATTAAAATTTATCAATAATGCTCTCATTAATATTCCTTCATTACCCTTTCCATTTGTAAGCACATTTCAATAATAATATGTTCTAGACTTTTCTGTTATCCTACAGCAGTAAGACATTTTTTAAATATAAAATCTTTGTATTTCATTATTTTCTTCTGTCACCCATGCTGTGGATGTTTTGTTTCTAATACGACTAGCCCACAGGCACAGATACTCAATAATTTTCATTTCATTTTCTTGCCTTTGTCCAAACTTTTTTAGATTATCATTTGTTCTCTAATTTTTCCCAATACAGAAACATAAAAGTTAAGATATGTCATTCATTTTATTTTTTTATCTGGAAAACTTAGAAGCTTAACCCCCCAAAGAAAATATTCTTAAATATTTGTTTTAATCAGTTTTCCTGGCTGTCAGGTCCATTACTGTAACTCGACAACTAGTTTGCTGTAGCTACAGATCAGTCCTTCCTTCTCTTGCCAAAGGTCCAAATGCCAGTAAGACCTAGAAACTATTGATTTCAGCTACTGGGGGTCAGACAGAGTGGGAAGTTCTGTGTGCCATCTACCCAAAGATATCCAAGTAGATAACCCTAACACTCTGAGAAGTACAGCAATGAAGAACCATACTGCACTTTCTTTAACCTTGAGTTTCCTACTCATCTTCATTTGAGACCAGTTTTTGTATTGTGCACTTGTGTAAAAACTATCAGCATTCAGTTAATTGAATTTTCAGGAATGATCCTCTGGAAACCTTTGGATTGAAAACCAAGGCTAATCCTTATGCATATGAGATGAATAACCTGCAGACTATCAGACAAACCTTCCTACGGCAAGGTTTTCTCACCCTGCTTTTCTCCTCAGATTTCTATAAAAAGTTTCATTTTACTAAGCAAGTCTCCATTTTTTCAAAGTGTTCCCTTTATATCCAAAATTTGAGATTCTACAGTTATCACACCAGTGTTAAAATTCCAACTCTATTATTTACCAACCAGAGGGCAATTAATTTAATGCTGGTTAGCCTCAATTTGCACATCCTGCAGAACCAATATCAGGTTTCCCCTAATATAGCACAGTACAGGGCAAAAGTAGAAATTAGGGCAAATCTCTATGTATAAAAACCTAAGAGACTGTTCGACAGATTGCTATGATGTACACTGACAGGCAGGGGGCAGATGCTCAATGCACAGGATCAGGCTCCCTCCTATCTGGATTGGGGCTGCAAGAATTGGGCCAAAATCCACTCTCCAACATCCCTTAGGGATCCCAGACTGTTAGAAGGTGCAGGCCAAGCCAAGGGACCCCAGCAGTGCACCAATTTGTGCACCAGGCCTCTAGCACACCATACGTCTAAATAGCTGAAAATTATTGAATAAGCTATGCCCCCTACCTGGCCTATTTCCTAGTCAGTATCCTTCTCCTACCAACCCTCAGGCCTACTCCCCTGGAATCTGTTCACCATCCTGAGGCCAGGGAGCTACTTTGCTCTCCCTCAGCCTGCACTTGGTCTTTGCAAGCTTGATTGGCAGTATGGATCTGCTGTGGCAGAGCAGAGTTGAAGTTTCCCAAACCTCCTGGATGATGATTGGAGTGCTAGAGGTATATTGTTAAGACCCAGGATTTACAGGCAACACTAAGTACCTACCAAAACTTGATCATCCAATCAGAGGGGGTGAGGTAGGGAGGAAGAAAAAGCAGCTACTACATTTGGGGATCTTGGTCTGTCTATACACTCATTTTGGATATTTGGGTCAGATATAAGCAAAAATACCGATTATTTCTCTACTTTCCTAGGGAAGATGTGATACATACACACACATACACACACACACACACACACACACACACACACACACACACACACACTTCAGCCAGTATCCTCTAGCCCAGTACAGTCATTTAAGCTAATGCTTTTATTGCCCATAATTCTTATTTAGAAAAGTTAATTCTGAGAAAGAGAGGGGGGGGGGCTCTTAGCTTGAAAAGGAAAACAATTGTATGTTTCAACATCAATGATTAACAGTGTCTTCTAAAGCAAAGCTGACCACAGGCCCCATTTTATTCATTTCTGGGGGCAAGAATGGTTGATATAATTGTACCCATCTCACAGTATTGTGTGGGAATTAGCTATTATAATTGTGTGATTATGTCCTTATCAAAATTAGGAGTAACTTATCTAAGCTTGGCTTCTAATTCTTGTTCAGAGAAATGAAGCTGTATTTTTAGAAGATGAACAAACCTGGAGGCCAGTCAGAGTGTTTTCCCATTGATCACATCTTTGCAATACATTCAAATCTTATAGCATTCTATTGGACTCTGTGCTTGAAAAGTGATTAGTTTTCTCATACATTCAAGAGTAGCTAAATACCCCTAATTCTCGAACAAGCATTGAGAATTCTACTTTCAAATGATTGCCTGCATAACCTCTTTCTTAGAAATGATAGGCAGAGATGGCATTTAATCAAACATGTTATTTCATATGGACTATTTTAAAACAATCTCTTATCTGTCATATTAATTAGATGTACGCTCAATTTTTGAATAAAGAGTGCATGAAACTTTATAAATATCATAGTTTCATTGTGATCCCAAATAGATCTTTCTGAGAAACAAACACACAGATGTTGATAGGACTACCCTTACTAATCTTTTTTTTAAATTTTTATTAAAGCTTTGATGCAGCCTTGGCTGGATTGGCTCTGCGGTTAGAGCTTCAGCCTGAGAATGAAAGAGGCACAGGTTCAATTCCCAGTCAAGGGCATGTACCTCGTTTGCATGTTCCCCAGCCCCAGTAGAGGCACTTGCAAGAAGCAGCAAATTCATGAGTCTCTCTCACATCAATGTTTCTCTCCCTCTCTCTCCCATTTCCTTCCCTTCCACTCTTTCTAGAAATCAATGGAAAAAAATATCCTCCAGGGGAGAGACGGGGGGGGGGGGGGGTTTAAAACAAAATTTCATGGGACTGATTTGTTAATCTCATATAAGAGAAGAAAAACTAATTAACTGTACATTGTGAGTATTGTAGGGCTTCAGGTCTCTGAAATGGTTTGACCAAGGATATTCTGAAAAAAAATGGATATTATGATATACTAGTACAGTGGTCAGCAAACTGCGGATCATGAGCCACATGCAGCTCTTTGGCCCCTTGAGTGTGGCTCTTCCACAAAATACCAAGGCCTGGGTGAGTCTATTTTGAAGAAACGGCACTAGAAGAAGTTTAAGTTTTAAAATTTTGGCTCTCAAAAGAAAGTTCAATCGTTGTATTGTTGATATTTGGCTCTGTTGATTAATGAGTTTGCTGACCAATGTACTAGTATATACAGGATGTCCCCCCAAAAAATGTATATACACTTTGAATAATTATTAATTCCAATGAGTTAAATCTGAAAAGAAAGAAACAGCCAAAAAAATATGTATACTCTTTTAGGGGACACCCTGAGGCAAAAGTAGTTTTACAGTTGCTTGGAAAACAGAGTTGGTTTTGAATTATTATTATGTATTATTTTCCATAGGAACAACTGTAAACTTATTTCTGTCCCATTCTAAACATGTATACACACTTTTAACAGCTGAGAGCTCAATTTTGAAAATGAAATATATTTTAATAAACACCGTCTTTATAATTATTCAAAATGTGTGTATACATTTTGGGGGAACATCCTATATATGTTTACCTTACCTATTAATATTCTCTACACACAGCCTTTAATTAATCCCATCTGCTCTTGGAATAGCCCATCTTCATTGTCACAGCAAAGCCTTCTAAACTTTAATCCAGGCTCAGTTAAAATCCTCCCACCTAAACATCCTTCTGGGCAAGTCTGCCCTAATAATCTCCTCTGCACTCCTATTTTTACCATTTCTTTGTTCTCAGATTTGAATGTCATATTTGCATATTTTGTCTGGCTACTAACATTATAAATTACTTGAGAATAGAGAACAGATATCAAATGCCTTCGATCCCCGCGAATGGCTTCCCTTGGCCACAGAAGAGCCGGTTACTATGTGATGAACCTCAAAGGTGCACATAATTGATCAGTGCCCAGACTAATCTCCATTTTAAATCTGGAAGAAAGGTTAGACAATGTCTCAAGCTATTTGAGCTCCATTTTGTCCAACATGCTGTCAGACATCTGACAGATACAGAGATATGAACTAGGTAATGTGAACCCTCAACTAATTAAGGGTTTAATGTGTACGTGTTCCTACAATGAATAATTAACAGGAGCAACTTGAGAGGCTCACCCATGCTAATGTGTTCGGAGTTTCAGTTGGATTTGATTTCTCTTCTGTGTTTCCTTTGAACGCATTCAGATGCCAACCACCGTCCTTTGTTTATTTTTTATTAAGGTATTACATATGTGTTCTTATCCCCCCCCCCCGCACTGACCCCCCAAGCCTCCACTCCTTCCCTCATCCCCCTGCTGTCTGTGTCTATTGGTTAGGCTTATATGCATGCATACAAATCCTTTGGTTGATCTCTCCCCCTTACCCCCACTCTCTCCCCTACCTTCCTTTCCCTCTGAGGTTTGATGATCTGATCGATGCTTCTCTGTCACTGGATCTGTTTTTGCTCATCAGTTTATGTTGTTCATTATATTCCACAAATGAGTGAGATCATGTGATATTTATCTTTCTCTGACTGGCTTATTTCACTTAGCATAATTCACCATCCTTTTTACTACGTTTATAGTTATGTCATATCTGGAACCTCTGATGTGGAAATTATGACAGTTGTTCTAGAAGCAGTGATTGGAAGATAATTAAAAAATAATTAACAAGAATAATTAGCACGGGGCCAAGAGAGGACAGCTTTCATTTTATAGGCTAGTTTGATGTAATTAAATGTGTATAAAACACAAGCTAGAAAAGTACCCATATATGGCAACATGGAAGAAACTACCTGTTTTCATTTTTATTTTTTTTTCTGCTCCCTTTCCCCACTGAAGGTCAACTGTGATCCTTGTTGCTTTTTGAAAAAAAATGCCTTCTGGGATCACTCACAGCCTAGGTCCATTTGACTGCTGCTATGACCGCACAGCTCAAATGAAAACACAGGAGAGGACCCTGGGGCTGACAGCAGACTGCCTCCAGGCATGTGTTTTCCGTGATTGCTTTGGCCCCACCTAAGGAGAAAAGAAAGGGAAAGCAAAAGGCGCTAAGCCACAGCAGGGTTTTTACTTGTTTTTGCCTATTGTGTTTTACTTTCCTGAGAGCAAGACCAAACTATGTGAGTAAAAGAACACAGGCGTTAACACTCACTGTAGCCAGTAAGCTGTTTCCAGCCCTGATTGTCTTATAATTGGACAAGACAGCACACAATCTCATCCAGCAATTTCCCTGTTACAGGGAAGCTGTACTTCAGAATTGTCCCCTGCCGAGAGAACAGCCCTTAGCTAAACAAGTCAGTCAGCCAGGCAGAGCAAGCTTTGCAGTCAGCAGGTCCAGGCTGAAATACTAGTCTTCATCACATACTAGTACTAGGTGTGTGGCCTTGAGCAAAATACTTTCTCTCAGCAGGTCCAGGCTGAAACACTAGTCTTCATCACATACTGGTACTAGGTGTGTGGCCTTGAGCAAAATACTTTCTCTGACTGAAACTGTCTTTCTTCAAAGTGGTAATAATAATACCTACTAGACCTGGTATTTGTATCATCATTTATTCAAATGCTACTCTCTCTCTCTCTCTCTCTTTTTTTTTTTTTTTTACAATACTTGTTGTTATTATCGGGTTACTTAACCTCTCTGAACCTGCTCCCCCACCTGCAAAATGTAAGTACCTCATAGATTCAGTATGAGAATTAAATGAGGTCCTTAAGAAAAATTAGCTACCCAGGCTATTGCATTTTTTTTCAAAACTCATTGAGTGAAAACTGTAATGTTTGAAAGCATCCAAAATATTGACTTACATTTATTGACATAAAAAATGAAGAAAAAAAAACACAAACACTAAAGTTATGCTACAGCTATTAGATACAGGCATAGGGACAGTGGCCTCTGTGTAGTCCAAGGATCCAAAAATAGCAGCTCTCGGCTATTTTTTTGTTCCGTTGCATTTTGTTTTGCTTGTTTCTTTATTTTTTAACATATGCAGAACAACAAAGTATCTCCTAAGCACTGGATATTTGGCAAGACATTTAAGTATAATTAACACATCATCACACAATTCTGCTCTTCTCAGAACTTGATAGCACCGGGGAACAAGGAAATAGAATAAATGAAGTGGGTAAAGCCTTTAACAGTGATTGTAATGGTAGGCAAGAAATCATTTGTGATGAGTTGGACTCTTCAGATGAGCTTTTTGGATGCAATTTGCCTAAAGAACATTTGAGATGGAAAATGGAGAACAGGTGGGCAATTATATCAGAGGGTCTGGAAATGGCTGACCTATCTGAAGTTAACATCACAAAGAGTTTATGGAAATTTGTATTAATCATATCAGGAAACGTACAACCAGTAGCCATGATTGCCCTGGAGTCACTGGGTTTTAATAGAACCCAGTCTTGGCTTAGAGAGCCTGAGAAGCTTTACCGGGCTCTCTGATATCTCTTAGCATGATGGTTCCTTCATGGAACAAGTATTTTCAGGCACATGCACTATGCCAGTCATTGCCTTCCTAGACTATCTCAAGTCTAACTCAAATAAATAAACAGTAAGGAAGTCTTACCTAGATTAAAACCCCCAACACCATAGCCATCTATATCTCATATTAAACAGTAGAGATATTATCAGAGAAGGAGAGATTAAAAATGCAAATGAGTATTTTCCTTTTAAATAGGAGATGCTTGGACTTGGTGGTTTCAGGAAGTTACTTTTCCTTGTGAATTTTTGGCACCTTGTCATACAGCGTAACCCATTAGCTCTGACTAAGCCCCAGATAGGACTGATTGTTCCCAACTTGTTAGAACCAAGAATAATTCTCATTTCTTTCCATAACCAAAAATGCTGTCTCAATATTGCAGCTCAGATGATGTCAAGTAAACTTTCATTTCAGTGCTTGGAATATATTACTCAAATGTTTATTGACTGGAGGTTATAATATAGAAGAGAATGAAGAAAGTGTGTGGATGATAAGGACATATTTTCAGAGGAACAAAAGAAATACAGAGTTAGGCAGGCTGGCTGCCTCCATAAACTGGGTGTTCCTCATAGTTCATTCCAATTCTAAGACTCTCCCTTTCAGAACACCCACAACTGTTAGATAAAAGAGAGCTAACAGTTGGAGGGCATTAAAGCTGATTACCAATAGATTGCATTAAACATGCAAAGCAATTAGGAACCACTGAAGAGTATTAATATGATGGGCTGATGCTTTGTGTACCAATCATAAATCTGAACCTGTGAGTGTTAACTCCACAAGCAGCCAGCCTTAGACACGGTGATTCAGGACTTCAAGAATGGTATTTGTCAATACTCTTCATGCCATGCCCTGTTGGACTGAAAAACTCCAGGCCTGTACCTGCCCAACTAAATGGCTGCCTCCCACTTTGCTAGTAGTCTACTATGATTTGCTGAGAACTATAAGCAGAACAGTTTTCTACTGAAGTCACTAAATTGCTGATTTCTCATCTCATAGAATCTTTAATACTGCCAAATAATCCATCTGTCTGTCTACATTTATCTCTAGCTCCCATTTTCCTCGGCTATTAGTATAAAATCCCATTTAAGTACCGTCTGCCATCACTTCCCTCATCATTCTCAGATGACTATGGCTTCCTAGTTTACAAGTTAAGGAAAGCTGATGAGAATTCACTCAATTCCATTTATCCATTTTCATATGGTAGATATCCCGCCTTTTCTTCCCTCTTTTCTTCCTACCTGGAATGGAGATGTTCCTTGTTTAGTCCATGCTAATCCTTCAACTGGTATCCAACTCCCTGGTCAATGACTCTATCAATAATTCTATCTCTCCCCTGTATTTCAGCCTTTTCGTGTTTAGTATAAGTATGCTCAAATTTCTCCTGCTTATAAAAAAAAAAGCACAGCCCTATAATCCCTTAATATCTTAATATATCTGTGAAAAGTTGCCATTTTAAGAGTGGATTTTCTTCATTATAAAAGTGACAATGTTAATTGGCTTGAAATTAATCAATATATTTTTATTTACTACAATATAAATTCTCTAATATAGTAGAGAGCAATGAGAAATAGAATGTGTTTCTCATTGTCCTCTATTCTGCTTTCTTACTCATCTCCTACCTATCTCCCTTAGGCACCCTATGAAATACCAAACTGTATAACCCAACATTCCATATTAGCACTCTGTGTTACAATGTGTTTTGCTCTTCTGGGATATAATCCAAGTCATAATCCAGGTGTTCTTGGGTAATTCCCTTCAGAATGAAATGGTGGGTAAGGCTGCCACCTGACTTGTTCATTGTAGTTGTAAAAGAACTACAACGTTATCCTATAGGGAATAGTAATTACTAAATCTTTGTAAACAGGGCAGTAATATTGGGTTATAGTGTAGATCATCCTATTTGAGAAGAAATTTAAAGAGGTCAATGATCCTGAAGAGTCAAACCAATTAGAAATTTGCTAATGTTGTCTAAGGGAGAGCCAATGGGAGTCTAAAATAGAGGTCTGGCCATTGAAATGTGACCTCAAAGACTAATATCATAAAGGTCAGAGTTAAAAGGGACAATACATCTTTACAATATAGAGAAAGCAACAGTATAGAGTCTGGTATGAGAGACTAGATGACCCTGGCATAGGCTAAAAATGTGGCCATTGGATTTTACAATTAAGGAACCATTTTTGACCTGAACAGCAACTATAGAAGCAGAAATAGAATGCTGAGTTGAGGAATGAATGGGAAATGGAGCAAGTCAATGAGTGGTGAGTATTTTCAAGAATCCTATATAATAAAAGCATAATATGCAAATAGACTGAATAGTAGAACAATGGGGGGGGGGCAGGGCCAATGAGCAGGCAGTGACAGGCCAGCCAAGGAAAGTGGATGACAATGGGGAGGGGGGGGGGGAAGGGTGGTGGTGACTAGCAGTGGTGGAGGGGGTAATCAGCCTCTCCAGTTGCCTCCCGCAGAGGAGTAAGCCTAAGCCGTCGGCTGGACATCCCGTGAGGGCTCCCAGACTGTGAGAGGGCACAGGCCAGGCTGAGGGACCCCCTGACTGCATGAACTTTTGTGCACAAGGCCTCTAGTTTTAAATAAAAGGGAAGTATAATAAACTAGATGTGAAGTCAAAGGGTTGATAAGGGTGATAAAGCGATTTTTATATTCATAGGCTGATGGAGAGCTTGAAAAACTTTTTCTTAGAAGATCATATAGTAAATATTTTAGGCTTAGAGGCCACAAGGTCTGTGTTGCAACTCTTCAGCTCTGCTGTAGTAGCACAAAGCAGCTAGAAACAAATATGAACAAAAGGTAGCTGTGTTCCTACAACTTTATTTACTAAAAAAAATAAAATAAAATGAGCAGAAGGAGGCCCTCTGGCAGTAGTTTGTTGGCCCCTAAGTGACCTAGGACAGACAGAGGGGTGGGATCCAGTGCAAAGGTTGGCCTCAAAGAAGAGGAAAACGTCATAATGACATATACCTGTCTAGAGGCTGGCTTAGCATTAACTAAAAACTTGAACACATCATCAAAATAGCAATTCAATCTTTTAAAATTATGAAGAGGCATATATAAAAAGTGAACTAAGAGTGGTTGAGTGTCGACCCAGGAACCAGGTCACTGGTTCGATTCCTAGTCAAGGCATATGCCCAGGTTGTGGGCTTGATCCCCAGTGGGGGGGTGCAGGCAGCAGCCAATCAATGATTCTCTCTCATCATTAACAGTTCTATCTCTCTCTCCCTCTCCCTTCCTCTCTGAAATCAATAATATATATATATATTTTTTTTTTAAGTGAACTGAGCTGCTTCTAAAATGGCCTTTGGTACGGCTCTAAAGAAAAAAATATTTACTAAGTTGCACTGAAATAATTTGGATATTTTAAATTCTCAACCATGAATCATTTAGTATCACCTCTTGGAAACTGAAATAGCATTAATGACAGCAGCAAGGACCTTCCTCTTAAATGATGCCTGAATTTGATAGAACACAAATTCATCACTGCCTGCTCTAAAAGGAAGGTCTGATTTAAAAGAAGGATTGCATTATTCTCTTTCAACCCTAGATCTACAGACATCTTACTTTCAAAGCTGATTGTGGAATTCTGACTTATTTCCATGACTAAAGCAATGTGATTAAGTGCCTATGGGCTTTAGGTAATCACCCAAGGTTTTTGATTCTTAAAATCAGGTCAGAGCTACAATCAATGAAGCTCTCTCCTAACACTATTGACTGCTTGAAGAATCTGGACAGCACAGCACCTAAAAACAAGAACTGCAGTCATGCTGAGCAAAAAGCCTTTGAATCTAGTTTCCTTTTTAGAGCTTCTACAATATGACAACGAAAAGCTGGCATGATGTGGATGTTCACATACTAATGCACAATGTACAAGGGCATATCCGTTGGACAAAGTGAGGTGATTCTATATGCTATTGATTTTCTAATAATAGCAATGGTCTTCCATTGAGAAAGGTACATTCTTTTTTTAACATATTTTTGTTGACTCCAGAGAGGAAGGGAGAGGGATGGAGATAGAAACATCAATGATAAAAGAATCATTGATTTTTCTGCCTTCTTCACACCCGCTACTGGGGATTAAGCCTGCAACCCCAGGCATGAGCCCTGACCTCCTGGTTCATAGGTTAACACTCAACCACTGAGCCACACTCTTCATGCTCATCATCACTAGAGTGTCTGGAGTTCAGTAGCTTTTCCTACCCAATCAAAATTTGCTAGGTGAGTTATTTTTGCCAACTTAAATCATGTGAATAGCATTATTAATATATCCTAAAAACATGTCTAGTAAGGCAAATTTATCTTCTGAAAATAAAATGTAAAAACTGGTTGGATAATAGATTTCTTTGTTTACACACCCACTCACTCATCCACCCACCTACCCATGGGAGTGGGGCACAGAAGAACAGGTTGATGGATATTTGATGGCAAAAATCAGTGATGCCAGGGTTTTAAAATGTCCTAGTGTCTGTCAGGGGAGACACTGAAGATTTTAACTCCTCTCTAAGACTGTTCTGCTGAATGGCTCTAGGGAAAAGCAATAGGCAGCCCTTCTCTGCTGTATATGAGAGACAAATAGAAAAAGGGAAAAAAATGTGTTAGGAAGCAGAGATGTGAGGGTGTGGGAGAAACAGGCAAACAACAAATAAATCTCTTGGTAGTATTTTGGATTGATCGGTAGTCCATCACCCTGAAGCATTTCTCAAAAGCCCACATGTGCAGTTTCATCAAAGAGGTAGAAGCCTTTCAGAAATAGAAGAAAAGAAAGTAGCAAAGAGCCTAATGATGAAAAAGGAAAGGGGGTATTTTGAACCAATTTCAGATGATCAGAACAACATCACAGAAAGGATCATGAGTTCTTACCTTCCCACAAGGTTCAGGTAAATGGTCATTTTTCATGGCCTCATCCTTCTGGCATTTCTTCTGGTTGATTGGAAGAGTGAGTAATAGCCCTGCTGGGAATATTGTCTGTCCCAGAAACCATACAACAACAAACATTATGGCCAGTCCACTAAACCACATGCTAGGAAAACCTTGACTTACTCTAAGGCAGTCATCGGCAAACTCATTAGTCAACAGAGCTAAATATCAACAGTACAACGATTGAAATTTCTTTGGAGAGCCAAATTTTTTAAACTTAAACTTCTTCTAATGCCACTTACTCAAAATAGACTTGCCCAGGCCGTGGTGTTTTGTGGAAGAGCCACATTCAAGGGACCAGAGAGCCGCATGTGGCTTGCGAGCTGCAGTTTGCCAACCGTGGGTTTAGGCAATGAAGAGAACAAGAACTATTCAGAGTGAATATGTATTAAACCCTATGGCAATAGCCCAGGATCTATAGTCAACCCTCCTAGTCACTCATCTGGCAAGTCTATATTAATAAAGTTGCAGAAAAAATGATTTGCTCCATTTGGTAATGAACATTAGTCCATGAGTCCATGAAGAAGAGTATATTTTTAATAAACATTTGAACACTTAAGGTTTATTATATACTCCAATTGAACAGTTATATTACCACCCAGATAAGAATAAAGAATGAATTGTTAAAGATACTCAACCCACTATTTTCATAGACCATGATGGATTTGTTGATGTCATTTATAATAATACACACATTTCACAAATTTCCAAACACATCCAGAGGAACTCAGAGTCCCCCAGTAGAAATTCCTTATGAATCCCCAACTGTGCTGAGCATTGGCCAGGGAAGCATTACATTTTTAGTGCCAGAATTAATGCCAGATTACAGTCACTGGGCATTGTCCTTGCTGATTTATTATGTCATGTAGGACAGTAATGAGACTGTTCCTTCCCCTGGGGCCAGTTGAAAGCTCCTAATTTTTTGTTCTCATGACACATTTTTCTTGTATGGGGCAGTCGGTGAAAGGGAAAAAAAGGCAACTGATAATGCCTTTGATGTCCAGGTATTCTCTATTTCACCCAAACCAACCTAGATGACCATCAGTGAAGAAAAGTTAGAATTGCATGTAAAACAAAAAACCTAACGAAAGAAAAAAAAAGCCATAAAGATCATCTCCCTGACATAAGGAAGAATAAATCTGAAAAAAATTGTGCCTACTATTTTTAAAACACCCTGATGGGACTTAAATAACCTTTTAATATAGGTAGACTGGGATCCTTACTAGCCACGTCATCTTGAACTTAAGTTTCCTCAAATGTGAAGTAAGCTAGTGCTATTTACTGTTTACGGTTGATTTAAAATTTGAATGATTAAGATTAGATTTTAGAGTGCATAAGAATTTAATGAGTAAGAAAGAAAAAAATGTTTTTTTATCAGAATTTTTTTAACTTGATTTCAAATTGGTTTTATTCATCCTTCTAGTTTAGAGATCCTACATGAGTGTGTCTTATTGGGAATCTGGCACAGAGAAAGTCTGGAACCTCATTTCACAATTCCTATAATTGTTCTACATCTGAGCCATGACCTCTTTATAAACACCCATATAGACATCTATGTAGTAGCTCGTAGAGTCTGTAAGATATTTTTTTTTATATAGACTCAGTCTCACATCTCAAGAAAATGATCCTACCTGATTAGCACTTCTTGCTTCTGGCAATAAAAATGACAACCTTATCTATATGATTATTTTTATATAAAACACTAATATTGGTTCTCATGGGTAAAATGAAAGACATTTGTTCTTTGTTTCTAATACCTTTTTTAGAATAAAATGAGAGGCGGGGAAGAAAAATCAATACTTCAGACTAATTCGCTGAATAGCTTTTAGCTGTCTAGGAGAAAAAGGCCTGGAGGCCAACCCCTTTGCTTGGCATGTTCAGAATCTCATTGTAAATCACTGTGGCTGTGAACCTGAATCTGACTGCTGAGCATGCCCCGTCCTGCAGCCCTAAAGAGATCAGCCACAAAGGCATGGATTAGAAGAAGTTCCTGGAAGACAGTTAAGCCTTTGCCATGTTGTTAATAAGCATTTTCATATGGAGTGACTGGAGAGCATGAAACAATGACTGCAAGCTCCAGTAAGCTGTCAAACATTAAGCCCACATGGGTGAGTTCACCCTGTTTACGTTGCTTGATATAAAGCCGCAGGAGGGCCAGGCAAGAGCCATAAATTCAAGTAAGCTTTTTAAAACCTTCTCAATTGATCACAACATAAAAAGACACAGAGCAATTGTATAATCACCTCACACACAGGTAACTAAATATATTGCCCTTTCCAAATTCATTGATGTAAAACATGGAGCTTTGTCTCCCCAGCTAATGGTTGAGAGCAGTTTTATAGTGCTTTCTTATGAACTTAATACCCAGCAAATAAATGACAGTCCCAGAAGCAGCTCCTTGGGTCAGACAGTAACATCTATACAATGAAACCTGCTGGTGGTAAAATAACCATTACAAGTGAAGTGAAATTCAAGCCTTGGTAGTACTTCTGTCCTTACATATATATTAAATTTTTATGTGAAGTTCAAAGGAAATGAGACTTTTTCTCCTAAATAGCTTGTCCTCTTATGTCACATTAAAATATATAAATCTGATTCATGAGGGGACATAAACTGAGGCAATGAATTCTGAATTCACAATTAATAACTCCTGAATCTACATATACAAATAAGGGACAGTGTGGCAACGGGGAACAGAAATCATCATCATATCTAAATAGGGAAGTAGGTAGATGCCAGAATCTACTCTCCTAGTGTAAGCATTATACGTGGTAGCTGGGGCCAATATAAAGTTAAAGTCAGAATTTTAACCAAAGAACTTATATGCATATATGCATAACCCATGGACAGACAATAGTGTGGTGAAGACCTGGGGAAGAGACAAGCAGGATGGAGGGAGTTAATGAGGGTGGAGGGTGGAATAAATAAATAAAATAAATTCTGGGTTTTACACTTGATTCCACAGTCCATACACAGAACTTGTATCATCATAAAAACAATACTATTATCCCATCCCTTTCTTGAGGTTACTCAATAGGAGAAAAATATAATTCCGTCTTAATGATATTTCCAAATGCTTACTAGTACATTTGTTCGTATGCCTGTCGATAGAGAAACGGGCACCCTCAGCAATCTCTTGTGTGTGTGTGTGTGTGTGTGTGTGTGTGTGTGTGTATCTGTTGTTTCAGATTATTCATGTTTTCAGGGAGTGTGGGCTTCATAACAGTTAAATTTCAAAGTCAGTAGAACTTACTTAAAATGGATGATCACCACAACTTGTTACCATCTCTGTCTCTAAGACCCTCATCTTTATCACTTTAGGAGTGAATCCTGAACAGAGAGAGGTTTGTCTGTTTTTTCACTGAACCTTCATAATTCCCTACTGGTTAATCAGAATATTTTTAAAGTATATTTTGTGTTAGCAAAGTTAGATTGTGAAGGAAAATATATTTTTGACCATGCGTTTTTCTGCAGATAAGAAGTCTCCTGAGTTGGCAAGCTTGTGCACAATTTAATTTGATAGACAACAAGAAATATCAGAAAGCTCACAGCAGTAGACAGATACCTGTAACATAATGAAGAACCTTAAAAGATTTCTAAATTTCACATTCAGAACCTTATGTTTTCTGAGAAGCAAATGCTAAAAGCTATTAGAAACATAGGAAATCTTCCCAGATGGCATGGCTCAGTGGTTGAGCATCCACCTATGAACAGGGAGCTCATGGTCCATTCCCGGGCATATGCCCGGGTTGCAGCTCTATCCCCAGTATGTGGCATATAGGAGGCAGGAAGCAGGTGATCAATGATTCTCTCCCTCTCTCTCTCTCTCTCTCTCTCTCTCTCTCTCTCTCCCTCCCTCCATCCCTCCCTCCTTCTCCTTTCCTCTCTGAAATCAACAAAAATATATTTTAAAAAGAAAAAAGAAACATAGGAAACCTGAATACATGTATATAATGGTAACATAGATAATACATTAGATCTACATGAGATCTAGAGCTCTGCTTACCATGCTCCATAATCTGCCCACAGAAATGTTTGTCACAGTGCCTGACACTGCAAAATAGCACGCTCTCAATAACTCTTTATTGAATAATTATGATTATGATTATGACCATTAACATTAAAAGCTGAAATCGAGATTCCTACAAAAGAGATTGATTTTCATGTTTGCTGTGAATTTTTCTTAAAACCAATATGTTAACTCCTGGTTGTGAAAACATCAAAGGATTTTGTTTTCATATCAAAAATAATTGTGATAAACACATGAAAATTGTAGGCTCAGCAGAAAGATTAATATCAAATTCCAGAAAGAGCAGGCAGCCAAATTTGTCCATATTTGGGGAGTAACATACAATTAAAATTCTCCCCCAAGGAGAAATTAGATACAGCTTGTAGGCTATTACAGGAAATTGTTGCTATATCTTTTCCAATTATAGATTAAGTATCAATCATTTAGCAAGCCAGAAATGACACCAAAGCTACACTAATACCATATCAAATGATATAAATTCCATTTTAGATATGTTTGGACATTTTAGCTTGATTCTCTAAAATTTGTCATAAAAAGTGAATATTCTACCTCCAAAACTTAATATAAATAAAGCCATTTCCAATACCTACATGTACTATATCCATTAACCATTATTTGCGTTCTCGTACATTCTCATAATCTACAACCCTAAGGAATAAATTCAAATTGCAAGAAAACAAGTTAATGTCACACTATTTGAGAAAATCATTTCTGCCGACTCCAAAAATCAGGAGAAATTTAGTTTAGTTTCATAAACAACACAGGAAACTGATGTTCTGAATGACCACCATGAATCATTAATTGCATTATAATTTTTAAAAAGGAATTCAATTATGTTCAGTACTTTTTACTAAGTCACTCAAGTGGACAAATTTTTTTATTTCCATTGACATAAAATGATTATAAGTTTGAGCACTAATTAATCAGAAAATTCAATGAACCCAAAACTCCTGTTCTCTAAGACTTTCATTAAGCTTTTATTAAAAAATCAGAAATAACATAATAAAGAATAAAATTAAATAAAATGGCTCAATAACTTTGCAATAATTATACTATACCATTCTAGTAAAGGTTTTTTAACTAAATTATCAAAACCTATTTTAAGCACTTCGCTTTTAGTGCCCAAGACCAAAATGTTTTTGACCTTCCAAAAAACAATCTACCTATCTTGAAGGATACAGAGTCACTTTGGCTTTTCTTTGACATGCTCAAGGATGCTGAGATGCTCATAGATAAAGTTGTACATGTTCATAAATGTTCTATTATGGTTGGCTTCCAGCTTATTAGGCTAGAGTTCCTCATACAATTTTTAGCTCACGATCTCAGTTCTTCAAGATATTTTTGCTACTCCATATTCCAACTGTTTTTCTGTGAAAGCTGTGATAAGATTTCAAAACAAGTGAGGAAAACACATTCTCTCTACTAATTAAAATGTAGCACGCTAGGCCCTTGACATTTATATCAGATAGTTTCTAGAACTTTTCAAAATCCCAAACTTCAAAATATCATAGAGAATCAAAACTGGGCATAAAAATTGGTGGTTGGATTGTCTACAGGGCTCAAACACTGGCTAACAGGTGACTTTTCCCAATCTCTATACCACCTTTAAAGAGTTCATGAGTCACATGTCTTGTGATGTTTGTTATCATTGAAGTTTGCCTCAACTCAAGTGAGGCAAACTTCAATGATAACAAACTTCAAAAGACAGGTCCTCAACAAAAAGAGACTACGACCTCAAAAAAATATAAAAAAACAAGTGTAAAATGCGAATGGATTATAGGAATGCAAGACTTTTAAAACAACCAAAAATTAGGGTATCTCATGTCATGAACAGAACAAATGATTTTAAGGTTAATATAGTCATCTCAAAGAATGACAAAATGTATTTTGATAAAATTCAATATTCATTTTTCAGAAAAGAAATGTATACACTAAGAACAGATAAAAACTCCCTTGATATTATAAAGGTCATTTTAAAAACAACAATAAATATCATACTTAATGTGAAATATTGAGCTCTTTAATATTGAGATCAATAAAGAAATAAGGGTAATGCTACCATCACTTAAATTTAACATTGTACTAGAACTCCTAGCTAGTACAGGAGGGTGAAGAAAAAACTATAATTAAAAACACAGAAGTAAATATGTCTTTATTCACAGAAAATCTAAATATCTATAAAGAAATTATTAAAATAGATAAGTGAGTCTAGCAAAATAATTGCATTTCTTATTTCAATATTAGAGGCCTGTTGCATGAAGATCTGTGGAATAGGCCTTCCTTCCCCTGGCTGCTGGCACCGGTTTTCCTTTGGCACCCAGGACCTAGGCCTTTGCTCTGGTCACAGTGGAGAAGCCAAGCCTCTTCAGTCTTCAGTCTTCACTCTGCGTCTGTGTATGAAAATTAATCCTCCATCTTTGTTGGGTTGATTTGCATGCTCACTCCTGATTGGCTGGTGTGCATCATGGAGGTACAGTCAATTTGCATATTTCTCTTTTATTAGTGTAGATTAACAAAAAATAAAAAAATTAATGATAAAATTTTGAATAAGATAAAATATTAAATGCCTAGGTAATAACTAATAGCTGCAATTGTGTAAAACTTCTATGTAGAAAAGTATAAAATATCATTGAGGAAAAATTAGAGAAAATAAATAGAGAGATATACTATTTTTCATGGCTTGGAAAATGATTGTTTTTCCAAAATTGATCATTACAATATCTATCAAAATTGAAAAGATTTCTTTTTTGTATATTGGCCTTTTTTAAAATGTATTTTTATTGATGTTAGAAAGGAAGAGGGAGAGAATGATAGAAACATCAATGATGTGAATTGATTGGCTGCTTCCTGCATGCCCCTTATGGGAATCAAGCCCACAATCCAGAATGTGCTCTGACCAGGAATTGAGTCATTATTTCCTGGTTCATAGGTCGATGCTCAACCACTGAGCAACACCGGCCAGGCTATATGTTGATCTTGACATGCTAAATTTAAAATTTAAATAGAAATCTCAGGGTAATCGAGACTTTCATGGAGAAAAAGAAAAATAAGAGAGAACTTGATCTACTGGACCAGTGGTTTGCAAACTCATTAGTCTACAGAGCCAAATATCAATAGTACAAGGTTTGAAATTTCTTTTGAGAGCCAAATTTTTAAACTTAAACTTCTTCTAACACCACTTCTTCCAAACAGACTCATCCAGGCCTTGGTATTTTGTGGAAGAGCCACACTCAAAGAGCCACAGAACTGCATGTGGCTCATGAGCCCCAGTTTGCCAACCATGGTATTGGACATCAAGAATTATCATAGCCGAAATTGGTTTGGCTCAGTGGATAGAGTGTCAGCCTGCGGACTGGAGGGTCCTGGGTTCAATTCCGGTCAAGGGCATGTACCTTGGCTGCGGGCACAATCCCAGTAGGGAGTGTGCAAGAGGCAGCTGGTCGATGTTTCTCTCTCATCAATGTTTCTGACTTTCTATCCCTCTCCCTTCCTCTCTGTAAAAAAAATCAATAAAATATATATTTTTAAAAAGAATTATCATAAATCTCTGCTAAATAAGATAGGATGACATTGAACAAGAATTTTATGGTAATTTAACTATTGGAATAGAATAGGGAGCCTGAAACACAATCTATTTACAGATGATTTATGATAAGGTAGTTCTTTAAACAAAGGGGACAGATTTTGGAAGTAATAGGCCAATTGGGTATCTATACAAAAAGAAAATGATTATTACTATACATTTGACACAAAAATCACAAAAATCAACTATGAGTAAATAATTTTAAATTAGAAAAACAATAAAACATCAATATAATAAAGAATATGCTCATGATCTCAGTGTAGATAAAAAGACACCAAAAGTATCAACCATAAGGAAAACAATGATAAATTTGAATATATATCAAAAATGTATTAAATTAATGGAAAGCCAAGTCACAAAATAGGAGAATACACTTGCAACACATTTAACAACACAGAGTTCATATCTAGAAAAAATAAAAACTAATGAATCAATAAGAAAACACATTCAAGAGAAGCAGGCAAGAGATTTTAACCTATACTTCAGGGAACTAAATGATTAATAGGTGTATAAAATGCAGCTCAACTTCAATAGAAACTAGGTACATACAAATTAAAACCCAGTGAAATAATTCTAAATATCTGCTAGAATGGCTAAAATTAAAATACCAACTATATCACATGAGGCCAAGCCTGTCTACTTATACACTTTTCCTGGGAGTGTCAATTGGTATAACTACTGTATTAGTTTTCTTTGCTGCATAATCAAGTCCTCCAAACCTAATAGCTTAAAACAATACACATTTATTATCTCACAGTGTTTGTTAGTCAGATTATCTTATAGCTTCTATAAATCTTACCCAGTTTTGCTGAGTTCTTTACAATTCAAGAGTCAGAAAGAGTCTTCCACATCATTCAGGCTGTTGGCAGAATTAATTTCCATATAGACAGAGGTCTCTATTGTCTTGCTGGCTCTCAGCTGGGGACTGCTCTCAATTCACATAACATACCTACAGTTCAATGTCACATGATCTTCTCTCTAGGCCCTCTCAAAATATTACAGTATACTTTTAAGATAGGTCATCTCTTGCCCCAGGTCTGCAGTCTGCTGGCACTGAGTCTTAGGTATACTAGAGGTACAGTGCATGAAATCCATGCACTGTGGTGGTATCCCTCAGCCCAGCCTTCACCCTCTCCAATCCGGGACCCCTTGAGGGATGTCCAACTGCCCGTTTAGGCCTGAACCCTGTAGAATCAGGCCTAAATGGACAGTTGGACATCCCTCTCACAATCCAGGACTACTGGCTCCCAACTACTCACCTGCCTGCCTTTCTGATTGCCCCTAACTGCTTCTGCCTACCAGCCTGATCACACCCCTGACAGACTGATTGATGTCTAACTACACCCCTGCCAGCCTGTTTACTACTAACTGCCCTCTCCTGCAGGCCTAGTCACCCCTAACTTGCCCTCCTCTGCCAGCCTGATCACACCTAACTGCCCTCCCCTGCAGGCCTGGTCCCTCCCAACTGCTCTCCCCTGCTGGCCTGATTGCCTACAATAGTCCTCCCTTGCAGACCTGGTCCTTCCCAACTGCCCTCCCCTGCTGGCCATCTTGTGGTGGCCATCTTGTGTCCACATAGAGGCAGTCATCTTTCACCACATGGGGGCAGCCATCTTGTGTGTTGGGGTGATGGTCAATTTGCATATTATTCTTTTATTAGATAGGATAGAGGCCTGGTACATGGGTGGGGGCCAGCTGGTTTGCCCTGAAGGATGTCCTGGTTCAGGGTGGGGGTTCCCTTGGGGCATGGGGTGACCTGGTGAGGGGCCTGTGGTGGTTTTCAGGCTGGCCATACCCCCGGCAACCCAAGCAGAGGCCCTGGTCTCTAGGATTTATTTATCTTCTATAATTGAAACTTTGAAGCCTTGAGCAGAGGCCAAGGCAGGCCAGAGAAGGTGGAAAGCTTGGCTTCCTCCATCAGTGGGGGCAACTCGAGCCTCCTGTTCTCTGTGTGGCTGCAGCCATCTTGGTTGGATTAATTTGCATACTAGCTCGTGATTGGATGGTGGGCGTGGTTTGTTGGTGTAGTGGAGGTATGGTTTATTTGCATATTACTCTTTTATTGTAAAGTATAGAGCAGTCATATCACCTTTGCTATATAGCATTATCTAATCAAGGAACTGTCATTTGCCATATCACATTGGTTAAAAGCAAGTCATGGGTTCTGCTCATCCTCAAGGAAAGATTACACAAGGCATGCACACCAGGAAGTAGAATATATTAGGATTCACCCTAGAGCCAAATTATTTTGAAAAATATGTTGCTAATGCCCACAAAAACTGAACCCACACCCTTTGACCCAGAAATTCTAGTCCTGGGAATATAACAAACAGAAATGTAGATATAGGCTCACAAAAGATATATATATATATATATATATATATATATATATATATATATATATATCAAATAAAATAAACAAATAGATTATATAGTCACATAAATGCTTACAGCAATGAAAATGAGAAAAACAACAGAAGTAAGCCTCACAACTTTTCATGCCGAGATAAGCCAGATATACACACACTATGGTTCCATTTTTGAGAAGTCAAAAGTAAAGAAGAGTAAACAATCAGGGATTTGAGGTTGGAGATAAAACAGAGAAAGAGATTAGTATAGAAGTCAAGAAAATGACTACCATCAGGGAAGTCAGTCACTGAGAGTGCATCTGAGTAGGCCCCTGGGTATATGTCTATGTACTGTATTTGGAACCACTTGGTGTTTTCTTTGTTACAGAGCATTGATCTGTGCATCCTAGGATTGCGCAATTTTCTGCATATATGTATGCAACATTTCATAAGTTTGAAATAGCTCAAAAGCACCATATTATAGTGAAAATATTTTCTAATTGCCAAACTGGAATGTAAGCTCCATTAGAAGAGTACTTGTCAGTTTTAACAACTATAGTATTCTCTGCACCCATAAAAATGTTTGTTATAATAAATACTGTTGAGTAAGTGAACAAATGAAAACACAAATTAATCTAATATCTGTGTTCTAACCAGGTCTACCATTTCTAGGTTAACCACATTAACCCTGTTTGCCCACTTTATGTATCTCTTTCCTCATTTGTAAAATGAGGAAAGTTTATTCTCTTTTTTACCAGGCTGTTGAGAGGTCTAAATGAAACATTTAAATCTATGTGACAGCTTTTAAAAATGGGGGGAAATATTCTTGACAGAAGGATTCAGATAGTAACACCTTAATTAACCACGATGATTGAAGAATGAATGAAATTTTTGTTTAATTCTATACTTTATAACTGAGTAATGCTCTAAACTGTATTAGACATATTTTCTGCCTTGTAGAAGAACAAGCTGAACAGAAATTTTATGGTAAAAATGGCCAAGCACCTTGGTTGTCATATTAATTTTGTATTGCTGCATAACAAAGTACCACTAACTTACAGCAGCAAACAACACAAATGTATTGGCTTACAGTCCTTCAGGTCAGAACTCTGGCATGACAGCTGCGTGCTTTACTTAGAATGGCCAAGGTCCAAATCAAGAGGTCAATCATGCAGAGTTTTTGTCTGAAGGTTTTGAGGAATTTCTTTCTAAGCTGATTCGCTTTGTTGGCAGAATTAAATTCCTTTCTTTCTGTAGGACTGAGATCTTCATTTCCTTACTGGCTATTATCGGGGATTGCTCTCATATGATTAGATTGGGCCACTAGATAAACTTCCTTAAGACTAACATTGCCATAACAACATAAGCATATATAAAATCCATCATATTCCCTACCCCAGGAATAATTCAATGCACGCACACCAAGGGAGTGGGAAATCTTGAGGGCCACCTTAAAAGTTTGCCTACTACAAGTGTTATTATCAATGCTTAATGAAAGAAGCCATGAAAGATTTTTGGCTGAGTACTAAGATGTTTAATAAATATTATTCTTAAAAAAGCAAACTATTGTTACCAATTGACTTTTTCATGCTTTTTTGTTGCTCTACAATAGTGAATGTCAAACTTATGGATTACAAACTTTTAATGGGACACGGAATCAGTTCAATGGGTGGCAACCAATTTATTTTTTAATTGAAATGATAAAATAGAAAAAAAGAGAAATATCACAGAGCAACTTAACATTATTTTAAGTGTGATCAAGAGATCATTTAAAATATTGAAATGAATCCAAAAATATTTCTCAGGTAGAAATATTATAATATAATCAAGTTGTTTTCAATTTTATGTATATACATGTAACCAAGGAAATGTATATAGATAAATAGATATATACATATACATATATGAATATTCACACACACATATATATTAGTATGTATATACATGTACTAAAGGCCCCATGCATGAGATTCGTACAAGAGGCTTGGTCCTCACAGCCACTGTGGCTTGCCTCCGCCCTCGCTGCCCTAGCTTTGTCCAGAAGGTCATTTGGCTATCTAGTCTACTTATCATATTATGCATTTATTATTATAGAGATGTATATAAAAGGCTAATATGCTAAATGTTTCTCCAACCATCTGACCAGTCACTATGATATGCACTGACCATCAGGGAGCAGACACTCGCCACAAGAGCTGCCATGATGTACCCTGGCCATTTACAAAGTAATGGCACCGCAGACCTGCCACTGACAAAGCAACACTCAGCTTCCCCCAAGTGGGACAGAGGCCCCACTACCACCCCAGAGTGACACCCCACCAAATCACAACCAATGCTGCTGTGACTCCATCATGCAAAATGCGGCCCACAGCCTGGCCCAGCCCAGAAGCAGTGACTGTGGGCGCTGGGTAATGATGTCACATAGCAACACCTGGCTTCCTCTCCCTAGAGATTAGCCTCCTTGGAGTTTCTTCAACCCAAAAACATGACTTGCTTTATAGCTAGATACAAACATTTTACACTTTAATCAAATATCTGTGAAGCATTTTTCTATGCCTCATCTCATTTGATCCTCACAGAAGTCCTGGAGTATGTAGATAGGACATTCAGTAGAATCCTCTTTTCCTTTCATTAGATAGAAAATGGAGATTTAGAAAGTTTAGAAGCTTGACCCAACTGAAAAGAAGAAATGGTGGAACTTGAAAATGACTTTAGGTTTTCTCACTGTGCAGAATATAATAAAACACTGCTACACTGCTGCAGTTAAATATTTCATCCTTTGTTCTTTCTGCATAATCTACAACAATAATCTGTTTCATGTTGATATTTACTGCTTTGTTGCTGACAATTACCTGAAAGAGAAGTTGAAGTGTTCACTGGGTTGGAAAAAGTTTAGCTAAATCAGAAAGGAGGTCTTAAATAAGCAAGTTTATCTATGTATATAAAAAGCTAAAATTGAGTTGCACATGCACGATACATATAAAGCTCTCACTGGTGAATCACATGCATGTGTTTCAATCTGTCATTCTCCATCATGAATTTGGTTGACACTTCTATTATAGAGAAAGGGCAAATAGTGATATTAACATATTTCATCTAATTAATTTCCTTTCAATGTGCATGAATCGATGCACTGGGCCACTAGTGTATACATAATCATTAGGAAGCCTTGAAAGCCACTAATTTTTATTACAGAGAACTCTTTTACTAATATGAAATTATCAAAGCTTTTACTTCAGTAAGTATTACCTTTAGAGTCAAGTCTAACACTTTTGTATTATTCTGTAAAGTACATTCAAGTGTTCTAAAATTCTGTAGTTTCATAGTATTAAATTTTCCTAAAAAATTAAATGATGTTTTATCCTTTAATATATAACTTTTGAAGCATCAGTTTTCATATCCTTTCACATCAATCAGGTAAGTCTTCAAGACCTATCCATATTTGGCCTCTTTAAATACATTGATTTTAACTTTTCTTTAAATAATCAAGCATTTTTATTACTACAAGCAGTAGCATTTTTTCATACCATTTCTTCATCTTTGGAAGTACATTCATTATCATGATAGATGCTTAGGAGCCAAGTGTTCTATGAACTTGTCTGTCCATAGAAATCTGGGTAGCAGCCTAATTTCCCCCATGCAACCATAATCAAGGCAATTTACCTGACAGTTACTGAGGGCTTCCCCCACATACCAGCATGGGGCTGAACGCTGGAGATTCAAAGATGAATAAAACTAGTCCCTGTGCTCAAAGCATTTATACATTTCCAACCCTAGAATATATTGTCAATGTTCTTTTTATTTTTTGTTTTAATTTCTGTTCCTTCTGTTCAGAATGTTTGCTTTCCTCTCAAGTCTACTTGTGTCTCATTGAATATGCTGTCATCTGCTTTATTTTCCTGTAGGGTAAATTTGGATTTTAAGCAAGTGATCAAGATATTTGTATTTATAAAGTTCTCCCAAACTGCATTGCCTGCAGTACTGCAGTATAGATTTCAAAATCAACAAGCACATCATTATTTTCCAAAATATTAATAAATAAATAGCCAATTTTTAATGTGAAGTGATATAACTTTAACTTTTACCTTTAGGTATTGGTTTTACCCCAGGATTCACTTAAAATTAGACCAAAAGTAGCTAAAAGGGATGGGAAAACCTCAATAATCATGTTAATTTTTGCAGAGAAATATTGAATTGAAGCCCTCTTTGAAAGGGAAAGTATAATAAAATGAGAATTATTTCATACTCATTGTGCTTGTTTATGTGTTTGTACATATAAGGAAAAGGTAACTATCACTCTTTCCTAATGTCAAAAAAGTGTCACAGCTAAATAGTATATTAAAGATTCACCTAAAAACTAAAAAATAAGACTAATGAACTACAGGAAATAAATTGGAACCCATTTAACAGTTGGTCACCACCATAACTGGAATTTTAACACAGATATCTCTGTGTATGTCATGCACCACTAAGTCAGCTATGACTCCTGGCAACGCTATGAATGAGTAATGTCCAGTGTCCTATCCTCATCAGCCCTAATCAGCTCCTATAGACCCCTGCCTATGGCTGCTTTTATGAAATCAATTCAGTTCATATTCAGTCTTTCCCCAATCTATTTTTTCCAGTATTACTGACTTTTCCAAAGAACCCTGCCATCATATGATGTGCCCAAGTTAGGATAGCATCAGTTTTATCATTTTTGCCTCCACCAATGTTTTAGATCCACTTATTCATCACTAGGGTGGTTCAGGGTTCCTGTAGACCTCTCCTTCAACACTGTATTTCAAATGAATCACTTTCTTTCTGTCAGCCTTCTTTACTGCCCAACTTTTGCATCTGTAATAGAAACTGGGAAAATAAGGGTGTGGGTGATCTTAGCCTTGACATCTAAGGACACATCTTTGCTCTTGATGATCTTTCCAATTCTTCCAGGGCTGCCCTTTTCATTTTCCACTTTTCCTTGGTTTCTTGGCTGCAGTCTCTGAATTGCTGACTAAACCAGGGTAAACAAAACCTTGAACAACTTCAAGGTTTTCATGATCTGTATTAAAATTTTGTATTTCTTTTGTAGTCATGATTTTTGTCTGCTTGAAGTTCAAATGCCATCCCACATTGGCACTTTCTGTGTCACTTTAATCAGATATATCTAACCCTACTTTATTCCACTCACTGAATCTGGGCAGCAAGTTGTGGTTTTGCTAGTAGATAAGTCAAAAAATAATCAAGATGTTAGAACAGATTTCTTCCCCACAGAAGAGCTTGCCTAAGGTGTTCACACATCCACCCACTGAAATTGAATCATTAATGTAACACTGCCAAAGAGATGAGAGGCAGTGACTTGACATAGGTTAGTTAGATCTCAGGAGAAAATCCAACATAATCCAAGTCCTGTCAGAATAAGAGACTGAAACCCACAGGACAATATGAGTTTTGTTTTACACAAAAGAAATATGTCTATTTATCAATTCCTACTTATTTATCTTCTCATCTTCTCCACCACCACCAACCACATCAGTATGACTGATGTAGTATATTTTTTAAAAAATCAAGGATGGTTAAATGGCAAAGACTGAGACAATTGCTAGCAAAGAAGGGTTGATTTTGAAAGGCTGTTCTAACATTTTGTTTTAATATAGAGCAAAATAATATTACTGATAAGATAGGTAAAAAGGCCTACAGAAGACAATTTGAAGAAGGATCAGGCAATAGTGAAGATGGAGTCACAGAGTTAAATACCTGCAAGGCTACTCAGGAAAGTAAGAAATGAAGCTGGTCTGACATAAGACCAGAGGGAATGGCATACATTGGAAAGCACCTGCTCTGCTTCGATATGAGCACTGTTCTACTCCATCAAGTCATAGCCACGAGAGAAGTAGGAATAGTGGTGCCAGCTCTAATTTTTCAATAAAATCTGAAGATCTGAATTTTTGTGTTAATGTTCCCACTTTTTTCAAACTGAAAAGAACAAACAAAAATGAAGTATTAGCCATTTTAATCTTAATGTCTGACCTCTGTTTTAGAAGGAAATAATTACAAGATACAAAGAAAGGTTTGCTCTGTAATTTGGTTAGTATTAACAAAAATGTGACTAGGTTTTGGAAACACTATTATCTATCATCATTACCTCTGGAACTTGATTCAGTTTAGCTTACCCTTTTAGTTAATGTTGAAAAAAATACACAAACTGCCCTGAGAGGGTATTATTTGTCAACAGAAAGGACCTGAAGGTCACTAGGGCCTGAGGTCAACTTGGTTATCGGTCTCAATGTCCAACAAGGCATTGGAGCAAAACCAGGCATTATAAATTAAAAAACTTTTTTAGAAAAGGCCATTGCTCAATTCCCTAACCTTGGTGCATAGCCTTAAGAGTAGAAGAAATATGAGTTTAATATCTTTCTCCCACATAAATGTCACTCAAGTGTATCAGCATATTTAAAAGGTGTGTTTGTGTTACTTTCAGTCCCGATCTGGCCTGAAATGTCAACACATAGTCAATAGCTCATTTCCTGTTGATATTTAGAACTAATTTTTTAAATGAAACCAAAGATTCATTTTTATAACTCTCTTCCTCTCCATTAGAACAAATCCTGCCTTGGGATCTGTTTGCACCTCCTAACCAATTGAATGTCTTTCCTGATCACCCACTGAGCTTCATATCAGCATGACCTGAGCTGTTTCTCAGTCTCCAAAGCTGATGCAGGCTGAGACTATGTTCTCCTTAACAGAGGTCCTTCATTATTCTTCACAGAGTTCTCTTTCCTCAGTCCATCACAGAGCAACTTCCTCAACATATTCTCAATACAACTCATTTGCAGTGAAGTTCACTTCAGTCTTTAAATGATGTTAGCCTTTGTCCATGAAGCCAAATAGCACCAGCATCACAGCTAAAGCTTGCTAAGTAGTATAATTTGACCGCAATAGCTGACCTGAATTTCAAGTACTTATAGATAAGATTATCTTGACACTAGTTAAATTTACCCTAGCCTTTGGCGCTTTGGAAAGATTTCATAAGTTCATATGACTTTATTCTATTTTGGCAAAAGAGACACTGACCATTTTCTATTTTTTTATAGTAAAATTTCTCCTTTCATAACAGTATGGTTCCAAAAGAAGGAAATCTCAATTGGTGTTTTTTACTGTGTTCCAAGTGAAGATTTGTTGGATATGAAATATTAAAAGTTGTAGTCAGAATAAAGAAAGTGCAACAGATAAAGAAAAATGACACTTCACTGAATCTCACCTAACAGAAGCACATATCTCCTTCTAAAGAAAATGAAATTGGCAAATGCACCTCAATATCAAGCTCTGTGCAACACAGCAGATTGCAATGGATGCTCCCTGGGCATTATTCACTTTCTTCTTCAAGGATTGTGAGTGAAGTCTGGTAGATTCTTTCAGGCTATCAATCCCAGTAACTCCTCTTTGGTGAGTTTAAAAAGTAATTGCAGATATATATAGCAGATAATATAAATGGAAAGGGGGATGAGAGTAATTCACTCTAAATCAATCATCATTTTTTCTACAGTAAAAAATGTAAAAATTATGTACAGTATACAAAAATATAGATGCACATAGGGATATTATATGTGAGTGTGGAAATGATAGGAAATGAAATATTACAGAAATGTATGAGGGAAAACTAGAGGGCAGAAAGAACAGAGTTTTAGGGGAGGGAGAGAGAATATAAAATAAAAATAAATAAAAATGAAAATGTGAGCTTCTTCTCAGAAAGAAGTTTGCAGGTGTGAGACAGCCAGGATTCTATGAAATACTGCATGTGTAAGCTTTTAACAGTTTTTTCCAATGGTAAGTACTTACCCTGTCTTCGACACATACTTATGAAAAACTGTACTCTTTCTTAACAATAGTCCTATTTACACAGCAAGGGATGTCAATGGTGAAAATGTGCACGAAGCTAAATACAAGCCTTAGCATTCCATTATACAAGAAATTATGTAATTGAGTGATCAATAGAAATGTGTTGTCAACACGTAAGTTGATTGTTAAAATTGAATAAGCACTTAGAGAGAACTAGGTATTAAATAAATATGAATACAAATATTAAATTATCCCTGTTGCACTGCAGTAAAGTTTGACATAAAGGATTTACCTTCTTCAAATATTTAGAGAGCATAAATTGATTAAAATGAAAGTGAAGAGCAAAGCTAAACAGCCAAACAAGACAGTAAGTGCATGATACATCATGTTACGGGAAGTTTGGGGGCCACGACATTTGGAAATTGCCATGGCTTTTCTTAGCATTTCCATTGACAACATTCAGAAAACATAGACATGGGCCTCTCAAATAATACATTATTGATGCTATACATAGCTTTTCTTTTTTCTCTTTGTAAAGTGAGTTACCTATTTTATGATGTTCTTGATACAGAACTTCAGTGACCTTACTCCTAGAACACACTTAATTTTCTTGCCACCAATAGTTCCCCAACTTGGTCTGTTATTAATGATCATATTAAACTCGTAGGCATTGTTTGTCACAAGATAAAGTGGAATCATTTTGCTTTGATTTTTTCCCCCTCACATCGTATGAACTTCAAGAAAACATTTGTACTTCAGATCTATAAAATTAAGACATTTGCATGGGGACAGTATTTTATATTCACTTAATAAAAACTGAACAGACTGTTTATGATTATAAAATATTTGAAGGATAAAAATGCCTTGTTAATTAGCCTGGATGCACAAATTACTGTGGGTCTTACTGTAGGCAGACAGAATTTTCTTACAACACATTCTATTGGTATCTCACTTGGCTAAGCTACTGCTGCTCTCTGATTTTGGACTTCTCCACATAGAGAGGCTGGTAAGTTTGAGAAGAGCTGATCAAGTATTTGCCACCTGGAAGATCATTTGAACTCTTTCGGCAGTGCTGAGGAAGCCCATTTTATCTCCCTCCCTCAGTACTGTGCTCAGCACCAGAAACCGGGTGGAGACACTTACTAATGAGCACGCAGTCCTTTCAGATGATTGAAGACAAGGTGGTGGCCAAAAGAGTTTGGGTGACACTTTGAAGAGAATACCGATGACTATGGATTGCTTGTGTGACCCTTTCCCTTATAGCTGAAAAGAACTATGTCCTCTCTGTTCCTAATGCTACTCAGAATGCAGGCTCTGTAATAAGCGAAATTATATATACCCAAAGAACAGTTACTCTAATAAGCTAATTAGTATACTTTGGCAATTAATATTATATGTAATGGTGTGAATGTCCAAAAAAATGTAATGCTTTTTTCATAGTTTAACAGGCCCTTAATGAAGACCAGATAAGCTAGAGAGCTCTCACTGGTGCATCAATTGAATTTAAATTAGGAAAAAAACGGAGTTAGCCTCTTAATAGCCTTGGCCAGTTCATAGGAAATGTTGCTGAAGTCATCCTAAATTTATTATAATGAAATGGACTGGGTGAGTCAGCATGTTTGTCATCCCTGGGAGCAGAAACAGTGCACTATTCCCCTCTCATGATCCAGTAAAGGAGCTAGAGTCATGGAACACTTGCTGGGAAAATGAATTCTTTTCCAAAATCTCTACTCTCTGTTTTAAAACTTTGCTCCAAACTTGTTTCAGAACAGTATAGTGGATCTTATCATTTAAACACCGAAGAAAAAATGGTATTCAATTCTTCTTTGGGTGCCTTTCCAATATAAAAATGTGACTTTCCCCAGTTGTCTTAGCCTCAAGATCTTTGCAAATTAAATAAAATAGTACATCTAATCCATTGGTCCATTTGGATAAATTAAGTCTAACTTGCACACTAAGTGTAACATTAAGTCCCCATATAGGTACAGGTTGCTATCAGTTAGCCTAGGGTGAGTTACATGTGATAACAAGCCATCGCAAACTCTCGTGGCTCACAACAAAAGCTTTGTTTTATTGTGTTGTTCCTCTCCTTCATACCACAAAACCCATTTTGGTTCTGCTGAATATTATCTTCTCCACACCATTCAGGCCGATAGAGTAACCTTTATAGGATGTTGTCCATCTTGTAATGAAACATAGTCTGGCTTAACGTTCCCACTTGAAAGTAGCAAACATCACTTTTGTTCACATTTTCTTAGCCAAACAGAATGCCATATTGCCAAAGTCTAGCATCAATGAGATTCAAATATCTAATCTTTTCACAGGGAGATACATGACATGAAGGGCCACAGCAAGAAGGACAGAAAGAAATTAAACCTCTCTGTTTCTAATGCTACTCAGATTCACAAATAATTAGCACCCTCTGTTCCATAGGTAGAGTATAACAATTGCCATCTTATCTCCACAAGGAGGCAACCTATACCTTTCATCACACCATCAAAGCATGAGGCACCCATTCTCATGAGAATCTTTATACTAGGTGTGTATGTGCCTCTTCTGGAGTCAAAGACCCAGAACTGAAGAAGGCAGTAACCCACCTCCATTAATAACAAACATGTCATTTTTCAGATACAGGAAGAATGATAGATATTCAGCCATTTTTCTAGTGATTCTAAAATCCTGCTGCCAGGCATTATAAGGAGCCTACCTTATAAGGAGTGTTGTAAACTGAATGTTTTTGTTCCATCAAAATTTACACCTTGAAGCCCTAACTGGAAATATTTGGAGATATGGCCTTTATAAAGGAATTAAGGTCAAATAAGGAAGTAAGGTTAGGGCCTTGATTCAAGAAAATTAGCATCCATATAAGAAGAGACACCAGAGCACTCTCGCTTGTTCTCTCTCTCTCCACATAAGCACACAGGGGAGAGTAGCTGTCTGCAAGCCAGGCAGGGAGTTCTCACCAGGAAGTGACCATGCCTGGACCCTCATCTCAGACTGGCAGCCTCCAGAACTGTGAAGCTATAATTTCTGTTGCTTAAGCCTTCAGGTCTGTGTCATTTTATTACGGCAGCCCTAGGAGACCAACACAGCAAGGAATGTTTCTGGATTAAGCTGTTTCCGCTGCAGGAGCAGATCTCTATTCCATTGTTGTCAAAAGCCCTTGGTTCAGCCCTCTGGGAGGTCTTTTTCTATTATCTCCCTGGCCTCTTGAGGAGGACATTACTGGAAATGACCTTCTTAGAATCTGAGAACATTTCACATCCTGTTCCCTACCCATAAAAGATTGGAGGCCTAAAGGTCACATTATCTTTTAAAAATTAACTCTCTTTTAGTTAAAGCTAGTGGATTTGGGGGGTAACACTAATCTACATATATTTTTTAAAACATAGTTTCTTGTCTATTTGACTTATATCAGCACATGTGCCAAGAACTACAATCACAGTTCCTTTTCGAACATGCCTCCACTCTAGACCAGGCATCTCAGGTCTATACAAGAGCCATGATCTTTGTCACTTCTGGGGAATTTTATCCAGTTGGGAGAGCTTCGTGCATATCACCTGTGTCAATTTGAAGATTTTTTTATAATGAAACTTACGGCCACACCCTTTCTTTTGTTCAAGTGATTTTGGCTGCTTTAATTACCCATGTTGCTGTGCGGCCTGCACTGCTTTACCTTTTAACAGTTGGAGCTTGTTTGATACCACGTGTGGGCTTCTCTTGTCTCTGTTCAGCAACTTATAACAAAAAAAGAGGTGAGCTCAGAGAAAAAAAAATTGTTTGCAAGCAGAAATGAGAGGGAACAGAGTCAGAAAAGAAATAAAAAAGCTTCTTATTATAGCAACACATATCAGTTTTGCTCATATTTCATTGACCAAAGCAAAACGTGCCCGATTTTATATCAGCAGAAAAGGGAACTATAAATCCTTCCTTTGGAAGAAATGGTGGAGCAATAGTGCAGTCTACCACACGGCTTTACAATATCTACATAAAATTTTCATTGTGCACATATATCATTCTTGTGAAATGGGTAGGAAAAAGTAGGTAGTGTTACTAGCCTCATTCTCCAGAATATAAAATGGAAGCTCGTGGAAATTTAAATCATAACCAAATTTTAAAAAGCTAATAAGACAAAAAATAAAGTCAACCTAGAACCTCAGATTCCTGACTTTTAATGGGACACTCTCTCTACCACTCTGGCACTCATGAAATACAAAGGTTACAGAATGCCGGTGCATGACCACAATGCCCGGGAGACAGGGAACACATGACAGGAATAATGTTTGAGCACCAAAAAGCTCTGTGTTCTAGGCCCAGCTCTCTTACATACTAGCTTTGTGAGCCTCAGGAAATCTCTTTCTTTAAAAAAAAAATTCTTACCTGAGGATATTTTTCCATTTTTTAGAGAGAGTGAAGGGGAAAGAGAGAGACACAGAGAAACATCGATGTGAACGATATAGATCCATTGATTGCCTTCCCACATGCCCCGACCAGGGCCAGGGATTGAGCCTGCAAACAGGGTACAAGACCTTGACCAGAACTGAACCTGGGAGCCTTCATTCTTGAGGCCGATGCTCTTCCCACTGAGCCAAACCAGCTAGGGCTCAGCAAGTCTCTTAAACTCCCTGTAATTTAGTTTCTTCATTTGTAAACTGGAAATTGTTTTTGTTTAATGCAGATACTACATTTAAAACTAGTTTAGTGCATACATTTGTTACTGCATTAAATATCAGATCCAGAATATTAAAAAGAAGAATGAAAAGCAAGATATAAGTACAAAATAGGCATATTGTCCTGGGCATTTTCATCTCAGTTTCTCTCTATAGAGAGTGATCCTATTTCTCCCTATAGAGAGTGATCCTTTTTTATAAAATGAACACATAATCTATGCACTTGCATAACTTATGCAATTAACAGGAAGCATAAGGAGCAGCCATTTAAAATTCCTAACCTTTTACATAGGCAGCAAAAACATAAAATTTAGGATATAACAAAGATTAGCATAAGGCAACACTAGATGCATATTTGATTCTATGTCATTAAATATACATTGGTTTTATTAGAAATAGATTGTTTTCTATATGAAGTAGGAATGATATTATTGTTTTCACTTTCCAGATAAAATAACTTTTGTTCCAATTAAATTGCTTACATGTTAGTATCTTGGACTTTGAAACCACTGTGTGCTAAAAACTCAAATATTCTTATTCTAGGTAATAATATTTCATGGTCTTCGGCACAACTTATATGAAAAAATTACTTGCAGTTCCATTTCTCGTCAATTCTTTTCAAGTACATATAAATCATAGCATCAATCTCATATAAAGCCAGAGCAAGTGACCCTTTTTACTATCCCAACACATACTGTTCTATCATCGAAATATCAGTACACAAGGCTTCAAATCTCAAGCACATTCCTTTTACTGAATTCATAATGTTCAATGTCATTTCTTAAATATAATATCCAAGAGAGTATTCCACTATTACTATGAAACCCAAATTCGAACCGCCACGTAACAATGTGAACATTATTTTAACAACTACCAATGTCTCATGACTATTGAGCGTGGACATTTATGCTCCGGTTCAACTGAAACTCATAGGACCAGAAATCATACACACTTCCATACAAAGGAAATCGTCCAGGAAAATAAACCCCTAAGTATCAGGCAAATCTTAAATAGAAGCCATTTCAAAGCTGCAAAAATCACCACCATTAAGTTGGAAATAGGATCTACGTAGAGAGTCGCATCAGGGTCAGCATCAATCTCGTGAGATGACAGAAAACCTTCCCCCTCGGTGAATCCTGCTAAAGAAAATGCAGTCTTCCAGAAAGAGAGTCCACACACATTATAATAAGGATCAGTAACTCTCCTCACAACGTTATGGAAAGAACACTGGCAAACACGGAAGGCTCCTCAAGTGGCGAGAGAGAGAGAGAGAGAGAGAGAGAGAGAGAGAGAGAGAGAGAGAGAGAGAGAGAGAGAGAGGAATGACAGCATGCAAGATACGCGCCAGATAAAGAAGTAAATGGGCTTATCTGGGGAGGAAATGTTCTCTCCTTCTTTTTTGGTAACTACTTGAATGTTCTCCTTTTTAAAAGGAAAATCTTACTCAACCTTTAACTAGTTGAAATGTAACAATAAAATATCTTTTTTTTTTTTTACCTACGATTCTTGCAAAATTTAAAAAGTATGGATCCTCATGCTGCGAATGTGTAAAGAAAGCAGAGTTCTGGTACCTGGAATATAAATGGGACAAGCTTTCCACATGGCACTGTAATCCAACAATCTAAATGTGCGTGCTCATAACAATTTCACTTTGGGATTTCTCATATGGGAACAATTAAGAAAATGCAAAGATAGATGCCAATGTGAAGTTCAGATGGGGCAATGTATCATTAGTAAAATCTGAAACAACCTCAAAGTTATCCAATAAAGAGTTTTTTTAACTATGTTTTTTACTGATTTGTAAGAGAGAGGAAGGAAAGGGAGGAGGGAGAAACATTGGTTGGCTGCCTCCTGCATGCCTCCTACTGGAGACTGAGCCTGCAACCCAGGCATGTGCCCTGATCAGGAATCCAACCTCTGTCCTTTAGGTGCATGACCCGACCATCAATCAGCGGAACCACATGGACCAGGGCCAATATAGAGTTTTTCAAATAAATTACGAGTATATCTACACAGCTCTCTGTCTTCTCTGTGCTAGGAGCAGCTCTCCTCATCCCCTGAAAATGTACGCCTGCACCAAGTTCATCTCCACCCCCTCCTCTGTCAGGAGCGCCTCTCAGCAGAGCCGCCACTATCCGCAGTGGTGCTGAAACAACCCCCAGCACTGACAGATGGGAACCTCAGCAGCTTGGCAGCCCCATGTCCCCTGACCTCATTTATTTCTAGCTGCAGCTTCCAAACCAGTGCCATTTCAAGGGACATGGACACAGCAGTCAAGTTCCTTGGAGCTGAGGCTGCCACAATAGAGGTGGCAGGTCTAGGACTGGAATTGCAGCTATGTTGGGAGCTCATCACTGCTTATTCCAGAACCCCTTCTCTGAAGCAACAGCTCTTCTCCTACACCATTCTGGGCTTTGCCCCCTCAGAGGCCCTGGGGCTCTTTTCTCTGATAGTGGCCTTTCTCCTCCTTTTCTCTATAGGAAGGAGCTGTCTCACCTCCCATGGTTCTTTTTCTTGTTGCCCTGTATGTTCCTTTTCTTGCTCCTCTCCAGGCAGCCTGGGGAAAGTGTTTGCCTCAGGGTTTGACAGAGGGGAGACAAATAAATACTGTATTATTAAGAAAAAAGATATATCCAGACAGCAGAATACTATGCAGCCATTAGAAAGGATCGGGTAATTGGTAAATATTAGTTTATCATTTTCTAAATGGAGATTATAGGTCAGTATGCATTAATATAAAAAATATACATACTTGAATGTGCAATGCAGGACACTGGAAAGAAAAATACTTTCCTAATAATTGTTCATTTCTAAAAAGTGGGATTTTTGGGCCCCTAAGACTCTCCCACACTTTTGCAGACCTGAAGATTAGACCAAAGCACCAAAAGGCTACATGGGGCAAGATAAGATGCCCATGCACGCACACACATGCTGCTGGTCATTTTATTATTGCATTTTTCATCAGATATTTCTAGATGCTTTGGGTACATTCATGATATAGTGAGTTCTTTGGCAGGGCAATAACATACAAGTTCAAGATCAACTAACATCTTATATTTTACTACCATCAGTGGGTTACCATTTGGGGCAAATGATAAAGAAATTACCCAAGTTTGTATCACACTATATATTAAAAATGCTGTATATCACCGAGACCAGTTTGGCTCAGTGGATAGAGTGTCAGACTGCAGACTGAAGGGTCCCAGGTTTGATTCCGGCAAGGGCATGTACCTTGGCTGTGGGCACATCCCCAGTAGGGGGCGTACAAGAGGCAGCTGATTGATGTTTCTCTCTCATTGATGTTTCTGACTTTCTATTCTTCTCCCTTCTGCTCTGTAAAAAATCAATAAAATATATATCTATATATTTAAATGCTGTATATCACCCTTGTATCTCGCAATACTATCTTTCATAAGCTTTCCTTTCCTGAATGTGGGAATGACACTCAGCCAGACATGGAACTATTCTTTTATAGATACACACACACACACACACACACTCACACACACTAGGGGCCCAGAGCACAAAATTTGTGCACTGGGAATGCGTGATCCCTCAGCCCAACCTGCCCCCTCACACATACTGGGAGCCCTCAGGGGATGTTCTACTGACCACCCACCCCCGGCCTGCCCAAGGCCTCAAGCCTCTGACTCTGGCTAAGGCATTAGGCCTTGGGCACCCAGCCATAGCCCTGCTCAGCTCAGCCCCAGCCATCAGTGACTGCCCAGCCCTGGGGACCACATGCTCGCCACCTTGGCTCCACCCCCTCAACCCAGCCCCAGCTGCCTGCAACTGCCCAGCCCCAGGA
Organism: Antrozous pallidus; assembly: GCA_027563665.1. Lineage (NCBI taxonomy): Eukaryota > Metazoa > Chordata > Mammalia > Chiroptera > Vespertilionidae > Antrozous > Antrozous pallidus. Next base: position 91,458,716 of record CM050517.1, read on the forward strand.
GCTGTGTGCTCACCACTGGGCACCTCAGCTCCAGTCCAGGCCTTAACCCCAGCTGCCTGTGATTGCCTGGCCCCAGGGGCCGTGTGGTCACCACCAGCCACTTCGTCTCTGCCTCTGAGGGCCACCTTGGCTCTGCCCCCCCGGCCCCAGCCTTAGCCCTGGCTGGCTCCGCCCAAGCTCCTGATTGGCTGGTGGGCGTGGCCAGTGGGTGTTGCTTGTGAATGTAGCGAAGGTACAGTCAATTTGCATATTACTCTTTTATTATATAGGATATATATATATATTCTTATTGATTTCAGAGAGGAAGGGAGAGGATGAGAAAGAGAAACATCAATGATGACAGAGAATCATTGATTGGCTGCCTCTTGCACCCCCCACACTGGGGATTGAGCCCACAACCCAGTCATGTGCCCTGACCAGGAATTGAACTGTCACTTCTTGGTTCATAGGTTGATGCTCAACCACTGAGCCAAGCCAGCTGGGCAGACCTATTCTTTAATACAGGCAAATAAAAGGATAAAACAGGCAAACAAGTTTTAGGTCGCAATTTTTACTAGCAACTCTTCTCCATGTCTATCTGTCTCACTGTCTTTCTCTGTGACATAACCGATAATGTTCCAGTTGAAATTGGCTTTCCAGCTCTCAACTATAGCTTATCTTTATTCTTAAAAGTTAAAAATGACATAATATAGATTCCAAGTTTCCTTCGCCCAACTCTAAAATGAAGAGAGCGGTGGGCAAATTCCAAACACACAGGAGATACGATCAGGCAGAAGAAGACATAATACAGATTGCAAGAGATCCCTTCCTTTTGTCAGTGATGTTTCTGCAGACGTCTCCATTCTCCACCTCTGTGAACCTGATACATGTCTTCCCTATGTCACTCAAACAGAGATACTGGGAGAAAGGTTCTGGCAGACCCACTCTGAGATGTGAATAGAGTACCTCTGAAAATAAATATTATTTTGCTTTATCTCATTAATCTTGACCATTTCTTTCTTCCCTTCAGCCAGCCTGACTCAGAAAAGCAAGAACTCTATCCATGTGACACAGAGTTATAGGGAAATTGCCACTCAGACTTCAAAAATGAGTCTTTTCCATTTTCTGACAACCATTTATCTCTTTGCCATCAGGCAATATCTAAAAATGTTTACGTGTGTTTTTTCTTAAAGATGAGTTCCTGCTGAATCTCAGGGTCTGTCAATATATTTTTATGTTTGAAAGAAATAGTATCTTTCCAAAACAGCCACATTTTCTCTTCTAAGATCATACTATCATTTGAAACAATTATCCAAACCTTTGGCAAGCTACTGTATTCCCTGTTCACAACATGACCTCATTTCTAACTAATTCACAAAAAGTGTTTTAAATGAACTAAGCATCAGATGAATTAAAAATGTAATGCTCCAAGCAGACAGGAAAATTGCAAAATTATTAGATTTATTTTTTAATATATATTTTTTTATTTTTTACAGAGAGGAAAGGAAAGGGAGAGAGAGTCAGAAACATCAATGAAAGAGAAACATCGATCAGCTGCCTCCTGCACACCTCCTACCGAGGATGTGCCCACAAACAAGTACATGACCCTGACTGGAATTGAACGTGGGACCTTTGACTCTGTAGGCCGACACTCTATCCACTGAGCCAAACCAGTTAGGGCTATTATTAGCTTTAAATAATCACAAATAACAAAATTATAATTATTAACATCAAATATTTAATTTCAAATTCCCCCTTATAATTTTCAGTTTTAGACTTTTTATAAAGATACATACCAAAAGGTATTTAATGTTTATAAGCCTCTCCTACATTCCAACTTTTAAAATTATTATCATTTCTCCCTGCTCATTCTTGTGCCCTCTTCACTGTAATTTGCCTTAGCCTTCTTAGTTCTTTTCCTTGACCTCCAATCAGACTTATTTGTAAACTACAGCATTTTTGCTACTTCAGGGGATTTTTATCCATAAATTGATGATTCTTTGTTGTTCAGCTTGTATTTTAATGAGACTCTATAAACTGCTCATTTGTTATTATAGTCTATTTTATTTCCCCTACAATATTAGATTCGTCCAAAAATCGTTTTGCTCGCTGTGACATGTCCAAACCTTAACTGACCCGATTTCCCCTTCACTCAAAAGATTTTCTATCAATCCCTCAATTCATATCAATTTAAACCAAGAGTTTGTTATGTCGAAAGTTTTATAGGAGATCCACTGTGGCAAACACTTTTTTCCCCTACAATTTCTATTTTTCACTTATCCGACAGATCTCTCCTCTCTTCATCCTGCTGTGCAACTGAGAGCTGATCCCCACCAACAGGCTCCCTTGCCCTCTGACTTCTACTTGGGGGGTCATTCAAGGAGAAGCATTAGCAAGAGATTGGAGGGTAGGAGAGAAGTCAAAGTCATGCCCTATCTGGTTTGGCTCAGTGAATAGAGCATTGGCCCCACAGACTAAAGGGTCCTGGGTTTGATTCTGGTCAAGGGCATGTAGCTTAGTTGCAAGTTCATCCCTGGCCCTGATTGGGGTGCATGTGTTTGTGTGTGGGAGGCAACCAATAGATGTGTCTCTCTTACACCATTTCTCTCTGTGTGTCTCTTCCTCTTATTTTCACTCTCTTACACACAAAAAAGATATCCTCAGTTAAAGATTAACAAAAATAAAACAAAGTTGAGGTCATTATTTCTCTGGCTCCATCTTCTGATCTCCATGTATCAGTGGATCCCTCCAGGAAACCTTCTCCATGTGACTACCCTTCCCCAGGTCTGGCTACCACTTCCTTCATTGCCACTTCAGATAGAGAAGTAGAAATAGCTCCTCATTTTGCTAACAGTGGGGTTCCGAACTACCTCTTGTTAGCTCCACTAGGCACTTTGAACATTTTAGTAGGTGATTCTTTTATTAAACTTCTCTCACTATACCCAAATTAAATGTGCTTCTAAATGCTACTGCTTCTTAAAGACCTTTGAAAATTCAAAAGTTCAAATCCATGACCTTTTATTGTGTCTGTGTAGGTAATTTACCATCTTTTCTGGTTTTCATTCAGTTATTAGTCTTTTCTAACTTTGTGTATTTTGTGTACAATTTTCTGTTTAAAATCTATGCTCAATTATCATGGAAAATCTGAAAATTGTGAAGAAAAAAAAAAACCTTTATAATGTTTACTATTTGACCCCTTATGGAAGAAGCTTGCTGACCCTATTCTAGATTATAGGTCTATGCATTAGATTGAGGTCATCATAAAGATATTTGTAAGTTTGCAGGAAACAGAAACCCAGAAAGAATTTGAAGTCAAGAGATTTACTGCGGGATAGGGAGCAAGAGTTGACAGGGAAAACCCTCAAACGAAGATGCAAGGCTGATATCTGTGAACAGAGAAGGGGGCGGATGGAGGATTCATTAGGAAAAGTCTCAGGTAACAGTGTAGCTTTGAGGAAGTCCTAGCCAAACCAACCAGTTCAACCACAGAGGAACCCTGAATTGGGCAGAAATGGCCAGGCCCTGTCATCCATCATGCTCTAGCATCCACTGGAAGAACTCACAGGGAGCATAGCCTCACTGTGAATACAGCAAATCACAAAAGCACCTCATACCAGTTCCTCCACCAAAGTCAGGTCCATCTCTCTGCTGCCTTTCCTACTCCACTACTTTCATACTCTAGAATTCAATATTTTATCACTGGCAACCAATATAAATTTTTTGTATATTAGAGACCACCATAACGAGTAATTATGAAGAAGCATTGTAAGCTAAGACAGACCCCTTCAATATTTGTGCTATCGATTTTGCACTTAAAGCTATTGTTGTTTCCTTATAAAAAGCAAAAAGCCTTTAAATTCAGAAATCATGGACTATTTTTGCTCATTATATTTAAAGATAAACTTCTTCCAAGATCACTCTCAGCCGAGGGCCCTCAGATGACTGTTACATGAGCCGGAATCACTCAGGGCCCTATGACAACCTTCTCCAGGGCCTGTCATTATTTAGGAGTCTACATTGGGTTCCTCACTTCTGGCTGACACATGTCATCACAGTGCCACGACCAACAGTCACCAACTGGTGGTCCACGGACCACAGGTGGTCTGTGAGGTCTGAAAGGTTGGCAACCACTGCCGGGCGGGCAGACACACACACACAGACATGCACACACATACACATGCATGCACGCACACACTCTATTGTATATATCTTCACTATGTCATAACCGTTCTTATGTTTTACCACCTGGCTGTACCTGGAACCCTCCCCTTGCCTACACTACCACTCCTCTCTCCTAGAAGCCCAGCCCATCATCCAAGTTCCTATTCAAGCTCTGCTTGCTCAATGCTCCTTCCCTGACTATTCTAGCTCTCAAAATTTTTTTATCCCTGGCCTCCTAGAGCTCTTTCATTCACCACTGCTCATTTCTGCTTTACACGTATATGTCTTGCTTCTCCAGGAAGAATTCATTTCCTTATGATGAGAGACTGTTCTTTGAACTGCCTCTGTACCTCTCACAGCATCTAGCTAGCTCTCATATGCACTTACCTAGGTAGCATACCTTTCCTTCAAACCCCATGCCCTTTCTTCAAGGCTCATTTCAAATTCCAGATTCTCTAATTATTCTTTCTGAGTGCAAATTGAAATTGTTTGATCTTACTCTGCACTGCCATAACACTCTGCTTGTACTTTTAGTATATAATCCTTTCTTCTGTGAAAAATAATCAGCTGCTCATGTACTTTTCTTCTCTACTTTCATTAGGTTATAATCTCTTAGAAGGCATATCTGTCTTTGTAGCCTTTGTTGTATATTGTGCTCTGCATGAGTCTGGCCCTTGGTTTTCCATTGCATGAAGGAATGGATGAAGAAAAAACTGGTAGTAATTGAAACTTGGTACAGAAAAGGTAACATAAAAGAAAATGTGACCAATAATGGGAAGAAGCCTCAAGTAGGTCTCCACTCTACCACTGATGAGCTGTAGGATCTGGGAAAGTGAAGTCACTGCTTGAAACATGAATTTTATCATCTGTAAAAATCTGTGGGTGTCATAAATGCTAATAAATAACCAGCTTTATAACACAAACTGTGCAGTATTTGAATTTCAATGTTGCCAATTATCATTTGGGAAAGTAATCAAGTATAATAAGTTTATTTTCTCACTTGTAAAATAATTATAGTACAAAATGATAGCCTACCTCATAGTGTTATTCTGCAGATTTAATAAAATAATGTCTATAATGATCTTAGAAAAGACCTATAATTAGAAAGCTCGATGTGCCTGGTAGTTGACAGTATTATTACTATTATTACTATTGTTGTTGTTATTATTATTATTATTATTATCAATATCTCTTTCATGTTTAAAAATCAGTGATTCTATAATGGCGCTTTCAATGGCATCATCAATCTCTAAACAAATGTTTTTCTTTTTTTTTCTTTTCTTTTTTTTAAATTCAAGGGAGTGAAAAAAATTTTTTTAAATATATTTTATTGATTTTTACAGAGCGGAAGGGAGAGGGATAGAAAGTCAGAAACATTGATGAGAGACATCAGTCAGCTGCCTCTTGCATGCCCCCTACTGGGGATGGGCCCACAGCCAAGGTACACGCCCTTACTGGAATCGAACCCAGGACCTTTCAGTCCGCAGTCCAACGCTCTATCCACTGAGCCAAACCAGTCTCAGGTCTAAACAAATGCTTTTCTTGAAGACTCAAGTCAATGCTGAACTGATCATTTGTCTAACTGACTATTAACATAAGTAGATGTTCTGATGGTGACATAATTTTTAAACTATTGGTTCACCACAATGAGAAGCAAAATAAACTTAAACATCAGGAGCTAGTCTTAAATATTCTAGCAAAGCAAAGACCAAAATAACCACAATCATAATAATTTCAGAATCCATGTTGATGGTAGCCTAGCACAATATGTTAAATCAACTGATTTGGGTTCAAATTTCAGATCTACAATTATTGCTATGGAAACTGGGATGTTGCACAAATTGCTCAGCTCTTTGAGTTAAAATTTCTTCACCTGCAAATGTGACCGTAATAATTGCAAATTCAAAAAGTTATGAGCATTAATTTAACACATGTAATGAGTGTCTGGCATATAGCGAACACTCAATATATTGGCTATTACCATTATCCATGCATGTACTCTGCCTGCAAAGCCTTACAAATAGCAGGAATCATCATTATTGCTACCATCATAGCTCATGCAAGACTGTTGTGAGGAAATGTTAATTAGAGAAGGAAATATATTATATTAGAATAAGGAGGAGAAAGAATCAAGGTTAGAGTACAGACACAGAAGTTAAATTAGCACATTCAGGAAAAATTTTGCAAACTATATAGATCTTGAAGTGAAGTGGAAAGAAAAAGAAGAAAAATATATCCCCAGGCAGGTCTTGAGGAAGGATTGAGAGCAAGCAAGGGAGAGCAGGGAAATCATTTGCACTTTTTAAATAAGCTCCAGCCATTGCTGGCTTTCCTGCTATAGCATTACACCTATGATGCCCACATTAGAATAATAAAATATAGATGCAAGTGAGTGATCATGGCTGACATAAGCATAGCTCTTTGAGAATCATCTAGGAAGAACACCTGGAAGAATCTTGGTCTCAATGAATGATGTCATGAAAAAAGAAGAATATGACATTAGAAAAGGTTACGTTGAGCCTGTTATTAAAGAGTGTACGGAGGCTACTGACCTGTAAAATACTTTGGCTGGCATCAGCATTAAGCAGTAAATCCCAAGTTATATACCCATGTTTTCTTAACTGGCCATCCTGCCCATGTTGATGCTTACACATCAACGCAGATGTTAAAGACACACAATTGAAGGAAAGTAGATGTTTGCTCTCTATTGCTTGCCTGCCCTTCCAAACCTCCTCACCATAACCCTGGGTTGGGTGCAGCCAGGAATAATAGGGAGACGCTCCACATACCCTAATTATGTATGGTCCTCTGAAAGGGTAAGATAGATTAACAAGAAAATCAAGGCCACTGATAATGTATTCATTCAGTGTCCCAAACTATGTCACCAAAAAAAAAATTTGCATGATACATGTAGCAAGTTAATTTTAATTAAGAATAATTATTAAACTCTTCAAAAAAAGAGGGGTGCTATTCATATACAGTGTTAAAGATAATACAAAAGATTTCAAGAAACTTCCCATTTGCATTATAGACTATACTCTCTTCCTCTGCCAAACCTTTTCTCCCTCTAATTTCTCCTCTCCGATTCCTGAATAAACGTGTGATCTTATGCACTACTAGAGCACTTTGGTAGAAAAGTTTAAGAACCATAAAGATTTTGTTGCCTTCGCATCACACAGACAAATCTCCTTGGATGAATGTGTTGGTGCAGAATGAAGAGTTTCTCACTTCCCACATGTTTTTCTTTTAATAAGCAACAGCTCAAAAGCTTTTTCCTCTACCCCACGGCTCTGCAGTTGCATCTGTCACTACCTTTGTGTTACTACATTTGTAAATTTCCCTCCTTTGAAAGTCACAGTCTGTCCTTCACCAAACACACCATCTAGCAGCTTCCCTGATGAGAGTATATAAATCTCACTATTCTGGCTTTCTGATTAGACAAAGGCAAATGTAATACCCCTTACCTGTTTCTCCCTTCAATGAGATGGAAAATTGCTGGTCTTATCCGTGTGCCAGAAACCACTGGTGTGGCGCTGGCTGTCCTGCTTCTATACTGCTGCTTGGCTGTAATCTTTTCCAGAGTATCTCCCTTTTCCTTAATGACTTCCTAGGATTTGGTCCAGAGAAATCGGCCCATCAAGCTGCAGCCCATTTGGTAAGCATGTAGGCATGTTGGACTTTTCAACCAATAAAACACTCAAGACTGTCTTCCCTTTTAACTAAATATTTACATTATATGCATTTGGTGCTTTTGATCTAAAAGAGTATAAACTAAATCATAAATATGGACTTCACTCGAAGTACCTAACTTTATTTTTAATCCCCACCCAAGGATATTTTTCCATTTATGTTTCTGTTTTTTGTTTGTTTGTTTGTTTTGTTTTAGAAAAGAGTGGGAAGGGGTGAGGGAGAGGAGAAAAGACAGAGAGAGTCAAAGAGAGTAACATTGGTGTGAGAGATACACTGAGGGTTGCTTCCTACATGTGCCTCGGGATGAACTGCAACCCATGTATGTGCCCTTGATCAAGAATCGAACCTGTGACCCTTTGGTGTGCAGGCAAACACTCTAACCACTGAGCTCACGGGCCAGAGCAAAGTACTTAACTTTTACGGCCAGTTTCTACCTGCTTATGGTGGCTCTTAAAGCCATTATAAATAATTGTGTATGTGTTTTAATTTTGTTTAGAATTTGTCACTGATATCTGCATGAGAGTTATTTTCTTTAATTATATTTTTTATTTATTTCAGAGAGGAAGGGAGAGGGAAGGGTAGATAGAAACATAAATGATGAGAGAGAATTCTTGATCAGCTGCCTCCTGCATGCCCCCTACTGGCGATCGAGCCTGCAACCTGGGCATGTGGCCTCTACTGGAACCCAGAACCCTTTGGTCTATAGGCCAGCACTCTATCCACTGAGCGAAACCAGCGAGGGCTGCAGGAGAGTTCTTGTGATAATCTACTTTCCATTACTGACTAGAAATTTCCTTTAATATATTTTTTATGTCATGACAGTGGCTTGGTCAAACAAATAAACAGTATTCCCTTCTCTAGTATCTAGTATACAGTAACCTTTCTATTGCCATAAAAGTTTGGAGTGGGTGAGATCAAGGGGCACTGGTTAAGAACATAATGTGACTTTCAAAATAAGGAGATTTACAAATGTAGTAACCCAGAGGGGTGTAGTTTGTTCTGCTGGTTTATTTTTCAAACAAGAAAATTTGAACATTAACATGTTCAAATACCTTTTCCTGCCAAGTCAACAACATCATCAAATAGATTAACAAGGTGAAAGAGCACTCGGGGGATTCTAAGGCGAACTAAATAACACCCTAACGCATAAAGACTGTTAAATAAATGAAAATCCTCTCTCAGGCAAACAGAGCTGGTCCCCAACATCAATTTAGTCCCTTCTGCCTAAAAAATAAGGTTATTTCCTTGTCTTTAAGATATTCAAATTCTGGCTCCCACTGGTTCCTTTGGTAATATTTTTTTTTTTCTTTTCCCAGCTGGGTCTGAGGCAGCAATGAAACAGGAGAGAAAAAGAAGGCCATGAGTTTGAACTTAGGAACAAGGTTGCAGGTTAATCACCCTTGGAAAGGTGTTGCAGGAATCTGAGTCAGAGCTGTTCCCATAATCATTGAGCCATGACCCCAGGGTGCAGGTAGAACAGAAGGCAGAAATGTGGTGACACAATATCCACGCACCCTTAAAGATGAATAGACAGTTTTAAACACAAAGAGCTAATAAATGTTTTTTGGTGGCAGCAAGGAGCGTGAATAAGGGTGTTATCATAGGGAAATTTGGTACTAAAATAGAGAAAATACACTGAGTGGACAGATTATTATGATCTCTGAACGCATAATAATCTGGCCACTCAGTGTGTGTGTGTGTATGTCTGTGTGTGTCTGTGTGTCTGTGTGTGTGTGTACAGTAGTGGTCCAGTGCATGAATTCGTGCATGGGTGGGGTCCAGCCAGCCTGGCCAGGGATAGGGGGCATGGGCAGTTGGCCGATCTGCCTGCTGGTTGAATTCCCGGTCAAGGGGACAATTTGCACATTAGCCTTTTATTATATAGGATATACGCTGAGTGGCCAGGTTATTATGCGTTCAGAGATCATCATAATCTGGCCACTCCGTGTATAGTGCAGGACACGTGAAACAAAGGCATTTTCAATGCTGGAGATAACATTGTTTCAGACCTCCTGCCTTTAAATCCTAGAACCATCATCTTCTAGTCATATGATTTTGGGAAAGCTGTTTAATCTATCTGTGCTTCCACAACTGAGAAAGGGATGTGGTGACAGGACCAGGACTCAGTCTCCAGATATCTCGGTTCACTGACAGGTGCCTGAGTCTCCGTGCTATCCGGCCTTTTCAATTCCACTCTGGCTTTCAGTTCCATTCAGACTTTCCTTTCTCTATGCTCATTTCCTATTATTTTACTCGCCGCAACTCCAACTGTTTTTTCTCTCCTGAATTAAGCTTAAATATTTCCAGTTTCTTTTAAAATCTAAATTACACAGACTTTCAAGCCAGTCAATCTACCTTCATTCCAAAGGCTGCTGCTCTCAGGAAGCCATCGGTCCATTTGAAACTTTCCGTATTCCACCAGATGTTTCGTATCTATTTAAGTAACCAGACACTACTGCGATCAGCACTTTAACAGCACTCTATCTAAGGATTCCATATTCCTACTTTGCTAAAGGCGATATCAAAAAATGGCACTGAAAACACAAATAAAGGGGAATAAGCACAAAAGTGTCTTTTGATAGCTTACAAAACCTATTCAGAAGAGCAGGCACTTTTAATTAGGAATGCTGCAAGCCTGCAGGAGCAGCAAAATAGGATTCCTTAGAACATAATAGGATGTGCTGATTCATAGGCAGGAGCAGTAAAACCTGGAATCTGCCTATCTGCACCAGCGATTCTGGCCCTTCCGATTTCATTTCTGAAAGATCAGCCTTAATGGGAACCTTTACACCAAGCTTGGCCTCTTAGGAAGGAAAAACAGACTTAACTTTCCAGTGTGCAAGATAGCATAATTGTGTAACTCTTGTTTGGTGGTGAAGGACATCACAGTGTACCCTCATCCAGAAAGCTCTTGTTGTCCATCAAGGAGCCTGAGGATTGTGTATGTCATCGTCCTCGGTTAGAATCCTTTAGGCCCATATGACAAATAATTTGAAATGTTCACCACACCAGCATGAAAAACAAACGGTTGGGTTTACTTTGCAAAAGAGACAATAAAGGGAGGGGGTGCTTTTCTTAAGAAAAATCAAGGAAAGCGTTTTTTCTCATATGCTTAGGTTTACATTGCATGGGGATCTAGGCCTCACATGAATTGTTCCTGGGAAATGCTTCCCAATACAGATACACAGAGTCACTGCTGGTCTGATATCAGGCTTAGAACTCAAGGTGTAACTTTCACAAGGCAAGTTATCTTCCGGTACTCCTGGCATCAACAGGTCATCTTAAATGTTAAAGTTATATTGCAGTCTTCATCTGCGCCTCCTCCCCCGCTCACCCCCCAGGAAAAACAGGAAGGACCACACTGTGCCTAGGACCAAAAACACTAAACGATAACCTGTAGTGTTTGAATATTTCCCAAAAAATGCAAAAACAAGTTCCTAGGAGGCAAGCACTTGCTCGTGCCTATGAGACCAGCCTCCATGGATTGCAGCAGAAGTACCAGACATCAATCACAGCATATTTCAATCTTAGTGGTTTCTAACAGTGGCTTAAGAGTATTCCTGGATACAATCAAAACCACAAGCAAACATGGTACCCTAAATGACTCTTCTTCCTCTGCCATATAAACCCATTGTGGTGGTTAATTTTGTGAGTCAATTTGATTGGGCCAAGGAACGCCCAGGTAGCTGGTTACACATTATTTCTGGATGTGTCTCTGAAGGTGTTTCCACAAGAGGCCATGAACTTCATTTTGCTCCAATAATAGAAGGGATTTTTACCTTCATAGTTTATTTTATCATCACCTAGCTATTCTGAAAGAGAAAAACCGAGTAAATATAAATGATGGAAAGTTTCAATTAACTGGATCCTACTTACTCCAGGTTTTATTCATTTTAAACCATTTCATTACAAACTGTTAATTGGTGGGACTGTTTTAGAGCTTATTCCATATGGTGCCTTCAGTTCTCTAAGCTGAATTGATCTCCCAATGAAGAACTCTGAATTCAAAGAGATATACTCGTTTCTCAGAACTAAGATGCCATTTTAGTCTCCAATGTTTTTGAGGTAGTGTCTTTTCCTATATTTTTATTTTTAAAAATCCAATTTGAGCTTCTTGCTTCATGTCCTCATCTCATAAAGCATTTTTTTTAATGAGAAAAAAATATTTTTCCCCTAGAAAACCTCACTCATAATGCCGCCAACGGGCCTTTCATTTTGCTGGTTGCCTGGCTGACTAGTATATTGGAAATAAGCGAAGATGGAAAAATAACAAGGAACTAGTTTCTGCTGAGGAGAACAAATTCTGTAGTTATGAAGATGTAAGAAAAAGCACAATGAAAAATAATCTTAGTATCACAGGAGAAAGCAATTCTCAGCAGTAGAGCAGTAACAAAGGACCAAAAATCTTAGGGAACACTCCAAATAAGCAGCAATAGCACGAAAGCATTACAATATTTTAAATTGCAAGGTGACATGAATGATAGAGGCTCTGTCTTGAGAACTCTTGAGATTAGTTCTCAGATATATTTTATTTGCTTTTCCTTTTATTTTCTTCCTCTGATTATCTCATCTATGTAGACCTTTTACCTTCATATCACAGCAACCGGGAAAGACAAGATATTCATTAATAAAGGCTCTTTTTGTATTTCTACTATGAAAAATAATCCTGTGTTAGTATATGATGGTAACTTATGACTTAAAATATTTACAAGGCAGTCTCTCTGCTGTAAAGTTAGGCTTTAAAATCCAAAATGATTACAGGAATAAACTAGATTTTTTAAAATATATTTTTATTGATTTTAGAGAGAGGAAGGGAGTGGGAGAGATAGAAACATTAATGATGAGAGAGAACCACTGATTGGCTGCCTCCTGCATGCCCCCTACTGGGAATTGAGCCCACAGCTCAGGCATGTGCTCCAGGTTCATAAGTTAATGCTCACCCACTGAGCCCACCCTGGCCAGGCAGAATTAACTAGAGGTTTTTATATGCAGCAAATATATTTCAAATTTTGGTAATAAAATGACAAAAGCAATTAATTTAAAAAATGGAACCATTGGCAATTCTGCTTGACTTTATATTTTATATCAGTGGTTCCATACAAAACAAGAAGAATATTGTTGTTTATATGCTTTTCAAATAACTACAAACAGAAAGTGTAGGCCACATGAATGCTTCTTCCTATATGCACAAGAAGGCAATAGCAATGACATAAAAGCAATAGAGACTTTTCATTAGGTAGTATCTGTGTTTAAGATACCAAAAATGCTCTTTGATGCCACATTAACCAAAGGTACTTTAATAACATTTTACAAGCTGAATATGTGTCAAGGACCATCTTTCTTTTACCGATGAGAAAATGGAGCAGCTCTGTGAGTGAGCCAAGATCAAATGTCAGTAAACAAACAATCCCAAAATCAGAGCCTTTCTAGTCTCAATTGACAGTCCCAGCCCAAAAGGTCAATTCTCTGAGTATTAAGTGAGAGAATCACCAAGAGCATTAAGGCTCGAGGTTTATAGGCTCCGAGTTTACTTCTATCTCTTTCTTTTTGTCTTGAGACCTTTTGTTCTCCAAGGCAAAATTAGAAAATTTGTTTTATAACACCATCTGAAAGTTCTAATTAAATATTGGTTATCTGGAAGGGAGAAAAAAATCTTAAATATGTATGACTCAGTTAAACTCATATCCACTTTACAACTAATGCCTTGCTCCACGGTTAGCACATACATGTGTTAGGCTGATGTAAGGAAGGCATTTTAAGGTAAGCCTGCAAGAGAGATTGCATACCTCCCTGAAAGCAATCCACATGAATCAACACTTTTCTCCCTTGCAGATTCCGAGCTCTAAAATCCCATTCAAAGGAATCATTTGTGCTTTTGACATTAATGGCAAGAGAGGCCCAAGCCTTTATAAATGCAGAAAATAGCTATGAGAATTTTGCTGTGTAGAATTGTAGCTATTACAGATTTTCAATTAACCTTTGTGCCTACTTGGCAAACACTGTAATGGTCAGACTCCAGTGCCATAGACTATGTCACAGTGTACAAGATAGAGCTAAAGATTTAACCAGGACCTAAAGACAATTCCCTCAAGGAAAAAAATACAAAAATCATCCTAATTGTTTACTTGTATAGAAGTGTTGATTGAAAATGGAAAAAGTTTTCTGCTTCTGATAAATACCTATTATACTCTATAGAGTATTAAATATCATTCATTTATTCAAGCATAATATCATCCTTAAATAATATTGTAATCCAAATATAAGCAGAGTATTGAGCTTAGGTACTGCACAAATCACATGAAGAATAATCCTTTTCTTTCCAGACCTCAAATGAATGTTAACACTGTTATATTTATTGAAAGCCACACATCTGTCCAATAAGCAAATAAATGACACCAGGAAGGATATGAAACATTCTTTTCAAAGCTACTTACCTGTGTCTGAATATATTTATCCCTAAATCTGTGCATAAGAAAAGAGAAATGGCTCTTTCCTGCTATAAGATGTTAGTTCTTAAATTTACTCTTTTCCAATGTCAAGTAAGATAGAAATGAAACACAATGGACCCCTAGGGAACTGCAAGGTAGGCAACGCCTTTGATAATTTCTAGTTCCGCCTTATCAGTCAGGCAGTGAAGGGCATTCTTTTCTCTGGAAGTCATCTTCTCTTGAGTCTCAGAATCCATGTGATTACCTTTAAGGTATCTGATGCATCCACTTGAGTCACTGGGCTCCAGAGCTCCTTTCTTTTGATAAAGTGTTCCTCTCCTTGATATACTAGAAAATAGCTTGCCTTCTCATCCTCCTTTATTTCCTAAAGAACCCATTTTACTTAAAAGAATGTGTCATTCAGATACTAAATCAACAGATTGGATAATAATATCTTAATGGGGAGCTGTTTATATAAAGAATGCAAGCATTCCTAAGCAGGAAGTTACTGCAAGGGAAAAGGAATGAGAAGCACTATGTGTCCTAACTAAATCAAATTCATTTCAGAAGCAGAAAAAATCAGAGCTTCATAACAGGAAAGAGTCCAAGAGAAGCAAAGTTTTCTGGAAAGTGCAGAAGAACACAATTCCAAAGCATAATAATAAGACACCCTCTTTTAACCCACTGACTATTGTACCATTGACTCATGAAGAAGGCAGGCAAGAGATCAAAAGAGGAATCTACCAAGAGCAGATGTTAAACCAGAGATTGAGGATATTAGAAGATATACTCAGCCCAGAAAATGCTGCATCTCTATGGGAAACCAGAGGTGTGCTACAGGGAGTTGAAGGAAAGGTGAGTCCTATCAATATTTTTCCACTCTTTCCTCCTCCTCCCACTCTAAATAATGTCCTTCTTCCACATAGAGGAGATTTCACCAGGACATAAATGTGCTAAGATATGGGACTGTTGGGTGAGTATTCAGAAGGACTCCTGCCAAAATTAGCACAGAACATGAGGTCTTGAGGACAAGAGTACTGCAAAAATTGCTTTGTTTATGCAACTTTATATAAGTTATGTCAATATCGCCCTAGTTGGTTTAGTTCAGTGGATAGAGCATCAGCCTGCGGACTGAAGGACACATCCCTGGGTTGCATGTAGGGGGGCATGCAGGAGGCAACCGATCCATGATTCTCTCTCATCATTGATGTTTCTGTCTCTCCCTCTCCCTTCCTCTCTAAAAAATCAGTAAAATATATTTTTAAAATAATAATAAATTATGTCAGTGTCAACTTTATATGCATATTAAATATATAAGTATATATTATTAAAATACATGATATAGTTTGAAAGACTTAGTACAAAGAAAGTAAAACATCTCAGTTATTTTATATAGTTTCTATTCTGAAATGATAATATTTGAATATTTTGGGTAAAATAAAATGTAATGTAAAAGTTAGTTTCACTTGTTTCTTTACTATGGTAACTATTAGACAATTTAAAATTACATATCTGCGTAAAGTGTATTTGCGTTGAACAGTGCTGGTTGAACAACTGCTCATTAAATTGGCTGAGTACACTAGTAGCCCTAGCTGGTTTGGCTCAGTGGTTAGAGTATGGGCCTGTGGACCTGGTCAGGGCTCAGGCAGGAGGGAATTAATCGATGTGTCTCCCTCACATCAATATTTCTCTCTGTCTTCCCTTCTATCTTCTACTCGCTCTCTCTCTCTTAAAGTCAATGGGAAAATATCCTCAAGTGAGGATTTCAAAGAACAAAAATTGGCTTAATATATTTCAAGAGTTATATCTTTTTTTATGAGAGTTTACCCCCAAACACTCCTGAATTAGTTTTTTTTTTTTAATTTGAGAATCCTACTGCAAAAAGGTTGCCTTTTTTCCCTTACAGAAAATGTTATTGGAAAATCTCTCTTTCCTAGTAGAAACATAGGCTCAGATATACAAAGCAAAACAGGAACAAGTGCTGAGTCTCCTCACTCTTCTCCAACATTTGCATCTGATAATGCATTCCCAACATCATTTCTGCCGCTTGTCTCGTGCTGAAACTCTTCCTGTTAAAAAGCCTTCCAAATGAAATAAAGAGAGCAGATGAATGAATAAAACAGATTAGGATGTTTATTTCCCTTTCTCTTTTGTTAGCTGCAAAATGTACCATATGGACATATCACAATGAGCCTTACAGAAATTTGAATCTCATATAAAGTTTTTTAAAATGACATAAAATATTCATGATGAATGAACTTTGGGCATTAAGTGATGAATGAAGTTTTTAATTACTATCCTTTCAGAAGTTGTATGCTAGTAAAGTAAGCATCTAAGTTCTGTTTAAGTGGCTCAGAGCTTCAGGTTTTCTAACAAATCTAATGCCTCTATAAAATCTTATAGTGAAGTAAAACCTACACATTCTAGTGCTTACATATGAAAAGATTTTAGGTATTATCAAATTGAGATTTTAATCAACTATTTCAGAGTATCATGGCTGAGGAAATTAATGAACTTTACTTTGGTCTTTAAAAATACTATATTTCTAACTTGTTTGAGTAAATGCTATCATTGCTTAAGAATACTGCTAAAGTAATACTATTGTGGTCCTGTGGAAGACAATAGTTGGCCAAATATATATTAAATCAAAGATTAATTTGGCACTTTACTTTTACTAACCAAGTGAAAAATGAAGTAAAAAGACAAAGACAAAATTCTTTAGGTATTACAACATAATCCTGGAGGTTAGAAATGCACATCGCAGACAGAGACTCGGCCAGCAATAGCTGCTCTATATCTAAATCCAGTCTATTACCAGGAATGTTCAGGGCCTACTCCAGAATGCAAATAATCCTTTCCACTAATATTTACAGGGTAAACTAAGATTTCTGCTTGAGTATTAAAATTGACAGTAAAATAGTAATCAAGTTTTCAGATTAATTTAAATTGGCCAAGTGAAATAAGTGAATACTCAAGAAAATTTAAGTGTACTGGACAAAAAGCTGTTCCTAAAACAATAACTAAAATATATATTACATTGTAGTTCCTCTCACTGTAAAATTGCCTAACATCCAAAGAACCTAAAGCAGTCATATTTGTGTGCAAAAATTAAAATTTAAAATTACCAAGAGTGCAATCTAAAATTTCCAAAAGCCCCCATTAATCAACAAAAGGGGGGGGGGGTGTAGTGGGAAATATTATGTAAGGAAAAATATCCTGTAAGTAAAATACATCTAGAAAATTCTTACTCCAGAAAAGTAACTTCCATTTGTAAAGCCAACAGCAGGACACCCATGAAAAAACACACATGGTGTCAAAATAAGGCAAAGGAAAATCATTTAGGCAAAAATAAAAAGAATCCCTAGTCTAATCTACAGAGAGGATCCCTTTGTTAGCTTTTGGTCGAGAATGCGTTTGTGTGTTTTCAGAGAACAACTCCAAGACCATGTGGGTTCCTGAGACAGTGAGGAACTGATGGGTCTGTTCCAGTCACGAGGACGGTCCAGAGATGGGGGACACTGAGGACACCTTGCCATGCTAGCAATCGGCAGCTGTACATGGCTGCAGGCGGCCCAGGACCAAACCAGAGAGGATGAAACTTGCATTGCCACGATGTGTCCACCATCCAGATACCATTGCTGACATCTATACATAAAGAACTATTTGACATTGAAACTGGGACTCAGAATAGTTGGACATTGAAACTGACACTCAAACATTTTTTGTTCTTATACATTTATTTCTAGTATGCAGGGGCAAGATACTTTTGAAGAAAAGAAACAGGGGAGAGTGATTGATATAGAGGCAGGGAGGCATTGAACAGGCTGTCAGGCTACAGGGGGAAGGCTGGGGAGGTGGGGGGCAGATGCTGGGGGAGATCAACTGAAGGACTTGTATGCATGCATATGAGCATACCAAGTGGGGGGCAAGTGGGGACATGTGCTGGGGGTATGGGAGGCTGGGGGAAGGATAATGGGGGAGAAAAGGAAAACATATGTACTACTATTATATCTAGATTATACTGCAAAAAAAATACTAAAAAATAAAAATTTAAAAAAAGAAATGCACATGTAGAAAATTTAAATGTTAGAATTTCTAGGCATTAAAGACAAATAGGAATAAAAAGAAAAATAATAGAAAGTGTCCACATAAGCTAAAACACAAGATAATAAGGAAAATATTGACCTATAAAAATAACAAATGCCAATATGCTTCAAATAGGGCCAGTTTAATTACTATAATTCAGATTCAAAAATGGCTTTACATCTGTTTCTGGTAAAATGACAAACTAAGTACTGGGAACAACTTCTAGCTGAAAATAATTAATAATCTAGATATAATAAATATTAATAAATGTTTTTAAAAGAAACAATAAGATGGCAAAAGAAAAGAAATTATCAAGGAAAAATATATAATTTTTATATATTCAAATATATAATTGAAGACTAGAAACCAAAGAAGTAAGCAGAACTCTCAAGCTATCGTTCAATCTGAAATTATTTGTCTAACCAGGTAAATTTAGGCTTCAATTTTCATAGACTCTTGTATATTAAAAGTTGTAACTCCAAAGAGATGAACCTTCACTGTAACAATAAACCAAAATTCACTCTCTGCCCCAACCACTCCCTTCCCTGCCACTCCAGAGATCTGCAAAGAAATTTGTGTGCCTCAAAAGTTAGTGGTGAATAGAGGGGAAAGATCACTGGAAATTTGGAAGCATAAGCCATGCCTCACCAATATCCACAGGAGAAATTTCCCTCCCTTAGTACTTGAAAAAGCTTCAGGTTAAGTATGAACCTATATAATAAAAGCCTAATATGCTAAGTGTCTGATCATCCATTCAACCAATCAAAGAGTGATATGCTAATGGTATGCTAACATTGGTCAGTTGCTTGCTATGACGTGCACTGACCATCAGGGGTCAGACAGTCAACCAGTTGACCATTCAAGTCGACCAGTCACTATGACATGCACTGGCCACCAGGGGGCAGATGTTCTGGCCAGTAGGTTAGTTTGCTGCTGTGGTCTGGCCAATTGGGACTGAGTGAGATGGGCCAGATATGCCCTGGAGCCCACCCACATCCTTCCTCAGCCCCAATTGTGCACTGGTGGAGTCCCTCGGACTGGCCATCTCACAATCTGGGACCCCTCAGGGGATGTGGGAGAGCTAGTTTTGACCCAATCACACAGGTCAGGCTGAGGGACCCCACTGGGGCACAAATTTGTGCACCGGACCTCTAGTAATTAGACATTATCAATTGTTGTCTGACAGAAGCAAATGAAAATCTTCTCAAAAAAAAAAAAATCCTTTCACTTCAAAGAATATAGACAGCTCACAAACTAAAAACAAAGGAAAATAGGTTCCATGATCAAGAAACAATGGAAATAAAACAGAATTTAAAAGGATTTCAGATAAGGACATTTTTAGACATGGACTCTGAAATAATTATGTCTAAGATAGTTTAAAGAAACATTTTAAAGCCAGAATATATGTGTTACATGGACAAAATGTATTTAAAACAAACCAAATATACTTTCTAGAGATGAAATTTCAAAACACAATGCATAGATTTAATAACATAAGAGTAGAGAACTTGTGAATTCCAAAATAGATACGAAGACATCACCAAGATTATTAGGTAACATAAAAAGAAAGAGAAGAGAAACTAAGAAGAAGGTTAAGAGACATAATTCATTAAAGTAAAAAAAAGCATTACATGCATCTGTTGGGAATTCAAAACTGAGACATAGATAGATGAGGGAATATTTAATGGTTGGAAATTATCCACAACCATTGAAGCACACAAATTTAGAGATCCAAAAATCCAAAAAAAAAAAACTATGCCTACACATATTATTGTAAACATGGTGAAAGATCAAAACAAGGAAAGTATGCAGAGAGAGAAGACTAACTGCCTTTGAAGAAGCATCAAGACTGATACCCAGCTTCTTGGAAGCCTTAAACTTAGACTGAGGCATTTAGTATGTTGAGAGAAAATTATAGAATGGTATATCTTACAAAACTATCTATCAAAAGACAAATTAGTAAGTACATTTTTATGAAAACAGAATCCCTTAGTACTTATGTTTTTCACTAAAACAATTTGGAAGAATACATTTCAGGAGCAAGGCAAGTGATTCCAGAAAGATAGCCTGAGTTCTAAGAAGAACTGAAGAACATATGAATCCATTATCACAGTGAAATAAATGTTACCTATTCAAAATTATGTCAATGTGTGTTATAGAATAAACAGAGTCATTAAAATATACAACCACACAAAAAATAGAGGGTGAATAGGGTTAAGTGTCTAAGACCTTTTGAGCTGTTTAAGAGAGCAAAAGAAGTGGGAAATTTAAACTTCAATAAATGAAGCATGCATATTGTCAATACAAAAAAAGAATAACAAAAATGGAGTACATGATTTCTAAATGGGTAGATTAAAATGGAGAAAAATTAGTCAATCAATATAATAAAAAATTTAAAAAGAGAGAGAGAAATATATGAAAAGGGATAAGAAACAGCTTTAACCTTACAAACACACACTGTCAGAACTACAGGAGAAATGGAAAATGAGGGTCTCTTTGTCACACAGCCTAGCCTACTCTGAAATCTTTGCACAGCAGATTAAATTCATTCTAGAGAACAGGAGTAGTCAAGTATTGAAGACCCTTTTTCACACACACACACACACACACACACACACACACGCGCGCGCACACACACACACACGCACACACACGCACACACACGCACGCACACACACACACACCACAATGATGTATTGTCACAACAGCCACCTGTACCTCTCTTCAACCCTCTGGGGGTCCAAGTAGGTGCTTTGAAGTGTCAAACTGACAGTGGAGGTAGGAGTGGGGAATAGGAAATGAAGAGGAACAGCACGGGAAACCAGCTGTGCCCAACACTCACTGCACATTTCACTGCTACAGAGCATGGGGCTAAGTGAAATTTAAAAAAATACACCAGACATTCCCACAAATATGAGCACCATCTGTTAAGATTATGGCATTTCCTACAGAAAACGCAACAGTAAGGATCACAGAATGCTCCCATTAGAATACCCCCAGGAGCCAGTCACTGGGAAACAAACCTTCAGCCCCAGAAGTTAATCTACAGTACAATCCCTTAGTACTGGTTCTTGGCATTGGGCTTTCTTAGGGTTGCCTAGACTCTCCTGTGAACACTAATAAAAATATGCCAGGGGCTGATCGTAGCATTTTCTTACCCTGGGAGAGGTGTGAAGAGAAACAAAGGGAAGGTTCTCCTTACTAACCAGCAGGCACCAGGAAAGTATGGGAGCCAGCCAGAGGTCTCCTCTCCAGGTCTTAACCAGTCTCAGAGGCAAAAGCTAAATGGAACGGTGCTTTAACTAACAGGTTGTGTATTTACAGAGACAGTATCTCTAGGCAGGACATCAAAAGATTCCACAGATTTTTCTCTCTCTGCTCCCACCACCGTCCTTTTGAATGTGGCTTTTGCATGACAGTATGAGGGGACTGAACTACATGCTACAGCTCCCCAATGTACCACCAACAGGGGGGCAGCCAAGGAAAAGCCTGGACCTAAATAAGATTATGGGGCCAAATTTCTCTCTCAAGGGCAGTCTTCCACAATCTACTTTGTCCTAAGCACCAAGACAAGGAAATGAATGAAACACCAGAAGGAAAAGAGGTCTACCCTCACTGACATGATTCCAAAGGCAGGCAAAGGTGGAACCAAGCCTGGTAGAGATTTCTCTCTCCTACTATCACTTCCAGGAAACCACAGGAGAGACAGCTGTATTTATAAGGATTTTATTTGAAGTCTAAAAATATCGATCTCATGGACTGTACGTCGTCCTCCTTAGCGGAAGACCTTTCATTCCAGGCTATAATCTAAAAGGCCTAAGACTTCATTGCCTGCACTGCTGGAAGCTTTTCCATTGAACCTTGTGCTTTAAAAAAATAAAACAAAAAACAACTCTACATTTTGGTCTTCATCTCCTCAGCAGAGCTAATTATCCCATCAGCCTGTGGAGAAGTGGGAGGTTATTGTTCATGGAACGATGAAAGAGCATAACATAATGCAAATGAGAAGCTTGAAGTCTGTTTCACCAGTAAAAGCTTATCCTGGAAAAATCCTCATTCTCAGAGAAAGAAAAAAAGGGGGGAGTGTACACTGTGACCTTTATATAGAAAGTTTTGAAAAAAATATTAGCACTACATTTAAGGAAAGCAAGAAATAGCTATTCAACTCAATGCCTCCCTCCATCATTTCAATGCCATGTATTCTGTTGTTATGAAACAGAATACATGTTTTCTGCCTTTCTGATCTAGAGAGGTATGTTGGTCCATGGATCTATAGCTTCTGCTTAGGATGTACTGACTGAAGGTTATGAAACTCTCTGAAGGATGTTAGTCATCTAGCATATAATAAGCAAAGTCACATTTTCTGCTCCTGCATGCTCTCAAATAGTCCCTTAGCATTGAAATTAGGCAGCAGAAGCCTTATACTAAGGAATGGGGAGCCAGCTAGAAGTGCCAGGAGGAGAATGCAAGAAAATTTATTGCAGCTTCAGGATAATCCAGGGGGTGTTCTAGGAATTCTCCCTGTTTTTCAAAAACAGTGAGCAGTTCATTGAATTTTAGACCAGCCACATCCTAGAGTAGGTCTTATCTATCCTATTTCGTGCTTTCTGGAGAATATTAAATGCAAGTCTCGAGATATTTGAGTACATGAAGGAAGAATATTCCTATTTCTAAGATCAAATGTACTTGGAAGAATTTTACATGTTTGGGCAGGTTAAGGAGCGGCCAGAAACCAGGAGCCCACGTGGAGTGCCTCCATTGTCGCAGAGGTGAGGGGAAAGTCATAGGAGACACATGAGAGTTACAGCAGGCCCAGAAATAATGGATTCTTAAATGCTTCCCGGGCCCACCTGAAAAAAGTGCCTCCCTGAGGTCTCTACTTACCAGATAGCTTTTTCCACTGCAGTGTTCTCTCTCTCCTAAACTCAACCATTTCTATTTCCAAGTGGCTTTCTAATACTCTCTTCTTAGATATATCATGAGACCACAGTAACAACAACAACAAAAAAGATTTAGGCAAATATATATATATATATATATATATACACCCAATTTCTCAAGTTGAAAACTACAGCCAAGCCAGGGGAAGCCTCTTTTTCTTACATCTTAGAACTAAACAGTCACTAAGTCTAGTCAATTCTACATTCAAAATAGCTCTGATATTAATCAAATTTCTGGGGAGTAGAAGTTTTTCTAAATGTTAATGATATGTTCTACGACTCAACCACCTCAGAATTCCAGTTTAGGTTACCTAGGAGATCCTACTACATTTACCTGAAACATTAATACATGAAAAAGAAGAAATCGAAAATGAAAAGGTTTCTGAAAAATCATTTGTATTTTAAAAAAAGAATTAAAGGAAATTGTGTGTGTTTCCACATATATGAAACAAAACTGAAAAACTAAAAGCCAGTGCACAAAATTCCTGCATGGGGGGAAGAGGTGTCCCTCAGCCCAGGCTGCACCCTCTCTAATCTGGGATCCCTCACAATCCAGGACTGGCTCCCCACAACTTCCCTGTCTATCTGCCTGATCACCCCCTAACCATTCCCCTGCTAGCTGATCAATGCCTAACTGCTCTCCTGCTGGCCTGATTGGCCCCAACTGCCCTCCCCCGCAGTGCTAGTCATCCCCAACTGCCCTCCCCTGCTGGCCTGGTCAACCCCAACTGCCCTCCCCTGCCAGCCTGATTACCCCCTAACCACTCTCCTGCCAGCCTGATTGATGTGTAACTGCTCCCCTGCCAGTCTGTTTGCCCCCTAACTGCTCTCCCCTGCAGCTTGATCACTCCTAACTGCTCTACCCTGCAGGCCCTGTCCCCCTCCAACTGGTCTCCCTTGCAGGCCTGCGTCCCCCCAACTGCCCTTTCCTATAGGCCCAGCTGCTCCCAACTTCCCTCTTCTGCCATCCTGGTCACCTCTAGCTGCCCTCCCCTGCAGGCTTGATCACCTCCAAAAGCCCACCTTTATAGGCCTGGTCTGTCCCAAATGTCCTCCCCTGCCAGCCATCTTGTGGTGGCCATCTTGTGTGTTGGAGTGATGGTCAATTTATATATTACCTCTTTATTATATAGAATATAATTTTAATATTTTAAATTATAATAAATTCAAATTGACAAGAAAAACACTAAAAACCAGTGGATTAATGGACAAAGAATGTAAATAAATTATTTTAAAATTGGAAATGCAAATGTCTAAATAAGATAGGGGGAAATGTTCAGACTCATTGACTCATTATTAATGAAAAAATTATAATTTAAAATTGCAATGTTTTTTTCTATCACATTCCTAAGACTTTTAAAATGTATCTTTATCGTTGGAAATTATAAAAATGTACCCTATCCTCTTTTTTAACCTTATTCCTCCATAGCTTTCTGCTTTCCCCAGCACAAGCAGCCTATAAACTAGCCTAGCTACACTGCAGCTTCATAAATGTGTCAATATTACACCTTGATTCTTAGGCCCTCACAACTTTGAATTCACTTATTAATTTATCCAAAAAAATACACAGTAGGTTACCACCTCATGCCAGGCATTATAGTAGGAATTTGCTGCTTAAAAATAAATCACACTCATCAACTTTCAGGAGTTCAATTCAGCAGAGTGCATCAGACATATATAAATATTAAGTTCTAAAATACAATATAAATACTATCATAAAATCTTGCACCGGGTACCAAATTGGAAGGGGTCAATTTTACTAGAGGGTTGGGAAAGTTTTCATCGTTAAGGGCACCCCAGATTCCTAAACTTGAACAGATGTTCCATTTCCCTGCACCTTCTCACCTTCGTTAGCTGCTCAATGAAATTCTATGCTTTCTTCAAGGACCAATACCCCCAGATCTCAGCAAACAATCCCCGTTACTCCATGATCTCTGAATGGTTCAAAGCACCTTACTGTTGGAACCTCTTTGCCTTTGCTGTGAGACTAAGACAGGTGTCTGTTCTCACCCTGCCCATCCCACACCAGACTGGCACGTTCAGCATAATCTTCATGCTGCAGTTTTTACCCAAGGGTCCCAGTTATTTATAAAAGAGCTTTATAACTTTTCAAAGGCCTTTGCTCATGTTGCCTTATTTAACCTGCATATGTGAGTTAGGCATATGTGGTTATTTCCATTCTACAAATGTGTAAATCAACCCCAGATGGTGAAAAGCTGCCCTCAGTTGCACCGTGAGAGAGTGAACTGCAGTACCAGGGAAGAAAGAACAGGGGTGGCCCACTCTTGAAGAGCGGGTCTCCTGGGACATCGCTACTCCCCATCCGCACAGGTAGCACATCGTCATATCACCACCTTTCTTCAAAGGATGCTACAGTTTCTAGAATCTCCTTTATTCGCCACACCTGCAGCACACATTTCTGTAGAGACTATAAATAAAGGTCTTCATACTTCTGTGTGGAAGCACTACGTTTAGGTGACAAAAGCCACAGGGGAGGAGGTTTCAGTTGAAAGAATCCAGATGACTCCAAACCTCCAGAGCCACAGCTGGACTCACAGTTAGCTATAATCTACTGGGAACTGCTCTCTGTTGCAATGCCTTCCGTCAGCTGCTGATGTCTTGGTATAATCACTAATTTATTATCAAAGTACCCTTTAGCTATAATGACTTCTCTAATTCTAGTTTTTCTCTCCATCAATATTTATTGCATTTTATTGCAGCAATTTCCATTAGGAAACACAAACAGGAATCAATATTAAGATCACTCTCTAGGAGTACTATGTCGTCTACCCTGCCACTCCTTAATAAGAGTTGTGTTTTGTTTGTTTGTTTGTTTGCTTTTTTAGTAAATCAAATACAATCTGCTGTTTCCTAAGACCTCAGTGATACACTCAGTCCCTAGAAGATGCTTCCATTTTAAAAGTAAGTCAGTGCCCTCCTTGGGCTGCGTTACAGTGTCAAACCTCACATCGTGCATGGCCACCAGGCCTAATCAAACCTGCTTTAAAAGGAAAAGACACTTGCATTTCTCCCTCCCTGAATCTGGAAGACCCATTTCATTATTTTCCCAGGAGTTATTTCCTTGATGAGAAAGAGGCCAGAAAGCTGTGTAGGGTGAAAGCAAAGTTTCCCCAGCACCTGAGTTCCAGGACATTTTACACCTTGAAATCTAGTAAATGCTGTCAAATCTGAATGTAGCACCAGGACCCCAATTCAGAAGTGGCACAAGAACACCTGTGCTGAAAGCATCGCCCAGACACCTGGAGCTGGTGCAGGCTGCTCCTGCCAGGTGGCCCTGTGCACCTGGCAGGACCACGTGCAGAGCTTCGGGTGGCACATCAGGTGAGCCCATGCAGCTGTTCCAACATTAATATCAATAAGAGGGGGTCTGCAGGGTACTTCAGGAAGCTGCGGGAAAATGAGATAGAGCCACCAGTTGTCAGAGCTTATTAACCCACTCTGGATCTCACAGATGCGTGGCTAACTAGCCATCAGTAGGGCTGTGAATTCTTCACAGAGTGGTTGCATCAGGGGACTTCTCCTGACCTGGAATGTAGCTTCTCTTCCTTTCTCTCTGTCTTTCCACCTTCATCCTACCTCTCCCTGCTACCATTTTATTTTTCTTTGGTTTCAGACTGGTACTGAAACCTCTGTCCTGTGAGAGGTTCTTCCTGAAGAAGCAAGCAAGGACAATCTCTGCTGAGTCTTAGCTTACCTGCAGGGGGTAAGACTCATAGCCTGGAGGGCTGGCAAAGAGAAGGAGGAACCTTAGTGGAAGAGTAGCACCCAGCAGGCACAAATATTGCAGCAGGTCGTCTCCTCTGCACAAATGTAATGTCACCCACACATTGACACTGGGCAGCCAGTTAGCCACACAGTGTTAGCTGGCAACCAAGCAGATCGGAACTGCCCACTCTGGCCCGCTACACTGCCTCTTCCTTCAGGACTAGCATCCATCCCAGCATGCAGTTTGGAACTGGGCTTGTAGGTCAGCTGACCTCACCCTGCTCACCAGGGGAGCCCAGTGGGACACACCAGACAAGTGTGCCAATCAGATCCCCCAGTGGAGGCTGACATGGGTGTGGTGAGTCATTCCCTGGCTCTTTCCCTGAGCACCCAAACAGCCCCTCTTGTATCAATCACATGAATGGCCTTGAATTCCTAGCAGCAGCCCTCCACCAGCCTTTTAGGAGATCAATATCTAGTCATACTGCATGAAACCATCCTATTCTCTGGATGGGAAATTAGTACATTTGATTTTTTTTTAATCTGTGCAATAGAATCAAGCAAGCCTGAGGGAATGGTGATTGATTACCTCCCTAAGTGCATGTCCAGGATGCAAAACCACTCCAGAAACCCCTAAAAAGCAATCTGGGGAGAGAAAAGGAAACCATGTTCTAGGGAAAGGACTGCAGATGTTATAATGCTGCCTGGCTTCCTGGCTCACATAGAGGCCGGGCCTAATGCAGCGCTGGGAGGTGAGGCAGCCACTTCCTGTTCTTTGCCTTTGGGAACCTGAATGTAAGCAGACTTGAGAGTCATAGGAAAAGCTATTTCTCCAACACAATTCACACGCATCGCAAACTCCTTGCCCTCCCCAGGCCATCGTGACTCTATGTTTATGGATGAGTGTGCTTCATCCTCATCAGTATTCAAATCAGAAGGTTTGGCTGATTTTAAACCCAATTTTACATACACTGTGGGCTTTCAAAATTGTTTTCAAAATGAAACTTCACTAACAGCACAAAAATAACAAGCATGAAGTAACAGAAGGTTGTGCAAAGACTATAGAAAAAAAGGGGGAGATGCCAGTGATTACTCAGGAAAAAATCTTCAGAAAACATCCTGTGCAGAAACAGTTTCTGCTGATACATCACGTTTTTGCAAGTTCTCTCTGAGGCATCCGTGTCTCTTTAGAGAAACATTTGTCAGGAAGGGTGAGCTGGAAATGTGTCATCTTAATTATTACACGAGTAACCTTCAGATTCAAGATGATTTTTTGATTCACCCACTGAGCGAAATACTTGAAACCTAACCAAACTTCTTAAAACATAACCAAGAATTTCTGCTCCTGCGACTTCCAATCCAAATAGCCTAGCAATACTGGGACAGAGATAAGTCTAACCGTTCAACTCTACTCTCTCAACCATGAAAAAAAATCAATATAAAATTGTTGCTGGTGTGATGAGAGTGAGGATAAGAGTGTCGCCTACACTGGCTGTCACAGATGGGCAGGTTAAGTCTCTTGCTGGGATCTGTAATCATGGAAGAATTCTAATGCCCTTCAAGTCCTCTCTAAGCTGAACAATCTGCAGAGAGGGAAACATCTGGGGAGATGCTGTAGCTTCCTCTGTTCATTTCTCCAACTGCTGCGACCCTCCCTTTCCAAGTCCATGATACAAGGATTGCAAAGTCATGCAAATCGGGGGCCTGTATTTACCTTAGTTCATTTGAATTACATGAATTACTTTCATGGGGCTAGAGGACACCAGCCATGCAGAAAATGTCTGTGTTTTGGATGGCATCGAGCCCCTAGGCAGGCATGAGGACCAGCTTCAGGTGGGGGACCAGCACTGCCATGAACAGATGTAAGAGGTGAATTATAAGGACACTCTGTAGCTGCTGGGGAGTGAGTCTATATGTGCTCGAACATCACCATGGGAGGGCTGGCCAAGTGTGAAGAGAAGGAATCCACATGCAAACTAAATTGCACTGTTAGCATTCTAAAAGGCAGAAATTGAGTCTTGAACATACTAAGCTTCTAACGATTCCATAAAACAGAATCCAAAATGGCAGAGAAGAATGAAAGTGTAAACCCAGCATAGTCTAGATGGGCAAGTGAGGGTGAGAATTGTGAAAGGGCACTAAATTCTATAAGGGACAACTTCAAAATACCTTTGAACTCCCCTGGTTTAGCTTGAAAATCAATGCACTCTGGAGTGATTTTCTGTTGGTTGTAAGAGAAAGTCATTTGAAAACTGTTTTTCATAGAATAAACTTTGGGTGTTTATTCTGTGTGCACGGGGAACACCCCACTGCCCATCTGAGAAGCAGAGTTTGAACCGATTTGGACTCATTCTTTAAGACAAAATGTGAGGTAGGTAACACATCATTGGTTTAATTTTCTCCTTAACAACATGTTTTTGAAAAGTAAAAAAAGATTTGCCATAGTGTAGAAAAAATCTGCTCAAGTGAGTCACAGATTACTATCCCTTGAGTGTCAGGCTTAACAAAATAACATAGGCTGGGTGGCTTAAAAAAGAAATTTATTTTCTCAGAGTTCTGGAGGCTGGAATTTTCCATGTTAAGATTCAGCAGGGTTCCGTTTCTGGTGAGAACTTTCTTCCTGGTTCACAGACCGACACCTTCTCAGTGTGTTTTCTTTCACATGGTGGAGAGAGAACAATTTCTAGTCCTATTGTTTCGGGGCCCCACCCTTATGACCTCATTAAACCTTCATTACCTCTCTATAAATCCTATCTCCCACATACAGACACATTGGGAAGTATGGGGGATCCAACTCATGCAAGCAGAACGTGGTAGAGAAAATGTGACTAAAGTGGATGAAACTTAAAAGTGTGTCCCATCAGTAGCCATTATGTGGTGAGAAAATAATTGTAGTATTTAAAAGCTATTGTCTGGTTCAGCAGAGAAGTCATTCATGGCACTGAAGGATAAGTGAAGTTCCAGCATAAATCCTCATTGTTTCTCGATCACCTCAGTCATTAACATAAACATTACTGTTGTTACCATACTCATCCATCAACTGCAGTCATGGGTTGGCTATGGGTATAAAAGGTGGACAGAAATCAATGAAAGTATTTTATGAGAATCAATCTGCTATATAAAATTCCAGTAAAGACCATTGTATAGAACAGTGGTCGGCAAACTGTGGCTCACGAGCTGCGATTTGCCGCTCTGTTGACTAATGAGTTTGCCGACCACTGGTAATAGAATATTAGTAGTAGTAAGTTTAGTGCTATACATCCTTTATATTATAAAAAGTGTGTGTGTGTGTGTTTGTGTGTGTGTGTGTGTGTGTGTGTGTGTGTGTGTGTGTGTGTGTGTGTGTGTTTGATGGTAGGGATGAAGGAAGGGGGGCCAGTTGGAAAACATTTGCCAGCACACCACTCCCACACCTCTTTATAAATAAGAAACATGTATCAAAGATACATAGTGCCAGTTCCCTTGGTAACACCTCTTAGTTTTGCCTGCACAGGACCTTTCCCCAGTTCTACCGGTAAGGCACTCTGATTTTCCTTACATTTCGGGTGTTGTTGGTGAGCAAGTATGCATTGCTTTATCTTAAATAGAGATAATGCAACATATCAATATCCTCATTGAACAGACAAGAAAATCACAGCTCATAACACACAAGTGACTGTCTAGATTCCACACAGGAAAGAAATAGTAGGCTGAGCCTTGAACTCCGGTCCCCTGGCCCTTTTATTCTTACCTGCCTTAGTTGGTGTGTCCTGTTGGCTGTAATGTGGCATGCCTGATTGTCTTGCCCATCTGACCTGGACATACTCCTCTGTGCTCTCTATGCCTACACAAAACTCTCATCAGGCTCCTGCCCGAGTCCAAGCCATAGCCTTGGCCCTCCACTCCCACTCCCAGTCCTACATGGAGACAGTGTGATGGTGCTTGAGAACCAAGCTTCCTGGTCACGCTTCCCAAGCCCTACGCTGAGATTGGATATCTCCCAGCCCATGTACAGCAGCAGCAGTGGCAGCATCAAGCTCTGCCTGCCTATCTCTACACACAGTGAAGCGCATGGCAGAGTGAAGGAACCAAATCAAGAATGACCATTTCCTGCCAGGCTGGTGTGGGTCAGTGGTTGAGTATGAATCAGAAGGTCACTGTTTGATTCCAGGTCAGAGCTCATTCTCCAGTGTAGGACATGTAGAAGGCAATTGATCAATGATTCTCTCTCATATTTAGTCTGTCTGTCTCTCTCTCTCTCTCTCTCTGTCTCTCTCTCTCTCTCTCTCTCTCTCTCTCTCTCTCTCTCTGTCTCTCTCTCTCTCTCTCTCTCTCTCTCTCTGTCTCTCTTTCTCTCTCTCTTTCTTTCCCCCTCCCCCCTTCCTTCCTCTCTGAAATAAATAAATATATATTTTTTAAATGACCATTTCCTAATTATATAAATCTTGCCCTAATTTTCAGGACCCCCATAACCAAAACAGTTCTAAATTAGAGGCTTTCTTTTCTAAAGCTGTCTTTGAGTAAATAGCTGAAAAAAAGAAAAAAGGAAATAGGATCCTTATTAGACAGTATTAGGCATGCACTAACAGAGGGGGAAGGCCAAAAAGTCTTCCAGATATTCCACGCAATCACTTCTCTTGGGCTGACAAAACTCATCTACAACTTCCATTTATTGATTTACTCATTTATTCACTATGCATTCACCCAACTAATATTTGTTGTTTAAGGGCCATACAAATATGTATTTGTTTCACACACCTATATTCAATTAATTATTGTTAAAACTTATGTGATACTACTGATGTTTCACATTTATATGATTTATTTCCATGAGGAGGAATTGGTGAGCTGACATTTGAAGGGGAAAGGAAGGGAACAATGAGTGAGGCAGGAAGACAGAAAACAAGTGAGAAATGAGGAAGAAAATCAATATTTATTTAGCTACTATATCCCAAGAATTGCAAGAAGCAGTGACATGGGTTCAAGCCCTCACTTTGCACTTTAAAAGTCAGATGACTCGAGACTGGCTCAGATCCTCTCTAAAGCTTAGTGTCTTTAGGTGTAAAAGAGAAATAACAAAAATGCCCACTTTTTAGATATATGGTGAATATTAAGTGAAATAATGCATATAAAAAGTGCTTTGCAAATTGTAACACAGTAAATAAATGTTAATTGTGGGTTTTATTATCTGTAGCTTCTTTTTGTCCCATTAGCTTGAAATTAAAGGACATGAATCATTGCCATAGTCTCCTTTGTATACACTAGACATTTGAATGGTTGACTAATTTGGCCAGTGAGGAGAGAAAAGCAAACCTAGTTCAACTTGAAAAAGATAACATTAGCTAAAGAGACAGGGTCAGCTTTGCATATAAACAAACATTGCTCTGCTTTCTAGAGAGAACATAAAGCTCCCATGAATTTAAATAACCATCTCTGTTTCCTGCCAAAAATGTTCATTATATATTTGCCCCTTCAAGTGATATCTCCTATCCCTCTATTATAAAAACACTAGAGACCCAGTGCTGAAGGGGGCTGTCCCTCAGCCTGCACCTAATCTGGGACCTCTCAGGAGATGTTCAATGGCCAACTTAGGGTTTGGGTCTAAACCAGCAGTCAGACATCCGTCTCACAATCTGGACTTCCGGCTTCTAACCACTCGTCTGCCTGCCAGCCTAATCACCCCCTAACTGCTCCCCTGCTGGCCTGATTGACACCTAACTGCTCTCCTGCCAGCCTAATCATCCCCAACTGCCCTCCCCTGCTGGTCATCTTGTAACAAAGTGGGGGTGGCCATCTTGTGGTGGCCATCTTGTGACAATGTGTGGGCAACCATCTTGTGATGCAAGGGTGTGAAGGTCAATTTGCATATTACCTCTTTATTACTTAGGATCTTTGGAAAGATATCTATCACTTCATTTTTTATGTTTCTTATTTTTATCTTTATTGTTCAGTTTATTAATTACATTGTTCCCCCTTTTTTTACCCTTATAGCTCCTCTTCACCCAGTACCCATCCCACTCTCACCTCGCCCTCCCCACTGTCCTCTTCCAAAGTTGCAAGATTTTTGTCCAGTCTCTTGCTGCACTTCCCACACTCCTTTTCTCCCCAAGAATTGTCAGTCTATTCCCTCTCTATGTCCATGATTCTGTTATATTCACCAGTTTATCCTGTTCATCAGATTATTAATTCACTTGAGTTTTAGATTCTTTTGTTGATAGATGTGTATTTGTTGTTCATAATTTATATTTTTACCTTTTTTCTTCTTCCTCTTCTTAAAGAATATCTTTCAGCATTTCATATAATATTAGTTTGGTGGTGATGAACTCCTTTAGCTTTTTCTTATCTGCGAAGCACTTTATCTCACCTTCAATTCTGAATGATAGCTTTGCTAGATAGAGTAATCTTGGTTGTAGATTCTTGCTATTCATCACTTTGAATATTTCTTGCCACTCCCATCTGGCCTGCATTGTTTCTGTTGAGAAATCTGCTGACAATCGTATGGGTGCTCCCTTATAGGTAACTGTTTTTCTCTTGCTGCTTTTAATATTCTCTCTTTGTCTTTTGCTCTTGGCATTTTAATTATGATGTGTCTTAGTGTGGTCCTCTTTAGATTCCTATATTTTGGGGTTCTGTGCACTTCTTGGGTTTTTAAGTCAATTTCTTTCACCAGGTGGGGGAAGTTTTCAGTCACTATTTCTTCAATTAGGTTTTCATTATCTTGCTCTCTCTCTTTTTCTGGCACCCCAATAATTCTGATGTTAGTATGCTTGAGATTGTCCCAGAGCCCCCTTACACTATCTTCAATTATTTGAATTCTTTTTGCTTCTTGCTTTTCCAGCTGAGTGGATTTTTCTTCTTTGTATTTCAAATCTTTGACTGGGTTCTTGCGGTCGTCTGGACTGCTTTTAGGTCTTTGTATAATATTATTTGTTTCAGTCAGTGTATGCTTAATTTCTAGTTGGTCCTTTTTCATATCCTCGTAGGTATTGTTCATTTCCTCGTAGGTCTTATTCATTTCCTTGTAGTTCTCATTAAGTTCATTGGCCTTTTCTAGGAGCCTCTTGACAAACCTTATTACTGTGGTTTTGAACTCTATGTCTAGTCGTCTTTTTTCCTCCATTTCTTTCACACCTGATTTATTTCCATTTCTCTGCATTGTGGCTGCTTTCCTGAGTTGGTCCATTAGCTGTGTGTGGTAGATGTCCTCTAAGGGACAGTGGCTCAGCCTCCCCAGTTACCTGAGGTGGACACTCTTACTGCAATCCTTTATGGGTTGTACAGTATTGCTGAAGTTAAGCCCAGCTTATTGTTGCTAGCCCTAGGAGTGTTTGACCTCCAGACCAATTGGCTGTGAAGGTAAACTGTGTTCAGGTTGGATGGACAGAGTCTCTGGGCTGAGCAGGCAGCGTCTGCATCAGCTCCGCCCTATGCGGTGCGCGGTTTCTGTGTTGGGTGGTAATGGCTGCAGGCACCTCCAAGAGAAAGCCGCCAGACAACTCGGCCTCTCCCCAAATGAGTCTGCACACCCAAAGTCTCTCCCAGGGTTGTATAACAAAGCAGTCAGGTGGTCTCCCAAATGAGGGAGCAAGTCATGCGTCCTCTCTGCGAGGTCATGCACTTTACTTGCAAACTGCTGCTCCAAGTTACACGCACTCTCCTCAAACTTGCAGACCTATGCTACACCCAGCTTTTAGCATGCCTACCCTGGACCTTGGACCTCGCCTGGAATTGGGGAATAAGTGCAATGGGACGCCTCCACCCTCCCCGTTGGAGAAATCCAGCCGGGTTTGCTGCTGCCCGCCCTACAGTTCTCACGCATGCACGGCTCTGAACCTCTCTTCGAGCATATCTTCAAGGCTGTACTCTGCCGCTCCTCTGAGTCACAGTGTCCTATCTTTACTTTATCTGTGGAATTTTCACTCAGCCAGCTTTCCGGTGATTCTGGATGATGTTTGTTTTGTTGTTAAATTGTAGTTTTGGAATTGTTGTGTGGGGCAGCAAAATAGGTGTTTACCTATGCCACCATCTTGGTTCCTCCCACCTCTATATTTTTTATTGATTTCAGAGATGAAGGGAGACAGAAAGAGAGATAGAAACATCGATGAGAGAGAATCATTGATTGGCTGCCTCTTGCACGCTCCCCAGTGGGGATGGAGCCTACAATCCAGCATGTGCCCTGACTGGGATTTGAACTGTGACCTCCTGGTTTACAGGCCGACACTCAACCACTGAGCCACACCAGCCGGACTCTCTTATTTCTTTTGATTTGCAAGTCAGATCTGTGAAGAATCAGGAAGACAGTCTCGGTGAAGTGGAACCCAAGGACACTTGGCTATCCTAGGACAAAAAGGAGAAAATGCTAACTGGGAAGGCTGGTTACCAAGACAACAGCTATCCACTTCACATTTTTGCTTACAGTTAGCTTTCATCTTTAACCTCACTGACTTTTTGTGATAGTCTCCACTTTATAAGTTCGAATACTTCTGGAACTTTCTTGAATTAAAATATATTTCTCATTTGTGTAAAGTTTTTGAATAAAATTGGGTATTTTCAAGTTCCCCAGTCAGAGTTACCCATTTTTTAAAAATGTTATGCAATACCTACCAAAGTGAGAAAAGTTCCTGAGGTTTTTATTAGAGCTGTGGTTATAAGTTGAAAACTTCAGACTTGTCACTGTCAAAAGGTTCTCACTAAGCTGAATGCACATTTGAGAACTCTTTTCTACCCACTCTGTAAAACTTAAAACTTGGATCTCTGTGCCTAAGACAGACCCTAACTGTTTGTCACATATATATTCATTTGTTACTATTTTCACCTGTTGAGTTTTTTTTTCTTAAGCAAATCAACAATTCTTTAAAATTAAGCACTTAGCCAGAAACACAAGAAACAAAGTCCAATATAAAGGTAATTTGGTTGCCAATCTTGACAATGTTTTCTTATGAAGTTCATATATTCATATTCAAGGAAGAAGATAAAGGATCTGGTATTGTAAGTGATTAAGACTCTAGAAGCAGACAAAATGATTTGAAGTCCCAATTCTGTTCATTTGAGTACTTAGTATTAAAGAAGCTTCTGCCGAGACCGGTTTGGCTCAGTGGATAGAGCGTCGGACTGCGGACTGCAGGGTCCCAGGTTCGATTCCGGCAAGGGCATGTACCTTGGCTGCGGGCACATCCCAGTAGGGGGCGTGCAAGAGGCAGCTGATCGATGTCTCTCTCTCATCGATGTTTCTGACTTTCTATCCCTCTCCCTTCCTCTCTGTAAAAAATCAATAAAATATATATTAAAAAAATAAAATAAATAAATAAATAAATAAATAAATAAAGAAGCTTCTTAAATTTTCTATGCCTCAGTTTACTCATCTATAAAATAAATATTATAGTATTTATTCATAGACTTATTGTGAAGTTTAGACAAGAGAATGCATATAAAAATATATATGGTGTCCTCCCATACATGTATTTCAATCATTTTTAGCTTTAAATATTATTGTTATTTTTATTATTAAATAATGGAAAAGAAGTGAATTTTCTGGGTGGAATACCTTACAAAATGGGAACAAAAATATCTTCCAAAATAGCTACTTAACTCCTGCAGTCATGTGAAGAGAAGAGGGAAGATATATCTCTACCACATCTTGAAATTTAAAAATCATATTTCAAATTGACAGGCTCAATCATGCACTCCTCCAACTATGCAGGATGGAACAAAAGGAGAATGTTAAACACAAGTTAAAAACAGGAGTCACACCAACTACAATATTTTCTCAAAAAAATGTTTAACTGCCAAAAAGTTTCATATGTTGATAATTGTTGGAATTTCATAGATCTAACCATCTCATATCAGAATACCTGAAAATTAACCAATACATTTCCAGTCTTGTCAGAGATAACATATATCTTTATGTTTCACTATAAAGACCATAAAAATTCTAAGGATCCCAGATGGCAATTGCTTTTATGATTCAGCGTATTAAAGAGGTTTAAAGATGTATCAACAAGATACCTCAACCTGGCTTAAGAAAACTAGCTAAAGGATACCTACCTAAAGGTCAAAATTTGTTCTAAACAAAATTAGACTAAGAATATAGACCTACAAGTTATTACAGGGATTCTATGAAAGAAAATTTCTCATCTTACATCCAAATTCTCAGACAGAAATTCAGCAGAATTCCAATGCTATAATTTGATGGTATATCCCAAAACAGAACTTTTAGACTAATTCTGATAGGAAAGTATTCTGGTCAACAGATTACTTAAAAGTGTATAACATAGCAAAGTTCAATACCTAATAAAACAAATGTTACAATTCAATTGAGAAATATACGAGGAGGGCAGCAAGGGATAAAAGATGATAAAGTTTCTCTGCCACCCCCCTTATGCGTCACTGAGTTAGGTTAGTTGTATTCCAATGGAATTCTTTAAATTTCCTTGCTTTTCACTGTCATTACCACTGCCCTTTTTCCATCCCTAAGCATCTCTTAACTGGAGTGAGATACAAGGACATGTGAGGATCTAAGAGGTAAAGCCATCTTTTAATCCCTTTTCCTCCAGTCTTGCCCTGCCATCCAACTAAAACGCAAACTAGAGATAACCAGATGTTGTCGTTCCCTACTAGAAATCCTCCAATAGCTCTCAGAGCCATTAAGAAAAAGAAAAGCTGACTGGCATGGCAGCCAAGGTTACTGTCTCTCAACATCCTTTCCCCCACTCCTCCTACACACTTACCTGGTAGACAATATCAAATGTGTCTAAGGCACAGAGCATGCCCTGTTGACTCATGCCTCTCCTCTGTGTCTCGGCATATATAATTCCTTCTGCCTGAACTGTCTGTATAAAAACTCCCACTCATCCTTCAAATTTCAAATGTTATCCTTCAAATGTTATCTCTTTCTCGTACCTGCTCTTTTCTATCTGCTCTCATTTTACTTTGCATATATCCATGAGAGGCCCTTATCTTGTTTTGCAAAATGACTTGTTTGCCAATATGCATCACTGCAAAGCCCTCCAGTCCTTGATATTGTGGATTGTATGTATTTCTATGGTATACAGTGCCGGGCCCAAAGTAAGAACACATGGAAGAAACAATGGAATGAAAGAAGGGAGACAAGGAAGGTTTTTAAAAAGAATGAAGGAGGAAAAATGTGCTTAAAAAGTTAGGTTGTTTATCAATGACAGCCTCTAGGATCAAGAAAGAAGATAAATAGATGGTTGGATAGATGACAGATAAATATTGGTAGTAGGTAGGCAATTAGGTAAAAGATATTCAATAGATAATAAGAACAGTGAAAAGTTTTGACACAGTCTTGATTATCAGGATCTCCAAGTTAAATGTCACTTTATTGACCTTTTAGAATTTATCAGTAAAAATTCCTAAAACTTCATACATTGACTATGGACAGATAGAAAAAGGATATAATACAAAAGGCAGATAGTAGAAAAAAATAGCTCTGAAGTGTTTTGGGATAGAAGTAAAACTAGTTATCTCTAGTGAGTCAAAGTAAATAAAGTATAGAATTTAACAGATATAATCTGATAAAGCAATGATCTCACTTCAATTGAAATGTGTTATTTATCGTATATATCTTTATCCTCCTAGGAACAGAATTTGATACAGAAATTATAACTCTGTCTTTAACAAGCAGGGAATGCTTGTAGAAGTGCTGGTCTATGTTGATAAACAAGCTTGGCTTTGTGAAGGGAGATTGTCAGTTAGAAGAATTATTTGTACCTTTATTTCTATTTTTACAGAATTTCTTCTACTGGTAGGGTCCCTTTGACAAACTAGTAAGGACATGTTATTTATTTTATTAACCCTTTTTTTCTATAATTTTGTTTACTATATTAAAAAGTGATAATGCTAAACATTTTAGGCAATCTTGAATTCTGAGTTTATGTCATTATTCTGAACTTAAAAATTTAACTTCAGTATTTCATAGGAATACAGAAGGAGAATATCATAAAAATTTAAGCTATGTTTCTAAAGACTTAAATATTCAGTTCAAGTCTATCACTATGATATCTGGCCTTAACAAGTTTATAATCTAGAAGCGATAAGGTATATACATAAGTCATCATAATGCAAAAGAAAACTAAGACCCATATTATAACCTATATATATAAAAGTCCAAGTGACTGCCTGAGTGTTCAGCTGTTCAACCAGTAACTATGGTGCTCACTGACCACCAGGGGGCAGATGCTCAATGCACAGGCATGCAAACATGGAACAGACTGATGAATCTCAGAGGGAAGAGGGGAGAGGGAAGGGTAGGATTCATGCACCAGTAGGATCCCTGAGCCTGACCTGGAAGGATCAGGCCAAAACCAGTAGTTGGACATCCCCAGAGGGGTCCTGGATTGTGAGGGGGGCTCAGGCCAGGATATAAGAGGGATCCCACCAGTGCATGAATCCATGCACTGGGCATCTAGCAGAGATATAACTAAATATAGTATAGAACCACAGAAGAGAGAACAACTAATTGAATCTGAAAAAATCAGAATTACGAATGTGAAGGAAGATGATACATTCCATAACATTTTATAACTTGATTTATATATCAAGACAGTAAGCTCCTAGCATTGCTCTTTGTGTCTAGCACTTAACTGAAATATTTCCTCCATAAATTTGATGGAAGATGGCATATTGGCTGGCTAAAATGGAAGCACACCACTCCACCCATTCATTTTCCCTTTCCTATTTGAGCCTACATGTGTTTAGGGGTTAAGTTTCAGAACTAGAAAAAGGGATATGTTTGTCTTAAAGAATAGACAGAATAGATGAAAGTGGCAAACACAGTGCCTGGACTGTGGGTTAATTTTAAATTATGTTTCAAAGTAACAACAACAAAAGAAAACCTGCATAATTGGTTTTCCTCAGATTTATTGAGATTCTGAACATGTGGCAATAGAGGAAACCCAATAGAATCTTTCATAAGGAGCTACGGGCACAAGCAGAGATGCTTTAGGTAGATATATATATATATATATATATATATATATATATATATATATATATCTCCTGGAGTTTTTAAGAATGCTGTTCTATACCAACCACTCTCCATAGAACCCATCAGTTGGTTCTACCTTGCCCAGAACAAGTTGTAGGTTTACTTTAAATATAGACAGCAGCGTTTTCAGGAAAGGGAAAAAATGCAGCAATTCTCTGGAACTGAAGAAGATGGGCCAGATGCCACACTGAGGCTACAGATGACTGAATTATTGTAGCTTTTTGCAAAGTCCTGTTTGGGGGATGCAAGAAGTTGCCGAAATGCCTTCTAGAGATTGCTAGTTCTGATACTTGGGCCAGGGTCTCAAGCCTCCTCTTGCAGGCATAGCTCCATTTTGCTGTGGGACACAAGCCTGATCTCAGAGACGGGCAGACCTGTGCTCACATCTCATGGCTACCATCTATTTGCTGAAAATCTGAAGTATTCGCTAACACGCTGACCTTTTAACTCATGAAACGCAGCTTTTTAAAGATAAAAGCTATTCTTTCAATTACCTCACCGAGCCTTTAGTTTACAAATTAAGAAAAATGTGGCCTAGAACAGTGAAAACTTCTCCAGAGTCATGCAGGTACAGCAGCCCCCTCCCACCCCTTATCCATGGTTTCACATTCCACACTGGTGGTCTGAAAATGTTAAATGGAAATTTCCAAAAATAAACAATTTAGGAGTTTTTTTTTTTATTTGTGCTGTTCAGAGTAGCATGATGGACTCTCACATCATCCCACACAACATGTTATCTTTCGTTTGCCGCGTCTCCACGCTGCCCACCCATTAACCACGTGGTAGCCATCATTTTGGTTCTTAGATAGGCTCTCAGGATATTGCAGGCCTTATGTTCAAGTAACCCTTATTTTTCTTAATAACAGCCACACAGTGCAAGAGTATTGATGCTGGCAACTGGGATAATCCAGGGAAAAAGCCATTAATATTTCCATTAAGTGAAAAGATGAGTACAGTACAATAAGGTATTTTGAGACCACATTCATATAAATCTTATTACAGTATATTGTTAACATTGCTCTATTTTATTATTATTGTTCGTCTCTTACTGTGCCTAATTTATAAATATTATTATAGGCATGTATGTATAGGACATCTATACAAATAAAAGGGTAATATGCTAATTAGACTGGGTAGACCGTCCATCTTCCAGACGTCCAACTTCCTTCCAGACAAAGCCACGATGGTGGGGGCTGAGGCAGAGGCAGTTAGGGGTGATCAGGCCAGCAGGGCAGAGCAGTTAGAGATGAGATCAGGCTGGCAGAGGAGGGCAGTTGCGGGCAACCAGACCAGTGGGGAAGGGCAGTTGGGAGTGACCAGACTGGCAGAGGAAGGCAGTTTAGAGCATTAGGCAGGCAAGCAGATGAGTGGTTAGGAGCCAGTGGTACTGGATTATGAGAGGCATGTCCAACTGCAGGTTTAGTCTGATTCAGTAGGCAGTCAGATATTCCTCGAGGGGTCCTGGATTGGAGTGGGTGCAGGCTGGGCTGAGGGACACTCCACCCCCATGCACAAATTTCAAGACTCTAATTGTGTGTATAAGATCCATAACTATCCACAGTTTTAGGAATCTACTGGGAGGTCCAGAAATGTGTCCCGCTTGGATAAGTCTGGAGAGGGGAGGGACATCAGGTACTATAATTGGGAGAAGAGCAGAGTAAAATTCAAGGCATCTATTGTTCTTTCTATTTCTAGTTTGTGTCTCTTATTCCCAAAGATGTATCAGTTTTTAATGTAGCTTTTCACACTTAAAAACCATGGATTTTTGTAAACAACATAAATTCAGGACACCATGTGACTCAGACTCAACTCAAAGTCACATTCAAAACAGCACAGCCCAACAACTAAGCGTGATTTAAAAGGAACTGCAGACTTCACTTGCGTATCAAATAAGATTCCAGTGATTTAATTTATAACCCACAGCAATATTATACAAATCTTTTTTTTCCTCTTCCATTTTTCCTGCAGTGCAACTATTCTCTATGTCAAGCCCACCAATCCAGCAAACCTTTGAATGCTATTACAAAAATTATTCAGCACACTGCCCTTCTGTTTTCTCTCTCTTTCTCTGCCTCATTTCCTGTACTTCACTAAATGTCACTTCCAGAAAGAGGAAGAGTCCAAGAAAATTGAGCTCCCACCCATTTCTGCCCATCAGCAGGTGTGCAGTGGTCAGAGGCACCTTTTCTCTTTTTTAACATATTTTATTGATTTCAGAGAGGAAGAGAGAGAGAGAGAGAGAGAGAGAGAGAGAGAGAGAGAGAGAGAGAGAGAGGTTAGGGGCAATTAGGAAGACAGGAAAGCAGTTGAAGTCAGTAGTCCTGGATTGTGAGAGGGATGTCCGACTGCTCATTTAAGCCTGATCCTACTAGGGCAGTCGGACATCCCTCGAGGAGTCCCAGATTGCAGAGGGTGCAGGCTGTACTGAGACACACACACACACACACACACACACACACACACCATGGATAAATTTCATGCACCGGGCCTCTGGTCAACGATAAAAGAGA
Organism: Antrozous pallidus; assembly: GCA_027563665.1. NCBI lineage: Eukaryota > Metazoa > Chordata > Mammalia > Chiroptera > Vespertilionidae > Antrozous > Antrozous pallidus. Next base: position 91,501,221 of record CM050517.1, read on the forward strand.
AATCACTATGTGGCTGCTTCCTGCACGCCCTACACTGGGGACCAAGCCTGCAACCCGGGCATGTGCCCTAACCAGGAACTGAACCACGACCTCCTGGCTCATAGGTTGACGCTCAACCACTGAGCCATGCTGGTCAGGCCAGAGGCACCCCTTTATGTCAAGCTCGCCTGGTATACCTTCCCCACCCACTTCCCCTCAAAATGAATGCCTTTCTCATGAAACATTCTAGTGAGAACTTTCTGGTAAGTTGTTTACCTCATCACAATTTCAAATTTAACTGAACTGTTACATAAAACTGGAAGTTTGCCTTATGTTCCTAAAAAAGTATGCTTCAAATTTAGTAGCTAGAAAACTAAACATTTTGTGCTCTTTGAACCTCTAGCAATAGCGTGCAATTACCCACATTCCCTTGATGAAAGAAAATCTCTGAAAGGGTAATCCTTTTCATCTGATTTGACTCCTTTGGAAGAAACTCACAAGAACTAGTGAGAGAGGAAGTCAGCCATTTAGGCAAATTGGTTAAATTATAAATCAATGGGTTTACCATTGTTGCAGCTACCTCATCCTTACATCTTGGTTATAAAAATGCTTATAAACTGTTTGTGATGTACATCAATATAAAAGAGCAATACTAAATCACAACAGATAGAGCAACGATAAGAAATAAAAGATTGTATTCAGATAAAGAGTAAAATTATCCTAGGAAGCTCTCTCTCTTCAAGCTCAGATCTAACAATCTTATTCTATTACCAGACGAAGGATAAAATACAGAGAAGTAGCTGGAGGATCTAGCAAGACTCTGGTGGTGCTCTTTTTATTTGGATACATAAATATTAATATCACTTATTGGATCCATAATTTAAGTTTCTGATAAGAGTTTTATCTTCCACTTCCACTTTAAAACACATGGCTTAAAAGCTCTTAGCCAGGCCCATGTAATTAGTATACAGAATAAGAAATGGCCCTCTTATACCAACAGTGTTCAGAGTCCTATTTACATTTCTTGAAAATGGAAATATTAGATAGAACACTCAGTACAAAGATTAATAAGAGATTTGCTTTATAATTTTTATAAACAATGGAATGCAGTGTTTCCACTTAGGAATATTTCAATACTCTTCAGTTTTCGAGTGGATGAAAATACTGCCCAGGAGTATTGGACTTCCTCAGTTACAATACGTAGTTTTATATCCATTAACTTTTCCAAGTGCTATATATTTTATAGCTTCTAAAAGAATAAAGAAACAACGGAGCCCAAGAAGGAGTGGGGGGAGCCATGAGAGGAAAAAGAATAGTAGAGCATGAAACTGATGCTAAGCCCTCTGACCTACTAATGGATTCTTGAAGAAAGACTTTGAGGTGATTAATTCCAACGGAAAATGAAGTGGAGCCCTGAGCTCTTGTTGAACACTCTCATTGTAAAGTAATGGGAGCTATTTTCTCAGTAAATGGGTTGCCAAAAGTCAGAGGACTAATACTCAACCTTTCCCCATGAACAATTTATAATTGTTCAAGTATAGACTCCCTCCTCCTCCATGGCCTCTTCATTTACCTTCTCATTCTCCCTCCATTGTTCTGCTCCTTTAGGAGCACAGGTAGCTCATTGAAGCTTGAAGACAAAAATAGCCTACCTGCAGCAACCACGGGATTAGGACGCCAAAGCAAAATGAAAACTCCATGTCCACTGTCATGCTGGCTCTTCCAGTCCAGTGCTGCTTGACCACAGTACTCAAAGGATGCAGAGTGGTGACTGTGAGACTTTATATTTGATAAACATCATGGTACTGTTGTGCATTAATAGGCGAAGGAATTAAACACTTGTGAGTGCTGAGGTGTTTTTTTCCAATAAATCTTTATTGTTCAGATTATTACAATTGTTCCTCTTTTTTCCCACCATGACTCCCTTCCACCCAGTTCCCACCCCACCCTCTGCCCTTACCTCCCCACACTGTCCTCCGCCATAGGTGTACAATTTTTGTCCAGTTTCTTCCCGCAGCCCCCTATACCCCCTTCTCTCGAGAATTGTCAGTGCACTCCCTTTCTATGCCCCTGATTCTATTATATTCACCAGTTTATTCTATTCATCAGATTTTTAATTCACTTGATTATTAGATTCATTTGTTGATAGATGTGTATTTGTTGTTCATAATTTTTATCTTTACCTTTTTCTTCTTCTTCCTCTTCTTAAAGAATACCTTTCAGCATTTCATATAATACTGGTTTGGTGGTGATGAACTCCTTTAGCTTTTTCTTATCTGCGAAGCACTTCATCTGACCTTCAATTCTGAATGATAGTGTTGCTGGGTAATCTTGGTTGTAGGTTCTTGCTATTCATCACTTTGAATATTTCTTGTCACTCCTGTCTGGCCCACATAGTTTCTGCTGAGAAATCAGCTGACAGTCATATGGGTGCTCCCTTGTAGGTAATTAACTGTTTTTCTCTTGCTACTTTTAATATTCTCTCTTTGTCTTTTGCTCTTGGCATTTTAATTATGATGTGGCTTGATATGGTCCTCTTTGGATTCCTTTTGTTTGGGGTTCTGTGCGCTTCCTGGACTTATAAGTCTATGTTTTTCACCAGGTAGGGAAGTTTTCTGTCATTATTTCTCAAATAGATTTTCAGTATCTTGCTCTCTCTCTTCTTCTGGTACCCCCATAAGTAGGATGTTGGTATGCTTGAAGTTGTCCCAGAGTCTCCTTACACTACCTTCATATTTTTGGATTCTTTTTTCTTTTTGCTTTTCTGGGTGGGTGTTTTTTGCTTCTTTGTATTTCAAATATTTGACTTGGTTCTTGCAATCCTCTAGTCTGCTGTTGGATCTCTATATATTATTTGTTATTTCAGTCAGTATATGCTTAATTTCTAATTGGTCCTTTTACGTATTCTCAAGGGTCTCGCTAAATTTTTTGACCTGTTCTAGAAAATTCTTGAAAAAACTTATAACCGTGGTTTTGAACTCTATATTTATTCATTTACTTTTCTCCATTTCTTTCATTTGTGACATTTTTCTTTGTCTCCGAATTTTGGCTGCTTCCCTGTGTTGATAGAGTGTCTTTGTGTTGTAGGTATCTATAGGGCCCAGATGAGGCCCAGCTGTGAAGCAATGCAAGCTGTGCAGGGCCTTGGGCCTTCTTTTTGATGTTCTGGGTCTCACTGATTCAGCTGCAGTTTGTTAGATAAGATTCAAAGGACCAGGCTATTCATAGGCAAAAGCCTCTGTGCTCAGCTTGGATGGGGTGGAGTCTCAGGGTGGAGCAAACAACAATAGCTTCGTGGGCCAATATCTCTGGGCAGAGCACACAGCAATGGCTTCCTGTCAGTTCTGCCCTAAGAGGTCTCTGGGTCTCAGGATCCTGCAGTAATCACTGCAAGCACCTCTGTGAGAAAGCCATCCTCTGAGTCTCACCTGCTGCCAGACAGTTCAGTTTTTCCCCATATGAGTCTGGGTCCCCAGAGTCTCACCCAAAACTGGAGTTCAGAGCAGTCAAGAGCTTCTGTATCCCTCCCAATTGAGAAAGCCAAACGTGTACTCCTTTGCTAGCCCTCTTTGCACTTGCCTCCCTCTTCATGTGTACACCTCTGTACCTCTGCCTTCCACAGCTCCTATGCGTCTCAGTGTGCTTTTCTCTTTCCTTCTAGTTGTAGAATTTCCACTCAGCCAGCCTTTCTGTGGTTCTGAATGATGTCCATTTTGTCGTTTAGTTGTAGTTTTGAAATTGTTGTGCAAGGCAGTAGTTTAGGTATTTACCTATGCTGCCATCTTGGTTTCACCTCGAGTGCTGAGGTTTTTACTATTGGTAATTTCCTACCCTTGGATGACCTTTTAGTAGTAAAAATGGGATGGATAAAGTATCCATATTAAAGCTACATCCATTTTGCTCCCCATTGGGTCCTGTTAACATGAAAGTACCCTGCAGCTCTTCCTTCAGTCTCATTGTTCTGGAGTGGGTATGGAGGCTCAGCCCACCCTCACTAGACCTCCCAATACTAACCTTACAGGGAGAATCAGAGTTCTATCTGCTGTAACCAGGCAGGGGCAGAAGGTCCACTCCCCACAGCCTCACTGATACTACCCCAGCAAGAGAATCAAGATGACAGCTTGCTTCTGCCTGGAGGGGAATGGCCCATGCCTGCCTCTTCATCTTGTGAATAATTTACCACCAGCAAGGGAATCAGTAATGGCCTTCTGCCACTGCTGGGTGGAAATGGAAGAGAGCGCCTGGCTGGACATTTCAAATGAATGGAATAATACAAAGCCCGTCTTTAGTGATTGCCTTCTTTCACTTAGTATGACATTCCCAAGGTTTATCCATGGTGTCACAGGTCTCAATATTTCAATATTGTTTACTCATTCACCAATTGAAGGAATTTGTGTTTCCCATTTATTTTTTTATTACTATTAAAACTACTATGAACATTTGTGTACAGGTTTTTTTCTTTTTGGACATAAGTTTTCATTTCTCTTAGATACATACTTGGAAATAGAATTGCTGAGTATCATAGTAAAAGAAATGAACAATTTCCCCTTGTTCTGTGCAATAATTTAAGCTCTTCACTGAGCATCTGTTTGGAGCAAAACTTGTATAATTATTAGACCACTACTTGGTCTGGGTGAATTTTGCTTTGCTATTTTGTTTTTGCGTTTTCCTCTTAGTGCAAATATCTACAAAATACCTATAAAAGATCTACAACATGTTGGATCATGCATATACCTGTGCCATGAGTATAAAATTCAACTGTCATGTGTGGCCCAGGGGGGAAAAAAGGTTGAGAAATGTACTAATCAAGGTTCTCCAGAGAAACAGAATGAATCAACAGGATACATATGCGGAGAGTTCTTGTAGGATTTGGCTCTTGTGGTTACAGAGACCAGTAAAGGCCCACCGCTTGCCGTCTGTAATTGCCTGTGGTGTAATTCAGCCTGAGCCCAAAACCTGAGCGTTAAGGGGCTGATGGTGTAAGTTCAGTTTGATTTTGAAAGCCTGAGTACCAGGAGTGCCGATGGATGTCTGAAGGCTGGAGAAGAGAGCATGACTCAGCTCAAGTAGAGAGAGAGAGTTCCCCTTTCTCAGCTTTTGTGTTCTATTTTTCCTCATCTACTGATTCAAATGCTAATCTCTTTCTGAAACACCCTCATTGGCGAATGCAGAGATGGTTTTTACCAGCCTTCTGGGCACCCATTAGCTAGCCAAAGTTGGCCCATAAAATTAACCATCCCAAGAAGGCCATTTATAATCCTCACAGATGTTTATATTTAGGAAAAGATCAAATCTTTACACTAAGTCACACTCTATCTGAGCTAGATCTGGAGTTCAGAGAGGTCTGCAAAGAATTTTCTGGAGTGTCCTGGATGCTTCTTGTGCATTGCATGAGGCCTCTGCTAAAATCTTCTCATGAATCATGATGAGCTACTAAACCATGCAGTGTTAACAGTTCTCTGTCACATCAGAGATAATAGATTTGGAAAATAGTAAAGGAAATGATCAATATTCTATCATGTTTCATGCTGTTTGATCTTTTAGAAAAATAAATGCCAACCAAACGGCTTTAAAAATGAGATGCACTCAAGGAAAAAAACACCTAAAGCTTGGACCCAAAAATCATTTCCTAAAACAATTTTATAGGGGCATAAAATTCTAGCATTATAGCATAATGTGTAAAACAATTTTTATAGTGTGGAGTATTAGCTTAGACATTATACTTCGTTCAGTAATAGCTTATTGAACATATAGCATGTAAGGAGACAATAATAAAATCTAGAACATTGTGAAACATAGATTTGAAGGTGTATGCAGTGCCTCACCCTGAGATTTTACAAGCACGATTAATCAGACAGTATTTTAGAATGGCTTGTCCTCAATTTTGTAATTTATTGATCAGGGATTAAATAAACTACAAAAAAAACTAATTAGCTGAGCTCCAAGAAAGCAATGTAATATGCTTAGTATTCTGAGATGTAATATGCTTAGTATTCTGGGATTGCAATTACTAAATATTATAGAACAAATTATGTAAAAATAATTTCAGTATATTCATTAGAAGTATGCTTTTTCAATTTCTTAAAAGAATCCTATACACAATATTTGGCTGACCAATTAACTTACACTTAACTATCTACTTTCGAGATGTTAAAGAAGAAGAATAAAGAAGTAACTAGTGTTTGAATAGAAGCTCCTTTAAAAGGAATAGCTCATGGATTGTTAGTGGTATAAATATGGCAGGGGACATACATTCCTTTGTTACTGGTCTTGTATATAGGGCCCTGGCATTTTAAAAAATCTCTTCTTTTACAATGTATAAAAGAATATACTCATTATGGAAATTTTAAAATAACAGCAAATCAAATTGAAATTGCAATTAAAATAAGTTATAATCTTGTCCACACACATATTACTATCAAAATTGATTTCCAAACTGACAACTAAAATTAGTTATAATCTTGTCCAGGCACATATTACTATCAAAATTGATTTTCAAACTATTTACAGTATGTAACAAAGACAATTAAAGTTAGTTATAGTCTTGTCCAGGCACATATTACTATCAAAATTGATTTCCAAACAGTTTACAGCATGTGTAATACAAACAAAATGTACAATACATTGTACAGAATGGCCCCATGCCATTGTCACCTGGGCCTCAGGTGACATTCAGCTTAACTCTGAGCAACAATAAAGTCCCTCGCATCTGAGATACCACACAACTTCAAACTGTCATTCCTCAGACTTGGGGGTCTATAAGGAAAGATGTCACTGTGAAAAAGGAAGAATTTGGAATGCCAGGAAGGGCTGAGCTCTAGGTTTTGAATTATTATCATTTCAGTTATGATAAATGATACTTCACAAACTCAAGGTATGCAAAGATATAAGCTCATTATACTGTATTTCATTAAATTTAAAACCCCATTATTTGTAAGAAGCACTATTTTACATAACATTAAGAAAGAAAAATCACTGCCAGCTAAACGATAGTATTTAGATTGCATGCTGCATCTCAATTTCAGTTATGTTAAAATGTGAACACAAAACATGTATCTTGCCATCAGTAAACTAAGGTAATTCTAGAATTGTCCTTAATTCTCAAAACCCATTTTTACTATACCAAGTACATTCATCTCGTTGTTCAAAGTAAACTGCCTTTTCTGGATTTTCCTCAGTCTCATTTAGGTAAACATTCAAGTCAGAACTTTCCTGGAGATAGTTCAGAGGAGAGGACCAGCTTTCTTAATTCATGGGGAAATGCAGTGTGTTATGCACAGCACTCTTTGGGCCACAGTAGCCACAGCTGAGATGCAGCTCCATCTCCTTGGACATCTGTAGCCCCTCATGGCCTCTGTTCTGCTGGCCCAGGCTTTCTGAGCCCAACAGGACCAAACTGCAAGCTGCCTCCAAGTCAACCAGCCCTTCTGGCCATCACTCAGAAAGTCAAGGCAGGGAATTGCAGGCCCACGTGCTTATGCATCTTCCTCAACTAGGGCCACGTTTTTGCTCTGGCTCAAAGGTGGCCTCTGGGCTTCTCAGAGAGACTTCTAGTTTCTGCTGAGTACAAACTGGGGAGAAAGGTGTAGAGGCCTCTACAACAGAGAACCCCAAACTTTCTTATTTCCATTATCCCTCCCATCACGAAGGACTTCAATCCTCATGATAAGCCAAGTCCATGCCTTTTCTCAGGGATTTACAACAACGAATTTTGTTCTCCTCTTTCTCAACTTCATTCCTTTCCTAGTCAACTGATTTTTATCTTTATTCCCAAAGGCAGGAAACTCTGACTAAGTATTCTGACTAACCTATTGTTTATGCCAGAGTCATGGCTTTTGATGATATACAGATGTCTTCTTAGAAGTGCAAATGCCAAGAACTTGACTGTTTTTCTTGCTCTGGTTAATCCTTCACCATGAAGGCAACTCATGCATAAAGCTGAGGAAGAAGAAGCATGAGTGCTGAGCAGTGATCTTAACATGGAAAAGAAATCTTAACATGTCAAAATACCAGATGAACTCCAAGCCCATTGTTGATCTAACTGGTACAACAATGGAGATAAACATCAGTGTATTTTAGGAATCATCCCAGCATCATGGGCAACAGGCAATGGAACCATATGCAGCCACCCTTCAATGCATACTTCTACCATGCTTCGTCTGAGAGAGGATGGGCGGAACCAGGCCAAAGCTAGTAACCCACAGGATTGACTCCAAAGTCATCTATCCTGCACTAAAATACCACTTTCTGGCATTTGAGATTGCAGTGAATTGATGATAAAAATTGCCCCAATTGTCCACTCTTTTTAATCCATGCCTCTGAAATGTGACTTTTAAGTTTCTCTTAGGAGGTGAAATCTATTCCCCCTTTCTGGCATCTAGGTTGGTCTTATGACTTGATGTGGCCAATAGAAAGGTCAGAAGGAGCACTGTGCCAGCTTCTGAACTTAGACTTCCTAGATCTTGCAGGTTTCTGCTTTTTCTCTCTGAAAAGTCTGTCCAGTGTCATGAGAACACTCCTGAGGTAGTTGCCAGGTAATGACTTACCCCATTAGCTGAAAGCAACTGACTCCTTGACATTTTATTGCAGACAGTCCCAAGCCATCTGCTGAATGACTCACACACTTGATTAAGCCCAGCCGAAATCAAAACTGCCAAGCTTCCCCATGGACTCAGAAACAATAATGAATTGTGTATGGTTTTTACTCCTACCTTTTGGGGTGGTTCATTATGCAATAATATCTGAAGACTATAGAATTTATACCTAGGAGATGATGCTGCTTTTAAAAATACATAAAACATCATTGACATTGGGACATGGTAAGAAGCAGAGACTGGAAAATAGAGAGCAAACTGTTAGCAAAAGTTAGGAAAATGGTGAAGACATTATATTGGAGGACTGAAAATATGGTGGGTGACCTGTATTATGGAGCAGTAAAACATTTAACAAAATGGTTAAACTGGCTTACTTGGAAGATAAAAAAAAAAATGTAGCTAATGAACTTTTGTATTTGACTGAAGATATTTTTAGATAAAGTGTTAAAAGTGGCCCAGCCGGTTTAGCTTAGTGTTGAGCGTCGACCTCTGAACCAGGAGTTCACCATTCAATTCCCAGTTAGGACACATGTCCTGGTTGCAACCTCCGTCTCCAGCTTGGAACGTGCAGGAGGCAGCTGATCAATGATTCTCCCTTATCGTTGATGTTTCTATTTATCTCTCTCCCTTTCCCTTCCTCTCCAAAATCAGTAAAAATATATTTAAGAAAAAACAAAAATCAGAAAGAGAACCAAGATGGCGGCATAGGTAAACACCTATCTTGCTGCCATACATAGCAATTTCAAAACTACAACTTAACAAAAGAACAAACACCATCCAGAATCACCGGAAAGCTGGCTGAGTGAAAATTCCACAAATAAAAGTGAAGATAAGACACTGTGACTCAGAGGAGCGGTGGAAGACAGCATTGAAGATACATGCAGAGTCAGAGGTTTGGAGGAGTGCGTGCACCAGCAGATAGGGCAGGCGGCTGAATTCTTTAACGGGGGAGACAAAGACATCCCACTGGACTGATTCTCCAGCTCTGGGCGAAGCCCGAGGAACCCACATTCATACAGGGTAAAACCTGGACAGTGGAAGATCACGCCAAAGCTCGGGTGTGCAGAGGTCTGCGGGCTTGTGGAGAAGGCGAGCTTGTGCGGAGTGCTCATGAGCTTGGGAACAGCACAGCTGCGTGACCATGAAGAGAGCACTCGTGACTTGCTCTTTCATTCGGGAAACCGTCAGACTGCATTGTTTTGTGTCCCTGGGTGAGACATTGGGTGTGCATACTTATTTGGGGAGAGTCTGAATTCTCTGGCAGCTGGTGGAGCTCAGCAATGGCTCTCTCTCAGAGACCCTGGGGCCGCATAGAGCGGAGTTGATGCTGTCTGCTTGGCTGAGGACTCCACCCATACAACCTGAGCACAGCTGAATGTCACAGACAATTGGCCTCGAGGTCAACCCCTCCAAGTGCTAACAACAATTAACCTGAGCTTAACTTCAACAAGACTATGCAACCGATATCGACCTCAGGTAACTGGGAAGGCTGAGCCACTGTCCCTTGTAGGACATCTACCTCACAAAGCTAATTGACTAACTCAGGGAAGCAACCACCATGCAGAGACATGGAAAGAAATCAGGTGTGAAAGAAATGGAGGGAAAAAATGACTGGACATAAAATTCAAAACCACGCTTATAGGGCTTTTCAAGAGGCTCCAAGAAAAGGCTGAGACCTATAAGGAAATAAACAAGACCTATGAGGAATTGAACAAGACCTGCGAGGAAATGAACAAGACCAACAAGGAAATGAACAAGACCTACAAGGAAATGAATGAGACCTACAAGGATATGAACGAGACCCTCAAGGATATGAAAATGGACCAACCAGAAATTAAGCATACACTGACTGAAATAAAAAATATTATACAAAGACCTAAAAGTACTCTAGAGCACCCCAAGAACCAAGTTAAAGATTTGAAATACAAAGAGGAAAAATCCACTCAGCTGGAAAAGCAAGAAACCAAAAGAATCAAAAAAATTGAAGATAGTGTAAGGGGCCTCTGGGACAACCTCAATCATACCAACATCTGAATTATAGGGATGCCAGAAAAAGAGAGAGAGCAAGACAATGAAAACCTATTTGAAAAAATAGTGACCAAAAACTTCCCACACCTAGTGAAAGAAATTGACTTAGGAGTCCAAGAAGTGCACCGAACCCCAATATATAGGAACGCTAAGAGGACCACACCAAGGCACATCATAATTAAAATGCCAAGAGCAAAACATAAAGAGAGAATATTAAAAGCAGCAAGAGAAACACAGTTAGTTACCTAAAAAGGAGCACCCATACGATTGTCAGCTGATTTCGCAACAGAAATGATGCAGGCCAGACAGAAGTGGCAAGAAATATTCAAAGTGATGAATAGCAAGAATCTACAACCAAGATTATTCTATCCAGCAAAGCTATCATTCAGAATTGAAGGTGAGATAAAGTGCTTCGCAGATAAGAAAAAGCTAAAGGAGTTCATTACCACCAAACCAATATTATATGGAATGCTGAAAGATATTCTTTAAGAAGAGGAAGAAGAAAAAGATAAAAGTGGAAATTATGAACAACAAATACACATCTATCAACAAATGAACCTAAAATTCAAGTGAATTAATAATCTGATGAACAGGATAAACTGGTGAATGTAACAGAATCACGGACATAGAGAGGGACTCGACTGATAATTCTTGGGGAGAAAAGGGGTGTGGGAAGTGCAGCAAGAGACTGGACAAAAATCATGCACCTATGGGAGAGAACAGTAGGGGGGGTGGTGAGGCCGGAGGGTGGGATGGGTACCGGGTGGAGGGGAGCTATAGTGGGGGGGGGAGGGAACAATGTAATTAATAAATTGAACAATAAAGATATTTAAAAAATCGAAAAAGAGAAAAAAATAACTAAAATTTAAAAAAGGAAAAAACAAAAATCATAGCTTTAAAAAAATAAAAATAAGTAAATAAAAATAAGATGTTAAAAGTGCTCTAACTGCATAAAATAGGATATAATAATAATAATTAAGATAAATAACTGACCAGTTTAAAAGCAGAATTCAGAGGAAATATCATGGGCCATGATTTACTGAGTTGGAATATGAAATTATTTCTCATCACCAGCGTCCCCACCTGAGGACAAAGGTGAAATCAAGGGTTAATATCTCTGAAAGAATTAAGTGGTATCTAACATGCCCTCTAATTTAGACAAAAAATCTTATGTGAATTTGTACTGTGTGGTTCTACAAGCAATCCCAAAGTAGCCGCAAGTCTAGAGAAACAGGAATGTTTGGTTTCTTTTTCAATGGGGCGGACTTTTATTCAGCTCATATAAAGATCACAAAGTTTTTAATTAGCAACTTGTGAACATACCACTAACCTAGAATAAAGGTTCAGGTTGCTCAAATTGTAAAAAGATCTTAACCTTCAAGTTGACATGGGAAGGAAGCAGGCTACAAAAGTGAATCTGCTGTCAAAGATGGGCTATTTCTGCAGAGGTAGCCAAGAGAGTTACAGGCAAAGAAAGATGAGTGAGTAGAACAAAAAGTGATAAAAAGCTGAGCACTGCAGATGGAGACAATGGAGACAAATGGGTTGAGAAGACAAACCAGGGAGAAAAATCTAGATTTAATCAAGGATTATTCCCAACCCCCACAATAGAGGAGCCTGCCAATATGTTCCCAACTGGGCTTCAGAACTGCTGCAAACCAGTGACTACTATGTGCTTCCCATTTTTCTGTCTGAGGGTGCATTGTTTGCAGTTAGCTTCTTGATATGTTGGGTAATTGGGGGACAATTAGCATGTTATTTTAGGTCATAGGTCTCTGGACCATAAGAAGCTATGTCTGAAGAGCTATATTAAACCTGATTGAGAACTTTAAATTCTGGAATTCAAGCTTGATATCATGATTGACAAAAGTTTTTGGAGATCCAAGGATGAGGAGGTGGGAGGAAGCTCCAATAAAATGATCACAATTCTCTCCTCACCCTCCTTTATCAATGAGATTTGGGAGTTCCTCCCATCAGGAGGTAGACTATATTTTCCCTATTGTCTCGCTCTATCTGACCAATAGATTATGGCCAAAGTGACCGTTACTCAATATTAAACCTGGGCTGCAAGAGTTCTTCCAAATCACACACTTTGTCTCCCCAGCGACCAATGCTACTGGAATCAATGATGCTGACAATGTCTTATATTTTCAAAGATCAATGATGATTTTGATGGAATGGTATTTTAGTGTTTACTTTTAGTTTTTAGTATTTTCTTATTCTTATTTTAGGGCTGCACATTAAAAGTCAACCTGGGAGCTAGCTGACCAGCTGGAGGCACCACACTTAGAATAACCTGGCGACTTTGACTTAACCAAGGCCATGTGCTTCCTCTCTCTTCTGCTATGATGGCCCTTTCAGGAGGCACCATAGTTTCTCATAGAATTAATCCTCTCACAAGCCCCACAGTTGTCCAGACACATAATGGCAGGCCTTAATTCAAAAATATTTCTTGGACTCAAGCAGGGTCTCTCCTCTATTTCTGTAACATTGTAAATAAAAAATCAATACAAGAAAATGTCTTATATAAAATTCACTATTCATAAGAAGGCCTATCCATCACGAGTTTACTATGTGCCAAACATTTTAAGGGCTTTACATACAGCATCCAGTTGGTCACTTTTTCAAATGAGAAGAATGAAGTTTAGAAAATATCTGGTAACTCAACCAAAGTCAATAGTTAGCCAGGCCTGCTTGACACTAAAACTCTTGTCCTTGATCACCGTAACCTAACGAAGCAAGGGGCATCTACATAAACATGAAAAGCACTGATATTCATTCACTTAATGAGTACTGACTAAATTCTTATTTATGCTTTCAAGTGCTATACACTTGGAAAACAATGGTGAACAAGATTGCCTGTGCCACCCTAGCCAGTTTTGCTCAGTGGTTAGAGTATCAGCTCATGGATTGAAGGGTCACAGGTTTGATTCTGGTCAAGGGCACCTACCTCAGCTGCAGGCTTGATCCCCCGCCCCAACTGGGCCCACATATGGAAGGCAACCAACTGATGTGCCTTTCTCACATCAATGTTTCTCGCTCTGTGTCTCTCCCCCATTCCATTCTCTCTCTAAAACAAACAAACAAAAATGATTGCCTGTGCCTTCATAAAGCTTACACTCAACTTTCCCCTCCTTTTTGACACATCATCCAAGACCATCAAATGCAACTTCAGTAGAAGGGAAGTTCATGGATCTAAATTCAGACTACCTTCAAGGGTCAATGAGGCTCCTCACCTGTGAAGAAGCATATGCTCCTTGAACTTTTTTGGAAGGCATAGCGTAAACCATGATCACCATTATCACACTCTTTTTCCATGAGATTTAGATGGTGTAAGTGCAACACAGAAATGAATCTGAGTTACAAGTTAGTATACTTATAAACTCAATCCTTTTTTAGTGAAAAATGTCAAACTTTGATTAATAAACAGAACCATCTACAAAATAAGCTCACAGTATAATTTCAGAATAAATCCGTTTCTATAATATCCGCAAAATCATTTAGAACATACTATTTGTAAAAAAAAAAAAATACTATCTTTAAAAATAAAACAACCCTCAAGGAATCTCTAGTTTATACTTGATACATTTTCCAAATACTAAAGTTTCTTAAACTTCCACTTAAAAGGGTGAAACAGAAAAAGCCAACGCTGTTTCTCCCCTGCAGAAATATTGGATATTACTTTAATTACTGGAAATCTATATAATATCTTAAGGAGTAACTTTATGTCCCAAATGGGACTTGGATGAAGGAGAGAGAAAAATCTGCGTGATCTGAAAAATAAAATGAAAAACTTTAACCATGATGACTCAATAACATGTAGAAAGACAATAACCAAATGGAGACTTTCCTGGACTTCTCTTTTACTTCAGGAGAATGGTAGGAATAGGAGGAAATTCCCTGCTGGCCTGAAAGTCAGAGACCCGTACTTCACATTCTTTCAGTTAGAGAAAGCTGCCCTGTTATAACATTGTAACTAAAATTATAATGAAGAAAAGAGTGCAAAAATGAATTTCTTTATATAGAGGGCCAAAATCTATCATGCAACCAAGTGAGATTGGCGGAATGACTTATGATGAGTAAACACAGGGCAAGCAATGAGGCAGAAAGGCCCCCAAAGATTGCTCTACATTTTTGTGATTTAAGCATGAGTCCCTCCTGAAGAAAGGGCTTTCATTTATGTAAGGGAAGGCTGGGAAGGCTGGTTTTCTTTGTACTGGTCCAGTGTAGAGTAAACATTTAGCCTGCATGATATGATTTGAAGGGCTTATCAATTCTTACCATCAAAACCATTCCATTTCTCCCAATACCTAAAATCTCATTCTATCATTTCAGCTCTTTGGCTTTGGTAGGATTTTTTTTGTTGTGGTGGTTGTCTTAAAACAAAACAAAACAAAAAAGGACACTTTTACTTTTAGTTTTCAATTAAAATTTACATTTAATATTATTTTGTTTTAGTTTCAGGCATACAACATAGTAGCTAGAAAATGACATATTTTACAAAGTGTTCCCAACACCCTTCTATTTCCAGTAGGATTTTGATTTTGAATGCACCATGGCTGTCTGTGGTCTAGCTTGCTGTAATGTAATGGCCTCTGGCATTGATTAATTTCTCGAGAACTTTGCATGTGTTTGCATTAGAGTACTTGAAATGATCGATTAAGGAAGAGTGCAAGTGTAATTTTGAAAATTAGATATGAAAATACAGGAAAAGTTAGTAAGTTTGGAGTGAAAATAACCTAATTTGCAACGGTTGTGCTATTCATTCCTTCCCTTTCAAAAATATAAACCTATTCCATTTTTAATTGTATAATGTTCAGGAAATACATTAGGCAGGATAAAAGGTTTCCATGTGGAAGCCTATGTCAATATTTCTTCTTTAACATTATTTCTGAGACTTCATTAAGAACCAACCACTGTGCGGCACATCAGAGAGCACACGATCAGACGTGGGCCCTGACCATAAGGAACCACCAGTCTTCCGAAGGAGACAGACACATAAATTCAAGTAGCTCTAAGGCAGGACAGACTATGACTAATACAGTGGGAAAAGTAAAAACAAAACAGAGAAGGCTAGAAATACAAATTACTTTAAAACTGGGGCGGTAGAAAGACCTTGTAGAAAGAGTAAAATGTGTAGAAAAACTTACTCTGTGCCAGGGCAAGATGGGAATAAATAAGGCGATACTTTCATTTATAAAAAAAAGATCTCAGGCTTTCAAAAGACCAAGACTTGAAAGCACTGGAGCAGGCCAGCGTGGCACAGTGATGGTGGGAACGAATTGCAGTGCCATGCAAGAACACAGAAGGAGGGTCCTTCCAGACAGTATTGACCTTGAAGTAGAAACATTCCACCAGGTCATGGAGAAAGGTGAAGGACATTCCAGGCAGCAGAGTTAGAGAATCACATGATGGAGAAACTGCTCTAACAGAAGGATCTGAATTTCACAAGGGTAGACAGTGGTAGGAATTTCAAAGACAAGGGGATAAAAACCAGCAGTTCTTTTAGTTCTTTTGTTCTGCAAAAGAACGATTTATAAACTCAAAGACAACTATTGACTCCACTTTCTGGTCCTGGAAGGCCTCTCTGATGCGACGATATATGAGCAGAAAAATGAATGAAGTGAACCAGATAAAGAGTACACTGGCAGAATGAACGGCATGTGCAAAGACTCTGAGGTGGAAAATGTATGTTTGTTCCAAGAACAGCAGAGTCAGTAGAATTGGATTGTGATGAGCAAGGGGAGAAGTGGAAGGGAAAGTCAGAGATTAGCCAGGGGCCAGATCCTGAATGGCTTATAGGCTATGGCAGTGGACGGCAAGCTGTGGCTCGCGAGCCACATGCGGCTCTTTGGCCCCTTGAGTGTGGCTCTTCCACAGAATATAACAGCCTGGGTGAGTCTATTTTGAAGAAGTGGCACTAGAAGAAGTTTAAGTTTAAAAAAATTGGCTCTCAAAAGAAATTTCAATCATTGTACTGTTGATATGTGACTCTGTTGACTAATGAGTTTGCCCATCACTGGGCTATGGGAACAAATTTGCACTTTATGCTAAATATGATGAGAAGACAGTGAGGACCTTCCCAATCCTCATGGTGTGGGAAAAATAGAGGAATCAAAGATGACTGTAATGTTTTGGGCCTGAGTCTCAGAATAAATAGAGGTACCATTTACTATTCTGAGAAAAACCATGGGATAAACTCATGGGGGTTAGAATGAGGAAGGGAATCAACCATCAGTGGGTGCCTATATCACATTGTGGGGGTGATTACTGTCTTTATATACACTTGTCTTTTAGAGTTTTCCTCCTAAATGTGCATATTCAATCAACTTCCAATTACTTTGGTCAAAGGAGGCCAAGTAATGAGAAGTGCAATCCAAACTCTATTTACATTTTAGGCAGCGCTGATTTCAGACACCATTTTGAAGAAGGCAAAATTTATGAAGTTTCCCAGCCTCCAAGTTTGCCTCTTCCAGATTCTCTCTCAAACTTCCTTTTCCACACTGCCATCAGGTTTCCTCTAAAGACATGCAATTCTCTCTCTCTCTCTCTCTCTCTCTCTCTCTCTCTCTCTCTCTCTCTCTCTCTCCCCTCCCCCCCCCCCACTCTTTCCCACACACACATTTTTCGCTACCCATGTGACTAGGGAAATTCACAGTCTAAAATGAATCCAACCCAATATATAATATCTCCCTGCTGTACTTGTCCTTTACAGCTTGTCTCTAATCGTGTGCTGAACATTCCTGCTCCCTATTTAATCCTACTCTTAAGGGAATGTCAAGCATCTAATGAAGTGCCCATATGTTTAAACACTTACATATTTCACCTACACGTGAGCGATGATATTAAGTTAGCAATGTAACAACATAGTGTTCTATTTGCCCAAGAAAAAAGGCAAGTAAAACATCCCCATCCAGAAAAAGTGATCTGCTGGAGAAGAAATAGTGACCTCTTAGCTACTGAATGATGAATGTAGCATGTACATAACAAAATATTGTCAGAGGTGGTGGAGTCAATGTCAGTTGACCAAACTGATAATCAGAACAAGTGGCCTTAAGGCAAGTACCCTGGAGCAGACAGTAAAGCCAAGAACATAACTCTAGGGAGCAGTAGATCTAGAAAGAGTACAGAGATTATCAGAAAGAATTCCTAAGCCACCAACAAAACCACAACTGCATGTTTACATGTATGGGCACAATGATTTAAATTCTCCAGGACCAAGGGAAGATGAATGCCTATTGCTAAGTCTTCTTTACCCCAAGCTAAATATTTCTCAAAGTCTAAGTTCTTTGAACTCCTCAAGACTGATGGCCTTTATCTGATCCTTAATAAATACAATAAGGAAGAAAGAAATATAGGCAGGATACAATTTTTTATTTTTATATATTAGTTGCTATTTCTTTAAATATTAATATCCTATTATCTTTTGGAGGAATGTAAATGAGCCTTTCCCTCGTTTGCTTGATTTTTATGTATCCCTGGACTCCAGTAAATGGATATTTTTCTATTTCTCTAGGAAGAATATATGTGTGCACAGATTAAAATGTGTTCTAACAGAAAATCAATCTCTCTAATAGCATCTTACTTAGTATTGAAAGAATCAGAGAGCTATAAAACAAAGAACTCCCCAAACAATGAAGTATTTACACCTTCTGAGGAAGCAAACAGAAAATAACTTTAAAGATGCTGAGATTAACTTGTCACTCTTAACCCAAGGAAGGCCTATTTTGTTAGGTCACCAACTCTGAGTAGAAAATATATCCATACAACTTTATTACAGCAGCCAATATGGCTGTCAGGGCCAGGCTGAAGTACAAAGTCAACAATGAATAAATAATATCAAGACCATGACAAATATCTATCAACAATAATCTATTCCTATCTAGCCCTCAAAGCCAGTGTGACTTCATGAAGGTTAATCTCATGACCTGAGGGGTAACTGCATTATGTGTATAGTTTTAGAACCATGGCCTAAAACCCCTATACCCCTAGAAGCTCTGCCTAGAGAACAGCATTATGGGAATTTGTTTCCTATACAGATAGATAGATAGATAGATAGATAGGTAGATAGATAGATACACATAGAAATATACTAGAAATATCCTATATAATAAAATGCTAATATGCTAATTAGACCAGACAGTAGAATGACTTTCCAGAACCACCAGTGAGTAGGTGAGGCTGCAAGGGCCAAGCCCTTTGCATGAATTTTGTGCATCGGGCCTCTAGTATTATATAAACATCTATAAATATTTATATATGTTACTTATACACACACACACACACATTAACCCTTATATAAGACTAGAGTCCCATCACTGGTAGGGTCCCTAGTGGGTATTCCCACCCTTCCTTCAGTGACCAGGCCCTGCCTCCTGGTCAGACTCCAGTGATCTCCCAGTTGAGGGGACAATTTGCATACTATGCTTTTATTATATAGAATAATCCATGAAGTAAATTCTCCAAATGTAGATTATATATGTATATGTGTTTTAGGTTTTTTTTATTTTTTTATTGATTTTTTTACAGAGCAGAAGGGAGAGGGATAGAAAGTCAGAAACATCGATGAGAGAGAGACATCAATCAGCTGCCTCTTGCACGCCCCCTACTGGGGATGTGCCCGCAGCCAAGGTACATGCCCTTGACCGGAATCGAACCCGGGACCCTTCAGTCCGCAGTCCGACGCTCTATCCACTGAGTCAAACCGGTCTTGGCTTAATATCAACAACAAAATAAGGAATATGAACGTGACCATGTTATCATTTAGATATTATAAAACTTAGAAAATTCTCAATTATGCTTAGGGTTCTTAACCTATGCTGTCTGTAAAATGTTCTCCTGTCTCAAATGTCCTCATCCTCATTATTTAGGTCTTCATACGTTATATATTTGTGAATAATTATATGTAATTATAATAAAAATAGGATAGTAGCTAGCTCTTCTTTACTTACACTTTACATTGAAAGTTTTATGCTCTTTCTGAAGGGACATCTGAGAATGGATTTTGATGAAGAAGGGGCCTAGGTACAGGACACAAAAGAGCCAGCATTCAGACAGAGGTGGCAGGTACTGAAACCATTCTTTTTTGTCACATTAATCACCAGTTAACTTGGTCCAGGAAAGAACTCTGGTTCTGAATAGGATCAGGGTAGATGGAGAAAAAGAAACTAAAGGAAAGGAGGTCCTTAGAGTCAAGTGATTGTCAAACGGGAGCTGGCACATCAGTTGCCCCTAGTTGTGCGAGAGCAGCTCTGGAGCAGTTCCAGATGGGCACCGGAGAGAAGTCAGAACACTGCAGCAGCTCTAGACTCTAGTCTCTTGGGGCCACTGTCCTGGAGCGGCCCATGGATCAGCTTCCCTGGCCCAAAGAGGGCAGGTACACTCTAGAGTTCTACTCCACAAAGGGCCTAGAGGTAGCTCAACCAGTGCTCAGACAATGCTACTTGCCGTTCTTTTTCTCACAAGAGTTGCCCTGCCAATAGTATAATATATTTCACATTTGTGACTAGAGATCAATTCAGTTACAACCACTCAACTCAGATTACATCCACAATATCTTCATAAGCCACTGCAATTCATGGCTGATCTTAATAATTTACAGGTTCCTGTCATAGTTGGCCAAGCTCTGGGGACACTCAGGGACCTTAAAGACCAGCACAGAGAAAGAGTGGAGGGAATGTCAGAGTAAGGTGAGACCACTGCGGGAAGAGCTCAGCAGTCTGCTGGAGCACAACACCTATAAATGGCCTAAGCACGTTGCAACATTTTAAAAATCTCATTTGAAGGGGTAAAAAGAGACATGTAGAACAATGTCTAGTGAGTGGAAAAGTTGTCCAGCCAAGTAAAGCAGAGTAAGATTAGTTCTATTCAAATCTCTTTAATGAATGGCAGAGTCAAGACCCAGAAAAAAAGGCTGGTAAGAGCTTAAAATAAGGTTCAGTCCCAGCCAACTCCATGATCTCTGCAGAATTCTGTCTCTTCAGAAAACTAGCATGGGACCCAGATGCCCCCAGCCCATCAAACAGAAGATCCATACTTGTGGCCATACTGACAGTGGATGGTCAAGAAATCAGAGGTGCAGATGCAGATCTCTGCTTAGCCAGACGTCGAATCTTTGTTGTGTACCAGACAGGAGAGCGAGGTGAGAGGTTATTTACAGATCATTCCCTATGGTGGGAAGAAGAGCCTCAATGTATTGGTAGTCAGGCTTTTGCTGAGTTAGGAGCCAAGCAAGACTGCACTAGCCTGTGGCTGGCAGGCTGAACACCTACAGTCACAGTTCCTTCCTTCCTGGTATCCAGTCCTGCCAGAGTCACCTGCACAGAGAGAGTGAAGACAGCCCTGCAGATGCACAGGGTGCATCCCAGTGGGAAGATCACAGTGTCTGAAGGAAGATGGATCAGTCCAGGTGCTCAGAGTTGGAAGAAGAAAATGACCTTCCTAATATAATCATATATTGCATTTCAGGCTACACTGATGCTTGAAAAGATAATTTTATCATAATGTTTACAAATAACTTTCAGAAACCCCTTTATTCTCCCTTTGGAAACTTTCTTACCTAAATGTTTTATATAAGCCCTTTATTCTTGAAAAAAATCCAGCATTTTTATAATGCATCAGCCTCATGTATTTTATAATACATGCTGTTTGAGTTAATGAAAATCCTGAGATGAAACTTATTAAATTATTTTAAGGTACTTTATACAGTTTGTAGAAAACTGCCATTTTCCCATCAGGATAGTCTACTTTCCTCTAGTTTTGCATAATAATACTTGCAATGAGCAAATTCTGGCATTATAAATCCTTACATCCCTTTGAAACAAAACCAATCAGTTGTCTTCCTCAACTACAATATATTGAATTGTTATTCTGTGGTCTGTTATAAGCCAGGATATAAATTAAACCAAAATTAACCATATGCAAATCTATTACAAAAGAGTTTATAAACTTACCACCTGCAATTTTCAAAAAGTAACAAGAACACACACAAAAAGGAAGACATAACCTGAAAACCATTATAGTGAGTAGCTTACCTAATAATAGACAAACATGTAAATTGACTGTAGCTCTGTTACACCCACAGCCAATCAGGAGTGAGTATTCAAATTAACCCAACAAAGATGGCAGGTTAATTTATATTTGTAGTCACAGAGTGGCCAGGTGCAGTTGGATGCCTGCTATGAGTGGGGGAGTGAGTGAAGGGAGTGGTGCTCCAACAGGAGTGGGGACTTGGCAGCTCCTGGATGGCCAGGAGTGAAGCCAGGGGAAGGAAGGTCTATTCTTGCACCAATATTGTGCAATGGGCCTCTAGTCTTGTTATAATTAACTAACAACTTCAGCTATCTAATATTGTAACTAAATTATGACATATCATATTTAGAAGTAATGGATTTTATTCTTTTTTTAATGCACACCATAAACATTTTCTTATACACAATAAGAGACTGAAGAAGGGCCAGAACCATCTGGTCTACCTCAATGTATGTTCATCTCTTTATCTCAGAAAACAATTAGAGAAAAAATTAGAAGTGAACTTCCCAGGCTCATACAACCAGAGCTGGCTTCTTGGGAGTGCAGCATGTGCACAGCACTTCACACTTAGAACGACCTGCACTGGGTTTAATGCTCTGCTGCCACCATATTAAAATTCTTAGTATCTCTTGAACAGAGGATTCTACAATCTCATTTTTCACTGGCCCCACAAATATGTAACCAACTCTGCATACAAAGAGGCCTATTAATCAAGGAATATCATCACAATTGTCATGGGATTGCACATGTCTCTGGTGCATAATATACAAATGGTATATGTCCATTGAATGATTTAAGTCAGATTTATTTCCAAGACACATTTTAATCTCAACAGTTGACTTTTTAAAAAGCAATTTTCTGTGGGAGGAGGGAGGAAATCAGAGGAGGAAATCCTCTGCATTAATAGTCTTTTCCCATATCAACTTGGACATATTATTATTCCCTTCTCTTTTTTTAACGGGTAATATGCAATACTTATTCATCTCCACTGTGTGTGAACAGGATTGTCCTGGTGTCCAAATTGAGAAGACCTCCTCCTGAACCTTGAGAGGCCCAGGCAGGCCACAAGGGCTCCTTTGCCATAAAGACTTCTTTAAGGAAACACAAAAGGTAACTTGGTAATTAGACAGTTACTTCTTTGAGCCTTCAAACTGTTCACTCCAAAAAAGCAGTGAGTCATCCCGTTTCATAAAGAACTAGAAAAGCGATCTATTTCAGCAACGTGGCATGGGAGATGTCATTCATAGGCACTTGTGTAGGTAGGTTTGGGGATTCCTGCCCAATCCATGTTGTCTTACCTGTTACAACGCAGCACCTACTTCAGGGGTGGGCCCAGGTGGCCATGTTTTTAACATATGTCCCTGCTCCTATGGCCAAAGGTGATAGGGCAACACCTGGGCAATAGTCTCAAGGTGAGCTTCTTCCCTGAGACTCTGATCTAAAACCTACAGAGCCGGAGTCAGAGAGGGGGAGCTTCCAATGAAAGCTCATGTAAGATGGAGCTAAAGGGACCACTTCTGACCATGAGTGTCCCAATGTTTAAGTCACAGAAAGCCAAATTGAGCTATTGAACAAGAAAACTGAGCAAATGTGCCAAGAAAGCAAAAGCCAGCTACCCCAGAGAGAGTAGCTGTCGCTATTCCTAACAGCTTTGCAGTTTCCAACCCCATTCTCACAAGGCCCGGCTTGTTTTCATGTTTCTTATAGGAAATAAAAATTCACTGAGCTAGCCTAAGTGGGTTTTGTTTCTTGCAATCAAATGCCTAGTACAGCATCCCTGAAGAATGTATTCCAAGTTATTTCATAACACTTACTGGGAAATTGAATCACCAAACCGTTGGAGTCACTTAAGACAAAACTATCTAAGGTTGCCGTAAGAGCTGTCATTAAATTGGAAAAGAAATTATTCTCTCAACCTAAAGAGAAACAGAGACAATTATAACATAAGCTGAAAATCTTTGCTTCTTTCTTGTGCCTATTCCGGCTATTCCAAATCCCTCGCCCCAGTGCTTATAGACTGCTCTGTTCCTTTCTGATTGCTCAGTAGAGGGTGTGAGGCCCAGCCCTCCCTAGAACTCAGTCCAATATTTGGGTAGCTGCTGCCAGAGCACCAGCATGAAAACCATGACAATGATACCAATTACCCAGAAGTTCCAGAACCCAGGAGGAAGAAAAGAATCTCAAGAACAGGAACAAAACCAAGCAGAGGCCTATATTCAAAAATCATTTCAATGTTTCCCCATGTCCTTGCATATTCTCATGACTGGTATCACCTGAGAAAACAAAGGGAGTACTTATCTATGCCAGTGCTCTTGATGGCTTTGTGTTAAATTTTTAAGATCTTAGCTCTAAGACTTCTTATTATTTTTTCATACTGCTTCATTTATCTTCCCAATAAACTTTCAAAGGCAAGATAATGCCAAGAATTATCTCTTATCTTGCTCAACATTTGGCACAACACTGGATACATACAAACTATTTAAAAATACTTACTCAACTGAATTGATTGAATGAATATCTTCTCAAATAAGCTTAATGAATTTCTATTTATCCTATGGTGGAATCTAGCCCAGTGTCTTGTTGGATAAAAAGGAAAAAAAGCCTAAAGCACAAGGGAACATGCTTCACCTACCCTAACCTCTGCACTTCAATTGATTTTCAAGTCTTTCTTGAATTTTCCCCCAATATTATACAAGATTTTTTCACCACATGGATCTCTGCCAGGCCAAGCTTGATAAACATTATTTCAGCCCAGTTGAAGTCACACACACACACACAAACACACCCACCCATAGGTTTTTATCCAGATCAGATTCTTTGTTGAGTTTTCCCTTAGCACAACACAGAGCACCTTACATAGTTATATGTACACACTAAGCACTTAATAAATGTTTTGCTACCCTGTTTCCCCGAAAATAAGACAGTGTCTTATATTAATTTTTGCTCCCAAAGATGCACTAGGTCTTATTTTCAGGAGATGTCTTAGTTTTCCATGAAGAAGAATATGGTACACATTTATTATTGACCAAAAAAAAGGAAATTTATTACCTGTATACAGTACAATAGTAGTTGTCATCACAAACCAGCATAACCAGACAAACTGTAAATCCTACAGTAACAAGAATTTCTTGTTACTACCATTATTTTCATGTACAACAATCTATAGTACATTTACTGATACTGATATTTACCGGTATGAACATAAAGTAAGATTTATTCAATGACAGTCATGTCATCATCTTCTGTAACATCATCATACAACCCAAACCCTGAATTTCCTGGTGAATTTCTTGTGACTCCATTTCTTTCAGAATCAGTGACCAAATCTCTCATGTTTAGTAATAGCACTGTCCTTAAATGAGTACTTCTTGTCAAGGTAGCCTGCTCGTAGTGCATTTGCAATGCAACTCTCAGTGATTTTCTCCCATGAATTCTTCACCCAAGTCACAACCTCTTGCAGTTTAGGTTTCACAAAGTTTCCACACTGATTTCTCTCCATTCTATTTTCATTGTAGTCATTAATTTCCATGCATAAATTGTCCTTGAATGGCTTGTTTATTGCAATATCAAGAGTCTGGAGACAGGCCATCATTCCTGCGGGAATCATTATTTGATCTATTTTTCTTTCATGAAAAAATGTCTTCATGTCTTTAGCATGGTGAATGCTGGCTGCATCCCAGGCTAGCAGACCTCTTTGGCTCTCTCGCATAACAAGCGGCAGCACTAAATCAACCCACCTCCTTATAACTGCTTGTGTGGCCTAGGATTTCTCAGATTCAAGAATAAAAATATTATTGGGGAGGTCTTATTTTGGGGAGGGATGCCTTATATTACAGTGAGAGGCAATGTATATCTGCATACATTTTAGAATTCTTGCCTGCCTTGCTTCTCTTTTGCTTTGCTGGATCCTTACCTCCTGGCCCAGAGTAAACACGAATGCACTAAATTCTTCTTACCCATGTGACAGGAACTGGAGGCTCTGGATTCTAAGTTATACTTTGTTATCATTCACTTGAATATCTGATACTTAGCTGTTCCATGCCCGGCCCCATCTGGCCCATACCAGCCCTGGGACTACCTATCCTTTCTTTTCTCCTTTCCCTCTTTACTTCTAACAAACATTAAATGAGAATTTACTATGATCCTGAAGAAGGAAGGCTAGACTAAGACGGAGTTTCTGATTTGAAGGAGCCATAATTCAGGGAAGGAGACTGTCAAATAAACAATTGAAATACACAACAAGAAAACTGACATTTCTAGGTATATATGGAGTGAAGGGTTTGATTCTTTTGGGAGGAGTCAAGATATAGAGAGGATGATGCCTGTGCTAAATTTTAAGCACTGCTGATTATATTGTTCAAATAGTATGCTATCGACCAATGTTTTCATACATTGCTTCTAGGCAAAATGGAGACCTATAAAGTTAGATTTACATTCCAGAAATTTCACTCAAGTGGGTGTGGGTAACCTGAGGGATAAGGAGAGGTAAAGGTAGAAAAATATATCTGTATACATTTTAGAATTTTTTATTTATATTTATGGTTTTACTTATTTTTACTTAGTTCATTATATTTACCATTTTTATTTCATTTAGTAGAAGTACTTAATGGTGTCTTAAAGTTTATAATAAAAGTAATAACAAAAAGGTAATCCTGCCTGTTCCTGGAACAGAGAGATTTTTTTCAGTTATTTATTGCTAAATATAAAAGTTAAAATAAAAAGTATAAACTATTATTTAAGTGTACATTTATTTTTATTACTAATAAGATTTTCAAATATCACACAGGTACTTCTTATGAAGCATAAACAATAAAAATTACATATATAAATAACTAACCATGAAGGCCCTTATATTTGCATAAAATTTTCCTGCTGATTTGAGAATTCCCATTTATCTTCCTTATGAAGATATCTCTATTAGTATCTGATACTGAAGCTTAAAATTCTATTAGGATAAGGCACTAAATTTAATGCAAAGTCTCTTTCCAAAAATATATTTAAAAGCTGGTAGTAGAATGCTGACTGGAGAGATAATGTTTATCAGACAATAGCACCTTAAAGAAAATTAGTTTATCAAGTGTGTTCCACCTGATAACTAAGTTCAGGCAGGTTACTTAGAAAACTTGGAATCCTTAACCGGGTTGGGAAAACACTGAAAAAGAGATGAGAACTCATCTGGGTTAGGTTTTAAATAGCAGGCACTAGAAACCCAGACGTAAACATAGAAGAATTGTGTGTGTTAGGGAAAGAGGGGCCAGTAAAAGGTAGAAGAAATCAGAAAATAAAAACAAAATACGTATAATAACTTTGTTTCATAACTGACCCCAAACTTTCCTTCCCAGGACACACCTTAAATTATTATCCTCATAAAAACAATTAAGGGACATGGGAGGTTCTGGAATCAATACTGGATATAAATACTCCACAGACCATTCCCATTGCTAATTACAACTAATAATTTTGTTGTCAGCTATCCAAGTGTTCTAAAAGCAACTAATGAGGATTCTTAAAAGAAAAAAAAAATTAGGCAGATTGCAGAGAGGAGCTGAAACATAGAAAACAAAATGGGGGGTGGTTCCTTTTTGCTTTCACACAGCCTTGCTCCCACAGGTGAGAACCAGTGATAGAGTGTCTTGGCAGTGGCAGGAGCCCAAAACACTCAGGGAGACTCCATAATTCTGATCAGAGAAGTAAGGAAAAATAGACCCTACAGGCTGGAGAGCATAAGGAAATCCCAAGGCAATAAGAACTGGAAAAGATGATTTCCTAAATATGTGACTTTATACAAGTCCCAGGCTGATCCCTCATCTAGACACACGTGGGGCAAACCCAAGCCAGCATGGCAAAGGCTTTGAGAAGGGAATGAAGATTTGAACCACAGGCCATTGCTCAGACTAAACTCTGAGCTACTCATGTGTGAACCAGACACAAACTAGGATTGAAAATGCTTTGAGAACCAAATCAAGATATTAAACTGAGCCAAAGGAGACAAAATAGGGCTTAACCTACTCAAGTTCCCCAACATTCTCCAGAGGTTTATCACCAGACCTAGTGTCTATACAATATAATAGTCCCACTGTCCAAGATAAAATAAATTACTCAACATGCCAAGAAACAGAAAAGTTGACCAATTCTCAAAGGAAGATACAATAAACAAAAATCCATTCTCAAGAAGACCCAGGTGTTAGATTTATAGGGCAAAGACTTTAAAGCAGCTATTATAACAATGCTCTGTGAATTAAAAAGTAACACAGTGAACCGAACTCTTAAAATATAAGAGTTCTTAGAGAAATATGATCTACGAAAAAATAACCAATGGAAATTTTTAACTAAGTATCTGAAATAAAATATTCGCTGTATGGTTCCATTAAAATACTGAACATGAAAGATCAAAATTTCGGTAAATTTGAAGATAAATCAATAGAAAGTATCCAATATAAAGAAAGGAGAACATTTTTTAAAATATTAACAGATTTATAAAACAGCCTAAAACAAATTTAAAATAGGTATATTAAGTCCTTACCTATAATAGCTACATTAAATGTAAATGGGCAAAATTATTTAATCAAAATACATAAAATAGCTGAATAAAAATTTTTTTAAAGGTTCAATAGTATGTTGCCTAGAAGAGAATCAGTTTAGCTTTAAGAATGTACAAAGTGAAGAGATAAAAAAAAGATACTTTAGCAAATGGTAATCAAAAGAAAGCAGGGATGTATATGCATAACTATGGACATAAACAATAGTGTGGTGAAAGCCTGAGGTGGGGTTTGGTGACTAGAAGGAGACAATGAGGAAAAAATGGGAATATCTATAATACTTTCAACAATAAAGATTTTTTAAAAAATAGATGCAGAAAAAAAAGGAATCAGGCATAGCTACACTTATATCAAACAAAGGAGACTATAAACTTTTTTTAAATGGTAAAAAGAGACAGAGGTCATTATATACTAACTAAAAACCCAGTGTGGGAAATCACATGGTCCTGCCTCCCCCTCACCACCGCCCCCTCACCACCACCACCACCCCCCCACCCCCCCACCCCCCCCCCCCCCCCCGCTGCATGCTTCAGCATGCTCACAGCCCCACCCACCTGCACCGGTCTTTGGTCATTATGGCATTCAACCCGCAGGCCTTTTATAATATAGATGATAAAGGGATGAATTCATCAAGAAACTATAACAATGATAAATATTTATACACACAACATTGGGCACCTAAATATATAAAGCATATACAGATGGAACTAAAAAAATAAACTGGAATATAAAAATAGTTGGGAGCTTTAATTACCTACTATCAACATTAGATAGGCCATCCAGACATAGTAGCATTAAGAAAATATGAAATTTGAACACTACAGATCTAAGGGACCCAACCAACATATACAGAATATTTTATCTTATACCAGCAAAATGCAAATTCTTCTCAATTGCACATCAAACACTTTTTAGGATAGATCATATGTTAGTTAATAAAACAAGTTACAATAAATTCAAGAAGATAGAAATTATATCAAATATCTTTTTCAAAATGGTATACTTAAATCTAACCATTTCAATCATTATATTAAAAGTTAATAGTTTATTTTCAAAAAAAATGGAATAGAGAAATCTTCTATGAGGCCAGTATTTCACTAATACCAAAACCAAAGGCATAGGCATAATAAAAAAGGAAGCTGTACACTAATATCCTTTATGAATGTAGATGAAAAAATTCTTAACAAAATACTAGCAAACTGAATCCAGAAATATGTAAAAAAAAAATCATTACACATCACGACCAATGGTTGTTTCAATAAATAAAAATCAACTAATGTAGTATGCCATTGCATAAGGGGATTCACAGATTTCTCCCCACGGGTAGGAGTATGGAAGACACAATAAATAACCCATACTCTTTTTGCAAATCTTAGAATAATGTGTGCAAAGACTGCAACCCTCGTATCTAAGAAATTTGCAGAAAAAAATAGAATGTGAAAATTATAAAAATGAGAAACTGACTGCTTATGTCAAAAGCACCCTTCCTTCCCTTAGTGGCTCTGGCTTCTATGACCTGGGACAGAACACATTCCCTCTGGGTAGTCAGCTCCAATATGGACAGGATGAATATATCATATGCAGCAGAGAACTAACCTTTCTAAAGGAAAAATATAAGCTTTGCCCTCCACTTTATATAACCCTCCCTAAACATAACCAATATCACAATATTTTCTTCTGAAAGGTGAAAAAAAATCACTTGACCACATAAATTCATTTGACCACATAAATTGTAAAACAAAATTTAGTTATTCTTTTTGTTTACCATGTATACATGGAAAGTTTTCCATTAATAAAGAGAACACAGCCCCGCTGGCATGGCTCAGTGGTTGAGCATCAACCTACGAACCAGGAGGTCACAGTTTGATTCCAGTAAAGGGCACATGTCCAGGTTGTGGGTTTGATCCCTAATGTGGAGCGTGCAGAAGACAGCCGATCAAAGAGTCTTTCACACCACTGATGTTTCTATCTCTCTCTCACTCTCCCTGCCTCTCTGAAATATATATACTGATATAAATTTTATATATATATATATATATATATACATATATATATGTGTGTGTGTGTGTGTGTGTGTAGTGTGTGTGTGTGTGTGTATTTAAAAGAACACACAAAAAATGATAGACAAGGGACATAATTTCTGGCCCACAACGTACATTGCCTCTCTAAACACATGAAGCTTTTTGTGCTGAGGGTGGTAAGCAAGTGGAAGATCCAGCCAACTTCCTTCTGGTCTACTTTTCCTGAGGTCAGAGCTTATTTCTGGAATTTCATTCAGCAACAGCTTCAGACATTATTAAGTCCCACCAAAACTTACACAACAATTAAAAGGAGGAATTGAGAATGAGGCTGTACCTCTGTAACTTCTCTACTTTCTGCTTTTTAGGCGTTATTTTCCAATTGCATTCTCCTCCAGATCATGACTATGTTCTGATTACGGTAGCCTTGCAGATCATAAGAGAAACAGTAGCTCTCTTAGTCACTTACTTAACTCTGTAGCCATGAGCTCAAAGTCATCCCTGAAATCTTAGCTTTCCGTTTCCTCTACTTTCCATTTCTCAGTAGATCAATTTAGTAACTCTAACTATTGTAATCAATCCTTTCTCTTAAAGGAGCTAGAGTTGTTTCTGACTCATACACTCCTGTTGGCCTGACCCATGTGGAACAAGCTGCCCGTCACAAATTACCTTCTAGAGCCCTTTCCATAACATATTCTCCTGGGAGTTGATTGATGAGTGGCATCTGAAATCTGCATATTTAGTCTCAACTCTTACCAACAGCCCTATGAGCTCACCATTCCTATCTTCAGGATAGCAAGTTAACTGACTTTCCCATTTATAAGTGGCACTAACTCAGAGTCCCCTAACATTCTTGTCTCTGCCTTCTTAGTGCTGAGCCTCTAAACAGGAACTGTCTTTAGTCCTTGTTATCTTACATTACTAGACCATTTGTCTGAAACTCCTTACTGTGCACATCCCAGTGAAACGTTTCTTTCTTCCTGCAATTTGGGCTATCTGGAAATTATCATCTTATTCAGCGCATTCATCACATTACTGTTTTCTGTTCATTTAGACAAGAGCACTAATATCTCATAACTCTCCAAACCCCTCCCCCCCCAAAAAAAAGTTTCTACATAGCTTATCCCCTTCCTGAACTTCAAACAAGAATTCTGTGCAGGTGTCACAACTTACCGATTTTCTATCTTCAATTCCCTCCTCTTCTGAAAAATTGAAGTCCTCTGTTTGCTTTAAATAGTAATTTTATCAACAAACACAGCCATGCAATTCCTTTAATTTAGGCTATTAGATGCAGTGCACAAGGCTCCCAAGAGGAAAGAAAATGCATTTTGCTTCCCCAAAACTCACTTTCAGCACAGGCAATCAAGGCTAAAGTATTTTAAACCTGCATGCACTTGAAACTACATCCATCAGAGGGTATCAGGCCAACAGTCAGGTCTATAATTTTCCTAGCTCTGTCTATTGACCTGGACTCCTTTCCAAACTACTGGGCTCTTCTATTTTACTAAAGGTCCAATGCATAAAATTCGTGCAAAGGGTTCAGTCCTTACAGCCCCGGCTTTATCTGGAAAGTCATCCGGAAGGATGTCCAGAAGGACATCCGGGTGCCCAGTCTAATTAGCATACTACACTTTTGTTATTATAGATTCTTTCCAGATACCTTCACCCCCATATATACCCATCAAATGTTTTCACCTCTTTATTGTGTTACTTCACTACAAAAGACCCTACGACATTAATCTGCTTCATGATTTTGATTCCCTGGCCATACAATAACTACCCTCTAGGACTTCTCTACCACACTTCTTTCCATACCTTTTTAAAATTTTATTTTAAGTTATTGGGGTGACAATCGTTGATAAAATCATACAGGTCTCCAGTGTACAACTCTACGACACACCATCTGCACAGTGTGTACTGCACTCGCCACTCAAAGTCAAGTCCTTTTCCGCCACCATTTATCCTCCTTTGCTCTCTTCTACCGCCCCTTCCCCTCTTTCCCTCTGGTAATCACCACACTATTGTCTGGGTCTGGTTATGCTTTGTTGTTGTTGAATCTCTTCATCTTTTACACCCAATGCCCCAGCTCCACTCCCCTCTGATAGCTGTCAGTTTGTTCTATGTACCTTGGAGTCTGTTTCAATTTTGATTCCTAGTGAGTTTTTTCCCCCCCATTAAATTCCACATATGAGTGAAATCATCTGGTATTTGTCTTTCTCTGGCTTACTTCACTTAGCATAATACTATTCAGGTCCATCCATGCTGTCGCAAAAGGTATGATTTCTTTCTTTTTATGGCAGCGTAATATTCCAATATGCAAACAGGTTTCCAGTGTACAACTCTATAGAACACATCATCTGCGCACTGCACCACAGCTTTCTTACATACCTATCTCCTGATGGCACTCGGGCTGCTTCCAAATCTCGGCTATCATAAATAACTCTGCAGTGAACATAGGGGTATACATATTCTTTCAAATTAGTGGAATCACTGGACCATGTAGCAGTTCTATTTTTATTTTATTTTTGGTTGTTTTTTTTAGGAAACACCATGTTTTCTCCATGATGGCTGTACCAATAGTGCACAAGAGTTCCCTTTTCTTCACATCCTCACCAGCACTGGCTGTTTATTGATTTATTGATATGGCCATTAAGACGTGTGTGAGGTGCTCTCTCACTGTGGTTTTCATTTGCATTTCTCTGATGATTAGTGGCCTTGATATATGTCTATTGGCTATCTGTATGTCCTCTTTGGAGAAGTAACTATCCAGGTCCCTTGCCTGTTTTTGAATTGGGTGGTTTGTTTTCTTGGTCTATAGAAAACCCTAAACTTTTGAATAATTTGATTATGGAGAATTTTTGTTTTCTTCTGAAGGTTTCATATCATTAGAAAATTTGACTTAAGCCGAGACCGGTTTGGCTCAGTGGATAGAGCATCGGACTGCGGACTGAAGGGTCCCGGGTTCGATTCCAGTCAAGGGCATGTACATTGGCTGCGGGCACATCCCCAGTAGGGGGTGTGCAAGAGGCAGCTGATCAATGTTTCTCTCCCATCGGTGTTTCTGACTTTCTATCCTTCTCCCTTCCGCTCTATAAAAAATCAATAAAATATGTTTAAAAAAAAAAGAAAAAAAAAGAAAATTTGACTTAAAAATGTGAAGGTCAGTGTTGAGTTTGCCTTCTTATATTTGTTCCAGTATAAGTTTTTCACAAAAATGCAGTTAGTGAAAACTACTAGAACTGATAAATGAATTCAGTAAAAGTAGCAGGATACAAAATAAATATCCAGAAACCGGTGGCATTTTTGTACACTATCAGAAAGAGAAACGAAGAAAACAGTCCCATTTATAAAATCCCTTCCCCTGCAAATAGCATGCCCTGCTTTCCTGTGAACACTAGGGGGATTAAGACAAGGGTCCTGAGGTGGAGCAGATCTAGTACCAAGCCCTGATATAAGTTGAGTAGCACTGGGCAATTGATGTAACTGAGGCTTCATTCCCTCACCTAGAAAATGGGATTCCTAACACTTACCTGAGAGTGCTGCGGAGAAAACAAATGAGATGATTTATGTAAAACACCTGGCTCCGCGCCTGGTGAAATTAAAGAGAAAAGGATGAGTCTTTTGAAATGTAATTCTCCAGATGTGGTTTTATAACTCAGTCGATTGCTCATGACTAATAGAGGATTTGTTTAAAGCTCCTAGATGCACTTCCCCAGATGCTTAGTGATTCATTTCTGGAAACAGTCTACAACTAATCAAAAAAAAATTTTTTAAACTTAGGTAATGTGTGTTAGATTTACTGAAATGTGATTTCATGATTCTACGGGTCCCACTGAACTTTGCTCAGCTCTGCTTGTCTCAGTCCTGCCTTTTCTCAGACTTCATCTGCTCTCTCACATAGCACTCTAGCTCATTCCTCCCCAGGTTAATTCAGGACAGCAATTACATCTTCAATGTCTTTGTTTTTGTATTATAAAAGCACATTAAAAAAGCATTTCTTTCCAATTCCAACCTCAAATTGCCCAATGCTCTCAATACGTTGTTTTCTACAGTGTTATTCTTGGAACAAATCTTGTTTTTTATGCTAAACTTTCCAGTGAAAGTGACCTATCCAAAATCATAAAATAAAAATAAATGTATAACAATCAATTGTCAATTCAATTGGTTTTGGAATTGGAGATATTTTTCTCTAATTAGGCTCTGTGATTCAAGCTAGGGGTCTAGAACAAGGGGCTGGCAATACTTCCAATTCACCCATAAATCTCAATGTTGTTTGTCTGCTTTTATTAGTCACTAGGGTTTGAAAAAAGATTCATCATCTTTAATACTTGGTCAAGCAAATTCTTATGTAGAATTAATACAAGGTATAATCCAACTCATTTCATCTCTAAACAAAAGAGGCTTTCTATTTGGTCAGCTATAGATAACATGTTATTAAAGTGTAGGGGTTACATACCAAATTTAATTTGCTTTCACACGAAAAACTGTACTTAACTACTAAAAATACTAGCAAGCAAATTTAAATGACTTGCTGTATGTAAGTTCACTTAGGAGTGTTTTCATAGTAAATATTCTTAAAATGTCTAAAAAATGAACTGCATTTTTTGTAAAAAATAATAATAATAAATAAATAAATAATAAAAAAAAACTTATTCTGGGATAAACACAAAAAGGCAAACTTGACATTAACTTTCACATTTTTAAGTCAAATTTTCTAATGATATGAAAACTTTAGAAGAAAATTAAAATTCTCCATAATCAAACAATTCAAATTTTTTCATTAATATCTTGATGTATTTCCTTCCATTCTTCTTCTCTGTTCACTTTTAGAAATATTGCAATGACATGACTATTTAATTTTATATCTTATTTACTCATATGTTTTTCTATCAATGTGACATTATAACCTGACTACTCTGCATATCATTAAAAACTCTTTGTAAACATAACTTTAATAATTCCATAATATTATATATAAATAATTTATTTAACCATGATCAATTAGGATACTTTCAAAAGTTTTCTCTTTTATAAATATTTTATGGATTCAAATTTATCATAATTTCTGATTATCCCCTCAGTGTAGAGTCAGAGAACATACAGGGTCAGGCAAAAGTAGGTTTACAGCCCTGGCTGGTATGGCTCAGGTGCTTGGAGCATCGGCCTGTTCACCAAAATGTTGCCGGTTTGATTCCTGGTCAGGGTACATACCTGAGTTATGGTTTGATCCCCAGAAGGGGAACGTTCAGGAAGCAACCAGTCAATGTTTCTCTCTCATATTAATGTTTCTTTCTCACCTTGCTCCCTTTCTCTTTAAAATCAATAAAAACATTCTTAGGTGAGAATTTTTTAAGTAGGTTTACAGTTGTGAGTACACCTTGACATCTTACCTGGGTCCTCTGCCCACTGGTTTCCAGATTTAAGGAGGCTCTTGATTTAAGCTATTTATCTAAGATGTGGGACATTTATACAATGGAATAATACACAACAATATAAAAGAAGTATCTGTTATATTGTTGGAAACAGCATGGAGAGGCCTTGGAAGTACTACGCTAAGCAAAATAAGCCAACCAGAGAAATATAAGTATCACATGATCTCACTCATATGTGGAATCTAAAGAACAAAATAAACTGATGAACAAAATATATCCAGAGACACAGAAGCATGGAACAGACTATCGAATTTCAGAGGGAAGGCAGGGATTGAGTAGGAGGGTGGCAGAATTAACCAAGATCTTATATGCATATATGCATAACCCATGGATCAGACAATAGTGTGGTGAAGGCCTGAGGTGGAGGTGGAGGTAAGGACTAGAAGAGGTTCATGGGGGAAAAGGGAAACATGTGTAATGCTTTTAACAATAAGATACATTTTTAACTGTACATTTACAGTTATAAGTACACAAAACACAGTTTATTTTTGTATATTATTTTCCTTATGAAAAACTATAAACCTACTTTTGCCCCATTCTTGATATTATAGCATAACTAGAGGCCCAGTGCACAAAATTTGTGCACTGGGAGGGTGGGCAGGAAGGGTTCCCTCAGCCCAGCCTGCACCCTCTACAATCCAGAACCCCTTGGGGGATGTCGGACTGCCGATTTAGGCCCAATGCCAGGATTGGGCCTAAACCGGCAATCAGACATCCCTCTCAGAATTCTGGACTGCTGACTCCTAACCACTCACCTGCCTGCCTGCTTGATCATCCCTAACTGCCCCCCTGCCAGCCTGATCACCCCTAACCACCTCTGCCTGATGGCCTGATTGACCCTCACTGCCCACCCCCCTGCCAGCCAGGTTGCCTCTAACTGTCCCCCTGCCAGGCCTGTTCACCTCTAACTGCCTCTGCCTTCCTGCCTTGTTGCCCCCAACTGTTCCCTTGCTGGCCTGGTTGCCCCACACAGCCTGCTGTTCAGCTGTTTTGCCACCCCTCATTGCCACCCCCTACTGGCCAGGTCGCCTTATGCAGCTTGCTGCTTGGTCCTTTGGTTGCACATCACTAACCCCCCTGCTAGCCTGGTCACCCCATGCAGCCTGTTCAGTCATCTGTGTGGTTGCATTGGTCTCTTAGGCTTTTATATAGTTAGATGGTTAAAAGTAAAACACATGGATTTTAAAGTTAGTCACACTATAGATGGAATCTTGAATTCATCAAAGTTATAAGATTGATGTTTTGGGGCACATTCCTTAACCCAGTGGTCGACAAACTCATTAGTCAACAGAGCCAAATATCAACAGTTCAATGATTGAAATTTCTTTTGAGAGCCAAATTTTTTAAACTTAAACTTCTAATGCCAGTTCTTCAAAATAGACTCACCCAGGCCGTGGTATTTTGTGGAAGAACCACACTCAAGGGGCCAAAGAGTCGCATGTGACTCATAAGCCACAGTTTGCCGACAACGGCCTTAACCTATCTAACAGTCTGTCTTCATCTCTAGAGCAAGAATAATAAATACCTCATAAGGGGAAGTGCAAGGGTTACATGTAATATGTGTGCATAAGGCATAGTGGCTAAAAGCTTAAATCTACCTGTATGAATCCCATTCTGCCAAGGAGTATTTGTGTGAGCCTGGCTTAATCTCTTTATGTTTTAGTTTCCTCATCTTTATAATGGAGAAAATAATAGTGCCTACCTCATAGGGTTATTGTGAGAGAAAAATGGGCTGATGAGCAATACATGGCCTGGCTAATAAACACAAAATTACTGATGGCATTGCTAGTTTTCCAGTCCTGGCAGAGGGTAAGCACTCCACTATTATAATAATTATTTATCGTTATAAGTCTCTTTCTAGAAAGATTGTACATATTTCCTTATAGCTACATTAAAATGCTTCATTCACTCCATATA
This sequence comes from Antrozous pallidus, assembly GCA_027563665.1. Lineage (NCBI taxonomy): Eukaryota > Metazoa > Chordata > Mammalia > Chiroptera > Vespertilionidae > Antrozous > Antrozous pallidus. The sequence goes on from CM050517.1 coordinate 91,538,759, forward strand.
ACAACAAAACAACCTCTTTTAGCCATTTGAGGGATTATATAACTCAACTGCCAGTTATGCTTAGGATAGTAGGATCCTTCAGGAGAAGAAATATCTGAGAGTTCATCCTATCCAACCCAATCATTTTACTGCATTTGAATATCCTTCTTTTTAAAAGATAAAAAGACTGTTTTTTTTTAAAAAAATATTCAAACCCAATAATTCATACATTTAAAAAAAGCCATTGAACACTTTCCACAAGTTTATTCTTCTCATTGGGCACAAAATCACAAATGAGGTCTTATGTATTTGCAGGCCACTAAACCGGCATTTATTGCTACCTACTTGTGCAGTTTCCAATGCAGGATAAAATTAAGTATATTTTATGGATTTATGTCAGAAGACTTGTTTTGAAACATTAGCCTATACTCCCTCTCCCCAATATTTTATTTCTTCCTTTACCCTTTCTTCCTCACTCACCCTTCAGTCAGCCAAGCAGCAGCTGCAACATGTACATGTTGAACCAGTCTGAGGTAATTTGGCAAAAAAATAAATAAATAAATAAATTATATAGAGAGATAGATAGATAGATAGATATAGATATAGATATAGATATATAGATATATAGATATATAGATTTATAGATATAGATATATATATATTGAATCTATGCCATTCAAGGATTTTGTAAACTTTCTATTTTCCCACCTAATAAAAGCTCTAAATTCACATCATTGTTTTAATTTCTGTTCTGCAATAATGCATTGTGTTATAATTGACCAATTTGTCTTTCATAACAGGGGGCTCGCTCACTTAAATTCGCCAGCCAATAAATAGTGACACCTGGACCTGTACCCAAGCCCCTCCTCACCCCCACCTGGCCTCATTATTGTCAACTGTAGTCTTTAAAGAGCGAGAAAGACACTAATCTGCAAACTATGTATGTATGCCTGGGAAGGAGAGGGTATGGTGGTGTGTTAACACTTAGAGAATTTTAACCACGGCAAAGCAGCAGCTGCTGGTGGAATAAAAGGAAAAGCTTTACGATTTAACTGGAAGGGAGGGGGTGCTCACTGCTCAGCTGCTCTGTATTTCCGGGGTCCTTCTATATGACCTCCCACAGCATCTTCCTTCCTTTTAGGTTCTCTCCCTGGAGCTAGAAGGCTAGCGAAAATTTTTATAGAAAAATAATTAAGCTTTCTCACAAAGCAAATCCCCCAAAGTAATTTATCATTTAAAAAAATTCTAACCCAACCTTTTTTTCTACCCAAAAGTACTAATTTAATTTTACAACAGAACAGCTTTAGGGTCCCAAAAGCAGGATCGGGGAAGAGAGGAGGGCCTGCCTCTTTGATCTTCTAAGCGCCCCCTACTAATATAGGTTTGCTTCATACGGAGAGGGCTTTCTTACATTGTGTAGTTGGGTTTTAAATATTTCAAATAATAAACCTTCAGCCACTTAGACTGGGAGAGTCCGTTTTGCTAATAATTGGTTTTAGTTCTCTTTCTCCCTTTAAGGTAAGGAAAAGTAAGGGTAATTTTTCAGGGCAGGATTCAATGCCCGATGTGAAATGGCTGGCATATGGTACATTTTAAACACAAGTATTTATAAACTGCAAATATTTTATTCCCTTCTTTCACTCCTTCTCTTCTCTAGCCTCACCAACATGGTATGGTAACTATGTTCACCCAAACAGTGGGCAGATGAAATATGAATCTGGAAGATCACACTGATGCTACTCGGGAAAGTAATTTTTGAAAAGTTACTGATATTGTGCCAGGCGTGTTGATGCCTTTTGCCACAAAACAGAACTGCATAGTCTCAAATACGCATAATCCATTTCAAAGATTTATTTATGCATCTGATATACCTGGTTGTTAAAGGCGAATCACAATTGAATGATGGACCCACTCTCAGGGCTGGCCAGGTTGGGTATCCTGCACTTCCAGGGAATCCTGATGTGGGAATCCTGACATTTCTATTTTGATGGGCACTGTGCATGCAGGCTCACTGACGCCATCTGTCCAAATGGAAATTCACTGTTTTACGTTGCCAAGCAATTCAAGCGGCCCATCTCTGACTCTCACGCAAGCCTTAACCCTTCCCCTGATTACAAAGCACTTTCACCATCAAATTTATCCGTGAGTTCACTGTTTGTGTTTGTAAACATTCTCATACTTATTTTATTCTTAGGAAAAAAATCAAACATGGCTCTAAATTTAATCTTTGAGACGCAGTTTAGCCTCTACAGGTTATGTCATCTAGCCATCAAACAATCCTTAAAAAGGAGTTTTACATTAGCCAGGGAGTACATACTTTGCTGAATTGTGAGAGGACTGTATATGGTTCATTGAGCTTTCCTGGACACGTGGGAACCGAGACTATATTTTGGAAGCTTCCAAAAGAAATGGTGTCTGTTTTCTAGATTTTCAGATGGAAAACAGAACTGAAGAAGCTATTTCCTAATTGACGTTGAGAGTATGGCCACTGAACAGCACTGCGTGTAGAATAATCAAGATCCACATGAATTCTCAGAGGTTGAGTAGGAATACTTTGCTTAGCATGATAAGCTGCCCTTTCTGAGATGAGCAAGTTTGGCAGAACTCCCATTTCACGTAATTCGCCTACAGCAGCTTTGAACTGTAGTCAGAAAACATGCTAATTTCTTTGCAACTTTATAATTAAACTTTGTGTCACTCACACGCCCTTATTTTTGCTCAATCTTGCCAAGTCATGGTACCTCAGTCACTTCCACTCTAGTTATCCATTCTCACCCCTTTTTGTCCCAATTGTGAGTCCTCCTTTGGGCCACCAGCCCTCTCAGTCACCTCCACATTTACCTCTGCACACCTTCCATGGAAAAACCAGTATTATGAAGATACTGAAATGGGAGGGAGAGAAAATAATAGAATACGGGGCTAGGAAATCAAGTGGTAGAAGAGGATAGCAGACATTTGGAGAGTGGCTGAGTCCGGTGAAAGGCATAATAGACTCAAGCAAATTTCATTGACATGTAGCTGAAGCCCCTAGGGCTTCTCCTGGGCCCGACCCGCTTGTGCCTCCTAAGGCCAGTTTGTTGGATTTTCCCTACCATCTTGTGCCCACTGAACTCGAACCATCATTACTGGGGACAACTGAAATCTCTATCCTTTGCAACCATAAAAAGAAAAATAAGAAAAATTGTTAGGGAATCTACCTTGAAATAAATAAACAGATCCTTAAAAACATCTAACCACTTTTCTATGGAACCACCCACTATTGTCCTGAGAGACCTGCACAGCCATTAAGACAAATTTGCATGCGTGTTTGTGCGTGGGTGTGTGTGTGTGTGTGTGTGTGTGTGTGTGAGTGTGCACGCAGCCCACATTATACAGAGAAAATTTAAATAATTGTCCTATGCATAAAACTATTTTATCCAACTCAAGACAAAATTCTAATAATGTATCTCTTGAGTGTTTTAAAATCCAATTTGCCATTCTTCAGCCTTATTAAAGCCATTATATGATAATGAAAAGAAAAAAATATATATAAAATTGGGCATCTATATCATACTAGAAGCCCAGCGTGCAAAAATCACACAGCTCTACCTAGCACGTGTGCCCCTCCCACCGCCTGTTATCCTGCCTTGCTCACAGCCCCACCCACCCACGCGTGCAACCCCGCCCATCCACCCAGCAGCCTCCTGGCGACCAGTCTTTGGTCGTTCTGCTATGATGGCTTCACAACCAAGGGGTTTTTATAATAGAGATTTGTTGTTATCAACCCACCTCAGAAACACACACACACACACACACACACACACCTTAATTTCTAAGGTTATCCTACAATAAGAAAATAAAATAAAAATTTTAAATCCTGTTAAACTTGAGCAAAATTTCAATACATGTTTGAAAATACTATAAAAACTTTCAGAAGTATATATTTAAATTTACTAATTCCTGCTAAAAACTAAAAATGAATATAAAAATATCTTAACAAAATATGGCACATACCATTAGTAATTTGGATGCTATTTTAATAAAAATGTTAAAATGTTATAACACTGCATAAGTTCAAAGGGTTTCCATTAGTTTCTAAAAATTTTTGAAAGTGGCATGTTTCATATTATCACTTTATATATCTTTTCTCTTTCTCCAGTTAAAAGATCATATAGATAATCGATATTTTGAATACTTTAGACTATGTAACATTGTTAATATTTCAATAATCTTTCCACATTCCATTTGCATAATTTCAAATATTCTGCATGTCCATACTTTTAAGGGTTTACATTTATACTAAGTTGTAAAATAACAACCATTAGGTATTAATTATAATGCTCTGTATAAACACCATCATTGCTGTTACTAAAATCTGACTTTTGTCATACAATTTCATTTACAATATTAAAAATTAACATTCCTTTAGATATTTATAAAGAAATTACTTTTAAATTGAGAAGTATTTCTAAAAATGCTGGGAACAAAAGATAAATGCATAATCGATGAGAAAATAATTAATATTCTTGTATCATCCTTGCTACTTGAATATCTGGTTTAAGCATTTCTATACCTGACACACTAATTTAGCTACATTGCAGCAAAACCAGCATTGCGGTAATAGAATATTGATTGTACAGTGTTCAAAGACAAAGAACTTATGTTGCTGCACTTTTTATACATGCATGATATTGCAGCACAATATTCATGTCAATAATTTTCACAAAATGACCCCCACTGCCACTGTGCTCAGTGGCAATTTAATTATGAAATAGTCAATCTTTTGATTAAGCACTTTCTCTTACATTCACCTAAAATATAAGTAACCACGCTAGACCTGGAAGATTCCAGTGTAAAAGCACAGTGAAAATATACTTACCATGTCCATTTAAGTATGTTTTTTTCCTAGTTTTTATTATCATGATTTGATTTCTCATTATGAATGTTTGAGAAAACTTTCTCATGGAGATTCTAATTTCACAGGGATCAAATATTAACTCCATATATTCCATTTTCTAGCACATGTAAAAAATTAAGAGTAGTTTTATCAAGATGGTAAAATACAATTTTAAAAAGGATCCCTTCATGGGCCCATTTTGATGGATACAAAGTTGATGCCCTTTTCAGAAATAATTTAGTCACCCAGGAAAGAGTGAAGGAAGAGATGTCATTTTATTTATTTGGAAATACAAACATTAGACCTAATGTGTATTGTAAATAGAAACCAGAAAGTGATTTTGGCATTAAGATCAACAAGTCTTTATTAATATGTTGTTTTGAGAGAATTAAGAAGTAAGGAATGAGGGACAGAAAATGGTATCTTTATAAATTTAAGAGTCAAAAAGGTCATTAAAATTTATCTACCAGGTGTACTGGTTATTAATACAGATTTTTTTCAATAGATGGAGTTACACATATGTTGATATGTATGCAATTTGATATGTATGCTGTTTTGTTGTATTGACAACAAGCTTCAAAATTTCATATGTCAAATTTTCTGAAGGTGTTAACATCATAGACATTTTTACACTTTAAAATGTTGAATTTTGTGCCCCGCCCCCACCCCCCCCCAAAAAAGAGTATTTGCGGGAAGTTTTAATTCATTACTTTATTTTGAAGAAAAGTGCTTCTGAATACTTTGGGAAGCTTATGACGAACATGCTTCATCTCAAGATACTTGTGAACACTGATATAAATGCTTTAAAAATGATTTCGATGTGAAATACAAAGAAAAAGTCAACCAAAAAAGTTTGAAGACCAACAATTACAAGATTATTGGATTAAGATTTGTATCAAACTCACAAACAACTTGAAGAAAGATTAAACATTGCTCAGCAATTTCCTATAGTTTATAAGCAATTGGAAAGATTTTACAGAAAGGAAAATGGGTGTCACATCAACTGAATGAAAGACAAATGGAAAACTGAACAGTCATCAGTAAAATATTTCTTCAACAGCATGAAAGTCTTTTTTGCATTGAATTATGAGAATCATAAATGCACAAAATCATGGGTTGATCCAGGTCAACCATCAATATCAACTACAAGGCCAACTCACTTTGTAAAGAAGACAATGCTCTGTGTTTGTTGGGATCAGAAGGTGTGGTGTATTATGAGCTTCTAAAACCAGGTGAAACCATTAATAGTGATTGCTACCAACAATAAATAATCAATCTGAACAACACTCTGATCGTGAAATGACCAGAATGTGCCAGAATACATGGCAAAGTAGTTTTGCTTCATAATAATGCACTATCACACACTTCAAAACCAGTTAAAGACACATGAGAAGATGTTGCCTGGAAAGTATTAACCCACCCTCCATATTCACCAGACCTTGCTCCTCCAGATCACCACTTGTTCTGATCGATGGCACATGGACTTTGTGAGCAGCACTTCAAAACATACAAGAAGTGGAAAATTGGGTCTCTGAATGGTTTGCCTCAAAACAAAAATAGTTCTATTGGAATGGTATTGACAAATTACCTGAAAGATGGAGAAAATGTATAGCTAGCAATGGACATTACTTTGAATAGAGCACTTTCTCTTAAAATTATCGTGTTTTCTTTTATTACAAAATCCACATTATTAACCAGTACATCTGGTAAACAACCTGCCACCCAATATGAGTCTCTTTCCCTGCTTCCCTGACAGGAGTTTATTCAGTATCTGCTTGAATATCTTGAGCTATTTTATGAACATGTCATTTCTTTTATTAAGACAAAACCTTCTTATTTGTCTTAAGCTGTGTCCTATACTACTAGTGAGAGTCTAACAGGGTACAAGTTTTCTGAACTTTATTTTGGCAAAACAAATAACAAAACTGTAAATTTATTTATTCATTGGTTCTGTGGTTCAAGTTATAGGGCTTTATCCTAAGAAAATAATCAGTTATACATAAGATATATAAAATTATACATATTTATCCCATATTCCATATACATAGGAAATTACTTTTAATAAATTTACATATATATGGAATTTATTTGATTTGTTACTTAAAAACGTGAAAGTTGGGAAACAAATTAAAGTTCAACATGGAGGGTTATTAAAGTAAATTGTGATGAGTCCATACAAAGGAATACCGGGCTATCACCACAAATCATGTTGAACATAAATGTACTCACAATATACTTTAATGATATGATGTATATAAAACATTTAATAGACTTCCTGACATAAAGGAAACAAAAGATAAATATAAAATTATATATTATTATTACTTTTTTAAATAGACAATATAAATATTCAATATACCACTCATTTAAAAATATATATACTACCCTGGCCAGTGTGGCTCAGTTGGTTGGGCATCATCTCATGCACCTGAAAGGCTGCCAGTTCGATTCCCAGCCATGTTGTGCAGGAGGCTGCCAAGCAATGTTTTGCACTCACATAGATATTTCTCCCTCTCCCTTCCTCTCTATCTAAAAGTCAATATAAGAAATTTTAAATACATATACATACAAGTATATATGACCTATATGTAATATATGACAAAATATTATTAAATTTATATTCAAACTAGAGGCCTGGTGCATGAAATTTGTGCACAGGGCGGGGGTGTGCAGGGATGTTCCTCAGCCCAACCTGCACCCTCTCCAATCTGGGATTCCTAGAGGGATGTTCAATTGCCATCTTTCTCACAATCCAGGACTGCTGGCTCTAAGCTGCTCACCTGCCTGCCTCCCTGATTGCCCCTAACCACTTCTTCCTGCCAGCCTGATCAACCCTAATCACTACCCTGCCAGCCTAATTGATGTCTAACTGCTCCCCTGCCAGCCTGTTTGCCCCCAACTTCCCTCCTCTGCTGGCCTAGTCACCCCTAACTGCCCTCCTTGCAGGCTTGATCACCCCCAACTACCCTCCCTTGCAGGCTTGGTCCTTCCCAACTGCCCTTCCCTGCTGGCCTAATCACCCACAACTGCCTGCCCTTGCAGGCCTTGAACCTCCCAATGACCCTCTCCTGCTAGCCATCTTGTGGTGGTCACCTTGTGTCCACATGGAGGCAGGATCTTTGACCACATGGAGGCAACCCTCTTGTGTGTTGGACTGATGGTCAATCTGCAAATTACTCTTTTATTAGATAGGATAAAGTCCTGGTGTATAGGTGGGGGCGAGCTGGTTTGCCCTAAAGAGTGTCCTGGATCAGAGTGAGGGTTCCCTTGGGGCATGTGGCAACCTGGGAAAGGAGCCTATGGTGGTTTGCAGGTTGGCCATGCTCCCCAGAGATCCAAGTGGAGGCCCTGGGATCTGGGATTAATTTATGTTCTACAATTGAAACTTTGTAGCCTGGAGCAGAGCCAAGCCTTCTGCTTGCTCTGCAGTGACAGCCATTTCTGTTTTGGGTTTATTTAAATTCTATAATTGAAACTTTGTAGCCTAGAGTGGAGGCCTAGGCTCTAGGACTGCAGAAGCTTGGCTTCCTCCATTGCCGGGGAAAACCAAGCCTCCCTCCTGCTCTCAGTGGCCACAGCCATCTTGGTTTGGTCTTATTTGCATAATTTGCTCCTGATTGGCTGATAGGCATGGCTGGGGCATGGCTTTGTTGGAAGATGGTCAATTTGCATATTACTCTTTTATTAGATAGTATGGTGAGATTAGAAGATATAGTTTTGTTTCCCCTCTTGTTTTTCTGTTTACCAAGTTTTTTGCATTGAGTATAGTTCCTCTTGCTGTCTAAAAACGAAATGTAATTTTAATATATGTATTCACCATTTAATGAATACCTACTATATGCCAGATACAGATGAACAAAACTTACATTTCATTATATAACCACAGTGTAACCTGATTATGAATGTATATGTATATTCGGTAAGTACAAATAAATCATAAATAAGAACATACTAGCATACCTATTTTATGATGGTGGAAGTTTCTGGAAAGGAAGTGAAGGTAATAAAGTTGTCGAAGATTTAACAAAATTTTAAATTATGTCCACAAAGTTTAATTTCTTTAAAAGAAAAAGAAGATATCCAAAGCAAATGGTATGGTGCCATTATTTTTCAGAATGGGTGGTAAGTAGGATCATCCTGGATTTATTTTTTTTTAATAAAAAACTGCAACCAATGCATGTGCCCATTAACAATAGAATGGATAAATAAATTGTGGTATTTTTAAATACTATTAGTGAGATATAATTAACATACCAAAACATCTACTCAACTTAATTTGCAATTCAATGATTTTTAGTAAATGTCTAAGGTTCTGTAACTAATCATTGTAGTCTAGTTTTAGAACATTTTCATTACCCCAATAAGGTTCACATGTCCTTTTTACAGTTCATCTCTGTTCTCACCCTCAGTTCCAAGCAATCACATTAATCTACTTTCTTTCTCTATAGATTTGCCTAATTGTGGTATTTTCTTACAATAGAAGCAAATTACAATATATTCTTATAAAGAAAACAATATAGCTAGATTCAACAACAATGATGAATCACACTGATAAAATATTGGGTGAAGGTAGATAAACAAAAAATAGTTTATGCTATATGATTCCATTTATAAATGTTCAAAGAGAGCAAACACAATTCCACAGTGACAAAAGTCAGAATAATGGTTATCATTAAGGGGGTATTGACTTGGAAGGGAAAGGAGGGAGACTTGTGAAGTGCTGAAATATTCTATCAGTTATCTGGTTATATGAGTATATAAGTGAAAATTAATAAATCAATTCATTTAAATCTCTTTAATTTTATATCCCAATAATTTTTTTTAAATAATACCACATCCCTTTGATTTTTTGTTGTCTTAAACCCTTGCTTACTTCATCATTTCCCCTCTCCCCTTTCAGTTCTGTTTCTCACATCATTGCCAAGTTGAACCTGAAGTTTCTGAGAAACTTCAGAACCATTCAATTATTTAGTTAAAAGACTTAGGAAAAGACAAAGCAAATGTCATAAACTCATTTTTGCTTTCTCTTCTTTACTAGCGTACATTTTCAAAGTGGTGTTCTATGATAATAGATAATTTATGAGAAGAGGAAATGGGTCAATGAGGACAATAAAGCAATAATAAAAACCACAATAAAACACCCATTTTGGCTGAAAATAGCTATAAAAGCAATACCACAGTCAAACTGTTATGGCTTTCTTAAAAATAAAGAAGGAAGGAAAGAAGGGAGGAAGGGAGGGAGGAAAGGAGGAAGGGAGGGAGGGAGGGAGGGAGGGAGGGAGAGAGGGAAGGGATAGATGAGTTTGCCATCCAAGCTGCTGAATTATATAAACTTTACATGCCTTAAAGTGTAAAATGGGTCAGGTAGAAAGAAAACAAGATTAAAATAATTTTCCTTGGGAAAACCACACTTCACACGCATCCTACTTAGATTTCAAAAGTTTAGTGTTTGAATGTTACAAAATATCTAATATTCAAAAATCAATAATGTAATGAAGAGCAACATCTCTGTGGTATCTGTGCCATGGACAGTGTGCTTCAATATTCCATCAGTAATAGTAACTCTGTACCACAAGCCACCTCTAAAAACACTACATAAACTTGGGCAATGACATCATTTATTCCATGGCCACATACTCTAGGGAATTCCAAGGGACTGAAAAAAGTTAATCCCTATCACAGCACCTTGCATTATAGTATGTATCACACATAGCAACTGTTCATTTGAGGAAACTGTCAGAGAGCACTGTTTAGTGACTTGTCAACATTTTCATAGCATCGCTTCTATATCATTCTTTAATAATGTTGCTAATTTCAAAAGAGAATTATGCAACTAGTCAGTAGCTAACCCAAAAATATTTCTCAGGTCCTTTTACTTGTAAACCAGAGTACTCTCTCATTGCTTCAAAGCTGTGTTCTTTCTCATTTTGTACCTGTTTCTAGATTAAAATCAAAATATAAAATCAAGCTTCAACAATAATAATCTTGAATATCTGAAAGGTTGTAACATTATTGAGGTATTAGTCAATAATATTTTAGTTGCAAGTGACAAAAAAAATCAGTAACAATTCAACCTAGCTTTCAAAAAAAAAAAAAAAGGAGGAACTAATCTCTATATATAAAAGCCTAAGCGGCTGCACAACTGAATGACTTGGTCACTATGACACTCAACACAGGAGCTGCCCCCTGGTGGTTAGTGCACATCCAAAGTAGGAGTGCTACTCAGGTGGAAGCCAGGCTCACAGCTGGTGAGCACAGCAGCAGCTGCGTGAGCCTCTCCCGCCTCCACAGCAGCCCTAACAATGGCAGCAGCAGGTGCAGTGGAGCTAGGATGAGTGGGAGCAGTGCCTGGACCAGGCCTGAGCTCCTCCCCAGCCACCTGTTGCTTCGTGCACTGCTACATCCCTCAGGGGATGTCAGACCACAGGGTATCGGGCCAAAACTGGCAGTCTGACATCCCCCAAGAGGCCTCAGATTGTGAGATGGTGCAGGCCAGGCTGAGGGATCCCAACTATGTATGAATCCATGCACCAAGCATCCAGTTTATTAGATAAGTATCTAAAAGTTGAGGGTTTAGTACTGATTTCAGGCTTACCTAGATTCAGGTCTTCAACCTCATTTCTGCATGTTTGTATGTTGACCTCAAATTTCTTTTACAAAAGAAACAAAGAACTTGACTCCAAAATAAGCTCCAACTTGTATTTTTTCAATACAGTTCATCATCCAAAAGAAAATAGTACCTTTCCTCTCCTTCCTCAGCCCCAACCCAAGGACTGACATCAAATCTTAGGGAAAAAATCAACCTAGTTTTGAGTTTTTAGCACACAACTATTATTGAAAAAAATCACAAAGACCAAGGGGGAGGAACAAGTGCTTGGCTATTCTGGTCACAACCCACCCCTGAGGCAGAAAAGAGGGGACTCGTGACAGAGAGATCCCTTAGGACTACATGGAGTTGAGGAAAGGATGTTTCAAAAGGACACCTGTGTGCTGGTACTGACTGAGAAGAAATGGTGAGGAAGCCAAATCAATGGATGTCCACTATTGTCATCACACTTATGGGCTAATTCAGCAAGGGTTTTCTGGCAAACAGAATGTATTTTTCTGGTCTTCTCCAGCACAGCAATAAAAATTTTACTGTTGTTAGCCTTCAAGAAACCTGAAAGTCATTTGAGAGCTTCAAATGTAGGGAAGAAAAAAAGATAACATTTATTGCTTCATAAACTTGGTAATAAAAAGCATAAAAATTCCTTTAGGAAAATGTTATTCCCCCATCTATCCTGCATACTTGGCAGTTGACATAACCTATTTTTTTTAAATATGGACTTTTTGACTAGGCTGAACCAAAATGATAATCATAAGATGTAAAATACCAGGGTGTATTTTTGTTGTTTCAATGATGTGTGAAGTCAAACTATTGCCTCCGAATTTTATGCCAACTCTGCTACAACTGATGAAGGTGAGTCAGTTGGGTGAAGCTGAAGGATGGGCTGACAGTGTCTGTTCTGCGCAGTAACTGATGCTCAAAATCATGAGTAAAAATACTAGAAGGAAATTTAGGTAACTATTTCTCTTTCTAATTATAAATCTGGCATATCAAAATATTTTAAACGCCTAGCCAATTTTGTTCAGTGGATAGAACACTGGCCTGCAGATTGAAAAGATCTGAGGTTCTATTCCAGTCAAAGGCATGTACTTTGTTGCAGGCTCCTCCCTAGTCCGGGAGTGTATAAGTGTATAGGAGGCAACCAATCGATGTGCTTCTCTCACAAGATGTGCTTCTCTCACATTTCTGTCTTTCTCTCTCTCTCTCTCTCTCTCTCTCTCTCTCTCTCTCTCTATATATATATATATATATATATATATATATATATATATAATTTAAAATATCTAACCCAAAAATTATAAAGGGAAAATGACTCGATTTGACTGCCACAGTGAACATAATCACTAACAAAGTTAAAAGAAAATGGAAAACTAGTAAAAATATTTGGAACATATATAATGAACAGAGGATTAAAAACAGAGGATTAATATTTTTAATATAAGATCTTTAAAAATCAATAAAAGAAAGACAAATGCAGCAATAAAAAATAGTAAAGGAATATGTAAAAGTAATTCCAAAAGAAGTAAATGAAAATATATAATCCATTGACATGTGAAGAGATGCTTAAATTCATTATTAATAAATGAAATAAAAATTAAACAAATGTGACTCTATATTGTCAAATATTAAAACACTTAATAACATCCACTGCTGTTAGATATTTAAATTGGTATAGCCTTTCAGAAAAGCCATTTGGCATTATGTATAATTTTAAATTTTAAGTATATATTCAACTTGACCCAGCACTCCTGCTTCCAAAACCTACAACAAGGGAGAAAAGAGAATCAGGTGAAAGGATTGTTAGTGTATGTATGTGTGCATTTGAGTATGTATGTTTCAGGGTAAGTTGTGTAAAAAGACTTGGAGGTCATACTATTTACAATAATGAGCAATTTAATCCCTAAGTGTCTAATAACAATGAACTAATAAAATAAAATAAAAGTCATTCTTTAAAATGGGTGTCCCCCCAAAAAATTATATATGATGGTGTTGATCTCTAAGTGGAGACTCAAAAAGATGCCCTTGTAGTCTAAGTGATTTTGGCCTTTTCTTTGCCTGGTTTTATTTTAAATATACATAAGACTGTGAGGTCAAGATTTGGATCCCATAATTTCCTTGCCTTTTTCTTACTCCTTACTCCTCTTTTGGGGAGATTCTTTATTTTCTAATTTGTATAATTTGTCAAAATGTACCCCTGTCAAACAGCTATAGGTAAAAGGTTGTGTCAGTATGTCCTCTATTTCTTAAAACAATTTTGTTCACTTTTCGCATCTGTTGCCTCATTTCTTCAAGCCATGAATTTCCTACACTGTTTCAAGACATTGTTATTACCTGAAACAAAATAATATATATGAGAAACACTAATATAAGCAAAATTAGGCAGATTTCATTGCTTCAGACCTTCTCAGAATGTTAAATATGTCAACATAATCCTATCTAATAAAAGAGTAATATGCAAATTGACTGTCACTCCAATACATAAGATGGATGCCCCCATGTGGACACAAGATGGCTGTCACAAGATGGTTGGTGGGGGAGGGAAGTTGTGAAATTTCAGGCCAGCAGGGGAGGGCAGATAGGGGGGACCAGGCTGGAAGGGGGCAGTTAGGGGCAATAGGGCCAGCAGTGAAGCAATTAGGCATCAATCAGGCAGGCAGGTAAGCGGTTGGGAGCCAGCAGTCCTGAATTGTGAGATAGGGCCTAAGTGGGGAGTTGGATATCCCTCAAGGGGTCCTAGATTGCAGAGGGTGCTGGCTGGTTGAGGGACACGCCTACCACCCCTCCCCACGCTCAAATTTCATACAACGGGCCTTTAGAATGTAATATTACCAGAGTTTATTCTACGTAAGTTTCTCACTATATTAATCCTCCAATGAACAGAGTTAGGCAAGTATTTTGGCCTATTCGGATCTTCCTGAACTCCTCACAATTCTATTTACAAATAGGCCCCTTCTGTGATATTCTGAGCCAGTCATTATTAAATCAAGATCATCAAGAATGGCTATCGTCAACAAATCAAATGACAAGTGCTGGCGAGGAAGTGGAGAAAAGGAACTCTTGTGCACTGCTAGTGGGAATGCAGACTGGTGCAGCTACTGTGGAAAATAGTATGGAGTTCCCTCAAAAAATTAAAAATGGAACTCCCATTTGACTCAGTAATCCCACTTCTCAAGAAATCAGTAACACCAATTAGAATATATGTACCACTATGTTCACAGCAGCACAATTTATAACAGCTAGGATTTGGAAACAGCCTAAGTACCTAGCAGCAGATGAATGGATTTAAAAAACTGTGGTACATCTACACAAAGAAATACTTTGTTGCAGAGAAAAAGAAAGAACTCACCATTTTCAACAGCATGGATGAACCTGGAGAGCATTACGCTAAGTGAAGCCAATCAGAGAAAGATAAATATCTCATGATTGTATTCATTTATGGAATATAATGAACAATATAAACTGATGAACAAAAATAGATTCAGAAATATAGAAACATGGAAGAGACCATCATAACCTCAGAAGGAAGACAGGGGAGGGTGAGAGGTGAGGATAAGAGATCAATTATAGGACTTATATGGATGCACATAAGCATAATCAATGGACACAGACAGTAGAGGTGTGAGGGCATGTGCTGGGGGGGGGCAGGAGCAGGCGGGGAGAGGTCAATGGGGAAAAAAGGAAACATATGTAATACTTTCAACAATAAAGAATTTAAATTTTAAAGAAAGATCATCAACAAGCTGTGAATGGCTACAGATGGAACTTTTTTTTCCAATTCTCATCCCACTATATCTGTCCACAATTTTTGACAAGTTGGACCTCTACATCTTTGAAAGAACCTTCTTCTTTGGTTTTTCTCTGTTGGTCTCAAGACTTTCTTGTTTAGTTTCCTTTGCAGTTGCTGTTGCATTGTTGGCTGCTTCTGCTCATTTTGCTTCATAAATGTTGATTTTCCCTGGAGATTCTCTCTGGAAACCACTCTTTTGACACCAAACACTCCCTGGGTGATTTCATTCTCGCCTACAATTTCAACAAGCAGCTCTCATAAGCTCATGATTTATAAGTCATAAAGAACCTTTGGCCCACATCTATCTTCTAGGGTTGATGTTTACGTAAACTGCCCTCCTTAATATCTCTCCTAGGAAGCACTACAGACACATCAAACTGAATACATCCAAAATGGAAAAGTATTTTTCTCCTCTCACAAAGCATTGTTTCTCCTCTCACAAAGCATTGCTATGATCAACAAATCATAGCATTCATCCATCCAGCTTCCAAAAGCTTCACTTATTTCTCTCCCTCACATACCAAGCCATTAATAATCAATTTCTGTTGATTTGTCTTCTTAATATTGCCCCAATGATCTACATCCCCCATCTGGATGACCATTATGTGAGTGATCAACACCTTCATTCATCACCTCAATTATTGCAGAGTTAGCACTCAAAATTTTGCTGAATAAATGAATGAGTTTCCTTAAGTCTTGTTTCTTCCCATTCATTCTCCTACTTGCACATGGTCATCATTCTAAAACAAATTATATCATTTCATCTCACCTTGAAGGGTAACTGCTGCCCTAAAGAATACAAACAAATTGCATTATGCACATCAGTTCATGAGCTGACTCTTGCTCGCCTCTCTATCCTCACCCATCACCACTTCCCAACTCAAAGTACATCCTCCATAAGTCAAGCTGCACCTGAACAATGGCCAGTTTCTCAAATAATACCAGAATAACGTATCTCCTCTTCCCTTCTTCCTTACCAAACCTCATCTGGACCTAATTCTTACTCCACATTCGAGCTTCAACTATAATGTCGTCTTCTTAGGAAATGTTCCAATTTGCCAAAATTGGATTGGATGCCCTTTTTATAGGACTCCACATTACCCTATTCATTCTTTTATTATTACATACATCACACTGATGAGTTTTCCTGATGACTTACTTTACTGTAGTATCTTTAAAGCCAGGATCTATGAGTTATGCATCACGTCGTGATCAAGAATAGCCCAGAATCTGACACATAATAGACCATCCAGATTTAAGGTTCCCATTTGTATAATAGAGACATTGTACTACCAACTAAACAGAATTATCAGAGTATCAAATATAGAGTTGCCAAATAAAATACAGGGCATCTAGAAATAAATTTTAGTGTGTCTCAATGCAATATTTGGAACATATTTACACTAAAAAATATATTTGTTATGTGTCTAAAATTCAAATGTAACTGGATATTCTATTTGGTCCCAAATCTGGCTATCCTAATAAAATAAGATTATATATATATGAAAGTGTTTTAAAATCTATAAAAATTTCTATTACCCAACCTGTGTGGCTCAGAGGTCGCACATTGATCTGTGAACCAGGAGGTGATAGCTGGATTCCCGATCAGGGCACATGCCCAGGTTGCAGGCTCAATTCCCAGTAGGGGGCAAGTAGGAGGCAGCTGATCAATGATTCTCTCTCATTGTTGATGTTTCTTTCTCTCCCTTTCCCTTCCTCTCTAAAATCAATAAAAATATAAAAAGAAATGTTTCTACAAAAATGTAAGCAAATATAAGTTTTATCTTTCAGAAATCTATTACAGCTTTGACATGAATTAGAGAAATTTCCACGTCAAGCTTCTGTGATTTTCATCTGTTTTTGACAAATCTTGCTATGTGAATTTGTTTGTTCTTCCTTTATTTTCATAAAGAATATATATATATATATATATATATATATATATATATATATATAATCTCAAAAGTTCCTGGGGAAATATGTTTGATTTCAGGCAACCAAGATGTATGTTGGCCAACTAAAATGACCATTACACTAAAGACTGGGAGCAAGAGAAGAGAGGGAGGGAGGAAAAGAAAGAGGGACTTAACCTTCTGTAGTTTCAAGAGAGAAAACCCTGAGGCTAGCTCTTCTTTTAATACTACATCTATAAGAACTACCCTATGTTTGGAACTCACTAATCTTCACTGATTAATCTAAATAAAGTAGTGAGCCATAAATTTTCAAATTACTCACTTGATTTAAGGTGTAATAAGCATCAATATAAACTAGGAAGTACCTGGCCTGGAGAGAGCTAAAATGCCTAATTCCTCAACTAACTCTTGTGTATCACCAGCCTGGGCATCCATTTTCTCATCCTTAAGAAACACAGTATTGCCCTGGCTGGGTAGAAGTGTCATTCTGTACACCAAAAGGTTCAGGTTCAATCCCCGGTTAGTGTGGGTACAAGAGGCAACTGATCAATGTTTCCCTCTCATATCTCTCTCTCTCTCTATCATATCTCTCTCTCTCTCTCTCTCTCTCTCTCTCTCTCTCTCTCTCTCTCTCTCTCTCTCTCTCTCTCTCTCTCTCTCTCTCTTCCTCTCTCAAATCAATAAAAACATCCTCAGGTGAGGATTTTAAAAAAAAAAGAAACACACTATTGATTCAGCTAATGTCTAAATTTCAACATAGCTCTAACATCCTGAAATTTTATGAAACAGTCACTGATATGTCATACTATAGCCATTAGTAGAAATAAAAGGTTTAAATGTCTTATTTGTATACGAATTCATCAAATGAAAAATTATCAAATGAAATTTATAACTTGTTAATCTGTTATGTAAATCTAATCCACCCTCAGACAGCAAGGAAGGTGAAGCAAGTTTTGTGGTAGTAGAAGCAGGTTTGGCGTTTCACTGAAGTTAACAGGAGATCCACAGTTGGCCCTCCTCAGACAGAAGGATAGACACAAAGTTTCGTCTCTCCTCCCCTTTCTCATGCCTCTAGAAGATAAGGGACAGAAGGGACTAATTGGGAACTGATCTTAAATGTCACAAGTGCGGGGACATTAGGAACAAGGACAATTATCAGAATCCACTAGACTGCAAGAGATTTAAGCAATGACTCCAGCAGACACAAATCACCCTGATAAACAGATTCCCTTGCAAGTAGCCAAGTTAAAGGACAGATGTTGCTGTTTTGCACACACCAATCCCATAGAGGAGGCTCCCAAACATAACTGACCTGAAGTATGTGAGTGAAGTAAACAATTGGCTCTGCTCACCCTTCCTATGTGCTTTCCTCCGTCCTCAGGCACTGAACCCTCTCAGCCCTCAGAATGAATGGGCTGCACGGTGGCGGGGGGGGGGGGGGGGGTGGCTAGAGAGAGAGTTCAGAGGGCTTCCAGGGCCCCTGCGGTGAGGACTGACACCTGGGAATGAGAGGGAATTAGTCAAAAGGGAGGGACACATTGGAGGAAGACCTTTATTGTTCAAGAAAATGTTCCCCTCCCTTGCATCTCATGGCAACTGCATCCTCCCCTGGGCTGGCATGGGGCGCTCCAACAGGGAGCTGCCTTCTTCTTAAAAAGCCCTGCATTTGGTGCCATAGTGATTGCCCAGGTAGCAGGTGTTTCAAGATGCGCGTCATTCTCCTTCTCCATGACTTTCTAAATTAGAAGGAAATAAATAGAATCCATAGATCTCTCGTGGTGAAGCAAGGAAAATGTCAGGGAATAAGATTTTGGCAGACACATTCAAAGCCACATGGAAGAACAAAGTTCAGAAAAACGAATGCAGCCAACACAGAGACAAAAGAGATCAGAGGCAGCTGGTTCAGCCTTTGCTCCATTAAGGGCCTGATTCCACTGTGTCCTTGCCCTTCCCTGCCTTGCTCAATTTATGTGAGCCAGTTGCCCCACTCCCTTAATTCTCCAACTTTTTTTTTTTTACATTGAGTCTTTGCCAATGTGAAACCACTATTTATAACATTAAAAACTGAGGGAACAATATTTGCAAAGGCAAGGAGCAGTGACATAACTGATAAAATGTCTAATTAGGGCCCCCCCTCTCTGCCTCTCCCTGAAAGACTGGGAAAATATGCCGCATTATAACAATGCAGGCAGAGTATGCTTTTTCTCTAATGATTTATGGCATCATTAATTTGTGAGAGGACTTTTTATGAGCAGAAGAGAAAAGTCTGAATTATAGCAAGGAAAGCCTTGATAAGTAATGTATCTGGTATTGATTATACTCTCATGGATATTTGATCTGGGGTTTATAATTCAGCTATTCAACATTTCAGGAGGGTGGAGCTTAGATTTTACCACCCAGTGGACAGAATTATGAACTTGCCCGCAGGCCTTTTCGCAGCCTGTGTCCTGAGAAGAGAAACGTGCTTATGCTGGCTCAGGAAACGCTGTGTAATAAAGTCTTCCTCTGGGAGATTCACAGAGCTTATTAACACATAGGAACAGTATCAGTAAATAAATCTGCTTAATTTGTCTAACAGTTAAACAAACAAAACGTATTTGCACAAGGAAAGATTTGCTTTGTTCTTCCCCATTTAACAAACCCCAAAGCAGTTTTCCCTCAACACCAGGAAGCATTCATTTAAAACCACTAAGGGAAGCATACTGTACAGGCATGTATTGAAGATTTTAGGAAGTTTCACCCACGCTGTTGTCATAGACATTTAATGGCAAATTAATGCATATGTACACAGACTCATAGGCAGATTTTCTTTTATCCCCACCTAAGGACATGCTTGGGGAGAGAGAGAGAGAGAGAGAGAGAGAGAGAGAGAGAGAGAGAGAGAGAGAGAACAATGTGAGAGAGAAATATCAAAAGGCTGCCTCCTGAACACCCCCAAATCTGATATCTAGCCCACATGGAGGTATGTGCCCTCACCGGAAATCACTAACAAGCAACTTTCCGGTGCACAGAACAATGCTCAATCAACTGAGCCACTCTGGCTGGGCAACCATAGGCAGATTTTAAAGAGATTTGGGCAGGGTTTTTTTTTTCAAGTATATTTGGGGTATGCTAATAGTACTGTAATTTAAGGTTAGTGACCAATTGAAAATTTTGGTCTCCAATTTTTACCAGACCATTTTAAGCCCATGAGTTGGAATGCATGATGGAATGCATGAGCCACAGTACTGTTACCCTCCCTCACGGACCAGGAGGAAACAGAACATCTCACACAGGGAAGAGGCAACGAGCTCTCTTGAATGGCAAGGTGCAAAGCCACCAGTCAAGTCAGAGGGGAGGAGGGTCCCAAATCTGGTCCCAAAATAAGGTGAAGCCCCAGCTGGTGTGGCTCAGTGCATAAAGCGTAGGCCAGCAGACTGAAGGGTCCCAGGTTTGATTCTAGTCAAGGGCACATGCCTGGGTTGTGGGCTTGATCCCCAGTAGGGGTCATGCAGGAGGCAGCCAATCAGTGATTCTCTCTCATCATTGATGTTTCTCTCCCTCTCCCTTCCTCTCTGAAATCAACAAAAAATATATTTTAAAAAATAAATGGGAGGACAAGAGCATGAATACAAAAGATCAAATGACTGCTGACTGCTTTAGCACAGGCGGCGGTGAGGGGGAATGTTGGGTAACGATCGGATTTCTGGTGGACTGAAGACCAAATGAGCAACTGCTCATTCCTGTCAGGCCGGAAATTCAGTCCGAGTCCAGAGTCAGAAAGACGACATTCTCGGCTACCTGCTGGGCCAGCTCCTTTTTCGATGTCCTCCCACTCTAATATGATTCTAGAGCACCAAGGGCATTTAAATCAGCTCAAGGTGACAGAAACAAGTGCGCATAAGAAACCTACTTATTCACAGATAAGCACATCTACCCAAGTGTGGCGAATCGTTTAGAATCATTTGAAACTAAATGAACTGTCAATACACACTGGACGATCTCTCTAAAGATAAAAATTGTGAAGGTAGCTCTGCCTCACCTAGGCAGAATAAATACAAAATTAAATCCACCAGAAGATACTTAATATGCCTTAAAATGACAAGTTGGCTTTGACAATATGAGGAATGAAAGATTAGTTTTCCTCTGAAAAGGGGTTTGTCACATAAAAGCCAGTAGTACTAATCATTAGAAATAATTACAAATGGGTACATAAATAGATTCAAGGAACTGTATAAATAAGAACTTAAAAAATTCATGAGCTGCCATCCTTCACTAAACTGTATATAATTTGGCAATATTTTAATAACTTGACAGCACTATAATACAATCAGGGTTTCTAGAATAAATCACTCTGGTTTTCACTACTGGAAACATAAACCAAAGCATTTTCTGATCACACTCAGCCTTATTCAAACACAGGAAAGGCTGTATTCAACCATATCCAGAATGTAATGGAATAATTCTAGGATAAATTCTAGAGCAAAGATGTTATCTTTAATATTTTCTAAATAAATCTTATAAATATATTGTAGTCCTTAGTTATTTTATGCTAACCTCAAAATTGCTTATATTCTCCTGTTTTATCTCCTTTGGCATTACCTTGAATTCCTAGGGAATGAGTGACTTAAAATGCATTATTTTGTGAATACTTTCCTGTGAATTAGGTATGCATGTATATTTTGTTCAAATTTCAGTTCCCTTCAATCTGGCATTAACTTGTAATAATAATAAATTATTTGTAAAATAATTTCACTTATTTTCCTACTAATGCAGATTTAGGGATAATCTATTCTTTACCAGCTCTCAATAAGATAAAACATATGACATTAAAGAGTAATTTGGATATTTTACTGACTTTATATTTTGGCAATGTTTCATGCCTCATTTGCCTGAAAGCTCATTAGATTAGTGCAACTCCATGTTTTAATGCAAATAGGTTCAGACTTATTTTTCCAAGTAAGTTGAGCCCTGCTTATTTTCTGTATTTTCATGCCTGAGTTAATAAACTGCAAAGTTTCCCTGTTCTGTTGACTCTGTTTTCCTTTCTATAACATTTGATGGAGGTTCTCTATTTTAAGAGAGAGGGTGGAGATGAAAAGCAAATTATCCCCTGGGGCTTGTGAAATAAAGTTGGCCTGTCTACAATGTGCAATCTCAATCATTTCTTATATTTTACTGAGCCTTCCATTTGTGACAAGTGTATGCACTAAAACTAACATGTCAATGGGGAAGAAATCAGAAAACAGTGATTGGAGATGGCAAGGACAGCAATGGAGATTACATCCTCTCAGCCAGAATGATCCCTACAGCTATGTGGGCTGGAAGACTAGTAAGACTCCACACCTAGTGAGACTTCACACACCAGGATGACCCAGAAGATCTACAAATTTCCCTTGAGTACCCTACAGAAGACGTGTTTTCAAACCCTGAACTGCATATTGACCTTTTTCCTGGCCATCCAGCACCATCCTCTTTATACTGAGGTTACACTTGAATCTAACCAAAACACACTTTCCTACAGAGAAAATTTTAGATCAGGATAAATCCGAGTTTCATCTTTATGAGTCTTGCTGTCTGGTCATTGGCCTTGCTCTTCAGCATTTTGGAGGCATTTGAGAGTCGCCTTGGTTATGAAGGTTTAAGTGAACATACAGATTACTTATCTCTCTCCCACCTCCCCACTATGTTTTAATCATTAGCATATAAAAGTCAATTGCATACCTTATTCAGTATCTGAACTACCTTCTCATTTCTTTGCTGAGTCTACAAAGCCTTCACCATCTCCCTGGCCTTCGTCTGCCCCAGCTCTTGATGGAGGTCTCACCCTGTCACTCAGCTCAGTGCTCTCACCTCATCCTGACCACAGTAGGAAGTACTGCTTGACCCTTGCAGCCAATAGTTATATGCCACCTCTCTTTGCATTACGTGCTTTTCCACATGGTGTGGTTTAGCTCCCCAATAAGAAAGCCTATGCCTGTGATATCTCTATCCTGCCTGTATACTCAATAATGCCCTCAAAGGAGTATAAGCTCAATAAATTCTTGTTAGTTTGTTCATGTCTCTTATTTTACAGACACCATTTACACAAAACAAGAGCATGAAGCTTTGTACGGTTCCTCCCTACTCTATGTTAAATTCATATCTGTCATCCACACTCATATTCTTTTTCCAAATTAGATTTTTTCCCATGGCCATTTCAAGAACCAACCCAATTTCACCACAGTTCTAAAAACTGAACTTTGACTACTATAACTTTACCAGTCCCTAAGGAAAACTTTAAAAAGCCCTTTCAAATGTTCCAGTATTTTCCATTTTCCCCAAAAGTGGATGGGGGGGAAGGAGAGTCTTCATTAAACTTGTGAAAATTTCCAGTCATTTTTATATTTTAGTCATTCTTGGTTTTCCTTCGCCCCCCTATAGTTATCTTACAAGCTGGAAAACTACACAATTTCATTCAAAATTTTACATCAGTTTAATCCTGCTATTCACAGCCCCCTGTGGTTAATCGTTCTGGGTTCTTTTAGATGGTCGCCAGCCAAGTTATAGCCACAAGATGGGACACAAGAGAGGCACAGAAAAACAAAGTTACAGTCACAGGTGAGGGGGGTCACTGCATGCCACACAGAGTCATAGGGGAAGCACCAGGTTCTGGCGCAGGTGCAGAAGACAGGAGCAAGGGGGATGTTTAGGCCAAGACCTTCATTGGTGTTTCTTCAGGAAAGATAAGGCAGGGAGGGTAAATAGCACAGGACAGGTTAGTTTGAATGATTTCAGTGGACTCTAAGCTACAGGGGTGGCCTCTAGTTGCCTAGTTCCTGGCCCTGGGATGATGAAGACAGAGGAATATTGCCTCTGGGGTGAATGGCCAGGTAGAGGAGGGGAGGCTCTAGATGGGTCAACCTACATCATCAAAGGCATGCTCCCACTGAGTCCTTGTTGTCTGAGAACTGGCCAGCCCCAGAAGGAGCAAGCTCTCTCCAGTCCAAAAGATTATTTCTTTTAAGATATCAAAAGATCATAATATAGAGAATATTAAAAAATAAACATCCAATACATTCAGGAGCACACATCGGCAAAGGAGATGGGCAGAAGCATAGTCTGGTACACAAGGAGCTGGACTCTGGATTCAGATGGCCTGGCTCAAATGGCAGCTTACTATCTGTGGGATGTTGGCAAGTTACTTCATCTCTCTGCAAATCACCTTCCTCCAGACAATGAAGCCAAACCCGTAGAGTTGTCTGTAGGATTATGTGAGCCAATGTATATAAAGCACTCAGTCTAACACCCTACCACATAGACAGCAATTTTTTTTAAATGATAAAAATAAATGTGTTAAAGGGAAAATTGGAATTTATTCAGAAGTTTAAAGGAAGAACTGAACCAGGCACCAGAGGCAAAAAGTAGTCCCAAACCAAACAACAACTGTATAGGATCCAGCAGGGAGCCCTCTGTCAAAATTCCCCAAAGAATTACTTTGGCCTCAAAAAAATTTTGTCCCAAAAGAGTACCTTTTAGTAGTTGTTTTTAAAAATGCTTTCATATGCCTACATGGTAGACAGAGTCAACTATTTTTATGTTGTGGATAAGGAAATTAAATCTCAGTGAGGTTTGCATGAATGGTCCCCCTCGCTAGTAAATGGCCCTCAAAAGCCAGAGCTGTCTGAACACTTGTCTCAGGATTCTGCACCACACCAAGTAGATTCAAATAAAACACTTTCTTCCCATTTGGATCATTGATTCCCACTTATCTTCATAGTCCCTAGAGCTCTGTTGGCCAATATTATAACCACTAAGCACATGTGGCTGTTGAGCACTGGACATGGGGCTGACACTGCATGTTGAAGTGAAAATACTTCATATGTAAATAAAATTATTATAAAAATTAACTCCCATATTTTTTATGTTCCACTAGAAATCTTTTAAATGCAGCAAGCATTGAGCTATGTGATTACCATTAATCTTAAAGCTATGCTCCCTCCCTACACCTTTGTGCCCAGTGCTCTTCATTGCTGCAGTAATACTCAAGTCAACATGACTGAGACATAACCCTCTGAAGCCAATTAAATCAGTAGAGCCTTTGTAAGAAGCAATTGCCTCCCACCATATATACTTCAACAAAGCAGATTGGTATTTCCCTGTATCTACTACAGCTTGGTGGTTATTATAGCCCCAGGGAGTAGCATTTGCTCAATGCTTGAGAGATTAATGCAGGGCTGTTACTAAGATAATTTCTTTCCAGTTAACATAAGCAATATGAGACGATGAATGTTAATTTTTTTCAAATCATCATCATGAAGAAAAGTGTCTGACAAAATTGAGTATTTTACAGAAAGGTTAAGTACTATTAACAAAGTTAATTTCACTTGGTATCTGCATGTCAGTCTTTTTTTCTGACTCAAGACCCGATTGCTAGGAGTTCTCTGAAGTTCTGTAGGTAGATATAACAGAAATGAATTATGACATTTTTCCCTGCTAACTTAGCATTGAAATGTTCACAATGTCAAGTGGGAAATTAATAGTTACAATACTTTTTACCACTGAATGTCTGTCAACGAGGACAAAGCCATGTCAAGTAGAAGCAAAGTACAAAGATGGAAGCATTTGTGACACCATCTCTGGTCTATGCATGGAACAGAAAATCAAAGACAAAGTTCAATATGCCCCCCAGAGATATTATACATGACATACTAGTGTGATAGGACAAATTAATTTACTGTTCAGCCTGCCTTTATGTATCAAGAAATAAATTTTGTCACATTAAAATGTAGAGATTTAAGTCAAATAAGGGTAAAAATCTCAGTTTGGAAATCAAATTTCTATAACGTAGATTCATCCTTATCTGAATACTATCCGCACTCACACTAATAAGAACAAGTCAAGTCAAATTTCTAGCTACATTAATAAAGGAATTCAAAATCTTGATGCTTAGGTTATCTCTTCACACCAGAGTGCCAGGGCCCCTCATAGTTTGGCTAAAAGGTGATCAAGCCAGTTGCCAATTTAAAGTGTTTCACTATAAAAGATGATATACTCAAGGATTTTATAAAAAATATTAGAGGCCCACTGCATGAATTTGTGCACTGGTAGAGTTCCTAACAGTTGTCCACTGCCAGCCAGGGCCTCCCTCCCTTCCACTGGCCAGCCCCGCCACCTGGTTGAACTCCTGGATGAACTACCGGTCGAGGGGACAATTTGCATGCTATGCTTTTATTATATAGAATAGATAGAATAGACAAGTGTATTCATAAAGTAAGTATCCCCTATGTGATTTGATTTGTGAATGACCAGAAAGATCTCCTCACTGAAAGATATTTTATCAATGGATTCTGAAAGTCCCTCCTTAATAAAAGTGATCCATAAAATCCTTATCCCTGTCACCAGTATTTTGGGAATAAATCTAATTCACTTACTTATCAGGTTTGTTGTATCAGGGAGTCTCTGGAGTAGAGAAGGGAATGAGGTAGATATTAAAATCTACAGGAAGTGGGGTATCATTTCAGAGGGGCTAGAAATAGGCTCAGAATGTAACAAAAAGAAAACCATTCCTCAATATTTTCCTCAGTAGAAAAAGTAATCGTCTTGAAAAGATGGCCAGGTTCACCCTGTTTGAATCATATGAAAGACAAATGTATACTTTGCATTGATCATGGGCTTGAACTCCAATAGATCATCCCCTTAAATCTCTGATGCTAAATATTTTTTAAGCATACCGAAGAGCATAGTGTTGTAAAGGAAGTTCACCTGGATAACAGTTTCAAGATGCCCAGAGTCTCTCTGCCCTGCTTTATCACCAGCTGAAAAGCCAATAAGTCTTAATTGTCTCTGAACAATCTCCAGCTGTGTAACCTTCTTCCATGCAGGATCTTTATAAAAAGAAAGGCCCATAAAGTAGTTTCCTAAGCGTCGTATTTATGCTGAGATTTAAATTTCAATTACAAAGAGAAATTATATCTCCCATTTGATGCAAATGCATTTGAACATGTTATGACTATAAAAGCAAAACCTGCTTAATCCTCTCATAAACTTGGTAATTGTATAAAACTCATATTGTTTCCTATACAGAAAATGTGAATGACAATCAGCATTCCAAACAGGAGCTTAAGTCAGAAACACAACACTTCATAATATTCTCAATGTTTTCTTTTTCCATTTACTCTGCATAACAAGCAGAGTGAAATATGCCCTCGTATTTTAAAAGTGAAAATAGGAGTTTATTATTAGTCTACAATTTCTGGATCTCAAGAACTAATGTTCTACACAAAAGGCATTCAGAACTATATTTTATACTTTTTTAAGTTAGCACACTGATATTTCCTTCAGCCTATCTTTGTTTGCAATATAAATCTAAACATTTTAAAAACAACAGCCCTAGCTGGTTTGGCTCAGTGGATAGAGTGTCAGCTTGCAGAATGAAGGTCCTGGATCCAATTCCTGTCAAGGCATTACCTAGGTTGCAGGCTGGATCCCCAGTCTCAGTCGGGGGCATGTGCAGGAGGCAACCAATCCGTGTGTCTCTCTCACTGTCTCTCTCTATCTCCCTCCCTTCCACTCCTAAAAATCCATGGAAAAACATCCTCAGTGATGATTAACAAAACTAAAATATCTAAAAACACTTCCTTCAGTGCTTCAAATACTCCAATTGTTATAGAAATCTAACCACCTCTCAATCCTCGCTTTAATCACAAATCACACTGGAGCACTTTGGTTGGAAATAATTTGCCAATATGTTTAGGCCCCACCTGTCAATATTCCCTAAATAGCATGTGGAAAGACCACAATTCCAGGGGAGATGGAAAGAATTTGCATCATGAGCTGGTTGGAGATCCCCCTCTCCAGAGGGACTGAGTTTGCCTCGGAAAAGGATTTGACAAGTACCTTTATGTCACATCCATAAACTCAAATCCGTTCCTCTGTTAGAGACACATTTCTTCCCTCAGCACTCACTTCCCTTCCCCTCCACCCCAGTGGAGGAAACTCCTCAGCCACGTCCATTCCTTCCATCTTCCTGCTTCAATGGTGGACAGGATTCAGAGGATGTTTCAGATGTTCAGGAAGTGAGGGAGGAGCCAAGGAAATTAAGAATGAAAGCAAAAAAGCCAAACCTCAATGTATTTACCACACTTTCCCCAGAAATATTTAGTTTGGTGTAAAGAATTATAGTATGTATTCATATTCATGTTTTAGGAAAGTCTTCTGAATAATATACCTGTGGCATATAATACAACAGGATATTAATAAGCAACCTAAAAATAGTATCTGTTGTACTGCCTTGCACACTATTTCTAAGGAGAATACAAGCTCTCATTCTGAGAAATCATGGCGTTATCTTTGCCACAAAATTGGAAAGCATGGGGGGAAAGCTGCCATTCACTGACTATGTTACAAAGAGAATTCTGCACATTGTGCCAAGACATTATGCAGTAGGTGGTATTAACACGGGCAGCTTTTATTGTGAGGAAGTAGAAACCCCATTACCTCCTAAGCTAATAACTGCAACCTGTAATATGAAGTCCTATTTTAGCAGACTTTTGTATATTTGTAAAGAATAAGATCATTTGTCTCCCCTTCTATGAACAGGGCCAAACAATCCATTGCCAAATGCCTTTTTTTTTCTTTTCCTTTTTTTTTTTTTGTTCTATTCCCTCAGAGAGAGAGAGAGAGAGAGAGAGAGAGAGAGAGAGAGAGAGAGAGCGCAATAATAATAGTCCTGTAAGGTTGAGTCCACATGAATAGGCTAAATGCAAGAGAATGGAATTTTTTTCACCAGGGAAAGAACCTCCCAGCACTGTTGGCAGAGATTAATATCCGGGAGTACGTAGACCACAGACCATTTGATAAATTTTGTTTCAAACATTGTCTCTAAAGAATGATTTCAACAAAACCAGAACAAAATCCATCCTTTCTCATTTGTAGTCCCACCATGTAAATCGGCTTTTGCAGAAATGCACCAGGGATGCATTAGGGAACTGATGAACAGGGATGTGTCTGATAGCACTAAGCACCAGGCAGGGGGAGACCTGTGTTCTGGCCCAGCCACTGCTCAGCCAGAGGAAGCAGTGCTGAACTGAGCTTTGGCAGGAGCAGGGCACTGATGTTGCAGGCTGCGAGCCACACGTGGGTCTCTGTTGTTTTGCCATATTCTTGCTCAGAGAAAACAGGAAAGCCCTCAATAAACATTCATTGACCAGCTCTTCAAACCCTCTCAGACCCTTCCTGGAACATTGTGTGTCCTGGGGACGGGTGAAGGGACATGAGAGTGATGTACCCGGACCTCATTCGCTGTGTTCCGAAGGGCATGCATGTTCTTGTGACGGCTCATGGACACCTCCAGAGTCCCATCTCAAAAGAAAGGGGTAGACAGGTCTGCACAGATAGAGCTACTAAGACAATCAATTGGGCACATGCGGTTCAAGCGATTCTCTGGAGCGCTGAGTGAGGAGCCATTATTTTGAAGCTCTGTGAGAACAAGAGCAGGATAGGCTGAAAGGAATGTCACCCTCGCAATGAAATAAGCCAAGTACATCTACCATGGTTAACTCAACTATAAACTCACAAAGCAACACACAAATAGCATCCACAGAAATGGCACTTTGGACCTAGGGTTTAGCTGCCAATCATATTTCAATAAGATACTCATAATATCCTAGCTATATAAGGCTAGGATAATGTTTCTGTCCTAGTCATGAACAAGATCTTTATCACCTAGGCTTGTATTTAAATTAACATCAGCATTAAATACCACCAAAAAAAAAAAAAAAAAAAAACCTGTTCTAATTCTAGAGAACACAGCTTTCCCCCAGCTCCCTCCACAGCTGCTTGCTTCTAGGTCCGGTTTCTGGTTTCTAACAGTTTTCTGACTGGGTTTAGAACTCTGCCCTGATGCCAATGACTGCCTATAGTGCTAACAGCATTCCTAACCTCTGACAGTCCTCTGATCTGTCATGGAACCTAGCGGCTACCACCTGCTGGCTTGAGAGCCAGCCTCAAACTAGACTGACTCTTGGTGCCAAAACATGGCTACCTCATAAATTCCTGGATCACGGAAACCAAAAACTTCAACCCCAATCACGCTGTCAGAATTCTTAGGTACCAATATGAGGTCTTGCCTCCTTGAATGCTGTGAATGCCCTCCTATGTCTCTGCTGACCCAAACTATCCAGCCCTCCTACAAAGTCAGTCCTCGCATCCCTGGTCCTGCCCTTTGCTAGCTTCCTCTCCTTTCCCTCACACTCCATCTCCTGGTAAAGTCAACAGGGGTTATAACAAAGACATGAGGAGAATGTTATTTTGCAAGAGTGAAAAATTGGTTTCAGGTTTCAGATGTACAATATTTCTGAGGACGATAATAAGGTCTGGAGCTGAATATATCTTTTGCGTGGAGTCGAGAAATTTAAAGGTAAACTTGTACAAAGCTGTCTGCACAAATGCTGAGCTTCCCTCTGTCCCCCCACCCCTGACCCCTGTCACACCAGAAGTATGAAAGAAAGGAAGACAAATAACGGTCAAGTGGTCAGTGGGTAGAGAGATGTGGCCTGGAGGTTGGTGGGCAGGGTAGGGAGAATTCTAAGATGGCCCCATGATTTCTACTCCCTGGTGTCTGTTCTATGATGGTGTTACACTACATAGCATAAGAGATATGCAGGTATATTTAAGTGTATTGTTCAGCTGACCTTAAAATAGGGTGGTTATCCAGAGGAGCCCTCTAAAAAACAGAAAGTTTTCTCCAGCCATCCATGCAAGAGGAAGTCAGAGAGTAGAAGAACAAGGGGATTCTGTACATAAAAAGTTCCCTGTTTCTGGCTTGAAGGAGGGAGTCAAAGAAAAAGACCTGAGAGCAGCCTCTAAGTGGTGAGATTAGCCCACTTTCAATAGGCAGCGAGAGAACAGGTTCTCAGTCCTCAACCAAAAGGAAATGAATTATATTTACATAAGAGTGAATCTAGAAGCATATATTTTCCTCAGAACCTCCAGAAAATAGCTCAGTCCAGACAAAACTGGTTTTTTTAAAATATATTTTTATTGATTTCAGAAAGAAAGGAGGAGAGAGGTAGAGAGAATCATCAATGATGAGAGAGAATCATTACCTCCTGCACACACCCCCACACCCCCACTGGGGATCAAGCCCACAACTTTGGTATGTGCCCTAACAGCAAATCAAACCATGACCTCCTGATTCATAGGTCTACCTTCAACTACTGAGCCATAACAGCCAGGTGCAGAGAACACTGATTTTGGCCTTATGAGACACTGAGCAGAGAACCCCATCAAGTTTGCCCAGAATTTGACCTACAGAATTGTGTGTCAGTAAACAGGCTATTTTAAGCACTAAGTTGGTAGTAATTTGTTATGCACTGATAGCGCAATAATACAGTAGGTGACAGTGCTGAGGTTTTATAAGAAGCTGACATGAGCAAATTGTATGAGTCTCACAGAGTAGGACATCAAGATATTTAGTAGTTACCACAGATGATTCTACTATGACATCAGTGATGAAAACCTCTGTCCTAGAAGTTATATGCTTTGTATGCAGGTCTTTTACACAGGTATAATCACCAATATACATTAAAATAGAACATTAATATGAGATGCTAAGATGTAGAATGTATTCTTGCCATGTCACAAATTTTTCATCATCACTGGTAAGTTTTTAAGAAATAAAATTAGTTCTATGAAAAGGTTGAGTCTTGGTCTATTTATACTATTATGGACTAACTTTATTTCAAATATAAATTGGGGTAGATAAGTATCTAGATATTCAGATTCATAAAATTAATGAGCTTTCAGCATTTTATCAGTACTCATATCTTCTCATCAAAGATATTACTAGCTGTTTCATGAACTATATATTAGCAAAAAATTAAATTTATCATTTAATGATCTTGTTTCTATAATAAATCTAAATTAATTTAGAGAAAATATCACCTTATAAATTGACTAATTAAATCAATTATAATTTTAATATGAAATTATAATTACAAGTTGTATGTAAAGATATTTTATAAGTTTTAGTGGAATAGAAAGGTATTCTTTATAATTTTTGTGATATAAAGAAGCATCTGATGCAATGAACAGAATTTTTATATAGATTTGGTGCTTTAAGAGAACCAAACAAAACCATTATCTCAATGACTTAAAATTTATAGGACTTTTAAATCTCTACAATTAATGTCAAATTGCCCTTAGAAATAGCCTGACATATGAGTAACAAATAGTCACTTCTGAGTTTACTTGCTGTTCACTTAGTAAGGTATTTGCAGTAAGCCCTGTTTTAGAATTCACTACATAATTAGAATTTTTTATTTCCTGGCTATGAGATTTAGCCCTTCTGAAAAATGTGTACTTTAATTTTCTCCTATAGTCATAGCTGAAAAGGCGCCTCATGGAGCTTTGTCAACTTGAATACTTGAAAATGCTAAGTGATTGTAATTGAGAATATGACTAACCTACAATGATAAATGAGGATATGAATATCTTAAAGAATGAGGAGAATTTCAGAGCTAGAGAAAGAACATAGATAAGGTAATATGGATATGGTAACAAGGAAGGTAAGAAAAATAAAATAAAGAAGAAAAAAGCTTTAAAAATATAACAAAATATTACCCTTTTATGCAATAAAGCAAATAAAAGAAATGAAAAGTATAAAGATTCAAAGGGTATTGTAAAAACGCCATTTTCAGATGAAATTATTTTCTTGTAGGAAATCCTATGAAATGTGCAAAGCTACTAGAAGTAGTAATGAATTTATCTATTATAAGATAGAAGATCAAAATTTAAAAATTCATTTGTATTTCTATACATTGGAAACAAATAATTGGATAGTGAAATTTAAATAGCAATTTCATTTACAGTAGTATCAGAAACAATATCCACACTGACAAAAAATGTTTAAAATTATTGAAGAGCTAAATAAAAAGAGCTATAACATGGTATTAGATTGGAAGAATTGATATTAAGGTGTCAATTCTCCCTAAATTAATTCACAGATTCAATGTAATCCTAATCATAATCACAACAGATTCTCATAAACCCTTGCAAGCCAACTGTAAAATTTATCTGGAAATAGTATTTCTTAATAGCCAAAACAATCTTAAAAAAAAAAAACACAAAACCTGGAAGGCTTAGACTAGGTAACCTCAAGACTTCATCAAAAGCTACAGTAATCAAGACAGAGCAGTATTGGCATAAGGACAGACAAGTAGATCAATGTAACAGAATAGAAAATTTGGAAATAGATTAGAGTTAAAACATTCCATTGATTTTCAACAAAGACACCAATGCAACTTTAATGGGAAAACAAAATCTCAACAAATGGTTCTGTGGCAACTAGATATCCATGAGAAAGAAATTAAAAGAACCCTGACCTCCTCTCTAAATCTATATACAAAAATTAATGAATTTGGACTAAAAGTAGAAACTAAAACTTAAAATCATCTAAAAGAAAACATGAGAGAATATATTTATAAATTTGGATAGGCAAAAAATAAAAGTGGAAGTCACAGATTGGGAAAAAATATTTACAATGCATATCTGATAAGAGTCTTGTATTCAAAATGTTAAGAACTACAACTCAGGAATAAAAAGACAACCAATAAAGTAGATGAAGAAAAACAAGAAACAGGAAATAACAAAAGACTTGAATTGACACTTCAAATGGGAAGATATCCATGTGTCCAATAAGTGTTCAACATCTATAGTCATAGGAGAAATGTAAAATAAAACTACTGGCATGAGTAAAACAAAAGATTGACAATACCTAATGCCAGGGAGGATGTGAATCAACTAAAAAGAACTCCTGCACATTGCTGGTGGGAGTGTAAAATGCTACAGTCATTTTGGAAAGTAATTTGGCATTTTCACATCCACCTACCCTCTGATTCAGCAATCGTACTCCTAAATAATTACTCCCTCCAAAAAGAGAGAGAGAGAGAGAGAGAGAGAGAGAGAGAGAGAGATGAAAACATATTCCAGAAGAAAATTTGTATAAGAATTTTCATAGTAGCCTTAACTAGAAATAATCTAAATGTCACCCCTTAGCAGGGAGAATGAACAAATACAGTGAAAGAGCATTCATCAATGAAAAGAAACACATTATTGTAATACTAGAGGCCCAGTGCACAAAATTCGTGCACTGGTAGGATCCCTAGCAGCTGTCGGCTGCTGGCCAGCAGAACCTCCCTCCCTTCCCCTGGTTGGCCCTGCCCCCTGGTCAAACTCCCAGACAACTCTCAGTTGAGGGGACAATTTGCATACTACGCTTTTATTATATAGGATGTACCAACACAGATGACTTCAGAAAACATTATGATGAGTGAAAAAAGGTCAACATAAAAGATGTGTACCATGTGATTTAATTTATATGAAGTATGAAAAGAGGCTGAACTAATCTGTGGTGAGAAAAAATCAGGAAGAACATCAGCAAGGTTGCCTCTTGCATTAGTGGGGGGTGGGGGCGGAGGCGGGGACACGATGGATAGACAAGTAGTTTAGAAAACTTTTTGGACTCGTGGAATTATTGCATATCTTGTTTGGATGGTTGTTAAAAGGGTATAATTTTCAAAATTTCTCATAGTGTGCATTGAAGATCTATGCACATTACTGTATATAAATTATAGCTGAATACTCTGCCATGCCAAGAAGAAGACTATAAAAAAATGTGACATAAATGTCACCCTTTGTAAATGCTAATTGTTGGAGATGTGGCAAAGAATTATTCTCCACATTTTATTGTACTTACAAAAACCTCTAAACTATTTTCAACTTAAAATGTTTTAAAATATATCTAAGTCAAATAAATACTTCCTGCTCTTAGGGAGCTTGCAAAATAATGCAGAACCAGACAAGTAAATAAATATTTGCAATGCACAAGGATCATTATGACAACAAAGACTTTGTTTCTCGTCTTTCTGAGATACCAGTGTATTTGGGATACAAAAAAGTGGATCCCAAATACAATGGGAGACATTCTCAGAGCTCATTAGGGGTGTGACTACCATGTACAAGAGCACCTGTCCCTGTATCATGGGCCATCAAAATATATAGGGAGCAAATACTACTAATAAATATTGAAATTTTACTTCTTTTAACATAGGTGTCAGTCACATGTTTACAGAATGCATTCTCTTTTAATAACCCAGAAATAAGTATGCTCAGCACCTGGCTACAAAAATAACAAGTAAAAATAGGCCAAGACCAGGTGGCACCTGCTGAATATAGCACTATCTGAAACCACATCACAAATCACACATGTGATGAGTTTGCTTTTCATTCAGCTTGTCTTAGGCTCCAAAACTGCTCTTCTCTGAGCTCCAAGGTCACACAGCAAATGTCTTTCCCTCTAAAAGAGTGTCAACAACTGAGTTCCTACTGCTGAGGGAGAGGAATCCCTAAACACCAAAATTATGCTTGGGTGTGCTTTAGTTGGAGGTATATCCCAGCCTTCATTCAATCACAGATGAAGTGTTTAGTTGAACTAAATGCCAACTTCACTTCTATTCCCCAGGGTGTTTCAAGTACTGTTTCTAGTTGAAACTACTCCATCAGAGAACTCGGTACTTGGGCAACACAGCTTTGGTGCCTTTTTGAAATCACCTGTCAGAATGAAACTGCCCAGAATCGTTATCAGATGGTTTTAGGGATGGCTTTGAGGACATTGTCCACAATACCACAAGGTTCCATGTATGAAGATTAATAGCAGAACCCACTCTAAGGTCCCAGTGTTGGGGACACTGTGCCACCTCTCAGCAGTGTTTTGATGACACATGAATCCTTCATAGGATGCAATCTCCTCTTTGCTTTAGCCACTAAAAAAAATTAAATTTGCAATTTAGTTCTGCCATTTTCCATAAACTTATTTTATGGTTTATTTTTATCTATTTATTTTGTCATGACATATTACTGTATTCATTTCTGTGAGCTTCCTGAAATCCTTTTTGGAGAAAATAAGATTATAAATAATTATATTTAGAAATTCATCAGTCATACTAGTATGGTTGTTTTTATTTATTTATATCCATATTTACTACTTCCAAAAAGGATTTGGAATGTGTCCATTAGATATAGTTAAAAATAAATTGAAATTTAGATTGTATTTACTTCAGTTTCATGTTGCTGCATGGAGATATGACTTAGGTATAGACCATTTGGGTGAATACTAAGATGCCTAAAGAATGAACTGCAGTAAAGTAATAAATTACTCAATGCAGAGAGATCACTTAAAACATAAATTGGGCTTTATTTAATGCATAGAGGTAATTTAAGGAATTGGGGATTTTCTTAGGATAATCAGGACAGAAATAAGGATATCTTTTTTAATATATTTTATTTATTTTTTACAGAGAGGAAGGGAGAGGGATAGAGAGAAACATCAATCAGCTGCCTCCTGCACACTTCCTAGTGGGATGTGTCCTCAACCAAGGTACATGCTCTTGACTGGAATCAAATGGGACCCTTCAGTCCACAGGCTGACACTCTATCCACTGAGTCAAACTGGTTAGGGCAAGAAATAAGGATATCTTTTCAGATACCTCTATGCACAAATGGCATTGGATATCAAAAAAGCCACCTTCCAATACCTTGACAGAGGGAATGCCCCAGATTTTAGTCATGACCCTGGAGGATATGGGAAGAACTCCCAGATTCATAAGATTAAATGTCTACCATGCCAAAAATACAGGAGATTGAAATGAAAATTACAGTTTCAGAAAAATAAAGCTCTATGTACTGCATACTATAATCTGAATACATATTAAATCTGATCATATGAAACAGGATAATATGTTTTTCCATATACATGCATATACCTAGTTGCATGAATTAATATGCACAACTTTTCTCTGAGCAAAACTGGCAGGAAATACAGAAACCAGTTTAAAACCTTTGTTTTACAAAATAACTTCGTATAGATTTTCCTGTGGGATTAAAATTGTCATTATCTTTTTTGTTGTTGTTTTCATCAAAAAGGTAAAGTGTTTCATTTTATGTAATAGAGTTATTTTAAGTAAATATTAGGAATATTAATTAGAACATTTAAAGTAATTGATATGGTATATTTCTCCATGTACATTTCCCTATGTAGAAAATCCTTCACTTTAACTTCAAAGGATTTTTATAGTGTTTTGTTTTGGGGTGAAAAGTTGTACCCTAAAATGCTTAAATGAATATTATAGTTGATATAGTGGGTCTACAATAATGAAATGATCAATATATTCTACATACTGTTTGACCTTGGCCATTAAAATGTATTGCTTAATATATGGCATGGTTTTACCATAATGAGCCATTTCTGTTTGCCTTTTTTTTTTTTTTACTTTCACCTCCTCTTCGAGAAATATGACCCACTTTTGAATCTCACATATGGAGTAAATTCTTTATTGTGGCAATTGTATCTAAATGCTTCTTTCTCTCCTGAAATCATGAGTTGAATAAATTATTCTAAAACACTTGCAGGTGTGTTCTCAACACCCAGAAGCACATCGCACAATTAGAACTGTCACCTCAATCCATCAGCAAGTCCTTCACCTGATCACACTTATGGATTTGTCCACAGGCTTCCTGGAGCTGGGTTTGGATTTCCATCACAGCACTTTCCCATCTTAATTCATGTCACAATTTTCTGTTTGCACAAGCATCTTCCTACTCGGACTGTAAACCCTTTGAGGACAGTAACTGTGTCACCTCATGTTTGTATCCCCCTCAGTAACCAGCACAGTTTCGTGCAGAACTGTGTTTGAAAAAGCGTGCACTGAATTAAAACACTGTGCAGTCTGACCTCAGGGGAAAGCCTATTTACCCAAGGTCTCATTTACAGCGATTCATTTAGGTAAACAACCAACCGTTCAGCCAGGAATTGGCACAGCACGGGAGCCGTGGAAAGCATCATCCTACCTGTTCATGTTTTTCTCTCCGCTGCCTATCACACATCTTAATTGACTGCGGTGCCAAGGTTCCGATGGACTGTCCTTGCCATCAGCTTATGGCCATCTGTCTTGCCAGGCTGTGAATGGCAGCAGGTCAAGGGATCCAGGCATGGAGCCCAAATCGGGAAACCAGGATACAGACAGAACATGAGGGTCATGACAGTAATGGGGTTGGTCAAAAGTCATTAAACAAATAAAAATCAGAAAGACACTGACAGCAGAGGCCAGAGAATGATAAAAGGCCCTACAATGAGCACATGGAAAATCAGCAAATGTCCAAGCTTAGTCCCAAGTGGTAGGTTACGATGGCCAAATGAGGTTATACACACAGATGGAGAGATAAATTCACAGGATTGAGAAAGGGTACTTGTCATAGAATTTTAAATAACAATCCCATGACCAAACCTAGTAGAGCATTTTGAGCCAAACGAGGTGTTTTTTTTTAATAAGCCTTGTAATATCTTATGAGAAGTACAATTATATTGCATTGTGTTCCTGTCTAATAAAACATTCATTTGTTAAAGTTCAACATTTAAAGTGGACTGCACATTTGCTAAGCTATTTTGGATTTTCTTCTGATTTTTAGCATTCTCAGGAGCCTCCAAAAATTTAAGGGACTTGACTTTAGTGGTCCTTAAGAGATCCCATTCTATACTTTGCTTTGATCTTATTGACAAACCAACATCCAAGCAAACTAGAATTCAACCGGCTCTTTCTTCTGCAAGACCACATCTAGTTTCCTTAGCCTGCTTTCTGAGGCTTTCAGCGACCTGGCTCCAACTTACTTTTCCAGCCTTAACTCGTACTATTGGTAAAGGATAAACCCATACCTCCCTACTTCCCCTCCCCAACAGCAGAAACAAAGCTTCCCGGAGCTCTGAGTAGGTCTGAGCCTTCCCCAGCTCCCCTCACCATGGGCAGGAATGAGGAGACGGCCTCAGCCCCTGCATATTCCCGGCAAGACCTCCACCCTTTCTTTCCTCCACCAACCACAGCCGGGCCCCCACTACGTGCCTTGGGGGCCAGTCTCACCTGGCCCTGTATCTCTGTGTATCCATGGCAGAGAAACTGGCTCACACCCCAGCTCTTGGATTCATCCCCAGAATCAGCACACCCTCTCCCATCCCACTGCCTTGCTCTTCCCCCGTGTTTCTGACGTAAGATATACTTTTCTTATTATGTGGCTGTCCAAGGTCCTCCACTAGAACACAGGCTCTATGAGGACAGAATGTTTGTCCGTTTGGTTTGCTGCCAGCATCCACTCTGCAGAGAACAAGGCCTGGAACAAAACAGGCACACACACAAAATATTGCTCTAATGAATGAGGGAAAAACAATCGGAACAGTCTGCTCTCCGGGCTGCAGTCAAACAAACATGACACTGTTCCACCACTCCATTCAAACAGTCCCCGATGCTGCAGCGGAGAGCCCTCCCTCACTCCTGTCTGCCTCTGCAAATCCTACCTGTCAAGACCCATCCACGGGCAACCCCTCCTCCTCTGGATGGCTTTCTCAGCCCACT
Source organism: Antrozous pallidus (assembly GCA_027563665.1). Taxonomy (NCBI): domain Eukaryota; kingdom Metazoa; phylum Chordata; class Mammalia; order Chiroptera; family Vespertilionidae; genus Antrozous; species Antrozous pallidus. The sequence continues at coordinate 91,578,339 of CM050517.1, forward strand.
CCAGCTGCAGGTATCCTGTCCCCCTCTGAACTGGACACTAGTTAGAACAATGTCCAGAGATATGCATCCACTCTTCTCTACATAGTCATAGGCTTGGGGAAAACTGTACAAACCTCATTCCAAGGGAGTGAGTCCTGAAAGCTCTAAACTAACAAAGGGGTCCCACTGTCCTTGCCATCAGTTGTGACAGTCATTTGATGCCTGCTGTGGTCTTTGCTGTCACTTAGCCATTAAGCACGCTGCCCGTGCCAGCTCTGCACAGCTATGTGGACCCACTGCCTACCTCTTCTGCGGTTATTTAACCCATCGCTTTTAACTTGCCTTTTAAACTGGAGTGTAACGTGATCAGAGCGGGAATCTCAACTTTATCCTTCCTTATTTGCCCTGCAGGGCCTCTCATGAAATAGGAGTTCAGCAGCTTATTGTTGAATGAAGAATTGAAATAAGTTAGTCTTAAAGGCCAAACAAGTATAATTCTCAATTATCTCTTGTAAGGATGGGGTTGGAGCTTCTTTTTGCTGTTGTTTACCTTTTAGTAAAAAAATAGAATCATCGATGTGAAGGTATTTCAGAAAAATGTGTCATAAGGTAGGAACAGTAGAACCAGTGTGAAAGTGACCTGGGACAGACTTGGTACTCCAGTGGACCTTGATGACCCAGCATCTCTTTACTTTCCTTCCTGGCAAACCCTGACTTTGTTCAGGCGTCTACTCTCCTCTGCATAGTCATAGGCTTGGGGCAAACTGTACAAACCTCATTCCAAGGAAGTGAGTCCTGAAAGCTCTAAACTAACGAAGGGGTCCCATTGTCCTTGCCATCAGTTGCGATAGTCATTTGATGCAATTCTGGGCATTTGATGTCATTCAAACCAATAAATAGTGAGACATAGTCTATTAGGACACTTCTTGGCAGGATTCCTTGACCTTCAGGAAAGGCAGAAGGGAAAAGACAGCTCCTTCTTCTACCTCTGGACATTGTTCTAACTAGTGTAAAGCAGCCATCTTGTAAGTATGAGACTAGGCTGCGGACAAAAACAACAAAATGGAAGCCTGAAAAGAGAGAAAGAGCCTAGGTCTTTGATGACGTGTATCAGCTGAATTAACCACCCTACAAGCCATTCTTCTTTTGATTTTCTTAATGAGATAAACATTTCTAGATTTTAAGTTGAGGCAGCTGCTTTCTGTTGCAACCACAAGCATCCTGCATGATGTCATGTTTTACATGTTTGCTCAGACTAGGAACAAAGAACTGTAAGAGATTGCTCATAGCAGCCATAATAACAAACCCTGGAAACAACCCAAATGTCCACTAACTGATACAGTATATCCACACAATGGGATATTCCTCGGTAATAAAAAAGGAACAAGCTCCTGATATATCCAACAATATAGATAAAGCTCAACGGCATTGTGCTAAGTGAAATAAGCAAGTCACAGAAAGGCTACATATTGCCTAATTCATTTATCTAATATTCTAGAAAAGAGAAAACTAAAGTGTGATGGTTAATTTTATGTGAGCTAAGCCAGGCCATAGTATGCAGCTTTTTATCAAATATCTGTCTAGATTTTGCTGTGAAGATATTTTTTAAACTGTTGATAATATATGCATAACAAAATGTATCACCTTAACCACATAACTGTGTAGGTGTTCAGTAGTATACAGTACATTCATATTGGTGTGCAACCAACCTCTAGAACTCTACTTCTTAAAAAACTGAAACTCCAGCCATAGTGGTTTGGCTCAGTGGATAGAGTGTTGCCCCATGGACTGAAGGGTCCAGAGTTTGATTCTGGTCAAGGGCATGTACCTCAGTTGCAGGCTCTATCCCTCACCCCTGCGCTCAAGGCAACCAAACACTGTGTCTCTCTCACATTGATGTTTCTCTCTCTGTATCTCCCTCTGCCCTCCACTCTCTCTGAAAAATCAATGGAAAAATATCCTTGGGTGAGGATTTAAAAAAATAAAAATTGAAATTCTAAACTCATTAAACAATAACTCTTCATTTTATCCTCCTCTCCAGCCCCTAGCAACCACACTTCTGCTTTCTGTTTATATATTCATTACTAAAGTTGTTGGCCTTTCTAATATTCATTCAATAGATGTTTATTTAGGATCTACTATGTTCAGGGAACTGTGCCAGATACTAAGAATAGAACATGGGTAAGACACATGGACTAAGGATCACAGTGTGATTCAATATACTCTTCTTGCCTCCATGGACTGCAGAGGAAGGTAAGTGTGAACTGGCCTACACAAGTCAATAAAAGCTACCTTTTGTCAGGAGATGATAACTGAATGATGTCTTTAGGGCAATCATCAAGTGGCCCAGGAACCCACATAGTCCAGAAAAGGAAGAACATCACAGGCAAATATATATATATATATTTGGCCCGGTGCACAAAGTTTGTCAGGGCGGGGAGCAGGTTCTCAGCCCAGCCTGTACCCTCTCCAATCCAGGATCTCTTGGTCCCTTGGGGGACGTCCAACTGCTGGGATCAGGCCTAAACCAGAAGTTGAACAACCCTCTCGCAATCTGGGATCCTTGGCTCCTAACCACTCACCTGCCTGCCTGATTGCCCCTAACTACTCCTCTGCCTGCCTGATCACCCCTAACTGCCTCTGCCTGCCTGTCTGATTTGCCCCCAACAGTCCTCCCCTGCAGGGCTGAACTCACTTCCAACTGCCTTCCCCTGCTGGCCTGATATCACCCCCAATTGCCCTCTCTTGCCAGCCTGATCACCCCTAACTACCTCTGTCTCAGCCCCCACTACCACAGCTTTGTCAGGAAGGAAGTTGGATGTCCAGAAGATGGCTGGTCAACCCAGTCTAATTAGCATATTACCCTTTTATTGGTATATTCAGATATGCAAAAAGACAGAAACAAAAGGACAGGTCACTTTGTGTACTAGACCATATACAACTACAGCTTTACTGAGACACAGTAAACACTAATACTTGTGGGTGGTGAGAAAATTCTGTGTGGGAGCTGTATTGCTAAATTGCCAATATCATTAATTAATTATTGTTCTTTGTTTATTTTTCATTATAGAAAAAAATAGGATTTCTGCAGACTTATTAATTCTGAATAAACTCAGTTTGGTTTTCCTATTTTTGCTAAGGAATTAATGTTTGTCTTAGTCAGAAAAAAGTCCCTCCCTGCTACCTCTGTGTTGGATAAACTCTATACAGAGTTAAATTTCAGATCCCACAGGTCCAAGGGAATGCACTTTTCAACCTCAGGGAACATCTTATTTGACTGACACGCTAGACCTATTTTTCAAATGTTATACACACCTGCATTAAGCAGGAAGAAGAAATTCTTTCAGTTCTCCATATAATCCAAACAAAAAATCCATAATGATCATTTTTTCTTACTAAGCACTGTTTAAAATGCATTATTATATCAAAAGAACATATTTTTTCTATATTCCAACCACAGCCGAAAAAGTAAAAGTGTCCACTTGTCTACAGCTTTCGAGTATTCAAAGCACTTTTACATATTGCTCATTTGAGCCTCAAAACAACCTTGGAACATTATCCCTACTTCTGCAGAGAAGAGGACCAAAGCTGGAAGCAGGGAGCCTACCCAAACTCACGTAAGTATGATGACTCAAATATGCTGCTTAGAAGCTCATTTAGCCACCATCGAGTCTAAGAAGTCTCATTCAAGACTGGACTAATTGTCCTTTCTTTGGTTTCCCATTGTCCCGTGCCTATCCCAACCGAAGCGCTCATTTAACCAGTGCCTCTCAAGCTTCAAGGTGCATGAAAATCACCTGGGAGTCTTGTTAAACCATCCATCATGATTCCTTGATTTGGGAGTGGAGCTGAGACCCTGCATTTCTAACAAGATCAGAGTGATGCTTACCCGTCTGTTCTAAAGCATCCTGGCAGATCATTATAGCCTATTTTTTGTTTGTTTGTTTTTAATTCTGCACTGCAGTGTATGTTCCAATAAGGTCATGAACTGTGCATTTTTAATCATAGCATTCCCAGCATTTAGCTCATGTCAACAATTACAATTTTTAAAAAGTCTCAGTAAATATGAAATAAATGAATGAATAAGTAAATAAATGAATATATAAAATCCATATTTGCTAGCCTACAGTTGTTTCCATTATGTCATGCTGTATCTCAAGAACATGGCCCAGACTCAATATCTCAGTGGCCAAACACACTAAAGAGTTTTTTTCCTTACTCACCTAAGGACATGAATGTTCCCACTGCGGGTAGCAGAGGGAAGGTAGGGTGTGCTCTGCTCCATTCAGTCATTCAGAATCCAAGCTGACAGAGGCTATGCCAACTGCAGTATGAGACTTTCAAGGTCACCTTCAAAGTCAATATCTAAGTAGCACATGAGGCCTGGAAATAATTTCTGTCTCTATTCCGAGAGAATCTGAGAAACGTAGTCACTCTCTACCCACAATAGAGAGAAGACACAGCCCCTCTATTCACGACTACCCACGGCCCTTTAAAGGCACTCCACACTTCCCAAGATTCCATAGCAAAATTTCCTGAAATTCCTTTACCCCAAACAAACTCCCTCTGTTCTATCCCTACCCGTCTTTCCGTGCATATTTCAAAATATGTTTTATGCAGTTTTTTTCAGAGCTCCCCAACAAATATGTTATCCCCCCTTTTTCAAGTCTTTCTAATACTTTTTACTTTTCTAATCACCTCTAACACATTCTACCATGCATCTCAATTAGGGTGTACTTGTAAGTTCCCGAAGAGCAGGAACTAACTGTACCTGAATCATTTTGGTAGCCCTCTCAGCGCCTAGTGAAAAATCTTCTACATAACAGTAATTCAGTAAATAGTGCCATCTGTAAGGTGAACCGAAAGCACATCTAATAAATATAAGGACCTCATCTCGTAACAACCTTGCTCATGTCTTTCAACAGAGGAGACAGCTGTAACTCCAAACGCAAACGAAACTCCAAGAACGACCAGCGCTCAGAAGCCACAAACAGAGCGAGGGCCGCGGCATGAAATGAAATACTTCTGGTTCATATACTTCCACCGAGCAACGCTGCACTTTTTATACACTCCTTCTTTACTGGCACAGACATACACTCTTTAACATCACACGGAGACTCATAACCTGCAGCATACAGCATGAATCAGCTGCCTGCACTGCAAAGAGAATATAAAATGCCATCAAGAATGGCCTAACCGACACAGTAAACTTTTAAAGCACAAACAATTCATCTGTTAGCAGCCTGGCATTTGGCTGTCTGGAGAGGAAAGGCGTGAGAAGGCTATCTGTAAGGAGATCCCATTCCCTGTGGAAGCCAGAGGTTTTCAATCACGGATCTGGAGCCCACGCAGGTAAGCAGTGCGGTGACCCGGCCTTTTCGCAGCGGGCGCTGCATAAGCAATGCATGCCCTGGTCCTAAGTGAAGACTTTCTCATCGCCAGCCCTTGAATCTGTACTAAGTTCCTTAGGCTGGGCCAAAGGTGCCCTCACTCACCAACGTATGGGGCACGGGTTCTTAGATATACAATCTGTAAAAGAATATCCTTAAAAACATAAATCTGAAAACAAATACGTGCTCCATTACCTTACCTTCTGGTGTTTCAAAGCCTTGTCCAAGGGGTCTGGTTTGCTCCAGGGAACTCGTGGTCTGAGCTCAAGGGCTCACACTGATGTCGTTTCTGCTTGGGCTTTTCACCTGAAGTCTGGAACCAGCAGCTTCCTGCAGCTCCGACTTTCTGAGGTGCAGGTGGCTGCCTCAGAGGGAGCAGCACTGAGGAGGGTAGTCAGAGACTCTTCATCCCTGTTGCTTCTCAACTGGCCCCGCTCCCAAGGGCAGGAAGAGGCTGGGGAAAGGCAGGTTCACTCCACATGCCACACGGGGAGGTGGCATCTCTCACAAGCAAGGGGACTTCCCTGCCAGGTTTGTTCTGGGAGCTGCAAGCCGGGTCGATCTGCACATCCACCTGGCACAGGCTTGGAAGTTTATGGAGAGGCATTAACTGGGCGCAGTCCTGGTTACCGTCCAGACGTCTCACCAGCACATCACTCTCTCAAGGTGGTATCCTGGGGAAAAAGCAATAGCCCCTGCTGTGCGATGCAGGACAGAGGTGAGCACAGGGGGAGAGGGTGAGGGGCCTCCAACTGCCTGGGTCCAGCTCCCAGGTCCACCAGCCCTCAGGTACTCAGTGATTTCTATCACACCACGGCTCATCCTCCAATCTCCCCAGCCTCGGGACCTTGATAATTTGGTCTGGACTCCAGTGGTCATTCACTCGCCTTCGCTCCACAACACCTTGTCCCTGGTATGTACCTTCTGTCCACCGTTCCCACAGTAGGACCCATTTTTACTAGCACAGCCTTGAGAAAGTAAGGTGTCCTCGAGGCCACGTGGCTGGTATATGCTGCTGAATCCAGTTCGGATCATGGGACTCTTATTGGAAAAACGTGTTCCTTATTTTATGATTCATCATCTGAACCTTGTTTCCTCGTGCAGGGGCCTACACTGTCGCTGTGGTATCAGCCCCGAGGCAGGCAGCTGCCAAATGAGTGGCTTCCCTGCTAATGAAACCCCTCGCTGACTATCCACAGCACATTGCGGAGAACGGCGTGTGTACGATTAAGAGGCGCCCACAAGGGGTGGGGTTTTGAGGAAGGTCGTCCAGAGAGCATGACCTCCATTTGACCCTAGAGCTATTGTGCACTCCTCAACACCCTCTCCCCTTGTTAGAGTGTGGGAATTTTTGAGCACTACTGAGGCGGTGGACTATGTCCCAGATAGAGTTGTCAGTGCTAACACCAGGCCAGGCCTTGAGATACGGTCTCATGGCCCCTTCCCAGCACATAGACCTTGGAAAATAAAACAGGCAGCTTTCTGAAGAACAGGATGACCCTGTGAATAACATGACCATCAATGGCATCACTCTGACATAGCTTAGGAAAAATGATTTTATCTTGGATTGCTTGTTCTACAAAAACAGGATGTGGTTAATATGCTTAAAAGTGGTCCTGCACAAAGGGTTGAGGCGGCTCTCTCCCTGCCTGGAGAATGGCAGAGCAGTCACCAGCCTGCTAATAAAGGCTCCCTAAATTTTAATTTGGTCTGGACTCCAGGGGTTGTTTACTCGCCTTCGCTCCACAATACCCTGTCCCTGGTATGTACCTTCTGTCCACTGTTCCCACAGTAGACTCATTTTTACTAGCACAGCCTTGAGAAAGTAAGGTGTCGAAGCCACATGGCTGGTATATGCCGCTGAATCCAGTTCATGCCTCTAAGTAATTTTTTAAGATTCTGGCCCACAGGTGCAGAGATCTATTTACTCACATTGGTGCCCAAGGCAATCCTGGTGTGTAAGTTTCCTGCTTGTAAAACCGCCACCCGCCAACCTGGAGTGGTCTGCTTTCTTTGGGGTTCTCCTTGCCCTCTATGTATGGAGGACCAATTTCAGGTTTCACCTGGGAAATGTCTGAGGTTGGAAACCAACATTTCCACCACCATCACACACCAAGTGTAAAGCAAGAAGAATAAAGGAGGTGGAGAGATGCCAGAAGCCGATCATTGTTTTAATGATAAAGAGCTGTGGACAGGGAATCTGGAAGGCTGGTCAACCTTAATTGCGCTGAAGAGTCAGAGCTAATTGCTTAATATTGGTGGTTGAAGCATCTCCCACCTGTTAGTCCTAAGTAGATTCAATGATTGGCTTTTATTGGTGTTTCCTGCCTGGGGAATGTGGGTGTATCTTATAATCTCAATCTTAATAAAATGGATGGTAAAGCCAGAGTGGGTAGTAGTTCTCCCACTAAAGTTGGTCTATCGTCTGGCCCCCATTTCCAAATTAATATTTTTTCTGAGTCTTTATTCATTTTTGTGCAGCCTTCTCCAAAAACCCGAACCCTGAACCGGGACCCTGAATCACAAGGGACATGAAAAGGGGTTCCCACAGGGAAAGTAAGCTTAAGCAACATTTCTTGCTGGAAAAGAGGGGGAAAAATAGGATCAAACCAAGAACTTTAGAGCTTAAACACTGAAAAAATTATAGTGCATTTAATTGTGTACCCAATATGTGTAAAGGAGTATCAACAAAGTTCTGACTTCTCATGTTGATTATTTTTACCTTTATCACTAACAGAGAAATATAAAATATGAAACTTTTTCTAAAGAACTTTAGATACAATTTTATGGTTCTCCTAAGACTAGGCTTTCTTATTAGGTAGTCCCCTGTGGGACCCAGGGGCTTCAGGAGGTAGTCACATCTACTGAGGTTGCAAACCAACATGGCTGTCATCTCAAAATTTAGGATTTCTGGGAGTTATGACTGGTAGTCAAGCAAACTGAACTTGATTAAGCTTAATAATTAATTTATTAATTAAACTTACATTAAATGGGCATTTAAGGATCTTCTACATGATCATGTTGAAAATTGCAGGCGACACAAAGATAAGTAAAGCAGTAGTCCTTACCTTCAAGAGGTTAATTGTCTGGGGAATTTATGTTGTAGTTTTTGAGTGTGGATGGTAGTAGAAAAAGTTTTACAAAGTATAAAAACAATTATAGAACATGAATAAATATAAGTTCCAAAAGAAAGAGGAGCACCTGAGGGTTCAGAGGAGGAAGAGAAGATAATTGGTTGAATGGAGTAAGAAAAGAGTTTATAAATGGGCATGACTTGAAAAAAGACTTAAAGACTTGAAGGACAGCCCAGCCTGTGTAGCTCAGTGATTGAACATTGTCCCATGAACCAGGAGACCACAGTTCGATCCCTGCCAGGTTGCAGGCTCGATCCTCAATAGGGGGCATGCAGGAGACAACCTATTGATGATTCTCCCTCCCTCTCCCTTCTTCTCTCTGAAATCAATAAAAACACATTTTTTTTAAAAATGACTTGAATGATAGCTAATGTTTTGTCAAAGGAAACAGGGTGAGGAAAGTTGATGTAAAGGAACAACATGAACAATAGCATTCATCATCATCATGGTGACTGGCATTTACTGAGTACTCACTCCATGTTAGGCACTGTGCTTGGTCCCTTACCTGGGTTCGCTCCTGTAATCTTCATTGCAATCAGGAATCTATTCTTTGCATTTTACAAAAGAGGAAACATAAACTCTTATTACTTGCTCGGGACCATATAGTTAAAGTAGCACAATCTGAAACTGAGAGCAGCAGTTCAGGTAACTGCAGGAAATCGAGTTTGAATAGAGTACTTAGTGCATATAAATAAATAAAAGGAACTAAGTCTAATAATGGGGGGTCAGAATTTCCCAAGTCTCCAAGTGCTGAGTTAAGGACTTCATGCTTAGTTTACAGGCAACGGGCAGCCCCTAAAAGGTTTTGAGTGCGTTTTGACATGGCCCAAGCTAATAGCTTTATGAAGACCTACTGGAACGAAGGCAACTAGAGGGGCTGTAAGACCAAGAAATCATTGCCAATTTTTTTTAGGTAAGAAGCAAACGTAGAGTGAAGGCATTGATAATGAAATGAAGTGAGAGATATGATAAGCATAAGAAGGTCAAATCAATATATTTTGTCAAGTAATTGAGTTCCAGAAATCTTAGAGAAAATAGGAAGTGAACAGTGACTTCTTGATTTGGGGTCAGAGGCTGAAGTGATGGTTTTATAAAAAGAATTAGGTAAGAAAAATTTGTTGAAGCAAAGATAATGCCTATGAAAGCCTCCTCCTCCTGCTGCCCTTCCTGCTTCTGCTGCTCTTCCTCCTCCTTCTGTTTCTCATCATCGTCATCATCATCACCATCACCATCACCATCATCATCATCACCATTACCATCATAGTAGTCTACAAGTGATGACACTTAGTCTGTGCCAGACTGCATGTTACCCATATTAACCAAAGCAACACTGAAAGCCAGCTCAGGAAATACTAACATCCTCATTTTGTACATAAGGAAATGGAGAGACAGATAGGCAAATGACTTGCCCAAGGTCACACCATTAATAAAAATGCAGTAGAGCCTGAATCATAAACCCAGGCATTCTGGCTGCAGAGTCCACCTTGAACCTTTTTAAACGGAGTGATGGATGGACATCAATATGTTATTGTTGGAAAACTTTTTTATTGGTGCTTCTCAACAGTGTACAGAAGAGAAATTAGGATTAATAAACAGTCTCACAGATGCTGGGAGCACCTCTATCCATGAAACTACAAACAGAAAGCAGTCCTGAAGCCTTCCTGCTTTTCCCCTGTCACAGGTGGCTAGGATTTCATCTGCTTGTACCTTGCAGTGCTCCATTAACTTTCAGAGGCTGCCTGCTAGGATCTGTCGCCCCAGTCTGTGTAATCCTCATGCTGCCCTTTGTAAGTAATACGGATATTCTCTCCTTTGCAGAAAGATGATCTGACCTTTTGCACTTCCCATTCTTCTGATCTCATCCTCTGCACACTGTATGATGCAGCCTGGGTTTCTTCTCCTCTTTAAGGAGGCGACTGGAAAATATTTACACAGCGTTTTGCACGTGGCGTGGAACTCAGCTCTTGCTGTGGTGCCGGCTAGAGAGGAATTGTTTTCATTTTGCTCAATTACAGTCTCCTCCAGTGTCTTGACGTGATATATTTATTTGATTTCCTTGTTTCTCTTTGCCTGGTTCCAAAACAATGGAGTTGAACCACCTGGGATCATGAGGAGGGGCCAATGAAAAAGAAGGCCACACCCACGGAGGAAAGGAAAGGAAAAGGGATAGGTTTTGAGTGTGTTTTGACATTGCCCAAGCTAATAGCATTATGAAGACCTACTGGAGTGGAGGCAACTAGAAGCGCCCCCAGTGGCTGCCTGGGCCTTGCCTCTTGACTCGGGGACTGTCAAATGAGCTGGATGGGTGGGGAGGACAGGATGACAGCATTGCACATCGTTCTGGCTCAGTCTAGCCATTGCACAGGACTCCAGGCCCACAAGCTATGCAGCTCAGCTCCAGCTAAATGAGCTTTAGGACTTTTCCCAAAAATTTACTGATAAATTTTTTAAACAAACAGAAAAGTTGAAAAAATTGTCATATTGATGATAAGTGATCATAAGCATTCTTACTGGTTAAATTTGATAACTGTTAACATTTTTAACATGGTGCTATGTTTGCTTACTCTGTGTGTATCCACATCCATAAGTACACATTTATATGCGTGTATATATTTGTTCCACTGAACCATTTGAAAGGACCTTACCCATATTACAGGACTTCATTCATAATCACTTCAGTTTACCTCTAATAGAAATTAAGAGTTTTCCTTAAAGAACATACCATTATACCTCAAAAACCAGAGGGGGGGGAGGAGTGGGAAGAGATCAACCAAAGAACTTGTATGCATATACAATATCGTGCCTGGCACATTATGTATACTCAATAAATGCTAGCAATTTTTATTTCAGTCCCAACCTGCTAATATGCTAGCAGTGACTTTATGGATACACGGAATGAGCTAGCAGGATACTAGCCCAGCAGATGGGTGGGGAGCCATTAGATTTTACCTCCTTGACACTTTTGCCCTGAGAGTGGTTAAGAGATCACAAGGTTAGTTTGTAAAATTTTCCTGTACCTGCCCTGTAACCACCTAGGGTCTAAAAACCAGATGGTGGATAGGAAAAAAATTGTATCTGCTATGTTAGGACAAAGGAGCAGATTATATTTGTAAATGTGTGTGTAAGCCATCTTCTGTGGAGGATCTCTGTAGGTGCTTCCTTCTAGATCTGTCACTGTCTATACTCACTTACATTTATTAGGCACCTCCTGTATTCCCGTCATTGAGCATAACAGCAGACAGGCCAATAAAGAGTCTGTGCCAAGTGCCAGAGCTCTCTTCACCTACATATTTATGTCGCTTAGCCTTCACCAATGACTGAAGTACGTACTGTGTTATCCTAACTCTAAAGATTAGGAAACTGAGACAGAAAGAGGCTTAGTCATGTTTTAAAGTCACACTGATAAGTATTAACGATTTAGTCCTTGTTCTCATCATGCTTACAGCCCACAGAATAGAAGGGTTTTTCGAACACCTTAAACTCTATTAAATGTAAAACTGTCTAAAAGCTGGCAAGCATCCAGGTAATCAGAAATTACCTTGCTATACAATTTTAATTTAAGCATTCGCAATCATGTGTCTCGAGCATTCCTGGTGAGTGTCTCATTATTTAGCTACATAAGAAATATAATAAGCTCCTTGTCCAGGTAATTTTGACAGCCTTTAATAGGTTACACTGGAGCTCTTTTAAAATCTATTAGAGATACTAATATAACTCTGTTCTAAAATTTAAAAATGGGAAGTGTGCTAATCACAAGTATAAGTAGGTTAACTGACAATTTTGTTAGAAGTGGCATTAAGAAAGCTGAAATATTGTGTATTCCATTAGGGAGATACCAGCATAAACAGTTTGTTAAGAATGACTAAGATATAAAACATAACAAGTAAGAGAATATTTCACTACTATAAAGAAACTGAAATCAAGTGCAATGACTATGAACATATGATTCAGAAAGTTGCCAATTAAATTTCAATCATATTAAGAATATTACTTTACCAAGCATGTGTGCAACATGAAGATTTCCACACTGAGGATGTGATCATTGTTGATACAATGGGTGGGTCCAAGGAGACTACATCTGTCTTTGGACTTTAAAATGCCAGTGGTACATTTTTAAGATGTAATATAAATATTGCTTTAAAGAAGGTCATTCTCAAGAAACCACAGTCGTGCATGAAGGAAATATGCCCAGAGCAGTAGAATATAGCTTCCCGGAGTTAAAAAGGATCTTAAAGTTTCCTTGGGACTTTGGGTAGAGAACTTAAATCAACAAATAACAACAAACAAACATCTGAGCATGTTCTCTGTGTAGGCATCTGCACATAAGACTTCAATTGCTCCTCATCACATTTTTAAAATGTGTTTTTGTGTGTGTGTATTGTGTGCTTTTTATCATTCCTACAACCCCTCCCAACACACACACACACACACACACACACACACACACACACACACAAGGATATACTACAAAGAAAATATATTTTTCCTTCTGTTTAGTATCTAGAAGAGTGCCCATATTTTTTAATCCTCACCTGAGGATATGTTTTTATTGACTGTTGGGGGTGGGGGGGAGAGAGAGAGAGACAGAGAAAGAGAGAGAGAGGAACATGGATGTGGGAGAGGAATACCTATCAGTTGCCTCCCATACACGCCCCAACCCAGGATGAAACTGGCAACCCAGGTATGTGCTCTGATTGGGAATAGGACCACAACCTTGTGGTGCAGGGATAAGGCTGCAGCCAACTGAGCAGGTAGCGCAAGAGTGTCCCTATTGTGTGGTCAATACATAATCAATAGATGAATAAATAAAATGAAAACATGTAAGACACAGTCTTTGCCTCTATAAGGGAGTAGCATGAGATAGAAGAAAGAGTACTGAGCAGGGAATACAGGTTCTCTTCTTGGCATGGCCAGTAACTGACTTGTCAGCCTCAAGCAGAGGACCTTATGTTGCTCAGGTATAAAGCAGTTGAACTATCTCTGTTATTTGTCAGGGTGTGGAACCCCTCCCTGACCCATGACCAAATCAAGCCCGTCTGAATTTCATCAGCTATATAGCACATTTCCTAAATGTAAGCATCAAGTGGATATCTCCTAATATGCCTAAAGGAAGTTCATCAAATCCAATTGTCTGTTTCCCAGAGTGCACTTGGTGGTATTGACACCCCAACATCACCTTTCTCCTCTGGCTGCTGTGCCGTGAGTCTGTTACTTGGAAAAGGAGGCATCTCTCCAGACGCTAAGCCAGGAGTTGGGATGCACCGTACAGGGAGTGGATGGGACAAGATAGCGAGGGGGGATGGGCCAGGAAGAGCTGACAGCGTCCTCAGGGCCTGTGGACAGGGAAAACAAATGCTGACAGTTTCTGCACACATCTGGAAGTGTGCTCTAAACAGGAGCCTGACTACAGGCAAGCTACACTCTGAGGCTGGAGTGTGAACTGCAGACGATGGGATAAGCAGAAGAACATTCTGGTCTTTCCTTTCCCTTGTTTCTCCCTATGCCTACTTCCTCTTCTCTCACTAATTTTGTCTCCCTCTTTCCATGCATCTCTCCAGATGGAAAACCATGTCCTTCTTGCCCTTTTTCCCTCCCTCCTTTTCCCTCATTTTCCCTCTCTCATTCCTTTCATTCTTCCTCAAAAGGCCATAATGCACATTTTAATTAATTTTATATATTAAACCAAATAGTATGTTCTACTTTCATTTTTAAAGAAAAGAATGGAGTAATTTAAAATTTATACCTTTTCTTTCCTTAAGAAAAAGGGGGGAGGGGCACCAAAGTTTGTTTTAAATTTTTCTTTTACATCCATTGCCTGAGATTATTTTTAGGTTAAAAACTCCCCAAAATAGATTCCACATGAGACCTTTGAAAGTCCTGCTTTCTAAAATTTTTGTCCCTGAGTTGTGGGTTCTTTCTCCCTTGAATTCAGAAAAAAAAAACTATACAATTTGAGTCTATGGGAAGAAGTTAACATGAGCGTGACTTGCAGAAGCTAGCTGCTCTCTAGACTGGGCCAGGAGAGACACACTCCGCTGCTCTTACAAATCACACTGGCCCAAGCAGGGGTATGCTGGACACAAAATGGACACTGTCTTTAGAAGGGGACAAATTCTCCTATATTAAGACAAATGTCTCATTCTCTGGTCTCTTCAATGTCTTCCCAGTGGTCGGCAAACTCATTGGTCACCAGAGCCAAGTATCAACAGTACAAAGATTGAGATTTCTTTTTTTTTAATATATTTTATTGATATTTTTACAGAAAGGAAGGGAGAGGGAGAGTTAGAAACATCGATGAGAGAGAAACATTGATCAGCTGCCTCCTGCACGCCCTCCCCATTGGGGATGTGCCTGCAACCAAGTACATACCCTTGAGGGGAACAGAACCCGGGAACCTTGAGTCCGCATGCAGACACTCTATCCACTGAGCCACACCAGTCAGGGCTGAAATTTCTTTTGAGAGCCAAATTTTTTCAACTTAATACTTCTTCTAATGCCACTTCTTCAAAATAGACTTGCTGTGGTATTTTGTGGAAGAGCCACACTCAAGGGCCAAAGAGCCGCATGTGGCTCGCAAGCCGCGGTTTGCCAACCACTGTCTTAGAGGAAGGACTTAAGACTCACCAAGGAAGGCCTGCACATTGATTTGAGGTCAGTGAATGGCCTTATGCATGGAATTCCTGGATTGTTTATTTAGCACGGATATTTCTTTAAAAACCAAGATAGGATTAGGGTGCTCAGGATCTGGGTTCCCAAACACTATAACCTCATCTCAAACTAACATTGTCTTTTTGGGATCCCTTTATTAAGCCCAAACTATGTGGTAATTATTGCATAACTTCATGTAATTCACTTCATTCATTCACCCTCTCGACTACCTTTATTTCTATTCCAGAGATAAGAGAAATGAGGCTTGGGAAGGCCAATAATTGACCCAAGTTAGCAAATTGATAAATGTTAGAGATGAGATTTTTTAACACCAAATTCCATGTTCTCCCCACACACTATATTTCTCATTTAAAATAATTGACCTTTTCTGCCCCTTCCTAAAATTAGAGACTCCATGTTATCTATGATATCACCATTTTCATAAACTTCAAACAATACAATATCCTGCTCTTTGTCAGATGTCTTTCTTCAAGTTTATTTTAATCTCCCAGTCTGTGCTCTTTCCAAAAAAAAAAAAAAAAAAGTTTTCTCAGCTCATGCTAAGAACCTTGCTTTCCACAATGGTGATTTATTTATTTATTTATTTATTTATTTATTTATTGTATAGCAAGTTCTTTCTCTAGCTAAATCAGGTGCCATACTATTATTCACTTAAGCATGCAGGACTGGGCACAGAGCACTATCCATGGTAGATACAAAAAAAATGTGTGGCAGAACACCAAGATGGCGGCATAAGCAAACACCTATTGTTCTGCCCCACGCAACGATTTAAGAACTACAACATAACAGCAGAACAGACAAGCACCCAGAATCGCCAGAAAGCTGGCTGAATGTAAACTCCAGTAATAGGAGCAGAGGTGGGACACAGACTCAGGACCGGCGGGAGCGCAGACGGAAACAGGTTAGGAGCCGCCCTGGTCGCGCAAGGGCTGAGGCTGGAGCAGGGACCGGCCGGATTTCTCCGACGGGGCCCAGATTTCCCGAGCCGGGTGAGGTCCGAGATCCGGGGTACAAGAAGTCTCCCTGCACAGATTCCCCAGAACCGGCGAGATCCGAGGCCCGGAGGACGCACCCTGGAAGCGGGGCGCGGCAGAAGCTCCTAGTCCCAAGGGTCGCGCAAACCCGCGACTTGCCCCCTGGAAACTTGTCTCCTGGTTCCGGAAACCATCTATTTTACAGCCCTGGGCTGGACTTTTGGTGTGCAGGCACATTTGGGGAAAGGCAGAGTTGTCTGGCAAGGGGAAGAGACTAGCGGCTTTCTCTTGGAGGAGTCTGCAGCCATCCCCACCCAGCACAGACCCGCGCTCGCAAGCATCGCATAGGACCCAGCCGCCGCCTCCACTGCGGGGCAGCCCAGAGACTCCACCCCTCCAACCTGAACACAGTCTCCCTACACAGTCAATTGGCCTGGAGGTCAAACCCTCCTAGAGCTAACAACAACAAGCTAGGTTTAAATTCAAAAACACTGAATACAACCCATAATACAACCCCATTGCAGTAATAGTACCCACCTCAGGTAACTGAGGAGACTGAGCCACTGTCCCTTTGAGGATATCCACCACATAAAGCAGCCACCATGCAGAGACATGGAAAGAAATCAGGTGTGAAAGAAATGGAGGAGAAAAGACGACAAGACATAGAGTTCAAAACCACGGTTATAAGGCTTTTCAAGAGGCTCCTACAAAAGGCCGATCAACTTAATGAGAATTACCAGGAAATAAACAAGACCAACCAGCAAATGAATGAGAATTACAAAAAGATGAATGATACTTACAAAGAAATGAGTGAGACCCTCAGGGAAATGAACAAGACCTCTGAGGATACGAACCAGACCCTCACAGATAAAAAAAACGACCAACTAGAAATCAAGCATACACAGACTGAAATAAAAAATATTACACAAAGTCCTAAAAGCAGTCCAGAGGGCCACAAGAACCAAGTCAAAGATTTGAAATACAAAGAACCAAAATCCACTCAGCTGGAAAAGCAAGAAACAAAAAGAATTCAGATAATTGAAGACAGCGTAAGGGGCCTCTGGGACAACCTCAAGCAAGCCAACATCCGAATTATTGGGGTGCCAGAAAAAGAGAGAGAGCAAGTTAATGAACACCTACTTGAAGAAATAGTGACTGAAAACTTTCCCCACCTGGAGAAAGAAACTGACTTAAAAGCCCAAGAAGTACACAGAACCCCAAAATATAGGAATCTAAAGAGGACCACACCAAGACATATCATAATTAAAATGCCAAGAACAAAAGATAAAGAGAGAATATTAAAAGCAGCAAGAGAAAAACAGTTGGTTACCTACAGGGGAGCACCCATACGATTGTCAGCGGATTTCTCAACAGAAATGATGCAGGCCAGACGTGAGTGGCAAGAAATATTCAAAATAATGAAGAGCAAGAATCTACAACCAAGATTACTCTATCCAGCAAAGCTATCATTCAGAATTGAGGATCAGATAAAGTGCTTCGCAGATAAGAAAAAGCTAAAGGAGTTCATCACCACCAAACCAGTATTATAGGAAATGCTGAAAGATATTCTTTAAGAAGAGGGAGAAGAAAAAGGTAAAAATATAAATTATGAACAACAAATACACATCCATCAACAAATGAACATAAAAATCAAGTGAACTGATAGGCTGATGAACAAGATAAACTGGTGACTACAACAGAAACATGGACATAGAGAGGGAATGGACTGACAATTCGTGGGGAGAAAAGGGTTGTTGGAAGTACAGCAAGAGATTGGACAAAAATCTTGCAACAATGGGAGAGGACATTGGGGAGGGGGAGGTGAGGGCGGAGGGTGGGATAGGTACAGGGTGGAGGGAAGATATAGGGGGATAAAAAAGGGGAAACAATGTAATTAATAAACTGAACAATAAAAAAAATAAAAAATAAAAATAAAGATAAAATTTAAAAAAAAATGTGTGAAGAGGTCAATTGGATCTGAGAGTTTAGGGAGCAGAAGAAGTAACAGGCATGAATCAACCAGAGAGGAGACTGGTGTGTTTTCAGGAATAGATGGTCAGATTAGGAATGACACTGAAAGCCATGAGCCGTGCATATAGTTTAAACTTGATGTTTCTGGCAAGAGGAAGCCAGTAAAGATAGTCGGTTGGCTGTGTGGCAAGAAGAAAAGTAACCATTCAGAAAGAGCCCCCTCGCTGTGGTGCAGGATGAACCACAGCTGGAAAGAGAATGGGTCCAGATGCACCAGCCAAATCCGAGCACGAGCGAATGAGGGCTCAGACAGGGAGCCAGGAAGAAACAGCAGTGATGTTGCAACACTGACCTAAGCTGCATTACGTTTCATTAAGACAATTATTTGTTTGGATCACCTAGAGAGCTTGAGTGGTGCTTTAGTGGCTGATATGTTTCATAATGAGAAAATAAAAACTAATATATTACACTTAATATTTTCTTCTCAAATCCGCTTCAATACACTGGATCCGTTGTATTCTTGACAATATGCCAATATGTGTCTTTTTAAAAAAAAATTCTTGGGAGAAAACTCGAGTGTTCATTACGAGTTGATAAACAGGTGCAGCTGGCAAGGGGTAGCTGGCATAGAAGGCCTGGGTTTGGTCCCAGGCCTACCAATTAGAAGCTGTGTGGCTCCAAGCGATGTTTCCACCATTCTGAACTTCAATTTCCTCAACTGTAAAAGGAGGAGTACAAAACCTTCTAATCTACAAGAATATGATCAAATTTAAATGGAAAAAGTACATGAAAACACTTCATACATTTTATAGTGCAATGTGAGTGCAAAATTTTACTTTGTACACTCTTATGCATAAATTAAAACTAAAACTTTGACAGTCTGTTCGATGCTTCTTTGCCTCTGTATCTATTTTTTCCCACCAGGGGGAAATCAATAGGGGGGGGGGGTGGAAGAGACATATGTACTACTATTTGTAATACTTTAAACAAAAATAATTATAAAAAATAAAAAATAAATAAATAAAAATAAAACTTGCACTCCTTCAAAATAAAACTTCGTTTAAAAAAATCTCTACAGTTGATTATTTCCTGAAGGTATTGGGGTGCACCCAGCAGCAGAAAATGGCAGGAAGTGGCATCAGACAAGCAGGTGACATCCAAAACACTGTCAATCAAGAATAGAACCACAGTCCTGGCTGGGTGGCTCGATCCATGTTTCTCTCTATATATATTCCATTCTCTCTCTCTCTCTCTCTCTCTCTCTCTCTCTCTCAATAAAATAAACAAAACATATCCTCATATAAGGATTTTAAAAAGTAAAAAAGAAGACTAGGACCCCAGGTAGGTCTGATAAACAACACCCATGATGCTTGACAAACAGGAAACACCTCAAGACTTGAGGAAAGGGCTGGGTATCAGAAACATCAGGCATCGGATGCTGTAATCCGGGGGCTCAGCCTAGGGAGAATTCACCAGGATGAAGCCAGACCCCAATTTCAGAGAAACTTAGAGACAGAAAAACCAAGGCAGCAGCAGCATAGGCACGAAGAAAAACCAGAGAGCGATGAGTTACAAAGAAAGAATTTGGCCTAAGGAACGAGGTGAGAATTTTGTTATGGAACCAGGATTTAAGAGGTGAGCCCTGCAGCCCTAAGAATAATGCAACACTGAGCTGCCTGAGTCACTTCCTGAGGCTCTGGATACGTCCCCTCTGCTGGTGAGGCTGATGTGCTTTGAAATTTCAGTGCGGGAGGTTATAGTTATACCTATTAAATTTGATCTTGTTTCTTGTGGCTCATCAGTCCAGCTTGTCAGTATCTTTTTGAATCTTGACACTGCCATCTGAGTAATTAGTCGTTGCTCTCAGCTTCGTGTCAGCCTCAGATTAGAAGAGTGGGCTTTTCATGCTTTGCTGCTATTTGGTAGGTAGGCAAACTGTGGCTCACAAGCCACATACGGCTCTTGGCCCCTTGAGTGTGGATCTTCCACAAAATGCCACGGCCTGGGTAAGTCTATTTTGAAGAAGTGGCGTTAGAAGAAGTTTAAGTTTTAAAAATTTGGCTCTCAAAAGAAATTTTAATCCCTGTACTGTTGATATTTGGCTCTGTTGACTAATGAGTTTGCTGACCACTGTGCTAGTTTACTAAAAATTTGATAGAGCCCTGTAGCACATCCCTAAAAACTTCCTCTTGGAGACAGCCATTTCTTCGCCTTCCAGCAAGAGCATCAAAAGAGGACGGAGGGAAGAAGCAGCACCTCCACCCTACCACCCGCCTTGGGCCAGAGCCTGGGACACAGGCCTGGCTTGGGAGCCCCTCCGCCAGCACACCCAGCAGGGTCCCTCTCCAAAACCTGACAGGGAGAGGGGTCCAGAGAATGGCAGTTTGGAAGTGGGAGGGCCTGTGGCTGCCCCCTGCCATGGCTGGGCTCTGGCTGCCTGGTCAGCTGCAGGGGTAGAACAGCAGTCTGAATGTGGGGCCTCAAGCCAGGCCTGGCCTCTCTGGGGACCTGGAAAGCATCCACAGATAGGGGTGGAGGACAATTCGGCGACTGCTGGAAACAGGATCCCTGAGGGCTGATGGGAAAGTTATCATGTCTGGCCAAGGGTGGAAGGAACCCAGAGGAAAAAAAACCAAGAAGGCAAAGAGGGTCAGCACATGCTCAATTCAAGGTCACACAGCAAAACCGTGGGGCAGCCAAGAGCTGCATCTGTTGGGTGTATGAGTGAGGAGGAGCTCCATGTGCAGGGAGGTGACAGCTGAGGCTGTTCCTGCCCTAGGACAAACGTGTAGCTATTCCTGGGCACAGAGCAATCAGTGTTTGTGAGTGAATGAATGAATGAATGAATGATGCACAGCCCTTAGTTTAAAAATGGGAGAACTGAGCCCATTCAGCGTGGCTCAGTGGTTGAGCATCGACCTATGAAGCAGGAGGTCAGGTTTGATTCCTGGTCAGGGCACATGCCCAGGTTGCATGCCTCTTCAGTGTGAGGCACACAGGAGGCAGCTGACCAGTGATTCTCTCTCATCACTTTTGTTTCTGTCTCTCTCTCTCTCCCACTCCCTTCTGCTCTGAAATCAATAAAAATATATTTTCAAAAACAGAGAGAGTACTGTCAAATGTCTTGCTAGAAGCTCAAACCACTGAAAGTCATAGCTCTGCCCTCGAGTTTCCATCCTCTACTCCTTTTTCATGCAGTTAGCTGCCTCTGCACACAGGCCACCTCCTCCCACCTCAAAGTCACAGTCACTCTTTCTGCCAAGGTCTTCTCCCTACACCTGAGCCAGGGGTCCAGCCCGTCGAATCTCCCCTAGGCCTTTCCCCTCTGCATTTTCTATCTCGTCCTTTTCCCAGATTCTTCCTTAGCCTAGCATGGTGATTCTCAAACTTTTTGCATGCATCAGAATCTCCTGGAAGGATTATTAAATTACAGATTTTTGGAACCAAAGAATTTGCATTTCTAACAAATTCCAGTGGTTCTGACAAATGGCCCTTGGACCAGTAGCATCAGCCCTATCTGGGAACGGATTAGACATGCACATTCTCAGGCCCCATTCCAGGCCCACTGAATCAAAAATTGGGGGGCTAGATAGAGCCCTGCAATCTGTGTTTTAATGGAACCTCCAGGTGAGTCTCATGCACCCTAAAGTCTGAGAATCACTGATCAGCTTATTGAATAAAACCCGAACATTATAGCCAGGGAAATTTGAGTTTGGATCCTTGCTGTCTCCCTTCCTGTCTGTGTACTGAGGTCACATGGCTTACTATCTCTAAGCCTCAACATTTTAATCTATACTTGGGAATGATAATACTCATCCCTTTGAATAGTCATGAAGATGAAATGAGATAATGTAGGTAAATCACTCACTCAACTGTTCAATAAATGGAAGCAATATTTGCTTAATCTATTAAAAAATGCCTAAATCTCTATTATTATTTAAAACAATAAAAATCCTTCTCTCTACCCAATGTCCTACTCTAACCTTCATAGCCAAGCCCATAAAAATCTCCGTTCTCTCTCTTCACTTTCTTACATCTCATCACTCATTAGCTGCCACAATTGGCATCTGTCCTCAACACTCCACTATACTGCCTTGCTAAGATCATCCATGATCAAATTCTGAAGGTAGCGGGCTCTGCGGGTCTCATTTTGGTCATCTCTGTCTTGTTTGTGAGATTCTCACTTCCCTTGGTTTTTATATAGCCACCCTTCATGATGCTGCTCCTACCTTCCTGCTAATCCTGCCTCAGTCTCTTTAACTGGCTCTTCCCCCAACTACTATTCTCCACGATTGACTTTTATTTTTTTCTCAAGTGACCACTGCTTTACCTACCACCTATTCACATTCCCAGACAGGAGCTCTCTGGAGTTCCAGGCATCTCCAAATGACAACTACATTTCCCAACTCAGAAGACCCAGGGCACCTCAAAGTCAACACAACCCAATGGCCACACTCATTGCGCACCTCCGAGCTCTTTCTCCGTCTCAGTTCCCAAATAGAACAGGAGCTGTTGAGACCAGAGTCATGATCTGACTCTCTCTGTTCTCCCATTCCTGGCCTCAGAGCCAGTTAAGCACTTAATAATATTTAGTGAATGCATGAATCAACAAAGTGAATTATGTCATGTGATTTGGTAACTTTTATGAAGAGAAATTTAAAAACTCTCATAGGAAAAAGGAAATGAATTACTTTATAAATACACACTGTTAGTCAAAGTCATCACTTCTTCTAGAATCTAGAATCTAGATCTTAACTTCAAATTCACCAGTCTTTAGTGCTTGAAATCCATCTTTTCCCTTATTAATAATTAGGATATTTACCCATTCCAGACTTTGGATACCTGTCTTCATAAATCCTATAAAATTACCACAACAGTAAGCACTTCAATTCTGCTAGAATACAATTTACCTGAGCCTTGAATACCTGTCAGCAGTGAAGTGTTTTCTCACTATTACTTATCTGTGGTTTCTATTCCTTTTTAACTATGTTTGTTCTGCCGTTTTCCTTTTGAAGATCATTCTCCTTGAAAGGAAAGACAGAGGTGAAACCAAAGTTTGGTAAGTTTTGTTCTCTGGGTCACTTAACCTCATACCACCCATCCTTATTCCATCAAGCCTTTACCTCGTCCTGATTCTTTAATTCAAAATATAGTCTCCAATGTCCTTTTCTATCGTCTTGAGCATTTTTATCATAACAATGTTTAGAACAAGGAGGCTAAAAAGGGCTAATTCCAATGTAACCCTAATATTTTGGGCTAGTGACCTGAATCCATGCCAGCGAGCTCAGTGTACATTCTTGATAACCTGTAATTAAATCACTACCTCCTTCCCAGATACCGGCCTTGCAGAACCTGTTACTGTGAACAGTGCACTGCCCCAGAGTAAGGATTATTAACACTAGCACCAGGCCAGGCCGTCAGATATGGCCTGGAGACCCCCAAACCCCGGGGCATTCTTGCAAAGCCTGCGAAAAGGACTGGAAGCATAATCCATATTTGCGGGACAAAGACCACAGGGAAATATAAAAAGAAGCCGCATGCATATTTCTGCACTCAGATTTGGAAAGCTATTCCCTGAGTCCACTGGTGTATTAAACAGTGTCCCTCCTCTTCTTTAAAAGCATCGCTTGGTTTTTCTTTGATCTTCTGCAACAAGACTTGCTGATCATGTTACTGCATTTTTATCCACTTTAGGAATATTCATTCTTGGCAATGAGCCTCTCCTCAGTGTGTTGAATCTGGGCCAAAAAAGAACAGGTAGGGACCCAGACTGAGAACAAAGCAGGTGTCCCCTGCCTTGGGGAGGACCAAGGAATACAAGCAGCACGCCAGGTATCAAAAGGACTCACGTTTTGAGCATCAGGTCTCAGTAACAAAATAAACAAGCCCTGGACTGGCCAGATGTCTCCTGTTGAACCAGGCAGGTAGGTATGTTGGCTTCTTATCTGATAACATGCACATTTCAAATTTGTTGTTATTTTACTTTTAGATTTGCCTTATCTTAATTTTAGATTGCTATTTAATCAGCAGTGGTTTGGAACATTTCAGTTTTTAGTTTCCTACAAAGTTAAGTATTTAATGATCTGTAAACAAACACTTGAGAAGATGCTACTTAGAAAGCCTCAATCCCTCAGTATTTTGTTAAATGAATTCACTCTTGAATCTATCTTCTGGTTTTCATTCTGCTACTAATATGAAAAAACAAAAAAAAACGGGGGCTGGGGATGGTGAAGGCTAAATATTTTGTTTTTTCCCCTCTATTCCAAATGAGGGTAGTCTTTTTGTGGAAGCTCCTTGGCTTCCACAAGTGGAAGGGATGAAAGAGAAAGAGGAGAAAGAAAGCAGGGATGTGAGAGTACAGGATTAGGAGCACAGCAGGATCTGGAGGGAGAAGAATAAACCATGTAAGTGTAGGTTAAAATCTAAGAAGAGAAACACCAAGAAGAAATTACAGGGGCGGAGGGGGGAGGTTGAGGGGAGGGGGAGACAAGACTGTGATGAAAACAACTGCTTATGCTCTGCACTCACTTCAGATTCCAAGATTGGGATCAAAACTCTGCACGTGGTGATGCTTGGAGCACATCCTCGTGAAACAGGCACTCATTCCTGAGACCTCCTGACTTCGTTAGGATTTTTAATTTTATCAATCATAAGAATAAGAACTTTTTCTTACAGGACTGTCAGATTTTCTTTTCTTTCCATAGCCACTTGTGCCTCTTGGGTCCCTTCTAGAATCTAAGGTTTGGGGATCATGGGTCTTGAGAAATCTGCCTCTCCCTAGAAGTTAGGGTTCTTCCCCCTGGCTATTATACACTTAGTGGCCAGATTATTATGATCTCGAAACGCATAGTAATCTGGCCACTCTGTGTGTGTGTGTGTGTGTGTGTGTGTGTGTGTGGTGTGTGTGTATTAGAGGACCAATGCATGAATTTGTGCATGGGTGGGGTCTGGCCAGCCTAACCAGGGGGAGGGGAAATGGGCAGTTGGCTGGCCTGCCTGCTGGTCTAACTCCTGGTTGAGGGGACAATTTGCACATTAGCTTTTTATTATATAGGATATTATATAGGATATATACTGAGTGGCCAGATTATTTTGCATTCAGAGATCGTAATAATCTGGCCACTCAGTGTATATAGCATGCCAGTCACTTCTACTTCAGCAATTTATCTTCCCTATTCACCTGAATTAGGTCCAGAGCAGCAGCTCCTCTTTTCACTTCTAAGAAATGAAACTGTCAGGATGGCAAGTCAAATAACCTCAGATGTTCTTCTTCCAATGTTTTGTCATCATTGTCTCATTTGAAAATCTGTCCTGATGAGGTTTTAGCTGCAGGTCCCCAACATGTTTCCATCTAATTCCCCAAAGATCCCCAGCACTTCCCAGTTGACTGTGATCACAGAGCCATCCCCATGTGGTCACACAATCAAGGAGACCTCTATAACTGCCATGACCCGGGCAGTGAGCACAGCTGGTATCTGAAGACCAAGGAATGGGAAAGGCAGAAGTCAAAGGAAGAACAAAACTGAAGGTGGAGAGGTGTGTAAAGACTCCAAATGCCTGGAAGGGAGAGTGCAAAATATCAAACAGGTGGGAGCATTCCAAACATTTCAGCGTGGATCAAAGCATTTTATATACACACACACACACACACACTAGAGGCCTGGAGTACAAAATTTGTGCATGGGAGAGGGGGGGGAGGGGGATGTCCCTTAGCCCAGCCTGCACCCTCTCCAATCTGGGACCCCTCCAGGGGCTTCTTGTGTTGCCAGGGAAACCCAAGCCTCTGTTCTCTCCAGCTCAGTGATTGCCTCCATTTCTGTATCTTTTATAATTGAAACATTGTAACATTGGGCAGGTGGAAAGCTTGGCTTCCTCTGTTGCCAGGGAAACCTAAGTCTTCCTCCTGCTCTCAGTGGTAGCAGCCATCTTGGTTGGGACTTATTTGCATAATCTGCTCCCAATTGGCTGGTGGACGTGGTTATGGGCATGGTTTGTGGGTGTGGCAAAGTTATGGTCAAATTTGCATATTATTCTTTTATTAGATAGGAAATATATATATCAAGTGTGCCTCAGTGGTTGAGCATTGACCTATGAACCAGGAGGTCACAGTTTGATTCCCAGACAGGGCACATGCCCAGGTTGCAGGCTCTGTGTGGGGCATGCAGGAAGCAGCATATCAATGATTCTATCTCATCATTAATGTTTCTCTCTCTCTCTCCCTTTCCCTGTCTGAAATCAATAACAATATTTAAAATATAAATGAATAAAGCCCATACAAAAATAGCTTGAGCAAACCGGTGGGGTTTATTTTGATCCTGATTTGATTTGTCTAGTTGTGCTGTTTTACAGATTCGTGAGAGCGGAATCTCATGTTTGTTCACTACTCTGTCCCGGGGCCTAGCACAGCCACAGGTACATAGATAGTAACAGCTCAAGAAATGAGTAGTAAACCAATCAAATACCAGTGTCTTCAACTTTTTAAAAATAAACCAGCATTGGCATGGCACATGGTGATTGGAACTGATTTCGAGGGCCAACACCAAAGAGGAGATTATCCTCCATTGCTGAGGCAACCCTCTGGTGAGGGTTTGTCTTCTGTCAGAATTACTTCAATTCCTAAACCTCTGGCAGTTTCAATACCACTAAACAACTCCTACTAACAGAAATGAGAGAAGGGGTTTTTGGTACTTTTACTGTAGCATCTTTGCCATAAACATCTTTGCCACAAGCATTTACGCCACATAACTAACTGGCTATCGGCAATTTTGCCATAAAAAAAAAGATATGATTATGACAAAAGAAGGAGGGACATTTAAAAGGACATAATTACACATGAAAAGTGAATAACAAAATTAAAAAGACTTTTTAAAAAATCTGTGAAGGTTCATGGCAACACTGCACCAATATCTGATGTTACATGGTGGATTGAACTGAAGCACTTACCTCCATTCTATTGGGAATGTGGATTTAGCTCGGCACCTTCGTAGATGGCCCTGGCTTGTCTTTCTCCTCCCAGTGAGTGTGTTTCAAAATAAGAAACCAACTCTTGGGGCGAATCACCCTCATATGGAAGAAATGCTAATGAGTTGAAGACCATCACCATGTCCACTGCACTCTATAGACAAAAAGGCGGGCTAGCTAAGATTTATATATAAATCAAAAATGAAGTAACTGTGAGCACTTTATCAATAAAGAAATGAAACCAAACTGACGTCTATCTTCAATACATTAGGTGTGCTGAATGCGGTTGACTTGTCAATGGAGAAATGTAACTGACCAAAGAAAAGAAAACCCAACAGTCTACCAGGGATTTTTTTTTTACAACAAAATTGCCTTAGATCAATTAGTTATGTGGTAAAAATGTGGCAAAAATACTTGTGACAAGTTATCTATGGCAAAAATGCTATGGCAAAAATATCGATCCTACATTTTATAGAAGTATAAATCAACTAGACACTTCAAACAAGTAATTACTTCTTTGAAAGTTTTTTCCTAAACAAAATTAATCTGAAACTTTAGAGGGCACTATTAAATATATTTTCCCTTGGCTTAAAATTGTTACTAGTGGGAGTCTTTTGAATGGCAATAATGGACTTTTTTAAAAAAAAATTGTGCTACAAAATGCATAGATTCAATGCCTATCTGAACCATATAATAATTTAACAGTTCTCCAATTCCAAGCTACAATTCCCACCAGAGTAATGGTCTCACTATTATCACTTATGTTGAAGTCTGCCCAATAGGTTAAAGAGATTTCTGGTTCTCTAACACTTCAGAGAGAGATATTTTCATTTGGTAATTTTTGCAGCAAAATAGTCCTAATATCCAATTGTCTGTAACTTTGTGACTCTTTGAATCCGCTTTTGTAAGCACACTGAGCACTTTCTGTGCTGGTTTGCCTGCTCCTGACCTCCACCTTCTCTGTCCCTCAGCCTAGAAGGTGGGCACAGAGCAAGCCACCAGGAGGCCTGTCAAAGGCTGAGCATTGCCATGGATGGACAAGCTTTCCTGAGGCTTCCGCCTGCTGTTGGCTTGTTTTGGGAACGATGATCTGGTGGCCTGTCCCTCCTGCTGAGAAAGCTAAGCACAAGAAAAGGTCATGAAAGGCAAAAACTGGGAGTAGCACCTTGGTTCAGTCTTTCTCACAAATTGTCACCGAAACACACAAGCCATAAAGCTGCATTTGAGTAGGTGACAATAAAAGCTAAATGCATGGAAATAATTTTGAAGTGTTTTTTATAGAGTAAAAAATAGGACTTAAAAATGGATCCTGAGTAAATGAATGAGAGAGCTCCTCTCTATAAATCTCTTTGTTCCCAGGGCTTCTCTCTATAAATCTCTTTGTTTCCAGGTACCTACAAAATGCTGGAATTCTACATTTAGCATACTAATGCTCAGTGCCATGAATGGAACAAAGGAGAGAAGAGAAAAAGCATTTTGTTTTCCTTCCAACGCCCTTCCCCTTAGCTTTAACCCTTGGGGCTGAGGCTGGTTATGGGAGTGAGCAGTCAATAAGCTACTGGATGAAGAACAAATAGAAATGAACTCTGAAGCTAAGCAAAGGTGAAGGTTAACCATGAGTGCAGGATACATGATCAAAGAGGAGCACTTATCCTAGACAGGGTATGATTCTGAAACCAACTCCAATGTAGGGGCTTTCCCACACCACCAAGCAATTCTTGGATATCATCTGTGTGTCCTACAATCAAACTCAATTCTGATACTGTCTCCCTGGAGAGCATCAGATCCCACAGGTTAAGGATTCAGGCCTACACACATGCCCTCCACTTCAGATGTCAATTGCAAACCCAGGTTGTCACCTATGCTTCTAACCTACCAGCTATAGATCAGGGATCCCGACAACTCTTTCCTCGGATTTGATTGATTTGCTAGAATTTTATCCACTGCCTCATAGAATTTAGGGAGACATTTACTTATTACCAGATTACCAGTTTTTTATAAACGAATATAACTCAGGAACAACCAGAGGGAAGATGCAGAGGGCAAAATGTGGGGAGAGGGTGCAGAAATCCCACCCCTCCCTCCAAGGGTCTCCCTCCCCCTGCATCTCCACTGGAAGCTCTCTGAACCTCTTCCTTTGGGTTTTTTATGGAAAGTTCTTTATGAAGATATGGTTGAATAACAGGCTATTGGTGATTGAACTCGCTCTGTAGGCCCTCTCGCCTTCTTGCGGGGGGGCGGGGGGGGCGGCATTGAAAGTTCCAATCCCCTAATCATCTGGTGGGTGCCACTGGCAACCAGCGTCCATTCTTAGGGTGCCTAGAGGCTTTTCTAAAGGCACTTCATTTACA
The DNA here is from genome assembly GCA_027563665.1 of Antrozous pallidus. NCBI lineage: Eukaryota > Metazoa > Chordata > Mammalia > Chiroptera > Vespertilionidae > Antrozous > Antrozous pallidus. Next base: position 91,607,768 of record CM050517.1, read on the forward strand.
TTAACAAGTGCACCCTGTACACTTAGGAAATTCCAGGACTTTTAGGAGCTTTGTGCCAGAAATGGGGATGAAGACCAAATATGTATTTCTTACTATAAATCACAGTATCACATAGACTTGCTAGAGAGTAAAGCGGGGGGGGCTCTAAAGCCTTGTGACCATGGCCAGATGGAAAACTGGGATCTGAAGCTAGAAGTCAGTCCGAAAGAATGAGGACAAGACCAAGAGAGTGAGTGCAGGAGATTGAGCCCTAAAAATGTCCCCTGATACAATGCTACAGGAAAAAGGTGTGAGCATTCATGTGCTTTCTTAGGTAGGAGGTGGTGGGGAGCCATTAAAGGGCATCATGCTTTTCAGGACATTTTTAGAATCAGACTCCCATTTCTTCACATGCTGACATCATAATGTGAGCATGAGGGGTGTGTGTGTGTGTGTGTGTGTTTGTGTGTATTGAGAAGGATGTTTCGATCTGGTTCCTTAAGGATTCACAATAGCAACTAACAGTCTCTCCAAGTAGGCAAGTCATTAATTCTATTTATCTGAGCATAAAATAAGGCCCAGCACTGGACTGGAATAAACGCTGTCCTTCATGTCAGTAATTCATGCTCAGGGAATGTGTTTTGTTCAGCAAGAGCAGAAAAGTGAGCTAAATAAGGGCTCTTTTTCTATAGGGTTTCTGACATTTGGAGAATTATGTAGGTTATTGTTAATGTCAAATAAGCATCCTCTAAAAAAAGAAGAAGAAAAGAAAAATGCTCTGAAAGGACCTGAAATACCCATATGTGGAACAGTCTCATATCTGCCTAACTGATGTGAGTCACAGGGAAGGGATAATGTGGAAATAAAACAGGAAACAGGAAACAAACAAAACCATTTATAACACATGAAAACGGTCAGGCGAGAAGGCTGGAACGCACGAGGTGTAGAAAGAGAGTGCGTTTGTGCCTCAAGCTACTGGTGAGTCCTTCAAGAGCACCTCACCCTTGGAGGAAGGTTCCCTTTAATTCTGTCAAGGTTGGTGTCTGCATAGGTTATGTGCCAAGTAATTGTCCGGTCTCAAGTTCACCGTGTTGTGAGGCTATTTTAAAGATGAATGGGCACATAAAACATATTTTGTCCTATTCTCCACTTTAAATGTGTCTCTGGAACAAAACTTGTACTTGAAATGAAATGGAGAAATGTGATTTTTATGAGTTACAGGGGTGTGTTTTTTCCCTTCACACCACTGACAGTAGAACAAAAACATTAGAGAAAGACAGCCCAATGTCACGGGCGTATCTGGACATTTGTTCCTGCCGTGAAACACAAGGGACATAGGGAACCCCCTCCCTGACTAACACCAGGACATTCCCGAAGCTCTGCCCTCACACTCCAATGCTTTTCAGTAGCTAAAAGAATTTTGCATTCCTTCCTGTAGGCACTGTAAACTCAGAAAGAAAGATTCATCTGCAACACACTCTATCAATAGACGGTATCCGTTTTCCTTTCTGAAATAGATACCTTTAAAAAATATCTGCTAAGAAAAAGAGCAAGGGAAAAAACAGGGTCTTTATTTATGAATTGTTCTTTTTTTTAATTCATACTATTTATTCGGACTATTTCCAAAACCAGGCAAATCATCCTAATCTTCCTAACAGAGGTACACAATGCCACCTAAGAATTACTGTTTTCCCAAACCTGTGAAAAGCCAAGATTTCATTAGATGCCAAGATAAATCATCTGTATGTGCTCACATGTGCACCCTGGCGATTCCTTTGAAATTCAAGGTTATAAATAATTCCCAAACTCGAGTGTGCGCTGGTATTTTAATGTGGATTCTTTGCACTACTGGGCTGGTGTCATTTCTTTCGATTCAGTCATTATCTCTGACAGGCTGGTTCTAGTCCACTCGGGATACTGATGGGAGAACAGCCATCATCCGCCCTAAGAGTATCAATTACGTGTTGAAAGCACACAATCGGAGTCATGCAGAAACCACTGTACATGCATCACGGTGTTTTCATAAAAACTCCTTTATTTACTCTAAACAGTGCTGTGCCTCTTGGCGTCTGGTCATTTTGCAAACTGTTTAACCTTCTTAAGTCTTTTCGAGAAATCTGAAAGGACAAAAAGGAAACCCTCAGCTCAAGATTACATTTTCTGTTGTTCTTATAAAAATCAGCTCTTCTCTGGATAGCTGACATGAGGCGAAGCTTCAAGGCCGCAGCCTAAGGTGCCATAAATACTGTGCAGAAGGGACAGCTCTCAGCCAGGTCTGATCGATCTCAGAGCCAAGGAACTCTGTCAGCTGCCGTGTTCTTCACAAGTTTTTCTCCTCGTGAGTATCTGAAAGGGTACAGTCCCTGGTGGATTTCCTGCTTAAGGCCAGTTAGCAAGGGGTTCTCACAGTAGAAGCTGGATCTCTCTCTCTCTCTCTCTCTCTCTCTCTCTCTCTCTCTCTCTCTCTCTCTCTCACACACACACACACACACACACACACACACACACACACACACACACAGCCTCACTCCACTCAGGACTCTTGGGACTCAGCCCTGAGCCAGCTCTGCTCCCCAGGCTGCCTGATTTCTGGGAGCAAAAAAAAAAAAAAAGCGCAAATGAGCCCAACATCTGCCCTAACCAACAGAACCAAAAAAAAGCCTGCCTTTCTCTGTCCCTTCTTGTTGTTGTCAATCCTCACCCGAGGATATTTCTCCACTGATTTTTAGGGAGAGTGGAAGAGAGAGGGAAAGACAGAGACAAACACCAAAGTGAGAGAAACATATCAATTGGTTGCCTCCTGCACATTCCCAACCATGGCCTGGGCCGGGGAGGAGCTTGCAACCAAAGAACATGCCCTTAACCAGAACCGAACCCAGGACCTTTGGTCTGCAGGCTGGCACTCGATCCACTGAGCCAGCTAAGCCTCCATCTCCTTTTAAATAGGATCACGTGGGCCATGTCCACACACACCGCTCAAGCCCTCTCACCCCACAGACCAAACCACCTGCCTCTTCTTCGTACCCATGAGCTCCATGAGCTCACCACAAGCACAAACACTTGCTGAGAGAGGCTTCGGGGTGAGAGGGGAAGGCCCACACTTCCCTCCTCGTGCCCACAGTCCCTAGTGGACAGAGACGGCCACAAGGATGCGAAATGACTTCATCTTCCCAAACCAATCCCCACGCCCTTAGGTCAGTGGGAAGGGCACACATGACTGCTTGGGGGGTTCCATACAGGAGCCCAGCCCTGTGCTTCCGCAGACATACACCCACCGAGAAAGAATGACCCCAGCTGGACAGTGGGGCGTACAGATAACAATCGCAGTACAGTTGAGAACTGCTCTGTGTGGGCTGATTATCCACAGGGTACCATGCTCTGCCAGGACCAGTGAGGGAGAGGGGCTGTCTCCCCCAGGCGTTCTTCTAGGATCAGCTGTTTCAGCTCCTGTTTTTAATAACAGCCCAAACCAGAACCGATACCACAAAGGAGAAAAGACTCTGAGAATGTTTGTTTATGCACCCATCCTTGATGGTCTAAGGCACAGGTTTGCTTGGATCTGCCCACCACACCTCTTAGGGTGGATTTTGAAAGATGGTCCAATGGTTTGGGTCATTTCCCCACACTTTAACTCCTCAAAATAAAAAATAAAAACAACTTCAATATCTTTGTGAAAAACTCTTCAGTGTTTTTCTAGGCATACCTGTACATTGTTTTAAATTTAAGATCGTACTACACATGCTTTTAAGTTTTTTTTACTTACATTTTTTATTTTTTCATTAAATATTCTTTGACAATACTTTTGTAAATAAATTATTCTTTGATGGCTTTGGGGGCATTTATTAATTTAATTAAACATTAAACATTTAGGTCTAATTAGGGACAAATACATCTGTGGTGTGAATCTGAAAAAGCCAGCAGAAGTCCAGGTCCCAAGGAGACTTACTTTTCTCTGTTTTATTACCAATGTTTAATATTGATATGTAGATTTCTTCATTCTCACTGATGGCTTCCAATTCTCAAAAACTTATGTTTTGGTATTTATTAAGTCTAGGGGTCATATTGTCTGGCTGAGTGTGAAATAGTATTTATCTCGTTTGTAAAAATACACACATCTTTACTAATCCAGAACCGCAGCCACATTTGTTGTTAGACACTCCATGTAACCCTGACGACTCATTCAGTTCTAATGTTTAGGCTAACAGAGCATGAGCAGTTTGTAATCTTTAGCCTTCCCTTTCTAATCATCTTGTGAAAACGTTTGTCAAGAGAAAAGCACAACACAGTCTCGTTCACATAAGCAGTCGTTTGGGCACGAAAAGATGTTTGACTGTCCTTGCCCTTTCGCTCTGTAGACCAGAAGCAATTGGAGGTTAAGCCAATGTTACCGAGCTGGCAATGCTTACGCAGAACCTTCTCATCAGCATCACCGGCAGACTTGGGGTATGTAGAAAGCTTCCTTGCAGATCAAACCATGATTTAAACTTTAAAAAGCATATTACAATGAAACAGCATTCCCTCAGGATGATTTGAAAACAGATTCTCCAGCTGGAGAAAGAGAAATCTCCCTCCCATACACTGCTGACATCGTTTTATCGTCATGAACTAGCAGCAGCAGTAGACAATTAATTGGTTTAGCTGTCTAATGATTTTTAAAAAGAATAGGTTATGGCCAATAATTCTGAAAGTAAAAATCATTCTGTTTGACAGCTATTCCCTGGTTCAATTTGTTTATACTTAATAATTCCATCTAACACATCATTCCTATGGATACTTAGGGCCTTAGTAATTTCAGTGGGAAGCTCTTTTGCCAAACCAGATGTTTCTTGAGCAAACTGCTAAAAACTCTCTATGACTGACAGATAATTGGCAACTCCACCTTTGAAAATATTCCAAGATGTATTATATCTACCACATTCTACGTACAATAGAGAGCTTGGAGACATTGACAATTCATTTGTTTTTGTAAATGAATGTAGAGGGGCTTTCTATAAAAATAAAAAAATTCCATATCCCACCCAAAGATCTTTTGAGCCATCTCACTGGAGAGTTGAAATGGTCATCCATTCACCCATGAGTTTTAATTTAGATTCCAATAGGAAGATGAGATTAGGAGAGAATTCTGGCGAATGTGATCCCTGGTTTGATTCTGAAGGACAAGTAAGGATTAAGAGGAAAAGTGGTAGAGAAGGAACAGAAGTGTTCACACCCACCCTCTCCCCCACAGAGCAGGAATAGTCCCCTCCTGCGTGGAAAGAGACGGATGGGAAAGGAAAGCTCCTCCCCCACAAAGGGCAGCACCGTGTGAGCAGAACAAGTGGAAAATAATCTCAAAGTATGTCAGCTAAGAATTTTTGGAGCGAGAGAAATGTACCTTTAAATGTGTCTAATAGATGCTGTTTGAAAGAACAAATATAGCACTTCTTTGCATAGCCCAGGCTAGAGAATAGAGCCAAGACATGAAAATAAAAGACAGAGTGGCCAACTGTCCTGGCTTGCCAGGGATAAGGGGTACCCCAAAATGAGGAATATTTTCTTAAATGCAGGACATTGCTGGGCAAACAAGAACAGTTGGTCAGCTGGGATGACAGAACCCCCGTTTAATTAAAGGAAGACACCTTTTAACAGTCACAGCTGCCTGATGGGAGGTAACAAGTTTGCTCTCACTGGAGAGACTCAAACTCAGCTCAGCAGGAGGCTGCCAATCAAAGGAAGGCGAGAGTTAATAACGTTAAAAGGCAAACCCATCGATGGAATCCAGGACTTCCTAAGGCATATGTGAAATGAGGAGATCAAGTCCATGAGCCGGCAAGGCAAAGACTTCCTTTACTTCCAGACATGCCACATATTCTCAGTATTCTTTTTTTTTTTTCTTTCTCATGGTTGACCACTTGCTTACAGCTTAAAGCCAGTCAGAAGAACAGTGCTGGTGCCCTGCCTGAGGGCCAGCCTTGGGGCCTCAATTAGAAGAGAATAACCAGGTTCTGCTCACCGAGAAGGAAGCAAAGCACCCTGCATCCTGGCCTTTCAGAATCTTACTGGAATATAAGCATTATCAAATTAATTATTGGTTTATTTTTGGCATCTATCTAATAACCTTCTTCTAAGAAATGTATTTGTTATGTATTTATATAAATATGTATACATATATATATGTGTGTGTATATATATATATATATATATATGCACATATTTACACAGTTTAAGAGGGAATGAAGAAAAATTTAGCTCTAATTCCAACCGCAGTTCTTTTCTATTCTGTTGCCCCACCCACCCATCCCATGCCTAATAGACACACACATTGATAATTTTCTTCTGCTAGAAACTGTATTACAGGTAACATTCTCTCTACAAAGGACTTGGTTCTACTTGCCATAGCAGATTACAGTTGAATTAAACAGTGTTTGAGCTGGAAAAGGGAAGCTAGTTCACTCATGCCTCTCTCTCAGTTTCCTCTTAATTTATTGAGGGCCTGCTTTATTTTGGGAGAGAAGGGATAGAAAATACCATAAAGGATATGGCCTGGGTTATCACAAACTTGTGAGAATAGCAAAATGCCCTTCTGACAATTAAATAAGTCCCTATTTTATGACTAATGATGCTTTGCTTTCTATACACCTTTAAGCTTGGGGACCACGGGCGGTGATGAATTAGAGCTGCAGGTGCCAGAGCCTCTGGTTTACAGGAGACTAGACTGGTCCACAGTTACCATAAGAACCTATGGTTGGAATGACTATACTAGAATGTGGCCATTTTCTCAGGACAGCCAAGTTTACTCATGTTATCCCAGCATCATTAATAGCACCCCAAGTTTGGGTGGTAAGTTAAATGATCGCCCAACACATGGGGCCTATTTTGGGCATGGTCAGAGTGGGGGGCTGAAATTACATAGCCAGTGGCATTTGCCTACCCCTCTGGGTCTTTTTGAGTCTTTGAGTATTTGGTTTCTAACATACACCCATACTGAGTTCAGGTCTCTGGCAGTTGTGTATGCCAAGGTGTATATGGCAATATTTTTTATTACCATTAAATCAGGATTTAAAGGAATTTATGAGCACTTAAGGAAAACATGTAATAAAATTGAATTCACAATGTTCCCCAACAAGACCTTTGTGGGCTTTGTCTTGTTTTCATGTTTCATTAACAATAAGAGAATGGAGAATAACGATTGGCTGGCCATGGTGATTTTTTAAGTTTGGATATTCTTTTTGGCACTGTTGCTACTCTAACCTGTCAGACTAGCCTAGCCAAACTCACCCTAGAAAAGCATAAAGGCTGAGATTTTGGTAGGAATACTTACCCTCCTTTTCACTATCAGTAAGCTTCCTGGGTGACCATTATTATTTAGTAGCTAGATGACAAAAGTCAAGTCTGCAAATAACTGTGACCCAGACACTTAAGATTTCAGAAAACTGGAGACAAGATCTCAAACTTAGCTAGTTGGCCACAAACAGGTAAATTTTCCAGACCTATAGAGCAAGTGTAAGATTGAGCCATCCCCAAACTGGCTCAGAGATGCCACCAGTCACCACCAACACAGTAAGCTATAACTAGCGTTTAAGAGAGAGATTTTAAAACTGAGGATCATATTGAAAAAGAAAAAACTAGAAATGTGTAGCCAGAATGGCATGGAGGGGTGGGAAAAACAAGGGGGAGAAGAGCAATAGGAACCATATACTCAAAATGAGGCTGGTTCTATGTGAGACTCAGCCCTTTCCAAGACTGAGGGCAGCCCATCAGGAAGTCTCCTTGACTGAGGGACTAGATAGCTATGCTAAGAGGAGACAGTCAGACTGACAAACTTCATCCAGTTAACAAAAGCTTTGTTGTTGGTGGAGAGAGAAGATTCTAAATATAGCATTGTGTCTGTCACTCAAGAAATCCTATTGAGTATCTGTGATGTGCCAGGCACTGTTCTAGGTGGGGGCAGGAGATACACAGTCAACAAATGAACAAATAAATGCATCAAATAAACTCAGATAAGTGCCATGAGGAAAATAAAGCAGAGTGACGTAATGGCTCCGTTATGGGGGGAAGGGAAGGACTATTTCAGCTGGAGTCATCAGAGACAGTCGCCCTAAAAGAGATGCAATCTGGATGAAAAAGGGAGTCATCCTGGGGGTGAATCAACTGAGATAAGATCGCATCCACTGCATTTGACCGCACAGAATTCACTGACCCTACAAAAGCAGTTTCATTAGAGAAGTGGTTTAGATGCCAAGTAGGAGTAGGACGATGAGGTGAGGACACAATAAAGTGGGGTAAGGAAGTGGAGGCAGAGATTGCAGATAACCATCCACTTGAGAGCTAAGCTTCCTAGAAATTGAACGGATATGAGCAACAGCAGGAGAGCTCCATCCTGGAACATTGCTGAGAGGCAGAGTCAGGCGTGCAGAAAAGAGAAGAAGAAAAGTTCTTACAAAACCAGCAGAGAATCAGGCCAGAACACATGCCGAGGCTGGTCTTGGAGAAGAAAAGTGACACTTCCTCTGTATGAATGGGAAGAGAGGAAAGGAAGAGACAAATGCTGGGCTGGTTTCAGAGGTCTGAGAATGGGAAGGGTTTTCCATCTCATTACATCTATTTTCTTCTTTTATTTTAAATATGTTGTTATTGATTTTAGAGAGAGGGGGAGAAGGAGAGAGAGACAGAAGCATTGAGAGAGAAACATTGATGGCTGCCTCCTGCATGCCCCTGCACTGGAGATCGAGCTCACAACCTAGGCATGTGCCCTACCCAGGAATAGACATCTTGGTGCATGGTTCAATGCTCAACCACTGAGCCGCATCAGCAGGGCCCTCTATTTTCTTTAATGACACAAAATGCAAGGTCTTCAGTGAGAGACATTTGCTAAGAGAAGGTGTACAAGAGGGAAGGGGATGGAAGAAAGTATAAAATAATTATCTTGAGAGAGGTTAAGTTTTCTAGGGAAACACTATTCTGTCTTATGGTGGCAAGTGCCTACATAAGACACTTAAATATTATGATCAATTTATCTAATGAAAAAAATCAAGCAGCCTGCTTATTGATTTTTTTTTCTCCAACTATCCACAATTGTCAAGATATAGGTACAAAGAAGGTAGATAGCTGGACTCAGCCAGCACTAAAGTTCTCCAGCTGAGTGTGAGAGGCAGAGACGTGAATAAGGGAATCTGGATTCTCTATAGGGACGTGATAATGATTTGAACCACAAAATCTAGTTGGGCAAAAAGACAAGCGGAGGATAGTTCATAGATAATGAAATTGTGGTGATAACTATGGTAATAACGGGTGTCTCGGTGAGGAGGTACCAAAATGGCAGTGGTGACATAGAGAGATATGAGTGAGTGACTTCAGAGGTAGTGAAGGATGCAGGGTGTGTTGTGCGGCGGGTGGCAGTGGTAATGTGAAGAAGGTAGGAAGAGTTTTAGCAGAGGAGACAAAGGAAGTAAGAGAAAGTGGAGAATGTCAATGCACTACCGAGAATGACCACATACACTATGAAAAAAGCCTAGAGAACTGAAGTGGAATTGGCTTCAAAAGCTGTGAGCCAGGGATATTATTACTGGGTGAAGTGTGGTCATTAGAGTGTCACCTGGCCATGCATGATGATTAAGATCGTGTGCTCTAGAGTCAGACTGCCAGGGTTTGATCCCAGCTCTTCCACTTCACACAAGGCATCCTGGGTCAACAAAAATAACAGCAAACATATGGTGTTTACTGAGCACTTTACATATTTTTATACCTCGCAACGGATATTTTGACATTCATATCCATGTATACAGGCGTGAACACATTTCTTAGTCTCTGTAAAGCTAATGATATGGCAATGACAGTTTCTATCTTATGGAGTTATTGTGTGTGTTCAGTGAAACAATCTGTCAAAGTGATTAGAATACTGCCTGACTCCGTAGAAGTGTTCAATAAATGTTAACTGATATTTTTCTATGAGGAGAAAAGGATTAGCCACAAAGGAGCAGAGCTTTAGGAAGAAGGAATAGTGCTCTGAAGGCCACATTGGGAAGCAAGGACACCCGCCCACTTCTGGCCTTGTAGAACACGGAATATGAAACAAACAAACAGATCAAATAAAAATAAAATCCTGGCAAAGAGTATCCAGCTAGCTGTCAGACAAGAAAAGGAGCAAGAGAAAGGAGTCAGAGAAAAAGGCTACGCATGTGGGAGAGTTTGCTCCCACATGAAAGAGGAATTTTAAAGCATGGAGCAAGAGTGAAGCTAATGGCGGATGATTGGCTGGAAGAGAAATGTACAGAGGAGTGTGGGTGGAACTGGGAGTCCAGTAGAACCTCATCTCACTCACACACACACACACACACACACACACACACACACACACCCCTGACGGCCTACCCTTGAGAAAGCTATGACTCGTCACTTTGGTCATATGGGTAATGAAAGCAATGCCCGTAAAATGACAGTCATCCAAAGAGGAAAGGCAACTTGGAAAAACAGGAAACAGGCAGCCTGTTTTCAAAGAACAGTATAAATGATAATGTGGCCAAGCAAGATTTAGCCTTGAATCCAGCAAACATTTTTTGAGCATTTACTATATGCCAAAGCCTGAGCTAGGTACACACGTATTTATTATCTCATTTAACCCTCACTACCAAAAATCAAACCATTTTAAGATTGTAAAGTTATTTAAGTCTTTACAGTCTTAATACAGAGTGGATTACTGGATAGATAAACTGGAATATTTCAGAATCCTTCACCCTGTTTACCACTAGGGATGTAATAATTACCTTGAAGGAGACAAGTTAGACACACCTGCCTATATTTTTTTCCCTTGCTCCTTCCTTTAGTTTTTCAGTGGTTCTCAAAGAATTGCTGTAGAGAACTATACCCTCAAATCCATGTAAGTAATTTTGTATGAATAATTTAAAAGATTTTCCAGAATAATTCTGCTTTTGCCTCAAATACTAACTGTATAGCCCAACTTCCAAGTAAGCTGTAGGTACCTCTGTTCAAGAATTTATTGGTAGATGGAGAGGCTTGCGTTTTTGAATTACAAGTCATAAAACAAGGACAACAGGCAAGATGGATTGTTTCTAGACCCATCTTCAGTGGTTCCACATCTGGTTGCCCAAAAATCTCTTTTAAATATTGGATCACAAGGCAATGGTACTTAGGCAACTTTCTAACACAGCATTACATCCAAAATAAAGAGAGGATATCCTTCCAAACTGGCTTACAGAAGATCAATCTTGGAAGTGCAGTGAATGGAGGAGGGAAAACGGAGGTGGGAGGACCTGGGAGAGTGAGAATAGGGTTTCTCACTCTTCCATACAGGGCGGGGTGAAATTAAGTTTCCACTGTGAACACACAAAATAAAGAGTTTATTCTTGTATTATTATGTGTTGTATTATTTTCTATATGGCATACACATGCACTCACAGTTCTTGACAAAAGGGAATTGATTCAAGGTTAGACTCCGGCATGATCAGGTAGGACAAGGTTACAGATGAAAATTCTTAGAAACAAGAGAAATAGTTGGGTGACAGATTTTAGAAGGATTTGTGCATGTTTTGGTTGCTATTTATATTTTGTTACATTTACTTTTGAATTTTTTTAAATTAAAGCATCATTAAGATATCAATTTATCTGTTTTTCAAATTTACTTTAAATTGTAAGTTTTTTGCCATTCACAGAAGTCTGATAATGTCTAAAGAACAGACATATGACTGAATAAAACTGCAGCACCCAGAAATATGTTTCTAGAACCCTAACTATTGAAGAAGATAAAAATTATTCATTGATTTATACACAATTCCAGGTAAGAGAGGCAAAAGTCAACCCCATGGTCTAAGATTAAGTAGACAAAATATGTGGGTGACAGAATTGGTTTACTTTTCAACCATTACATTTCACAAGGTAGAGACAACATTAAAATGGCAATTGAAACTCATTTGTGGTTGATAAACTTAGTGAAGAATTTCAGAAAATATATACTAAGAAAGTATGTTCTTCCTTTGGCTTTTAACACTATATAGCTACAAAGATGCTTAGTTTGTTCTTTGTTAATAGCGAACTCATATGACAGTAATATTTTAAAAGTATTGCAGATAACAATAAAGCTAGGGGCGTTCTAATTTTTCTGAAAGAATATTTTAGAAAAAGGTACATTATAATGAATCAACTTTTATGTGCATTATACTACTGAAAATAGATTAGTAAGCAAGATTGCTTCATATGTCATTATCACCGGATCTTGCACATTTATATTTGATGGTGTTGACACATATATATTTATTTGAAATATGTGTGGCTAAGTAGACACAGCCTTAATTTCTAAAGTATATTTTGGACATAAAATGCTATACTTAGGAAATTCTATTGTCAAGACCTTTCAAAAAGAAAATGAGAAATCATCATCACGATTTATTCTATTTTCTAGATAATGAAATTGAGTGGCTCTCTCAAATCTCAGTGTAAAGTAGAACAGATTCTCATAGTTATTTGGCTCCATGAAAACATTTAATTCTCTTTCCATTTTCATCCATTCTTTTTCCATTTATTGAGCACCCACTCTCTATCAGTTACTGTGTTTCCACATACTGAGAAATCAGAGATAAAGGTCCCCTGACCTCTAGGAGTTTGAAGAGGAAAATAATTTCAATATAAATGAAAAAGTTCTCGGAGCTAAGCACAGGATTTTAAATGAGCTCTCAGGATGCACAACTGAACCACTGAGAAATGTTTTTTGAGGAGCTGGCTTCTGAAGGATACCTGGATATGAAAGGGATAAGAAAGATGTACTAAACAGCAGTAATAGGATTTGCAAAGATACATAGACAGAATATGTCTTGGTCTTCCCAAACAGAGAGATTTATTACGATTGAAGACAGTAAGAAATAAATGATAGAGTAGTAAGAGAAGAGTTTAGAGAGTCAGATGGGGCCAAATTAAAGACCTTCTTTATTTTTTAAGACATTGAAGATGTTAAACTGAGGATTATGTGATCTGAGTCATGTGTTAAAAAAATTTACTATATTTTAAGGTGAAGAATGTATTTTATTAGATCAGGGCTGATTTTAAAAGAGTAGTATAGTGACTATTATTTAAAGATAACAATGGTCAAGTGAACAAGCCAGTGACAAGAGAAGGGAAAGAATCCTGAAGATATTAAAAATATAAAATTGATAAAACTCTACCACTAGTTAGACATGATATGGAGGAAAAAGTTGAAACCTAGACTGTGTACAAAGTTTATCTTGGATAGGGCTATCTCTGCTGGTCCACTGAACAAGAGAGCACACAGAGAAAACCAGATTCAGTAGAGATAACAGTTTAACCAAGTTCCTTTGAGGTGCCTGCAACACAATCAAGGGCAGAGTTCAGGAGAGAAATCTGGGTTGCAACGTGGGCCTGAGATTCATCAGCATGTGGGTCATAACCGAAGCCAGCAAAGTAAAAAGACCTTACATAGAAAGTACGTGGATCAAGAAGTGAAAAGGCCTGAGCATGTTCTGCTAGGGAGTACCAAGGTTTAAGGAAAGGTAAAGGAAGCAGAAAGTGAAACAATATCCTGAAAATCATTAAAGGTTAGCATAATGAAGGGCGAAATGCTCAGTGTATGGTAATACTGAACACTGACAAGAGATGTAGTAAGAAAAAGATGGGAAAGTGTCGCATTTAGCAACCAGGACCCTGATAATATGGAAAGAGAAATTTTAATTGACAGGAATGAGTTGCAGTGAATTCAGGTACAAAAAAAAAAAAATGATGAAGAGGTCTTGGAGACAAGTGTCTTCTGGGGAGAATTTCAGCTATAAATGAATTAAAAAATAATCTAGTAGAGGATGCTGGAGAGTCAGGGAGGGTTGTGGGAGTATGATGTTGTGACTGTGTTTGTTTTTTCTTTGTTGATGGAGACTTCAGTGGGTTTATAAGCTGAGGAGAAATCTTCAAAGGACAAAGATACAGGAGAAAGGGGAGAATCATGTAGAAGAGAATCATAACTACACAAAAAGGAATGGTATCAACTGAATGCATAGAGATTAAATTTCTGACAGTAGTAAATAATTCCTCTGAAATGGGGGAAGTAAGTTGCATCCTGATCTAGAGAGTGCCATCTTAGTAGAAGGGGGTGGAGAAAGAAATAGGAAGTAGCCCAGCTGGCATGGCTCAGTAGTTGAGCATCGACCTATGAACCAAGAAGTCATAGTTAGATTCCTAGTCAGGGCTCAGCCTCTATCCCCAGTGTGAGGCATGCAGGAGGCAGCTAAGAAATAATTCTCTCTCATCATTGATATTTCTATCTCTCTCTTCCTCTCCCTTCTCTGAAATCAATAAATATGTATCTTTTAAAAAAAGAAATGTGAAGCTAAGGAAATTGCCTTCTGATAGACTTCTGCGGTTTAGGGGTAAAATCACCTGCTGAGAAGTATGGGGAACCACATATGCCTGGGGAAGAAGAGTAAAGATCTGAAATAGCTTACATATTTAAGAATGGGTTCATTTGCTTATGTTCAATCGCCTACTAGAAAAGACTAATAATTTCACAATTAAAAACTTTTGTCAAAATAAAAGACTTAAAAACTACATTTTTCACTCCCCTAACTTTTTTTTTTTAATTTTGTTGTTTTCTACCAATAAGTGGCACCAGCAATATAAGGATATTCTATACAATTAGCAACATCTGAAAAATTGCAACAGCTATAAAAACTATTGTCCCAATATATTTGCCTTATGTTTACATTTACCATAAATGCTATTTTTCCCAAGACAATGGAACTCCTTTCAAATACTAGTGTTGTGAGACAGGCCTAACACTATCTTGAGAGAAAAACTGTGTAAATTTAGTTTTTACTTGAAGAAAATACAACATAACCACAGTATCGCTAAATCCTTAAAGAGGGCTATGTCCTAATAAACTTTCACTTGTAATCTTTTCTCTATTACCCTGTCATTTTTTTTAAATTCCACTTTAATTGTATTTTTCATTACCTGCAAAGGAAGAATAAAAATAAATGACATATGATTTAGACACAGCAGTAGCTTAGCTTAGATTACAGATTGGTGATACATAATTGAGGTAATTGAAATATGCTACATGAGTGAGATTTAAAACAAAAACAAAAACCCACATTTCATGTATGGTAAATAGTTGAGTTCCTATGGAGTCACATTTCTCAGCCAAAAGTAATTATCTAAATCTGAGCGAAAACTTTGGTGGAAGTCTCCCAATCATTGGTTGAGAATGTAAATGAATGCACTGTAAATTTATATGGCCTACAAAGGTTGAGCTGGACATTTCTCAAAGTAATAAATTTCCTCAATACATATTTTTTATAATCTATTTCATTCCTATAAAGGACAAATAGCTACTGGGAATGACAAAAGATCAGTCAATCAGATTAGTGCTGGTACAAAATAACTCAGCTGTGCCGAGAAAGGACTGCTGTTAGATATATCATCTGGAATTTGGTTCCACCCTCCAAAGGACTTCTGTAACTGGACCACATCAGGCTTTTCATTGACAATGGTGAAGGATTAGTCATTGGCAAAAATTTTTAAACATTTCACCCAGAGCCTCTTTCTAGTGTTTACAAGAATTGTACTAAATTGGTGAACAGAAAGTATACACATATAATCTAATTCTAGCACAGTGCCTGATAATAGGCAGTGCCTGATACAAATACATTTGTAATTATAAAATGGACAACCGGTAGATGAACTTTACCTATTAAATACTAATGCAGAGTTTCAACAACCTAGTTAATTTCTATTAAAATTCCCTTTTTGCTCCCTAGCTTTCATTATTTAGAAATGTAAGATACTTTATGTAATGTCAAAGCAATAATTTTAAAAACTTGAAAGCAAAAATGAAAAGGGGATGGGAGTTTATCTGTGTGTCTTCTCTTCCCAATCTTTACATGTCAGAAGATTAAGGCATTGTGCTTTGGGTTTGTTTTATAACACTAACTGTAAAGTATGTATTAAATGTGCTCTCCTTTAGGTTTCTAAAGCTGTTGTAAAGGCATACCGTTTAAACTTTCTGCCTGGTAGCAATGCCATGAAACACTGGGCTTCTCTTTCCAGGCCTCTGTTCGGGCCTGATTCACAGCCGCTCGACAGACAGTGCTAGGTCAGGGCGCACACAGTAGCAGCAGTTCAGCCTTTGGTCGTTTTGGATGTTACAGACCCTGAGTTTTTATATATTAGGATAAGTATAGCCTACTAACACCTGTTTACAAAATACACAACATTGTGTTTATTCTTTAATAACCAGACAGATCTTTTGTAGAGAAAGGGCCCAACAAAATTATGAATAACTGTGCACACAAACCATGTTCGCTATGTAACTGGGCAACAACATCAAAAACCAAAAGACCACCCCAGATGTTCCTGAGGTTGTGTTTGTTTGAGTTGTTTAAGGTCCTGGCCCAGTTGTTTGACTCGCGTTAGCAATCAAGGCAATTAGTGCCGTTCCATTTGTTTCTCTGGCCTTTCCTCCTGGCAGAGCAGATGCCCGGATGCCGTTCTGGGAAAGGTTCTGATGCGGCTGGCATTATAGGGCTGGTTACAGCAGAAGCACGGAGAGGCTGCCCCCTCCCAGAGTTCGGAGGCAGACCAATCAAGAGGGAAACACAGAAAGAGGAGAAGAGGCTCCAGGGACATCATTTATAGCCTTTGTCTTTAGGACCTGACTTCTGCATATATATTTTCTCATTCTTCTCTAAAGAACTTATCAAATGTCATGAAAAAGTTCAGGCGGACAATAGTTTATTTAAAAAATAATAAACTCCATCCTGAAAGGTTCACATTTTAAATCTAAGCACACAGAATAAGGGAAAAACAGCAAATGTCTAAATTAATAGCATTGCTAATTAAATTCCAAATTTTTTATTCATATATTTGAATCAAAGATAACAGTTATACAGGATGGGGCAAAAGTAGGCTTACAGCTGTGGGCTCGTGAAACACATTGTTTATCCTTGTATTATTTATTTATTTATTTATTAACTATATTTTATTGATTTTTTTACAGAGAGGAAGGGAGAGGGATAGAGAGTTAGAAACATCCATGAGAGCGAATCATTAATCAGCTGCCTCCTGCACACTCCCTACTGGGTATGGAGCCTGCAACCCAGGCACATACCCTGACTAGGAATTGAACTATGGCCTCTTGGTTCACTGGTCAATGCTCACTGAGCTAGGCCGACCAGGTAGGTAGACTTCTTCATCAACAGAGGGCTAGTTAAAACTGTGTTCTGCACACAGTAATAAAAAGCTGTTTCCTTCTAATGCAGTGGTTCTCAACCTTTCTAATGCCGCGAGCCTTTAATACAGTTCCTCGTGTTGTGGTGACCCCCCAACCATAAAACTATTTTCGTTGCTACTTCATAACTGTAATTTTGATACTGTCAATGAATTGTAATGTAAATATCTGTGTTTTCCGATGGTCTTAGGCAACCCTGCTAGTGGTTTTCAACCTGTGGGCCGCAGGTAGCAAAATTACAGTTATGAAGTAGCAACGAAATAATTTTATGGTTGGGGGTCACCACACAAGAAGAACTGTATTAAAGAGTCGCAGCATTAGAAAGGTTGAGAACCACTGTTCTAATGGCTCTATAATGAATTAGCGTAGATTCAGTATTTAATGCTATAATCTTAGCACAACTGATACTAATTAACTTCAAGTTCATAGCCCAAAGAAAGATCCACAAGAAGACAACAGTCCCCAGTCCCTCGATCCAGGGCCTTGCCTCCAGAGTCAGGTTAACATCTGTTCATGAAGTGGTCTGGGAGGCTGGGGCTGTTTCCAATCTTGGAATTAGTTTAGAATCAAAACTAAATATAGCCCTGACTGGTTTGCTCAGTGGCTAGAGCATCAGCCTGTGGACTGAAGATTTCTGGGTTCAATTCTGCTCAAGGGCATTTACCTTGGTTGCAGGCTCAGTCCCCAGTGGAGGGGCGTGCAAGAGGCAGCTGATCGATGTTTCTCTCTCATCGACGTTTCTAATTCTCTATTTCTCTTCCTCTCTGTAAAAATCAATAAAATATATTCTTTTAAAAACTAAATATATTCACCTACAAGATTATCAACTAACACAAGCATGTCAAACTCGCAGCCTGTGGGCTGAATGCACCCACAGTGAATATTTTTGTGTCCCAGCCAATAGAAAGGTATGTAAGAAACGTTTCAATAAAATTTTCATAACTTAATTTTTTTCAATATCCTGTTATACACAATTATTAATAAGAACCACAATGTTTGCTAATGACTGATTACTATAATCATGTTGCATTCATTTCCCTGACCCGACTTACACGCAGGCGCACCATTTCTCTCCACTAATACCGGCAGCGAATATTTTAGCAGCTGATGGCCATGTCATTAGTTTTGGACTGACTTGTTTGGTGTGTGCAACAGGAAATATTTTGCCTGCAGAGAACAAGAAAAATAGGTTTATTTGCATTACACTTACTAATTTGTGCAGTTATTCAGTGTCTGGTAAGTTAATGTTCAAGGAAAATATTAAGTTTTATTTAAATGTTCTATTATTTTATGTTCACAATTACTCATTTATTTCAGCCCTTTGTTTTCAGTATGTCTCTATCAAAATAAACCTATGTTTCTATGAAAATTGAAGCTTTTTTTTTTTTCTAGCGACCCACATAAACTTAAACCTTGTTTATTTGGCCATGTTAGCCTTTGAGTTTGACATGCTTGAACTAACACTTCTCAAAAATCTATAGGAGGTATGAGCACCCCATGTTGAGGGATTTGGAGGAAACTGAAACTGCTTTCAGAACAGTATTAATTCCCTCCCCCCGCCCCCCATTAGCAGGTCTAATTAGTTAACAATTATGGGATGCATTGATCTGACTTAATGAGAGATGAATAAAAATAAAATAAATAAATATGCCAGAATGAATGAAGACTGAGTATTCTTAAATCAATATTTTAGGCACATTTTCAAATATTTATCTTGGTGATAACACAAAACTGCCTAACATATTTTACATAAAACACTTTAAATTATGGATGCTTCTTTTTTTCTCCTACTTGATATTACAGCCAGGAATTCTGTTTTAAGTCTTTTAACAAGCAAAGCTGACCAAGAATATGATATCTCGAATTTCTATGCCAGTGGTTCTCTGGCTTTGCAAACTTTGTGAAAGAATTCATTGGGTATTTGTTAAAAGGCTGATTCAGGGGTCTTAGGGTATCTGATATTATATGAATCTGACTTATTTGCATATACCAGGTGATTCTGAGGCAAATGGTCTGGGAAGCAGGACTGGCTATGTAATTTGTGGAGCCCAGCAAAATGAAAATGTGGGCCTTTTGTTCAAAAATAATAATTTCAACATGGTGAGAGCATAATGTTCAACCAAGCATGAGGCGCTTCTAATGCGGGACCCTAAGTGACTGTATAGGACACATGCCATGAAGCCAGGCCTGTGGAGAGTGCAGAAGCGCTGCCCCTGGAAAGTGGCAGCCAGGGAACTGTAGGCATCTCCAGAGCCCTTGGAGAGTCCGAGAACCGACCTCCACTGGGCCCAAAACAGGCACAACCCGGGAGAAATTGTTTCTCGTTCTCAGAAATCCTTGAGGAATGAGGCCTGAGGGCCTTCTTCTAGAATGGAAGAATGCCATTTTAATTCCTAATTTATTTATTTATTTTTTTGAAAATGCAAAAAAAGAACCAAATGTCAATAGCCCAGTTTGGTATAAATCTGCTTATTTCCATTTTTTCTCTTTGATAGCTCTTCTGCAGTTCTTTCTATCCATGAGGCCATTATGAAGTGTAAAGAGAGACAGGATTTAAAGAACAATATGGTATGAACTTTTTCTCCAGCTGCACATAGTCCTAGCCATGAGCCCCAACGTGGTGTAAGTCCTCTAAGCCACATGTGGAAAGGGACAGAGCAGAAAATGACTTCGAACCAGGATGTCTGTGCTTCCTTAAGACTATCCATCTGGAGGCATTCTGCCTGGAGGCATTTCCTCCCCTCTCAAAACTCAGGCACAGAGTCGAGGCCCTCTCTCCAGGAAAAGGGGAGAGTCCTCTTGCTGGACACAGAGGTCAGATTAGAATGCAATGGAAGAGTCTGAGCTAAAATGGTTGTGTCCTGCAGTTGACCCATGGGGGCCTGAAACTTGCTTTCAGAGCTCGGGAGACCACAAAAAAAAAAAATGTGTGCACTCAGATTACATAACTCAGAACAAAATGAGCATGAGGGACACCAAGTCCAGCACAGGGATTGCAACACAGAGCCCAGTGCTCTGAACAGAAAGTAGCAGCATTGGCAGTAGAGAATTATTCACTGAGGCAAGTTGGCAAGTCAATATCCTAAACCAATCATGAAGGAAAAACCAGTAGGAAAACTAAAATTCTCTATCAATGGTGAGTAGGTGCGAGAGAGAGATTGAGAGGTTGAGAGAGAGAGAGGGAGAGAGAGGTAATAGAGGTAATAGAGGTAATAGATTGATTGATGATTAATTGATAGGTGATAGACACATAGGTAGGTAGATGATAGATAGATAGATAGATAGATAGATAGATAGATAGATAGGCAGATAAAAATCTGCCTTATCTTGAAAAGATAGTTGTATAAATAAGACATTTTTTGTTGTACACATTGCAATGAATTGTCAAGTAAATTTTTTGTTTTCTAATCTCCTAAATTTAAAAGAAAAAAAAGCCCTCAAGAATTATAAATGGACAAATTAAACCAAATGGACCCTACAGACTGTATCATGCTTTTAGTTCCTAATTGGGGAATTAAGTTTTCCAGGTCACAAGTTGCAAATATATTGCTGCTACACAGTTAATTAACTCAAACCAGGTGTAGTTCTGATTGAGAATTTCTGGATTACTTCACTCGGCAAACTGTGTTAAAATAAAACATCTTGACTTGGGTTTACCAAGGCAAGTCTTTAAAATATTGGCATCAAATAGAAAATGGTTGAAACAGCAGTATGTGATATAAGTCAACGAGACAAAAAGAGTGGGTGTGGCAGATAGAGAGAATAAAACATTAAAGTTACATTGAAATGTGGACATAAAAGGGAATTACAATATTTAAAAATCTCATGTTATTCTACTTGAATACAGGCTTCAAAACTCTACCTTACTGTATTATTCATTAGGAGCAAGTATCGCGTTAGAAACCAGTGTTTGGGGTTTCACAAGACCATCGTCAAGTCATGTAATGTTTCTGAACTTCTGTCTCCTCATCAATAAAATGGAAATAACCTTTGAAATTATTAAGATTAAAGTAAATAATGTATGAATTATGTTCTTTCAAGTTTCCAGGCAAATGGGGTGCCTATTCTGATTGCTTCCATTTTCACAGCTACAGTACCAGCCCCTTGGAGAGAGAAGCAGCTGACTTTTCAATACTGAGAGCCCCTGCTTCCTCCTCTAACAAAATCCCCAGGACATTTCCCCTCAAAGCTAGCCCTTGTCAAATCTCTTCCTTCTCCTCCTTCCTTTCTTCCTTTCCTGAATCTGGTCATTTTTTTTTTTTTTATCCTGAAGAAATTTTATGATCTTTCCAACTTAAATCAGACAAAACTTCTGCTTTCCTCTTTTACATGTTATGCCAATTCTGTGCAAAGGCCCAGGAATTACCTATCCCAGTCAACAGAGTGGAACACATGGCTCGTGAGCCATATGTGGCTTATGATCCGTGGTTTGCTGACCACTGACCTAGCCAAGGCAACACAGCAGAAAGGAACAGGAGAACTGGAGGAGATGCATAAGTCAATTATTCTCTGCATCTTGGCCGTCTTATTTTTCCATTTATAATTGACTAGAGGCCTGGTGCACAAAATTTGTACACGGGAGTGAGGGGGGCAAGTGTGTCCCTCAGCCCAGCCTGCACCCTCTCCAATCTGAGACTCTCTTGAGGGATGTTCAACTCCCCAGGATCAAGCCTAAATGGGCAGTTGGACATCCCTCTCACAATCCAGGACTGCTGGCTCCCAACTGCTCGCCTGCCTACCTGCCTGATTGCCCCTAACTGCTTCTGCCTGCCAACCTGACCACCCCCTAACCACTCCCCTGCCAGCCTAATCAACAACTGATTGCCCCCCTGCCAGCCTGATTGCCTCTAATTGTCCTCCCCTTCTGGCCTGGTCACCCCTAACTGTCCTCCCCTGCAGGCCTGGTTACCCCCAACTTCCCTCCCCTGCCTGCCTGGTTGCCTCCAACTGCCCTCCCCTGCCCTAACCGTCCTCCCCTGCAGGACTGGTTACCCCCAACTTCCCTCCCCTGCCTGCCTGGTTGCCTCCAACTGCCCTCCACTGCCTGCCTGGTCACCCCCAACTGCCCACCTCTGCAGGCCTGTTCACCCCTAATTGCTCTCCCCTGCTGGCCTGGTCCCCCCCAACTGCCCTCCCTTGCAGGTCTAGTTGCTCCCAACTGCCCTCCCCTGCTAGTCTGATCACCCACAACTGCCCTCCCCTGATAGACATCTTGTGGTGGCCATCTTGTGTCCACATGGGAGCAGCCATCTTTGATCATATGGAGGCAGCCATCTTGTGTGTTGGAATGATGGTCAATTTAATTACCCTTTTATTAGATAGGATGACCTTACAACTTTAGATGGCCTAGGACAAGGGTGGAGAACCTTTGGTCTTCCAAGGGCCATTTGGATATTTATCACATTAGTCACGGGCCATACAAAATTATCAACTTAAAAATTAGCCTGCTATATTTGGTCAAACATTTAATTAGCTCACCCCTTATGCCTTAGCGGGGCCAGACCAAATGATTTCTAGGGCCTTATATGGACACTCCCCACCCTGGCCTAGAGCATGGAAAAGGCTTTTGTCCTATACCTTTACAGGCCCAGGGAACTAAGGTCACCACTGGAAGTTTAGCTTAAAGAATATTCTTGCTCAGCCAGTGTGGTTCAATGTTAGAGCAACGACCCATGAACCAAAAGGTCACTGGTTGGCTTCCCGGTCAGGTCACATGCCTGGGTTGCACACTGAATCCTTGGTAGGGGACGTGCCGAAGGCAGCAGATCAATGTTTCTCTCTCATCACTGTTTCTAACTCTCTATCCCGCCCTCCTCCTCCTCTCTCTAAGTATATATATTTAAAGAATATATATTTTTTAAAAGAATCTTTCTTCAAAGCCTGCCTTGGGAAGCAGGAAGTTTTATTTCCATCCCAGCTTCAAATTTATGGACCCCAACAAAAATATGGCTCAGATTTCGTATTTTGTTGATGTGTTTCAGAAATCTTATTGTGCAAGTAGTTTATTTGAGAAACTGTTCTCTTTCTATTGCATTTGTCCTCTCTACAGGGGAAAAGTAGCAGGCCTTGTCTCTTTCATGTCTTAAACAAGCACAAATAACATAAGTTAGAAAACCTCAAGCTGCCAGTCAAGTGTTTAGCAAGCTTACCAAACAACCAGTTGGCACACTAAAATGTTTACCCAATTTTCAGGGAAGACAAACTAGACAAAGCAAAGCAAATAGGTTTACTAAATGTGTTGTGAAAGATAATGAAAGCATTTTATGTTTATTTGTATTTGAAGACTTTATGTCTAAAATGTCCTAATTTAAACTTAAACTCACTAAAACCCTCATTCCACAAATAGAAGTCTTCATTTTTATTTTTCCTAGGAAGCAGGAAATTCCCAAATTGAGCCTGTATTGTATGGACCAAGTTTACTACTGGTAAAAAGACATGCATTAGTATAAGAGAAGGAAGAAGGTAGACTAAAACGAACGCATTGAAGTATACAGTGAATAAATCTGCACGGCGTTCCCGTATCCATTTTTTTGTTTCAGATAGGGTAAGAAGCTCATCAGAGGCGTGTGCGTAGGGCTCTCTCC
Organism: Antrozous pallidus; assembly: GCA_027563665.1. Classification (NCBI taxonomy): domain Eukaryota; kingdom Metazoa; phylum Chordata; class Mammalia; order Chiroptera; family Vespertilionidae; genus Antrozous; species Antrozous pallidus. The sequence continues at coordinate 91,631,552 of CM050517.1, forward strand.
TCTTCCAGTTCATTATGGGATGGTTTCTTTTCAGAAACTCACAAGACTCTCAGGTCTCAATGACACAAAACAACAGACACCAGACACCATTCCATTATCCTCATTTTCCTGCTCAATATTTCCGAGGAGAGGGGACAGTCCCTCTAGGCCTCTGGACTGCCTTCCTCGTCACAGGAACTCCACCTGGCAAAAGAGGAGATTGTTAGGGAGTCCCTCACCCCTTCCTTCTCCCCCCACCCCCTATTTCCCTCTGTAATCCTTTCCACTATTTTCTCTCTACTTTCGTTCATGGCGATGCCATCTTTATAATTGTTTTGCCGCAAAAACTGGGGTCATCTTTGATGCCTTTCTAATAAAAGTTTTTAAGGCTACATATTTCCCTCTTTTAATGCCTTAGCTACTTCCCATAAATTGTGGAAGAGAGTGCATTTGTTATCATTCAGTTTTATATACTTTCTATTTTTCCTCTGATTTTTTTCTTTGATAGATGAATTATTTAGAAATATGGTGATATGTGTGATTTTTAATTTCTGGGGTACAGAATTTTTTGACAGATAATTTTTTTATTAGAATTTTCTAGCTTTGTTTTATTTGATCATATAACACAATCTGAAAAATTCCAATCTTTAGAAAACTGATAACACTTTGCTTGGTAATTTTTATGGCTGCTTATGTTTTCCAGTACACTAGAGGCCTGGTGCCCAAAATTCATGCACTGGGGGGCGAGGGTTGTCCCTCAGCCCAGCCTCCACCCTCTCCAATCTGGGACCACTCAAGGGATGTCTGACTGCCTGTTTAGGCCCAATCCCTATAGAATCCCGGTAGGATCAGGCCTAAATGGGTAATTGGATATCCTTCTCACAATCCAGGACTAGCTGGTTTCAAACTGCTCACCTGCTTGCCTCCCTGATTGCCCCCAACCACTTCTGCCTGCCAGCCTGATCACCCCTAACCACTACCCTGCCAGCCTGGTAGATGTCTAACTGCTCCCCTGCCAGCCTATTTGCCCTCAGTTTCCCTCCTCTGCCGGTCTGGTCACCCCTAACTTCCCTCCCCTGCAGGCTTGATTGCCCTCAACTGCCCTCCCTTGCAAGCCTGGTCTCTCCCAACTGCCCTCCCCTGCTGGCCTGGAACCTCCCACTGTCCTTCCCTGCTGGCCATCTTGTGGTGGCCATCTGGTGTCCACATGGGGGCAGAATATTTGACCACATGGGGGCAGCCCTCTTATATGTTGGAGTGAAGGTCAATCTGTGTATTATTCTTTTATTAGATAGGATAGAGGCCTAGTGCATGGGTGAGGACTGGCTGGTTTGCCCTGAAGGGTGGGGGTTCCCTTGGGGTATGGGTCATCCTGGAAGAGGGGCCTATGGTGGTTTGCAGGCAGGCCACTCCCCCCAGGGACCCAAGCAGAGGCCCTGGGATCTGGGATTAATTTATGTCTACAATTGAAACTTTGTAGCCTGGAGTGGAGTCACACCTTCTGCTCGCTCTGTGGGGACAGCCATTTCTGTTTGAAACTTTGTAGCCTAGAGTGGAGGCCTAGGCTAGGGCTGCAGAAGTTTGGCTTCCTCCATTACCCCAGCAACTCTAGCCTCTTCTCTCTCCAGCTCCATGGCTGCCACCATTTCTTTTGGGATTATGTATCTTCTATAATTGAAACTTTATAGCATTGAGTGGAGGCCTAGGCCAGCAGCAGAAGGTGGCAGGCAGAAAGCTTGGCTTCCTCTGTTGCCTGGAAAACCCAAGCCTCCCTCCTGCTCTCAGTGGCCGCAGCCATCTTGGTTGGGGTTTATTTGCATAATTTGCTCCTGATTGGCTGGTGGGCATGGGTGTGGGCGTGGCTTGGTTGCAGGTATGGTCAATTTGCATATTACTCTTTTATTAGAGAGGCTTAGAGGTCCGGTGCACAAAATTTGTGCATTGAGAGGAGGGGGGGTCCCTCAGCCCAGTCTGTGCCCTTTTATAGTCCTGGAGCCCTGCAATAGATCACCCCAAAGAAGTAGATCACCCCAAAGTAGACCCCACCCACTCCTTGATGGATCACTCCATAGAGGGGTGCTCTGCCTGCCCACCACAGTGCTGTCACCTTGGCCTCCCTCTTTGGGGCAATTGATGGTGCCCCACAGAGGGAGGCCCTGACCACCCCCCCCGCAGCCTGTCAGTTGGTGGCTTGCACCTCCCTCTGCAGGGCGATCATGGGGCGATGGCAGGGCCCCGAACAATCGCATCGCATCTGCCTTGGCTGGCCTGGCACCAGTGGGTGTCATAGAGTGGTGGAAGGTTGTTTGGCTGTCTGATCTAATTAGCATATGATGCTTTTATTATTATAAGTTGTATGTCTTGTTTTCATCATGAGAATTAAGCTCCCTGAAGACAACAACTTTGTTTTGTTCACCCATGTCTCTCCAGTGCCTAGAGCAGTTCTCCAGTGCCTAGACCAGTGGTGGCTGGCATATAGAAATGGCTTAGAAGGAAAACTGCTTCTGAACAATGGCCAGCATTAACTTCGATAGTTATCATTATCAAACAAATTCTGGAAAAGAAGATCCAGAGGATTCTGGAAAAAATTCAAGACTAATACAAATATGGCAATCTTGAACTTGCAATTTCTTTCCTATTAATCTAAAAACACTTTAATTTCAAAGCTCTAATTAAAGTTCCACCTCAGGGCAATAGAGGATAAAGAACAAGGGACAAAAAAGGCTTTTTCTGCTTAATTGCCCTTCATCTTCCCCAAACTCCCACATTTCCTGAGCATGCAAAGGCATTAGGAAGGAAGGTGGGAGAGGAGAAGGAAGTGCTAAACTTCCTTAAAGAAGTTAGGCTCTGCCTCCCCATTCCTACTCCCACCATCACAATCCAAGCAATACAAACAGATTTTAGGGTCCAAGAAATTTTGAAGTGCATAAAGTCCCCCTCTGAATGGTTTGTCCAATTATTTTATCCACTCAACTAATTAGGAATTAGGGGATGGACAGAGGCCTGGACTCCTGGACCTGGCCAAAGAACCCAGCACCCAGGCCCTCTGTACATGGCATCTCCCTTCATTTTTTCTGTACTCTGGGTCCCCTGCTTGGACAAAGGAATCTTACTCAGAATCATATTGTTAGTCCCTAATTTGTACTTACTGTATTTGGCTTACACCATTTTTAGTCATCATTTCCTGTGGCTCATAGAGATGAATTTATGCTATATTAAATTCTGTCTAATGCAAACAATTTTCACTTTGTATTTTTTCACCCACAAGAAAATCCATACTTATAACCAAAGAAGAAATCATTATAAACTGTTAAATTTGGGGTGGAACTCTACAAACAAGAATTATCTTCCAAATTCCTTTTACCACACTATGTTTCATAATATATATATTTTAAAGTATTGTGAAGAATAACTGCCAGAAATAAAGATACCAACTTTGCATTGGAATCCAGTTTTTATCTATACTCTAGGAATATTCATGGTTACAATAGAAATTAGTATTTTGACTATTGTAGTATTTATATATAAATTGTCTAAAACCATCCTTTTGTAATCCACAGTCTAATAATAAAATTATTTTCAAGATTAAAAATAGTTTATATAAAGCACTTATATAATAAGCATTAAGAAATATTAGATTTGTCAATTAGTAAGTGCTGGCATTCCATGTACATAGACTTATCTATCTTATGCAGAATATTGTAAAATGATTCTGAAGACACTCCTTCCAGTTTTTACAAACCTAAATTGTAAGGAATGACCAGTCAAAACAATATACAATGGAAGGCATAAGATAGAGTAACTTTTTTAGAAACAACAATAATTTTATTATTTCATTAGTTTATTCTACAGTAAGAGAACAATAGAAACATCTTCCATTCATCCAACAAGTATATATTGAGCATCTATTATAGGCCAGGTGCTGGAACATAGTGGCAAACAACGCAGGAGTGTCCCTGTCCCCATTGAGCATACATCTGTTATGAAAGAGAAATATTAAGCATATGTACAAACGTGATGAGTATTAAGAAGGAGAACAAAAGCCCCTAAACTAAAATCGATTTGGGTTAAAAAAGCCTTCTTTGAAGAAACGACATGACTTCATATTTTATCTACATATATATGATTTCATTCCTTTAGAGATGAAATAATAGGGAAATAATATTTAGAGATTTTGAAATAATAGGAACCAGAATGTCTAACTGACATAAATGCATATAGTAATTGTAGTCAACATCGTTAGCAATAGTTGTTGTTTTTCTAATTACCTTTGGAAACTTCTTAAATTACTCCCAAGTATATGTGGTAATATTTACATGCTATTGACAAGATTGAACTTTAATTTCGCCCTGTACTCCTAGAAAACTGCCACAGTTAACAAGCCTATTCTCTTCCTCCTCCACACACACACACACACACACACACACACACACACACACACACACACCCTTTGTGTTCCAGGAAATGACTCTTGGTGAAGAACAAGCCTTTCCTACAGGACAGATAAAAATTAGGGATGCCTCCCCAGCTCCCCTGATGAGACCAGATGCAGACCCTCCAAATTCCCACCCTTTGCTTCAAAAATGATTAGCTGAACTGCTCAGCCCACTGATCAATGTGAACCAAATGTTTATTTTCTTAATTTTTATTTATTTCAGAGAGAGAAAAGAAGAGAGAGAGAGAGAGAGAGAGAGAGAGAGAGAGAGAGAGAGAGAGAGAGAGAGAGAGAGATATCAGTGATGAGAGAGAATCATTGATAACTACCTCCTGGGGATTGAGCCTGCACCCCGGTATGTGCCCCGACTGAGGATCAAACTGTGACCTCCTGGTTCGTTGGTCGATGCTCCACCACTGAGCCACACCAGCCTGGCCCAAACGCTTCTGAACCCCGTGTGGCTCAGCAGCTCTTCTTGCCCAAGGTGCCTGAACTCGGGCGCCTCCTCAGCCTGAACTGAGCCAGCTCACAACCCTCCTGGTCTCAAGGTGAACCCTTTTCTGAACTCCTAGCACAGTGGTCGGCAAACTGCGGCTCCTGAGCCACATGCGGCTCTTTGGCTCCTTGAGTGTGGCTCTTCCACAAAATACCATGGCCTGGGAGAGTCTATTTTGAAGAAATGGTGTTAGAAGAAGTTTAAAAAATTTGGCTCTCAAGAGAAATTTCTGTCGTTGTCCTGTTGATATCTGGCTCTGTTGACTAATGAGTTTGTGACCTAGCAGATTGTGCCTCTCTCTCATCCTACTTCTCTCCACCTACTGCTTTCCAGCCTTGTTTCTTCCTTTCTATACAATTAAAAACCAACCTTCCTATCTCACTCTTCAGGTGCTCGTCCTTCCCTCACCTTGCAGAATCTTTTCAAATAAAGTCTCTCCTTACTAAGTCCAAATGAGTGTTCTTTTTTTTATTTGGCACTAAACCCTGGAAGCAAACACAACGAGTGTAATCCACTCCTTTTTACTCCAGCCTTTGAAGAGTTTAATGTTTTCTCAGTTCAACAGATAAAATATTTATTTGGTAACGGGGCACAAAACAAAGTGCCTTCAAACACTACAGTCCCAGAGCAAGAGGCTGCCATCACCAGAGCCCTGAGAGTAACTGAGGCCCAAGTGGCAGCAAAGATCTGTCTTCCTTCCCAAGCTCAGGCCAAAACATGCACTCACTGAGTGGAATGGCTACATACTTTTTTCTTCCTCTTCTCTTTTTGTCTTATTTTTGTCCTGCATACATACAGCTGAGTTTAGTAAGTGAAATGCAAATGTCTTCCCCATACTCTAAACCACTACTGTAGGAAGGGAGACCAAAGAAAGGAAGTATAATAAATCTCGCTATCAGGAGTCCTTAGAGGATGCGTCACTCTGAAACATTGAAGATTTGCTCACTTAAATCTCTTTATGGGAATCTTTCTGAATTGTATTGCATATTTTATCGCTTTCTTAAGCAAAGTACTCTAAATATAACTTAACCTTTTCTTGGATGATGTTCAATGATCTTTATTTTAAAATGAAATTCCACTCTAGTATAGAGCAATGATGACTGCATAGAACTGTATATGACTGAGCTTTGTGAGTTCTCTCCCTTCTCCTCCTCCTCCTCCTCCTTTCTCTTCTTTGACTACTCCCTCTTTTCTGGTACAAAAAAAAGCCAAGATTGTATGGTGTGTGTATGTGCGTTTCTGTTTGTGTTTTGTTTTGGTTTTTTTACCTCATTGTATCTGTCTGTGACCAGAACTCTTCCTCTTCAAAATGCCGCTTTTTAAATGCTATAGATTCTGTGGGCAGGAGTGGGGGTTAGAAGAGGAAGGATGACAAAAATGTCCCTATCTCTAGGACCAGTTCCAGACCATTCCCCCTGGGGAGGGCTCCAGGAGCTTTTCTACCTAAGAGACTATTTACCTCTGGGTAAACTGCATAAGCTTTAGCCTTTCGGTCCTTTGTTACCACCTTGGCTGTGCAGAGTTCTTTCTTTTCTGACTTTGGGCCATGTTCCAGCTGTCAAAAAGTAAAACATACAGGGAAGAACATCTTAGAAGTGCATGGCGAAGGCTTTTTTTTTTTTTTTTTTTTTTTTGAGAATTGGAAGGGGCAGTATACAAATCAAATCATGTGAAACAATTGGATTGGAAAGACCAATTCCTTCTCAGGGAATACAATTTCCAAGCCATCTTTTTTTTTTAATAGATAGAAGAATCTGGAAGTATGATTTAATGAAAAGAACACTGACCTCAGTTCAGGCTAAAGACCTGTCATGTATTAGCTGCATGACCTTAAATAAATGATGTATCTATAACAATTTTTAGTTTCTCAACTATAAAATAAAATTGGGAATACTTGCTCTACCTATATGACAATGTTTCTGCCGAGATTTAAAAAAAAGGTAACATATTTTTGAACTGTAAAAGTATTAAAAGTGAATGGACTGTCCAGCTAAGCACCATCTGTCATAGGTACATTCTCTATCCACAAGTTTCCTGTGAGTCAAGCCTACTCTATTCTCCATGGCAGTTTCCCTAAATGTCCTAATGACACAAAGCAATTAGAACAGTGCATCTTAAACAGTAACCTACACAAACCATGCTAAAATGCATTGGTAAGTGCAGATTCTGATTTAAAAGGTTGGAAATTTTGCATTTCTAATGAACTGCTAGGCCAGGAGACGCACGTGACCCCGAAACAATTTGCTGCTCACTTGAAAATCTGTTTGAACTGCAAAACCCCGAGCCTCACCCAGACCAGAGTCTGAATCCACAGTTAACAAGATGGCCAGGGAGTCACGTAGACCTCAAAGTTTAAGAAGCGTGTTCATAGCCTTTAGCAGTGATTCTCAAAGTTAAAAATGCAAATTCTCAAACCTTAACCCAACTCAGACTTGCTGAGGCCTCAGACAAAAACGAAGAACAGGTCTTTGGGAATTGGAAGAGAAGTAATCCTTCTTATAACGTGGCAAAGAACTGGGCTGAATTGTGTTATATTATTTTGTGGAAGGTACAACTTTTGAGCAATAAAATTATACACAAGCAAAGAAGATTTCTAAAAAGTATTGGGTCCTTTCTATTGCTTTAGTGAGATAATGAAAGATGGGAGATGGATTAAAGAAATCATTTTTTTTAAATCCTCCCCGGAGGATATTTTTCCATTGATTTTTTTAGAGAGGTGGAAGGGAGAGGGAGAGACAGAGAAAAACACTGATGTGAGAAAGACACATCGATTGGTTGCCTCCTGCATGCCCCTGAACCAGGGCTGGGAGCCAGCAACCGAGGTCTGTGCCCTTAACAGGAATCAAACCCAGGACCTTACATTCCACAGACCGACGCTCTAACCACTGAGCCAAATATGCTAAGGCTAAAGAAATAATTTTAAACATAAAAGAACCAGAACTTGGAGATTTGGAACATTGTAAGTTGAGAGAGAGAGAGAGAGAGAGAGAGAGAGAGAGAGAGAGAGAGAGAGAGAGAGAAACTTGTTCTGAATCCTAATGGTGTGGCTGAACAACCATTTGATAAAGAGATCCTGGGTAGCACTCATGGATTTAATCAGGCATTTCAGCAGAAGCCAGGACTAGGCATGGGATTACCTATACCAGCAGACATATTGCCAGTTTTACCAAAGAGGGCTGAGAAAGTGAGGCAGAGGAAAGAAGGCTGTGAGAGTTCTTGCAATCTAGAGGATGGGTCCATAGAGTGTTTGGCTGTGAACATGCTTTATCCTTCCAGATAAGGGAAGGACGACCCCAGAGTTGATTCAGAGATCATCTCTCGTATCAGAAGGGCAGAGGGTGCTGCCTGACAGAGCCCAGAGTATGTGAGCCCTGCCTTGGGTCTGGAAGGTCGGGCATCAAACCACAGAGGATTATTCCTAAGCGTTAAAATCTAACAGAATTTGCCCTGTAAGGTTTGGGACTTGATTGGGATTCATCAGCCCTTCTTTCCTCTCCCTATGTCTCTCTTTAGAATGAGAATGTCTACCCCACACCTGTCCCACCATTGTGTTTGGATGCACATAATTTGCCTGGTTTCACAGGTTCAGAACTGGAGAGGACTTTTGCCTCAGGATGAGTCATATATCCAGTCTCATCCATATCTGAATTCAATGATATTTAGATGAGACTTCAGACTTTAGACTTGCCAGCTCATGCTGGAATGAGTTAAGACTGTGGGGCTGTTGTAATGGCATGAGTGTTTTGCATGCATTAAGGACAAGAGTTCTGGAGGACCAGGGGGCAGAATGGATTGTGTTCATACAAATTTATCTGTTGAAGCCCTAACCCCAATGTAACTCTATTTAAAAATAAGGACTTTAATGGGTAGCTAATGTTAAATGAGGTTGCCAGGGTGGGGTGGTCTTATAAAAAGAGGGAGCGACCCACCCTCCCGCCCATGCACCACAGAAAGGCCATGTGAGCACACAATAAAAAGTCAGCTGTCTGAAAGCCAGGAGAGCTCTCACCAGGAAATAAATCAGCCAGCATCTTGAACTTGGACTTCCCAGGCGCCAGACCTGGGAGGAATAAATGTCTGTATTTAAAATGCCCAGTTGGTGGTATTTTGTTAGCAGTCTGAGCAGAGAGCATCAGACAGCAATCATGAAAAAAGGCTCTATGACAGAAGATGTGAAGGACGATTAGGAGATAACTATGTGAAGGGTAATGGGGGAAGAAGGGAACGAACTGCAGAGAGAGGGAACAGCATATGCAGAGGACAGGCAGTAGGAAGCAGTAAGGCAATTTTCCAGGTGACTGAAAGAGAGAGAATTTAATGGGCTAGTGGGGCTGTGTGTAACAGTATTAAATTTTACATTTAGGAGAGAATAGATTAGAGGAAGTGGAAAAGTATGGATAGACCAAGTAGGTTGTTGTAGTCCGGGTAAGATATCATGGAGGCTCAGACTAGGGTGTCAATGTTGATGTTGGTAGAGCTGGAGAGAAGTGGATCGAGTCAGGGATATTTAGGAAGAAAAAAATCAATAAAACTTAGTGATGGATTAGATGTGGGATTGAGAACGAGGGATTGTCAAGGATGTGCCTTGGGCTTTTGGCTTGTTCAACTCAATAAATAACGGTGCCATTCATTGAGACAGGAGATATTAGAACAGGACCAGGATTATGGAGAAAAGAGCATTAGCATTTAAATTCTGTTTCTATTAGGATACAAATAGGATGTGCAAGTAATATTAATGAACTCTAACTAGTGCATGAAGAGGAGAAATGCCATCGAGAGCTCACCAAGTCAAAGTATGCTGAAACCTGAGGCCTGGAAACCACAGCAGGTCTACGCATGTCAAGAAGAGGGGCCATAAGAAGTCTTTTGACACAGATCATGGGGCCAGAATACCTCTGACTCTGCAAGAATCATGCCACTATCCAGTGATAGGCAAATTCATTAGTCAACAGAGCCAAATAACAGTACAACGATTGAAATTTCTTTTGAGATCCAAATTTTTTAGACTTAAACCTCTTTTGATGTCACTTCTTCAAAATAGACTCACCCAGGCCATGGTATTTTTAGGAAGAACTCTTTGGCCGCATGTGGCTCGCAAGCCGCAGTTTGCTGACCACGGCACTATACCAAAGATGGATCCTCATCCTATCATCATTTACATGCTCTGATTTCAAATTCACAGTCCTGGGGTGCAGTGTCTAATTGGCTAGGTTGTATGGCCAAACCTTGTCTTCCAAGAGCAGGAGAAGACAAGAACTGACACCTTCAATGTCAATGTAGGAGGCAGGGCACTTTTCCTTTCCAAGACAATATTAGCTGGGGAATGCACCAAATAGGAATGTCATTAAATGGTGGACTGAAATAAAATGGAAAAAAAGTAAACCACGGTCCATACCTTTGGCAGACTAACATTCACTTACTTGTATATTTCTTTCCAAAATTATACTTCGCTCCAAATTTTCCCTCCTAACATAGTGCATATATTACTTGTACCATAAAAACACACTCTTCTCCAAAGGAAATCAGTCTCAAATCTCATCATTTACTCTATGTCCTCAAAAGTCCACAAACTCCAGGTAATGTCCCTTCCTCCTCTAGCTTCATTGTAATATATATTCCACAGCCTGAAGGATAAATTTTAAAATTGACCACCACTAATAAGCCACATACATTACACTCAAATATGGAATATAGAGAAGGTATTCTTCATCAGTCCTGTAGTTTTTGGCTAGCGTCATCAAATGATCTTCATGGACTGTTCCTCTATTTCAAGCTCAAGGATTCCACAATCAAATTAGTCACTGACACAGTCAGCCTGTTTCATACCCTGCTACCATTCCTCTAGTGGTGTGTGACCTATCTACCTTCTATAGCCATATGGATTAACAGTTCTTACTGAAATTAGGAAACCCATTTCTATTCCTGTTTCTCCCGCAGCCTCCAGAGAACAGTTATTACACCTTTTATGTGTAGTATGCCAGTGCTTCAATCACAGTGGGTGTGTCGAAACCCAAGTGAATGGAATGTCGCCTGGGCCCACTGGAGGAATACACTTATTGGATGGTCAAATCAGTCACTCCAATCTCCCAATATTTTATCCACATTATTCTACATTATTTCTCTACATTATCATTCTAAACATTTCTGACATCTCAAGTTCATTTGTAAGTGTTAACTAGTCCAGCTTCTTACCATCCCCTGGCATCAGGAATCTCGATGTGAATTTGTATCAGTACATTCAGTCAAATCTAAAGTTATGTTTCTCCACATTTAATCATGTACCCTAAAATTCTATTCTTCATCTGTTTTCCAAATGATGGCTAATGTAAATTGATAAAGTCCTTAAATCTTCTGATGTCTAAGCCTTCTCCTATCAGGTTACACTTTTATAATTGGTGACCTGGGGCTTTCTGGGTACAAGTCTGCAAATAATTCCAGTTCCTCCTAGCAGCATAACCACCTCATTTAAAGGAATGAGTCACATGTTGATTTCATGAACCTTACCCCCTCTAATAAATCCTCCTTCCTCTTTTATTTTTGGCTGGAGAAGATGAGTATCGCTTTCTGTTATTTGCAATCAAAAGCATCTTAACTAATAAAATATATTGGAATAAGAAAGTAGGGTGTTACAGAGAGCCACGAAATATTATATAATGACATTTCCTTAATGCATAATAATAAAAGCATAATATGCTAATAAGATCAGAAAGCCTAATGACCTTCCAGACATCATTCCAGATGTCCTTCTGGGTGAAGCCACGGGCATCGAGGCAGAGGTGTTTAGGGGCAATCAGGCAGGCAGGTGAGTGGTTAGGGGCGATTAGGCAGGCAGGCAGATGAGCAGTTAGGAGCCACCAGTCCTGGATTGCAAGAGGGTGCAGGCTGGGCTGAGGGACCCTCCCCTCTCCATGCACAAATTTCTTGCACCAGCCCTCTAGTATTATATAATGCTAATCTGGAAGATCATGGCATACCATAACCAAAGGGTAATTAAGTTATCATCCTTGGCTACCTGAACTCAAGTGCCTGAAAGATCTAAGGGACGATATTGCCATCCCCAGTGATTCACCCAATTCAGTGGCCATGGGTGGAAGTTGATATTTCTGATAGCATTAGAAATCTTAAAGGAAGAAATTATTAAATTCAAATACCAAAAATTTTGGCCTATAGTATGAATTAAAACCTAAGAACTTTCCATGATTAGGCTAACAGACCCTTTCATCTCTAGCAAGACCAAAGCCAAAAACAGAGTTTTCCCATTTCCAGCAGGAATTCTTTGGCGTTTGCCACATTTCGGTGTCAATCTAGCCAGGTCTTACATGAAAATAAGAGTTCATTGTGAAAGGGTGGTGCCAAAGAATTTGGATGAGGATACAGGAAAGGACCCTTGTCCTCGGAAGCAATCCCTACTTTCCTGACTGATCAGGTTTGGAAAATAGATAAGAACTGAGGTCATCCCACAGGTCTTAGAGCCACAGAGGACCATAAACATATTCTAGGAGCAAAAACCTGGCCAGAACACTGGAATACAGCAGCAGAATGCCATTATTGCCATCCAACCTTGGAATGAGTGTTGACCACATCTTTACCTTTCAGTTACTCAAAAGGCAAATAAGTGATTGGAAAAGCCTTGATTGTATGCTATGAACTGGATGCCTTGGTGTCAGGAAGAATGAGGACCAGGCTCTTTTAGATTTAGTAGTAGAAGGTAGGGGACTTCCTCTCATCAAAACTGTGGAATCTCCCCCAAATCGGAAGGGAAATGTTGGAAGGATGAGGGTCTAAGAAATGAGGCAGATGCCCATTAGAGATATGTTGAGATTAAAATGTTTTGAGACTTACAGAGAAGAATAAGGAGGTGGAGGAGGAGGGAGGAAGAAAGAAAAAGAAGAAAAACAAGAAGAAGAAGCAGGCAACTGGATATACAGATCTAAAACTCTGAGAGATCTAGACCAAAAAATATTAATTTGAAAATACTAAATCTATTTTTAATGAGGTGTAATGTTATGGAGAAAGTGAGAGGCTCTGAAGTCCAAAGCACAGGTGGTGAGGTTGGCCTCAGCCAGAGAAGGGAGCAGCCCTCTAGTGTAATAAGACGGGAGGGAGGCTCTGCAGAGATATGTAGTTTGTGTTTTAAATAGAAAAGATGAAGGCGTTCCCAGCAATTTGCTGCTATTTTCTCTCACAGGAAGAAAGGCTTCTGCTGAACACAAAGGTGCCGGAGTCCGTTCCTGGATCGCTCCACTACTGACCTATTAGACCAGATAATTCTATATTGCGTGAGACTGTCCCGTGCCTTGTAGGATGTTGAACTGCACACTTGGCCTTTGCCTACTAGATGTCAGCAGCAATTTCCATCTCCAGCAGATGTGATAACCATCTTCAGACATTGCCAAATGTCTCCTGAGATGTGGCGATGGGGGAGGAGACCAAAATTGCCCCTGGTTGAGAATGACTGGGCTGGAGAAAGCAGAAGGGAAGGGAGGGTGGAAATGGTTGTGCAGGGTGGGAAAGTAAATTGACCCAACAGACACAGGTGGCTTGCCGGGCAGAGTCAAGACCCATTTGAGGTTGGATATGAGTCCTGGTGGAATCAATCTGTCACACTGTACTTTTTCTACCAAGATCTGGCTGCCGGAGTGCAGGCACTAAAAAAGGACATGTTTGTGTTCCCCAAAATTGAGGTTTTGCCAGAGAAGTGTGACAAAAAAAACACAGGGACAAAGGACTTAGTATATTGGCAAAACATTTGTTAAAATTATGAACCATAGAATCGATGCAGGTTTGAGGTGAAGGGCAGGTGAAAAAAAAATTTTAACAAGACTGCTGAGATAACTTTAGGAACTAGACATCTTTGAGATACATACACACACACACACACACACACACACACACACACACTTAAAAAAAAAAACAGTTTACATAATCATGTCTTCCTGAACTAAATGAAGGAAATGAGATTAAATAGAAAATAATATGGGTTCCTTTTACTTTGTTGCTAATTTCAATACATTGTTTCCATCGTGTTCAGTTTTTTTATAAGCTAGGTCTGAAAACTGCTGCAATTCTACCTTTACATTTCAGATTTCAAAGCCCCTTATTTTGCTACAGGCAACAGATAAAGAGTGAGGCACTTACGCAATGACAAAAGACTTTGTTTTTACTTAAAGATTGGTGGCTCAAGTGTCATGTAAGGCTGTTGGAGGGCAGTGCCCTGAACTAAATCTTTTTTATCTTTATTGTTCAGTATATTAATTACATTGTTCCCTTTTTTCCCCGCTATAGCTCCCCTCCACCTGGTACCCATCCCACCCTCTGCCCTCACCCCCTTCCACTGTCCTCTCCCATAGTTGCATGATTTTTGTCCAGTCTCTTGCTGCACTTTCCACACCCCTTTTCTCCCCCAAAATTGTCAGTCCATTCCTTCTCTATGTCCATGATTCTGTTATATTCACCAGTCTATCCTGTTCATCAGCTTATTAATTCACTTGATTTTTAGATTCATTTGTTGATAGATGTGTATTTGTTGTTCATAACTTAAACTTTTATCTTTTTCTTCTTCCCCCTCTTAAAGAATATCTTTCAGCATTTCATATAATATTGGTTTGGTGGCGATGAACTCCTTTAGCTTTTTCTTACCTGTGAAGCACTTTATCTGCCCTTCAATTCTGAATGATAGCTTTGCTGGATAGAGTAATCTTGGTTGTAGATTCTTGCTACTCATCACTTTGAATATTTCTTGCCACTCCCATCTGTCCTGCATCGTTTCTGTTGAGAAATCCGCTGACAATCGTATGAGTGCTCCCTTATAGGTAACTAACTGTTTTTGTCTTGCTGCTTTTAATATTCTCTCTTTGTCTTTTGCTCTTAGCATTTTAATTATGATGTGCCTTGGTGTGGTCCTCTTAGGGTTCCTATATATTGGGGTTCGGTGTGCTTCTTGGACTCCTAAGTCAATTTCTTTCACCAGGTGTGGGAAGTTTTTGGTCACTATTTCTTCAAATAGGTTTTCATTGTCTTGCTCACTCTCTTTTTCTGGCACCCCTATAATTCGGATGTTGGTATGCTTGAGGTTGTCCCAGAGGCCCCTTACACTATCTTCAATTTTTTGGATTCTTTTGGTTTCTTGCTTTTTCAGCTGAGTGGATTTTACCTCTTTGTATTTCAAATCTTGAACTTGGTTCTTGGGGTGCTCTAAAGTACTTTTAGGTCTTTGTATAATATTTGTTATGTCAGTCAGTGTATGCTTAATTTCTGGTTGGTCCTTTTTCATATCCTTGAGAGTCTCCTTCATATCCTTGAGGGTCTCGTTCATTTCCTTGTAGGACTCATTCATTTCCACGTTGGTCTTATTCATTTCCTTGCAGGTCTCGTTCATATCCTTGAGGGTCTCGTTCATTTCCTTGTAAGTCTTGCTTATTTCCTTATAGGTCTCGACCTTTTCTAGGAGCCTCTTGAGAAGCCCTATAACCCTGGTTTTGAATTCCATGTCCAGTTGTTTTTTTTTCCTCCATTTCTTTCACATCTGATTTCTTTCCATGTCTCTGCAATGGTGGCTGCTTCCCTGAGTTGGTCAATTAGCTTTGTGTGGTAGACGTCCTACAAGGGACAGTGGCTCAGCCTCCCCAGTTGCCTGAGGTGGATATGGGCTGCACAGTCTTGCTGAAGTTAAGCTCAGGTTAATTGTTGTTAGCACTTGGAGGGGTTGACCTCCCGGCCAATTGTCTGTGACGTTCAGCTGTGCTCAGGTTGGATGGGGGGAGTCTCCGGGCCAAGCAGACAGCATCAGCTCTGCCCTATGCAGCCCCAGGGTCTCTGAGAAAGAGCCACTGCCGAGCTCCACCAGCTGCGGGAGAATTCAGACTCTCCCCAGATGAGTCTGCACACCCAATGTCTCACCCAAGGTCGCAAAACAATGCAGTCTGATGGTTTCCCGAATGAAAGAGCAAGTCACGAGTGCTCTCTGCGCGGTCAGGCAGCTGCGCTGTTCCCAAGCTCATGCACACTCCGCACAAGCTTGCCAACCCCTGCAGCACCTGAGCTTCTGCGTGCCCTCCCACTGTCCAGTTTTTACCCTGTATGATAGTGGCTTCCCTGGACTTTGCCCAGAGCTGGAGAATTAGTCCACTGGGACGTCTTTGTCTCCCCCATTCGAGAAAACTGGCCGGTTTTCAGCCGCCCGCCCTAACCGCTGGCGCGCGCTCCAAACCTCCAACTCCATGCGTATCTTCAACGCTGTCCACCACCGCGCCTCGGAATCACAGTGTCTTATCTTCACTTTTATTTGTGGAATTTTCACTTGGCCAGCTTTCCGGTGATTCTGGATGGTGTTTGTTCTTTCGTTAAGTTGTAGTTTTGAAATTGCTGTGTATGGCGGCAAGATAGGTGTTTCACCTATGCCGTCATCTTGGTTCTCCCTGAACTAAATCTTTATCTTTTGGAAAGACCAGTAACACTGAAGGGAGAAATTAACAAGGACAAAATCTATTTTGAAAGATGGAAAGAATTAATGAGTCAGTTTCTTCTAACTGTATATATATAGCATATGAGGGGTAAAGCAAAACACAACAAAACAACAACAACAAACAACAAACATTTTAAATTGAACTAAAAACTTCAAAAAAATAAAAAGAGGGGGAAAGCAAACCATAATCAAACTGAAGAGTAGTTCCATCTTCTAGTCAACCAAGAAGGGTTGTATAATTTGACTATAACAGGCATGTAGAAAATGAGCCCACACTAAGAAATCCTCTTTGGCTAGTTGACATGTTCTCTCTACATGCCCAATGTTTATGGTCTGAAAAAGAAATTGCTCCTGGCCAAGACCGGTGTGGCTCAGTGGACAGAGCGTCGGACTCCAGACTGAAGGGTCCTGGGTTCAATTCTGGTCAAGGGCATGTACCTTGGCTGTGGGCACATCCCCAGTAGGGGCGTGCAAGAGGCAGCTGATCAATGTCTTTCTCTCATTGATGTTTCTGACTTTCTATCCCCTCTCCCTTCCGCTCTGTAAAAAATCAATAAGAGTAAGTGGAAAAGTCAATATACTTGAACTCTTGAACTGAGGTAAGTGATTTGTGTTTTTACATCCCTGACAAAGTTTATATAAAATTATAAAAAAATGGCAGCTAGTCTGACATTGAATTGACATGGCCTAGAGCTTGTCATATCCTATGGAGACCAGTCCTTAGGCTAGGCCCTGCTTAACCTCCCATGACACCATAATACCCTTACATGATATTATTCTACAATGTCATTATAATATTTGATATTTGACAACAGCATATTATACAATTATCCCAAATAAACTTACAAACTAATTCTTTGAATGTTGGGCAGCAACTTAAAAAAGAATAGGAAAGAAATTAATCCCTTTCAGAAGGAATTAAGGCACTGGGAAGGCATCCGAGCATTCTATATTGGCCCTTCTTGCCCTTTCTGCCAAGAGGGACCTTCTTGTTAATATCCAAATACACACAGCTGATGCCAGAGTTTTCAGTTCGAGGTGTGGCTGAAGCCTTTGGGCAGCTGGCACCATGGATCTGTATCTCGACCAATGGTGTGAGCTGGGCCCTCTCTGGAGAAGAAACCTGGGTCCCCCGAGATATGTGATCAGTACCGGGACCCCGCCAGCAGGCTAGGGGACCCCAAGGCAGGTACTGGACGTGGAGGCCACAGGGGGGCATACAAAGGAGACAGAACTGAACCTCACATCACCCTGTTTGGCCCCGGAGGATGGCTGGTTAGCCAGAGACGGGTAAGATTCCTCAGGGAAGGAACAACCTAAGACAGGCACAGTCGCAGAGGGGCCAACAGGAGAGAACTAAAAGGTCAACAGAGGTGGGGCACAGACCCTCATCCACAAACCTTGCAGGGGTTTGAATTCTCAACCCTCCTAAGGGAGGTCTCCTACCCCCACGGCTGCTTCGCCTCCCACACACAACTCATACGGGGACCCAGGTGGCAGACAGAGACTCGGCCAGCAATAGCTGCTCTATATCTAAATTCAGTCTATTACCAGGAATGCTCGGGACCTACTCAAAATTGCAAATATTCCTGTCCACTAGTATTCACAGGGTAAACTAAGATTTCTGCTTGAGTATTAAAATTGACAGGAAAATAGTAATCAAGTTTTCAGATTAATTTAAATTGGCCAAGTGAAATACGAAAATACTCAAGAAAATTATAGTGTACTGGACAAAAAGCTTTTCCTAAAACATTAACTGAAAAATCTATCAGTAGTTCATCTCTCTGTAAAATTGCCTAACATCCAAAGAACCTAAAGCAGTCACTTTGTGTACAAAAATTAAAATTTAAAATTATCAAGACTGCAATAGAAAATTTCCAAAAGTCCCCATTAATCAAAAAAGGGGAGGGGACAGCGGGGTAATATCATGAAAGGGACAAAAAAAAATATTGAGTAAGTAAAATACATCTAGAAAATTCTTACTCCAGTAAAGTAAATTCCATTTGTAAAAACAATAGCAGGACACCCATGAAAAAACACACATGGTGTCAAAATAAGCCAAAGGAAAATCATTTAGGCAAAAATTAAAAAGAATCCCAAGTCTATTTTGCATAGAGGATCCCTTTGTTAACTTTTGGTCGAGAATGTGTTTGTGTGTTTCCAGAGAACAACTCCAAGACCATGTGGGTTCCTGCGACGGTGAGGAACTGATGGATCTGTTCCAGCCATGAGGATGGTCCAGAGATGGGGGACACTGACGACACCTTGCCATACTAGCAGTCAGCAGCTGTGCATGTCTGCAGGCAGCCCAGGACCAAACCAGAGAGGATGGATCATGCATTGACACAATATGTCCACCATCTGGATACCATTGCTGACTTATACACATAATGAATTATTTGACACTGAAACTGGGACTCAGAAAAGTTGGACATTGAAACCGAGAATGAAACACTTTTTGTTCTTATACATTTATTTCTAGTATGCAGAGGCAAGATATTTTTGGAGAAAAGAAACAGGGGAGAGTGATTGATATAGAGGCAGGATGGCCTTGAACAGGCTGTCAAGCTACAGGGGGAGGCTTGGGTGGATGGGAGGCAGATGCGGGGGGAGATCAACGGAAGGACTTGTATGCATGCATATGAACATAACCAATGAATGAAAGACACTGGGGCGGGGAGGGGGGAAGCTGGGGATATGTGCTGGGGGGTGGGGGAGGCTGGGGGGAGGATAAGGGGGAGGGGGAAAGGAAAACATGTACTACTATTATACTGCAAAAAATCAATAAAAAAAATAAATAAAATAAAAAAAGAAAGAAATTGCTCCTGGCCAAGACTAGTGTGGCTCAGTGGATAGAGCGTCGGACTCCAGACTGAAGGGTCCTGGGTTCGATTCCAGTCAAGGGCATGTACCTTGGCTGCGGGCACATCCCCAGTCGGGGGCATGCAAGAGGCAGCTGATCGATGTTTCTGACTTTCTATCCCTCTCCCTTCTGCTCTGTAAAAAATCAATAAAGTATATCTAAAAAAGAGAAAAAGAAAAAAAGAAATTGCTCCTGATTGTTTAGATGGTTTACATTTATGGGTTTAAATTTTTTTGTCTTTATCCATGTGTTTTTTAATGACAAGGAAACTATAAAAGTATATTAAATGTGATCATTTCTATGTGGTAGAAATAGTTGGTGTCTTTTTTCTTAATGTGCCTTTCCCCCAAATTTTTATAAGAACTTGTCTCTGCAGTAAAAGAAAAAGTTACCACAGTTTAATGATTTGGCATCAAGTGAAAGTCGAGAAGTAGATGGTCAGCATAAACAGAAAACTGTGGTGATTAGAAAGAGGAAATCAATGATAAAACCTCTTTCATTTCCCATTTATTACCATGTTTAAAAATGAGAAAGTTGAGAGGTTTAGCAAAAGCCCCATCTATCTTCAAGTGAATTTAAAAAGAGAGATTTTAGTTTCCACGACAAACTTGTTAATGGTTACACATGGGAGAATTCCAGAGATCATGTTTATTTGAAGAGTACAGCCAGCCTATTAGTTAATTGAAAAGTTTCACTAAGTTACTAACTTTCTTCTTATACTAACTTATTCTGCCTTAGGAACACCTAAGGGGCAAAAGAAATTAGCTATAGGTGTACTTAAACAAACGAAAATCTTTATAATGGCTACTTAAAGAATTGAAATTAATTTCTTGATAAGGATACATGTGGGTTTTTATATTAAGAATATAAAATGATGGCACTGCTAGGCACTTGACAGTTTCATTCCTTGTTGGTTACTGTTCAACAGATGATATATCATACTTGGAGATTGCAGTACACCCATTTACTATTTGGGAGAAACCGGAGAATCTAATAATCTCTGTGGATATTCAAAAGTGTTTATAAACTAAGAGCCAGATTAACCATCTCAAACTCAACACGCTTCAAGCACAGTTATTTGCAGAAATCCTATATGAGACCTTGCCAGTTCCAGACCATTAAGTTTAATAGATATATGGGTCACTGATTTGGGATTCATTCCTTCTCTTTCCTATGTTCGTTTCAGTATGTCCATCTCATTCCCACAGTCTGACCTGTATTAATTATGTTAAAAAAGAATAGACTACCAATCACACATTCAGTAGCTGTTGGTTCAGGTACTATTGGCAACACATATCAGCTTTTACCCTGGCTCCTAAATGATCTATATATTGCAAGAAAATGCTCTTCCTGAACTTGAAAAACAAGGTCACTGGACAAGGCACCACAAGTGACTTCCTATCCACTTACAGAGACCCAGAGCTACAACGAAGTTCTGCCCTGAAGGACAATAGGAAAGACTGAACATGTCGTGGAAACAGTACATTTATTTTGCAATGAAATTGGGAATCAAAGTGCTGTCGTGTCAGAGTTGCAGATAGTTTGTCCAAAATAGGAATAAGAACATGTGGTTTCATTTTATTTCCAAAAAATTCAATTTGGGCAGAATAATGTATCAGAATTTTTCTTTTTCTGAGCTTTTTTTTTTCCTGTAAAAGCATCTGATCTTTTATGGGAGAGAGAATGGAGAGAAAAAAATATTTTTAAAGGAAAAATATTTTTTTAATTGCATCTAGTGAATTAAAAGCTAAAGAAAAACATTGCATCTGTCTCTGGCCATAGAAAGTGTTCCCTTTAGTTTCCAACTCAGTTGAAATAGTATATCCTCCTCAAGTCCTAAAGTTCAAACATTGTAATTTAAAGTCTTTATTGAATAAGGTGTTACATATGTCTCCTTTCCCCCCCAGTGACCTCTCCCTGGCCACTCCCACCCGTACCACCCACACACGTTCTCATGCCCCTACTGTCTGTGTCCGTTGGTTTTGCTCAGATGCATGCATACAGTTCTTTGGTTGATCTCGTACTCCTTCAAACATCTCAGACACAGGGTTTCTGGGGGTAGTTGTTGGCATTCCCCACCCAGCCTTTCTGCCCTGAGCCCTTGGTTTCCTGATTCTTCAAGCACTGTGTGGTAGTCTCCTTCTTTTCACTTTGAAAATGTGCCATTACTCACATGTTCTCAAGGCTATAAAGTTGGTTAGTTGGTATAAATTTTGGGGGTTTTTATATATAGTAGAGAGCCCAACCAGCATGGCTCAGTGGCTGAGCGTTGACCTATGAACCAGGAGGCCATGGTTCGATTCCCAGTCAGGACACAAGCCCAGGTGGCAGGCTCCATCCCCAGTGTGCAGCGTGCAGGAGGCCGCCAATCAATAATTCTCTCATTACTGATGTTTCTATCTCTCTCTCCCTCTCCCTTCCTCCCTGAAATCAATAAAAACATATTTTTAAAAATAGAGAAACACTTGAGGACACTTTCCCTCTCAAACCTACCTCCCCCCCACCCCCTACCCCCACCCCCACCCCCACCCCCATCCCACCACTCCACCATCGCTCCTTCTCCAGGGCATATTATGTAAACAGAGGCCAGAATTTGAAAAGTGAAAACCACAGGAAGTGAAAACACATAATGGAAAATGTCTTCCCTGCCACCCTTTTATGTTTCCTTTTTCTTGTAAGGATCCCATAGTCACTGTTATTTGGAGACTCTGACATTAATTCCCTGTTTAGGGGAGGGGAGAAATTGGATTACATTCCTTGAATGCCCATTGTGCCAGAGACGTTACTTATATCATTTGATCTGAGGGCCACAGCGATATTACAGATGAAGAATGAGAGAGACAGAAGATAGGTGACTTATGACCCACGGTGACACAGCCAAGGACACGCATGTCCTTCATAATAAATCATTCTTTCAGGCAAACTCTTGCCCAGTCACCTCAGGAAAACCTCTCTCTGGGCTTATTGCTTTCAGTCCCTTTTCTAACCAAATAAAAAGAAAACAAAACAAAGCCACTATAAGGGCAGGACTAGTGATGTACTTGAAACCAAAAGGAAGCTGTACTTAGGGCAGGAAACCTATACCTAAAACCTTCTTTTTAAAAAATATATTTTATTGATTTTTTTACAGAGAGGAAGGGAGAGGTATAGAAAATCAGAAACATCGGTGAGAGAAACATCGATCCCTTGCCTCTTGCACACCCCCTAGTGGGGATGTGCCCGCAGCCAAGGTACATGCCCTTGACCGGAATCGAACCCAGGACCCTTCAGTCCGCAGTCCGACGCTCTATCCACTGAGCCAAACCAGTCTCGGCTATACCTAAAAACTTCTGACCTTGAAAGTTAGTTTGGAGTCTTTCTGAAACAACCATTACATCTACTCTTCAACCAAATAAATCGGTTTGTCCTCAAGCTCCGACATTTGAGATAAATAAAACACTTTCTAACTTTATGCTACTTTGATTAGTTGCATTGCAACAGTGTTTTTGCCAACATTTTATTCTTCCCTAAGGTCTTAGATCTTCGTAGAGCAGACTAGTAACCCAAGGCACCATTTCCAGCTTTATTTCTATGGAGAGTATGCCCTCAAAGTTCCAAAGAGTCGATGCATAAATACTTTGTGGGACACACTGGGTTTAGGTTGGGCACTGCCCATATATATATAAAATGAATGTTCAAAACAAAAACAGATCTTTCAAACAGAGACAGAGGGGGCTGATTAACTCAGGCTCTTACTCAGCCCCCTCTCCCTGAAAAACACACACACACACACACACACACACACACACACACACACACACGTGATTGGAGTTCTGAAAGAATAATATGCTACTTACGCAATTCCAAAGTAAATCAAGAGGTGGGGTAGAGAATCAGAGATATGACTGTAACCCTTCATATGACCACAAATATTATTGATGGTTTATTTTAAAACTTTGATTCATTCCCATCTTAAAAAACTTCATATAAAATTCAGAGTTGCCCATTAAAGTATTGAAATGTCAAGATTAGTATTCAAAATGAACTATTTTTTGCATGTTACACTTTGGTGTTTTAAAAATAAAAGCAATAACCTATTCAGACCTGGAATGGAATTTGAAGACAATTAGAAAATCAACTAGAGGAGGCCTTGAAGAGAAATCTAAGTTGTTAGAGAATTCCAGTAGTTAATTATTATACATGTGTTAAATGTTACTTTCATTAGATTTTTATTTTAAATTAAATAAGAAAGATTCTCAAAAGGATTCTCCCATAAACTTCCACCACTTCCACCTTCTAGAAAATTCTTAACAAGAAATAATTTTGCACTTTAATGTTTGAGAACTTAGGTTCCTAAAATTATTCATTCACCAGTTTTTATGAAAATATTATAATTTTTCCATCTGTAACCCTGTTTATAATTACAACTATATTTAATTTTATGCACATTCATGTAAACATTAAATATACTCTTTGTTAAATATAACTTTAAAATCAGAGAAATCTAAGCAGCCAAACAAACTAGGGATTTCTTTATATTTTGGGGGGATATTTCTAACTAAAGTCAAATTTTTAAAGGTTACTTGATCCTAAAGATGTTATCTAGCACTCAAAAACTTACAAATTGTCCAGGAACGATACAGAGCTAAAAATAATTGGAAAAGGAAAAAGGAAGAATTAAGTTTGCAAGTAAACTTGCCAGAGATATGAAGGAGTCATACTTCAGGACTGGCTGGCCAAATGCGAACACACAGCAAGCATTTAAGCAGGAAAACCACACAAGCATTACCAAAATCGCTGTTTACGTTAGACTACTCACAGCGAGAAAACACTAACTTCATCACAATCATGTATGCACAGAAATCACGACGGATCTTCAAGGACATGTGGTGAGGGAGATACTGCGTTTACAGATAAGAGTCAAGTTTCCATTACTTGGAGTCCAGAATCAGCCAGCTTTATTTCTGCTTTACCTCAGGACACAAAGCACTATTTTTTTTTTTAACTGTAGAATGTGAAGTGCTTATGGTATTGAAATCAGGGTAAAATGCCATATTTTGCTTCAAAATACACATTTTTATTTACCGACCTTTCTGTCCTCCACCCTTACTGTGAATACATAGCACTTTGTGTGGTTAAAGGGTTTTACATGGTTAATTTAGTTGGTAAGTCTTACCTCCGTGAATTTTTTTAACTTCACGTGGCCCAAATACAAGCACTCCCACATAGTCTTCATCCTACTTAACACAGCTGGGCACCCTTCAATACATATGCCATAATCACCCACCAATGCTAACTTCCTGTTTAACAAAGGCTTAAAGCCAGACTATACTCATAATAAGTCTTAGTTTATAAGAAATAAAGCTAAAAGGAAAGCAATCTTGAAATAAGTTTCCTAAAGGTGAATAGAAATAAACAGAGCAGTCACTTTTAAACACAACATAGAGAAATCAAATTTAAGGGGTTTTGCCCCATCACCCCCCCCCCTTTTTTTCCCCCCCATTGATTCTAGAGAGGGAGGAGGAGGAGGAGGAGGAGGAGGAGGAGGAGGAGGAGGAGGAGGAGGAGGAGGAGGAGAGACATCTATGGGCTGCCTCCAGCAGAGTACCAACTCCTGGGTGCATGGGATGATATTCTAACCAACCCAGCCACACTGGCCAGGGCAAATTTAAAGTTTTTAGGGGGGAAATCATCTTTAATGTTTCAACTATAGCTTTAAATGTCCAAACTGGTTTGATATTATAATTAAAGAGTGCCAGTAACAAAATTAGGTTTGTAACCCCTTACTGCCATTTTGAGACACACCCAAAAGTAGATGTTAGGGATGGAACAGACTGAAAAGTAGATCTTAGGCATGGAACAGACTGACATATTTGATGGGGGGGGGGGGGGGAATGAGGAGAAATAAACCAAAGAACTTACATATTTACATGCATAGCCCATGGACACAGACAACAGGGTGGTGAAGACCTGGGGACAGCGGGTAGGGGAGGTGGAGGGGGGTAAACGGGTTGGGGGTGGAGGAAATGGGAAACATCAATAAAAATATATTGAAAATAAAATAATAAAATAAAAAAACAAAAAGTAGATCTTATTGCTTTCCTAGAATGCTTAGTAATATTAATTATAAATCAAAGTCTCTAAATGTTTTCTGTGGCTATAAGAAATAATTCCAATCTTAAAAGAAATAATTAAAATAATAAATCATTCTGGAAGAAATTGATTTTTTAGGGTAATTAACCCTACCTGTTATCTACCTATCCATGAGGTAACTCTATTTTAAGGCTGATGCTGAAAACAACATTATTTCACAAGGATTCAAACTTTTCAATCTAGCCACAACTTCGAAAGAAAAAGTACTGTGCATCATTTTTTAAAAAATGAATCATTCTTTTCTTTTCAGTCCTCCTAAGTTTGTCGCCGTGCTTGGATATGCTGCACTCTCCTGGGCATAGAATTTCATAGCAGTTACCGAAATAATCCAGCCCTAAAGTTGGTTTTATCAGATCCACAGGAACTTTGGATGTATGACTCACTTCACACAAAGCAAATATACAGCAAACAGTAATGGTTAAAATGAATACTTAAATTGAAAGTGTAATAATAATTTTTTATTGGCTCTTATATTTTCTCATAGTCTAACCACTGTATTGTGGGCACTTTTCCTGAAAGGGGCCGGCTGTTTGCTTTGTTTTAAGACAACAAACCCAATCAGAGCTCCGATCCCGTTCCAGAGAAGGGTGAGGGTAGGATGAGGCTGCTAACAACTAGCTTTCCGAAACGGGAAAACAGACAACTTTTTCCTCCCTGATAACCCTCTGTTTGCAGAGCAACGGGGCAATTACGGACAGATTTTGGAACATAATACTGTCTTAACACAACCTCTTCTGGATCAAGTCCTTACGTCCATGGAAGTAAGTAGTCAAACCCAATACTTTAATTTCAGCACAGTGTTCAGATTTATTACTTTGAAACTCTGGCAACAGAAAACTGTCTTCCTTAAACGGAAAATGTGACAACTTCTGTGAGGTAAATGCATTTCAAAGTGGGAGTGGGTGGGAGAGGCACTTTTTTTTTTAAGGGGGAGAGGATGCCTGGGAAGAATCCTAAGCAACCACAGCTTCCCGATCCGCTGACGATGGTAGACCAGGCTGCACCAAGGCTCTGGGGTGCCCGCTCCCCACCTGGGGACTTTCGGATCCATTGCTCCAGGGCACCGGCGGGACCCCTGCCTCGGGTAAAAAGAGGGGCATGGGCGGGAAAGACGCGCTTCCCAAGGACCCAGTGCCCGGGACTCCCTTGGAGACCCTTCCCTCGCCCGCACCCCCTCGGGACGAGCCCCACCGGCCTCTGCCCGGCTCCGAGGTGCGCCCGGGAGGTCCCGCGTCAGCTCAGGAACCTCCCGGACGACTCGGGAACCTCCATCACCCGGCCCGAGGCCAGCGCAGGATGCACCCCCGAGCCCCGCCCGCCACCCCGCGCCCCGGGCCCCCGCCGGGGCTCAGAGCCTCCTCCCCACCGCCGCTCCCGCCGGCCGCGCGCCCCTGGGACCAGGACCGGGGACCGGGACCCGGACCGGGACCGGGACCGGGACCTCCCCGCCCCCGGGCCGGGCCCCCGCGAGGCTGCGCTTCCCGTAAACTCCCTAACCCGCCCCGCCCCCTCCGCCTCCGCCCCGCCCCCGAGGGCCGCAGGGCGGCGCGCGATTGGCCCGGCCGCGCCATCACTCTCCGGCCGCGTCCCCGCCCCCGTTTCCGACTGCCCGGGAGCCCGGCGGCGGAGCCAGTGCCGGCGGGGCCGCGGCGGAGGGCGGCGGACGGCACTGCGCGCTCCCAGTCGCCCGCGGGTCGGCGCACGAGCGAGCGGAGCGGCGAGCGGGGCTGCGGGGCTGCGGGGCTGCGGGGGGCTGCAAGCTCCGCCGCCGCCTGGGGAGCAGAGGCAGCTAGTCCCGGTGCAAGATGCGGAGGGAGCGAAGTTGACGAGTCCCCCACCCACGCTGCGCCCTTCCTGCCCCCCGAGGGCGCGCTACCCTCTCCGGGAGGTGCCCGCCCGCGGTCTGCTCCAGGTGTGCACGAGACACCTCGGCCCTCCCTCCCCGGGCCCCCGAGACCCGAAAACTTCACCCCAAGTCCAGCGCCTGGACTTGGAGGGCGGTGCCCTGAGCCGGACTCGCGATCCCGCGCCCAGGGAGCGGTCCCGGAGGCTCCCGCGGCCGTCGGAGGGCGGGGACCCGCCGGAAACTTTATCGCCGTCCCGGTCATCACCGCGTCTCCCCGCTTCTCTCCCCCGCAGGGGCCGCGGCCGGCTGTCTGTCGCGCCTGCTCGTTCGCTCAAGGAGCCAGCCCAGGAGGAAGAGCCAGAGGGGACCTGTCTGCCCGGGGGGTACCTGCAGCCCAGCCCCGGGGTGTGGGCGGCCTGGATGCGCGGGATCCGGCCCCGCGGCCGCTGACGCCGGGCGGCGGCGGCGAAGTTTGGCTGCTGAGCGGCGGGGCGCGGGGCCACTGGCCGGCGGGCAGCCCGGCGGCCGCGGCGGGAGCGATGCCGGTGGGGGGCCTGTTGCCGCTGTTCAGCAGCCCCGCGAGCGGCGGCGGCCTGGGCGCGGGGCTGGGCGGGGGGCTCGGCGGCGGCGGCGGCGGCAGCAGGAAGGGTTCGGGCCCCCCCGCCTTCCGCCTGACGGAGAAGTTCGTGCTGCTGCTGGTGTTCAGCGCCTTCATCACGCTCTGCTTCGGGGCGATCTTCTTCCTGCCCGACTCCTCCAAGCTGCTCAGCGGGGTCCTGTTCCACTCCAGCCCCGCCCTGCAGGCGCCCGCCGACCGCCACAAGCAGCCCGGGCCCGGGGCCGCCGAAGGGCGAGCCCGGCGCGGCGAGGAAGCGGGGGGCGCCCTCCCGGGGGACGCCGCCGCCGCCGCCGCCCTGGAGGACAACTTGGCCAGGATCCGCGAAAACCACGAGCGGGCTCTCCGGGAAGCCAAGGAGACGCTGCAGAAGCTGCCCGAGGAGATCCAGAGGGACATCCTGCTGGAGAAGGAGAAGGTGGCCCAGGACCAGCTGCGCGACAAGGCGGGGCCCCGGGGGCTGCCCCCCGTGCGCTTCGTGCCGCCCATCGGGACGGTGGACCGGGAGCCGGCCGAGGCGGCCGTCCGAGAGAAGAGGGCCAAGATCAAAGAGGTGAGTGCGCCGGGCGCGGGGCTGGAAACGCCCCCCGCCGCCGGGCGTTTCGGGGGGGGGGGGGGGGGAACGACAGACCTATGGATCTAGGAATACTGTGATATCACAGTGTTGTTTTTTTTTTTGGGGGGGGGGGGAGGCGTGGAGGTTCAGTGCCTCCAGCAGGTGTGGTGCCCAGGACTCATTCCTTCCCCCCTTTTCAGTAGTGAGCTGGCTGTGGCCCGTTAACTCTCCGAGGTTGCATTCCGTTGCTTCCAACTCGCATGCTCGGGTGAGCCTAGGCCACACGAGGGAGGCATTGACGACATGGGCAAGTGGTGTGCAAACCCTCTTTTTCCCCCCATGGGCTGATACTGCTCATTATCTCCGAGAACAGCGGCAGTGAAGGTCCCCAACAGCCCCAGTTGAGACTTGGCCGTGGCTTTGAAAGGAAGCCAATGTAAACACTAAGCCTCCATCACACGTGATAAAAAGGCTGTGACAGCAAGCCAGCACAGCCCTGTGTGGGTCATGTGCCCCTCCCCGCCCCGCCTGCCAGGTGGCACCCCGTGTGTGTGTGTGTGTGTGTGTGTGTGTGTGTGTGTTTTCAGGCTATCAAGGTGAAACTTGAGAACTTGCTACCATTGGGGGGAGAGGAGGGGAGAACGCACTGTGTTTAACTAAAAAAAAATGAAAAATGAAAAATTGGAAAAGCCAAGAACCTACTGGCTCTTGCGTGCCGGGTGTAGTCAGAGGAAGAAGTATTCCGTGTGATGCAACAGGCTGGCCTCTAAGGCAGGCACAATGATGACAGACGTAATCTAGGACAAACATGGACTTCGATAAGTCTTTCATAATTTCTTTCTGCTTCTTTTCATTTGGAACTTGTAACATGTGGCTCGTTCCCGACTGGCTTAATGCGGAAGGGGACCTTAAAATGATTTTAGACATGAAAGTTGAGGGGCCCAGAGCCTGTGATGACAGGAGTTGGGACTTAAAACCGGGACTTCCACCCTGTCACCCATGTCACCTGTAGCCAGGCATGTATGTGGACATGCCTCTTTCCACAGCTAGCCGCCTCCCGTGTGAGATTTGACCAGTCAGGATTTTTACCCGGTCCGAGAGACACTGGAACCATATTAAAAACATGTCCTCTCACATCTTGATTCAGATGGCTGAAGTGCGTTATGAATGGAAGTCATGTTTTTGTCATTTTAAAAAAGTGTCAGAGTCGCTGAAGGAGCATTTGGAGTTCTGGCACCGGGTAGGTAATCAGGAGAGAAAGCTCTCTGTCCTCCCATTTTCCAACGGGAAAGAGGATTTTGAGGAGGTGAATTAGAATGTAGCTTGAGTGGCTACAGAATGGAATTGGCTCGATTGTCATAGGATTTGTGGCTTTGCTATGAGACGGGGTGACTTTGGTTAAACTGTGCTTAGAGCAAGTGCAAGTGGGTTTGAGTCCCTCTTCCTCTCCCCGGTAGCATGCCTTCATCCCCCTGCGCAGATAGCTTCCTTCCACAGCCCTTCAGCTCTTCTGCTTTGAGACCTGTCCTCTGGCATAGAAGCCCCCTAGACTGGCAGGAACGGGTTTTTACTCACTCCCCCTGACAACCTCTGTCCAGCCGTTTCCCTTCCCCGTGAAAATCTATCAGGGCTACAGAACCAGGAAGATGAAAAAAGCTCTACTTCTCACCAGCTATCTCCCTCCCCTCTTCCTCCCCAGCCTCCCTTAAAAATATCCCACCAAAACCAATAGGTAAATTAACCCTAAACCTGCATCTGCTTATATTTTTCTTAAGTTTGAAGCATTGTAATGGGCATGTCTCCAGCTTCTAATTTCCTATGAGCTGCCAGTTAGTGCAGCTCGTTGTTGTCCAAGGAAATCAGTTTAAATACTAAAGATGTGTGGATGTCAGAAAGCTGTTGGTACTGGCCAATAGTGATTCAAAGTGCATGCAGAGCAGAAGCAGTGGGACAGTAGCAGTCCTATTAGCAGCATGCATATCTGTCCCTGTGAGGTTCCTGCTCTCTGTGTCTCTAAATCAAAAGGTCTTAATTAACCAGGTAAAGGGAATTTAGGTTGCCTTCCATGTCCGTGTGATGCTAATATGTTAGCACCTAGATGTTTTGAAATTGTCCAGTCTTGCATAAAGTGGTGGAACGAAATGTGTTCTTTATATTCCATGTTGTGAGAATCCAAAAAAAAAAAAAATCCACATAATTAGCTTCCGTATTTAGTTAAAGTCTAAAGGGAAGAAATGGATTATGGTTTCTCATCAGATTAGTTCAGGTGGATGTGTTCCTTTGTAAATAAAAGTAAAAAATAACTCATGTTGGTCTAAAACTGGGCTGTAAATGTTCGGTTTCAGAGAGAAAAGAGTGGTTGCCCATGGTGAAGAGACACTAGACTTTTCACTTTACACATTTAGGTTCTGTTCCAGGTACCACTATCCACTGCTTGTCTCGAACCAATGGATCTTTGCCATGGTTTTGATCTTGATCGTTCCTATATTTTATAGTTCTCTTTGCATATTTAGGTTCTCTATTGCACCTAAATGTACTAATAGTTTTATAGTAAAATTTAAAGATATATAGGCAAGTCTAATATTTGGGGAGCGTAGGACTGTCATTTCTGAGCCAAACTTTTATTTGGTTTAAAGACAGCCAATACTATTTTTGTATTGCCAACACCGTTATGTTACTGGTACTGTGGTAAATTTTTAACAAATTTGTGCCTGGAGAGGACAGTCTGTAATTTCACATAGGATATTGCCTAACTTCACAAAAATGTAGTATCTGCTTTCCAGTACTTATTTGATGGATGTTCAATCTTGGTGTGAAACTTAAAATTGAAATTGAGACACACACACACACACACACACACACACACACACGGTAAGTTTGTAAATAAATTAACTCTGGAATTCCCCTGAAGTTTATAAGACATATAGTATATATTTCATGAGTTTGATCTTTTAAAAATTGTACTCAAGTTGTCCTTAGCTTTAAAAGCAGTATTAGAATAATGAAGCACAGAAGTTAGAAAATTTGTCAATTTTTCAAAAAATTGGGATGATTTTTTTTTTGCGGGGGGGGGGGGGGGGGAGTTTCCACCAACCTAAATGGGGTGGAGCAGAGGTAAGGGCTGATTGGCCAGTTTGGGGTCTGTCAGGTAAGGCATCAGGTCCTATCAGCGGTGGGGTTGCTATTGGCTTCTAAACAGGCTCTAGTTTGTTTGTTTGTTTGTTTTATTACAGACCTGTTTATATAATTATAAGTTTAGAAATATTTTCATATTGATGGCTGATAGCTAAAATATATTGTTATAGCTTACACTAGCTTTAGTTGTTCTTGAATCTACAATTTATGTTAACGATTAACAGTTAACCTTTTTATTAAAGATCAGATGTAGGAATAATCTGCCTTGGCAGATTAAAACAAACTTCTATTTTGAAACTTAACTTTCCAATTTACTTGTATGGGTAGTTCTGGAGTGGAAAACGATTTTTGCAAAATAATAAAAGCCGCACTTTGAAGATCTGACAATGAAGGAGCTTATTAAATACCCTTGTGTTGCTGTTACCTTGCCTGTTTTGCTCTCCCTGCTCTGAAACACACACATTGAATATGGCCAAATGCAAATTTCCCCACTCAGACTGTTCCCAGAACAGGTATATCATGGAGTGTTTGGGAAGGGCTCTCTCTCTAGCAGGTAGATGAATAAATTTGGATTTCAACAACATAAGCACCGGAGTAGACATTGACTATTGAACATGAATATAGGAAAGCAAGAAAAGATTGTTAATGGATAGTCAATTATGTTCAGCTTAATTTTTCTGTAAACTATTGGCAATCTGTTTGAGAGGAGTATTCTGTCCTCCTCTTAGCAGGTAACTTAAGATTCATATAAAGGAGCTGTATTTAGGACTTAGAATCTAGGTAAGGGTGTGAAAAGAGGTAAATGCATTTTTGAGTTACTGCATCTGCATTTCTGATGTGAGCTACTGAACGAAACCATCTGGAGAAATACATCCTAGTAGTTCACATGTGTGAAGAAGGCCTGTGTATGAGATCTGAATTTGTGGGAATTCGGTGGAGAATCTCCATATATTCGTATTAAACTATTTCATAACTTACGGTAGTAAAAATTCTTTATCTGAGTGAGTTTAAAAGATGTGCCTCAAGGTCAGGGGGAGGGAAAACCCACAAGACTTGTGAGTGCCGAGGACTGAGTTTACATGCATAGCTCAGAAGCGTCAGCCGTTCAGTTCCAGAGCACTCACTGCAGGAAAATGAGATTCGCAGTAAAGTGAGTTGTAATCTTTTTGCTGGTGGAGGTCTTGCTTTCAGTTTGAAAAAAAAAAAAAAAGCAACATCTGGGAAGGGTAATAAAGCAAAATGCAATAAAATGAGATCTGCCTGAACGTGGGCAGATCAAAACTGCCCGGGAGCCTGCTTCTACCCCATAGGCCAGTAGAGAACCTTTTAAGTTCTTTATAACCTACACAACCACAGAAATGAATGTGTTTCTCAAAGATCGGTTTTGATTGGTCAGAATGGAAGCAGCCATTCTGGGAGCTCCAGCGATATGAAATGCCTTTCTCATAAGCAGACAAACATGATAAAGGAGAAACCGGTGTTGGATAGCTTAAGGAAGAAATTCTTTCTTTGAGGAGACTTGAATCTTGACTTTTCTTAGCCCTCGGCTTGCTTGGTATTAAGTAATTGAACTACCTGTAACACCCCCCACGCTGCAACCCTTCATTCCTAAATCTGTTTAAAGGTCCTTTACACAAACTCTGCAAATTAATTTCTCTGTTACCAACAATATGCCCTAAAAATTACAGCTCTGATTTTTAAAAGAAAACCTATGCTCTAAGTCATGAAGTATTGTATCTGGATGACACCTGACAGGGAGCTCAGCTGTTGGTTTTACAGTAGCAGCCACTGAGGCACAAGTCAGTCAGTGTAGAATTGTGTTGAGAATGGACGCCCCATCCGTGGTGAGTGCTGCTCACTATCCTATCATGGGTCACATCCTAAGTAAAATGCCAAAGAAGTGTTCATTAGTTGCTGACCCTAATGCAGAGTACAAAGCACATACCATGTAATTCTTCAGAAATATCAAATTGACCTCATAGTCTTGTTATGTTACCTATAGCAATTTTTTTTAATCTTACTACTGACATGATTTAGAAGATTTTATCTTTCTAAAGCTGCCCAGGGAAAGTTTGAAAGGCATTTTTTCCTACTTATAAATATCTCTGCAGGAAGCATAGCATATCTAATCATCCAACTGGGCATTCTTTCCAAGGAGACATGAGGGAGAAAAAAGGGAGGGAGGAGGGACAGCCTAGAGAAGAAGGCTGTGACAACATGGGGGCTCTTTCAAACTATAAATGTATAAACTCTTTTATTTTAAACTATTTTTTAATTACACTGGACATACAATATTGTATTAGTTTCAGATGTGCAGCACAGAGATTAGACATTTATAAACCTAATAAAGTGGTCACCGTGATAAGTCTAGTACCAACCTGTCACCATTCACAGTTACAATATTATTGACTGTATTCTCTATGTCTGTGGTCGGCAAACTCATTAGTCAACTGAACCAAATATCAACAGTACAACGATTGAAATTTCTCTGGAGAGCCAATTTTTTTAAACTTAAACTAGTTCTAACGCCACTTCTTCAAAATAGACTCGCCCAGGCTGTGGTATTTTGTGGAAGAGCCACACTCAACGGGCCAAAGAGCCTCATGTGGCTTGTGATCCTCAGTTTGCCGACCACTGCTATGCGGTTCCTCATATCCCCGTGACTTGTTCTGTAACTTACAGTTCTTACTTCCCAACTGTCCTCCCCTTTTCTGCCCATCTCCTCTCCTCTCCCATCCGGCAGCATCTCTGGTGGTTCTCTCTCTGAGTTGGTTCTGTTCTGTTTGTTCCTTCATTTGTTTTTTATCTTCTACAGGGAAGTGAACTCATTCCGTATCTGTCCTCTTCTGATTTATTTCAGTTAACATAGTAACCCCTAGGCCCATCATGTTGTCACCGATAGGAAGATTTTCTTCCTCTTTTTATAACTGAGCAACATTCCAGTGTGTGTGTGTGTGTCTGTGTGTGCGCACTGCATCTTGGTGCATATTCTTTTGACATTGCACTGTGTGTAACAGAACAATTGATAGCTAACCTGAAGGATTACATTTTTTAAAAAGTAGTCAGGCATTCAAACTTACACCAGTCTATAGATTCCTCCTCCTAGGAGCACACAGCTGTCTTCACCCAGGTAGGCCCTGAGATTATCCCATGCCCTCACCTTCCCCTACGCCATCCATTTGTAGCAACATGGTGGTAGACGGGCTGGTTCTACAGTCAGTGCATACCCTCGGTCTGAGTCGGGCCTCTTTCATTTACAAGGTTTGTGACCTTAACTAGGTCTTGTTTTTACCTTTCAGAGCTTCATTTTCTCATTTGTAAAAAAGGGGGATGATAACAGCACCCGTTTTTGTTGGACCAGAAGGCTTGGATGTGACCCTCCCCACAAAACACTTAGAATCTGGTACCAGGCATGTAGTGAGTGCATAAGAAATGCTACTCGCTATTATTACTGTTTTAGTTATTGCCTAAAGCTGTTAAGCTAAGATTATGTTGTTTCATATACTGTTTCATAAACCAGGGATGTGGGTAATTAAGTTTCAAAAAGTTGTCAAAAACAATTTCAAGTAAGTGTGATGCTTAAAGGGATCACAATGGTCTTTCCAGACAGCTATGCTTTTATTTTGGTGCTGTCGACTGATTTCCTAAGATTTCTGCCACATTTCAAAAGACTTTAGGTGTCTTTAAAAGTATATGCTCCTTCAGCTTATGTACTTCAAAATATGCGGCAAACAATTGATTTATCTCTTCCT
Organism: Antrozous pallidus; assembly: GCA_027563665.1. Lineage (NCBI taxonomy): Eukaryota > Metazoa > Chordata > Mammalia > Chiroptera > Vespertilionidae > Antrozous > Antrozous pallidus. The sequence continues at coordinate 91,666,826 of CM050517.1, forward strand.
CAAAGTCTAATGTGCTTGTTACTTGAAGTACCATCTTCTGAGATAATAACAGTTCCTGAGTTACCTCCTTAAGCATGGAAATTGTTCCCTAAAATAGAGAAAGCGGTTGAATCAAGTGCATTTTCATCGCTTTTTTTCTTTGGAGGGATGTTTTTAAGAAGAGAGAAGAAAATTATTTTAGACTTGGCAAACATTTATATATAATTATGATCAATTCTAGAATTGATAGTCAGAATTCATATACAGCAGTTATACTTTATAACTCAATGATTTGGGGCCCTTTCTGAGAGCTTTGAGTTTAGCTTGACTAGGGTTTGAGGCGCAGGAGAACCGCAGAGAGCCTGAAGCCCAGTACTTATCTTATAGATGAGAAACAGTGCACTCAGATAGAGATGGGAACTGCCTCTCTGTGTCCCGGCCTAGCTCAGCCTGTGCTACCTCAACTCCAATGGCTTGACTCCACCTCCTGCCCAGGCCTGAGTGGTAGGCCAGCACCAGAGCTCTCTGAGACCATCCTAAGGGGGGGATGAGACATCTTTGCTGGGGAAGGTACATCCTGAGAAAGCAATACTGGCTAATTCCTTCGCTCTGAATGCAGCAGCTCTGCCCCACCCCACTGAGTCCTGATAAAGACTTCTGAGATCAGTAGGTGCTTGAAAGAAAACCTAATGAGATTAAGGTTTAAGAGCATTTAAGGGGCAAAGCCCTCTTTTGTGTCTGGGATACTCCGGCAGTTGCTTTGGGTACTTGAGAGCACAGCAGGCCCGCAGATAATTCAGAGCAGAGATAATAAAATTAAAAGGCGCAGGTAGGTATGCTTTGCAGTGGCTTGACATTTGTAACTGAATTGCCTCCTTCACTATTTTCTGTCAGTCCACTGGCTCTGAAACTTAGCAAAGGCGCAGTCCCTGGTTCCCTCCACTGCTTTTTGGTCACTCAGCCTTCCACCCGGAGACTCTCAGGCCACATTGTATGGACTTTCAGTTGCAGTTTTCCACGTGTTTACAGGTGGGTCTCCCATAGATTATCCTGCGTCCCCTTTTCAGAGGGACAGGAGGCCTGAAGTGAGGGGCGGGAAACCTCATGAAGGACACCAAGTTCTGCAAGGAGAAGTTTAAGAGCAGCCCTGAGACAGCCTCTGCTGCGACACTGGTGGGGATGCCCGTTGGCCCGGGCCAGGAGTTTATATGAAAGGGTGTGGCAATAATTGATGTACCCCAGCTGTGAGTGACAGTATTTGGGATATGAACTCACGCCACCCAGAGACAGGAGCTGTTGCTGAAATTTCCGTATCTGCCAAATCCTTCTTCACTGATGGCCTTTTCAAAGTCCTGTGAAGAACACTTGATTCCTCTAAGGGACTAGAGTGTCAAAACACCTGGCCCACACTGCCGGTGGCCGTGTCTAGCTTTCCTGAGCCGATGCTTCCTGGGGCGTGACTGTCTGACTCTAGTTCCCCTTTAATAAGATTATGTGCTGGAACGACTAAAAGGGGCTGGCGTTTCCTCACGGTGTCTGTCAGGGCACAAGGCAGAAGGACAGGCCTGTGGAATGAGTAAGGCAGCACAGGAGTGTGTGCCCAGTCTCAAAATCTCATTCCCAGAAATTTCCCCATCAGGGCCTCCCTTTCATTGATGCATTGCTTCTGAAAGGCTGCTGTTAGAAGTATATCACTAAAGTGGTCCAGCAGAAATTGTTATACTTTGAGATCTGTGTTAGCGAGGGTGAGAGTATGTTTGTAGAAGAGGTAAGCATCCTTCATTGTGTTATTTCATTGTGAACGAATGCTTGCTTGAAAAAGAACCTTTTAAAAGTACACAAGAGTAGGAAAAAGAAAAAATCCTCAGTCTGTCACTCAGTCACAAGTAGTGTCAGCAGTACAACCCACCCCAACATATAGGTTATTTCTTTCTACAGTTGCAGCCACACACACACACTATATATATAAGTTATTTTCATGTTCTTTTAAGGTGTCATTGTATGATAGTATAATAGATGAAAAAAGCATCCTAGTTGTTTTAACCATTCTTTTGGTCCTGAACAATTAGGTTATTTACAGGTATGTTTTGTTTGTTTGTTTTTATAAAAATTGCTGAGATAAACACATTTGTCCAGTAAGTTTTGCCTCATTCTTCATTGCCAGCACATCCGTAAATAGCACTTCCCTTTAAATTCCTAAAAGGGGAAGTGAATGGGCCAAAGGATCACAGTGTATTTTGAGGAATTACTTTCCAAAAACAGTTTGTACTTCCTCCTCTAATATAACGAATGTAGCCTACTGAGTGAGCCTTTATTACTTTCATAGGTGATAGAACAGTATCTTATATATTTAACTTGCCTTTGAGCAACATTTTCTCTTGTGTTGCTTAACTAACCACATGTCCTCATTGTGAATTGTATGCCGATAGGAAGTTTTTAAAGGAGCAGGATTGGAAAGAAGGCAGAGCTTGGAGGTCAATCCGGTGGAATATGAGAGAATATGGCTCTAACCTGTCTTAAGGGATATGGACTCTTGAAGGAGGCAAAGTCCTGAAAAGCAATGGAGAGCATTTTATTTTCAAAAATTTACAAGCCCAGCCCCTGCGGCTCAGTAATTGAGTGTCAGCCTATGAGCCGGGAGGTCACGGTTCGATTCCCGTCAGGGCACATGCCTGGTTGCAGGCTCCATCCCCAGTGTGGGGCATGCAGGAGGCAGCTGATCGGTGATTCTCTCTCATTATTGATGTTTCTTTCTCTCTCCCTTCTTCTTTGAAATCAATAAAAATTAATTTTTGAAAATTTGCTGTTGCCTGGATTGGGACCTAAGATAAAAAGTAGTCTTTATTGATAGGAGCACAGCCTTCTATTTACTGGGATACGTTCAAGATCCCCAATGGCTGCCTAAAACTGTGGATATACCAACCTCTATATATACTATCCTTTTTCCTACACAAGCATACCTTTTTAACTTGAAGCACTGTACAATTCTCTTTGGTATATTCAAATTGCCAGCATCACTACTTTTGTGCTTTGAGATGGAGAGAGAGAGAGAGAAAGAGAGAGAGAGAGAGAGAGAGAGAGAGAGAGAGAGAGAGAGAGAGAGAGAAAGAGAGAGAGAGAGAGAGAGATGTCGCTAATATGCAAAGTGTCCCCACGGGAGTTCCACCAGGAGTTCTATCACTCGCTATGATGTGTGCTGACCACTAGAGGGTGGCATGGAACGAAGTAAGGCCCCAGCCAGAAACCAGAGAAGGGAGGCCGCAGGTGGCAGCTAAAAGGCCCCAAAAGGCCCTGATCATCGACCAGGCCTAGGGACACCATTTGTGCACAAATTTTGTGCACCAAGCTCTCCTTAAATAATATAAGGGTTTCTTGAGCACAAGCACTGCAATACAGCAACAGTTGGTCTAAAGAACCCAGGGGGTTACTAAGTGACTAACAGTAGGTCCAGGGATGTATACAGCCTACATACCCTGGACAAATGGGATGATTCACACCAGGGTTAGTGCAGGTTAGGCGTTTTATCATTTTATCGCACTGCTCAGAATGGCACAGAATTTAAAACTTATAAATTGTTTATTTCAGGAATTTTCCATTTCATATTTTTGAACTGCAATTGGCCTTGAGTAACTGAAACCACAGATAACGGAGGACTACTAAAAACATCTTATGTCAGCTAAGCTGCCACTGGCTTATCTTCACTGTTAAGTAATAGTTGGGGTTTTGCATCAGATATTTAAGGAAGGTATGGCCTCTCTGGAGATCTGCAGAAGGGATAAGGGAGGATCTTTCTTTTAGAATTCATCAGAATGATTTTCTGTTATTTTAAGATAACAGAAAATCATTATATAGTTGAAGATCAAAAGTTGTCCAAATAGAATTTCAGAAGTGATTTTAGTGATATCAGAAAATTGGCAAGTCTTACAAAGTTAAATTTTTGAAGAGATAATTAACCAAAAGGAAATCATTCATAAGAATTCATAGCAGTAACTGTATGCATCTTTATGTGTGAATGGGCAGGCCAATCTTTTGTATGTTAGAAGCCGTTAGTTTTTCAAGTAGGATAAACACCTTTGTATCTAAGGTGTTTATTTTAGAATAAAAGACAAGCATAATTTGTTTATAAAGTTTAGGCTTTTTATTTTTTATTTTACTTTTTGCTAATTCCTCCTAATAATGTGGTTTTAGACCTGCTTTTTAAGATGGCAAAGAGGTACATATTCAAAATGCTTTTGTAGTCTGACCTTGGTTAGTTCATAAAAATCTGCTTAATGTCAGAACTGTTTAAATTTGCCTTTGAGACTACATTAACATGGTGAATAACAATTGACATACTACATTATTTTTATAAAGTGTGGTTTGAGATAATAATTTTAGAATATTTGAGACGCTGTTCTCTAAGATGTGTTACTTTTGTAGTCAAAGTGGTATATAAAATAGCAATGACAGGTTTTCAACTCATAGTTAGAAATGCCTCAGTTCATACTGTGTTTTCAGGAGTTATTAGCCCGAGTCAGCAATTTTATAAGGCATTCTTAATAAGTCTAAAAGGAATTTTATGTGGTTCAAAAGCATGTCTTATAATTGGCATGTGTTAATACGTTGGGCATATTCACTCCTATTAAGCATTTTGGTTAGTCTTCATTACTGAATCCTCCTAGGGGTTACTTAGCTTAGAATGTGTGATAAAGAATTCAGTAGCTTTAGGGAGGGAAAAAGTGGGGTTTGGTCCATATGAGGAGCATAAAAAATGAAGATGATTCATTAACTACTATTGAAAGCTGCTTAAGCAGTTAGGTGAATAGAAAGTCTGATTAATGAAGTGTTCTATCAGTAATGAGATATAATGGCGGCATAGCTTGGAAGTGCCTCTGTTCTTTCTGCCTCCAGGAGTACAGAATCTCCGGGATATTTGCTCTTCCTAGCCCTGAGTCCACCCCGGGGCCACCGTGCTGAGCAGGAGAAAGAGCTTTCTCCTTATCTGTCCATCTGTCAACTAGCCCTGGGCCTTGCCCACGACATGACCCAGTAAATATTTGTTAATGAGTGTGCTTTTTAAAGCAAACATGTGCAGAGGTTAAGTATGACAGCCCCCACCTTTATATAATCACATGATGCAGAAGTAGACTCCAAGTCTTCAGAGCCCCTCCCCCCATCCTCATGGCCTGCAGATTGTCTTCTGAGGGGACACTTGACTTTTGTTTGTTTGTTTTCATTTTAAAATGTGCTTTTTATTGTTGATAGGATTACAAAGATCTCCCTTTTCTCCCCGTTTTCCCCATCCTCCCAGCCCCCACCCACCCCCTCCGGTTTTCACTGCTCTATTGCCCATGTCCCTGGGGTATGTATGTAAGTATATAAGGTCTTCGGTTTATGTCACTTGACTTTTGATAACAGTCAAAAGTGACTCAGAACTGCATCTAGTGAGTGAACAAAGAATATATCCATGTAGGAAACACCTTCTCCAGTTTTAAAGTTGCTTTCAGAATGATTTACAGAAGGAAGAACTGTATTCATTTTCTTACATGGCTTGTCAACTGGCTGGGAAGGTGGCTCGTCAGAGGCCTTAGAGCCGCTGTCACGCAGCTGACGGAAGTGCAGGTACCGGTGAGACGCCCCCGAAGGGCCACACTTCCTTGAATGTAAAAGTCCCGTTTCATTTCGGAGTCAGCCCGCTTTGTCTCTGTGCCCCAGCGTTTCGCTTTTCGGGTCCGCCAGTCCCGCCTTGGCCGTGGTTTTGCTTTCGCGGTTTCAGTTGCCTAAGCCAACCAAGGTCTGAAAATATCAAACGGACATTTTCAGAAACGAACGATTCAGACATTTTACATCGTGTGTTCTTCTGAGCAGCCAGATGAACTCTTCGCTGTCCTGCGTGGGGGGCGAACCTCCCCTCGGGCCAGCACCTCCCAGCGGTACGCGCTCCCTGCCGCTTAGTCTTGCGGAAACCACCCTGGTTATCGGATCGATTTTCCTGGATGACAAGTAACCCTTGTCATCAGGTCAGTGAAAGCTTCCGGCTGTGTCCCAGTCTCCGTGCCACTCCCCTCGCTTCACCTGTCACCTGGGAACGGTCTCCGCTCACGCCGTCACAAGAAGGACGAATACAGTACAACAGGGTATTTTGAGAGACCACCTTCACATAACTTTGGGTGCAGCATGTTGTTATATTTTATTATGTGTTCCTGGCAATCTTGCTGCGGCTCATTTATAAATCCAGCTTCATTATAGGTATGTGTGTGTAGGGAAACACATAGCATATGTAGGGTTTGGTATTCTCTGTGGTTTCAGGCATCCACTGAGGTTCTGGAATGGACCCACTGTGGATAAGAGCGCACTGCTGATTTTAACTTGGGTAAAGTTCTCATTTATTGCTGCCCGTTATTATCTAGAAATTGGACTGCATTTAATAAGGACCGTTTTATTTTTGTTTTACGTTTCCATGTTATATATGATACACCTAATTTAAGGTGTGTGTTTTTCCTATCCGGGTGGAAGACTTTGAGGACAGTGGTGCTTTCAGAAGTAATGCTAACGATACTCTACTGAAATGAAAATCATAGGTTAGGTGTTATTTTCCGTAAGAGAAATCAGAACTTAATAAAAATGTTCTCTGTAAGAAGGTATATTTGGAGAAAGAATTCTGTTTCCTAATTTAATACTGTATCGCCTGAAAAGTGCTATCTCAAATAAATATTTGCATGGTACCAACTATGAATTTTATGAATTTGCAAGTAGTCCCTTTTCAAATGCATTCTGCAGATCTCTATTAGATGAACCTTTTAAAAATATCACTTCTGTCCTGCTGCCCAGCTCAGAGGTTTTAAGAATCACCTGGAGGCCATGTTTACTGACAGGTTGCTGGGCTCTGCCCCGCAATGTTCAGATTCAGTAGGCGTGAGTGGGTCACAGAATTTGCATTTTTTAAAAATATATTTCATTGATTTTTTACAGAGCGGAAGGGAGAAGGATAGAGAGTTAGAATCACTGATGAGAGAGAAACATCAGTCAGCTGCCTCCTGCACACCTCCTACTGGGGATGTGCCCGAAACCAAGGTACATGCTTTGACTAGAATCGAACCTGGGGCCTTTCAGTCCGTAGGCAGATGCTCTATCCACTGAGCCAAACTGGTTAGGGCAGAATTTGCATTTTTAACGTGCTCTTGGGGTGATGCTGACACTGCTGGACTGGTGACTAAAGTTTGAAAAGCATTACTCCGGAGTGAAGTTCCAGATGCTTAGGCTGACATTCCTAATCTACAGAGTTGCCTTGGTTTGCTCCTTGAGTCCTGTCTCTCTCTCTTCTGTTTTAGAAATGTATTTTTATTGATTTCTGTGAGGAAGGGAGAAGGAGGGAGAGATAGAAACATCAGTGATGAGAGAGACCCATTGATTGGCTGTCTCCTGCCTGCCCACACTGAGGCCTGAGCCTGACACGCCGGCATGTGCCTTGGTCGGGAATCAAAGTGTGACTGACTGGTTCACAGGTCTATGTTCAACCACTGAGCCACGCCAGCCTGGTGAATCCTATCTCTTAAATTAGAAGGGACTCTGCTTCAACTAACTTGCATAGTCACTGTCTTCAAAACACACCAGATTTATAGCTTTGCCTTGCTTTATTCCTCTCAAATGGAGTGTCTTCTCCCCTGGTCAAAATCCATATCCTTCATGAAGTTTTCTCTCATACTCCTAACCATTACAACCTTTACTGATCTCTCCCTTTGGTTAATTCCCCTGGCATTTATTATTTGTATTTGGCCAGTGTGTGGCTAATGTTATATATTATACTAGAGGCCCAATGCATGAAAATCCGTGCACTCGGGGTGTGTGTGTGTGGTGGGGGGAGGATGTCTCTCAGCCCAGCCTGCACCCTCTCACAATCCAGGACCTTGGGTAGGGTCGCTAGGCCTGGCCTGAGGTCAGAGCCTATTGGGACTTTCCTTCACTGGGCTGCGGGCAGCTGACCCCACCCCCGCTGCTGCCACTGCTTGCCATCTGTACAGTGCTGCCCCCTCTCCCCTGCCACCAGTGGCTTCTCTCTACAAGTGACAGGCTGGGGTGCAATGGCTTGGCTAGCCTGGACCTCCCTCTTTCTTTGCTGATGGCAGGGGCAACCCGGCAAGGGGCTGTCTGTCTAACTGATCACCTCTAACCACTCTGCCTGCCTTCCTGATTGCCCCTAACCGCTTGCTTGGGTGTGGGGCCAACCCGGCAAGGGGCTGTCTGCCTACCTGATCTCCCCTAACTACTTGTCTGCCTACTTGATCACCCTTAACCGCTGGCCTGCCTATTTGATCACCTCTAACAGCTTGTCTGCCTGCCTGATTGCCCCTTAACGCTGTTTGGGGGTGGGGTCAGCACTGACTTCCTGTCGGTCAGCCTCTGGTCATTATTGGTCGTTATGACCTAGGGTTTTTATATTTAGAATTATCTTCCAAGCAGACCCTCTAAGTGTGGAGATTCCTTTTCCTTGAAAATATCTCATAGGTTCATGGCTCAGAAGGTAAAGTGGAAAGCAATTTGTCTTAAATATAACCAAAACAAGACACGATTCAAGCGTGTCACCAAAACTATAGTCAGACTAGAATTGTGGCAGAAGACTAGAATTGTGGCAGAGGGAAAACCCTTCTAAGACTCCCTTGCCACATCTGGGAAATGGAGCTAATAATTCTTTTGCAGAGTTGTTGTAAGGATTAAAGTAGAAAATGTATGTGACTCAGCACAATGCCTGGCATGTTAGCAGATCCAATAAACAGTATTTTATTTCTTAGCAACTAGGGGTTGATTGAAATGATAGCTTGGACTTTTCTTAAGAAAAGGGGTTGTTCATAAGTAATTGGATTCAAGAAGGCATTTCCAGGAAAGGAAAGGAAGTTTTGGCTGCAGTATTGCTGTGTTAATCAACAGTTTGTATTGCTGCTGCCACCTTCCTTTGCTGTTGCCCAAATCCCTGCTTCCCGTGGCAGGAAAGTAAGCATTCTTTTGCCTTGTTTCGGTTGTTATCTCATAGAAGTGATGCTCATCCTTAGGAAAACCAGTGGCCAGCTACATCTGGCTTCCTGGCCTGCTGTCACTCAAATAGTCAGATTATTATTTTATTATTATTATTATTATTATTATTATTATTATTTTGGTATGATGGAGATTTGGGAGGGGGTGGGGACAGAGAAAACGAAATCTGGGAGAATACCTTAGGGGCAAAGAAAGAAATATGTGTGAGTGCAAAAGCTGAAATGTTTCACCCAGAGATCACCACGGGTGTAAATATAGCTCAGTAATTAGGCATATGGTGCTTTCATTTAGGAAGTGCCTACACCCTTCGTGGTAAGATCCGCTCAATATTAGAGCTGCAGCTTTAACCACGCTGGGAGCAGAGATGCCTAATGCATTTAAAACAAGAATCGGAGAGGGAAATGGAAAACGGAGTTAATAATTTGTCTGTCCTTGGTTGCTTTTAATCTGCTCTTTATTAACTTTGTAATTTATGCCTGGAGGATTAGATTTGGAAACAGAACACCAATGACTGTTCTTAAAGGTTTACTTCTTTTTATTACAACATTATATTCCTAAAGACTTTCTGAAAGACATTTTGACTGAATTTATTCTTAACATAAGAGATGACACGTTGTTAGGATTCAGCCTGAAAGATGAGAAAGTCTTTGATCTATGATGTTATTTTGAACTTTTAAGTTGTTTCCTGTTAGATTTCAATGTGGGATTTATTTAATAAAAACGGATTAATAGAGAGAGGTAAAGGTATTCTCTCCTGGCTGCCCGTATATTTTCATCTCCTTTTTTTTTTCTAGCTCTCCCCCCACCCCCTTTTTCTTAAGCCCCACCCCATCTATTGTTTTCAATATTAGAGTTTTAAACCTGCTTGCCATTGGTGGTAAGGAAAGTAAAAAAAGTACAAATCAAAGTATGTTTGTATTTCCCATGCCTTGTGAAATGTTTCTAAGATTGATTGAATAATAGACCATTGTAATTGTATAACTAGAAAGAATCCTATTCTAAGATATATATTCCAATCTGTACTGAAGTGCAGAGTTAAAAAACAGCTGCCCTCGGGGGAGTGGGGAAGGAGGTTCTGCTGTTCACCTCCTCCTGTCTTAGCGCTTCTCTAACGCAGTGCCATCAGACTGTGCTGGGAAGTCGTGTATTTGCTTCTGTGGTGTAGTTCTCCACCCACCTGTGACCTAGAGAATTACACGCTAGATTTTCACAAGGTAAAGCCACAAGAATTTAGAAATCTCAGTTTTGGGGGACTAGGAAAAAGTTTGACAAACGCTACTACCAGGTCTGAGTTAACCTGTAATAGAATCCTCATTAGGAAAGCTAGTCTGGATGTTTGTATTCCTGAGAAGTCCAAGTTTTTACCTTAAACCCTCTACCTTAACTTTGATGTGGTGAGGTTTAGGATTTTATAATCATAATAAAGTCCTGATGCATGAAAATCATGCAAGAGTAGGCCTTCCTTCCCCCAGCTGCTGGCACCAGCTTCCCTCTGGCACCTAGGACTCCGGCTTTGTCCAGAAGGTCATCCGGAAAGACGTCCGGTCTAATTAGCATGCTATGCTTTTATTATTATAGACATGCCAGAGGTAATCAGGTATTGGCTTACTTTAGGGGTCTTTTTCTGCCATACTTTTCTACCCGTTCCCGTTCATCGTCTTCCATCCGCTTGCGTTTTTTCTATCCAAGAGGTGGTGCTAAGGACACAAAGGGAGAGAGAAGAGCAGCAGAAGTGGGATCATATAGATCACACATGTCAGATTACTTGGTGATCAAGGCGTGACTAGTTAGCAGGGACTGAGCAGCCCTCTTGCTTCCAGGAACCTTGAGAGGTGAATTCTAGACGTTGGCACTGACAGATCACCTTTCCCCTGACCGCTGGGCACTGGCTGCTGCGCTTTAGAATTCCTGAGAGAGAGGGCTGTCTAGTTACATGATCGGTTACTCTATTTGCGGGCCTTTGGTTCTCAATGGCATTACCCAAAAGCTATCTCAGGAAGGAAATGCCTTTGATTGATCTGAAATCTCATTCATCGCCCGAGTGTCCCCCAGGTTTTCCATAACATGGGAGATTTCACAGATAGCACTTTCAGGAGCTGGTCTGAGGTGGTAAACCAAACTGATGGGAGGGAAGGGTGTTCCTCCACCTCCCCGCGAGATCACTGCCCCTGTTCCTCACCCCGGAGTGTCCTGTTTTGACACCCCCAGAGGCACAGAACAATTGATGGACATAAAAGAGTGTTTGTGCATATAAGGCACCCCAGGGTTTTCCATCTTTATATAACAAGACCTTAAGGTAGATATTTCTTTTTTAAATGGAATTTTTGCCTTAAGACTTTTTTTTAATCTTCACATGAGGATATTTTTTTTTTCATTGATTTTAAAGAGTTGAAGGGAGAGGGAGAGATGGAGAAAGAAAAACATCAATGTGAGAGAGACACATGGATTGGTTGCCTCCTGTACATACCTGACCAGGGGATCGAGCCTGCAATTGAGGTACATGACCTTGACAGGGAATCGAACCCGGGACCCTTCAGTTCTCGGGCCAAGGCTCTATCCACTGAGCCACACTAGCTAAAGTAGATTTTTTATTCCTTAATTGATTCTTAAACCTCAGCTATTTGTTTGCAGGTATATTTGGTTTATGAAAACAACAATAACAACGCCTGATAATTTTTTCTTTTTCTTTAGGTTTAAAATAGAGGTGGTCACTTAAGACCACATAGTTAATAAAAAATACAGCTTAGTTATGCTCTAAAACATGCTCCCTTGTTTCTCCCAAGAGAACGTATGTTATTCTTCTTGTTCAGAGAATAGTCTCCTTAAGATTGATCTAAGTATAATTAAAGCAGCCAAGAACTACATGTTTGCACTTTCATCTTTGCGCAGACTTTTTTTTCTCCTTTACAGTTTTAATTCTAGAGGGATGAAAGTGTGAAAATAATTACAGCATACCATTTGCTGCGTGTTTAACTTCTTGTCAGGCACTATGCTAACAGCTTTATATACATAATCTCATTTAATTTTCAGAACAACACTTTGAATTCAGTGATATTTTTCCCATTCCCTTGAGGCCTGGAGGGTTAAGCAAATTGCCTAAAGATACAGAGCTTCTGGGTGCCTCCCCTGGGCTTTGACCTTGAGCACACCTCTTCCTCCCCCTGCATCCACTTCTGGTGGACACCCCTAAGCCCCCACCAGCCCCCTGCCTGGTCCTCTTGAGGCTCTCGTCCATCTTACCTAAAGAATGGGGCTTCTTTCTAGGAGTTACTCCTTTGCCAGAGAAATAGGAGGGAAATGGGGGCTTGAGTGTTGACACTATTTCCACCTCAGCTTGTGGCAAACAACATACTCGATGTTTTTTAAACTTAATTCTGAAAGTAAAACCCATGATTAGTGTTTCTTTGGAAAAGCTTCTCTTAAGAGTAATATTGTGTTCAACAGTAAGTTCATTTTTATCATTGTATGTTAATAAGTGTGTATACACCTTAATGCTATGTGTAGACAAAATATACACATGATGATGATGTGAGTATATAATTATCTAGAAAAATGCTGTAAGCATTCATGAAAGTAATGGCGGGGGTAATTCTGGAAAACTGTTTAAATCAAAACAAAGAGAAAGAAAAGTCTCCAAAAGAAACCCTAAATTGCTCCCTTTCCTCCCCCTAGTCTTTGGGCCAATGTAACTCCTGAATTTTAGAAGAAATAAGTTCGCAATTATTTAATTATTAAGTGAGGCATTTCATAAAGGATGACCATGGTCACATAAGTGAAATGTGAATTTTAAATTCATAATGAGGTATATTACCAAAAGAGATTCTGTGAGCCAAAGTAATACACTGTTATGAGACACGGGTGTTTTCTACAGATGTGACCACAAACTGGTCCTAAGCTATCGCTCTTTTGTCACATATATGCAAATGGGAAATACATTAATCATTCATATTCAGATATTTAAAAACATTATGTTAGTATCGTTTTCCTTTAGTAAATCAAATTAAGAAACATTTCCAATAGTCCTTCCGGAAATATTTAGGGGCCCCACCCTGTGGCTCTGGAGGGATAACAGTAACAACTGTCAATCCCGAATCCTAAGAGACAAGGAGTGAAAGGCCAGTGGGAAGTCACATGGATTTTGTCCTTTTCTGTCTGACTTGTTTCACTTTTCCCTCAAGATCCACCCATATTGCTGCAAAATGTGGAGTATAAAACAAAAAGGTAATGAACACACAAAACAAAACAAACTCATAGATACAGACAACAGAATGGTGGTTCCCATCGGGAAAAGGGGGTAGGTTGAGCAAAACGGGTAAAGGGAGTCAAATACGTGGTAACAAAACTAGACCTTTGGTGGTGAGCACGCAATAGAGTATACAGATATCAAGTCATAATGTTGCACACCTGAAATGTTATTAACCAGCCTTCCCACAATAAAACTAAATAGATTTTTTTTTTAAGTCGGTGTGATGATTGCTTTAGTAGGGAAAGTGGAGGATGCAGTGAAAGAGCGCGACAGGGAATGTTAGCTCAGATTCGGGGGTTTAGGGACACTTTCAAAAAGTGGTAAAGTGTTAGAGGAGCCTGAAGAGGCCAGAAGGGTCAGGCAGATTGCCCTGGGGTACAGTGGGAGTGGGAGTGAGCCAGTGGAAGGGCAGGATGAAGAAGGCTGCAGAAATAAATGGCCTGTGTGAGACTCTGGGGAGAAGCTAAAGAACCAAACCAGGGAAGAGCGGGGAGGAAGAGTGCCGAGAAGTGGGCCAGGGAAGTAAAGCACGGAATGAATCTTACAAGGTCTATAAGCTTTATCTTGAGATCACTGGGATCCAGGTATCAAATCTGCATTTTTTGGATAAGTCTGGAGTTAAAAGACTGCAGTGATTCAGGTCAGAAGTGATGATGACCTAAATGCAGAATGGTATCATGGGGATTAAGAAAGACCCTGGAAATATTTACAAAATGACATTTACAGGCCAGGCAGTGTGACTCTGGGCAAGCATCTGTGGGCATAGTTCTGTTCCTGGTCAGGGCATATACCCGGGTTGCCGTCTCGATCCCCAGTGTGGGATGTGCAGGAGGCAGTCGATAAGTGATTCTCTTTCTCCCTCTCCCTCTCTGGAACCGATAAAAATATGTTTAAAAAATAACATGCACAGAACCTTGTGAGCACTGACATGGAATGAGAAGGAGGAAACGGAGTCAAAGACAGTGCTTAGGTTCTTGGTTGGTGCAAGGGGCTGGTGAAGGTGGGTACCCAGGTGAAAGAGGGGAGTGGAAAGGTATGACGGACTTCGTTTGAGTTGTTTTAGCTTCAGATGAGAAAAATGCCCAAGAGGAGAGACTCCCTTGCAGGCAGTGGAAATACACAGGAAGTGCTACAAAGAGAGGCCTCAACTGAAGACCCCAGTCTGAAGACCTTTAAGCCACGGAAGGAAACCAGCTCCCTCAGAGACGGTGTCCTATTAAAAGACTCAGAGCCTACAGCCCGAGGAGCACTGGTGATTAAGGGGTGCAGAGTAAAAGACAATGGACAGGGAGCCACCATGAGCATGGCGAGTAATTCGCAGAGCGTGGCACCCGGGAGCATTTTGGGATATTTAACATTTTAAGGAGTGAGTCTCAGCACTGTCCAGTGCTGCTGAAAGGCAAGAGGAGGAATGAGAACTGGCCTTTGGATTTGGTCACACGCAGGAAGAAAGTGCCTCCGACTGGGGCAGGTGTAATGGCCTCTCCGGTGGAAACCACACTGCAGTGGAGGTAAGGGAGTCCAGAGACAGCTCTCCGCAGAAGGCCACAGTGGGCATGACTGGCCAGATGGGGCGGTAGCTGCAAGATGACGGGGTAACAGGAAGATGGAGTAGAGAAACTGGTGGCCTGCTGGACACTGCTGAGCACACAGTGGGGGCTGGCAGCCATTGGATGGTGATGGTTCCACTTGCTCATTTGTTTGATTTTTTTCTTTAGCACGATTCAGCTCCTCTTTTAACGATATATGTGGAGAAGGCAGACAAGTAGATTGACCTCGTCTTGGGTTTTTTTTCCCCAAGTTTGGAACAAAGAGAAGACACAAGGTCCCAAGTGCTACTTTTGAGAATGTGATTCAAGGGTCGCTGGTTTTTGAGAATGCAAATCCACTCAACGTGGACTAAAGAAATTGGGGAGGAATATTTCTCATAAAGATAAGAGGGGCGTGTCTCGTGGATCCAGGTCAAGAAGGGCAGAAAGACCTCACCATGCCTGGAAGGCGTCTGGAACCAGGACTGCTGTTTCTCCAGTTTGCTATTCTGAGCCAGTTCATCTTTTGTCTATAGACATACCCGCTCTGTTCGCTCCTCTGCAAACAAACTCCTTACAAATCAGCCCTCTAGTTTACATGGCTAATGAGTTTAACTACTAATAGAGGTTCTTTTAAAAAGCATCTCAGAGACTCAATTCCAAATTCCCAGAATGGAGAATCTGACCCTGCTGTAGTTAGGTGTCTAATTGGCTATGGCCAAGGGAAGGAGTATTGATTTTTAGGATTGGTGTAGCCATGGCACAGCGCCTCCTGAGCGTTGGGGAGGAGAGGGTTGCCTGGCTGCACAGCAGTCCCCCACTGTCTCTGCTGCAGCAGCTGCATTTATATTACTAGAAGTTTCTGTGTTTGGTTCTGGTATATAGTCCCTGTAGGAAGTTCTGCCCTCTTGACATGACAGTTCACCAGCATTAGCATCTTCATATGGTTCCATTAACTGTGCTACGAACACATCTGCAAAATACCACTTCAAGAACCAAACACACTTGCCCTGAGATGCTCACTATTTAACAACCAACGGTATTGCTACTGCTTCACCGTGGGATGAAGTCCAAAGACTTTTACTACAGCACACACAAACACACAAAATTTGATTTCAAATTTGCAAACGAAGTAGGTCTTCACATTCATCTTTTGAAATCCTATCTGTCCATCAAGACTCAAAATCTCATCACTTGCCCAAATTCCTACTTGTTTCTGTCCCCCTTCAGTGGAAAAGCATTTGCCTCCCTGGACTTTTATGTCTTGCTTCGTTTAATCCTCTATAATATATTTATTCCATTTTTACTGTTAAAGGCAGCACAGTCAAAGGCAGCGAGAGGAAAGAACTTGTGGCTTTGTCACTTAGGAACAGCCAAACCTTGTGTAAGTGCATATGCCTTTCTCATCTGGAGAAGGGATGGTAATGCCTACCTTTCCGTGGCTGATGGGAGCCATCGAGTGACTGGATGCAAAACTCTTTACTTCCCCTCTGATGCACATATTAATTATTTAGGAAAATAGTCTGGGGGTTGAAAGGCCAGTTTCTAAACCTCCTCTGCCACTTGGTAATTCCCAGCAGAGGCTGAGTGTCTGCAGTGCTTCCTTGTCTCAGGAATATTGTGAGCTGAGTTAGTTTCCTGTCGCCTTTGTAACAAATTACCATGAAAACAGCAGCATAGAACAAGTCAAAGTCCCCAATTCTGTGGGTCAGAGTCTAAGTGGGCTTGTTCGGTTTCTCTGTTATCGAGTCTCATGAAACCAAAATCAAGGTACCAACAGGCCTGGCTTCTTACCTGGGGGTCTGGAGGAGAGTCTACTTGGAGGTCCATTCAGGTGGCTGGCAGAATTTAGTTCTCTGTAACTACAAGGGCTGGGGTCCCGTCTCCTTCCTGGCTGTCAAGCCAGGAGCCACTCCACTCCCAGGCTGTGTACACTGGCATTCGCACCGCCCTGCTTTTTCACATCAGCAACCCCTGGTCTCCCTTCTGCTGAACCTTGCCTGCCTCCAGGCAAACTGCAGTCTCTGCTCTCAAGAGCCCGGGTGACTAGATTGGGGCCACCTGGGTAGTCCAGGCATGCCTCTGTATTTTAAGGTGACCTTAATTATCCTTATGCAACGTTCATGACATTTCCATTACATCTGCACACTGTCTCTTTGCCATGTAAGTGAACATATTTTCAGGTCCAGGGATTGGGGAGTGGACCTCTTTGGCAGGCGTGGGAGGATGGGGCGAGCAATACTGAACACCTGTGGACACGACGTGTGTGATGCAGTGTGTGAAGCCAGGTGCAGCCTCTGGTGTCCAAGAGCTACTCAACAGCCATTGAGAATTGTGAGGCCTGTTGCGGTGGTTTGTGCGAGCAGCCAGACTGTTTCCCCGGGAGGTATTTTGTGCCACAAATGACTAGTAGGGGTAACTCACACCAAAAGAAGCCAGATTTTACAGTAATTTCTTTGTATAAGCAACTATAATTACTGTATGCAGGTAAACAGGGAAGATAAACCAAAAATGTATTAACAAGTTGAGAATATCTCTATATATAAAAGGCTAATATGCTAAGTGTCTGACTGTCCAACTGGTCGCTATGACACACACTGACCACCAGGGGCAGACGCTCAACACAGGAGCTGGTGTGACATACACAGAGAAATGACAGCCAAGCAACACTTGGCTTCCCCCAGGTGGGCCACAGGTTCCACCACCACACTGAAGCGACAGCCCACCAAATCACAGCAGCTGACGCTGCTGAGACCCCCATGGCACAAAATGTAGCCCACAGCCCAGAAACGGTCACTGTGGGCACTGGGTAATGATGTCACATAGCAACACCCAGCTTCCTCTCCCTAGCAACGACTAGCCTCCTTGCAGTTTCTTCAGCTCAGGAACACGACTTGCTTTATAGCCAAGTGGAAACATTTGGCAATGTCTGGAGATAATGGCTGTCACATCCCAGGGTGTATACCACAGGCATCTAATGGGCAAAGGCCAGAGATTCTGCAAAATAGCTTGCAGGCCAGCACCCTATGACAAAGAGTTATCTATCCAGCTCTAGCTGGTTTGGCTCAGTGGACAGAGCATCGGCCTGCGGACTGAAGAGGGTTCGATTCTGGTCAAGGGCACATGCCCGGGTTGTGGGCTCAATCCCCAGTAGGGGATGTGCAAGGCAGCTAATCAATGATTCTCATCATTGATGTTTCTATCTCTCTTGACCTTCCCTTCTCTCTGAGATCAATAAAAATATATTTTTAAAAAAAGAAAAAGAGAATTAACCACCCAGAATGTCAGTAGTGCTGAGGCTGAGAAACACTTTTCAACCAATGGCTTTTTTTTTATTATTGTTTAAAGTATTACAAATAGTAGTACATATGTTTCCTTTTTTACCCCCCATTGGCCTCCTCCCAGTCTCCCCTAACCCCAGCACATGCCCTCACCTGCCGCCCCCCCCCCCCCCCCCCCCCCGTGTCTTATATCCATTGGTGATGCTTATATGCATGCATACAAGTCCTTTGGTTGATCTCTTACAGGCCCCGCCCCCACCCTCCCCAGCCTTCCTGCTGTAGTTTGACTGTCTGTTCAATGCTTCTTTGCCTCTGTATCTATTTTCCCCCATTTTTTTCTTTAAAAAATCTTACGTCTGCATACTAGAAATAAGCATATAAGAACAAAAAATGTTTGAGTCTCAGTTTCAATGTCCAACAGTTCTGAGTCCCAGTTTCAATGTCAAATAGTTGCTTATGTATACATGTCAGCAATGGTATCTGGATGGTGGACAAATGGTGGCAATGCAGGTTCCACCCTCTCTGGGCTTTTAATGGTCTTAGTAACTACATTTGCAAATAAGATATTCATGTTTCCTTTCCTTAGTGCCTTTCTTTTTTCTGCAAAAAGCTTTATTGTTTCATTTGGTCCTATGCATGGGAGAGGGCTTTTCAGGATGGTTAAAAGAATGGCTAGTAGTTTCGGAAAGAGGCTCAGGTAAAGACAGACACCAGGGGGATGCGGAGGGGACCCTCAAAGGCCTCTGGGCTCCACAGGCTCCTGGTTGAGCTTGAGGGTGAGCTTTGCAAACAGATATTGCCCAGCCCAGCCTGGGGGCCAGCAGCCTGTGGAGGTGAGTCAGGTGTCACCCATCTTCTTTATGAGTTTCACCCCCTCATCCCAGAAGTGGTTCTGCAGGAAGTCCCAGAGCTGAGGGTCTGTGTGGATAGAACCCAAGGCCTGCAGCTCCACAAGGACCAGGTTCAGAGTCCCTGCAAGGCCAGGGCAGCTTCCACAGCTCCCTGAGTTTTGCCCACTCACCTTGGGGAGGATTCAGCACGTCCTGGAGAGAATGAGGCCACCGTGCTGGTTTTGGTTTTGCAGCTTTAAGATATGCTCAGTGCTCTTAGCGTCTTTCCACCAACTCCCAGAATCAGGCTCACACCCTCCAGAGCCACATCATCACGGTAGGAATAGAAGCACAGAGAGAGGCAGGTGTGGGAGGCCTACATATGCAGGCTGGCCAGGCTGTTGACCGCAGCCTCCCCATCAGTGGAATAATGCTGATGAATTTGGGAGCTCATGGTCATTCAACAATAAGGACTTAAGGCAGAAAAGAAACCAGTGTGTTGGCTGGTCCAGGAGGTGGTTCTGAAGGTGGTGATTGGATAAGACGCAGGAGAGGGGCCAGAGGCTGGAAGAATGGGCATCTCTGGACCTGTTCCATCCAACACTGTTGATGGAAGAGACAGATCCAGGACCATGTGAGTACTGCATTATCAGTGACTTTAACAGTGAGGATATTCATGGCTGATATCCATGAGGCTCTGAGTTCTATAATCAAATGAAAGGAAAAACATTCCCCGTTGTTTAAAAAAAAAAAAAGTTTACTGTTTTTTTTTTGTGTGTGTGTGTGTGTGTTTTTTTTACCATATCTAAAAGATTTCGCAAATATATGCTTAACCTCTAGAATTCACAATTAGGTGTTAGACACACTCTAACTTTTGTGTGAAAAATGAATGGAATTTCTAATTTTCTTAATACAGTAAACATTCTTCTGAAGATCATAGGAAAGAAATTACTTGACTTTGGGAACTTGCTGTTACTGCCTGTATTGAAACACTGTGATAGTCACGATAATTCCCCATTGCAGGCACCTCTTTAGAATGTACCTACATTGCAGTGTATGGCTTGGAAAGGTCTGCACAGTTTTTACCAGTGCCATTTTTATTTCTGATGTTACATAAGGCAGGTGTGTTTGCTATCTTCCCTCCGTCCCATCCCATTCTTATCCATAGCTCATGATTTAGAATATTTCTAACTCCTCCTTTCTCCCTGCCACGTACCCGTCACCTCTGACCAAATTGAATTGTCTTTCTCGCTATCTGAAGCTATCTCGATCTATTCTGTTTTTAGAATTTGATCCTTTGATGATTTGGTCAGTTAGTCATCAGCACCTGCATTACCACTGGGCACAGAGGCTGCTTAGACAGACATCCTGGGAGCGAAAGGAAAGAGTCTAGGTGCATCCCCCACACCTTCCAGTCACTTATCTAAAACGGAGACCCACACAGGACACAAAACAATACAACCTACAGTGGTACATTGCTATGGATTAAGGGACTCCAGACAGTCAGGGCACCAATTAGGGGCTTAAAATACACACACACACACACACACACACACACCTCTAAGTGACCTTTACAACCAGAAGGACCTGACAACTGGCTGGTAGCCATGATGCACACTTACTCAGACCTTGATGCTGGGGCCCTGACAGCCCCAAATCTAGTTCACCTGTACCTCAGACCCAGACAGGAGGGAGGAGGGAGCCCTATTCCTCGTGGAATTGGCCATTGGTTAGCTTGCTGCTGGGGCCAACCTCCCATGGTTTCTTCCCCAAGCAGGCCATTCCCCCCACCCCTAATTGGCCCAATCACAGGCCAGGCCAAGGGTCCCCACCCATGCACAAATTCATGCACTGGGCCTCTAGTATTTAATAAGTGATTGTATGGTACAGTTGCTAAATATTGGTAAAATATATTACTGTGATCATATAATAGAAATACATTTTTCTTATTGTGTTTAACAAATTCTTGGCAAATATAAACATCATCAAAAAGAAAGTATTTATTGGAGTGGGACTGGCATCTGCTTTGATCTTTTTGAGTCATGAAGTTACAACTTTGAATCTCCAGATACAAAGAGAAACACCCAGGCGCTTCATTGAAAAGGAGCAAACCACCGTCTTCGGTGGAAACCCTATCTGCCATGCTTGGTCCTCAGGGCTGGAAACTGGTAGAAGCAGCTTGCATTTTTGGTGTACAGCTTCACAAGTGGGTTTTTGTGACACGCCATGGGAGTGTTGGAACAGGCGTAACTACTTCTTCACAGACTTCACGATTGGGAAGGATTAGCTTTAAGAATAATTGGCATCACCAGGGTTTGGACCAAGTCCAGCTGCTTTGCTGTGACCTTGGGCTGTTTGAATTGAGAACCTTGTCTGTGTGTATCCACCTTACTAAGGTGTCTTGGTTGCATCCTTGAGCACCACGTCAAAGGCCAGGCTACATAGCAGTTGAAAACTAATAGATGCCTTCTTTCAATTTTGAAACGACTGCTACCCAAATCTTATTTTGCTGCTTCATCGTTTAGAGCCTTGTGCTGAAGACATTTCGTAAAAATCACTTAACAGCTTTACCAGGGAGGGAGACATGGGAAATGCTTCCATTTCTCCATCAAGGAGGACCTTGAATGACAATGACTCAGTATTTATGTAACACAGAAAGAAATTTTGTAAGCAAGACTAACTCAGTCGCAAACATCGCCAGACTGTACTTCTTGCCTGGCGGAAGTGTATGCCCTTGCAAGTGGGTGAAATGGCATTTTATTATGATAGCCTCAGCAAGTGGCTAGAGAGGCCCCTGGGCTAGAGTTCACGCTAGGGAGGCAGTTCTTTTACAAGAGATGGCAATCAGTACTTCTGAGAATTGTGTTGAGATGTGAATCTGAGTTTCAAGACTACCAGGATGGTACATCATGAGTCAGCAGAGCCCAGTACCCAGAGGCCCAAGTCGGTTGAGAAGAAAAAGCACAAGTAGAAGGAGAATTGCACCACTTAGTAAGGCTGATAAGCCTTTCACATAGACATACAGCTGTGCATAGGTTAGCCCAGTGGTCTGCAAACTCATTAGTCAACAGAGCCAAATATCAACAGTACAGCGATTGAAATTCCTTTTGAGAGCCAAATTTTTTAAACTTAAACTTCTTCTAACATCACTTCTTCAAAATAGACTCGCCCAGGCCATGACATTTTGTGGAAGAGCCACACTCAAGGGGCCAAAGAGCTACATGTGGCTCGCGAGCCGAAGTTTACCGACCACGGGATTAGGCCTCTGTGCACAGGAACTGAATGTGCCATTGGCCATGGAGCTATAGGTGTGCAGATGTTTGCGAAATGAGTGAACAGCTCAGCCCAGCACAAAGAAACAGGTGGCAATGGAGTTGGGAGTTGGGGTCCAGAGTCCAGCAGGACAGCTGAGCAGTTGCACTCCATTGCCCAACGGAGTCTGTTCTGGAATGTGCTCTCAGCCTGGCTTACAAAGGTTTGCCCTACGTCCTTGGGCGACAGCATGTTTTGCAGGCGCCGGCCAGTGTGTTGGAGGCCTGCGGCGACTGCACTTCCTCACCATTGCCCAGGGTCAACATTTGCAGGCCATGGATGTGGTCTGTTAGATGTCAGTCAGGACCTTGGGTCTTTGCCAGTGAAGTTCAGAGGTGATGAGTTAGCTGCTGGGAGGGTGTCCTTCCAAGATGGGGCTAAGAAAGCAGGAAGAATGTACAGCTCCCTCACAAATTCCGGCAGAGCACCCTGGGAAAAGGCAAATGCTTCTGGTTCAGCGAAGCATTTTTAACAAGGATATTTTAAATGAAGTTAGTGAGTCCTAAGCCAAGGACAGTATTTTATATTCAGTACTGGGAAGATACTTGTTGTCAGTGGCAGAAGGTCATACCCCACTCTATTTGGAACAACAGTCTGGTTTCCAGAAAGGAAAGATGTGGAATTCTAATATTGTTCAAACAGTGAGAAGAAAATACACAGTATAAGAGAGTCAGTCTGTAAGGAAATTGATCGTTGAAGATCACAAGATTTTAAGCAAGATTTGGTAAAAAAAAAAAAAAAAAAAAAAGTGGAAAAGATGGTATTCTTTAATATTGATGGAGAAAATTTTTACATTTGAGAAAAAGGAATTGTAACTCATCTAAGATGCTCTGTAAAATTAGTTAAAATTTAAACATTTCAATTAGTTTTAAACTAAACATAGTGTTTAGTAAAAATACTAGCTATGTATATTTTTTAGCTAGAGCCTTTTTTTACATTTTTTTATTTTTCAATTACAGTTTACATTTAATATTTTGTATTAGTTTTAGGTGTACAGCATAGCAATTAGACAATCATATACTTTACAAAGTGTTCTTCCTGATATTTCCAGTGCCCATCTGGCACCATACATAGTTATTACAATGTTATTGACTATATTTTCTATGCTGTAGTTTACATCTCCATGATTATTTTGTAACAATCTGTGCTTCTTAATCTTACCTTTTTCACCCAACCCCCCAGACCCCCCTTTCCAATGACCATCAGTAGTCTGTTCTCTATTTCTATGAATCTGTTCATTTACTGGTATATTGTTCTTTAGAATCCACATATAAGTGAAATAATATGGTAGTTTTCTTTCTCTGGCTGATTTATTATACTTAACATAATACCCTCTAGGTCCATACATGCTATTTCAAATGGTAAGATTTCATTTTTTTTTATGTGATATCAGAGAGGAAGGGAGAAGGAGAGATAGAAACATCAGTGAGGAGAGAGAATCATTGATCAGCTGCATTGTGTATGCCCCACACTGGGGATCAAGGCCACAATCAAGTCATGTGCCCTGAATTGGAATTGAACTGTGACCTCCTGGTTCATAGGTCAATACTCAACCACTGAACCATGCTGGCCAAGCAAGATTTCATTCTTTTTTTATATATTTTATTGATTTTTTACAGAGAGGAAGGGAGAGGGATAGAAAGTCAGAAACATCGATGAGAGAGAAACATCAACCAGCTGCTTCTTGACACCCCCTACTGGGGATGTGCAAGTACATGCCCTTGGCTGGAATTGAACCTGGGAACTTTCAATCTACAGGCCGATGCTCTATCCACTGAGCCAAACCAGTTTTGGCAAGATATCATTCTTTTTTATGGCCAAGTAGTATTCCATTGTATATATGTACTACTACTCTCCCCACCACCACCACCTAGGATGGTGATATTCTTTTTTTTAATTTAAATTCTTTATTATTTAAAGTATTACATATTTCTCCTTTCCCCCCCCCTTTTATCTCTCCCAACTGCTCCCACCCCCCAACACTTGCCCTTACCCTCCTACTGTCTATGTCCATTGGTTATGTTCATATGTATGTATACAGTCCTTTTGTTGATCTTTTACCCTCACTCCTCCCTCTGCCTTTCTCCCTCTTAGGTTGGACTGTCTGTTTGATGCTTCTATTGACTATGGCTTTATTTTTGTTCATCAGTTTATGTTGTTCATTTCGTTCCACAAATGAGTGAGATCATGTGATATTTATCTTTCTCTAATGGGCTTATTCCATTTAGCATAATACTCTCCAGGTCCATCCATGCTGTTGCAAATGGTAAGAGTTCCTTCTTTTTTATAGCAGCGTAGTATTCCAGTGTGTAGATGTACCACAGTTTTCTAATCCACTCATCTGCTGATGAGCACTTAGGTTGTTTCCAAATCTTAGCTATTGTAAATTGTGCTACTGTGAACAACTTCTGATTGTTGTTTTTTATTTCTTGGGATATATTCCTAGAAGTGGGATTACTGGGTCAGATGGGAGTTCCATTTTTAATTTTTTGAGGAAACTCCATACTATTTTCCACAGTAGCTTCACCAGTCTTCATTCCCACCAGCAGTGCTGAGAGTTCCTTTTTCTGTACTGGTGCTTTTTTATCCACTTGTCTACTGATGGGCACTTCGTTGCTTCCATAGCTTAGCTATCCTATCTAATAAAAAAGTAATATGCAGATTGACCATCACTCCAACACACAAAGAAGGCTGCCCCCATGTGGTCTAAGATCCTGCCCCCATGTGGACACAAGATGGCCAGCAGGGGAGGGCAGTTGAGAGGGACCAGGCCTGCAAAGGAGGGCACTTGTGGGCGATCAGGCCAGCTGGGTAGGGAAGTTGGGAGGGACCAGGCCTACAAAGGAAGGCAGTTGAGGGCGATGAAGCCTGCAGGGGAGGGAAGTTAGGGGTGACCAAGCTGGCAGAGGAGGGAAGTTGGGGGTAACCCAGCCTGCAGGGAAGAGCAGCTGTGGGGGAAACAGGCGTGCAGGAGAGGGCAGTTAGAGGTGACCAGGCCTGCAGGGGAGGGCAGTTAGGGGTGACCAGGCCTACAGGGGAGAGCAGTTAGGGGTAAACAGGCTGGCAGGGAAGCAGTCAGACATCAGGCTGGCAGGGGAGTGGTTAAGGGGTGATCAGGCTGGCAGGCAAAAGCAGTTAGGGGCAATCAGGAAGGCAGGCAGGCGAGCAGTTGGGAACCAGCAGTTCTGGATTGTGAGAGGGATGTCTGACTGTCTATTTAGACCTGATCCCACCGGGTCCCATATTGGAGAGGATGCAGGCCAGGCTGAGGGACAACCCCTGCCCCCGTGCATGAATTTCGTGCACCAGGCCTCTAGTTATAAATAATGCTGCATGAACTTAGGTATGCATATATTAACCAGAGTCTTTTTCAGATAGCTTAAGCTAATTAATAAGGTCAACAAAAATTGAGACCAGCACAGCCAGTGTGTCTCAGTGGTTGAGCGTCGACCCACACACCAAGAGGTCACTGAGTTCAGTTCCGCCTAGGGGCTCACGCCTGGGTTGGGGGCACGCAGGAGGCAGCGGGGGAATATTCATGTTTCTCTCTCATCGATGTTTCTATCTCTGCTTCTCCCTTCCTCTCTTTCTCAAATCAATAAAAACTTCTTTTTTTTTTTTAAGAATTGAGGTTAAAGGATTAGGACATCAGTTTTTATCAGCATGGTAGATAAATTATATTACTGAAGATGCCTTAATGTTTAAGATTCAATATTGACTAAACTATAACCTAATCCTCTTTGATAATATTTACTTGATAAATTACCCATTTGGAACAAATATTCTACTTTTTTCAAGCAAAGTGGAGGAAAACAACTCATTGTTCCCTGAAGCTACTGCTTTATAAGTAAACGAGGAACCCTGACTGTATGCATCTTCTTTTCTTAATATTTTGTGCCATACCCCCTAACCCCTGCATTACATCAGTCACATAATGCTTGAACAGAGGACTCGTCGTCTACCATGAATTCATTGATAAAACATAGCATTTGTTATTATACAACTCTCTGGTCAAACCTTTAGAGCAGTTTCAGGTACCAAATATTATGAAGAGAAATAATATAGACAAAAAACTCACTATTTCCCCAAATTGGGAATATGGTGCCAGTCCAATTTTGATATGATCACTCATCTAAAAAGACAACAACAACTAAAGAAAGCTACTCCAATGGTCAATACAGTATTGGTTGGTAGCTGATGAGTTAAGTAACACGATAACCTTAGTTTGTACCTAAAACACAACTGGAGACAGGTGATCGCCCTCTCCTCCCTCAGGCGATGCCTCTGATGTTCTCCTGGGCTTACACTCATGTACCGGAGCGGAACAGCCACTGTGACAGCTCGCCTGCCTGCGTCGCCTTCGTTCAGGGAGGGAGGAAGAGGGAAAGCAGGGCGGCTGGCCAACCTTAAGTGTTTCATTGGCCTGAACTCTGTCGCAGAGCCACCTCTAACTATAGACAGGCTTACAAAGCACACATTTAGCTCTGGCAGCTTCTGTTGCAGGGTCAAGCAAGGAAGAAGGAGATTTGGGTGTGGGATGAATCGATCTATAGTATCTGCCATATGTAGGCTGCACATTCATTTTTCCCCACTTTTATCATTGTTTTGCAGCTTTGTGTAGTCTTTTTGGATAGTAAAATAATTTGACCTCTGCTGATAAGATTGGCATCTTTTCTTTTTATTCTTAAATCTATGAAAGTCTTTGCCTGGTTTGTAAGCTGTAAAATAGCTGAACCGAATTGGAACTCATTGTACCCAAAGCTAATACTGATAATGCAGTCTACTTTAACAGGTCACTGAGTTTCACATACATTTAATGCCAGGCACTTGCCATCCAGCAACAAGAGAGTGAATGATGATTATCTTTTTCCACCGTTTGAAAATAATTCAGGCTTTATCATATTTTATAGGTCTAACACAATGTTTAGAGTAATGCATTTTCAGACCCAGGAAATATTTGCCATGACTTATAGAGCATCTCAGATGATCTTCAATTCATAGGAAATATTAGTTTATAGGTGATAATAATATAAGCCTATTAGATGTTAATGCTTGCCTTACAGTATAGTACAAGATATAGTATTAGATAAGTGTTTTTCACCTTTAGTAATGACCTTAGTAATATAGTAGTACTTTATGTGAAAGTGTAGTAGCAAGACCATTGGAAAGTAATCAATATATCTGTACTTTTTTCTTTTTTTACAG
Organism: Antrozous pallidus; assembly: GCA_027563665.1. Classification (NCBI taxonomy): domain Eukaryota; kingdom Metazoa; phylum Chordata; class Mammalia; order Chiroptera; family Vespertilionidae; genus Antrozous; species Antrozous pallidus. The sequence goes on from CM050517.1 coordinate 91,694,217, forward strand.
TTGTTAAAAAAAAGCAAGAAAACTGATGTTGCTATTTTAGGGGTAGTTTATAGAGTTTTACTGGCATTTAAAGTCATATTGAGCAATATATCTTTTTTCAGTAGCCAGAAAACAAAATTATTAGTGTGTTGTGCTGGTGATAAAATTCCAGCTGTAAAACCAACGATAAAGGTTACGAGTTAACACTATAGGATACTCAAATAGAAATGGACAGATATCTTTCAACAGAAGAAACTTTTAGATATTAAACTTTATGTAAAGCAAAAATCTTTTTCAACCTACATAAGATATCTTTATCCTGCAGGGCACTAGAAGCAAGAGATATTCTCATTTTCATTTCAGTCCCTTAACCTACAAATATATGTAATGTTTCTCTTCTGTATCAGCAAGGTTTAAAAATACAGGAAACAAACAGAGATGTGTAACAATAACACCTGGGTTAACAGTTTATTTGGAAACTCGTTTGGAAGTCAACTTCCCCAGATTGCATGGGTCACATGGTTAGCTCAGGACAGTGTAGAAGATAGCAGGTTTTAGGCTTCAGAGCCAGCCTCCACCCATATGTCGCGATCTGACCTGAGGAAGATTATGTAACTTTTTTATTTTCCCATCTGTGCGAGGGAGTCTCGATGGGGAGACTACTTTCCTTGCAGGGTTCTTAAGAGATTAAAAGAATGTGTACCTGTTTTACATATTTCCTGACACATAAGTGTTCCATACATGCTGGCTCTTTCCATTTTTAAGAGTTATAATTAAGTATTTGTGACATACCAATCATGGATTTTATTATTTTATTTTATTTTATTTTATTTTATTTTATTTTATTTGTTCTAATCAGGGATTTTAAATCTTATAGAGTCACTAATGGCTACTCCAAGATAATACTTAGGACCTAGCATTTTTGTTATTCAGTACTAGAGGCCCAGTGTATGACATTTGCGCACTTGGGGTGGGGGGGAAGGGGAATCCTTCAGCCCAGCCTGTGGCCTCTCACAGTCTGAGAGCAGCCAGCAGTCAGACATCCTTAGTGCTGCTGTGGAGGTGGGAGAAGCTCTTCCCCCTGGTGGTTAGTGCATGTCATAGCAACCAGTAGTTCCGCTTTCGTTGATTTGCATATTAGCCTTTTATTATATAGTACTACATATAGGATATATAAGTACTACACTCCATGAGTAAATTTTAAAAGACCACCACCTTTTTATACAATGCTTTTATTATTCCTATGCCCACATAATAATGTTTAAAACCGTTCTGTTACCTGCAGTATACAAAAGGGTTACTTGCAGAAAATCTTGTAAGATCATGGATTCTAGAATGACAATGGGCATCCCGATTATTTCAGAAATTTGAAAAAACTAGAAGGGATCAATGGGGAAAAAGGAGGACATATATCATACTTTCAACAATAAGAATTAAAAGAAAAAACACAACCATTTCCCTGTGACATTTTATAGTCAATATATTTTTATGAATTCTGCTTCGCATAGTAATAACTTAGAAAATTATTCATAATCATTTAGTAATTTCTGGTTTTACTTTGTAAAGGAAACACCTGTGTCCTGTAACTCTGTTTGATAACAGCTTTATTTATAATTGCCAAAACTTGGAAGCCACCAAGATATCTCTCAGAAGGTGAATGGATAAATCAACTGTGCTTCGTCCAGGCAATCAAATGTTATATAATCTAAAAAATAAATAAATAAATAACTATCAAGCCCTGAAAATTTAGACATGGAAGAACCTTAAGTTTATGTTTACTAAGTGAAAGAATCCAATCTGAAAGGGCTACGTACTATATGTTTTCAACTCTATGACATTCTGGACAAGGCAAAACTATGGAGACAGTCCAAAGACCCGTGGTTGTCAGGAGAGGATGGGGAAGGGGGATGAATAGGCAGAGCACAGAGGATTTTTAGGGCAGTGAAACTATTCTGTATGATATTATAGTGCTGGACAAGTCATTATACATTGGTCAAAACCCATAGTGTATCACACAACAAGAGTGAGCTGTGATACAAACTGTGGGCGTTGGGTGACAGTGATAACGATGCGCCATGGAGGCCCCTGGTAGCACAGGCCCTCCCCCGTGTGTGGTGTTGGCAGTGGGGGAGGGTGTGCTGTGTGCCAGCGGTGCGCGTACGGGAAATCTTCGTACTTCATTCAAAAATCAGCTTTGCTTTGAACTTAAAACCGCTCTAAAAATTGAGTCTATTTAAAGAACATACACACAAAAGAAAAAAAAAAGGTAAGAACTACTTGTACCCTGTGATGCCCTTGATAACTGAAGCAGAACGGGACTCGACTCTCTGGGACTCTTGTTGGTTTGCTAAAAAAAATTTTTTTTTTTAAGTAATAAAATAAAATAGAGGGAAAGAGCGAAAAAAGAATATAATTTAAAAAGATAAAACCTCTGCTGGCTCTTCCTCATTTTATAAAATTAAAACGAGTTCTTTTTTATTCAGCGTTAGTTATGTTCTAACATCATAGTGTCTGTGAAGTTTTGAACGAGAATATTAAAGAACAAGTAGTTAACTAGTCTTTTTAAACTTGATGTAGCTATAAACAAAAGAGAGCACATTTCAGTTCTAAAAAAATCATGTGTCAGTATTGCAAACAAGATAAATGCAGTGAAAGTAGGAAGCTGTAGAATAACAAGCATTGGGGAGGGGGAGGAGGCTTGGATTTGCCTTTTAATTACAAATACGAAAAGCAAAAACACATCTTTTGAGATGAGATAGTCTATACTCCATGAGAATAATATGTGTTTTCCATGGGGTAATTTTTTACAAATCCTTCTCAGAATAAAGGGGACCCCATGTATCCCAACCAGGGGAGGAGGAATGGGTACCATTTTCTCTTGATGGCTGGGAAGATCGTAGCTGCTGCTGGGTCCTAGGTTCGCAAAAGCCCCACGGAGTCTTTGTCTGGGGAGCAGTAAGGAAGATCTGCTGGCCTCCTGCTGACCACAGAGGTCTTCGAGGGGTGGCCTAAGGAGGGCAGTTTTAGGTCAACTAAAGATCAACAAATACACAGACCAGAAACCCTAACGCTCAACTTTTGCACTCGAGTGACACCTTTGTGTCATTAACCACCAGACAGATAGTTTTTGGTGTATGTGTGCGTGTATTTGTTTTTACTTCCTGCTCCTTCTTTATTGGCAATAGGAAGTGTCGGTTTTGGCCCAGGTTTATTGATTTATAACAAGGCTATTGAGAAAGAAGCTTATGGCAGATCGTTTTGATGAGGAAATAACAAGTGATAGGCCCTTCTCAGCAATAGTGCTTCTTTCCAAAAAAAAGGGGTGTACTAGATATTCACAGGAGAACCAGCCTTTGTCTAACCTCTGACCTCTGAGATGCTAGATTGCTATCCTTTAGACTATTTCATGGACATGTACCACATTTCCCTTTAGTTCTGGGGCTGTTTCATGGCTTGGGATTTTCATTGTATGTGTTTGCTTGCTTTTTGCCCTGTACCCTCCTGCATTTGGTACCAGTACAGAAGTTTTCTAAAACGATGTCAGAATTTGATCACAATGCAAGAGAACAACTAAATAGCATATGATCAGGTCCCCTGAGCTAGACCTACAAAAACTGCCTTCTTCTTAGGAAAGGCACTTCTTAGAAACAGGACAACCTGTCCTCTACAAGTAGCAATTAACTACAATTCTCATTTTATTTTTTTAAACTGGCTTTATCGGGCACTCCGACTCTTTTTCTAAAGGGAGGCTGCTGCTAACCGCTCTTCATTCAGCGGGGAGTTAATGCTCAGTGGCCCATCAAGGTTCATATAATAGCATTAAATAATTACATATCTCCTGCTCTCTGAAAAAATTCATATATTCTAAAATTGTATGTGGGAGAATTCAGGGCATCTGAACCTGAAGAAGACAAGCCCACGTATATATCCACTCAGTGATTAAGAGTCAGCCTCCAGTACTTGGTAACAAACAAATTGTCCACACAGAGATGAGAGGAAGGAAAAGCTGGCCGACACTGGCTCCCGTGATGGTGATAAGCTCGGGAGATGTCACAGCTGAAGAGAGCAGGAGCTGGTGCAGTCAGAAGCTGCTTGTGAAGGAGAGGGAGTCGTGGTTCTACCTCCAGTGGTAGGGAGTTTGGAGGGGAGCAGAGCCATTGTCTCTGCCCAGGTAGACTCTGGGGACAGGAGGAGAGGAGTTGGGGACAGAGCTGGGCAGAGCCGAGGCAGAGGGGAAGCAAAGTCATGGGAGTTAAAGATGGGTATTAGGGAGGAAAAGGAGGTGCCTTGAGCCAGCTCACTCGCCCATGTGGTGTGTGCTGTTTGGTGTCAGGCTCAGTCTGTCTCCTTGGACCCCAGGTAGGGCTGCCTCCTGTGCATGGAGCAGCAGGAGAGCTCCGAGGCTGCAGCTGGCTGTCTTCAAGGTTTGCCAGCAGCAAAACTGCCAGGGCTCTCTGAGGGGTGGAGCGGAAAGAATTAGAAAGGGAGTGTCCATACCCGTGCTCTTCCTCTGCCCTATGTTGGGCCTCAGCTTCCCCATCTGTAAGATGGGGTAGTGATAACCTGGAAGGATGGGACAAGGTTTGAATGTGTGATAAGTTTTTTCTTTTTTTAAAAAAAATATATTTTATTAATTTTTTACAGAGAGGAAGGGAGAGGGATAGAAAGTCAGAAACATCGATGAGAGAGAAACATCGATCAGCTGCCTCCTGCACACCCCCTAATGGGGATGTGCCCACCACCAAGGTACATGCCCTTGACCAGAATCGAACCTGGGACCTTTCAGTCTGCAGGCCGGCGCTCTGTCCACTGCGCCAAACCAGTTTTGGCTGTGATAAGTTTTTTCAAGTTCCCCTCTCAGTGCCTGGTAGTAGGTGTCTGACAGTGAAATTACTTTCTCCTTTGCAGCTCCTGGGGTTGCATTTGCAGAACAGAGCATGTAGAATTCTGCACGCTTTCTGAAGTGTGAAACTACCACTCCGCCAGCATTACTGAGAAGGGTGTGCACAACGCTTCCTGTATCTCAGGTCTCCAGGACCTCACTGATTTTTGGCAGAGAGAGAGCACCGACGGTGGGGCCAGGGCAGTCCAGCTGTGGGCACTGAGGGCAGCCTGTGCCACAAGTCCGAGCGCTGCTGGCTGAGCCGTGGCCGCCAGGCTGGAGGGGAGCGTCATGCCCAGAGGCCTCACCACAGAGCGGTCAGTCTAGACACGTGCCTATAAACCAGGGGTTGCAGTACAGACTGCTGGTCTGTGGGCTGTCTGTCTGTGGCTCGCAGCTATGCATTTTATCTTTAGCTAGCATGTTATTTTTTTTTTCTAGACCCATTGAAAACAAGCTTGTGTTTTTTTCAAAAATGACTTTAGTCCGGGCCTTCATTTTTGCCAAATTCCCTGTCATTTCCAGTTGCCCTAGACCTGGTCATTCTATTTCTGGGTGGCCCTTGAGTTATTCAGCCCCTCTTTCTAGCCCAAATCAAAGCAGGGCACAAGCCAGAGAGCCAGCGCTGGTTGCAGAACCAGGGATCGAATGTGTTCTATCCCTCCCTCCTGGGGTTGCCGGGCCAAATGCAGGACTCTTAACTGTATGTCAGATAAACAGAAATGCTTTTATTTTAGTACTAGAGGCCCAGGGCATGAAATTCTGAAATTCATGGGGGCGGGGGGGGTTTCCTCAGCCCAGCCTGCACTCTCCCACTATCCAGGGCCTCTCGAGGGATGTCTAACTGCCGGTTGCTTGGGCCTAAACCAGCAATTGGACATCCCTCTCACAATCTGGGACCACTGGTTCCGAACCACTCTGCCTGCCTGCCTGATTGCCCATAACCACTTACCTACCTGCCTGATCGCCCCTAACCACTCGCCTGCCTGCCTGATCCCCACTAATTGCCTCTGCCATGGCCCCCACTGCCACGACTTTGGCAGGAATAACGTCTAGAAGGTCATTCGGCTGTCTGGTCTAATTAGCATATTATGCCTTTATTATTATAGATAAGTATGTACCCTGCAATCTTTTTATTTCCTAAATCTGGCACCCTATTTTATCATCTCTAATTAGTACCCTGCAATGGTAAAGAACTCAGTAAGTGGTAAACGTCATGACAACATTGGGAAAAAGAATCTTGGAAACAGAGCACATTGGCCACCTTAGAGAGAGAGAGAGAGAGAACTAATATATGTCAGTGTTTGGATTAGATAGCTTGATCAAGGCACATCAGTGTTTTAATCTGATATGGGCTAACGTTGGAAACTGTCGTTGGCTGGGGGTATTTTTCTCTGTGTAATGATAGATAAGAAGGTAACTGGCCGAAACCAGTTTGGGTCAGTGAATAGAGCATTGGCCTGGGAAGTCAAGGGTTCGATTCCGGTCAAGGGCATGTACCTTGGTTGGGGCACATCTCCAGTAGGGGGTGTGCAGGAAGCAGCTGATCGATGTTTCTCATCGATGTTTCTGACTTTCTATTCCTCTCCCTTCCTCTCTGTAAAAATATCCATAAAATATAAATATATATATATATTTTTTATAAAGAAGGTAACTGGACTGAGGCCTTGCTCAGTGAAAAACTATGTCAAGTGGAGATCATTCCCTGGACTATCTTAGGTGACATCTTGATGTCTTCAAGGGAGAGGGTGCTAAACATGTAATTCTGATAGACGCCAGGCCTGTGAATGCAGTGTCCCACCGACTGCATTCTGTCACCTCTCGGTGAACTTGGACTCTTGCCTCTCCTATCTTGTTTGTTGACTTCTCCCTGAATTGTCCTGCCCACTCTGAGTGTAGGTACATGTCCTCTTTCCTCTGGCTGTTCTCCCTTATCTCTCCAAGTCCTGTGACTTTTGCGGGAGGACAATGAGGAGGTGGCCTGGAGGAAAGCCAGGTACACTCCTCGGACGTCTTCTACCAGACACAGGCATCATCAGATGTGATCTCCAGACCATGCTGTGAGGAAGGTGTTATTCTTTTCTTTATAGAGACCTTATTTTTTAGACCAGTTTTAGGATCAAAGCAAACTTGAGTGGGAAGTATAGAGAATTCCCATATATCCCTGTCCCCACACATCTCCGCCCACCCCCACGATTAACATCATGTACCACAGTGGTGTGCTTGTTAGCATCAATTATTGTTTTTTAAAGATGAAAAAAACTAAGGGTTTGAGAGGTCAGATCTGTGACCGGCCTCAGCACATGTGACAACTGTCCGCAGCACCAGGTCTCTCCCTGGCCCAGTATTCCTACTGGTCCTCTCAGCCTTCATTTGCACAGGGAAATGTGGTTAGTGGGGGATCATCAGAGAAGTGGCGGCTAACCTATTGTCTGATATTCACATATCCAGAAATTCTTTTCCAGTGGAAAGTGAGGGTTAGAATAAGCTTTGACTTGCTTCCCTCAATTCACTTCCCCCCACTTCTTCATTTGCTAGTTTTACCGAAGATCTTTAAAAAGTTGGTACAATGATACTCAAAGTGTTCTTCTGTGTTGAGGTTTTATTGGAAAGTTCCAGAAGTTACTCTCATCTGACAATCAAGTAATTTCAGGCAAAGTTTGGTGAACACTACTCTCAGGCTTTTAAAATGAGTTGTTTTTTTCCAAAGCATTAACTGTGAGTATAATTTTGAGAGCAAAGGCCATCAATTTCCACTTCAACAATCAGTGAGGCTGATTGTCGTGCCACCCTAAACCCCCCCGAACCCAGACACAGCCCTTCGTGTCCTTCAGAACAGCAGGAATGTGTCACTAGACTGAAGACCTTCTCTTTAGTGTCAAAAGACAAGCAGTTACATAAATGAACCAGAGATGGCCTTTGGCCTTAGACCTCTGGGTTGCTGGTGTCGTCACTGCAGGCTCAGACTTGTTAGCTCCAAACCTAGCTGGCATCAAATTCAAATTTCCACACATCCCGTTATTTTTTTTTTAATATATTTTATTGATTTTTCACGGAGAGGAAGGGAGAGGGATAGAAAGTCAGAAACATCGATGAGAAAGAAACATCCATCAGCTGCCTCCTGCACACCCCCTTGTGGCGATGTGCCGACAGCCAAAGTACATGCCCTTGACCAGAATCGAACCTGGGACCTTTCAGCCCGAAGGCTGATGCTCTATCCACTGAGCAAAACCGGTTTCGGCCCAATTATTTGTAAAGGAGCCCAAACAAGCAGATAGATCTTCAGCCAGGTAGCCGCTGCCTGTTTTTCGTTCCCCGAGAAACCATGCCCAGCATTTGCTGGCCCTTGATAAGATAGGGCCTTGTGGTTATAAGACTTCCAGCTGCTACTGCCCTTTAGAGTCTTCTGACCCAGACACTGTCCACCATACCTGCAAGTGAAATCACTTACACATGTCAGCCCCTCTCTCGGGGAGTGTTCTTGCCTTTCCCTTTCTGGATGATGGCTCCTCCCCTTAGTCCTCTGGGCAACCTCATGCTGGGAGGGACTTCTCTCCTGCAGCCCTGCCCAAGCCCCACCCAATGTAGCCTGTTGTATATGTCTTACCCTCTTGCCCTCCCCCCCTCCCCGAATTGGTCCCCAAATCCATCAGCCAAAGCCCCTACACAAGCATACCTGGCATAGCCAAGCTTTTGAGAAAGCCAGTATGTAAACTTTCAGACCCAACGTTGCACCATCCTGTCTTACATCTGGAGACCTTTTGTGAAAGGGTCTTCATTCTTTCTCCCTTCACCTTTGGATACCAGATAGTTGCATATATTTATAAAAAGTTGTTATGTACTCTATGGTTTGTCTGATTTTGTACAGATGAGCCCCTCTTGTTTATCCTGCATGTCAGCAGGAAAAAGTAGGAAGCTCTTTCGCATTGCAAAGATCAGAAACATGCTTGAGTTTTTAATAAAC